>OX031067.1:7185000-8663750 GCA_943736015.1 Tridacna crocea
TCCAAAACAAGTTTCAATTTTTGAGTCAGATTATTTTGTCGTCTGCAAATGCTTCCGATTTGGACAACTCTAAAATCATGTCGTTTGATAAGGAGTTAACAAATACCATGTATTTTTCAGTGCTCTATATCAAATAGACGCTCATTGACCAGATGATATATGCAGACACAACCTGTGCACCATCGAATGAAAATAAATACGGTAATAAAGACCTCGTTAGACAATAAACTACAAAATCAACAGGCGGGATACAATATACTGCTGCATTCAAAACAAACACAAAGTGAAAAAAATGCCGGCAGTATTTAATTGAGTCCATATTGGTAACATCTTGTCCCATTCTCGTTTCGCCGTTTCCAATTTACCGATATGTTGTGCTTGACAATAATTTCTAATTATCGAGGCACACGCGAAAAAGGGCTGGTACGAAAAGGTTTTAGTTTTTTTTTCGTGCACTTCTTGGCTGCTGGTTGGCATTAGTGTTACATAATTGTTTTTCCTCGGTTTTTGTCCCTTTCTTCAGTATTCGATTCACAGCACGGCTAAAATTTTACCAAACGACAAAAGTTTGGACTGGTCCAAACTGAAAGCACTTACAGACATCAAATTACATGTAACTTAAAATTTGAATGTTGTTTCCGGCAGGGTAGAAAACATTGTGGGAAAAGGAGAAAATACTGGTAACCAGCATTTTCTCTGCTGGTTACCAGCACTTTCTCCTTTTCTCACGATATTTTTTTCAAAAGGTTTTCTTTTCGTGGGGCGGTATTTACATGCGATGTTAGATTTCGGTTTTTTTCCCTTTTTTCTCAACTACAAAATTTTACAGTTGAAAAAAAAAACTGAAAGCATTTGTATAATACTACAACTAAAATTGACTTGTAGAAATGTGTTTAATATTGTATAATACAAATAAAAAAATAAGGAAAAGGAGAAAATGCTAGTAACCAGCAGTTTTTACTTCTTTCTCACAATTTTACAGAAAGTCTCTTTTTACAGGTACGTCTAACTACGGATTGTTAAGTAACGCCTTAGTTCAGAAAGGAACGGAAATTCTGAAGGATTTACGTAAATCTTCATATATTTGGTAATGAACTGATAATCGGTTCTGTTAGTAAAGTTCGAATGTATTAAAGGAAACATCAAATACATTTCTAAAAAGATAGATGACGTAAATTTGCCAGCAAAAACGCAAGGTTCCTTAACACTAATATTATCTACATGTTTTGTCCACCGGGGCCCTTAGAATAAACATGTCTACATTTTTAACCAATCACAAGTCTCTATTCATTCATTTGTTATCAGTAATGAAATGGATGTCAAAAGCCAAGTACATTCAGCTACGCTGAAATAGAAAATTGGACTGGAATCAAGACCAGCGTTTGGTACACGTTTTTTAACCATAAATTCGCGCCTTTACGGACGCCAAGGCTCTGAACGGCGGCCGCTGAACGGAGTAACAAATGTAAATAGACTATGATTGGAGTAAATAAACTGATAGGCGGTAATTGTTAATCCAAGTGATAGAGATATCAATATTAACTTAATACGGCAATAATGCTTCAGCGACATTATCAAATAGCTTTCCCATAACTACCTTACAACCTGTTACATACTGCAGTCAATGCTAAATGCATTTCAATCCTTAACCCTTTACCAAACGACAAAATTTTAGACTGGTCCAAATTGAAAGCACTTGCAGACGACAAAATAAACATAACTCAAAAACTGAAATTTGTTCCCATCAGGGTAGAAAACATTGTGGGAAAAGGAGAAAATGCTGGTGACCTGCATTTTCTCATTTTTCCCACAATGTTTTCAAAAGGCTTCTATCTCAGTATCGTAAAAACCAGGGAGTGTTTTGGTAAAGGATTAATCTTTTTCCAAACAACTCCGACTATGAATGTAAATGAGAAAGAAGCCTTTTGAAAACATTGTGGTAAAAAGGGAGAAAATGCTGGTAACCAGCATTTTCTCCTTTTTTCCCACCATGTTTTCTACATTTTCCAAAACAAATTTCAAATTTTCAGTCACTTGTATTTCACTGTCTAGAAATGCTTTTAACTCTTTACCAAACGACAAAATGTTACGCTGGTCCATATTGAAAGCATTTGCAGAGGACAAATTAAAAGTGTCTCAGTTTAAGAACTTTGTCTCTTAAAGGACAGAAAACCATGTGGGGAAAAAGGAGCATTTCCTCTTTTTTCCACAAGGTTTTCTAATGCTTTTTTCCCAGGGTCGGTATTTACCAAAGGTTCTTCAGAACGTTCTTTGTCTTATTCTTCAATATTTTCTGATTGTGAAAGTAACAAAAGTTCTGATTGGCTTAACCAAATGCTTTAGCCAATCCGAAGTTCTGTTACTTTCATATTGACAATATTTTTAAGAGTAAGACTAAGAATGTTCTTAAGAATGCTTGGTTAATACGAACCCAGGAGTTGTTTGGTAAAGAGTATATTTGGGCATGTCTATGATTTTGTCGTTTGGAAAAGGATTAACTGTTTACCAGATTGACAAAATTTAAGACTCGTCCATATTGAGTGCATTTGCAGACGACAAATATTGAATGTGACACAAAAAATGGAGTTTGTATGTGGATGGGTATAAAACATTGTGAAAAAGGACAAAAACTTGGTCATTAGCATTGTACTAGAACTCTTTGTACCATTGACAAAATCCCTGGTATTTCAAAAAATCGTTGTAAATTATAAATTGACTACTGTTTTCTTCATCATTTACTCTCTCTTTTTTCTTGTCCTATTTTCCTTTTGCCAAAATAAGGGACATTTTTCCAGTTACATGTATTTCCTTTGATTCCTACCCCAGTGATGGTCCTGATAAGGGGTTTACTTGGTTTTTATCCTTGATTTTCTTGCATTAGACGTATATAATCTTGAGATAATAGTTCAACTAAACCTGGTTAGATTGTTTTACAAATTGATTTTTACGTATTCTATGATAATTGAGATCAAAATTTGCTTTAAAGTCATACAGGTACTTTACTAATAATCAAAATTGAAATGATTCGTATCGCAACATCTCCAAAGGAATCAAGGATAAAAACAAAGGAAAACAGGTGAAAGGCTCGACTTGTTAATTTGTTACCTTTAGGCTTTTTGTTGCAAGGGAAATAATTTGATTTACAGAAATGACCACATGCAATATTACTAGAACCTTTTTCCCCTCACAAAGTGACATAAATTTGCTTTTAAAAATGTTTCAGGCGTACTTTTTTGTCTGTTTTGTGTTAACACACACCGTTTCATCTAAATCTCAATTTATCTAAACTAACTTTCTTCAAACGGATGTTTTTTTCTTGTAGTAAGCAGCTTGTAAAAACATTGTGGTGAAGGTTAGACATACACGTAAATATAACAATGTACCCATTCATTTTACCAACAAAGTAAATTGAAAACGGAATAATACGTATACTGGCAGCGTTAGCAGAAGATATTAAATGGAATGGGGTCCATATGATGGGATTTATCTTGGACAAAATATAAAATATTGTTGGAAAAGGAGCAAATACTGATCACCAGTATTTTATAACCGCCCCAACCTCAGTGTCGTAAATTGTCCTTTTCAGACACTGAAAATGTCTGCTTCTTTTGTCAACCAATCTACGGGCTTATTTAATGTGAGGGTAACAGTTAAACTATCAATTTGAAAAAACATTTCCATATTAAACGTTTTAAAATTGAAAGATGTTTTCTGAATAACATTAAATCTTTACCACACAACCTCTATAGTTTTAACGATTTAACGACCTATAGAAAGAAAGCTTTTGTAAACATTGTAGAAAACGGAGAAAATGCTGGTAACCAGCATTTTCTCCGTTTTCAACAATGTTTTCCAACTTTTCATAAAAAAAATTCTGTCTTTTGAGCCATATTATATAAATTTTGTCGTCTGCAACTACTTCGAATTTGGAAAAGTCTAGAATTTTGTTGTCTGGTGTATAGTCAATTGGCAATTGTGAGAATTAGGTTGTTGTAATGACAGTGTTATGTTGTTAACGACACTCTATTTAGCCGATACTCGAGTAAACTTTAAAAGGCTCAATAATAGTTATTCGAATCACATTTGTAAGTGATACATAGCACTTTAAATCGCCAATTATTGTCTTGTTTGAACTAAAATCATTTTCCTTTTCATTACGCTAGCCGCGGATGGATAACAAGTTTTCCTGTTACAACGGAAGTTAAACGGCCAAATGACATACAAGGATTATACACGGGCCCTGAAAAAGTAGTGCAACAAAGTATGCAAATGATACGTAGTCTTAGTGTTGCATTAATTGAATCTTTTAATTTTATTAGTTTAACTTTTTTCTTTTTCTTTTTCTTTGATTGAGAAGCAGGTGCTTGCATGCTTGCAACTGATACCAATCTTTGTCAATTCTGCTACTAGAAACGACATCAGTACTGGCGCCAGAAGGTTGGGTAAATGAACTGTGCTAGAATTGACTCCCACTTCCGGGTATCGAACTCGGGACCATATGATTACCAGATCAACGCTCTACCTCACAACAACGGACGTCAGTTTTATCTTTCAACTGCTATTTTTTTTTTCAAATGAGACATTTCGTTGGTTTACTTCAAAAACCTCGTAACTACAGCTTGTTACAAGTTGTAGTTATGATGTTTTCGAAGCGAATCGACGATTTGAGCCATGAGTAGAGCCAAGATATTGCGATTTTTAAAATCCTTCCCCCCCCCCACCAGTACACAAATCTCAATATTTCGGACAGTTTCCTTTTATCCTTATTATACGGACGACTCGTCTTTTACAGCTTATTATACAAGTTTTATTACACTGATATAATACCTTATACGTATAAATTTAATGGCTACTTACAAAAGTATTCCCCACAATAAAGTTAATGGCTAAAGTGCATTAAAAGATATGATAAAACTGACGTGTATCTTTATTGAGTCACTAATTATTTATCCAATTTTAATGTTTTTACCTCGTTTTGATCCAATTAAAAATGAATCAAAAACCTCTCTGACAATTTATACACATTCCTGACGACATTTTATTGTTTTTAACCACTACCTTGGGCAAAATCATTTTTAGAGGACAATGTAGATCAAGATCAGACTGCATGTTTTGTGCAGTCTGATCTTGGATCTACACTGTCCGATACGGTGATTGTGAGGTTTTATTTCGGTATGATTATGTTTGAAATCTCAACATAGTTGTATACTGTTGGGTTGTAAATTTCATCTACAAGTGATCCATTTAGCAACTGACAGGTTGATGATTATGCCCTTGACTCAGAGGTAGCGGGTCTGGACTGGTGGTCCAAGGGTCTCAAGTTAGAGCCCGAGCTGGCTCATAGTTCTTGTTGATAGTTGATGAACATTATTTTGTCTGTCTCACGGCTGAAAGTCGTCTAAATTTTTTATAATGTTGGAAAACAACAAAAAGGCCTTTAAAAAATATTGTTTACAGAAATTGTGGCGAAATATAACATGGAAATTTGTGCCTGCACTTTCTTCTTCTTGAGTCAGATGTACAGTACCGGTACACTACTAAAAGCCAAAATAGCAGCTAAAAGTAAACATATGCGGTTGTTAAAATGCATTTGAATGTTAATTTCACCTGTTAACCCTTTACCAAACGACAATATTTTAGGCTTATCCAAATCCAAAGCATTTGCAGACGACAAAATAAAACTGACTGAAATTTGAAATTTGTTTTGTGAAGAGTAGAAAACATCGTGGGAAAAGGAGAAAATGCTGGTTACCAGCATTTTCTCCTTTTCCTACAATGTTTTCTAAAAGCTTCTTTCTCGAGGTCGTCAAAAGGAGGGATTGAGTGGTAATGAGTTAAAAGCATGGTTATTATCGTGAAGAACACAATTTGTTTTTATGGGATCAGGCAAGGTGTTAGTCACTGGTAGGGAAATGAATTTTAAAACAAGATCTAGGTCAAAAGTTGCCAGGTTGCTCCATCTTTTATTTACATTTTAAATTTTTTGAAATTTATATTCCTCCTAGCAACTAACACTTGGACCAAATATAGAATTACAAGTTGTTATTTTCAATATAATGTCACGATAATTGTCCATACTTTTAAAATGTGAGGAGAATTAATCCAAATGCATTTTTTACACCCATTTTGTTTATTTTTGGCTGCTGTTTAGGCTTTAAGTTAGGTATTGCATATCTGTATGGTACGATTTAGATTTCCAGCTGCTTTTTCACAACTCTTTTGGGCCTTTTTATGGACAATCAGTATTGTTACGCGTAATCAGACCCGAGTCTACATAAGTGCATTACTGATGAAAAATGACGGTTTACGCAAAACAAACAGGTCTCGACAAGTCCATATGCATTAATTCTGATAAAGATCAAAATTTGTCAAAACCCGAATAAAAATATTTTTACGATTGGTTTCTCTAAATGACCAATTACGCCCTATCTCTGATCTTGTACATTTAACAAATTAACGGTTTCTCACATAAACAAAATGGGCGGGCAACAAGTATTAAAGTCCAGTTGGTCATTTGCCTTGTACAAAAATTGTCCAAAGATGCCTCAGGTGCGATCATAAGGAGATAAAAGTTATGAGATGCAAAGTTTTATCGCTTTAACTCTTTACCACACAATCCCGAGTTTTAAGAACCCTGAGAAAGAAGGCTTTCGAAAACATTGTGAGAAAAGGAGAAAATGCTGGTAAACTCCCTTTTTTTAAACAATGTTTTCTGCGCCAACCGAAGGAAATGCCATCAGTTGGGCCATAGTCTAATCGCTGCCTAGAAAAGCTTTCAATCTGGACAGGTCTAAAACATTTTTGATAAGAGTTAACCCTTTGTCTGAAATCGTCTCACTATCACGAGTTTTATGATCTGAAAAAAAAAAGGCTTTTGAAAACATGGTGGGAAAAGGAGAAATTGCTGGTAATCGTTAAGCGGTGAGAGAAGAATGAATTCTGTGGCAATGCCAGTTAACAGTCCTCGGACACAAAGTGGCCAGTGGCAAAGCATAAATGGCAACTTTTAAAACACTACTAATAGCTTATTAATGCCTATTAATTTATGTACATTAGTTATGTATTTTATGATAAGATGTACTTACATATAGAAATACATCTGTTCATTTATTAAGTATTTTCTATGACATTGTATCTTCCAAATGTTGACAATAATTTAAGTAAAGCCAAAGGTACTTCACATTGCTTTTTATCCCAATATTTCACGTTTTATACCAGACAATCCAGGGTTTTAATGTCCCCTGCAAAGAGACCTTTTGAAAACATTGTGGGAAAAGGAGAAAATGCTGGTAATGAGCACGTTAGCTGTCAAATACCTTTAATCCTTTACCAACCAATCACTGGGTTATTTTTTTTTCGACCCTGAGATAGAAGCCATTTGAAAACATTGTGGGAAAAGGAGAAAATGCTGGTAACCAGCATTTTCTCCTTTTCCCGCAATGTTTTCTTCTCTGCTGAAAACAAATTTCATTTTTTTATTTAAATCTATTTTGTCGTCTGCATGTGCTTTGAATTTGGACCAGTGTAAAATTTTGTCGTTTGGTAAAGAGTTAATAGATTCGAGAAGGAAAAAGAACCCAACATAGTTTTCAAAAAAAAAATACTTCTTACTCGGGGTCATTAGAACACGGCATTGTGTGATAAAAAAGTTAAAGGGGAAATATTATGTGTACTCATTTTTCAAACTGCGAAATTCAAACATCCTGTCTGTGATCATAGACGAATGATTTCCGAATTAAACAAGATTATAGAGTATGAATTTTGATGATGGTGTAACCTTGTTGACCGAAGTTCTATCGGAATATCTTTGATGTTTCCGCCTGATGTTTATAGATGTACACGAATCTCGTGAAAAGTTATGTCATAGATAATATTTTCCATTATAATCATCATTTATAGAGTTTTATGAACAGAATAAAATAGAGCATACTGCCCACAATTTTGAAAAGAAATTTAAGGTGTGGTACCCGTCATTGTTCTAAAGTATAATAGATTCCGCTGTCTAGTAACTTACCACTTATACGCATATTTTGCTTGATTCTGCGGACTTGTAAACCTCTTTGCCAAAAACGATTTTAAAATTTTGGACTAGTCCAAATTGAAAACATTTGCAGACGACAAAATAAATGTGAATCAACAATTGAAATTTGATTTGGGAAGGTTAGAAAACATTGTGGGAAAAGGAGAAAATGCCGGTTACCAGCATTTTCTCCTTTTCCCGAAATGTTTTCAAAAGGTTCTTTCTCAGGGTCGTCAAAAGTAGGGACTGTGTGGTAATGGGTTAAAGATGTAAGCGAACCTCGTGAATAGCTATGTTATAAACGATTTCCTATTTTAATCATTATTCATACATTTTTTTTTTCTGACCACAAAGATGACACGAAATTTAAAGTCTGGTAACTGTTGATGCTCAAACGCTTAGAATAATTTTGATTCTGCTTTCTAGTTACTCATTACTTCTATGTATATATTGGTTGATTCTTCGGTCTCGTAACTCATTACTTCTAATCATATTTTGGTTGATTCTTCGGTCTCGTAACTCATTACTTCTAATCATATTTTGGTTGATTTTTCGGTCTTTTAACTCATTACTTCTAATCATATTTTGGTTGATTCTTCGGTCTTTTAACTCATTACTTCTAATCATATTTTGGTTGATACTGCCGTCTTTTAACTCATTACTTCTAAGCATATTTTGGTTGATACTGCGGTCTTGTAATTCATTTCTTATAAGCATATTTTGGCTGATTCTGCGCTAGGGTAATTCACTACTTCTACATTATATTTTGGTTGATTCTGCGGTCCAAATTGTGTCGTTTTGATACAGAAGTTATTTAAAAGGAAAAGTTTTGGACATTTTGGGTGAAAATGTACAATACAGTCATGTATATCCGTTAAAAAATGTCATGGTAACCTATCGCCCAAAACTATGATTTCTTAATTAGATATTTATTCATGATAAATGACTATGATATGTAAATCAGGATTGGGGGTAGGGACATTAATGCGGTCAAACTGACCAGAAACATTGGTCAAAATAACTCCAGGGCCGGGTATTGTATTCATTGACCGTTCTTAATCTTTTTATTTATTTCATATTTTTGAAGTTCAATAACACCTGATTTCGTTTTGTCAATGTAACAATTATAATAATAATAATACTGACGATGATAAATGATGATGATGACGAATGATAATAATAATAATAATAATGATAATAATAATAATACCTGATTACCGTTATTCACATCAACAAATGCTCTGTGAGTCTTTATCAATCATTAGAAAATAGACTTGTCCAAACTTAAAGCATTTGCTGATTCGCTGACGAAATTTTCTTTTCTTTATTGAGATAGTAAACATTGTGGGAAAAGGAGAAAATGCTGATACCCAGCTGGGTACAAGCATTTTCTCGTTATCCCAAAATGCTTTCATATGATTTCTGACTTAGGGTGGTTAGGTTTTTGGACTGAGCCGGAAAAAGTTGAAATAAGGTAATGGTGGAAAAGAATAATTATAACTAAACAACATGACTTTATTTTTTGCTGAACAATGGGTCGCTGCAATGACGTAAGAAGCTATAAATAGATCGTAATTTCAATGGCTGCCTGCTACAGGACGTAAGAAGAAAAGCCGCAAAACAGTGGTCGTCTTTTTCAGACAATAGAAACTGTAACGACTACAGGTCGTATAACAGCGATGTTCTTCGGATTATCGAAATAATAACGACTTTCAATAACGACTGAAAGTCGTATAATAGTCGTAAACTTTTTCGGACTATCGAAATAATAACTACTAAGAGCTGTATATTACCGCTCGCTTTCTTCGTATTTTCGAAATAATATAACGACTAAAAGTCGTATAATACCAATCTTCTTCGGACTATCGAAGTAATAATGAGAAAAAGTAATTCTAGCCCTTTACCAAATAAACAGAAAAAAAAAAAGGAACTTGTCCTCTCTAAAACATTTGCAAACTTCATATAAAATGTGGCTCAAACGGTGGAAACCATCTATGAAAAGACAGAAAACAATGTGGAAAAAGGAGAAAATGCTGGATACCGGCATTTTCTCTGTTTCCCATAATATTGTCACAAGTCTATACTCCTAAACCCTTTCCCAAACGACAAATTTTAGACTCTGTGAAACTCAAAGAATTTGCAGACGACAATTTCAAATTTGATAAAAATGGCAGAAAGATCTCCAAATGGGTAAAAAAAAAACACTGTGGGAAAAGGAGAAATTGCTCGTAACGAGCAATTTCTCCTTTTCCGACAGTGTTTTCAAAAGGCTTGTACTGCAGACATGTAAAAACAAGGGCTTGTTTGGGAAAGGGTTAAATCCGTAGTATTCGTTAAAATGCTAAGATACACGTGAAGCACAAAGAGGGAAAAAAAAACGCCTACCTGTGAAATATGGATGTCGAAGCATGCCCTGGAATGGATGCTCATAGAGCGAGCTTTGTCTGGGTATACATGTTTGGCAACCCAGGGACGGGCTACAGGCTTTGGTGCAGGCCTGGGGACTACCCTGGAGGGACGGGGTGCTGGTGATATATGTTCGTGGGGGACCTGGAAAATGAAATATACATTAAAACAGTTACAGCAGTTTGACAACTAAAGGACGGGCTACAGGTTTTGGTGCAGACATTGGGACTACACGGGAGGGGTGGGGTATTTTGTGATGTATCTTCGTGGGGAACTTATAACATTAACCCTTTCCCAAACAATTCCTAGTTTTTACGGGTCTGGAATATTAGCCTTTTGAAAACATTGTGGGAAAAGGAGAAAATGCTGATAACCAGCATTTTCTCCTTTTTCTACAATTTTTTCTACCCTATCATAGACAGAAATCATCTTTTCAGCAAGAGTTGAATTGTCGCCTGTAAATGCTTTCTATTTGGTCTAGTCCAAAAGTTTGTCGTTTGGGAAAGGGTTAAATAGACATGACAATTAAGCTCTATCTGGGTATACAAGTTTCGCAACCCAAGGACGGTCTACAGGCTTCAGTGCAGGGCTGGGGACGACCCGGGAGGGACGGATACTGGTGATGTACGTTCGCAGGGAACGTGCAAAACGAAATAGCATGAGTGTAATACTTGTTTGGTATACAGGTCTGGCACTCTAACGATGGGTCACGGCTTCGCGAAATCCGTTTCGTCTGACAAACGGCAAGATTATGAGGTAGACTGGTCCTTTGACAGGCAGAAAAGTCACCAAAAGCGAAATACCTCATCACAGAACAGTTGGCTGCTTTATGAAGCATTTTACCTTCATCGTTTAAAAGGGTAAAAAAAAAATAAACTGTCCACTGCAAGACTTTTTAAAGAAAAATAGCTCAGAGGCAAAGTTGTCCAGTTTTTATTCACCCCCCCCCCCCCCCCTCCTCTCTTTAAAGAAATAGAATTTCTATTTTTTGTAACAGCAAATAATCAAATAGTCTTAATAGAGATTTGCGGCTAATAACGAAGACGGAGAACGGACGTCGAGGTTCGGTGTACAAAGAGGGGTTGTCTCAAAGCTGTCAAGTATTTTATATGCAAGGCCAAGTAAAATAAAATGTCTGTCTGATAACTCAAATAACTTATCGATTGATTATTCATTTTCACTGCATTTTTCACCAGTGGAGTTTTAACTTATTCCGGGAATTTATATCAATTTTAGAATGTTTTGTGATGAAATTGTTGCACGATTCTTAGTTGGTTATTTCTAAGTAACTTAGATAAAGGTTTGTTTCTTTGACGAGCTGTGACTGACAAGAAACATCACCATCGAAAGATACATTAGCAATATTTTATCCCAAGTTACAGCACTCCTTCGTTGTTTTATGGCCGATTCCGATCTAGATGGAGGCTCTGCAACTGTTGGTCTACAGAAGAAGACCTGGGCCCGTATTCACCAATCATTATTAGGAATATTCTTAGTCTTATTCTTCAGAATTTTTTCAATGTGAAAGTAACAGAACTTCTGATTTGCTAAACCATTTGGGTTTAGCCAATCAGAGGTTCTGTTACATTCACAATAAAAAAAAGTTTGAAGATCGCGACAAAGAACATTCTTAAGAATGTTTGGTGGATACGGTCCCTGCTGTCTTTTCACAAACGGTAAACCCGAACGAGTTACAGGCATGACGTTCGCCCAGTACTTGCATTTTCACTCGCCAACATCCAGAGACACATGCGCTTACTGAATTAAAACAACTACATGAGAATGCACGCAAGTATTTAATTTCCATCGCAGTTTCAATTACCTGCTAAGTCCATCTTACATGTAAAGGTAGGGTGATGTTAAAAGGGGTAGACGCTATTCATTGTAAAAGGTTTACCTATTTGTGAAAACAATTCTCACGCAAGTACAGTATTTGTGCTCGTCTACTGTTTTTACATTAAAAACATCATTTTTTAGGACTGTAGCTCATTTTTTCACCTTTTTTGAGTTGCTGTATTCTAAGGGTTCAAAGACTTGCACGCACTTATTTACACGTTTTCTTTTCCTTGTCAAACCAGGAAACCCAGTCAAAAGTTGGCTCACATCATGTGGTATCAGTCTCACTCGATTAATTAATTCTTTATTTCCTCCATAATTGAAGATTACAAACAAATCAAAGACATTTATACATTCTGTATTCCAAAAAAAAAAAGGCTCATCGAGTAAGAGTAATATAGCATACAAAACTGAAAAGATCCAAAGTATTGTTGTAAACTATTTTTTTCTATCAAAGGGACACGGTATCTTAAAGATTACCACCCTATGACAGTGAAAAAAATGCATTCGAGCTGCGGTTGGGCGAACAAAATTCGTTGCAAAAACAATTCAGACCAAATCATGGAAGACCTTCGAGTCTAAGCGTCAGATGGTTTCGTACACATATTTCAACAGAAGTGATATGAAAGATGAAGTCATGTCGAAAATAAAATTAAGGCCAAAAAGTGATCAAATTAACATTTAATGTAAGGTATACATAGAACCAAATATTATTCGTTGGGCCTCAGAAAAGAATTGGGGCCTCATATTGAACTAAAGTGAGATACTCAAATCATGCAACTGATCAGTTATATTTGCTGTTCTGGTCACGTTGCGAAACCCTTAGAGATAGTTTAAAGGTGGGTATTTAGAATTTTCACATCACACCAAATCAAAAAATATATATATCATTGAAATTTACATGAAAAAACAATACAAATCATCAATAATAAAGAATCATAAAATTACAAAAAAAAAATTGTTTGATGGTATTCCCTTAAAAAGCTACGTAGCCTCATAAGCTATTTTTAGATTTCGCGCCAAAAATCAATAAAGCATTGTGGGAATGTCAAATGACTGGCACGTGACTAATAACGCTTAAATTTCGTTACATTACAAACATGTAATAATTATTTTCCATAAAGTCTTCTTCGGACGGATGTTTGAAACTTTGTCTGTGTTTTCCTGTATTTAAATGAGAGAATCGATAATCTAAAAATAGAACGTGTCTCCCGTTTGTGTCATCCTGGTCCGTAAAAAATCTCTGATTTCTCTTGTCACCGGATGGTTTTCGACTACTGGGTTTTTATGAACGCAAATTAAAAGGCTATTGGAGTATAAGGATGATTTTTTTGCATTTTTGTAAAATTTTCGTCCCAAAATCTGAAGGGCCACCTTTAACTCCAGAACGAAACTTTAACACAAATAAAATTGGTTTTATAGTCTTTCTTGCCGAAGAAAAATTGTAACTATCGTTCTGAGAGTAGGTTAGGTCATTTTAAAAGAGTTTGAAACGTTTCATAAAAATTGATCAGAATTTTTCAAGTTAAATCAGAATTAAGGGGCCCCCTATGAACTTCCAATTGCCTAAAGTGGGTCTTTTTCAATTTAAAAAAAAAATGCACAAAGTAAAACAGTGTTTAAGGTAGCCTCAATAAAAATGCAGTAACTCCACGTGAATTTCGCGAAACTGACTTATCTGATTACGTTTCAATACGTTTGAGACAACCCCTTCTGAAACTTCGAACCTCGACGTCCGTCCCACACCTTCGTTCTTGGCCGCAAATCTCTATTACGGATTAAATGAAATACCATTAATCTTGTCAAAATAAGACAATTTTTAGAATTTTTTTTTTTTTATGCAATTGAAATTTAACTTGAAACCAAGCTCATGCACGTTTTGCAGAATGGAAAACTTCTGAAAGTTTATGAGCAAATAAAGAATTTCGTTCGTTTCTAAAACTTGCTGGAAGACATTAAATGAAATTCATAGCTCCAGATAAAAGAAAGATATTTAACTCATTACCAAACGACAATATTTTAGGCTAGTCCAAATCGAAAGCATTTGCAGACGACAACATAAAAGTGACTGAAAAATTGAAATTTGTTTTGTGAAGAGTAGAAAACATTGTGGGAAAAGCAGAAAATGCTGGTTACCAGCATTTTCTCCTTTTCCCACAATGTTTTCTAAAGGCTTCTTTCTCAGGGGCGTCAAAAGTAGGGATTGTGTGGTAATGGGTTGATTCGAAAAATACTCTTTCTTGACTAAAACTTATGTGGGTACTCAATACATTGTAGATCTAATCAACTGAAGGAAACTTTTCTTAATTAGTTACCAAACGACAAAATTTTAGACTTGTCGAAATTGGAAGCGTTTGCAGACGACAAATTCGTTGTGGCTGAAATACCGCGATTTTATCTTTGAAGGGATAAAAAATAATATTGGTTCGAAAACGAGAAAATGCTGGTTACCAGTATTTTCTCCTATATTTCCAAAGTCTATTCCAAAGCTGTCTTTCTCAAGATTCTGAAAAGCGGAATAAGTTACTTTTTTCCCAAAGACCGCCCTGTTATCTAATGAGCCTTAGAAAATACGTTTTTGAAAATAAAAAATGTCAAAAAAGAGAAAAAGCTGGTAACCAGCAATTTCTCCTTTCCCTCAAAGTTTTCTACACTTTCGCAGTCGAATTCTACCATTTGAACTTCATTTAATGCGAGATCTTTAATTATTTACCACACAATTCCGATTTTTAACATCCCTGTGAAAGGAGCCTTTTGAAAACATTGACGGAAAAGGAGGAAATGCTGGTAACCAGCATTTTCTACTTTTCCCACAATATTTTCTTGCTAAACTAATACAATTTTCATTTATTTTGTTTTCTGCAAAAGCTTTGATTTGAGGCTAAAATTTCGCCGATTTTTAAAGAGTTGAAGAAACTTAGATACATGTTTTTTAGTTTTAGTCATTGAACCAAAAAATATGTCTTTTTATCGGACAGTGTAGATCCAAGATCAGACTGCACGATCAATGCAGTCTGATATTAACCTACACTGTCCAAAAAAGGTCAGTGAGTTTGGCACAGCATTTTAACTCTTTCCCCCACAATGACAACTTTTGACGACCTTTGGAAAGAAGCTTTTTAAAAACACTGTGGCAAAAGGAGAAAAAGCTGGTAACCAATAAAGAATTGCGAAATTTGAGCCCCACAGAAAATGTCGTCTGCAATTGCTTTCAATTTGGTCAAGCCTATAATATTGTCGTTTGGCAATGAGTTAATTCTTCGTCTGCAAATCTTGTCTGTCTTTTTCTTAAAGAGTCGAAGATGTAAGATATTTGAAACCTTTCCCAAACAATCCCTGTTTTTTACGGGTCTGGAATAGTAGCCTTTTGAAAACATTGTGGAAAAAAGAAAAAAATGCTGGTAACCAGCATTTTCTCTTTTTCCCACAATGTTTTCTACCCTATCATAGACAGAAATCATCTTTTCAGCAAGAGTTGAATTGTCTTCTACTAATGCTTTCTATTTGGTCGAGTCCAAAAGTTGGTCGTTTGGGAAAGGGTTAAACTTTGAGCCTGAAAATAGTAATATGAAATACAGCTCTGTAAAATGTATGACAACAAAATTAGTACTTACTAGATTTAGAATTTGTGGTTTCGGATCCTAATATAGCGTTTACACCAAACTTCAGATACGGCGTCACGTTATTTACATTGTTACTATTTATAGAACTAGCAGGAGATGACACCGGGGCTACATGGTCCATGGATCGCCCGAGGGCCGGGACTGTAGTCACACCAACGTTCGCAAACCCGGCCAACCCGGTCGGGAAAGACGTCACAGGACGTGACATCAACGCCGATTGTCCTTCACGTAACAGGTTCTCCACAAGGAAAGAAGCAGAAGTCGTCGCCACTGAAGGCTGTGGAACCAGCGGTAAAGTTCTAAATAAACTTTGATACACTTGGGACGGAGACATAACGTTCTGAAACATGTTTTATATTTTATCCTTGAAACACCTTTTGTGGGTACAAAATGATTCTACCGCAGTTTTTCCCTCTTTTTTACGGTTTCCACTTTTTAATAATTATGTTTCAAATCATTTGTATACTATATGAAGTTCATAATATCATTAGTAAACATCTAAAAGTTCGTCACTTCTAAGTTTCTATTTTCACCAAGAAAAAAAATCTTAATTCCTAATTTATCATCCTTTTTAATTAATTGTCTGTTCAATATCACCACAATAACAAAAAAGTCGCTTATATCAGATAAATATTGTCGCTTTTCAACCTTCTAAGCCACTGACAATGAAATTCTATCAAGATAAGCTACCCTAATGATTTTACCCAATCAAAATATATAACTGTCATTTCGAAATCAAATTTAAACATTGATGAAAAGTTGATCTTACGATGAAAATCTCAATAATAAGATGATGACAATTTTTCCATGGATATTATATTCATTTAAGCAAATATTCACCGATTTCGCCCAGCAGGCAGTCACGTGTCGCGTGGCAACCAATGATCGTCTAACAAACCATGACGTTGAAGTGTGAGACGCGAGCTTCCACAAATACGATCGCTGTATTCATTCGCGTGCGTTATTGGGGGCGGAGCTAACCACAGATTGAGTCCTACCGAATCAACAGAAAACAGTTAAAGCTAATCCACTTTTTTTCAGTCTGGTATTTTCTGATTTGTGAAAACAGCGGGTAAGTGATAGCTAATATCAGATTTTCGTCATGGTCAACTTCAGTTGACTCTAAGCGTGGAGGGCATTAAATATCAACATTGCGCCTTCACAATTTAAGGCTCGTGGTTGAACGTCTTAGGCGGAAGTTTCACAAAAAATAAAATATAATATTAAATGGTGATTTAATTGTCAGTTTCAGATTTAAACTATATGCTATTAATGTAATTGAGTGTGGTTTATAAAATTAAAGATATATTTATTACATATAGATCTACCCAAAAAGAATTTCATCTTTAAAAAAAAAATCGACATTTTCTTTAAGATTTTGTGTAACCCCTTTACCAAACGACAAAACTTTAGACTGGTCTAAATTCAAAGCACTTGCAGACGACAATAAAAAGATAACTCAACAATTGAAATTTGTTTCCAACAGGGTAGAAAACATTGTGGGAAAAGGAGAAAATGCTGGTTACCAGCATTTTCTCCTTTTCCCACATTGTTTTCAAAAGGCTTCTATCTCAGGGTCGTAAAAACTAGGGTTTGTTTGGCAAAGGGTTAAACCACATGTTATTATTATTGTAATTTGGTATGGATTATAGAGTAAGAAATATATTTGTTATATAATCCAAAAAGAATTCCATTTTTTTGGAAGGGGGGCGGGGCGCAAAACAATTCGACATTTTTTTTTTTCAAATTTTGTTTACCTAGAGTAAAATCCCTCATTTCCATTTTTTATTTTTTATCAATTACCACAATGTTTCATTATAAATGCCTAAACATTGTACATTACGACAAACTTTTTACACTCGTCCAATTTGGAAGCAAATTGCAGACGACAAGTTAAATGTTGCTCAAGCGATAAGATTTGACCCCAAAACTACAGAAAATATTACTGTCAGCAGTTTCTCCTCTTTTCAGAATGTTTTCAGAAGCCCTTCAACCAAGGGATGTCAAAACTTGATATTATATAAAGAGTTAATTCATTTTAATATTGACCCTTGACCCTTTTCTTCACAATCTCGACTTTTAATAACACTGAGAAAGAAGCCTTTCAAAGAAAAACATTGTGGGAAAAGGAGAAAATGCTGGTAACCAGCATTTTCTCCTTTTCCCACAATGTTTTCTACCTTATCAAAGAACAGACTGCTCTTCGTCCATTCCAGTCTGGATTCACTCTGAACGAAAACTATAGTTGTACATGTATTATGCGTTTAAAATACTGTTTTATTCTATCTTATTGTTCTTTTCTTTGCTGTCGTTACTGCTTCACCAAATATCAAACTTGTAGGCTTGTCAAAATCGAAAGAATTACAGATAACAAACTCGAATATGGTTAAAAAAAATTGATTTGTCTTTGAAATGTTTCAGAACGTTGTGGATAAAGGGGAAAAAAAAACTCTGGTTACCAGTATATTTTTCTTCTTTTCCAACGATGTTTTCAAGGACGTTTTTTTTCTCCAGGGTCGTTAAAACTTGGAATTGTGTGGTAAAGTGTTAAAAAAACAAATCGAAAATAAACTGGTTACCAGCATGTTCTTTTTTTTTCCAACATTGTTTTCAAATGTGCTTTTTCTCCAGGTTCGTTTAAACATGGAATTATGTGGTAAAGTGTTAAAAGACAAATAAAAAATAAAACACTGCCATGGTTCAAAATAACAATATAAAACTGTTGACACGAGTTCCGTAGAAACAACAACAACAACCAACATTACAACAACAACATATGCATCGTACTCTATCTCGTTGTCTGCACATGTCATATTCTTCGAAGATTGGACCTGTCTAATATGACGCATCACTCTCCCCAAAGTTTGGGGGATTGTAGTAATACGCGCTAAAAAGTAGCAACGGGGAAAATGGCTATTATCATTACGTTTGAGGAGAAATTGGGACTGATTTAGCTCCAGATTTCTCTTAACTGCTGATTATAGCTGAATGAATCGCACCAGGTAGCGTTTTATTGAGTAAACGTTTATTTTAGTTTGAAATTCAAGTAACGGTTGTCGCCTAGAAAAGTAATCCAGTTCTGTACCCAGAATGCCAAAATTAGATAGATGTGTATCTATAGAATGCCATTTAGCGGGAGATAATGACCCAATCTTACTTTAATTTTAAATTTCCATTGACTATTCTGTACTTTATTATTTTACTAGTCCCATGTTTACGAAAAAGTAAAATATCCATCAAATGTTCGGATTTGTCTAAGATAAGATGGAAAAACATTGCGGGAAAAGGAGAAAATGCTGGTTACTAGCATTTTCTCCTTTTCCCACAAAGTTTTCCAAAGCCTTCCCTACCTGGGGGTCGTTAAAACTCGAGATTGTGTGGTTAAAAGGTCGAATAGCTCATGCGACACCTGCAAGCCATGTTAAGAATGTAGATCCAAAACGAAACAATTTCTTGGATAAAATAATAATAATAATAAAATAGAAAAACAAATGTCATGAAGATGCCTGCAAGTTGCTAACATCAGCGATTATCTCACATTATCTGAGAGATTATTAAAAAAAAAAATCCCGCGCACTGTTGACATATCAAAATATTGCTGGTCATCTTTTGTTATTGGATTAACCGCAACACCTCGGACATGTAACTTTTGTCACTGTCGCATTCGGATCAGGTTTTCGACATATTTTAACGTTATGAGAATGAAAGTACTGGTATAAGGCATTGTCTCCTTTTCCACCAGTGCTTTCAAAAGCCTTTTTTTTTTTCTACGTCATGAAAAAAAGAATTAATTTGGCAAAGTTTAAAAGTGTGTAATAAACGAAATGGATGTCTAAGAGCGAGAAAATCCCCTTGCATTGCATTTGTTTTTTTACCGTTATCCATGATTTTTTTTTCAAAGCCAATTTCCACACGGCCTTTTGGGTCCCTCATGGCTCAGTGGTAAGGTGTAGCTCTCGTCACTTAAGGCCTTAGTTTTGAACATCGCCGAAGACCAATAACTCTTTCGTGAGTGTCTTTGGGCAAGTATTTTCAGAGCCCTAGCCTGGTAGTGGTGAAACACAAGGCATACATGGATACGTGACTTATTAACATGATCTAATAGTGGAACACGGCGAAAGAGTATCAGTCAATCGACCGACCGAACATCCATCCAGCTAGCCAGCCAGCCAGCCAGTCAAGCCAACCAGCCAACCAACCAGCTAAACAACCAGCTAACAAATCGGCTAACTAACCAACCAAACAACCAACCACCGACCAACCCACCCGACCTTCCGCTAATCAATCAGTCAGTCAGTCAGTCAGTCAGTCAGTCAATCAATCAATCAGTCAATCAATCAATCAATCAATCAATCAATTCATCAATTCATCAATATCGAGGTCGGCAAAATGGGCCCAAACAAAAACACACAAAAAAAAATTGGGTTATGGTCTTTCTATAGTACAGGAATAATTAATCGAAGTTTTAACTGTACAACATCAGCCGTTCTGTTTACATCACAAGAAAAGCTTTCAAATAAAAGAAACCCAAAGACTTTAGTTGAAAAATGGATTAAGCCACGAAATATGGCGTTAACGAGAATCCTAAAATGAATACGTATAATCAAAAGAGTCCCTTTTTTGTTTTGACCCCTAGGGGTCGAACAATTCGGTGGCCCTGACAATGAAATTCATGATTACGAAGACAAATTAGAAATAAATGCATTGCGAGGACGTAAAAAATGGCGGAAGGAGGAGAAAATAAAGACATCAAAACACAAGTTAACCCTTTACCCCATAATGACGATTTTTAACACCCCTGAAAGAGATGGCTTTGGAAAACATTGCGGGAAAAGGAGAAAATGCTGGTTACCAGCATTTTCTCCTTTTCACACAATGTTTTCTACCCTATCAAAGAAAACTCATTTCATATGAGCCACATTGAAACTGTCATCAACAAATGCTTTCAATTCGAACAAGTCTAAAATCTTGTCGTGTGGTAAATGGTCAATACTTTACCAAACAATTCTATTTCTGAACGACTTCGAATATGGCGACTTTTGAAAACGTTGTTGGAAAAGGAGAAAATACTGGTCACCAGCATTTTCTCCTTTTCACGCAATGTTTTTTTTTTATACTTTCAAAGACTAATATCGTAACTTAAGGCATAGTCTGAATTTTTATCCTTCATGTAAAGAATTCACCCTCTCCCTAACGTATATAGAATATTGACATTACAAATCGAAACAGATTTTTTCTTAAGTTTCATGGTATTCATTTGGAAATTAAGAACTCAGCATATTTTTTGAGAGAAGAGGTAAGTGAAGATCAAGATGAAACTCTGCACATGTTTAAAACGAAATAATTATATAGTCTGATCTTGATCCTAAACCTTCACAAAAAGTATCCATAGCAGTGCCGGACAAGAAAAAAACAAACCGTCGATCTCATTCTAAGCTGTATAAATGACAAAGTCACCCAACAAAAGACTATCCGTTTTATACGATGATCCTCAACTGTATGGAATACTGTGCTTTTAACTTAACATTCTTTTGAAGGACGTTAAAGATTAATGATCAGACTGTAGAGAAAGTGGTGTCTGATCTTTGATCTATACTGGGCAGTTGATCATAAAAATTTACGAAGTAAAATGAGTCTTTTCTGCTAGAAGATTCAGTTAATACGTTTGTATGGTGTTCGAGGCGATTAATAAGAAAATCGTGATGATGTTTTTCATCTTTTAACCCTTTCCCAAACGGCAAATTTTGGACCAGACCAAATTGAAAACATTTTGCGGATGACAAATTAACAGTTGCTAAAAAGATGATTTTTCTATATGAAAGGGTAGAAAACATTGTGGGAAAAGGAGAAAATGCTGGTTACCAGCATTTTCTCCTTTTCCCACAATGTTTTCAAAAGGCTTCTATTCCTGACCCGTAAAAACCAGGGATTGTTTGGGAAAGGGTTAAGCCAAAATATGTTTTATTTGTATATTCATCTATGGTACTTAACATCTTAAATCATAGATTTCAGTTTAGTACTCAAATTAAGCGATAAGAATTGAGCCCTACTCTGTGAAAAGGTGGCTTGATACATTTGAGAAAAGTATCGACCCACGTCAGTTTGCACGGACCGCGCAGGCTGACATGAACCAAAACTTTTCGCTATCTTTAGATTTCCTGCATGTCAAAGGATGGTTTTACTCCATGATTCAGTCCGTTGTTTGACAAACTTGACTTTATGGACTCTTAACTTTTTCCCAAACGACAAAATTTTACGTCAGTCCAAATCGAAAGCATATGCGGACGACAAAATAAAAGTGAGTGAAAATTTGAAATTTGTTTTGTGAAGCGGGTAGAAAAAATTGTGGCGAAAAGGAGAAAATGCTGGTTACCAGCATTTTCTCCTTTTCCCACAATGTTTTCCGAAGGCTTCTTTCTCAGAATTTCTCAAAATTTGTTTTGTGTAGCGGGTAGAAAACATTGTGGCGAAAAGGAGAAAATGCTGGTCACCAGCATTTTCTCATTTTCCCACAATGTTTTCCGAAGGCTTCTTTCTCAGGGTCGTCAAAATCAGGGATTGTGTGGTAATGGGTTAATTAGGTAATGGTAAGAAAGGTATCATACACCACAGTAATGCAATAAGCCTCCTTCTGTCAGAGCAGAGCTCAATCATATCTGCGAGATTCTTCTTTTTTATAAGTTCTTTATTGCTTTTTCAACTGGCCTTAACCCTTTACCACATGACAAAGTTTTAGACGTATCCAAATTGAAAGCATTTGCAGATGGCAATTTCATAGTGGCTCAAATGACCTAATTTTTCTTTTATAGGGTAGAAGACTTTGTGGGAAAAGGAGAAAATGCTGGTTACCGGCATTTTCTCCTTTTCCCTCAATGTTTTCGAAAGGCTTGATTCCCATGGTCATTAAAAGTCATTAAAAGTTGTCATTATGTGGTAAAGAGTTAAATTATGGCCTAGTACATTAAAAGATTATATCGTTGGTTTGCTTCCAAAACCTCGTAACTACAGCTTGTTACAAGCTGTAGGTACGAGGTTTTGGAAGCTAACCGACGATATGCTCACAGACAACACGTAAAAAGACAAATGTCAATTTCAGGTGGCTACGAGATGTAGTTAAGTGAGAAAGAGATACAAAGGGCTGAAAAGGGGCTGTCCGTTAGACCCAGCATGCATCACAGTGTGTCTTCAAAGAATACTAGAATTACCCACGAAACGGAAATTCGAACTGTGCTATTTTTAGTCATTAAACGTCACTGTCTGGTTAGCCCGCTGCGGAAGTGACGTTTTCACTATGTGGTGAATTATGGGAGAATTATCTCGTGTGGCGAGGTGATAATGGCAGAGCCGTTAAAACGTTAGATCGACAATAGAGAAGACATTCCAGGTTTATTTACGACTAGATTATTTAATCCTTTTCCGACAAATAATCTTTTACGATGGGTATTATGATCCAAATCAATGATAGCCATTGTTTACCCGCCCGAGTACAGAAACAGACTTTTGTCAACGTCTCTATGTTGTGTATCAATGACGAGTAGTTGTATTGTATGAAGATTACAGCTTCTCTTCTCTTTTACTAGTTCTGGTTACCAGACTATAAAATGTCAGCTGTGTACAAATTGCAAGCATGTGCAGACTATAAATTTAAAATAACTCTGCTCGGTTCAATATAAGTCAGGTAACCGACTTATCTCCATTTATCGTGCTAGGTTAAGTCAACTGAAGATTTGAGAAAGATACTTAAACCGACTGACACCAAGTTTTTCTCTCCTTCCAATTAGACGCTCTTTCACAGGTACTAGTACTATCTGACATCTTTTTTTTTTATAATATTACTATTGATATCCCAATATGCTTTTAATGTCACGCAGTTTCTTTATTGTCATTCAAAAAAGTCTCTATATTTGGAACAGAACTGTCTTCAGTTAGACTCTGTAAAAAATATATATTTAGACTATTCTCTTCTTTTTTCTCTCTTGGAAACTGCCACACCATGTAAGTTCAATGAGGGGATGGCCGAATCTAAGTTGCGAGAACTCGTGGCCAAACCGTTTGGTCATATTTGTTTTGTATACTTGTAAAAATGTATTCTATGTGAGAATTTGTAAATAATGACAATAAAATATGTTTAAACTAAACTAATACTTAAATCTGTTAATGCTAGAGAAATGTGCCCCAAATAACAAACCCCAACCTAAGGTGGAAATACGTCTATTAGCGGATCTGAGCAAAAGAATAGACCCAAAAATAAATATTTGAAAAAGATAGGTGAATGCGTAACATGCTACCCTTAGAAAACAGGCCCAAATCAAACTCCAGTCTTTAACCTTTGGCTCCTTATCGCGACTCACTGACCTTTTTGCGGACAGCGTAGATCAAGATCAGACTGCACAGAACGTGCAGTCTGATCTTGGATCTACGCTGTCCGATCTGGAGATTTTTTTCACCAAAACATACCTTTGAAATAACAATATTTGGGTCTTACTATCGAACTGAAAAATTTATTTTATATAGCAGGATAAGAGTTAACACTCAACAAAATTTTAAACATTTTAAAACGAGCAGTTTTAGACATTTCAAAATCATACTGAAAGGATGGGGTTTATCGGTGGAAGTTAAGCAATTCTTCTTTTCATAATGCTTTCAAAAGTCTACTTCATCAGGGCCGTTGAAGATACCGCATCATTTTGAATAGACTGAAAGAAACTAGTTTTCGACGTATGACTTCGAATTTTCGCCGCGAAATTCGGGCGATTATCGAAACTAATTAACGGCATCACTTCGAAGGTCATAAATTTTATATCAATTTGTGATTCAAACTGGTCAGCTAATGCATAGTGACCTTGGATGACCTTTGTCCAGTGAAAGGTCACCCTAGTGGCTAATTGGTGTCAACGTATAAGACGATATTGTGATGTCTGCCCTCTAATTTCTGGACGTTGGTAAATAATTAGTCTCAACAAAATGGTCACTTTTGAAATTGGGTTCGTGGGTGAAGTTGAGGCCGTCACGATTGGTCATCACCGGTCAAGTCAGGTTTTGGTCCTGCCAGTAGACTCTGGCTGTTTGCGGCAAGATGTGAGGTCAAAGTATCGGCTCTATCATGACAACCATATCTGTAGTATCGCTCCCCTTGTCGACCTACAGCCTGGGCAAGTATTCACCAACCATTCTTAAGAACGTTCTTGGACCCAAATCTCCAGAATTTACTAAATTTGAAAGTAACGCAACTTCTGATTGGCTAAACCAAATGGTTTCGCCAATCAGAAGTTGAGTTACTTTCAAATTCAGAAATTCTTGGAGAATAAGACCAAGAATATTTGTAAGAATGGTTAGTGAATACGGGCTCTGGCTTTGTTTGAATATTTGAGTGTGTTTTACGTGGTTTTGAAGAATCAAACAAATGCTAAGCCGAAAAAAGCATTGAACGACCGGCCGCAAAGCTCATTTTGGTAGAGCGTAAGACTCATGAACGTGATGTTTAGGGTTACTTCAGGGTGTGAGTTCGATTCCGACGACTGGCCCTCAAAAAATTACTAATAGTCTGTCGGATTCCTTGTGACGGTGCTATACACCGAGCACGTGTAAAAGAACCATGCGTAGTTTAGGAGTATCGCCTTGTACCGGTAATTGGTCGATATTCTGAAATGCCTTAGCCATGGACACGCTCACGTGACCAATGTTACAAGCGGAAATGGATCTAAGGACATCCCAATCACAAACCCAACACCTATAGCCCTTTGGTCGAACGAACTGCAATAATTTTTAGATTGTTACATGATCCAAGCTGCACGAAGACATGATATCGAGGTACGTATCCCAAGCCTGTATTCGCCAACCAGTCTAAAGCTATGTGATGTCTTGCTTGGTATGATGTAACCATGGAGACGCATTTAGCCCCCTTTTGCCAGAGCATGGCTCCTTTATCTTTCAGGGCGGTTGGAACTCGGGCTTGTGTGCTATAGGAATAGAAATTGCTAGGACCAGCGCATTATCTCCCGCTAGATGGCATTCTATAAATACACATCTATCTAATATGGGCATTCTGGGTACATAACCGGACTACTTTTCCACGCGACAACCGTTACTTTGAATTTCAAGCCAAGATAAAAATTTACTCCAGAAAACGCTACCTGGTGCAATTCATTCAGTTATGATCAGCAGTTTAGAGAAATCTGGAGCTTAAACAGGCCTGATTTCTTATCAAACGTATTGATAAAAGCCATTTTCTCCATTGCTACTTTATAGCGCGTATTACTTCCCCCCCCCCCCCAATTTTGGGGAAAGTGATGCGTCATATCAGACAGGTCGAATCTTCGAAGAATATGACATACGCAGATCGAAAACCAGCGTTTCACACAAAACGATCATCCCTTTTATTAATTATTACCGTAGGATATTGCATTGCAAAAGGACTAGATTTTAAACTGTCGTTTTAAGCATGATCACGAAATGCACTGGTCATCTTCGAATCAATTTAAGCCACTGACCATTGTGTCCAGATCCGCGGTGACATCTTTATGAGGTGTCGAAGTGACCGATGGGCATTCTGGCATTGATGACCAAAGTTTCATTATCCAGTGGAAGTTTTAAACGAGTTACACAATTCTCCTGAGTGACCGTTAAATTAATAAATATCGTAATTTATACATATTAACACTTGACCAAACGGCCCCGTATTGGTTCGAACCTGAGGAAAAAGCCTTTAGAAAACATTTTGATAAAAGGAGAAAATGCTGATAACCAGCATTTTCTCCTTTTCCCATAATGTTTACTAATTTCTATCAACTTCAGGATAAATTTAATCAATTGAACTACATATTATGTGTCGTCAACGAGCCAATAATTTGGTAGCACGCTAAAAAGTCAAATGTTTTTTTCTTTAAACATGCATATTCTTGACACATTTGAAACGAGTGGCCTACACAAATAATGTGGCAAAGCGAGAAACATGTATTTCTTATTCCGATACATTTTGCCATTTGTCGTAATCTTTTCCTATTTTCTTAGCGCATCTTTATTCTATACTATTGCTGATTTACCCCTAAACTCATTCTTGCATATTAGGAAATTGGGAAAGGGATGTTAATTAAGTGTTTTGCTCAATTTACCCTTTCCCAAACGACAAATTTTAGACTCTTTGAAACTGAAAGAGTTTGCAGACGGCAATTTCAAATTTGATCAAAATGGCAGAAAGTTCTCCAAATTGGTAGAAAACACTGTGGGAACAGGAGAAATTGCTCGTTATAGCAATTTCTCCTGTTCCCACAGTGTTTTCAAGAGACTTGTACTGCAGACACATAAAAACAAGGGCTTGTTTGGGAAAGGGTTAAGGGGAAATTAGGAAATGAAATTAAGCAGTTACATTTCGCATTACTGTGGGGGGAAAAAAACTTTTGATAAAATGCCATGCGATCCCTGGCTCGGCCAATTTCTTTCCCAGGATTGATGGCTATAGTCATTGCGGCAAGATTCATACCTCTTCTCCTTTGTGAACATGACAATCTGTGATTTCGAGGTCGGTCTAAGTATTATGAATAGTCGATGACAGAAAAAAAAGTACCTTTAAATCAGATTTAACCCTTTACCACACAATCCCGACTTTTGAAACCCCTGGGTAAGAAGCCTCTTGAAAACATTGTGGGAAAAGGAGAAAATGCTTGTAACCAGCATTTTCTCCTTTTCCCACAATGTTTTCTACCCTTCCCAAATCAAATTTCGATTTTTCAGTCAAATTTATTTTGTCGTCTGCAAATGCTTTCAGTTTGGACCAGTCTATAAATTTATCGTTTGGTTAAAGAGTTAATTAAGGAAATACTGCATATAGTCCAGCTGGTCAAAGATGACAAAGCTGCTGGTCTTTCAATGAAAAAAGTTCGAAATTAATTTCAACAGCGTAATGTTACAAAAAAAGAAATCGAATCGAAGGAAGAAAAGCTGATTTTTCACGTGTTTCATTTTTTAAAAACCAGGTTCGAAATATCTCCGGGGCATTAGTATTTATTGGAACTTGAAATTAGATTCGAATCGAAAAAAAAATATGAGAACTAGAATGTTTGCCAAAACCGAAATTTAAATCAGTATCGTCTCGAATTACGCAAAGAAACATTAGGGTTATTCTTCTATAGTAATCCTAGTTTATTAGCGAAATTTGCGGAGTTCATTTGAAGTAAATAACAACGAGAGAAAATAGAAATAGCCCCGTGGAATTATTTCGCTATTGATTCAGTGATAATTTGTGACCCATCACGCTAAAAAGGGACCTTCTAGGAACTGCGAAAAGTGTCAGCTCTGGTCAGACTGTGCGAATTGCGCAGGCTGACCAGGGTTGACACTTTTCGCTTTAATGACATTTTCTGTATGAAAAGTGGTCATTGTACCTTGTTATACAATCATTTTTTAACTACATGTATCAACTTAAACTGATTTTTAACTCTTTACCACACATTCCCTATTTTTAACGACTCCGATAAAGAAGCCCTATAGAAAACATTGAGGGAAAAGGATCATTTTTTAACTACATGTATAAACTTAAATTTATTTTAACTCTTTACCATACATTCCCTACTTTTGACGACTCCGATAAAGAAGCCCTATAGAAAACATTGAGGGAAAAGGAGAAAATGCTGGTAACTAGCATTTTCTCCTTTTCCCGCAATATTTTCTACCCCATCAAAGAAAGAAATAAATCATCATAATTATTAGCAAGATTTAATTCGTTTTCTACAGATGCTTTGAATTCGGCCCAGTCCAAAAATCTGTCACTTGGTAAAGAGTTAAAACTCCCTTGAAAGAAAATTGATTTATTTGGCGGGTAAAGGGTAAAAAAAAACATCATCATAATTCAACTCATGGATAATACAGAATTCATCAGAGTCATTTACAGAGAAAAAAACGCCATTGGGTAAATTCATTATAATTCGATATGAGCGGACGGGCCCAGGATAGCTTTAACCTCCCACCACACAATCCAAAATCTTAACGACCCTGAGGAAGACGTCTGTTGAAAACATTGTGGAAAAAGTAGAAAATGCTGGTAACCAGCATTTTCTACTTTTCCCACAATGTTTTCTACCCTAATAAATTAGGTAAAATCATTATAAGTCGATATAGGCGGACGGGAGCAGGACGGCTTTAACTCCCCACTACACAATCTCAGATTTTAACGACCCTTAGGAAGAAGCCTTTTGAAAACATTGTGGAAAAAGGAGAAAATGCTGGTAGCCAACATTTTCTCCTTTTCCCACAATGTTTTCTACCCTATTAAATTCGGTAAAATCTTAACTCGACGGGAGCAGTATGGCTTTCACTCCTCAATACACAATTCCAAAGGCTTAACGACCCTGAGGAAGAAGTATGTTGAAAGCATTGTGGAAAAAGGAGAAAATGCTGGTAACCAGCATTTTCTCCTTTTCCCACAATGTTTTCTACCTTATTAAAAACAACTTTCATTATTTGAGGTACACGTGAATTGAAAAGGGAAATTAATGCATCTGAAAAAAAATAACGACCAAGTTCAGGATCTGTATTCACCAACCATTCTTTAGAATATTCTTAGTCTTATTCTTCAGAATTTCATCAATGCGAAAGTAACAGAACTTCTGATTGGCTAAACCATTTGGTTTAGCCAATCAGAAGTTCTGTTACTTTCACAGTTAGATAATCTTGAAGAATAAGGCAAGGAACGTTCTTAAGAATGCTTGGTGAATACAGACCAGCAGCCCTTCGCTGTTCGCGCAGGCTGATCTAAACCGAAACTTGTTGCTGATTGTCAAATTTTCTCCTTTTCAGACAATATTTTCAAACGTCCTTTTCCATGAGGGTCGGAAAAAATTGTTGATTTTTGTGTTAATTAGTAATAAGGTAATGGAACTTTTAATAATTTGTCTTTGGTTATGTATGTCACTAAAAATTAAGTGCAGTTTGCTCTAATACAGATAATACCGACAAACTGAAACTCGGCACACCGCTTGTACCGTAGCTACTGGAAAATTCACGATGGGCTTTAGAGGGTGTAGTCCACATTGAATATCCAAATATGAAAAGAAGCACCGAAATCGTCTCTCTGTTGGGACTAATGTTTTCGTATGCTTGTCAACCGGTCAGGCTTTCTGTTGCATAGGTGAACTCATTTAGTTGTTGGATGAGGCACTTTGAGTTTGCTGGGTAGGCTGTCCCAATGGGCCAAACGTTGATCATTGTAATTTCATTAGAGGTTGACTTCGTATACCGAAATCCAGCGTTCTCCAAATAAGCTTTTCCCAATAAGAACAATAACGGTAACTCTGTATTGACGATCACTGGACTATTCGATCCAGGATCAGTTCGACACTAAATAAAATCGGCAAACAGCGATTTTGGTCACAATTTTGAAAAGGTAAGAGTGCTATAATGAGTTAATTTGCCTATATTTTATCTACTTCTGCACTACGATGTTCATTCGGTTGTTTTACGCAATGTCAAAGTGATTCTTCAACCCATTACCAAACGACAATATTTTAGACTGGTCCAAATTGAAAGCATTTGCAGACGACAAAATAAAAGTGACTGAAAATTTGGAATTTGTTTTCTGTAGGGTAGAAAACATTGTGGGAAAAGGAGAAAATGCTGGTTCATTTTCTCCTTTTCCCACAATGTTTTCCAAAGGCTTTTTTCTCAGGGGCGTCAAAAGTAGGGATTGTGTGGTAATGTGTTAAGAGGATTACTGCTGTTTATTACGACAGGATTCATTTCATTGTCACCACTAAACATTATTTTTTGATGACGTTTATCAGTGAAAGCAGCCAGTTGCATTTGCAGAATGTTGTATCAGGAACAGGTATAGGAAACCTGTGGAAATGATGGATAGCTGCTCTGGCTGGCGCGACATGAATTGAACACTACCATACAGTGCTAATGATACTTAGAAAGAAAGCATTTGAAATCATTGTCAGAAAAGGAGAAAGAGTTTGGAACCAGGGTCCATATTCACCAACCATTCTTAAGAACGTTCTTTGTCTTATTCGCCAGAATTTTCTATATTTGAAAGTAACCCAACTTGTAATTGGCTAGACCATTTGGTTTGAATATCTTGGAGAATAATAAGAACAATATTCTCAAGAATGCGTGGTGAATCTTTGACTTTCTGTACCAACACAAACCCTCTCTAGAGGACATCCTCTGCTTTCAAGAATTAAAAAAAATGAGTGAGAAGTGAATCTTGTTCGCGATGAGTTTCCAAATGCTCCGACAGAATTTTGGCCATGGCCGGGAAATACGACCGGCAACGTATGGTTTGCTAGCCCCGTTTGAGTTACTATTTAGGTACTCTTTGTAAGGCTAAATGTAACTTCTCCTATCGGAACTTTATTTTTTAGTTCCCTATATATTTACCCATAGGGCGCTAAGAGCGACTAGCTGACCTTTTGCGGCCAGTGTAGATCAAGATCAGACTGCACAGAACGTGCAGTCTGATCTTGGATCTACACTGTCCGTTAAGGGGATATCATTCAAAAGGCATAAGAATGAAGCAGCAATATTTGGGGTTTTTTTTACTGTCTATTTGAAAATTTTATTTTATTTAGTTTTCTGGCAGGGTAGAGGTTAGGAGGGATATAGCCATGAGAAAAAAATAACACACAAAGGTTATTTGAACAAACAATGATACAAAGGAACTTGTTGAAGACAGAGAGGGGGGAAAGTTCCTTTCTTGTCATTAAGTTACGCCCTTTTGCCCCCGTGATGTGACGCAAGAAAAGTTTTATTTAAGCGTGATTAAGAAGGGGCTGGATGGGTCGCGTGTCGCGTACTAATACATTATGTTGCAGAACTACTTTCCATACTTCACAATGTCCATAAATAACCTTATTAAAAAATTGGAGACTTTCAATTTTGACTGGAACGAATGCAGATATTCTCCCTGAATCTTTATCTTTTGGCTGCCTATCGCGACTCATTGACCTTTTGCGGACAGCATAGATCAAGATCAGACTGCACAGAACGTGCAGTCTGATCTTGAATCTATGCTTTCCGATAAGAAGATATTATTCCCTAAACCATAACTTTAAGATATCAATTTTTGAGTTTTTACTATTGAATTGTAAATTTCATTTAAGTTACTTAGCAGAATAAGGGTTAATTTTTCTATTTTTTTCATTTTTGTGATACAAAATCTTACTACTGACATAAAGGGCGATTATGGAAGATGTGGATCAAGGTCAGACTGTCCAGATGGTGTAGTCTGATCTTAGATCGACACACTTTGCTTGTGACTTACGATCTAACAAAAAAAAAAAGAAGAAGAAAAAACGTGTTCGAGTAGTATTTAAGCGTATTTTGATCTGACAAAAAAAATCTTTATCTCGACGATAGAGTACAGTTTTGTCGACACAATCCTTTTTGTTGTCCCATGTTGAATGTAGTTCGACGGCTTAAGTTCAATCGGTTTGCATTATATAGTTTTTTTTTAAAGTAACATGATTTTTTTTACACAAATCTGTTTGAAAGGTTGACATGCAAACAGTATATGACCTGATGTTGATTGATCAATGAATAGATTGAATGGTGTTTTACGCCGCTTTCAACATTATTTCCATTATCTCCCGCTAGATGGCATTCTATAAATACTCATCTATCTAATTTGGGTATCCTGGGTACAGAACGAACTACTTTTCTACGCAACAACCGTAACTTTGAATTTCAAACTAAAATAAACGTTTACTCAATAAAACGCTACCTCGTGCAATTCAGTCAGCTATGATCAGCAGCTTAGTGAAATCTGAAGCTAAAGCAGGTCTCATTTCTCCTCAAACGTATTGATAAAAGCTATTTTCTCCATTGCTACTTTATAGAGCGTAATATTACAGTCCGCCCGCTTTCGGGGCTAGTGATGCGTCATATAAGACAGGTCGAACCTTCGGAGAATATGACATGCGCAGACAACGACATTATTTCAGTTACCGGTATATCACGGCGACAGCTCACTGATGCATGTAGTTTTTACCAGTACTAGACTGCGGACTGCGCAGGCCTACCTGGGTTGAAACTTTTCGCAGATGCATTAAGCCTCGTTTTCACAGAGCATGACTCATTTGTATTTTGAAATGAAGGATCGATGAATGTGCAAACAGCAGGTATTTTCAAGCTCTACATTCGTCGTTTCTCTGTGAAGATTTTAACATTTTTTTTCTATATCGATCGTCTCTGTACCCGTTTGCGACCTTAACAAAAGCTAAAATCGCCTTTAAGGGACAGCTATCTGTGCTAACTAAACCGCCAACCCATCTAACTAACCAGCCAATAAACTTGTCCATGAAACAATCCTGATAACTAGATATCCAGCTACACCGACTCGAAATTTAGCCATGCTACCTGCCAACCTGAAAAAAGGCAAACAGACGTAACAACAACAGAAAAAAATAACGACAAAAGAAAAGGCAAGGCACGAGTTTCATATCGTATTTCATATCTGCGTAATAAAAAAAAATAAGCGTGCGTAAGTTATGAAATAGTTAATTTTACGCCTTACACCGGTACATAACTGAAATGGACGTTTTCAAAGAGATGAAAGTACACATGTTGAATTTGCATACCCTGTTTGGCGCATAAGTCTTGCAGAAAATAGGATTGTGAGAATCCAAGATCAGACTGCACTTTCTGAGCTGTCTGATCTTGATCTACACCCTCGGCAAAAAGGCACTGAGATTTGTCCATAGATGTCCAAAGGGTACAGCCAGATTTCAGTAATATTAAAACACCTTTCCTACTTTAACTCTTTACAACAAAATCCCTACTTTTGACGACTCTGTGAAAGAAGCCTTTTGAAAACATTGTGGGAATAGGAGAAAGTGCTGGTAACCAGCATTTTCTCCTTTTCGCACAATGTTTTCTACCCTTCCAAAATCAAATGTCAATTTTTTCAGTCACATTTATTTTGTCATCTACAAATGCATTCAGTTTGGACGAGTCCAAAATTTTGTTGTTTGGTAAAGAGTTCAACTCTTCACAACACAATCCCGAATTTTTACGGCTCTGAAAAAGAGTCCATGTGAAAACATTGTGACAAAGGGAGAAAATGCTTTTAACTCATTACCAAACGACAAAATTTTTGACTTGTCCAAATTGAAGGCATTTGCAGACAACAAAATAAAAATGACTGAAAATTTGAATTTTTTTTTGTGAAGGGTAAAAAACATTGTGGGAAAAGGAAAAAATGCTGTTTACCAGCATTTTCTCCTTTTTCCACAATGTTTTCTAAAGGCTTCTTTCTCAGGTGCGTCAAAAGTAGGGATTGTGTGGTAATGGGTTAATCAGCATTTTATCCTTTTCCAACTATTTTTTTCAAAAGGCTTCTTTCTCAGTGAAAGTAGTAAAACATTCGAAGAGTGTTTAGAAAAGTTTTAATATGGTAGAATCAAGTTTCAGGCACGAGTTCACAGGCCCATGTTAATTATTGTGACGGTTTTATACGTTTCTGACAGTCAGATCATGCAGCAGATAACCGATGCTCATATTCCTGTGGTTTCCGCTCTACGCAGGGAACAAATAGTCACCCTTACCCTGCTGAATAACTAAAATGAAATTTTCAATTCGACAGTAAAAACCCAAATATTGCTATTTAAAAGTTATATTTTGGTGAATAATAATGTCCTCCTCGGACAGTGTAGATCAAAGATCAGACTGCACGTTCTGTGCAGTCTGATCTTGATCTACACTGTCCGAAAACAGCCAGCAAGTCGAGATTATCAGCCTTAGGATTAAATGTTTGCCACACATTGTGGAAAGTGTGGGGGGAGGGGCTTAGAATATATTGCTATTTCAAAGTTATATTTTGGTGAATAACATCTCCTCCTCGGATAGTGTAGATCAAAGATCAGACTGCACGTTCTGTGCAGTCTGATCTTGATCTACACTGTCTGCAAAGAGTCAGCAAGTCGAGATTAGCAGCCTAAGGGTTAAATGTTTGCCACGCCTTGTGGACCGGATGGGGGGCTTAGAAGTGCATCTGCAAAAAGTATTTCCTCAAGTAAGCCTGCGCTGTACTTTTCAACTCGTTACCAAACAATCCCTGGTTTTTAAGTCCCTGAGATAGAGGCCTTTTGAAAAATGAGAAAATGCTAGTGACCAAGATTTTCTCCTTTTTCCACAATGTTTTCTACCCTGCTGGAAACACATTTCAACGTTTGAGTAACGTTTAATTTGTTGTTTGCAAACGTTTTCAATTTGGACCTGTCTAAAATTATGCCGTTTGGTAAAGAGTTAATACTTTACTAGTAAACAAAATGATTAAAATGTTTGCAGATAACAACCTAAACATGGCCCATATTGTCGTATTTTCCTTGGAAAATATAAATAATACAGTGCGACGGGGAGAAAGAATTTCCGGCACGTTTCTCTTTTCTCTCAAGGATTTACACCTGCACCACCTCCAGGGTCATTATCTCCCTCTAGATGGCATTCTATAAATAGACATCTATCTAATTTGGGCATTCTGGGTATAGAACCGAACTACTTTTCTACGCCACAACCGTTACGTTGAATTTCAAACTTAAATAAACATTTACTAAATAAAACTCTACCTGGTGCCATTCATTCATCTGTGATCAGCAGTCTAGAGAAATGTGGAGGTAAAACAGGCCTGATTTCTCATCAAACGTATTGATAAAATACATTGCTACATTATAGCGCGTGTTACTACAATCCCCCAAATATTAGGGGGAGTTATACATCATGTAAGACAACTCGAATCTTCGAAGAATATGACATGCACAGAGAACGCCTCCAGGGTCGCAAAAATTACGAGGGTCATTTGAATAATAATTTTTAATACAAAAACCAAACTCACGTGCAACCAAAGATAAAATGCTCCGCTGACGTTGCATTTTTATGTATTTTTTTTTAATTTTAATATCTCTCATCAGATAAAAAATTCAATAATTTTGTCGCAACACGTGACTTATTATTTTTTTCATGCATATAACAACTTTAAATGCTTAAAAAAACACTCCCGAGATCTTTTTCTTTTTTGTGAAAATCGAGGACACTTTTTAGCGCAATTTCGTCAATATGGAGCCTTTAACTCCGCACAGGCTGATCCGAAACGATACTTTGCCGTCTCGGATTAGGCTGATCCGAGACGACAGTTTACGCAAATGTTGTCCTTTCGTGTGTTGCAAACAAATTATGTCTGTTGAGCTTATTCGCGCGCCAAAAATAGTTAATTCCTTTTAGTTGAGGCCTACACCGAGTGATGAAAAGTTTACAAACTTTTTTATAAGTTTGTCTCGATGATCGCTTCCCAGAAACTTTCTGTATCCCAGGGGTTCTGGATCCGATACCTGCTTGTCGGTTCTTGTAGCCTTGGAGTGTCCTTAGACTCAAAAACTATATCTTCGACTCTGGGTTCTCAGAAATGTTTCATACAAGATGGCTCTTGTCGCCTCTTTTTGCCCAGGAGTATCTTTGTATGTCTTGCGAACAAAGTCCTTAACAATGAAACAAATAAACAATTGAAAAGCAGAGATACAGGGACCGAGCAGTATTCAAACCTAGAACGCCCGTACGAAAGGCCAACACCATAACCACTGAGCTTAACAGAATTCTCTCTAACACACTTGTTAAGTATTTTATTTAAACCGAGTTGAAGCCATGCATGAAGGAGTAGTCTCCCGTAACACCCCCCACCCCTCCTAAAGTCATCATTTATTGATGAATTAAAGCCTTTTAAGCAGAAAGACCGTTTTTGGACAACAAACGGGATTAATGACTCAAAGAAAGTTCATGTTAACAATTTCTTCCAAGCGGTGTCGTTGGACATCAAGGCTCTAGTCGGCTCTGGTTGTTTGGGAGTATCTTCGGGTATAAAGACCCTTGTCGGCTCTACTTCAGCAGGAATTTCCACTGGCAAGAATGCTGTAATCGTTTATGATAATCTGGGACCAATAACGCAAAAAGGGACCATGTGGGAATTCTGTACATCTATTAGATGAAAACAGATCAACGATAGTTTACGTTGGTAATTAAAAAACGATTTTATAACAAGATACAATGAACAATGTTCATACAGAAAATGTCAATAAAGCGAAAAGTGTCAACTCTGGTCAGCCTGCGCAATTCGCACAGTCCAAAAAAGATATGAACTACTGGGCTTTCGTCATGATATAACTAAAGTAATGTTCAAAGTTCATAAACACAAACATTAAATCCACATTCAGTTTCAATGAAAGCCTTGCAATTTACATTCCAAAGTTAGACAGCATGATCCAAAGACAGTGCCAGTGCAAGCTGAGCTTTTGTTCGCAAGAACGTTCGTATCAGACCTTTAAATACGTTTTTGATGACATCCACAAATTTTCACTTGTAAAGTGAACCATTTTACTAGCAATGACCCTCTATGTGTTTTGTTAAAACCTGTTTAAATATGGGTTTTCATTATTATCATTGCAGCAGCTTACTTATGCCCATGTACTGTTGTCTCTTGTCCAAGGACACTCAAAGATGATGAGTCCAAAAGCTGGGGATAGACCATGGATTTCCTAGGCACAAGTTTAGCCTCTTGATAATTGTGTCGAGGTGGACCACTTTTTTAGCTCACCTGAGCACGAATGGCTCAGAGTGAGCTATTGTGATCACTCACCGTCCGTCGGCGTCCGTCGTCCATCCGTCCGTCTGTCCGTCCGTCCGTCCGTCCGTCCGTTCACATTTTCTTGTTTACACTCTAGCATCTACAAATATCAACCAATCAGCACCAAACTTGGTCAAAGTATATATGACCATAAGATCTCGGATGAGTTCGATTTTGGGTCTTATCGGATCAGAACATCTGGAGTTATTTCCCCTTGAATTAGAAAAATTGCTGTATTTCACTTTGTTTACACTATAGCATCTACAAATATCAACCAATCAGCACAAAACTTGGTCAAAGTATATATGACCATAAGATCTCCGATGAGTTCGATTTTGGGTCTAATCGGACCAGAACATCTGGAGTTATTTGCCCTTGAATTAGAAAAATTGCTGTATTTTACTTTGTTTACACTCTAGCATCTACAAATATCAACCAATCAGCACCAAACTTGGTCAAAATATATATGATTATAAGATCTCGGATGAGTTCGATTTTGGGTCTAATCGGATCAGAACATCTGGAGTTATTTGCCCTTGAATTAGAAAAATTGCTGTATTTCACTTTGTTTACACTCTAGCATCTACAAATATCTACTAATCAGCACCAAACTTGATCAAAATATATATGACCATAAGATCTCGGATGAGTTCGATCATGGGTCTAATCTGACCAGAACGACTGGAGTTATTTCCCCTTGAATTAGAAAAATTGCTATACTGCACTTTGTTTACTCTCTAGCATCTACAATTTTTAACCAATCAGCTGTAAACTTGGCCAAAATATATATAACCATAAGATCTTGGATGAATTTAATTATGGGTGTAATCGGACGCAAACAACTGGAGTTATTTGCCCTTGAATTAGAAAGTTCTTTATAATAGTTCTTAATCCAGAGCATAATTTTGTCATCTCCAGTCTGATTGACTTGAAACTTGACATTTGTGTTTGTTGCAATAATGCAGAGTGCAATGTGAAAGATCCATAACTCTACCTTATACTGTCTGTATGTTATTTCCCTTTGATTGTCATTTTTACAGCATTTTCTGCTCGTCTGGAATATAACTTTGTCATCTATAGCCTGAACATCTTCAAATTTGATATGCACGATCGTTGTATATTTATGGAGTGCAGTGCACAAGAACCATAACTCTTGCTAGCTTGAATTTTGAGTTATTTCCCCTTTGAACTTCATTTTCATAGCATTTCTTGCTTGTTCGGAGCAAAACTTTGTCATCTTAAGTAGGAATTACTTGACATTGGGTATGATTATTTGGTGCAATATTTGGAAGTGCAGTGCACAGAATTGTAACTCTAATTTGTGCTGTCGAGTTATTTCCCTTTTAATGTCATTTTTACAGCATTTAGTGCCTGTCTGGAATATAACTTTGTCATCTCAAGTCAGAACGACTTCAAACTTGGTATGCATATTTGTTGCAGTATTACAGAGTACAATGCGCAAGAACAATAACTCTACCTAGTGCGAACTTTATGTAATTCCTCATTGATCTTCATTCTTACAGTATTTCTTGCTTGTCTGGAATGGAACTTCAAAGTCTCAAGTCAAATTGCGACAAATCGCTGCTCTTGTTTCATTATCATTTAGCCTTGAACCTTGATATTTGGTATTTATCTTTATTGTAGACCTTTGCTGCTTGGTACTCAGGTGAGCGATATAGGACCATCATGGTCCTGTTGTTTCTCATTGTGGTATACCTAAATGTAGATGTATGATATTTCCCTTCATCTTTAGTTGGGTCAGTTGGTGTATGTATATAGGGACTTTCAAACCGTATTAGAAATAACTCTAAATAATCTTAGACATAAATTTATATCCGAGGTCCGTATACAGCAACCATTCTTAAGAGGACTTTTCATCTTATGCTGAAAGATTTTCTGCATTTGAAAGTTCCGCAACTTCTGATTGGCTTAACCAAATGGTTTAGCCAATCAGAAGTTGTGTAACTTTCAAATTTAGATCATTTTGGAGAATGAGATTAAGAATATTCTAAGGAACAAATTCAGCTATGATCAGCAGTTTAGAGAAATGTGGAGCTAAAACAAGCCTGAATAGGGACATTATTATAAAAAGGACAACGTTCGGAGTGTGACATGACAAATAAATACTAAAACAAATATCGAATACTAAACACGGCTCCTTGACATTTGAAAATTTCAGCACTGGGGTTTTGAAAATTCACAGATAAAACACCAAATGCAGTGACAACGATTATGGCTCTTCCAGCGACCCAATTGACGCAGTTTTGCATGTGCCTAAAGGTGATACCATCAGTGCTTCAATGCTCACTCAGCCGTTAGCATCTTACCCGGATCAAAGGTTAAATGTTTTTCTCGAAAGGCTGTGGTACTTCAGAAATTAAAACAGAAAGAAACTCTCATCTTTCTGTCGCTTCAGATATTATCTAAAAAGGTGCGCATGCTTTTTACTTCGGTGAACTCTTTACCAAAGGACAAAATTTTAGACCTCTACAAATTTAAGCATTTGCAAACAAGAAAGTCCATGCAACCAATATTATGATTTTTGTCTATAAGAGTTGAACACACTGCGGCACAAGGAGAAAATGCTGGTTTGCCAGCATTTTCTCCTTTTCCTGCAATATGTTCAAAAGGTTGCTTCTTAAGGGTCGCTAAAATACTGTATTGGTTTTGTAAGGGATAAGGGACTCAAGCCGCCAGTTAACATGGCACGTTTACTGCGTCCTAATCAAGCTACATTTGGCGATTTTCCCATTCATCCAGAGCATATTGAGCGTAACCTCTCATTAACATTTTGGAATGGTTTCAATGCTATTATCTAATAGTGCACCAAAAGACGACCTGAATACAGACCGACGAGCTTTCAAGGACCTTCCCTCGTCACCTGAGGAAAGCTGTTGACCTTTCTCAAGTTACGCGATATCTGCAGACGAAAAGCCACTTTTGTTTAACATCTTTTAGTGGTACAAGTTTTACAAGATCGTCTTAAAAGGAGAAATTTTGCATCGACTCGAAGACAGGCCGAAGATCTTTCATAAAATTCCCTTGTCATCTGACCAAAGTTGTCTCAACTTCGCTCTTTTCTGGTTGCGTCCTTTTGAAAGACGGAATTTCTTTGCAACTTGTAGTTGTGAAAATGTGAAAACGTTATATGAAAAAGAGAAATCGGATTTCTGAAAGAGGACAGACCGACGACCTTTTAAGGACCTTGCACTGTCACCTGACGCCGGTTGTTAATCCTTTTCTCTTTACTGGTCATCTCAAATCCACATACGACATTTTGTGTCATACTGCAAGAACACTGAAAGTTTTGAAAACATTATTCTAAAAAGAGAAATTGTGCATCAATGCGAGAACAAATCGACGATTTTCCTCGGACTTTCCTTGTCACCTGATGAAAGTTGTTGCCTCTTCTCTCCGAAAAAGTTACCTCTTATCCGCATTCGACTTTTTATCGTCTTTTTGTTGCTACTGAATACACCGTATTAAATGAAGAAATGGTACATGGACCCTAGGACTAACCTACGATCTGCTAGGGAACTTCTTTGTCATATGACGAAAGTTGTTGATATTTCTCTCCTCAAAGGTATTACCTCCTATATACAGAAGACATTTTCATTGTCAACCATTTGTTTATGATCCTATACATACAAATCCTGCCATGAGCAGTGCCGATCATTAGTTTCGAGTTCAACATCATTTCTGAGCATCAATTCAGATGTAAAACATCAATATAAACGAAAAGGTCGTCTATGTTTTTTACCCCATCAAAGGCAGAGAGCAATACTTGCGTGCATTGATTTTATCGTACGCAAATTCTGGTTGAGACCAAAATTTTGTCTTTTGGTAAATATCATGCGTTATCATTGATAACTACCGGAGGCAAGAGGTAAAGATAGTAAACATTTTCACTGAAAATATTAGCGCTACATACTAGTAAACGAAATGAGACTACATGGGCCAACATATTGCGATTTTACAAGGATTCTACATGAAAGAGTGACAGTGTATATCAAAGATAAGATGTATGTTTTTGTACAGTTTAATCTTGATTTCCAGAGTCTACATAAGCCTGGACTTTTGCCTTTGATTCCACAAAGGTCCTCGGCAATGATCGATAAATTTGTTGACTGTTTCAACGATAATTGAACAACGTTTAAAGTGCTTATTGTTGAACATTTCAAATAATTGCAGACAGCGCGGGTCAAAGATCAGACTACACGTTTAGTGCAGTCTAATCTTGATCTATGGTGTCTTCAAAGGCCACGTTATTCGCCTTTGATGCCACATGACTTAAAGGCGATCATCAAGAAAAAAGGCATAGACTGTTCTATTAATGAATGAAACGACGTTAAAAAAAGTCCATGGCAGAACATCAATAATACTTGCGGACAGCTTAGATCAAAGATCGGAACGGTCGTTTTGTGCAATCTGATCTTGTTCTACGATTGCAGCAGAAGCCACTGATATCATCCTTAATGCCATAAATACCAAAGCCCGAAGACATTTATTGAGACTGATATAGCGATAACGAACAAACATAGAACAGTGCCTATGACAGAATGTCCCCGTAAATTGATATTTCTTGCACGTCGCATGCTAATTGATTACCTGGCAAACGGGCTCTTGTTGGTCCCTTTAGCCGTGTTTGGTGAATTTATCTTCACTGCAAAGACAGTGTAGGTACCAGATCAGACTACAATGGACACATACATAATTTTACTGCACAGAATGTGCAGTCTGATCTTAATCCTGAACGATCTTAAAACCCATAAGATAAACAAAAACGCTTTTTTTTTCTGTCCAGAAAGCTTGATTCTAACATCTCATTTTCCTTACCTCTTTACCACATAATCCCGGGTTTTAACGACCCTAGGGAAGAAGGCTTTTAAAAATATTTTGAGAAAAGGAGAATACACTTGTAACCAGCATTTTATCCTTTTCCCACAAGACTTTCTATCTAGTAACAGAACTGGTATGCACCATTGCAGCTCCCTTCAGTTTTAGATGGTTACGTTATTAGCCGTTTGGTATCAAAGAGTTACCGGGTTTCCACACATTCTCATGTTTTGCGACTTTTAGGAAGTGGATTGTTGACACCATCACGATAACCAGCATTAATCCTTTTCGAGTAATGTTTTCTATATTGTCAATGTCATATCCTGTGATTTTAGCTACAATTCTAGGATTTGTTCCTCTGGTAAAGAGTTATAAATAGAATACCACACACCACGTGTATTCCATATTTATGCCCGCATACTGGTTTGAAGACAAACACGTGCTCGTAAATAAGGCTTTAGCTAAACACCTAGATTGTCCTTTACGCCGCTTAGACATTCTTTTTTAACAGTATTCTTAGACTCGTCCATATTCAGAGCTTCCATTTTAACCTGTGTTAACTATCTACCACACGACAAAATTTTAGACGAGTTCAAATCCAAAGGATTTGCAGACGAGAAATTGAATTTGACACAAATGGTGGAATTTGCTTTAGAAAGGGTAAAAAACATTGCTGGAAGAGGAGAAAATGCTAACAGCAAAAAGCCTACCCTTTCAGGGTTTGTTAAAACTCGGGATTGTGTGGCGAAGACAAGTTACTTTTGAATACGTGGTTACGATACTCCAATGGAGTGTGTCTTTGAAAGCATTGAAAACAAAAAGAAAAAGCTTACCTCCTTTTTCAGCAGTGTTCAAAAACCTTCTTCCATGGGGTTGTTCAAACCGTATGGTCAAGAATTAAACCTACATTGGCCGAAGACCTTTTGATATTTCCAAATTGTGTAGTATACAGTCCAAGAAGTCTTGTAAGCGGTATTTTAGTGGATACGCCAGTCATTGGCTTCTGCCGCTTTTCCAATGCAAACGTTACTAAACTGTTGGAAAATCGGCATAACTGACTTTTAAAGCACTTTTCATTGCTTTAGTTGACTTATAAGCCAGTGTAGTTAAATATCTGACCGCAACAAAACATGCGGTCTGATTATGATCTACACTGTTCGCTTTGCTTCGACATTATGAACAAAAACCAACATTGGCACTACAGCAATTAGTTTTGCCCTATTTCTATATTGTAGATGCTTTGTAATTCTGCGCCCTTGTCATCTACCTTTTACCAAACAATGCCGAGTTTTGAAGACCCCGAGAGAAAACACTTTTGAAACATCATGTGAAAAGGAGTAAATGCTGGTAGAGTCAGTACTTTCTTTGTTTTTCCCTGCAATGTTTTCTACCCTTTCAGTGTCAAATTAAATGACTTGGGCCATGTATAATTTGCAGTCTGCAGTGCTTTAAATTTGGACTAGCCTAAAATGTTGTCGTATGGTACAGACTCACAGGAATACCACACGGACATGTATTTGGCATGTGGTGTCAACGGCTCTGTGCACGCCATGTCGAGAAAAGGCTCAACAGCAAAGCCGCTGCAATCGCCAGATTCCATCTGCCCCCATTGGCCTCTTGTATTGCTCCATGTCACCGTAACTCCAACCTGACTTAATTTATTGCTCACTTGCACATTGAAGATTCTCGATGTCCCCTTCAGCTTTTTATTTCTTCCTGAATGAGCAAAAGCCCTAAACTAGCAGATTTTTCTTGTCACGCGGTCTCATTTCCATACTTTTTTTGGCTTCATGCTGAAATAAGATGAGCAATGCTTTGGCAAAAGGGGACTTAATGTATCTCCTTGTTACATGATACCAAGCAAGTATTCAAATAATTATTGATCCACTATAACGACTTATTTCAACAACCGACTTCTTCATGGTGCCTAATGGTCCTTGGACATACAGAAAATTGTCCAATGACGAAAAGTTTCGGCCCAGGTCAGCCTGCGCGGACTGCGCAGGCTGACCTGGGTCGATACTTTTCGCAGATGCATTAAGCACCTTTTTCACAAAGCATGGCTCTGATGTCATCACTGGTAATACCGTGAGCTGTTTGTCACCAGTTCACTGTCACTATAAAGAACTTTGTGCTTAGATATTAAATTACGTATGACAAATTCAATCAACACTCAATATGGTTGACCCTTTTCAAGCAAGCCACAACTTTACTGGCCTTTGCATACAGTATAGGTTACAATAAGACTGCAAAGAATGTGCAAAGTAGTCCTCTACGTACAATGTTCGATGGCTTGTCAAATGATTTTGCCAAAAGTAACATTGACATATTGCATAATCTTGACGGCTGCCTCCAAGTAGTATCACAGACTTCATTTTTCAGGCTAACTAAGGATGAAAATCAGGTAATGAAGGGTTTCTTGTTTTCAAGTTTGTTTGAAGAACCACTATTACTCATGGAAGTTTTGTGGTAGCACTCTCGTGGAGTACAATATGCTTTTTGAGACTGTTTGTATGGTAGCCCCAGAGGGTTGCCAAGCGGGAACCGCGATGAAAAAAAACGGCAGAACTCTCTCGGATACAGTCACGGGTGACCTCAAAGGTTAAATCCTGCTCAGGAGGGATGAGTTATGCAGATTGTCATAATTTGAAGGGGTCAAAGGTGAAATTTCTTTTATTCAAGGACTTGATTGTATTGTGGTGCTGCAGACTTGAGAGCCAAGTGCGGTTCCATGGGACTCCCGCCTTGGCCATCACCTGTTTGAGACCGACATGCGGTGTTTTGACTGTTGACAGGAAAGAAAGATGGAAAACTCTGCTTTCGCTGACAAGAACCGTCAATTACGTCACCACTGCACTTTGCTCCTGTAATTAACAAGTACTTAATACATGGCAAAAATATGAAGGGGGCTGGATGCCCCTGTCTTGATACACACGCCCGAGGAAGCAGTGCAAATTGGCATTCATCCCTGCAGAACGCCCCTACTCTAAGACGTGTTCAGTATGCTTTTTTCCCTTGGAAAATGTCAAAGAAATGCAATTATTTATCTACTACCCGGGTCTAGATTTTAGAGACCAGCTGGGTGGAAAAAATTATCAGAAGCATGCGAATTGACGAGAAGAAAGACCATGGAGTCGCTCGGTGAGTCCGCTGGCTTTTTTCAACTAGCACAGGGTCTGTATGCAGCTGCAGAAAACCCCTTAAAAAGAATATTGCGTTCATAACATCGCCCTTTAACTCTCACTGCATCACACATTAGTTCAGATGTGAGCGAGATAAAGACATTTAAACAAAAGAAGTGCATAGCAGATCAGGGGAGAAGCAAAATAGACGAACGGATTACCAAGGGCAGCTGGGGAAGTAGACATGAACGGTCGCTATAACATTAAATGAAATTAAGTTTCATTCGATCTTTTGTTAGCATTATGGTTTTTTCATAACTGTTTGGATTTTAGCATGCGATCCTTTCTTTGTTTGATAGCAGACAAACCGGATTTAGTCTGCGCAAAGCGCGTGGAGATACCGCACACCCTATTTCAGCTCTGTTTGTGAATTCTAGAGTTGCACGACACTGAATGCGATTTTTTTTCAGCTTTTCAGACGCTCGAGTAATTAATCATTCGATGATAATTAGATAAAAGCTACCCATATCACTTTAATACAAGCGAATAGAACGTAAACTGTATAAAGCGCAACACTTTTCCAGGTTAAATTTCCCGCGCCAAAGTTTGTTTAGAACTTTCAATTTTACCGCCATTGAGCCACGACAAAAACTCAATATTCGTCTGAACTAGAAGCTGCATCAATGCAGATGGCGTTCCTCGCATAACACTTCGTCTTGGTTCGCTTTGAGTGTGAAAATTTCGTCTTCATATAGCGGACAGAAGGGGGTAGTGTTTTAATTTTAACTGTAGTTATACTTACTGTAGGTATTATTGCTTTTTACAAGTATTTTTCTTATTATTGAAAATGACGATTAGATATCGATTTCCTACAATAATTGATAAAGAAGAAAAGTATGAATTACGTTCATTTTAAAACTTTCTTTGGGCAAAGCTATGTCTATTATCTTGAGTTGTACTAGTGTGTATCAGTTTTGAATCCTAGAAAACGTTTTACACTTAAGTATCTCCTTAATTATGTTTTATTGTTCTTTTTGATGAATCATGGACAAAAACAATAATTGTCTTTAAACTCATATATCAAAACAGAAAACATTTTAGATTTTTATCACGCTTCGCACCCGGAAGTTTACTCTTACGTGCAAACCATGCATGAGAATGGCTTGGCACTTTTTTTTTACAGTTCTAGTGCGGACAACTTATGATGACTTTGTGATCAGTTTAGGGTAAGATCGGACTGCACAGAAGGATACCTCATAGCATTGACCTACTGTAGCCGTTATTAATATAATGTTACACTTCCTCTTATCATCTGATCGTAAGGAAAACTATACTGGTAGATAGCGAGGTTACAGGAGCTGTCTACACTAGTGTGCTATTAGTGTTGGCCGCCTGACGTTAACTTTGTAGCTCTCTAAAATCAAGTAGTGTTATTTTTTCCGCTACAGAACGTGCAGCCTGATCTTGGATCTTTGATATAATGTTCGCTCGTTTGTTCAAGCATACAAGACGAAGATCCTTCTGAGTTTTTGTGGATCAGGACCCATATTCACCAACCATTCTCAAGAACGTTCTTTGTCTTATTCTTCAGAATTTTGTCAATGTGAAAGTAACAGAACTTCTGATTGGCTAAACCGAATGGTTTAGCCAATCAGAAGATCTGTTACTTTCGCAGTCGGGAAATCTTGAAGAATAAGACCAAGAACGTTCTTAAGAATGGTTGGTGAATACGGGCCCAGGTTTCAGCTTTCGAGATAGGATGAGTTTATAAACTTGGCGTTGAAAGAGCTAACAGGGCATTTATTAATGGTTTCAATATGGACAAGACTAAGTTTCTGTCCTCTTAATTGGAGCGTCTTACGCTAGTGTTTACGTGCTATCCTTTTCATCAAACGAGTTGATTAAAATTATATGACGCGAGCCTTGGCATATTTGATAAAAATGATAACACATAAACACGAATGTGAGATTCTATTTATCACATAAGAAGAATGACAGGGAAATAAGTATCTTGCGTCATAACCTTCAGTCTATATACCGTTTATGAGTCTATATTTACAGGTGTAAATTGGTTTGAAATGTATACATACACAATAAGATAGTTCCGTGACATTTACACCGAAAGTTGAATGAAAGTTTATAGAGGTGTTAAATCGAAATATTTTTGTAGTTTTGTTGATTTTAAACAACTTTTGATGCATTTCTTGTTAGTATTAAACATAATATTTATAAAATTTTCCACACGTGTACGTCTTGATAACGAAGACGTCAGTTTTCTGTGAATTGGCGAAGTAGTGCAGATTCCGGCGCGGGAGGTGGTTGGTTTCGCTGGTTTCACGCGCCCATGACTACCAAACTGACCAGAATCGGGAGCCAAAAAAACGATAATACCCTAGTTTATTATCAAAAATAAGTCATGGCTTTAATGCACTGCTGGAAAAAGGTTTTTACGTGATAAACGAAGTTAATTCAGTACCTCCTTTAGCCCTTTACCACACAATGACGACTTTTAACACCCCTGAGGAAGAAGCCTTTTAAAAACATTGCGGGAATAGGAGAAAATGCTGGTAATCAGCATTTTCTCCTTTTCTCACAAAGTTTTCAACCCTATCAAATCAAAATTGCACCATTTTCGCCACTTTAGAAGTGTCGTCAGCAAATGCTTTCGACTTGGATAGGTCTAAAATATTGCTAATGGTAACGGGTCAAATACCTCGATAATTCGAAATTGCCTTTTACTCGTATTCGATAAACCGCCACTAAATATAAATAAGTCGTGCTCTATGACAAGGGAGTTTACTGTATCGGCAAAGTAAATCGACCCAGATCAGTCTCCGCAATCCGCACAGGCTGACCCAAGTCGAAACTTTTTGTTATCCGTCAATTTTTACATGTCGAAGGATCAGTCTACCACATGACTTAGTCGGACGGTAGGATACGATGCGCGGAGATGCGTTAAACCCTCTGTCGCCATAGCATGACTTAAATTTTTTTTCAACGGCGACTTGAGTTCTAGATAAGAGGGCGTGGTGGCATTCTAAATCCAATACTTCTCTTCAAAACCCTATGTTGTGGGTACTCATTAGAATCGTCTCGACGAGACGATTCTAATGAGTACCCACAACATAGGGTTTAGTGGAGAATTATTACTATTTTTAATTTTGAAATAAAATTAAAACCACTCCCTCTGTCAAGGGCTCTTGGCAGCGTTGCTTTGAAGATTTTCAAAGATTTACTGAAGGTTCGCGTTTATCGAACGACAAGAAACTCCTGCTGATTTAGAAGACGACTCTAAAGAGTACACACAACATAGGGTTTATTGAAGAATTATTTCGTTATTTTCAATTTTGAAATCAAAATCATTCCCTCTGTCAATGGCTCTTGGTGACGTTACTTTGACGATTATCAAAGATTTACTAAAAGGTTCGAGTCGAAAGAACAAGAAGAAACTCCCGCTGATTTAGAAGATTGCACCTCGGCTTTGCCTATCTTTTTTTATTTTAACGTTCTAAGATTTTTCATACCTTTTTCACAGTGTGAGGAGAATGCGTAATTCCGGATTAGCAAGCTGCATTCTGAAATAAAAGAAAGAGGGCTGAAAAACTGCAGCATTGCTAAAACTAATTTTGCGGAAAGAGCGAGGGACTTTTCTAGTCCACTGAACTAATTATCACACTTCGTTAAATTTCTCCTCCTCTTGTCTCCGGTTTTTGCATGTCTTTATCAATTTGTTACAGCAAGCGCAAACACAGTTTGGGCTTCATCGGGACATTCCGTAGTTATTCGTGAATAGCTCGGGATTTCCCGGCATAACTATTAGTTTACACTTCACTTACTGAAAGACATTTGGAGCAAGACAACTTTAATTCTACCCTAGCAGCCCTCATCACGAATAATTTCACAGCAAGAATGAATTTAGTTTGCGCTTGCTCGGAAGACTCAGGAATAGCTCGAGATTTTCCGTTTACTTACGAAAAACTGTGAAGCTATCATTCACTTCTTGAAAGACACTTGCACCAAGAGAACTGACTTTACTCTTCCAGCTTTCATGGTACCGGAAAGTGTCGTTTCGTTTAGCCTGCAGTGACTGCGCAGGCTGATCCGATACGACATTTTATGGAAATGTCCGAATGCCCCTTTCGGCGTGTTGCGAGCCAGACATTTTTAGTCGTGCTTTGTAAAAAGGGGTACAAGAAAATGATGCATAACATCAATTGCGCCGCAAATCAGTTTTTTCTGAAATAGGGCACATTACACCATTCTAAATTAACCAAAAGAAATTTATGCAGAACTAGAACTGCGAAGTCCTAAACAATCCTTAGAATGCAACTTAAAACTTAAAAAAAAAACAATAATGGTAAGACACAATCATAGTCTTTCTTCGGCGAAATTTAACATAATTTCAGTTGGAGCTATTTACAAAAGCAGTCGAGAAACAACACAAGAAAATAATTTTAAAACTAGGTTCTAAATTATCGAATTGATATTAACCCTTTACTCCATAGATACTCATTTCTACGCATTGCTTGTAGGAACCTTTGGAAAACATTGTGGCAAAAGGTGAAATTGCTCGTGACGAGCAATTTCACCTTTTGTCACAATGTTTTCTATGCTATCAAAAGGTGTGGTATACACATAAGAAACAGCTTCATCCTTGCTGTTATTTAGGGTCAATTAGAAATACATAGAAATGTCTTATGGGGTAAAGGGTAAATGATATAACCAAAGCGGATACGAAATGATCGTAGTGAGTACAAAATGACCAAAATATAAAGGATAGGTGAGTATGAAATGACCAAAAGTGAGCGAAAGGCTTGGGTATACGACATGGTTTAGTGACGAAATGACTTGAAACCGAGTAAACAATATACATGTAGCTGCCTCCATAGGTACTTTTCAAAACCGAATATGGTGCCGTCGCTCATGCGGCGCCGTAACAAACGTTAACTGGTAGCCTGTTGGTGACCCTCCTATAAACAGTAGGTACCACTCGATACTACTCTGGCTAGTTCGAAACTTGGTGAGATTACCTGAGATTTGCAAATTTAAATAGTGAAACTTTTAGCTTTTGGTCACTTTCAGCATGGCCTATAAGTTTGCTGAGTATAGGCATGCGCACACAATAAAAGAAGCCTTGCTTAAATGTTCGCATATCGTAGAAAAGAGATAAAACATTGTCGGCAAAGAAGAAGATATTGCCGGTTTACATCATTTTCTCTTCCTCCAACATTGTTTTCAGAAGGTTAAACTTGGGGAACGTGTGGTAAAGGCTTAACCCTTTACTAAACAATCCCTGGTTTTTACAACCAAGAGGAAGAAGCCTTCTGAAAACATTGTGGGAAAAGGAGAAAATGCTGGTTACCAGCATTTTCTCCTTTTCCCACTATGTTTTCTACTTTTCTTAAGCCAAGTTTCAATTTTTTAGTCACGTTAGTTTTGTGGTCTGCAAATGCTTTCAATTTGGACAAGTCTAAAATTTTGTTGTTAGGTAAAGAGTTAAAATGACGATGATGACGATTTCTATCTTTAAAAATGGTAGAACACACTGTAGGAAATGCTGGCTACCAGAATTTTTCCACTTTTCACATGATGACTTAAAGATTTCATCTTTGTAAGAGTAGCCCAACCATCGATCTTCCAAAGATCTTGACAAATAACGCCTTATGTACAAGACACGTGTAAACTGCATTAAATAACGGCAAATATTGACTGTTAAAAATACAGACTCCCATTTGTTTGCGTTAAGCTTTTTCTAATTGCTGAATGTCTGTTTTTATATGCAAATTATAAAGACTTAAATTTCATCGGATACATTTCTGAGAGAAAAAAAAATCATTCAGAATAATTAGCCCCACACATAAATGGTACTATTTCTTGTTTATAGTAGCACTCTGAATTCATCAAAATTCAAAAGCTTTCAAGAGCGCATGCGTGAAATCACTACACTGCACGCGCATTGACTTTTGGCATAAGACATTTTAGTTAACTGAGATTAATTACTGTGTGACTCTGCGAAAAAAAAAAGAAGTTTTCTTACAATACGTATTTAATTCAGTTTACTTGAATCTTTATCATTAGGAGATGATTAATCGACGAGGTGCATCGTCTGACAACAGAGGTCACATGACCGAACTACTTTGTCCCTGCACATTTACATTGGCAACAACCCTCGGGGCACGTTCTGGTTTTTTTGCTCGCCTGAAAAAAGTTACTGTCGATATTATTCATTTCACGAGTATCTTTTTAAAAAAAAAACTCCTCCCACTCGAGTACGTAAATCAAACTTTAAATTACATGGTTCATGGAAAAGATCCTTGGCAATTTATCATCCGTTAACTCACTACCAAACGACAATATTTTAGACTGGTCCAAATCGAAAGCATTTGCAGACGACAAAAATAAAAATGACTGAAAATTTGAAATTTGTTTTGTGAAGGATAGAAAACATTGTGGGAAAAGGAGAAAATGCTGGTTACCAGCATTTTCTGCTTTTCCCATAATGTTTTCTAAAGGCTTATTTCTCAGGTTCGTCAAAAGTATTGTGTTCTAATGGGTTAATCAACCATCCGTTAAAAAAACTCCCTATCATCGTCCCCTTATTATTACATCAACAGATTTAACCCTTCACCTTGTTTTAACCTTTGACCTTGCCTTCAATTAACCATATTACTAGTATTATTTTTTAGCCTTATTTTGTAAATTACAATGGAGACTTGATTAAAGTGATACTATTACACAGCCGAATTTCTTGATCCTCAACGTGAAACACTCTTACTTTAACCCATTGATTGATTGATTTTGATTGATGGATGGATGGATGGATCTATCGATTGATCGATTGATTAATTGATAGGTTAATCGGTTAATAGATTAATTGAATGACACTACATGTATATGCTTTAAGAATAGTGCTCTTTTCGACATAGCGTATTTAGTCATATCACAGCAACAGGTCACACACTTATATATAGCATGAGTTTCACCAGTACTAGGCTAGTGCACTGAAGTGCCTTGCCCAAGGACAATCCCACGATAAAACAGTGTTTCCAGTGAGGCTACAACCCCGGGGCCTCCAGTCTGCGAGTCCTATACTGTACTACTAAACCATGCTGGACTCCTTGTTTCACACTTTACCAAAAAATCCCTGGTTTTCATAACACCATAGAAGACGCCTTTTAAAAACATTGTGGGAAAAGGAGAAAATGCTGGTAACCAGCATTTTCTTCTTTTCCCACAATGTTTTCTACCCTATGAAAGCAAGATTGCTCCATTTGAACCTCATTGAAATTGTTGTCTGCAAATGCTTTCAATTTGAACAAGGTTAATATCTTATCATCTGGTTAGGGGATGACTGGAAAAGTCCATTTTGCTTTCTAAAGCTGCTTTTTCTTCATGCTGTTGGAAAAGAAGAAAACGATGGTTACCAGCATTTTCTCCTTTTCCCACAATATTTTCTGTCCTTACAAAGAGACAAATACTACCATTTGAATCGAAATTAATTTCTGGTCTGAAAATAATCTCCAGTTGGGCGATTTAAAGATTTTGTTTTTTGGCAAAGATTCTAAAGGAAACTAAACAATATTTCGTATTCATCGTGTCACATCTTTTCATGAATATGTGAGTGAGTTAAACTTACGACATTTTCATTACCGTCAGGAGTTCGGGAAACAAATGACAAAATAAAACCGTTGGACATTAACCTGAAACTTTCGGGGTTCGACAAGGGTCAGTAATCAAACCTTACTCGTCTTACTTAACCCTTTTCCAAACGACAAATCGTAGACTAGTCCAAATTGAAAGCATTTACAGACGACAAAATTCAGGTGACTCAAAATTTGAAACTTGACTTTATATGAATAGAAAACATGGTGGGAAAAGGAGAAAATGCTGGTTACCAGCATTTTCTCCTTTTCCCACCATGTTTTCAGAAGGCTTCTTCCTCTAGGTCGTAAAAACCGGGGATTGTTTTGTAAAGGGTTAAAACGTCTTTATCTTGGCTTGCGTTTCGAGGCAAGAAGTTTCAAACCCTTTATCACAGAATCCCTTGTTATAATGACCCTAGAAGAGAGGACTTTTGAAAACATCGTGGGAAAAGGAGAAAATGCTGGTAACCAGCATTTTCTCCTTTACCCACAATGTTTTCTATCCTTTATTAGACAAATCGTATTAATTCAGCTACATGTACTTTTGTCGTCTGCAAATGCTTTCAATTCGGTCAGGTCTAATTTTTTTCTTTTCGTCTGGTAAAGAGTTAAGAACGAGAACTTTGAAATCATTGTTTGGAAATGAAGAGAATGCCGGTAACCAGCATTTTATGCCTTTCCCACAATATTTTGCCTCCCATTCCAATCGAAAATCCTGTCAATGAGCGGCAGTCTTCAGTTATTTCCCTTGACTCTTCTTCGTTGGTCCTGATGGGAATTACTCGGATTTTATCCTTGATTTTCTTGCACTGAACAGGTATTTTCCCGAGACAATATTTCAAGTAAATCTAGTTAGATTGTTTTACAAATCTATATATACTGAGTTCCCGATGATTAAGAAACGAATTTGAGTTGAATTACATGTGGACCTTTAACAGACACCATAAAACGTTGTTATAATTATCGCAACATCCCCAAGGGAACCAACGGTAAAAACAAAAGGAATACAGACGAAAGGACCAATGTGATATTTGGTTACCCAAGTCTTTATCTGGCAAGGGCGATAACTTAATTCACAGGAATGCCCCCCCCCCCCCCCATTGTTCCAGATTGAGTTTGTCGTCTGCAAACAGGTTCAATTTGTACTAGGGTGGTCGCTTGTTCCAATCCCCTACTTGGCCAGTTTGTTTCCTAGGACTGATGATGGTCATTGCGATAGTATTCATTCCTCTCTCACCGCTGATCATTGTTTCAATAATGTTCATGTGGGAAAGAAACTCCAGGAAAACATGGATAAGTGCACTGGCAGCCGTGAAATAATTTTGAAAATGTCGTTAAGCACCAATCAAATAGACACAAATGATTGTGACTGACAACATGCTTTACTAGATAGCTCGTTGCTTCGTTGTCTACGCTTGTCATATTATTCGAAGATTCGACCTGTCTTATATTACGCATCACTTCCCCCAATATTGGAGGAATTGTAGTAATACGCGCTATAAAGTAGTAATGGAGAAAATGGCTTTTATCAAAACGTTTGAGGAAAAATCAGGCATGTTTTAGCTCCATATTTCTCTAAACTGCTAATCATAGCTGAATGAATCGCACCAGGTAGTATTTTATTGAGTAAACGTTTATTTAGATTTGAAATTCAAATTAACGGTTGTCCCGTAGAAAAGTAGTCCGACTCTTTACCAAGGATGCCACAATTAGATAGATGTGTAATTGTTGAATGCCATCTAGCGGGAGATAATGCTGGTTGCTTTTGTCAGTATTTGTGTGATACAGCCAGGAAAAACCTGCGTAGATGTACTGACCGTTGTGATATGACCTCACAAATACAAAGACCAACAAATCAATGGTCATTGCGGATATTAGGTAAATTAGGAACCACTTGCGTGCCATAGTCAAGTATAATTATTACACTTAGCGTAATAATTACTTCATTGGTATTGGGAAATCGCTTAATGTAATTGACAGGGTACGCATGCCCAGAATATGAAATTAATTACGCTTCCGGCCGGCGAAAGTGTCAACGACGGAAAGTACCGATGTCCAAGGAAATGTCAAAACCGGAAACAAAAAAAAAGTTAAACCCTTGAAATGGCTATCACAGTTAACGTTTCTTTAACGTGGTTTGCGTAGATTGACTCATTATCAACAGGGATTCTATATACACATTATATATTGTTATATATGATCCCTGTTATCAAACAACACAATTTTAGACTGGTCCAAATTGAAAGCACTTACAGACGACAAAATAAACGTAACTCAAAAACTGAATTTGTTTCTAGCAGGGTAGAAAACATTGTGGGAAAAGGAGAAAATGCTGGTTACCAGCATTTTCTCCTTTTCCCACAATGTTTTCAAAAGGCTTCTATCTCAGGTTCGTGAAAACCAGGGATTGTTTGGGAAAGGGTTAAGGTAAGACAGTTAAGAAATAAACAAACTTGCAGTCTGATCTTGAATATAAAAAGACCCACTTTGCTGAGACAGTTTGGTTAAATGTAGTCTTTTAAAAGTTTTTTGGATGCTTTTTTTTACCGAGAATGAAGAGTCCGGTTAAGTTTATTCGACTTCCTGTTGGGTTGACCTTTTACAAAGAGCATGAGGTTCAAATCATGGAAACTTTCTTTTAAAGGGAAGAAAACATTGTGGGAAAAGGAGAAAATGCCGGTGACCAGCAGTACCTCCTTTTCTAACAATGTTTTCTCTTTTTAAGAGACCAATGGAGTAAAGTCAATTGTTCCACAATATGAATTGTCTGAAAATGCGCCACAAGTCTAAAATTTTGTCGTACAGTAAAGAGAAGTGAATAATAATAATTTCATGCATTATTGAATTGAAGACAGTGCTGATATTCATTTATTTCTTCATTTCTCACAATGTTTTCTTTCCGAACAGACATTCAAAATCATTTTTTAGGCATTTGAATTGCTGTTTGCGAATGCTCTCAATTTTAGACAAAGTCTAAAACTTTGCCATGTACGGAGAGTAAATGTTGATTAACTCTTTACCAAACGACTAAATTTTAGACTGGTCCAAATTGAAGGTACTTGCAGACAATAAAATAAACCTAACTTAAAAATTGAAATTTGTTTTCAACAGGGTAGAAAACATTGTGGGAAAAGGAGAAAATGCTGGTTACCAGCATTTTCTCCTTATCCTACAATGTTTTCAAACGGTTTGTATCTCAGGGTTGTATTAACCAGGGATTGTTTGGTAAAGGGTTTTTAAAAAAAGAAAAGGAAGTATAACGGAAAAATGAGAAAATGCTTCTGTTCAACATTTGCACCTTTTCTCACAAAATTTTCCAGGCGTTTTAACTCATTACCAAACGACAATATTTTAGACTGGTCCAAATTGAAAGCATTTGCAGACGACAGAATAAAAGCGACTGAAAATTTGAAATTTGTTTTGTGAAGGGTAGAAAACATTGTGGGAAAAGGTGAAAATGCTGGTTACCAGCATTTTCTCCTTTTCCCACAATGTTTTCTAAAGGCTTCTTTTTCAGGGGCGTCAAAAGTAGGGATTGTGTGGTAATGGGTTAAAGACATTTCAAATCTTTTGTGACGTGTCCGAATTATTGACTGCAAGTGAGTTCAGTCTAGACAAGTCTCTTTTTTTTTTCTTTCAGAAAAGATATTTTTTCCTTAAAAAACAATCGAAACATCTAAACAACTGGAAACCATATAAAGATAGGAGCGCGCTTAACGGTTGATTTCATTTATTTTAACAGTGAGGATTCTCCCCAGATTCTGAAATATCACTTACCAATGAGGACAGGTGTGTTAACGTAATATTTTCATGGTTAAACGAACACAGAGGGGAGCGTGATTTTACGATCGTTACGATTGAAAGCTTTTGAAAACTTTGTTGGAAAAGGAGAAAATGCTGGTTACCAGCATTTTCTCCTTTTCCGACAATGTTTTTTTTTTTTACTATTTCTCAAAGACATATCCCATTATTCGAGTCCAATCGAATTTGTTGTCTGCAAATTCTTTCTTTCAATTTGCAGAAGTCTTCTACTTTTTTTCGTCTCGTTAAGAGTCGACCTTTAGAGTTCCGGATAAACGCAATTTGATATATTCAGTTTAGTCATAAGACCAAATTCCATGGTTGCTCTTATACGGAATGTTTCAATAAAGTGGACAACTTGGAACAAAAATCGGGCTGCACGTTTTGTGCAGTCTGATCTTAATCTACATTGACCGAAACGGCAACTATAGTTGTGAAAGGCCTTTAATCTTTTTTTCCCACAGTGCCCAGTTTTAACGACCCTTTAAAGGAAAGCTTTATATATAAAACATTGTAGGAAAATGATGAAAAGCCGGTAACCAGCATTTTCGCCTTTTCCTGCATTGTTTCCTACATTTTCCAAGACAAATATCATTATTTGAGCTGCACCTAAGTTGTCTTCTGCAAATACTTTCAATTTGGTAGAGTCCAAAATTTTGTCGTTTGGTGAAGAGTTTACTCTTTACCAAAGGACAAAATTTTAGACTAGTACTGCTTCAAAACATTTGCAGACGACAAGATAAATATTACTAGAAGGTTGAAATTTGCCAATGGATGGATGAAAAACATTGTGAGAAAAGGTGAAAATGCCGATTACCGGCATTTCTCCTTTTCCCACAATTTTTTAAAAGGTCCTTTTCTGGGATTCACTAAATGTCGAGACTGTGTGGTAAAGAGTTACCCAAACAGAGTAGGGCGCGTGGCATACCGGTCACGTGAACAGTATATACCGCCCTAATTGAGACACTGAGTGGAGAGAGACGGGGGAGGGCCGTGGGCAGTGAAGCAGTCACACTGGTGAAGTTCGACACCGGTTAGAGACTTTTTAAAGAGGAAAAAAAAGAAGTACTTGAATATGTCATGGGTGTACGTAATGATTTGCGTAATAAAAGAAGTGACATGGAGAAGTCACGTGACGTCCCGCCATTGTAATGCTTATTAATCCCATTAGCTCTTGGTGATATCGTTCACATTTGCTCTCGGATCTTTGTAAGGGAAAAAAATGTGGAACTAGTTCATTGGATTGGGTTGAATGGTGTTTTATGCCACTATCAACAATATTTCAGTCAGATCAGGGCGACAGTTCCCATATTCATATACATGTATATCTTGGGTTTGAATACGTAAAAAGCATTTTGGAAATAGGGGATAAGTGGCTAATTCATAGCTTTTTCTTCATTTCACAATATCCTCTAAGCCCCCCACCCCCATCCCCCCCCCGCCCATGGTATAAAGAAAAACACATTTGGGTGAATAAATATATAGTAAGACGTTCCTGAAAAAGGTTTTTCGCGATAATATATCGAAAATCAGCATTTCAGTGACTACGAAGAACAAAAAGAAAAAAAGCCTGTAAAACTAAAATTCCGTTGCTGCTTTGTTAGAATTTCAAAATGTCGGACAGTCTTGAATCAAGATAAGCCCGCATGTTCTATGCAGTCTGATCTTGATCTTATCTGTTCGCAGATCATGTGATGCTGCTCGATGCACGTTAAGCGCTTACAGAATTACTGAAGCATATCAGAGATAACTAGTTCAGGCAATTAGTTTTCAATTATCTTAGTCAGTAATTTTTACGATATAGGGGATTTTACACGGTTGCACCGGTTGAGCATGTGTTAAAATAGAATTTAATTTGTCAATTTAATTTTTAACAAAGTACACCCACATCGCCGTGATGAACGGATATTTCCAGCAGACGATTTTGTTCGTCTCGCAGCAGACTGCTGCAGAAAATGTGTAAAATATTGTGGCAAACGGAAATGTTTTTCTAATTAACTATTTACCAAACGACAAAATTTTAAACTGCCCCAAAGTCAAGGCACTTGCAAACGACAAAATAAACGTAACTCAAAAATTGAAGTTTATTTCCAGCAGGATAGAAAACATTGTTGAAAAAGGAGAAAATGCTGGTTACCAGCATTTTCTTCTTTTCCAACAATGCTTTCAAAAGGCTTCTATCTCAGGGACTGTTTGGTAAAGGGTTTTAAAAAACCCAGACTGAGGTTTTCAACGGGATATTGTGTAAGTCGTGACTCCCCCAGCATTAAGTTTATATATGTACTCGATCCAAGTCGACCTCTGAAAAATAGCCCTCTTCGTCCATTCTAAAAACACTGTTCACGCAGTACTTTTGAAGCTAGTGTCATTATTCTTGTATTTGTCAAATGTTGTTAAAATTCTACTTCAAAACTGCGAATGTAGTGTGTCCTTCCTATCAAATGCAAAAAACAACAGCAAGCTAAGCCCAGCCTAGAAATTACATTTGTTTCCTTTAATTTGTCTAAATACCTGGCTGTCAGCGTTAAAATACCGAATCGTTTTAAAACGGGCTTTAAAGGAATACACGTAATTTTGTCACAGTTTATTAAATACAATTAGAGTACCATCAGTATCATATTCACATTATCGAAATTAGTAACTTTAACTTTTTTAACACCAAATAAATAAACTTAACTTTTCTGATGGCTACAAATACAGTTCTGCAGCAAGATTAACAGATAGTTCAGTGATAATCTAGAATAGAAAAGTGGACAGTGTAGATCAAGATCAGACTGCACGTTCCGTGCAGTCTGATCTTAATCTATACTGTCCACAAAAGCTTTTCGTGTCGTCAAAAGAAAGGAAAGAGTGTAAAGAGTCATCTGAAAGGGGAGTTAATTGCTTTTAAACGGTTTTAATTAATTATTTCAAACGCCTGGTCCAATCGATGTCATATAATTTTGCACTGAACCTCGTAAGGTTAAAGATATTCATAAAAGGACAAAAGTAGCACTCAAACAAGTTTAACACAAATTAACTCTCATTGTTATGTAGACTCTGGGGATCAGGATGGTACAGAAGCAACTGGTTTAGTCTGATCTTAAATAGGTCCACGTATAATTCAGTCTCACTCATTCGGCATACCTCGGGTGATGGGAGCCATCATGGATGTAAGCACGGAATCGGCCGAGTTGTGACGAGGGGAGTCTTACTCTGGCGAAAGTTCGTATTCAAATTGGTACAATGACGTCATTTCTGGTCTCATAAAAATAGACGACTTTCCCGGGTGCAAAATGATCACAAACTCAAAATTGCACATTATCACTGAATGAATGTAACAGCCCAATTTCTTTACATGTTTAAGAAATGCTATTAGATAGAGGATAATCAACTGGTTGTTTTTGATATGAAAATTATCTCATGAGGATGCCTTGTTAGGCGTTGAAAAAACGAGTGCGCAGCACGAGTTTTTTTAACGCCTTACGACGCGTCCGAGTGAAATATTTTTCATATCAAAAATAACCATTTGATTATTCTATTTATTATATACATTATTAACATCATTATTTGTAATTTTGCGTTTGAAAGTCGAAAAAAAATGTAGTCGAAAAAAAAAGTAGTTCCCAAATTACGTCAGGAAGTGAAAGTGAAAGTTGACAACGTCACTAGTGATGATATCAAAATTTATTACACTGGGAAATTCCAGGATTTCACTGCTAGGTATATAATAAAATGATTTTAATACTAGAAGAAAAGTTTTGTGCTTCTATTCAGAATCGTAGGAGTGTTTAAAAATAGCTAGGTAAGAGGAGATATGTGTACTGGCTACCGAAACGAAAAATAAAACAGAAAAAAAGAAACGAAAGTGATATCGAGGGAAATAAGTTGTAAGGTGTGTCGTTTTAAGCCAATCAGAAACGGCGGTTGCAGTTCCGGCAAATCAGACCAGCGAATAGCGCGCATTTATACATGATGTAAAGAATGGTTGTAGCGTTCGTGCAAAAGTCTGAAACGTGTTTATTAAGGCTAGGCACCGTTGGTCCCGAGCTGAAAATAAACAAACAACATAATTGAAACGTATAATGGCTACCAGGTTATACCAAAATAAATGATAATCGGTTTAAAAAATGGAAAAGCAAAACCGTCGTGGCAAAAAAAATAAGAATTTCAAATATTCCTAAACAGTCAACTATAAAAACGTAAGGATTTTGAAAAAAAAAACCAAAGCAAAACCCCAGCTCATCAGTGTGGGAGGGGTAATAAAACGATGGGGGTCGGTGTTGGGGGGTAGCAGGTTCATTTCAAGGGTACCATACGATGAACAGATGCACGTGATAATACAACATATACTTAGATCCTTTACTGAATTGTCTTGTGTTAACGACTCAGAAGACAAAAAAGGGGGCTTTTAAAAACATTGTGGGAAAAGGAGAAAATGCTGGTAACCAGCATTTTTTCCTTTTCCCACAAGGTTTTCAACCATTAAGAGACAAAAAAATCATCTTTATAGCTACTTCGTACTTGTCTTCTGCAAATGCTTTCAATTTGAAGTGGTCTAAAATTTTGTCATCTGGTAGAGAGTTAAACCCATTTCATTCTGAATAGAATTTTTTTGTCATGCACACGACTGCTTATGAAAAAAAAAAAACATCATGGCAAAAGAAGCAACTGCTTTTGATGAGCACTTTCTCCTTTTATCACAATGTCTTCATAATTATGTATTCTAGAAGTGTACCTAAACTAAGATTGAAGTTCTGTACTTTACAGGAGCGTTTACAAAGTCTTCTACTGCAATTTTTTATATATTTTTCTCCAAGAAGAAATGCGAAAAAAAAATACAATAAAATGAAGACACACTACAATAAAACTTATGGCGATTTTTTTTCTCTGTTTTGTTATTCTGTGTCGGTGTGAAACCTTATACAATGGAATACTATTTCATTTCTAGAAATTAAACCCTTACCCAAACGAACCAGAAGTTAAATTACCTTGACGAGGAAATGCTTTTGGAAACATTATAGGAAAATAAGAAAATGGTTGTAAAATTTTTAAAAATGGTTGAAAATGGTTGTAATCAGCATTTTTTTCCTTTTCCTACGATGTTTTATCTTTTTTTATCCCCTCAAAGACAAATTCTATTTTAAGCAATATTTCGTTTGTGGCATGCAGTTGCTGTCAGTTTGGATAGGTTTATAAAATTTTGGAGTTCTTTTTGTAAAGAGTTAACCTTTAACCATACAATGCCGATTTTCAACGATCCCGAGAACGAAAACTTTTGGAAAACATTGTGGGAAAAGGAGAAAATGCTGGGAACCAGCATTTTCTCCTTTTCCCACAACGTTTTCTACCCTCTCCGAGACAAATCCGATAATTTGATCTACTTGTAGTTTGTCGCCTTTAAGTTTGGACAAATCTTAAATTTAAGTCTTTTTGTAAAGAGTTAACGCTCATTCAAGAAAAAAAGAAAGAAACGGAGAAACTAAACTCAGTGAATGGAAAGAATATAAAGGGCAATAAAAAGATACTTGTTTGTCGTTTTGTTTGCAGTTAACCCATTACTGCAGTGGCTAATTATAGACCCACCCGAAACGATTAAACCTTTCACAAAGAACTAAAGGAATGAAGGAAAGGAAATGATTATCGCTTTTCAATGGCGAAGACAGCATTGCTGGAAAAGAAGAACACGAGTATTTGAAAATAAATAAATAAATAAATAAATAAATAAATAAATAAGATAAGATAAGATAAGATAAGATAAGATAAGATAAATAGAAATTTAAAAAATCCTTGGCTCATGTCGTATGTATCTTGGCATAAGTATGTATTGTTCTATGTATACAGTATTTGTATATTATATATACGTGTCATGTGTGCCCGTAAAGGGGCCAATATGGAAATAGTTAAATTATCATATTCTATTCTATTCAATCCTAGTCTATTCTTTTCATTTAGACATGTAAGCTGTCATCGTGCTATAACCAATATATCAATAAGAGCGACATAAAATACTAATCCATCGACCGACCGAGTGTGACTATCACTATCTTTCAATTTGTAAGTAGATCTACAACTATGTCCATGTTTAACCTATTACCACTCAATCCCTACTTTTGACGACCCTGAGAAAGAAGCCTTTAGAAAACATTATGCGAAAAGGAGAAAATGCTGTTAACCAGCATTTTCTCCTTTTCCCACAATGTTTTCAACCATTCACGAAACAAACTTCAAATTTTCAGTCACTTTTATTTTATCGTCTGCAAACGCTTTCAATTTGGACCACTCTAAAATTTTGTCGTCTGGTAAAGAGCTAAACTAGATCTATTAGGCTATAAACTTTGTCATTTTTACGTCAAGTGCTAGTAACTGTTTTTTCCTTTTCTGTTCCATTTATTCATTTATTTTTTTGAAAATTTCGATATTTTTTTTCTGCACAGGTTTTCAATGTGAAACAGTATACGGGGAATATTACCAAAGTGACAAAAAGCTTAGACTCCTACACCCTATAATTTACATTATGTCGTAATCATTACCTCTAAACACGTGAAAACGAGCTTTTTTTCGAGCCACTAGCACCTGCAGACGATTTAATATTATTGTTCTGTATTGGTGAACACCGCTTTTGAAAATATTGTGGCAAAAAAGAAAATTGTTCTATTTGAAAAAAAAAAAAGTAAAAACGTTCCAGCAAAATGACACAGACTATACTTGATCTTTCGTTTAAAAGAAGTTAACTTGGGGATAGAGAGATAGATAGAAAGAGTGAGAGAGAGCCGGAGAGAGAGAGAAGTGGGGATAGAGAGAGATTGAGGACGGACAGACAGACAGAAAGACAGACAGAGGTATGAAAATAGATTGAGAGTTTGAGAGGAGGATAAACAGTGAAATAGAAAGAGAAATTTTGAAGGGAAAGACAGAGACGGAGAAAGAGAGACAGAGACATAGAAACAGGGTAAGATTTTTTTTTTCTTAACTGGATGACCGTTTCTAGTAAATTAAACAGTGACGAATGGACGAAATTGCCTCGGCGCAAAATCGATCATTCGGCCCCGGAAAAACACGGTCTGGAATAAATCGCCAGCTCTTGAGGGCGAAATCGTCCAGACTATTCTTGAGAAAATCCGGGGTAGCCGCGGGAAAAAAGATTTAATTTCAATTACTAACAGATCATTCTGCGAGGTTTGTTTTAGACAATTTTGACATATTCGACTGTTTAAAGCCCTCCAGATTGCGGAATGAGAGTCCAATTATTCCGTGCAGTGAGCGCAATTACAGAATTAGGTATAAATATTTGGGGAAAATTCCGGGCTTTTTAGTGAGAAAAATGACACATGACGCTTGGAAATAGCCTTCGTACCCTTTCCCAAACGAACCTACATTATGACGATCAGGAAAAAGAGTATCTTTAAAACATCGTGGGAAAAGGAGAAAATGCTGGTAACCAGCATTTTCTCCTTTTCCCACGATGTTTCAACTCTTAATGATACAAATAAAATCATTTGAGTAATTTTTGTATTGTCGTCTGCAAATGCTTTGAATTTGGGCGCGTCTAAAACTTTGTCGTATGGTAAAGAGTTACAGATTTAATAAGAAAATCTGTGATTGAGGGTTCTGTTTGGAGAAAGTAATATTTCGAGAGCCATCTTAACTTTATGACTTAATTAAGAGGCGATATTTACTTAATTTCTCCATTTATTTGCGGATTATTTCAGCAATATTTCACAATACGTTTATAAGCCGGCGAAATCAGGGAAATCGCAATGTGTGCATTTCTGTCTGAAAATCAACCCTGTCGGCGCCTCAGACGAATTGGTTTGTCTTTTACGACTTCGTAAATCAAGATCAGCAAGATCAGACGTTTCAGAAAAGGCTTTCTGATCTTGGATCTGTTTAAGTATATAAATTATATTGAAATCTAAAAAAGTCATGAAATCGAAATATCTTTTTAACTCAACTCATTACCAAACGACAATATTTTAGGCTAGTCCAAATTGAAAGCATTTGCAGACGACAAAATGAAAGTGACCGAAAAAAAAACACATTTGTTTTGTGAAGGGTAGAAAACATTGTGGAAAAGGGATAAAATGCTGGTTACCAGCAGTTTCTCCTTTTCCCACAATGTTTTCAAAATGCTTCTTCTTCAGGGTCGTCAAAAGTAGGGATTGTGTGGTAATGGGCTAAACGTATTTTACTGCCTGAATCTATCTGGTTCTAAATAAGTAATTTTAGTCGATGAAATAGATCAAGATTTAGAATTCTATTTATCAAGGTTTTTTTTTCTTTAGTTTCAATGTTATGTCTCATCATCTTTTGAGCAGTGTTCATGCAAGATCACAAATGGTATCTAAACCCTTTATCAAACGACAAAAATTTTAGACTGGTCCAAATTGAAAGCACTTGCAGATGACAAAATAAAACGTAACTCAAAAAATTGAAATTTGTTTCCAGTAGGGTAGAAAACATTGTGGGAAAAGGAGAAAATGCTGGTTACCAGCATTTTCTCCTTTTCCCACAATGTTTTCAAAAGGCTTGTACCCAGGGTCGTAAAAACCAGGGATTGTTGAGGAAAGGATTAATGCAGTTTCATCCTGATCGATACTGTCAAAAAAGTATCCTACATTTCCATTGGCTCTTTCAGGTATAAGTCTGGCTTTATCTGATTCTTTTCCTTTTAGTATAGACATTGAATTTAAACTGAAAAAGGATTTTAAAAACCTTTAAAAATATCTATTATGGTTTTGTCCTTATTCTAGTTTCGCAGACAGCGTAAAAAATATGTAAGTTTTATCTTATGTGATTTTGAGAGCAGCGCAGCTTGAAGTTAAAAATAACGTCATTTTATTTGCAGTTGGGATGGGAAAATGTTTAATCTTTAATATTATGTAATTTTTGGAGCAGAGAAGTTACACGTTCACGTTTAATATCATGTGATTTCGCACCTTGAAACGGTTTTAAACACTTTTACATTTAATATAATGTGAATTCCCGGAAATTGATGCTACGGAAACGGTTCTATACACGTTTACTTTTGAGACCAAATGATTTTGCGGATATTGAAGGTACAGAAACGGCTATATACACGTTTACCTGAAATATCACGAACATTGAAGTCACAGAAACGGTCACATATACACATCTATCTTTAATATCATGTGATTTCGCGGGCATTGAAGCCACTAAACGGTAAGATACACGTCTCTCTTTAATACAATGTGATTTCGCGGACAGCGAAGCCATGGAAACGTATACAAATTTACTTTCAACATCATGTAAATCAGCAGACTGCGTAGCAAATTTTTAAGGCTTATTATTTGATTTTTTTTTTCAGATCGCGCGAAGCGAAAAGCAAATATAAGCATCACAAAAGTTACCACAACATGATATTTTTTTTCCTTTGTATACTTTCAGCTTTCAACAAACAAAACATTATAATTCTTGATATTTCTATTCGAATAAAAACAAACACCAGTTTTGTGGATAATACATGTAATTTCTTTTTTAAGAATGGGGAAAGACTATTATATCTCTCTTTCTGTTTTCTGTTTGCTATGACACTGTTGTTTCTATTTCAAATGCTACAAAATGTTATAAAGATGAAAAAATAAAAAGGTTTCCAAGAATGAAAAGGGCGGTATTTTCTCCTCGTTTCGAATTAAGATGAAATTATCGGTACATTAACCCTTTTAGCGGTAAATTAACGAAATGGACGTTTTTAGTCTATTTAAAAAAGTATAAAAATTCTACAGTTTATACACTGTTTTGACCGGAATATCTAACTTAAAATCGGACAATGTAGATCAAAGATCAGACTGCACGTTCTGTGCAGTCTGATCTTTGACCTACACTGTCCGCAAATGTAACTAAACTTGCCTTCAAATTTTCTAAGGGTTCTTGTTCATTTGTTTGACATATCATTGCTAATAAATGTTTAAAAAGTTAGGGACTTCACATCAACAAAATGGTTATAAATATGTTTTCGAAAACCAGTAACATAAAATTAAATCAGCTAATGAACGAAATCCAGCGATTAACTTAACCTAGAGAGTTGAATCCTTAACCAAACAACCAGTGTATTAAAAAGTCTAAGATAGAAATACATTTGAAAGCATTGAGGGAAAAGGAGAAAACGCACTTGACAATATTTTCTACATATTCAAGACATAGGCTCTATCATTTGAGCCATATTGAATTTATCGTCTGCAAGTGCTTTAAATTTGGACAAGATTAAAATTTTGTCGTTTGGTAAAGAGTTTAAAATATTAATTGATTAGATGTCAGAAGCAACGCTATCGAACGCAACCAATAGAAAACTAGTGAAAAAGTACGGAGCGAAAGAATTATGGGTAGAATATCGGTTGAGGCTATCAATCAATCTACAAGAGAATCGAAAATGCGCGCACGTGCGAGTGACGTATCAAATCGCGCGCTCGTAATCAAAACAAAAGCTGTTGCGGAGGGTGGTAAAGAGGCTAAATAGTTCCCCTTGTTCGCACAGATGTGGAAAAAAATGTCTATAAAATCTAACTAGTTTCAAAAGTGATTAAACTTATGTATATTTTCATTTTATTTTTGTGGCGGGAACAAAAGGTGTGCGCAATTTATCTAGTTTTAAACAAGTCATTATGGATATTTGTAAAAGAAATTAACATCTTAATAGTTCTGACACAGAAAAGCCATAAATTATGTTAGGAAACTCTTATCAGACGACAATCAGATAAGATTTTAGACTTGTCCAAATTGGAAGCATTGGCAGACGACAAATTAAATGTGGCCCAAAGGTACAACTTGTCTTCATAATGGTATAAAACATTATGGTACAAAGATAAAATACGGGTTACCAGCATTTTCTCTTTTTTTCCACAATATATTCTTACGCATTTTTTCCTTCGGAGCTGTTAAAACTCAAGACAGTGCTATAAAGGGTTAACCCTTAGGCTGTTTATAAGCGCGACTCAAGAAACTTTTTACGGGCCGTATAGATCAAGATCAGACTGCACTGAACGTGCAATCTGATCTTGGATCTACGCTGTCCTAATACGAGATATTTTTTCCCCAAAATAACTTTGAAATAGAAATATCTGGGTTTTTACCATCGGCTTAGAAGTTTCATTTTACTTGATTATCTACCAAACGACAAAATTTTAGACTGATCCAAATTGAAAGCGTTTGCAGACGACAAAATAAACGTGTCTGAAAAAATGAAATTTGGTTTAAGAAGGGTGGAAAACATTGTGGGAAAAGGAGAAAATGCTGGTTACCAGCATTTTCTCCTTTTCCTACAATGTTTTCAATAGGCTTCTTTCTCAGAGTCGTTTAAAGTAAGGATTGTGTAGTACAGGGTTAAGTGTGAAGGAAATGGGCGTTTTTCAGGGTCGGGGTTTTTGTCAATTAGACTCTTCTCCGGCCATCGAAGCCCATTGTTCTTAGCCCAGGTGTCCGGTAAATTTGTAAGGGCTATCGAGTGGGCGGGGCTGGCCGGAGAGGGATACTAGAATTTACATGGATTTGCATGATCGTAGGACGCACGGACAATACGGCGTAATAAACAATGTTTTGTTTATGGCTGATTAACTCTTTTTTTCTGGACGATTTTTTTTTCAGACATTTACAAATTGAAAGCATTTTGTAGACGAAAAAAAAAAAAGAATGTGGCTTAATTCTTTACCACACAATCCCCACTTTTGACGAACCTTAGAGAAAAAGCCTTTGAAAACATTGTGGGAAATGGAGTGAATGCCGAAAACCAGCGTGCACGAACCAAATAAAATTTCTGCGTTGTCTGCGCATGTCATATTCTTCGAAGATTCGACGTGTCTGCTATGACTCATCACTTCCCCCCAATATTGGGGTGGGGAGTGTTTAGTTATACGCTCTATAAAGAAGCAATAGACAAAATGGCTTTTATTAATACGTTTTAGGAGACATCAGGTCTGTCTTAGCCCCAGATTTCTCTAGACTGCTGATCATAGCTGAATGAATAGCACCATGGCGGTAGCGTTTTATTTAGTAAACGTTATTCTAGTTTGAAATTCAAAGTAAAGGTTGTTGCTTAAAAAAGTAGTCCGATAATGCTGGTGCATAAACTTCGGACTGACTTCGCTTTTGCGGTAAGATAGATAAAATAACGTTAAAAGCGTTGTAACCCGTCATTATATACGCTGAAACAAAAAGAAGTTATTCAAAGAACAACGTTCTCGAGTTCTCTAACCTCAACATTTCGGACGACCTTTCACTTTTTCCACGGTATCAGCTGGTCAGCAGACGATCTTCAATGAATGTCGTCTGCCAACGATCATTAGGTAATGTAAACTTTAATTACTGCTAGAAAAAGAAACATTATTCGACAGACCCTTTCCCAAAATAACAAGTGTAACATGAAGTTATCTTTTAACTCTTTACAACACGACAAAATTTTGGACTGGTCCCAAACAGCACTTGCAGACGACAAAATAAAAGTGACTGAAAATTTGAAATTTGTTTTGTGAAGGGTAGAAAACATTGTGGGAAAAGGAGAAAATCTGGTTACCAGCATTTTCTCCTTTTCCCACAATGTTGTCAAAAAGCTTCTTTCTCAGCGTTTCTCAGCATCGTAAAAACCAGGGTTTGTTTGGTTCAAGGTTAAAGCTGTTTACCTGCGGAAAAAATTCCGTCCAAATTGAAAGTATTTGCAGACGACAGTTTGAAAGTGGAATTTATCCAAGAAATGATGGACAACATTGAGAGAAAAGAGAAATGCTCGTCACCAGCAATTTCTTCTCTTCACACAATGTATTTAATGTCTATTTCCTGAGAATTTTCTTAACCCCCAAAAAAAAAATGAAAACTGGAATATTCAAGCTGAAAAGGGAAAAAGATGTTACCAACCCCAGGTTAACGCTTTAAATCGACCATAAACTTGCTTTTCAAACTACAATCATTCGTTATCGAGAAGTTGCGGTTGGAAACGCGTCTTCGGATGAACTCTTCCGGTGTGAGGGCGAGTTTTAAATGTATTTTTTATTACAAAATTTATAAGGAACTCCATAGGGGTATCGATTTTTATTATTCGTTTTCACGAAAAAAACCGTTCGGTGATCATATTCGTCAGTATTTGTTTCTCTTTTTCTTTCGATGGTATTAAAAAGCAGACGACTATTCAAGGGTATTGATATCGGCTGCTGACATTTACATTTTTCAAAGCGCGTGTGAAGGACCCGTATGTGAAAATATTAACTATCAGATTAGCTTTCGATAATTCATACTTCTTAATAATGTTTACTAAACATTGATGATAGGGAATTGTTTGTACATGTATTTCATTTTATTTGATCGGACAACTCAGCCCCACGAGCAATAACAGAGACTGTTGCGGACGGCATCGATCAAGATCAGACTGCACAGAACGCAGATGGTAAAATAGATGTGAATCAAAAATTGAAATTTGGTTTGGAAAGGGTAGAAAACTTTATGGGAAAAGGAGAAAATGCTGGTAACCAGCATTTTCTCCTTTTCCCACAATGTTTTCTATAGACTCCTTTCTCGCGGTCGTTGAAGGTTGGGATTGTGTGGTAAAGAGTTATATAGTCAAGACCAGATAAACATCTTTCTGAGAATTGGTACTGAATTTTGAGCCGTAGAAAGGGGACATGTTTATTTAATTGGCAATGAAAGACTTACATTGAAAGGAAAAGTTGCTCTTTCATCACAGATATGACCAAAGTTGTCAATGCGCCTTAAAACAAGATTCATTCATTCATTCATTCATTGATAAAAGAAAAAGAAATGGAGGGCTTAAATTTATCGCAAATATGCAGAGGCCCGTGAAATAAACATCTCTACATTTTTAACCAAACACAAATTTCTATTTATTAATTTGTTATTAGTACTAAAAAGTATGTCGAAAGCCAGCACATTCAGCTGAGCCGAACGAAGAAAATATCTTTACAAGTCTGTCAGCGCTAGATATATAGCCTACCCGACCCACTTTCATCTTTAGTTTAAACATATTTTATTGCCAAGTTATGTTAGAAGAATAAAATGTACAACACAGAACATTATACATAATCAAAGGACAAGGTAAAAGGGTCTGACCACAAGTTCTCTCAACTTAGATTCGGTCATTCACTTTATGAAATTACATTTGTTTTAGAGTTGCCCAATTTTACTTTTGGCTTTCTAATACTGCACTAAGTTTTTATTTCATTTTTGACGACAATTTTGTTCTGGTTACGTACTAACATTATAATGGCAATTGATAAATTGATAAATCGAGTTGGAAATAAAAAATAGGAAAAATTTTAATTCAAATGAAAGAAAATGAAGGGAATTTTTTTTTTTTTTTTTTAAGATTTTATTGAAATGATTACTAGTAGATTAATCGTAAGTCAGTGGGGTCCCAGAATTCGCCAAATAATTATCGTTTGTTGCTTCAGGATTACTTGAATCGTCCTGTATCTTTTATATGACTTTCATCATTGAAAATATAACCTCACAGACCCTCAGAAAGATTTTTAAACTTTGAGCGTTTGAAATAGATTCAAAATTAGACTATGCTCTCAAAGTCTTTTTCAAAACCATGTTTTCATAAATTGCGTTAAAAAAGATGAAATTTGCATGCTGCGTTCGGTCAGTCGATATGAATCCTAAGAAATATGACGGACTTAAGTTTTTCAGGACATATACTCTGCATTTCACTTGATTTTTCAATTGACCGCTTGAGAAAAATGAGAAAATTGATAAATGAAATAAATAAATGAAATGAATAAACAAACTAGTAAATGAATAAATAAAAATAATAAATAAATAAATCTGAAAGCGCAAGACGCAGCGTTACAGGAGAACTATTTTTCTAGAAACGGACAAGAGAGTTGTTATTTTACTTCCGCCAATTTTTCCACCTTGAGAACGAATACAGACGTGCACTATGTAGATGAGTCCTTTAAATTAAGAAAATGAGTCCTTTAAATTAAGAAAATCTCTCATTCAATAATACCACTTTATTGTTTTTCATAATGGTATCATGTTCTTCCTCCTAATGCACTTTTCTTTAAACAGCTTATTCTACTATCTCCTAAGTATCCCATGATTCCTTTCCCTCTTTCTCTTCTTTCTCTCTACTCCGCTTTTATTGTAATGATACGTAGATGAGTCTTTTAAGCTAAGACAATCTCTCATCCAATAATACCACTTTATTGTTTTTCAAAATGGCATTATGTTCTTTCTCCTAATGCACTTCAAACAGCTTATTCGACTGTTTACTAAGTATTCTATGATTCCTTTCCCCGTTTCTCTTCTTTCTCTCTATTCCGCTTCAAGTATTGTAAAATGTAAAAGAACAGCATGATCTTCAATGCTTTCATTGTTTGTATATGTGTCGCTGACCTATACCGTAATAGATTTGTTTATATATTTTTTGTTGATGACGAAAAACTTGTATAGTTTAAGTCAATAAAATATTCTGATTCTGATTCTGACTATGGCTCGTTAACTCACAAAACGCATAATTAGCTCACACAATTATCTCCCGTTAGACTCGATTTCTACCCTTGGGGTGCGTTTCTACAACCCCAGTTGCTCCTGCGGGCAGTGTTAGATCGAGATGAGACTGCACAAAACGTGCAGTCTGATCTCAGATCTACACTGTCCGAATTGCTGCAACATTCGAGACATAAAGCCACATGGGATTTGAAATGATGTTTGGGTCTTAATTTTTTTCGAACTGAAAATACCATTTGGCTTATTGTGCTTACTTTAAGGGTTAGAAACTCGCCCCTGACACTAATCGTACTCTCCAGACACCGTCCATCCGTAATGACCATGTGGTCATCTTGGACAATACTTGGACAACGTTGGTTATCTTTTACCTGGACATTATGGGTAAATAATGTTGGCAGATCTCAGCAGGTGCTCATTTGCACCGTGGGGTAATATTTATTACAAATTACTGTTTTTTCTTCATTCTATCGTCTGCCACCACCAGACAGCAGACGATAAAAGCAAAGAAGTGTTTGGGCGGAGTTGTTTTGGGGTGAGGTATTGACTAAAAGATATTCATTTTCGATCGGCTGATAGTTAACCCCTTGCCAAACATTGCTGTGTTAAACCAGACCCTGAGGATCTATTGATCGATTGGTTGATTAGTTGGTTGATTAGTTGATTGATTGATTTGTTGATTGATTGATTACATGATTGATTGATTGATTTTTAGTGCCTTTTCAACATTATTTCAGTTATATCGCGGCGGCCAGGGCACCTATCAATGCTTTTCTAGAGTCTCTTTTACCAGTACTCCGCACAATTTTCTTTCCAAGCCACTGGCTGCTTTTCCACACAAGCATCATCCAAACAATAGTCAGCAGTGGTAGAAGAATGAATCCTGTCGCAATGACAATCATCAATCCTTGGAAAGAAATTGCCCAAGCCCGGGATCGAACTCATGGCCAAGACCCACTGTTCTCAAGTCCTACACGCTAACGACTGAGCAACCGGGGCTCGGCGGGGCCGTGGGGAAGAAAGCATTTAAAGAAATTGTGGTGGAGAAAAAGGACAAAATGCTGGTTACCAGTATTTTCTCCTTTCCCACAATGTTTTCAAAAACCGATAAAATGTAGAATATTGCTCAAATGGGATTTGCATTTCAAAGGATGGAAAACATTGTGGGAGAAAGAGAAAAGGCTGGTTACCAGTATTTCCTCCTTTCCCACAATGTTTTCAAAAGCCGATAAAATGTAAAAATATTGCTCAAATGAGATTTGTAATTTTTAACGGGATTGGAAAATATTGTAGGAGAAGGAGAAAATGCTGCTTACCAGTATTTTCCCCTTTCCCACAATGTTTTCAACAGTCTGTTTTTCTCCGGGTAGTAAAATTCGAGATTGTCTGGTAAAGGGTTAAAACCGTGGGATGTATTTTAAAAAAAAAGATGACAGCAACATTCGCGCCTGCAGGTGAAAAATGAGATAATTTTTTTATTCGCATAAGTTCTTCATCAATATCGGATAACACTTTATCTTAATATCTTGTATCGAATATCTCAGAATCCTCAAGCTGTTACAGGCCTTTAATTACAATCTGCAGATTATTATATCACTTAATACTTAAGCGGCTGCTAATGGTGACTCATTAACCTTTTGCGGACAGTGTAGATTCAAGATCAGACTGCAGTCTGATCTTGGATCTACAATGTCCGATAAGGAGATATTGTTAGCCCAAGACATAATTCTGATATAGGAATATCTCGGTTTTTACCATCGAATTAAAGATCTCATGTTAGTTATTTAGTAGAATAAGGCTTGATAAATATTAAAAGGTGAATATTTTCCTAATTAAGCGTTTACCACAAAATCCCGACTTTTAACGATCCTGAGAAAGAAGCCACATTTTAAGAACATGGTGGGGAAATGAGAAAATGCTGGTAACCAGTATTTTCTCCTTTTTCCACCAAGTTTTCTACTTTTCCCACCGCAAATTTATTTTTTTTTTCAGTCAGTTTTAAATGTCGTCTGCAAATGCTTTGAATTTGGACCAGTCTAAAATTTTGTCGTTTGGTAAAGAGTTAAGATCCAAACGACAAAATTTTCGGTTTGTCCAAATCGAAAGCATTTGCAGACGATAAAATAAAAGTGGCTGAAAATTTGAAATTTGTTTTGAGAAGGGTAGAAAACATTGTGGGAAAAGGAGAAAATGCTGGTTACCAGCATTTTCTCCTCTTCCCACCATGTTTTCCAAAGGTTTCTTTCTCAGGGTCGTCAAAAGTAGGTATTGTGTGGTAAAGAGTTAAATCGTTGCATCCTACTTAACACTGTTCTCGTCTAGCGCTAGAGCTCTTTTGCCTTGATTGTGATAAAAGGAGAAATCGCTCATATATTCTCAATACGAATTTAGTTTGATGTTTAGTATTCCTTTTTTTTTCCTCTCTCTCTCTCTCTCTCTCTCTCTCCCTCTCTCTCTCTCTCTCTCTCTCTCTCTCTCTAAAGAAGGATGCTTTCAAGAGTGTATGCTGCATATTTTACCGACCAATACCGACAGACCTAATATTCATCAAATAATCTACCGGAAGACCGACTGATTCATTGGGTCCACCGACTGACCGACTGATTGACTATGCAGCGACCGACTGGCTGAACCACCAATCGACAGAATATCCATCGACTGAATTTTCCACCGACCAATGGACTGGAACATCGACAGACTGACTGATCCACTGACAAACCTACTGATCAGTCTATCAAGTGATCGACTGATCTATCGACTGACTGATCCATCAATCAAGTGACCGATTGATGTATCGACTGACCGATCGAATCACCCATAGAGTCATCGACTGATCTATCGATTGACTGATCGATCCGACAAGTGATCGACTGATCCATCGACCGACTGATCCATCAAGGAAGTGACCGACTGATCTATCGACTGACTGATCCATCGAGTCACCGACTGATTTATCGACTGACTGATGGATCCACTAAGTGACCTATTGATCTGTAGACCAACTGATACATCTACCAAGTGACCGACTTATGTATTTATTGACTGACTGATTGTCCATCCAATGACCGATTGATCTATTGACTGACTGAGTGATCCATAAACTTAACCCTGTAACACTATAGACTAGAGTCAGTATACTGCATGTCGTCGATTTACTTCAAAAACCTCGTAACTACAGCTTGTTTCAAGCTGTTGTTACGAGATTTTTGCAGTAAACCGACCATGTATTGCAATTACTCTGGTCAAATTTCTGAACTAAATACAAATTACGTCTGTTTGGTTTATTTGTCGCTCTAAGGATTAAAATCGGAAAACATAACTGAGAGAACTATGACCAACACTGATACGACTGCAAGACAGCTTTAGCCATCGTTTTTCATCATTCTCACAAACAATCGAACAAACATGGATTAATATCATTCTGTTTGAGTGTGATTACATCGACAATGCGAAAATTATGCAGTAAGAAACACAAGTGCGCGTGCATAAAACGATATGTTTTTCCGCACAGGGCGTAAAGGTGCCGCAGGACATCATGGTAATTATACGCATTTTACCATATGTTGCGTTTAGATTGCGGTCCTACTGCACCATTCCGTGTTTTGCAGCGTGTTCATGTTGGTCAGCTCAATGACAACCACTTGATTTACTGTTTTTGAAGAACATGTTCAACTCTTTACCGCCTGGAATATTTTGCATTTGACGACTCCGACGACAAAATGCCCGCAGAGCACTGGTAACCTACATGAATTGTTGTTTTATACAAACGTCCTGACAAGAGAAATTGCTCGTTATAAGCAATTTCTCTATTTGCAAAGATTGCTCGGATTCACGATTCCCGAGACGCGAAATACACGAATGGCATCAAGAAGCTATGGCTAATTTAACTCTTTACCAAATGACAGAATTTTAGGCTAGTTCAAATTGAAAGCATTTGCAGAATAAATGTGACTCAAAACTTGAAATATGATTTTGGAAGGGTAGGAAACATTGTGGGAAAAAGGAAAAAAATTTCTCCTTTTCCTACAATTACACGGGATTGTGTGGTCAAGTGTAAAGGAATTCACCCCCACCCAATGGAAAAAAAGTAATTTCCACTGTAATACTTTACCTCAAAATTTGCTATGATTAAAAATTGGTATTATCGTACTACTTTCACCGAGCCACATTTGCTGCCCCCCATCCTTTTTTCCTTCTCAGAATTACCATTTCCAAGTCACGAAAACCACTATATTCTAATTACAAAGGGAGATAACTAATGCCTTCCTTTTCACAACTAACAAAAGTATCAACAAATAATTTCAAGATAGATATCAAAGGAGTGAGACAAATTTCCTTCTGAGTCTCATTGGAGTCCGTTTTCTGACATCGAAAAGGATCGAGTTTATATATTTGGCGCTGAGAGAGTTATAACGTTGTCTGCGCATGTCATATTCTTCGAAGACTCGACTGCCATCTAGCGGGAAATAATGACAGTTATGTACAACTCTGTCGTTTCATATCTGGTTAAAAATTAACACCAGCGATGTACAAGAACAAGACTAAAAGCATACCATTAGCATTATTATTATTCTCCATGATTATTCAACTTTAAAACCAACATAACCTCTGATTGGCTAAACCGTTCGGTTTAGCCAATCAGGAGTTGTATTACTTTCAAGTGTAGACAAACTTGGAGAATAACACTGAGAAGTGAATACAGACCCAGATTACTAGTGCCATGCATTTTCAACGTGCAGATTTACGGGTATCGCTGTTTCGTGCAAGTATGGCGCATTTGTTTCGACATTCCATCCGGCAATAAATATTAATAAAACGTAATGAACTTGTCACCGACAGTGTAAACGAACAATCGCTTGTCCACTCGGCGAGTTGTGATGCAAAACCGGACACTGCAATAAAAAGAAATTGCATCTGGGAATACCAAGGTGATTTCGTTTGGCATCCATTGTCACTGCGGTTTGTAGGTTATAATTATGTGCACGGAAAGGAAAATAGCCGAGTTCTCTATCCTCACATAAATATCGCAACATTTTGGATATTCACAGTGTAATGAAAAAAAAAAACATTTTGTGACAGAAAAATAACTATGCTTGGTACTATGAACTTTGGTTTGGTTGGAGCTGAGTCAGGGTCGAGGGCGAAAAACGGTTGGCTCTGTTTGTTAGCAATGCTATTTCAGCGAATCATGCACTTTTCCTGTACGTTAGTCTCTTGATAAGGGGAAGTTTCCAGAGACGAAGATCGTCTGCAAGCGACTGTGAGTTTGATAATCTTTTCACCAGACGACAAACATTTCACACATGTTCAAATTCAAGGCATTTGCAGACACTCCAGACAGCAACATAAATAAGGCAAGAATGATAGAATTTGTCTCGGAATAAGCAGAAAACATTGTGATAAATTACCGGCATTTTCTTTTTTCCCACAGCGTTTCTATCAACCTTCTTCTAAATGTTCATTAGGACATGAAATTATTTGAAAAGGGGTTCAGAAATAACTCTCAAACTGCAATATTTCTGTTTTTATTTTTGACTTGAAAGTTTTATTTCTTCTACTTGACAGGATAAGGATTAACATTCAACTCAGTGGATCTATACCGTCTATGAATGATTGAATTCGCGTTTATTTATCGTCGACACTGGTTTCCCATATGGGTGACACCCCCTGAAGGCTGTTAGTATTGTTACGAGAGATAGTGCAGTAACAGGATGAAACCCATTCTAAGTCACACCTGGATATGATTTTACGCTCTACCAACTGAGCTATGCAGGCTGGTCAGACCATCTATGAACTAAGCCAGGGATCATATATACTATCTATAGATATACAACCCCTGGTCAAGTTAATATAGCTTTTTGAAAACTATTTAACCCTTTCCCAAACAACCCCTGGTTTTTACGACCCTGAGATAGAAGCCTTTTGAAAACATTGTGTACCAGTATTTTCTCCTTTTCTCACAATGTTTCCTACCCTAGTGGAAACAAATTTCATTGCTTGGTTTATGTTTATTTTGTTGTCTGCAAATGCTTTCAATTTGGACTAGACTAAAACTTTGTCATGTGGTAAAGAGTTAAAACGACTCATTTCACTTTAAAAATTTTACTACAAATTTTGTGTAGACATATATATCAAACGATGGAATGTATAAAAAGTAAAAATATTAAAAAAACAAACAAACTGGGCAATATAAAATAGGAAAGGTGACACTGTACAAGGTAAGGCATGCTAGAGAATGCTGAGAAATGCACGTGGCATTTGTAGTACAAAATTTCTATGCATTAACAACAGAGTTAGTGTATTTTTTTCTTTTAAATGAACTTGTACAGCCATTTAGTAAAACGATTTATGTAGCATAATAATGAATATGAAACAAGTTCTATTACGTGTATCAATCATTCACAATAATTGCTTCACAGGAACACAACCAGTGTTTACTACAATATCAAATATTTTTCTTGTATCCAACACCAAATAGAACCTAATATAAGATCTATGCTCTGTGAAAAGGGGGTTAAATGCATCCAGACAAGGTTTTAACTCATTATCAAACGACAAAATCTTAAGATTTGTCCAAATCAAAAGCATTTGCAGACAAAAAAATAAAAGTGACTGAAAATTTGAAATTTCTTTTTGTGAAGAATAAAAACTAGAACTGTCACAGCAATGCGACTTAACACCTCCGCCAGAGCTTTGACAGAAACAGGCAATTGCTAGTATTTTGAACACAGACAGACACATGAATAGACACACAGATGGACACATGGACAGACAGGTAAGGCTGATTCCAGTATACCCTTGAAAACATTGGTTTAGTGGGGAATACACATTTTGGGAAAAGGAGAAAACGCTGGTTTCCAGCATTTTCTCCTTTTCCCACAATGCTTTCAAAAGGCTGCTTTCTCAGGGTCATAAAAACCAACTAAACAACAATCCATAGTTTTTCTGGCCCAGAGAAAGAAGCCCTGGGAAAAGGAAAAATTGGTGGTAACCAGCATTCTCTCCTTTTCCTACAATGTTTTCTACTTTGCTAAGGTCAAGTTTCAATTGTTAAGTCGTTTATTTCTGTCGTCTGCAAACACTTTCAATTTGGACGGATACAAAACTTTGTCATTTGGTAAAGAGTTAACCTTTTACCAAACAATTCCTGGCTTTTACAACCCTGACATGGAAGCCTCTTGAAAACAATGTGGGAAAAGGAGGAAATGCTGGTAACCAGTATTTTCTCCTTTTTCCACAATGTTTTCTACTCTGCTGGAAACTAATTTTAAATTTTGAGTCACGTCTATTTTGTCATTCTGCGAATGCTTCCAATCTGGACCAATCTAAAATTTTGTCATTTGTTAAAGAGTTAAACCCCCTTTTGCAAGAATGTGGCTAATCTACTATGAAAACTAAAGCACTTTTAAAAAGACTTTTCTATGTTTACATTGTCACAGTGAAAATGTAATAATAATTAAAACAATAATACATCACACTTGGTGCAGTAAAAATAAAAAAAACATTCTTCACAACAAAAATCATATTTTTGTGTTTCTTAACCTTTTCCCAAACATCAAATTATTAACTCTTCTAAAGCAAAAGAGTATGCAGACGACAATTTTACATTTGATCAAAATGACGCAGTTTCCTCCGATAGAGTAGAAAACACTGTAGGAAAAAGAGAAATTGCTCGTAACGAGCAATTTCTCCTTTTCCCACAATGTTTTCAATAGACTTAAACTGTTGCCATGTAAAAACATGGATTTGTTTGGGAATGGGTCAAAAATAGAGAGTGAGTCTTTTGAAGACGTGGAAGACATGGAATAGGGAACAAAACTTAGGCAAATGTGGCTGCATCAAAAACAGGCAAGAATTCAGATGTATATCAAATATTTTGGTGATTAAAATCATGATATACCCTAATATTTATACTAATATTGTAATGAAGTCTATATGATCTACACATTTTACTAGCCGTAAAGTATACAGGCCAGTGAAGGTTTCTTCTGCAATCAAAATACCAGTAGATCTAGGAAATTTTTGTCTAATGTTGCTTCCAAAGTTTTCCATTCTAATTAGATAATTTGACATAAGCAGCCTGGACAAAGCGTCACATGTATAGCTGTCTCTTCCTGTCCAAAAATATATGGAGGATATTAAATTTTGTTTTTTTTATGGTGAAAGATTGAAATTTACTTAATCAAGCGAACACCATACCGATGATGTTCACTCAATGAAATAAATTTCGATCTTTTACAAGTAAACCCCCCCCCCCCTATATTCTAATGTAACAAAATCTTAATTCATCAGACACTGTTACAATAAAAAGCATATTGGCGACTCCTTCCTCATCATATATTTACAGATGAAATTTTATATCAGCCTAAAATGATGGAGAAAGACATTAATTTGTTGAAAAAGGAGAAAATATTGGTAACCAGTTTTCCACCCCTTTACAGGAAAATTTTATATCAGTGTTTTTTCTTGAATTTATACTACTGTAATTTTAATTAATTACTGAAAAATTTTAGGTCATTAGGCTAGAGCTATTTTAACCCTTTACCAAGCAATCCCTGGTTTTTACGACTCTGATATAGAAGCCTTTTGAAAACATTGTGGGAAAAGGAGAAAATGCTGGCAACCAGCATTTTCTCCTTTTCCCACAATGTTTTCTACCCTGCTGGAAACAAATTTCAATTTTTTTTAGTTATGTTTATTATGTTCTCTGCAAGTACTTTCAATTTGGACTAATCTACAATTTTGTCTAAAGGGCTAACCTAGAAATTCTAGAAAAATATGGATAGGTGCACTTTCCACTTCAATGTAATTTAAACAATGTTTAAAACTGCTATGACCACCATACAATCAATCTATCTATAACTTTGGATGGGGTGAAAATCATATCATTTTAAAGTTTTCTTTGGCACAAATTGCAAAAATCAATCTCGGAACGGTATCCTACAGAACAGGCCCAGTCAAATCATCTTGTCCAATACATCCCTTTTGTGTTTATTCTTTCGGAAATAATCTAGGGTAGCAAACTTAAACTCTAGAAGACAAAACTTGGGTGCCCAGCTGAAGCCATACTCCTGAAATGGAATAAAGAGCAATAATTGCATTTTAGACGATTTAATTCGGCTGAGCTGGGAGTTCGAACAGCCCTGCAGCGTCTGTATTCACCAATTATTCTTTAGAATGTTTTTGGTCTTATTTTTCAAGATTTCCTGACTATGAAAGTAACAGAACTTCTGATTGGCTAAACCATTTGGTTTAGCCAATCTGAAGTTCTTTTACTTTCAGAGTGACAAAATTCTGAAGAATAAGACTAAGAATGTTCAAGATTAAAATGGTTGGTGAATACGGACCCTGCTGGTCTCAAGTCCTGTATGCTACTGACTGAGCTACCATGGCTTGGCATCTGCAAAAAGTATCAGCTGATGTCAGCTGACAACTTGCAGGCTGACTAGGTGACAATCGTAAAAAACTTTTTGCTATAAATAAATTTCGGACAAAATGAACTAGAGCTGTCACTGAATGTGACATAATACCCCTGCCAGCACTTTGACAGAAAAATGTGTCAAGTTCAAGGGGGAGATAATTCCTCAACCAGGAAGAGTTGACACTTGAAAATTGCGTCTTGCAAATCTTCAATACATGGTCAGTATATGTGCAAAGTTTCCATACAATTGAAGAAAAACTGTAGGAGGAGTTTGCAACACAAAATTACTAGTATTTTGTACACAGACCAACACACAGATGGACCCACGGATGGACAGGCTGATGCCAGTATACCCCCGAAAACATTCGTTTTGCTGGGGTATAATAAATACTTTGAGAAGACTTGCTTCATGTAAAGCATAAGGAGGATGCATTAACTCTTTACCAGACAGCAAAATTTCACACTTCCAATTTGAAAGCAGTGGCAGACAACAAATTTAAAGTGATTCAAAAATTTAAATTTGTCTAGGGATGAGTACAAAACATTGTGCGAAAAGGAGAAAATACTGGTTACTGGTATTTTTTCCTTTTCTCACAATGTTTTCAAAAGGCTTCTTTCACAGACCAGGGATTTTTTGGTAAGAGTAAAAAGCACTTATCAATCAATCATGAGTTTAAACAACCCTGAGAAAGGAGCCTTTTGAAAACATAGTAGTTACCAGCATTTTTTATCCGTTTCCCACAATGTATTCAAAAGAAATCTCTCTCAGAATCGTTCAAAACTTAAGACTTGTGGTAAAAGGTTAAGAAATTACTTATTTTCAGTGAAAAAGAGATGTGTCAAAAATATTTGTGACCCGTCACACAAACAAGGACAATCTAGATCTTCCATGCATCAAATAGATGAAAACAGATCAAAGATTGTGCAGGTCAATTGAAATTGATAGTTCAACAATGATTGAGGCAGAAGTAGAATGACCACTTTTCATACAGAAAATATCATAAAAACAAAGTGTCCACCATGGTCAGCTTGCGCAATTCGCGCAGGTTGACCAGAATCAACACTTTTTGCAGTTCCCAGATGGTCCCTTTTTGCATCTTTGAAAGTATTTGCAGATGACAAATCGGATATAACTAAAACTATTGGATTAGATTCCTCTTCTATAGAGTAGAAAAGGTGAGAAAAGGACAAAATGCTAGTGACCAGCATTTTGTCCTTTTCCCAAAATGTTTTCAGCCATCTTCTTCCTCAGGGTTTGTTAGAGATAGTTTGGTAATGGGTTAACTCTTTACCACGCGACAAAATTTTAGGTTTGCAGGCGACAATATAAAAGTGACCGAAAATTTGAAATTTGATTTGTAAAGGGTAGAAAACATTGAGGGAAAAGGAGAAAATGCTGGTTACCAGCATTTTCTCCTTTTCCCACAATGTTTTCTAAAGGCGTCTTTCTCAAGGGCGTCAAAAGTAGGGATTGTGTGGTAATGGGTTAATGTAACAGAGGTAAATGCTATTTAGGTCATTATGAAACATCTTTACCTGTTTTTTACTGTTGATCATTGGCACTGGGACAACATAACCATCAAAACAGAGAAATTTTAAGATGTAAAATTTCATATAAAATAAATCAAAAGCACATGTAGGTACTAAGGAACCTCCATTCTTAGCAAGTGAAGGGTATTTTATCCACACTTTTCTTTAACTCTCTTCCACCACAATGTTTTCATATTTTTCAAGTTTCTCTTTACCAAACAACAAAATTTTGGACTAGTCCAAGTTCAAAGCAATTGCAGACAACAAAATAAATGTAACTCAAAAATTGAAATTTAACTTTGGAAGGATAGAAAACATTATGGGAAAAGGAGAAAATGTTGGTTACCAGCATTTTCTTCTATTCCTACAATTGTTCCAAAAGCTTTATTTTTAAGGTTGTTAAAAATCGGGATTATGTGGTAAAAGGTTAACTATTTAACCCTTTACCTAATATGCCAATTTGAGGCTCTTCCATTTCAGCAGCAAATAAAGATATGATGTCAAAAATATGGACAAATGAGGATACAAATATCTGATTGAGTGGAAAACATAGTGGGAAATGGAGAAATTGTTCATTACGAGCAATTTCTCCTTTTTCCACAATGTTTTCAAAAGCTGTCTGTTGTTGATATGTAAAAATGAGTATCTATGGAGTAAAGGGTAAATAAGCAGCAAAAATTTAGACTTGTAAAATTTGAAAACATTTGCTGACAACAAAGTTAGAAGTGACTCAAATAATAGGATTTGTCATCAAATGGATGAAAACTTTGCAGGAAAAGGAGAAAATGCTGGTTACCAGCATTTTTTCCTTTTTATTGACTCTTTAACAAACGAAAAATTTTTTGACCGGATCAAATTTAAAGCATCTGCAGACGACAAATTAAATCTTAGTGATATGATGATTTCTGACTTTGATAGGGTAGAAAATATTGTGGGAAAATGCTGATTACCAGCATTTTCTCCTTTTCCATAATGTTTTTGATCAGCTTCTTTCTCAGGGTTGTTAAAAGTCAGTATTGTGTAGTTAACAGTTAAGCAGTGTTTTTCACAGAATCAAGAGAGATTAGTATAAGTTGTTTTAACTTGTTTCTCATCCAATTCAAAATAAATTTGTTTCAACTAAAATAAGTGTTTTTGAATGAGCTTTCTCATTTTGGTTGAGAAGCCCAAAAAGTCAGGCTAAAGTTATAGTTCTTGTACACTGCACTTCTCTTTAATATGGCTGTATGAAGTTTGAAGTTACTAACTTTTTACTTTGGAAGTTATGCCCCCACAAAAGTTTTAAGCTAAAACTTACTAAAGGCAATATGCCCTGGACAAAAAACCAAAGTTAAAACTTACAAAGGGCAATAACTCCAAATTTAGTGGGAATAGAGTTATGCTCTTCTTCGCTGCACTTCTCCTGAATGTGGCATATCTGTATATGAAGTTTGAAAATACTAGCTTTTTTACTTGGGTAGTTATGCCCAAGACAAAAATTTAATGTTAAAATTTACAAAGGGCAATACATGTACTCCCAAATTTGGGATAGAGTTATGGTCATTGTACACTGCACTTCTCCATCATGTGATCTATCTGTGTGTGAAGTTTGAAGTTACTAACTTCTATACTTTCAAAGTTATGCCCCAAACAAAAATCAAGAAAAATTTACAAAGGGCAATAACTACAAAAGTAGGAATAAAATTACAGTTCTTGTACACTGCACTTCTAACTGTGGCCTATCTGTATATATGAGGTTTGAAGTCACTAGCTTTTTCACTTTGGGAGTTTTCCCTGGACAAAAATTCAAAGCTGTAATTTAATAACCTTAAAAATAAATGTAAAAGAGTTATGGTTCATGTACTCTGTACTTCTCCTTTATGTAATCTATCTGAAGCTACTACCTACTAAACTTCCTAAGAAAATATTAGTAACCATTTTATACTACTTTCAAGCCTTTTTGTCTCGATGTCAATAAAAATGTTTTGTTTTTTTTTAGTAAAAGGTTGAAAGTGATCTGTTGTGCTTCAAAATATGGCAACCACGTGCTGAAATGAGATCTACTCTTTTTAAACCACCACCACCACCAGGTTTCTGTATTCAACCAAGAAGAAGATGAAAGATGATAAATTATTTGCTTTGGACCCTTGCCCTGCTCAATTACTAAAATGAAATACCTATTTTAACCCTTTACCAAACAATCTCTGGTTTTTACGATCCTGAGATGGAAGCTTTTTGAAAACATTGTGGGAAAAGGAGAAAATGCTGGTTACCAGCATTTTCTCCTTTTCCCACAATGTTTTCTACCCTGCTGGAAACAAATTTCAATTTTTGAGTTATGTTTGCTTTGTCGTCTTCAGGTGCTTTCATTTTGGACCAGTCTAAAATTTTGTCGTTTGGGAAAGGGTTAATAATAAAAACATAGATATTGCTATTTCAAAGTTCTGTTTTGAACAATAGTAACTCCTTATCGGACAGTGTAGATCCAAGATCAGACTGCATGTTCTGTGCTGTCTGATCTTAGATCTACACTGTCCGCAAAAGGTCAGTAAGTCGTGCTTAACAGCCTAAGGGTTAAGACAGTAGAGAAAAGGAGGAATTGTTTGCTACCTAACTTCTTCTACCCCTTTATAGACAAATTTCTTCTTTTGAGTAATACCTCATACATTCTCTATACACACTTTCCATTTGGACCAGTCTATACTTAGTTAAGCTCTACATTTTTCCAGATCAAAGGCCGTGATCATTTAATTTTCTTTTTCTGATGAATGTAGCAATTCCCTATTTAGTATTATGGTATTTCAAATACAACATAACAAAGAGGCATATATCCAAATGCTTTATATTTAAAGTAAAGGCCAGTGAAAATGGTATACAGACAACTCAAGCCAAGAAATGTAGTGATAAGCATAGTCAGTTTATAAAACTACAAATTTAAGAGTAAATGAAAACATTGCAGGAACAATGAGAATCACATCTTTCAACATTTTTACCAACATATGTGGTACCTCTTGGTATCACATAAATATTTACCAAATGAAAAATACTAAGCATTTAGCATGGATAAAAAGTCAACTATGTCTCAAATGATTAAGTATATCGAAGGAAAGACAAGAAAACTTTGTGGGAAAAGGAGAAAATGCTGGTTACCAGCATTTTCTCCTTTTCCCACAATGTTTTCAAAGATATTATTCTTCAAGCTCAAGGTTCTGCTAAGAGTTAGCCCATTCAAAAAAATTATGTGTTCCTCATCGTAATTGAAGAAGAAGGCTTTAGCAAAGCACATAGGAAAATGAAAACATATGACTCGGCTGGATGGAGAGTAGTATAAGCAATAATTCTGGTAAAAACACTGGTAATTTTAATTGATCAGGTAGGAAACATTGATGGGGAAAAAAAGTATTTTTCTCCTTTTCCCACCATGTTTTCAAAAGCTATCTCTCAATTGGTTTTAAAAAACTCAGAATATTTTGATAAAGAATAAACTGAATACAAAGAATAGTCTAATCTTGATCTACACAATACATATCAGAAAGTAAAGTCATTCCTGCCATGCTCATGACTGAAAACAGCAAAATGTTGGACAATGTAAACCTAGGATCAGACTTGTTCTGTCCAGTTTAATCATGATCTACACAGTCCAAACAGGAACCAAACTTTTTTTGCATCCAAAGGGTGTAATATTGCATATTTTTTTAAAACTTAAATGTCTCTTACTTTTCAAAAGTATCCCTAATTCATTACCAGTAAAAGAATATCCAATTTTCAAATCTATAAGCAATAAAAAAAGTGTCTCAGACAACGGAAGTGGTCAGTCTTGGAAAGGATAGAAAACATTGCGGAAAAAGTGAACAATGCTGGTTGCCAGCATTTTTGTTCTTTTTCCATGATGTTTGGTTCATTCTGCACTGAAAGGAATAATGTACTAGATGAATGGCATACGGTACATGAAATATTGGCGATTCAGGATAGGAAAAGAAGCCAGTATAGTGCTTATACATATCATTATAATTCCTCTCTCAGCCACTGTATTGTAACTATATCAAGATATTTCATTTCATCACACCTCTAGCAGATGCCAATTTTGTTTCTTGCTATTGACTACTCTTGAAAATATTGCAGTAAAAGGAGAAATTGCTTATAATGAGCATATTTTCACAACCTTACTTAACCCTTTACCAAACAATCCCTGGTTTTTACAACCCTGAGATAGAAGCCTTTTGAAAACATTTTGGGAAAAGGAGAAAATGCTGGTAACCAGCATTTTCTCCTTTTCCCACAATGTTTTCTACCCCACTAATTTTTTAGTTACATTTGTCGTCTGTTTGGTAAAGAGTTAAGAATTTTTTTTTCTGTTAAGGGAAGAGAGTCAGGGACCCTTGACAGATGCTTTTTTGAATACATCATATAATATTGACCATGTGCAGTTGTACTCCTCCAATAAAATATCCGTTCTGTTCTGTTCTTTTCTGTTCTATTCTTTTCTGTTTTATCCATTTTCCTGCCAGCACTTCACCTGGTACAAGAGACATACATGTCATTTTTTTATGTGTCAAGCAAGTGTACTGCATTATGTGCATGCTAATGCCCATATTTCGCTGTAGGTGCTATTTTCCATACAAATTCTCAAATAAAAAAGGGGAATAACTGTGTCAGAGATACTTTGCCGGTAACCTGGTACTCTAGTGCTGGTTTCCCTTTTGATAATTCAAAACTAACCTTAGCTTAAGTAAAAAGCTCCAGATAACGACAGTACTGACAGCAATATTAGAAAATGTTTAAGTTGTCACACAAAGACACAGGCAAAATGTTGATGTTTTCTCCAAAAACAGCTGAGCTTTTATCTACTCTACATAACCTGACCAAGGTCAAAACCATCTACATGAATTAATATTCTATATTTACCCCCGACATTCCTCTGCATATGGTCTCTAAAATATTTTGTGCAGTTTATGCCAGTCAACCCTTAACCTACTTGATATGTAAATTAGTAATAGAGACTTTCCAGTCAATGGTGAAAAAAGCTAATATATAGCAATTTCAAAGTTTTTTTTTTTCTTTTTTTTTTTGCGGGGGGGAAGAAATATCTCCTCATCAGTCTGTGCAGATCAAGATCGGACTGCAAGTTTTGTGCAGTCTGATCTTGACCTACATGGACAGCAAAAGAGCCTTAAGTTGAGCTTTGTAAGCTATGGGATACAAGAGCTTCGCAGAGCGGCGCATATACGCCCGAACAGGCTTGTCAGTGAAATGAGTTGCATGGACGGATGGGCCATGAATGAAGAGAAGTTATTCTCCATGATATGTGAAAAATATTAAAGGGCAATAACTAAAAAAATAAGGGTGGCAAAGTTACAAATTTTGTGATTTGCTCTTATCCACAAGGTGTTCTATCAGTCTATGAAGGTCCAAGATCATATCTTTTATATTTCAGAAATTATGGCCCAGACGTAAATTCAAAGTGGAAACTAGCAAAGGGCAATAACTCAAAAAGAAGGATGGCAGAGTTATGGTTCTTGTGCAATGCACTCTTCATAATGTGTTCTATTAGTCTTTGAAGTTACAAGATGATGGATTTTGAAGTTTGGAAGTAATCCTCTTTACAAAAATTCAAACTGAAAATTAACAAAGGGCAATAACTCAAAAAATAAAGGTGGCAGAGTTATGATTCATGTGCAATGCACTTCTCCATAATGGGTTCTATCAATGAATGAAGTTCAAAGTTAATAGCTTTTATAGTTTGGAAGTTATGGCCTAGACAAAAATTCAAACTGAAAATTAACAAGGGGCAATAACTCAAAAAATAAAGGTGGCAGAGTTATGGTTCATGTGCAATGCACTTCTCCACAATGGGTTCTATCAGTGTATGAAGTTCCAAGTTAATAGCTTATATAGTTTAGAAGTTATGGCCTGGACAAAAATTCAAACTGAAAATTAACAAAGGGTAGTAACTCAAAAAATAATGGTGGCAGAGTTATGGTTCATGTGCACTGCACTTCTCCATAATGTGTTCTATCAGTGTATGTAGTTTCAAGTTGATACCTTTTATAGTATGGAAGTTATGGCCTGGACAAAAACTCAAAGTGAAAAGCTAGTTATTTCAGAAATCAGGGGCAGATAATTTTAGAACGCAAACAGCGATCTAAATTCTAAGACCCAGGTGCACAACTAGACATCATGGAGATTCATTGTGGCAAGTTTCAAATAATTCCGATGGAAACTGTAGGAGGAGTTGCACACACAAGAAATTGCTAACGGACGGACGGACGGACGGACGGACAGACAACCGGGGGTATAACGTAATACGACCCTTCGGGTGTATAAAAATGATTACCTGTGTATATGTGACTCAAAATCTTTTGAAGAATAGAAAACATTGTGGGAAAAGGAGAAAATGCTGGTTACCAGCATTTTCTCCTTTTCCCACAATGTTTTCAAAAGGCTTCTTTCTCTGGGTCATAAAAACCAAAGATTGTTTGGTAAAGGATTAACCATTGAAACACCTTTCACAATTTTAGCTGCCTTTGGTTATCACTATATATTATGATGATCAAACTACACAAAACATGCAGTCTTATGTTTAATCTTCACTACCCAATAAGATTATTAATTAACCCTTTACCACACAATGATACCTTTTAACGCACCTGAGGAAGAAGTGTTTTGAAAACATTATGGGAAAAGGAGAAAACCAGCATTTTCTCCTTTTCCCACAGTTTTCTACCCTATCAATGTAAAATTGCACCATTTGAGCCACTTTGAAACTGTCGTCTGCAAATGCAAATTTGGATAGGTCTAAATTTTTGCTGTGTGGTAATGGGTTAATCATGCAGCCACTTTGAAATTGCAGTTCCATGTATCTGCAACATATTTCTATACATAACTGTCTGCTAGGCTTATCTGGTGCTGTACTTGCATCGTTAACTCTTTACTAGACGAAACCTTTTTCGGACTTACCACACTCGAAAGCATTTGCATACCAAAATATAAACATGGCTCAAATGACAAAATTTGTCTTTGATAAAAAAGAGAAAATGCTGGTTACCATTATTTTCTCCTTTTCCCGCAATGTTTTCAAAAGGCTTGTTCCTCAGGGTTGTCAAATGTCAGGATCGTGTGGAAAAGAGTTGATATTTTCCATTTATGCCTATGCAGTGACATGAAAACATTCTGATGTATGTAAAAAAAAAACAATAATAGTATGTGACCTGTAACGTGAAAAAGGGACCATCTGGGAATTCTGTACATCAATTAGATGAAAACAGATCAACAATAGTGCAGGTCAGTTTTGAGTTGATAATTCAAAAATGATTGTATAACAAGGTACAATGACCACTTTCCATACAGAAAATGTCATAAGAATGATAAGAGTGAAAAGTATGAACTCTGGTCAGTCTGCGCAATTCGCACAGCCTGACCAGAGTTCACATCTTTCACAGTTCCCGGAAGGTCACTTTTTGCGTGATGGGTCACAAATGCTTCTAAATTAAGTTATGTCAATCCTAAAGAACTTACTTTGGAAATCTGATCAATTCCCCTTTTTACTTGCAAGCTTCTTCTTTGCCCTTTTATTGGCTGACAAAAGAACCCTCATCATTAGGGAACCTTCCATATTAAATGGAATGGATTTTAGTACCAAATGCTGAAGAATATAAAACATATTTTCCTTTTTCCCTGCAAAATATTTCATCTCTGGTCTTCTATTGTAAATTCAGAATGTTCTGGAAATGCTCATTTAGGTGCACAATTGGACATGAAATTTATCTTTTACTCTTTCGTTTGTTTGTTTGAATGGTGTTTTACGCCGCTTTCAGCAGTATTTCAGTCATATCACAGCGACAGTTCACATATTCATGTTTCCTGGGTTTCACAAGTACTAGGCTAGGCTCTGAAGTGTCTTGCCCAAGGACACTCACGTGGAAAAAGCCAGTGGAGCCAGCGAGGCCCGAACCTGGGACCTCCAGGTCACGAGTCCTACACTTTACCACTGAGCCACACAGGACCCCATTTACTCTTTTGAATAAAGTTATTGATCATTAGCTTTCTACTAAATGACAATATTTCTGACTCCTAAAAGCTGAAAGAATTTGCTGAAGCCATTACCAAACCACAATATTTTAGGCTTGTCCAAATTGAAAGCATTTGCAGATGACAAAATTTTAAATTTGTTTTGAGAAGGGTAGAAAACATTGTGGGAAAAGGAGAAAATGCTGGTGACCAGCATTTTCTCCTTTTCCCACAATGTTTTCAAAAGGCTTCTTTCTCTGGGTCGTTAAAAGTCAGGATTGTGTGGTAAAGAGTTAAACATGGCTTCAAACACTGTGAAATACTGTAGCAAAAGTTTCCCTTAACACATGTCAAACTTGAAATTCTTCATTAAAGGTCTACCTCTTTGAAGGTGAAAATTATCTTAACATGACTACTTAACAATGATACCTACTTTGAAATAATAGAAAAACAGCCACTTTCTGAAATATCCATTTCTTTGTGTCAACAGATAACAGACAGTGTAAATTCAAGATCAAACTTTGAGTTCTATGCAGGCTGAATTTGATCTATAATGTCCTAAAAAGTCACTTAAAAGTAAAATATTTCAGTAATTTAACTCTTAACCAAACAAAAAAATTTTAGACTTGTCCAAATTGTAAGCATTTGCAGACAACAAACTAAAATTAATGTGAATCAAAAATCGAAATCTGATTTGGGAAGGGTAAAAAACATTGTGGGAAAAGAAGAAAGTGCTGGTTGCCAGGATTTTCTCCTTTTTCCACAGTGTTTTCAAAAGGTTTCTTTCTCAGGGTCGTTAAAAGTCAGGATTGTGGGGTAAAGAGTTAACACATTACCACAAAATCACCAGTTGTAACATTCTTGATGAAGAAGACTTCTGAAAACATTGCAGGAAAAGAACAAAATGCTGGCAACCAGCAATCTCTACCATTCCCACAATATTTTCTACCCTTCCAAAGACAAACCTATCAGTTGAGTGGCCCACATTTGAGCTAGCTCAGACTTAACTCTTTACCAAAGGACAAATTTTTGGACTGGTCCAAACTGAAAATATTATCAGACCAAAAAATTTAAGTGACTCAAAATTGATATTTGTTTTGGGCAAGGTAGAAAACATTGTGGAAAAAGGAGAAAATGCTGGTTACCAGCATTTTCTCCTTTTCCACAATGTTTTCAAAAGCTTTCCCTCTGGGTCCTTAAAAGTCGGGATTGTGTGGTAAAGAGTTTTAACTACATGTACATCTATAGGCTGCTATAAGAAAATATGTGACAAACCGAGCTTTGACCGTGTGGTCAGAGATCAGACTTCATGAAATGAGCAGTCCAATCCTCAATCTACATGTCAAATATTACAAAAATTATCATGAAATCCCAATACATGTATCTGGATCTTTTAAATTTTCAGAGGCTGGAGAGGTAAGGGAAAAGGGGACAAGTTAGGGAAGGGAGATGGTGTTAGAATTGGGATGAAGGGCATTTAGGTGTGTAGAAGTTATTGATGGTTACTGAAAGCAAAAGTTAGTTTTAGCTTCATAAAAACACAAGAAATACGGGCAAAAAGATAACCCTACAAATTTCTTCTATGTTGAGGTCTGATACAGCTGTTCAGTTTTATGGATATAGAAAATGATAAATCCAACAACTTTGTGACCATTTAGATTTAATAAGATATCAGTCCTTTTTCCCTCAGTGATTTTTAACTCTTTACCACACTACGAAATTTTAGACTGGTTCAAACTGAAAGCATTTGTAGACGACAAAATAAAGGTGACTGAAAAATTGAAATTATGTTCTGGGAAGGGTAGAAAACACTGTGGGAAAAGGAGAAAATGCTGGTTACCAGCATTTTCTCCTTTTCCTACAGGGTTTTCAAAAGGCTTCTTTCTCAGGGGCGTCAAAAGTAGGGAATGTGTGGTAATGGGTTAAAAGGCTTCTTTTTCACGGTCATCAATTACTATACACAAATTTCAGCTACTCTACACTAACTGCATGTGTCAATATGAGTACAATCAGGATGATACTGAGTAGTAAATACAAGCATGACATTTGATGTAGGCTTTTATTTCAGTGAAATATACTTGCCCTAAAACTAACACTGTTTTGAGGAAAATTGTGTGATTTATTAGTTTGATATTTTCTGTAGAAAAGCACATAAAGCAAATTTAATGTAAAACAACAGTGTGTAACTGTATATATATTTTTTTAAATATGTGACCCATCAAGCAAAAAGGGACCTTCCGGGAAAAGTGTCCACCCTGGTCGGACTGCGCAAATTGTGCAGGCTGACCAGGGTTGACACTTTTCCCTTGAAAGATATTTTCTGTATGAAAAGTGTTCATTCCACCTTACTACAGAATCATTTTTTAACTATTAACGTAAATTTATCGGCGCTATCGTTGACCTGTTTTCATCTAATTGATGTAGGGAATTCCCAGATTGTCTCTATTTGAGTGACGGGTAACATAATTATGATAAAGAAAGACTAAGCACCAAAAAGTTCAGTGAAACTACACTAATGTGACTCAACCAAGACTACAATAAGACATGTATTAGTTTCACTTCAAACTACTATGAGTTAATTGTGATGATACTACAAAATAACTTACAACGAGCGCATGAGGCCAATATCCGATTGTAGACGACTCAAATGGTACAGTCCTAAGTGCTGAACGTACATAAGTACTGGCTGATGGAATGAACAAGGATGCCCTTCTAATTTTGCTCATGTTCGAACACACAAAATATGGACTTACACACTGAAAAGAAAACACACACAAAAAAAGAATATTTAGATTTTTTCTCTTTGTATTACTCAGCAAAAACCACAGTTTCCAAGTCACTAAACAAACTAGAGCTGTCACTGAATGTGACTTTATACCCCAGCCAGTGCTTTGACAGTATTTTGTACACAGATGGACACACTGAAGGACACACAGACAAACAGGCTGATTCCAGTATACCCGGAAAACATTGAAGGACACATAGACAGACAGGCTGGTTCTAGAATACCTCGAAAACGCTCGTTTTGCCGGGGTATAATTAATTTCCTAAAAGCAGTGAATAAACTAGTTTCTTATACCAAATGTAAATAAAAAATTCTCTAAAACTACAAAATAAATAAGTATCCTTTTCCATGAAATAAATGAGTTTTCTAATCTTTAACCTCCCAATCCTGAGTTTTAACAACCCTGATGCAGACGACATTTGAAAACATTGTCGGAAAAGAAGAAAATGCCGGTAAGCAGCATTTTCTCCATTTCCCATAATGTTTTCTACCCTATCGAGCCGAAAAATCACCATACAAGCTACATTTAATTTGTACCTGTCTAAAATGTTGTTGTTTGGTTAAGAGTCAAACGAATGAGTGAACAATTTTCCTATACCATTGTCAGACTAAACAAGTTTCATGTACCACAGATTTACTCTTTACCAAATGATAAAATTTTTGACTAGTCCAAATTGAAAACATTTGCAGACGACAAAGTAAGTGTGACTGAAAAAGTGAAATTTGGTTTAGGAAGGGTAGAAACATAGTGATAAAAGGTGAAAATGTTGGTTACTAGCATTTTCTCCTTTTCCACAATGTATTCAAAAGGCTTCTTTCTCAGGGTCAGTAAGTTGGGATTGTATAGTAAAGAGTTAAATGAGTTTCTTAACCTTTTACCAAACAATCCCGACTTTTAACAACCCTGTGGAAAGAGCTTTTGAAAACATTGTAGGAAAAGGAGAAAATGCTGGTAACCAACCTTTTTCCACAATGTTTTTGGCCTTTCCAAAGTCAAAATTCCACCACTTACAAGATGAGTTTCTTACACCATGGAGTAAATGAGATTCTTAATCCACTCACAAGCTGAGCTTTGAATTCCATTATGTAAATTAGTTTCTCATTCCACTCACTAGATGTATTTCTTATAACAAGGAATGAATGAGTTTCTTGGAACAATCAATCAATGAATTATTTATACCGAAGAGTAAATGATTTTCTTAAACTATTAAAAGATTAAATGGCTTCTAATAGATGACTTAACTCTTTACCACACAATCCTGACTTTTAATGACTCCGAGAAAGAAGCCTTTAGAAAAGATTGTGGGAATAGGAGAAAATGCTGGGAACTAGCATTTTCTCCTGTACTCACAATGTTTTCTATGCTTCCCAAAACAAATTTCAGTATTTGAGTCACATTTATTTTGTCGTCTGCAAATGCTTTCAATTTGGAACAGTCCCAAATTTTGTCATTTGGTAAAGAGTTAATAGACTTCGAAAGTAATGAGCAAACATTTTCAGAGGAAACACAAAGCTCTCCTCAAGCTCATACTAGTATATTGCAGTCTGATCTTAATTCATTTCTGTTACAAACTGACCTACTGGCCCTGTCTTGTTTGCTAAAAAGTTGAGTCTCATAAATTTGAGCAGTGCTCTTGCAAAAGGGTTCTTCTTGCATCTCTATGATGTATTTATTTTTACCAGGTCATCAAACAACAATAGATCCATGAAATTCCTTATGTCTAACAATCGAGTGGATCATGAGGTAGACTGGTCCTTTGACATGCAGAAAATTGACCAATAGCAAACAGTTTTGGCCCAGGTCAGCCTGCACACACTGCGCAGGCTGACCTTGGTTGATGCTTTTTGCAAATGTATGAAGCCCCCTTTTTACAGAGCATGGCTCAGTTTTACCTGAACATTAACCCCATATCTAGAGTATTCAGTGTCCATAGCTTCTGATAAAGAATTTACATATGCCTGAAAATAAAAAAAAAAAAGGCAGATAAAAACCAACTTATTTTGACCCATTCCCAAAAATATCCAAGTTTTAACAACTCTAAAACAGAAGAATTTTATAATCATTGTGGAAAAAAAAAAAGAAAATGCTTGTAACCAGCATAAAGCATGGCAAAAAAAGACAAATGTCTTGTTTCAGGCAGGTTAGAACAACTTTTGTCATCAAATCCCTTGATGTACTTATCAAGTAAAACACCAGCATTTTCTCCTTTGCTCACAATGTTTTCTACTCTTTCTACGACAAGTTTCTCCATTTGAGGCACATTAAAATAGTTGTCTGCAACTGCTTTCAATTTGAAACAGTCTTAACATTTTGTCCTTTGGTATCCAGTGAAACAAAACATGCCTTGAAGTAAATGCATATTTGCTCAGTATGTTGAAGACTGTTAATGTCACATTATCACACAAGTGTTATGTTGCAAAATTTAGGCTATTCGTACCAGTAAAGTAGAAGAAATAAACTGTTCACTGACATCCTATTTCCAACTAGTTGTTTCCCTTTTATGGTAGAAAATAGGTAAATGGATACACATCTCTAGTAAGTTTTCTGAAGAAAAAATCCTCCTAGCGACTAAAGTTCATGTTTTTATGACAGGTGAGTGGTTCCCAGCATATTACTTCTGCTGATCAAATCCAGCCATGAAAGACACTGAATTAAAATGCACGAAACCACTTCCTGCTTTACAGTAAATCTACATTTTAGCAGCATACCTTACAAGCCGAATATACAGTCAACAATGGGGTGGGTGTAAGGCCAGATGCTGAGGAGATGTTGATCACCAAACCTTTCTTTCTCTCCACCATACCCGGCATAACAATGGCTGACATCTAAAAATATGCAATCAAATATCATTTAACCCTTTCCCAAATGACAAACTTTTGGACCAGACCAAATTGAAAGCATTTGCAGACGACAATTCAACTCTTGCTGAAAAGATGATTTCTGTCTAGGATAGAAAACATTGTGGGAAAAGCAGAAAATGCTGTTTTCAAAAGGCTACTATTCCAGACCCGTAAAAACCAGGGATTGTTTGGGAAAGTGTAAATAAATTAGGTAATACTTTTATAATAACATACTGAATATCAGACACAAACCCTTTACCACTCTTTTAGAAAAAAAAGTTTTCATGAAAGTCCCAACAAAAAAGGGATTAGAATCAAGAAATAAATACACTTTTTGTGTTTTTTCAGAGAAAGATCAAAATATATTTAACCAAATGAACATATTGTGGTGTCCATGGTTGTGAGGTAGAGCTTCAGCCTCATAACCATAAGATCCTAAGTTCGATATCAGGGAGCAGATGTCAACTTTGGGATTTTTCACTGGCCCTCATGTTTGGTGCAAGTACTCGTGTAGTTTCCAGGAAGCAGAACCCAGATAGATTCGTATAAGTTGTATGAACTTGTATCAATCAATGTAAAATGTATTTATTATATACATATACCTAGCAGTGAAATCCTGGAATTTCCCAGTGAAATAAATTTTGATATCATCAATTGTGAGGATATCAACTTTCACTCTCACTCCCTGCCGTAATTTAGGAACTGCTTTATTTTTTAGACTACATCTTTTTTTTCGACTTTTAAACGAAAAATTAAAAATAATAACGTTAATAAGGTATATAATAAATAGAATAATCAACTGGCTATTTTTGATATAAAAAATATCTCACTCAGATGCATTGTACGGCGTTAAAAAAAGTTGTGCAATGCATCCTCGTGAGATATTTTTCATATCAAAAATAACCAGTTGATTATCCTCTATATATTTAAACTAAACTATCAAATGAACATCATTGTAATATTTTCATGACTGCACCACTCGTAAAATATTACCAATGATGTTCACACGCTGAAACATTCAGAAACAGATTTTGATCTTTCTCCAAAATCAACAAATATCCCCTTTTTCTTCAAGAGAGGGACATATATACTCATGTATTGGGAACTAGGTTGTACATTACCTGTGTTACTGAGGCACAGTTCACATACAGAAGGTTACGGAGCAACTGAAAAACAAGAAAAAAATCACATTAAAGGAAACAATATTGGCTAAAAATGTTGGCTAAAACATGTCTGTACCACACAATCCAAAGTTTTAACAATTCTGAAAAAAAAAAAGCTTTCAGAAACATTGTGGGAAAAGGAGAAAATGCTGGTAACCAGCATTTTCTCCTTTTCCCACAATGCTCTCGAGAGGCTTTTTATCTCAGGGATTGTTTGGTAAAGGGTTAACTGTTTATTTTTGGTAAACCATACTCAAAGCCCTCGATCAGGTAAATTATTCTGATAAAAAGGAATTTCTAAGAAAAGACTTTGTCATCTCATGCCAAATCTAAGCTAAACAGTTTAACTTTACTGAGACATGACCAAGATAAACATTTAATATATATATATATATATTCTGTACTAATATCTGACAACTGAATGTATGAAATGTCATTGTTACATAACTAACTTAACCCTTTCCCAAACAAACCCTCGTTTTTACGTGTCTGCAGTACAAGTCTTTTGAAAACATTGTGGGAAAAGGAGAAATTGCTCGTGACGAGCAATTTCTCCTTTTCCCACAGTGTTTTCTACTCATTTGGAGAACTTTCTGCCATGTTTATCAAATTTGAAATTGTCGTCTGTAAACCGTTTGAGTTCGGAAGAGTCTAAAATTTGTTTTTTGGAAAGGGTTAATTAAAACTCATGCCATGAATAAGACACAAAAAATTAGCTAAGCACCATTAATAACTATCCGAGACTCACATCTATTTGAATAGGAGTTTTCCAGGTTCAAATATAGCCTGCAACATGTGATGAGGAACATTCAGGCATTTGCATAAAGTGGTATCCCGAATCAGCCTGTGCAGTCTGATCCGAGAGGGCACTTTCCAATCATAAAGTGCTGTCTCAGATAAGCCTGCACAATTTGTGCAGGCTGATCTGAGACGACACTTTACACAGAAATCAAAATACCCATTTCCATAAGTTGCAGGCTATATTATCAAAAGCATCATTCTTACCTTGTCCCTGTCTGGTAAATCCAGGAAAAACTCTGGAAATTCATAGGAAAGCCCAACATTGTTTACTGAAAGTATAATTAAAGCAATAATTAACCCTTTACCACACGATCAAGAGTCTTATAGACCTGAAGAGAAAAAGTCTTTTGAATACACTTTGAGAAGAGGGGAAAATGCTGGTTGCTCTTTTTCCCAAAATGTTTCCTATCCTTTCCAACCAACTTTAAATTTTTGAGTTATGTTCATGGTGTCATTTGAAAAATGCTTTGAATTTGACTGGTGTAAAAGTTTTTCGTTTGATAAAGAGTTTAAGAAAAAGACATACCTGGTATGCTAAAATCTATATGAAAACCAACTTAAGTTAAGAAAGGAAGTCAACAATACATCCTGAAACTAATTTGTGAATTGTAACCTAGTTTGGTCAAAATATAGAATAAAGAAATGGACAGCATAGATCAGAGATCAGACTGCACATTCTGATCTTAGTCTACACTGTCCACAAAAGCTTCTACTGTTATCTATGGTATGACAACAGTTAACTAGCTAGTTCTTGTAAATCCTAAAGAATAATCACATTGCACAAAGTACTAGTATAATACATAGAGGATATTTGTTCTTTTCGGTGAAAGATTGAAATTTATTTCATCCAGTGGACACCATCGTAATATTTTCACTCGTGGCTGTGCCACTCATGAAAATATTACCAATAGTGTTCACGAGATGAAATATTCTATTTATTTCATGCTTTTTGGGAGGAGCTTTATCAAAATCCAGTACAGTTCTTTTCCCTTATTCCCTGTGGCGTACCCCTCCCGCATAGCAACGCATTACAATATTACATCAAGCGCAAGAAATGAAAGGTAAATGACGTCATATTTCCCATCTGGTTGTCAGGCACTGCAATTAACCTAGGCAACAAGAACATGAAAATCGGTATTTTCACTGGTGGTACCAGTGTAAGATCGAAAAATATTTTCACTGCTATTTCTCGACATCCTACTGGAAAGCATGAAATAAACAGGGGTGTACAGTTACCTAGAACACCAATAGGCAGCCCCTGTAACTTTAGTTTGATGTCATCATAGATGGAGTAGCCATCAGAGAAGTCAGCAGCAATAATCTTAGTTTTCACTTTGTAGTCTTTTTCTGAAATATAAAGAAGAAGAGACAAAATTAATAGTCTGCAAATATCGAATGAGCAACTTCTTTTTGTAGCAGTTTTGTCATTTCAATTTTGTTTCATTTTAATTCTAAAATACCAGAAAGTGCACCTTTATTCCTCTAGTTTCTTTATAAGTAGTGTATACCAGGCACCAGTGTGAAAGGGTGACAGGAATTAAGAAAAGAAAATGTAAGCTGTCAGGATTCTCTTCTTTTCTCTCAATTATTTCAAGAGCACTTTCTGCCAGGGTCCTAAGGCCTACTTGATTAAAGGTTTTGCTTGAAATGGTAGTAGAATGTGTTGTGGGAAAAAGACATGATGTGACTGTTGGGCCCCAGAGCCCGAGACAAAGGGAGTGATATTGATTTTAAAATTGAAAATATAATTATTCTCCACTAAACTCTATATTGTGGACACTCATTAGAATTGTCTCATCAAGACGATTCTAATGAGTACCTACAACATAGGGTTTCAAACAGAAATAATGGATTTAGAAAACTATTACTCCCTATTATCTAGAGCTCTGTGTTGGCTGCAAGCATCATCTTCTTTTCCCACAATTCTTTCAAAAGCTTTCATCTACCCCCAACCCCCTTTTCAGTCCTAAAACTACAGGTTTGCTTGGTAAACTTCATAGGACCAATCTGACATTGCATGTAAAATCTTGAAGGATGAAGATTTTCATGACATTTCGTGACATTTCCTGTGCTTACCTATCTCATCTGCCACAGACCTCAGTTTGGACTCTGTTCTACTAATTAAAACAACATCAAACCCATATCTTGCTAACTGTAAGTAAAAATAGAGCAAAAGTGTTGCATTTAGGATCTGAAAAAGTAAGATGGATTACTTTGTACATCACAACAACAGGATAGGGTGAAAGGGAAGCGAGGATCAGTGAAAAATGCAGCAAATTAGGAAATTTCAGATGGGAGTAAGTTCACATAACATAATTAACTCATTGCCAATTGACAAAGTTTTAGGTTTGTCCAAATCGAAAGCATTTGCAGATGACAAAATAAAAGAGACTGAAAATTTGAAATTTATTTTGTGAAGGGTAGAAAACTTTGAGGGAAAAGGAGAAAATGCTGGCTACCAGCATTTTCTCCTTTTCCCACAATGTTTTCAAATGACATCTTCAAAGGGTTTGTTTAAAGTTAGCATTGTGTGGTAATGGATGAGTTAAGACTTTCCCACAGACAAAACCCTAGAAAACTGTCAATCCAGAGCAATACAAGAAGAAAACTAATGTCTCAAATGAACAACTTGTGTAGGAAATGTTGAAGGAAAAGGAGAAAATACTCCTTAATAATGTACTTCCACTCTGCTATGCAGTCAAGATGGCTGATTTTTTAATCTGAAAATAATGGGGTTCTGATCCTCATGTGCCACTGATTTTCTATGAGACTGTCCTTGGCAAGGTATTGCCATGTTGAAATTAGGTTAAATATTAAAACCTCCTTCATAATAGAATTACAATTTGGTCAAAAAGTTATCTTTTTAACTCAAAAAAATATGTGTATTTTGGTGATTTTCTGATCCAATTTTCTGTCATCATCAGAGTAACTTACCTCTTGTGCATAAGCCTTCCCTATACCATCTGTAGCCCCTGTAACAACTGGAAACATAAAGAAGTTAGAATAATCAGTTATTCTGACAGACCCCTTACCATGCAATCCAGAATCTAATCCTGTGAAAGAAAGCTCTCACAATTGTTAACCCTTTCCCAAACAAGCCCTGGTTTTTACATGTCTGCAGTAAAAGTCTTTTGAAAACACTGTGGGAAAAGGAGAAATTGCTCATAACGAGCAATTTCTCCTTTTCCCACAGTGTTTTCTACCCTTTTTGAGAACTTTCTGGCAATTTCTCCAATTCTAAATTTGTCGTCTGCAAACTCTGTTGGTTTAGAAGAGTCCAAAATTTGTCGTTTGGGAAAGGGTTAAGGGTAAATTCCCCTATTCCAACAATGTTTTCTTCAGTTAACTCTTTACCACATGGCAAAACTCCAGACTGGTCCTAAGTGATAGCAATTGCAGATAACAAATACAACAATGTTTGAAAAATATTTGATTTTGGAAGGATAGAAAACATTTAGGCCCTTTTAACCCATTACCACACAATCCCTACTTTTGACGCCCCTGAGAAAGAAGCCTTTTGAAAACACTGTGGGAAAAGGAGAAAATGCTGGTAACCAGCATTTTCTCCTTTTCCCACAGTGTTTTCTACCCTTCCCAGAACAAATTTCAATTTTTCAGTCACCTTTATTTTGTGGTCTGCAAATGCTTTCAATTTGGACCAGTCTAAAATTTTCTCGTGTGGTAAAGAGTTAAGGGAAAAGGAGAAAATGCTGGTTATAAGCACTTTCTGCTTTTTTTCCACAATGTTTTCAAAAGGCTTCTTCCTTGGGGATCGTTAGAACTCCAATTGTGTGGTATGGGTTCGTAGGACAATCATATAAATTGAAATAACCAGGGTTAGTTGTCTGCAATCTGAATTTAGTTTGAACAAATATGAAATACTTTGTCCTGTAAAAAATTAACCCCTTTCGACATAATTCTGATCTATAAGGACTCTGTGGAGAGACCTACAGAAAATACTGTGGGAAAAAGCATTTTCCTCTTTTCCCACAGGACTTTCTACCCTATCCTTGACAGAAATCATCAGTTAGCTACAGTCAATATGCTGTCTGCAATTGCTTTCGATTTTGTCCAGTCGAGACTTTCGTATGATATTAATGGATTTCCACCTGCTTAAAATCTGTATCTCTATAATCCTAAATGATGAAACCATTTTTGACTCTTTACGAATCCAATACATTAGCTTGAATTCTTTACCAAACAACAAATTTTAGACCTGTCAGAATTGACAGGTTTTGCAGAAGATAAATTACACCATATCATGTTTTCTGTATTGGGTATGGAAGAAAACAGTGTGGAAAAAGAAGAAAATGCCAGTTACCACCATTTCGTCCTTTTTTCCACAATGCTTTCAAATGTCTACTTGGTCAAAGTTGTTAAAACTGGGAATTAGTTAAATGTTAAACAAAACATATTCATAAGAATATTTTTTTAAAAAAATGCATGGGGACAAGAGCGAAACAGCTCTGGACGAAAATGAAAAGGGTGAATAAACCATTAACAAGCAAGGTTTCAGGCGAGCGGTCCTGATGCTGTTCGCAAACACTGCGTGATTGGAAATCAATGTTAGGTAATGGTCACAACAGCAGTCCATCCAAACATATTTATATTTACGTCTTAACATGAAGTCAATTGTTTGAACTTTGAACATGCACAAACACGAGAGGTTACCCTACCTGCCCAACTGCCTTTCTTCAACAAATAATCGCGGAGTGGATAAACTCTGCTCAGACCAAATGCTTTAAATGCTTTCCAATAGGACCATGCGAACCTAAAAGCTATATAGAAAATAGCAGCGACGCCAACGTAGGCCAAGAAGTCAGTTTTGTCTCCAAAAACTGCAGTTTCACGTGAGTTTGCCATGATTGTTGACGCCGGGTGGTAGCTAATGTCAGAAGTACACTTCCGGTATTTGAAAGGGTTTTTTCGGTGAATAAAGGGAGATAACGCAAAATATAAAATAGATTTCAGCAGCAAGAGTAGTTTTTCTTTGTCTTGCCCCCTGCGCAAAACAGATGATCTTTCGGAAGCCACAGAGTCTATGGTACATTTAGCCTTTTTCTAAGAGGGGAGATGAGGGTGGTGGAGGGGGGGGGGAGGGTTGATCAAGATTAAATTATAATGAGCCTGCAGTCCGTTCTTTGATTTGCACTCTCATGTCTTAACGCAAAATCATCAACTGATCGTCCGTCTGCCTCTCAATCACCCATAAACCCATAGGTCGGTCCATCTGTCCGTCCAAAGCATCCATCCATCCATCCATCCATCCATCCATCTACCCACCCATCTTTAATCTTTCCGTCCGTTTATCCTTTCTTGCTGACCGATCTTATTCTTTCTTTTTGTTTCTTTCTTTCTTTCTTTCTTTCTTTCTTTCTTTCTTTCTTTCTTTCTTTCTTTCTTTATCTATTTATTTATTTCCTTCCCCCTTCCTTCCTTGTTATTTTTTTTTTCAAATAGAATAAATAGATAAAAGATAAATAAATGAATAAATTACAAGGATGGAATCGCTTGTCCGTCAGACAAGATTCTCTTCCATTTCTTATGTTTCCAGCCGCATTTTCTGCTGCGAGTTTTGTGAAGACTACATAATGTCCCATTCAACTTTCACAGTTTAAATATTCAAATTAGAAAGAGTTTTTAAAAAGAAAAGTGTGTATTGGGAGGGGGGGGGAGGAGGCGAAAGAAATTCTCTTCCATTTCTTATGTTTCCAGCCGCATTTTCTCCTCTCCCGACTTTTTTGGTTGATTTTAGTAAGAAATCCTACCAAAGAAGCAATGTCCATATTGTCATCTGCAAATGCTTTCAATTTGGACAGATCTAACATTCTGACGTTTAACCCTTTACTCAATAGATACTCAATTTGACGTATCAACAACAGACAGCTTTTGAAAACATTGTGGGAAAAGGAGAAATTGCTCGTAACGAGCAATTTCTCCTTTTCCCACAATGTTTTCCACTCAATCAAATATTTGTATCCTCATTTGTCCATATTTTTGACATCATATCTTTATTTGCAGCTAAAATGTAAGAGCCTCAAACTGGCATATCAGGTAAAGGGTTAATATGCTTTCTGGTATATACTTTGCTGTTTGAAGAAGAAATTATTAGAGATATCTCAAAGCAAAAAAAAACACCTTTTTCAGGCTTAGTTCGCGCCCAAAATATAATCCAGGGGAACAGTTGATTAATGGACATTGAAATCTATTGTCGAATTAAGGTCAGTTTAGCTTTCGAATGTCGACCAAGCTCCAATTAAAACTCTCAAATTAACAACAAGTGTTTTAGAAAACGTTTCCGTTCCATACTTGAAACGCGTCATCAAAATATAGCACCGAGTTGTAACTATCGTGTAGAGCTGTCACTGGATGTAACTTAATAACCCCCCCCCCCCACCTCCCCCAGCGCTTTCACAGAAACAGTCAATTGCTAGTATTTTGTACACACACGGGCACACCTACGGACACACAGACAGACAGGCTGATCCCAGTATACCCTTGAAAACATTCGTTTTGCAGGGGTATAACTAGCTTAGAATTCGAAGTGACAAAGTTCAGATTCGTATTTAGAGTTAGAGGGAAAAGTATTGTAATTCTAAGGCCATTTTGACTGGAAAGGCTTACAAAATGCCATTGTGTGCTTTCTTCTTTATATTCATTGACCTACAAGATGACAAAAAATTAACTATTTCTGGATGGAAGTATTTGCAGATGACAAGTAACGTTGCTCAAATTATAGGATTCGTTCTGAGAAAGGTAAAAAAACACACACACAATGGTGGAAAAAGAAGGAAATGCTGGTTACCAGCATTTTCTCCTTTTCCCACAATGTTTTCTAAAGCCTTTTCTGTCGCGGTAGTAAAACTTGTGATTGTTTTGTGACATATTAAGTCATTTACCTTGTGCAAAGCAGTATTTTCCGAAACATTATTTTACGAGGAGAAGTTTCTCATTTCTTTGCTAATTGTATTATATTGTCCTGTATTGTATTGTATTGGAAATGTATTGTATCATATTGTAGATGTATATTTTACTTCTGTCCAGTAAAATAATGTATGGCTGAATTAGATAAATTTCTCGTTTTACGAGAAATTTCTTCCTTTCATTCCGTGCTTTTCAATGTAGCCATGGGTTCAAATGTGTCTTTATCACGCAAATCAGAGTTTCAAGAACAAAGCAAAAGAAATTTTTTGAGAGCATTGCGGAAAAAGGGAGAAAGTGCTGGTAAACAGTACTTCTCCTATTCTGACATTTTTTTCTATCCTTTCCAAAACGAATTCTGGCGCCCCGTTTAGGAATGAACCGTCAGTTTTATTCTTTCGGTAGAAGCTAGAGCCGGGGTCAGTTCGTCCCTGTTTTATAAGTAATACAGCGTAACAATGTGTAACATTATATAGGCTAGCTATGTCACTGTCCGCTCGGCTTTTAGTTCTTTACCATCATGGCAAATGTAACAGATTCGAATCTATCTTCAGTATATCGAAAGTGAGAATTTAACTTGAAGTTGTTTTAACGATCGAAGAGGGAAAAAATGAAAATCGATAGAAGGATAGTTTGGATTTACCTGTTTGCCATCTTACAGGTATGTATTGATTGATTGTATGGTGTTTAACGCCGATTTCAACATTATTGCAGTTATATCGCGTCCGCCAGTGCACCTTTCCGTGCGTTCCTGGAGTTTCTTTTATCAGTACTTCGCACAATTTTCTTTCCAAGCAACTGACTGCTTTCCCACATAGCTATTGTCTAAACAATGGTCAGCAGTGAGAGAGGAATAAACCCTGTCACAGTGACTATCAACAATCCTCGGAAAGAAATTGGCCGAGCTAGGGGTCGTAACCAGGGGTCGAACCCTGGACCCCGGGTATGTACTACAGCAAGCACGTATTTATTAACCCTTTACCAAACAATCCCTGGTTTTCACGGCACTGAGGAAAAAGCCTTTTGCAAACATTTTGAGAAAAGGAGGAAATGCTGGTAACCGCAGCATTTTCTCCTTTTCCCACAATGTTTACCACCCTTCCTAGAACGAATTTCAATTTTGAGTCAAACTAATTTTGCTGACACTGATGCTGATGCTGATTAGTATAACAAATCAGTTTGGCTGCATGATACACGCAAAAAAATGTTCTAGAAGGATAAAGTGTTTCTAACTCTTGAAAAGGGCAATAGACGAAATATTGAACATTTGTGTTATTTTTCATAGTGTTTTAATTATTCCATATGGAATTCAATGTGTCAGTGTATAATTTCAGTTCTCAGATTTTGCCAATGGACGTGGTTTTATAGAAACCAACTTCAAAAATTTTGAGAACTACGAGGGGAAGCGGTTAGACGGGAAGTGTTGTGAAAAGAAAGACTTTTGGAGTTGGGCGAGGCCCGGGAACCGGGAGGGCTGCAGCGACGACTGTGATCATAGTTTTATCATCTGTATCGGCAATGCTACGCAGTAAGTAAACACACTCTCTCTCTCTCTCTCTCTCTCTCTCTGAGTCTCGGATCATCGGATCAGTTTACAGGGTATCGGGATATTTCGTAATCATAAGCTTCTGGCCGCGATCCGGGGAGCTTCGCGGCGGACAGTGTAGATCAAAGATCAGACTGCACGAAACGTGCAGTCTGATCTTTGACCTATACTGTCCGATACAGTATTTCCTTTTCGGTTAAACCAACTTTGAAAACGGAATATTTGGTTTTATAATATTGAGTGGAAATGTTACTTATTTAGAAGTTGAAGGGGTTATTGACTATAAAGTCAACGATCAATTCTAAAAAGGCTTCACAATTCCAAAATGCACACCTATAGTCAACAATGACAGGTGAGATGAACACGAAATATTCAGAAATTGTGGTGAAAATAAAGACAGAGACTACATGTAGGCCTACTTGTATTCAATATTTCGACTATGATGAAGGGGTTGGGGTTATGGTTCGTTTAGCTTATTTTAGACCCCTAAGAAGTCCCCCCAAAGTCTGCTTCGAGTTTTGTGACGACTACATAATGTCCCATTCAACTTTCACAGTTTAAATATTCAAATTAGAAAGAGTTTTCAAAAAGAAGTGTGTGTGGGGAGGGGCGGGAGAGGGGGGGGGGAGGGGGGGGCGAAAGAAATTCTCGGGAAAAGAAAAGAAAGACAGAAAGGTTGAAAAGGAAGGAAGAAAGAAACTTTTGCAAGGAAGATAAAAAATAGAAAGAAATTAGACGTCGGGTGTATGATTTTATTGCCAATGTATTTGAAAATCTATTTAGCAAAACACAAAATCATTGATCAGTCTGGGAAAATACGTAAATAACCGAGTATTCCCGATTGCGATCGTGAGGTAAACGCCGTCAAGTAGCAACAACGTCATATCGTCGTTACGTTCGCCACGACTGACAGAAAGAAACGGCTATGCCGCGAGCTGAGGCAAACCTAGCTTCCAAATCAGCCGGCGGGGACAGCACGAACGACCACGAATCGACAGAAAGACAATTTGTTCAACATTTACTTGTTCGAGTCCTCCAAGATCTTGACTCTGTCACGCAACACCGTAATCAAAGTACGGGCAGCTCTGACTCGGGAACAGTTGGTAGCGATACGCCGCTTTCACGAGGTAAATGACCAACTTTAGAAATTAGTCAAGTTCTGTGTAAATGCATCTGCAAAATGTTTCGATCCAGGTCAGCCTGCGCAGTCCGCGCAGGCTGACCTGGGTCGAAACATTTTGCCATAGATAAATTTCAATGTCAATGGATCAATCTGTCTCATATTTATCGTATCATGTTCGCCCAGTTTTTGCACCAAGAGTTGTTTGATATAATGTGTAATGGAGTTGTATGAAACACATTTTTTTTTATCAGGGCGCTGTTAATAAGCGTTTGATAAATATGAGGATTCGTAATAAACAACTATTACATTCTGAAAATCGCGACACCATCTGATTGGCTGAAACTGAAGTTCTTGGCTAATCATATGGTTTGTCTTTGAATGTTCGGCTTAGTGATCGTCGAAGTGCTGATAAAAGAAATTCTTGGTGCACAGAGCGCCCTGATTGGATTTAAAATTAGTTGCAAATGGCCTTAATTACCAAGTAACTTAAAGTGCATTTTTATTCGATATATTTACATGGTATCTCACTCTATCTCTCTCTACCCATCAAGCATCCTATTGACAAGGGACGTTACTCCTGACTCCTCCTTATGATCAAATCGAGACCACCAATACAAAAATAATCCTAACATTGTCATGAGTATTCTCCCTTGAACCAAAATGGTATCCATTTGATTAGTAAGGTCGACTTTCAATCCAATATTTGAATGATATATCTATTTTTCTTTCAAATTATTGATAATTGATTCCACACAATTGCTTCCTTGACAGTGTTGTGATATACGACGTTGGGTGACTCACGACCAGATGCCCGGCTAGCTCAGTTGGTAGAGCTGCGGTACTAGTGTTCCGGGGGTCGTGGGTTCGAGTCCCGCGTCGGGCACACTTTTCTCCCTTGATTTACTTCATTGGCGATGAGGTAAATTGGTGAACGCGGGATGCGGCACCGACGGTCCATGGGGATTGAAAGGGGAGTTGGTTACTCCCAAAAATCAGGAGGGGGAGGAGTGTTGTGATATACGACGTTGGGTGACTCACGACCAGATGCCCGGCTAGCTCAGTTGGTAGAGCTGCGGTACTAGTGTTCCGGGGGTCGTGGGTTCGAGTCCCGCGTCGGGCACACTTTTCTCCCTTGATTTACTTCAACAAATACCACTTCAGCGGTTTCAACGCTTTGATTACTGTATGGATCCATAATTATGTAACAATTTGCTGGTATCATACATCACGGAAGTATTATAAACCCCCTGTCCCAGAGGTCATCTCATAGATGAGCCATGCTCTGGCAAAAGTGGGTTTAATACATTTCTGTGATGCATTATACAAAGCAAGAAATCATCTTGTTATAGATCCATAAATAACCGACTGAATAATAAGGTAGAATTATCCTTTTACATGCAGAAAATTTGAAAACAGCCAGCTGATCTGGTCGATACTTTTTGCAGATAAATAAAGACCTGTTTTCATAGAGCATTCAAAGTACAGAGCTTCAGATAAGAGAGGGGGGTTGATGGTTTCCCAAATCCATTATTTCTCTTCTTGATCAAACGATTCTAATGAGTACCCACAACATAGGATTTAGTGGACAATAATTAATACTTTCCATTTGGAAATAAAAATCGCCCTCTGTATCTGTAGCTCTGAGTATGTATGTCTTACTCTTTCAGACACAGCACACAATGGAAAAGACAACACAGATGGAGGTAGTCATGATGATGCTGACGCTAATAATGACGACAGAAATGATGATGATGCTGATGATACGATCAACACAGAGCCTCGAATGTCCGAGTTCAGGGTCAATAACAGACCAAGTGCGCTAGGAAATCGTATTAAACAGTTACATATACAGAATGAAGAGATGAAACAAGAAGCACAAAGCAAAGGGGAGGAAACTCCACGGGAGTCCAAACATCCAGGACTAAAGTCCAGGGAACCAGAAAACTTAAGCGCCCTCACAAAACGAATGAGAAAACTTTTCGGCAGTTGTCGTCATAAAGAACGACTATAATTAATGATTGCTTTTCAGTTCTTGTCGTTTAAATGCGGTCAAAGACATTTAGATCATTTAATACTAGTATCTAAATTGCATGAATGTTTTGTTTTTTGTTCATCTTTAATGAAAAAACTTCGGACAATTTGACATTATATTAATATCCTAAATGTAATAGATTGTTTTATTATGTTTCAATATTCGGTATCTATGGAAATAAAGGTTTTTTTTCTTCCCTTTGGTGAATAGTTGTTTTAGTTTCAAGAAACCAACGCATCGTATCGTTATACCATGATTATAGCCACTACTTCTATCAGTGATACTTTGTCTGACTAGCTGGTTGCTTGTCAGTATGTCAGCCCGCTTTTCTGCCTCCCTGTCTTTCATTTCGTCGTTCTGTTCGTATTTCAGCTCTCTCTCTCTCTCTCTCTCTCTCTCTCTCTCTCTCTCTCTCTCTTTTAAAAGCTTGATTATAATCTAAATCTGTTTCCATATCAACCACCCCCCCCTTTTTTTTAAGTAACATTCTTCACTTTTAACCAAACGACAAAAATTTAGACCTGTCCAAATTGAAACCACTTGCAGATGACAAAATAGAAGTGGCTGAAAAAATGATACTTGCTTTAGGAAGGGTAAAAAACATTGTGTGGAAAAGGAGAAAATGCTGGTTACTAGCATTTTCTCCTTTTCCCACAATGTTTTCAAAAGGTTTCAATCTCAGGGTCGTTAAAAGTAGGGATTGTTTCGTAAAGAGTTAATCATTAATCACCAAGATTTTCTAACTTTGAAAGTGACCCAAATTCAAATTCTGATAAGCGAAACAATTTCGTTTAGCCAATCAAAAGTTATGTTACTGTCAGATTTAATTAAGGAAAATTCTTGGAAATGATATTAAGAATGTTCTTAATATCGGTTTACCAGCTGTCCCATTTAACTCTTTACCAAACAACAAAACTTTACACCAGTCCAAATTGAAAGCATTTCCAGACGACAAAATGAAAGTTACTGAAAATTTGAAATTTGTTTTTGAAAGGGTAGAAAACATTGTGGGAAAAGAAAAAAATGCTGGTTACCAGCATTTTCTCTTTTTCCCACTATGTTTTCAAAATGCTTCTTTCTCAAGATCTTTAAAAGTAGGGACTGTATGGTAATGGGTTAAGATCAAGAGTCATGCTAATACCGTGTTAAGGTAGTAGTCCCGTAATACTGCTAGTGCAACATGGAATGTACTTTCTTAACTCATTACCATACAAGAAAATTTTAGACTGGTCCAAATTGAAAGCATTTGCAGACGACAAAATAAAGGTGACTGAAAAATTGAAATTTGTTCTGGGAAGAGTAGAAAACACTATGGGAAAAGGAGAAAATGCTGGTTACCAGCATTTTCTCCTTTTCCCAAAGTGTTTTCAAAAGGCCTCTTTCTCAGGGGCGTCAAAAGTAGGGATTGTGTGGTAATGGGTTAATAGTTGATAAATATGGATTTATACTCAATATAATACTTTTGCACATTTTTAACCGATCAGAAATTCCTTTGATGTCCATCTTGAAATTATTTTTTGATACTTTTTTTTTTTGTTTGCAGAAAAGGGAGGTAATAATTATCTCCTTTGTAATGAGAATATAGATCTGGTGGTTTTAGATTTATAAATGATAATTCTAAGAAAGAAAAAAAAAAGAACAGGAAAAAGAGGCTCGGTTAAAGTAGTACAATAATACTCATTTTTAATCATAGCAAATTTAGTAGGATAATATAATAGTGGAAAGAGCTGTTTTCTATTACGAGTCCACTACCTTAACCCTTTCCCAAACAATCCCTGGTTTTTACGGGTCTTGAATAGTAGCCCTTTGAAAATGTTTTCTACCCTATCATAGACAGAAATCATCTTTTCAGCAAGAGTTGAATTGTAGTCTGCAAATGCTTTCAATTTGGTCTTGTCCAAAAGTTTGTCGTTTGGTAAAGGGTTAAGACGAGTTAGATTTTTCTATAACCATTTACTACTGCACTGTGGCTGTAACATACAGTTCTGCAACGACAACGATTTTATTTTTAGCTCAAGCAGTATGTCTGCCTGCGAGTACGGACAGAAGGATATCGAGTCGGTCGGTGGCAATAAAGTATCCTTTAACAGCCATGTCGGGGAGGAAACCAACCCTGTCAGGTTTCCGTTTCAGCAATGGCCGGTAAGTTTACAGATGCACCTTTACAGCTAGAATGAAATGCATTTTCTAAGCTGTGCAACCTTGCAACCTACAGGGTAAACATTTTGCACGAAGGTACAAGAATTATTAATTTTTTATAAATTAAAGATAAAACTGGTTACAAAACTGGATGAAAACGAGTAAAGGTGTATCATTAAATCTTAGAATGGTTTAGGCAATAACGAATTAAGCCTTTCGCAAACAAGCCCTGGTTTTAAACGTGTCTGCAGTAAAAGTCTTTTGAAAACACTGTGGGAAAAGAAGAAATTGCTCGTAACGAGCAATTTCTCCTTTTCCCACAGTGTTTTCTAACATTTTTGAGAACTTTCTGGCATTTTCTCGAAATCTAAAATTGTCGTCTGCAAACTCTTTTGGTTTGGAAGAGTCCAAAATTTGTCGTTTGGAAAAGGGTTAAGCCATGCCTTGTGAAAAGGGGACTTAAAACATTTGCAAAAAGTTTCGACCCATGTCAGCCTGCGCAGCCCGCGCAGGCTGACATGGGTCGAAACTTTTTGTTGTCGGTAAATTTTCTGCATGTCGAAGGACCATTCTACCTCCTGGTTCGATCGGTTGCTAAACGAAATTGATTGGATGAATTCATAATTATTTCCTGACTCGATGGGTGTACTGAATCACGGAAATACATTAAGTCCCTTTTTCTCATAGAATGGATTATATATTTTACTGTAACGGACCGATAAATAACCCGCCCAAAGCGGGGATCTAGTCCACAACCTCTCGGTCTATTCTAAAAAAGAATGATACTATAAGCATCAACCATATCTGCTTACAAATGGCTGCTTTTACGAAAGCTACTACAGTGGGTAAATTACGGACGGTGTAAATCCAAGATCAGCTTGCGTATTATGTGTAGTCTTATCTTTGATCTTGATTCTGGGTCATGTTCCACCAAACTAAAAAGGTCCATGTCACAATACAGTGTGCGTTGTATAAGAAAAACGAGGCTAAAATGACTCGGTCTGTATCAAATTCAAAATGGAGGGAAAATCCCTGCCGTTGGTTGATACAGCTGTCGTTGATCAAACAATTTCGTATTGGCTTAGTTAACCTATTACCACACACTCCCTACTTTTGACGACTGAGAGAGAAACATGTAGAAAACATAGTGCAAAAAGGAGAAAATGCTGGTAACCAGCATTTTCTCCTTTTCCCACAATGTTTTCAATCTTTTCTACCTTTCATAAGACAAATTTCAAATTTTCAGTCACTTTTATTTTTTCGTCTGCAAATGCTTTCGATTTGGACAAACCTAAAATTTTGTCGTTTGGTAATGAGTTAAAGGTCCTAGGTTTTCGGCCTCGGGCACTTAGTCGCACACATTGGGTCTTCATTCTGTATATGTAACTTGCAAAAAAAATACCCAACTAGTAGCGCAGACTTCAAATCTATGACGTGTTCAGTTGGGAAAAAATGACCAATTTAACATTATAATAGACGTAATAAGAGGATAAGTAGTAAACTGCACTTTATAACGATCTATTACAGGGAGAGGTAAAGTTAAAGATAGACGTTATGGACGAGGATGATGATTTTATCCTTGTTGATCATTATGAGTACCAATATAACACGAGAGATCTACGGCGAAAACTGGACAGTCCTGTAGAAAAGCTAACGCTGTCTGGTAGAAATACGAAGTAAGTGATAGACTAAGATAGATAACTATTTCGTGAATGAGCGATGGATATACCTTACAGACCTCATGGGAGCATTTAAAGTTCTCTTACAGATCAGTATCCTCGGCTTGATCGTTCTAAAACCAGTTCGTCCCATGGCTTGTTCATCCTATGATTGCACGCTATTCCATTTGATTGGTTCTTGAATATATATAGATCGAAATATTTGATTGTAATATTGGGAATTAAATTAACGGCCAAAGATATTTCAAAATCATAGTTTTCATTCGATCTATCTACATGGTTTCTCTCTCTCTCTCTCTCTCTCTCTCTCTCTCTCTCTCTCTCCATCATGCATCCTACTGTCAGGGGACGTTACTCCTGACTCCTCCTTATGATCAAAGGGAGAACACCAATACACAAATAATCCTGACTTTGTCATGAGTACTCTCCCTTCAACCAAAAAGGCATTTATTTTCTAAGTAGATTTACTTTCAAGCCAATATTTGAATAAAGTTTCTCTTTTTCTTTCAAATTATTAATTCCACACAATGGCTTCCTTGACAAATACCACTTCAGCGTTCTCAACGCTTTGATTTAAATGAAAGATCGAAATTGAGCCACTTGAAGACATATTAGCGGTGGTGTTCACAGGATGAAACGAATAAATAATTTGAGCCATGCTCTAACAAAAGGGGGCTTACTGCATCACTCTGATGCACTATACCAAGCAAGACAACGCATTATTACGGATACATGAGATCCCGTTTTGGCTTTCAACCGAATATATCCAGAGGTAGAGTAGTCCTCGTACACGCAGAAACTTTACCAAAAGCAAAAAAGTTTCGGCCCTGGTCAGTCTGCGCAGTCCGCGCAGACTGACCTGGGTCGATACTTTTTTTGCAGATGCATTAAGCCCCCTTTTCACAGAGCACAGTTCATTTCTATCATCAACCTTGACATTTTCTGCGAACTTTACTCTACAGACTAAATGTAAACCTGAGGGTATTCTGTGACGTGAATTTCTTCGGCACCGACTGTTCAATCTACTGTACCGAAACGGACGACGAGACGGGCCACTACAACTGTGATCCGTCAACGGGGGAGAAAATTTGTAAGCCTGGTATGTTGGATACTTCAAACCATAAGTGAGTCATGATGCTATGGCAAAAAAGGCTTTTAGTGAATGTGCAAAAACAGTATTGATTCATATCAGCCTGTACCAACTGCGCTGGCCATTGCTGGTCCCGTAAGAGTATACACGTGGAGACTTTTTAACCCTTTCCCAAACGGCAAATTTTGGACCACACCAAACTGAAAGCATTCTGCAGATGACAACAGTTGCTAAAAAGATGATTTCTCTATATGATGGGATAGAAAACATTGTGGGAAAAGGAGAAAATGCTGGTTACCAGCATTTTCTCCTTTTCCCACAATGTTTTCAAAAGGCTTCTATTCCTGACCCGTAAAAACCAGGGATTGTTTGGGAAAGGGTTAAAAAGTGAGTCTTGGTTTTACTCATAGAATTTCTCACATATATGCGAGTATGGCTTCACAAATTCTTACTTTTAACTCTTTACCAAACGATAAAAATGCAGACTTGTCCAAACTGAAAGTGTTTGCAGACGACAATCTAAGTGCGACTCAAATGATTCAACTTCTCTATAATTGAGTTTTTTTCTTCTTTATGCACCATGTTTTCAAAAGGCTTCTCTCTCAGGGTCTTCGGGATTGTGTTTTATCGGGTTGTGATATTTCGTACACCTTTGCTTTTGAGATAAAATCTTACAAAAAAAACTTTTTAGCTCTGTAAATAACAGTTGTAAAGATCCATTTAAAGGTGGCCCTTCAGATTTTGGGACGAAATTTTATCAAGAATACTAAAAAAAATCATCCTTATACACCAAAAGCCTTATGATTTTCATTCATAACACCCGAGCAGTCGAAAACCATCTGACAACATGAGAAGTTAGAGATTTACTACAGCCCCGTTCGATACCGACGGGAAACACAGACTATTTTTAGATAAGCAACTCGCTCATTCACACACCGAAAATATACAGACGAAGCTTCAAACATAGCGTCCGAAAAAGACATTATGGAAAATAATTACATGTTTGTCATTTTATGGAATTTCAGAGTCATTAGTCACGTGCCAGTCACTTAACATTCCCACAATGCTTTTTTTTTTATTTTTGGCGGAAAATCTAAAAAATATTTTAAGAGGCTACGTAGCCTTTTAAGGGAATACCATCAAAATTTCTTTTTTGTAATTTCATGATTCTTAATTATTGATGATTTATATTGTTTTTCATATAAATTTCAGTGATATATATATTTTATTATTTGGTGGGATGTGAAAATTCTAGATACCCAATTTCAAATGCCAACTTATGTAGGATTCTGTATATATAATTTAGGATGGACAGGAACTGATTGTTTATCGAATATCGACGATTGTATTGGAAACCGATGTTACTTTGGTTCCACTTGTATAGATGGTTTGAACTTTTACGAGTGCGCATGCCCACCAGGACGAACAGGTTAGACGTCATTGCTTTTCATTTTATAGATATCTTTGATATAATAATTATAGGAGATCTTAGCGTTCATGTAAGATTAAATCGAGGGTTGTTGAAACCTTTGATTTTGAATTAACCTTTAGGTTATTTAATTAAGCGAATCTGAACGCCTTTTTGTAGGCAATGAGTATCAAGATTAGATTTCACTAAACAGGATATTTCATTTTAGATTTGTAATGTCAGGGAAATTGATGGTCTTCGCGAAAAGAAAAACCTTTGATACTTCAATATTTGAGTATTTTCACGTAAATATCTAGCACTTTAAGGTGAATTCTAGTTCTTAATTCCAAGACTTGGCGAAGTGCCCATGCGATTTCTATTATTAGTTGCTTCTTCGACTATGTGCTCTATTTCGACACAAGACATAAACACATGCCTATTTTACATGTCTGGTATTAAAGACATTCGATGGAATAAAATTTGATTACATGTAGTTGAATGACTGTTTAATTGAATGTTGTGTTATTCCGAAAGCTATCAAAGTCATTTAAGGTGCCTGTAAATGATTGTTTGATTACATATCGAATTATCATAAAGTGTCTGAGCAACAAAATATACATATACGAGTATAAGTATTCAATATGAAGAAAAATATGTTGATGGAACTGACATAAAACCAAATGAGAAGGAAGTCTCAAATAGGCTCAAAACGTCCGACTGAAAATGGACAAGTTTCTGTGGTGTAAGAGATAAAATTTGGACATGAAGACAAGGTTCTTCTTCTTTTCAGGCGCCATGTGTGAAGCTGAAGTCAACGAGTGTGCCAGTCAACCGTGTGAAAATGGAGGCCATTGTCTGGACGCGTCTAATGCGTTCCTTTGCGAGTGTGAGCCCGGGTACACAGGAGTGTACTGTGAGGTTGAACTTGACGAGTGTTTTTCTTATCCATGTCGGAATGGGGTACGTTAACGTGACAAGTTTTTTCTCTTCTCTTTTGTCCATATCTAAAAGGACACATGAACATAACCAGTGTTTTTATCCATTTCTAAATGGTGTACATGAGCGTTTTTAGCATTCATTTCCAAATCATGTAGCACACTTGACGGGTGTTTACCTTATCCATATCCAAATGGCGTAGTGCACTTGGTAAGAGTTTTTCTGATCCATGTCTGAATGTCACAGTGCACATGACATTTTTTTCTGATCCATGTCTGAATGGCATAGTGCACTTGACATTTTTTTATGATCCATGTCTGAACGGCTAAGATGTACTTGACAAGAGCTTTTCTCATCCATGTTTAACTGTCGTCGTGCACTTGACAAGTATTTTTATTATCCATGTTAGAATGGTATGTATGTGATATACTAGTAGATGAGTGGGATTTTTTTTCTGTGTTTTGATCTTTGGTCCTACTACATTAATCCTTTACTGAACAATTCCGTGTTTTCATACCACGATGAAAAATGCGTCAGAAAACAATGCCAGAAAATGAGGGGGGGGGGGGGGGGGAGGGGGCAATACTTTTAACCAACTCTTTTAACTTTTTCTGACAGTGTTTCCTTCATTTTCGAAGTCAGGAACCATGAAAATTAATATTGTTGTTTGCAAATCGTTTCAACTAAATTTTTCGTCGTTTTGTAAAGTGTTAAAAGCAAGGCTTGTTTTGAGTTGGCCCTTCCCATTTTTCAGGGTACATGTGAAGACGACATTGGTGCCTTCTCCTGTCTGTGTCCAGCTGGTTTCACGGGTCCCACATGCGAGATAGACGAAGACGAATGTGCTCTTAACCCCTGTTTACAGGCTTCAAAGTGCTACAATGTACCGGGGACCTACGTCTGCGAATGTTTATCTGGCTATACTGGTATGAATGTTTCAGTGATCGTAACACTGTTTCAGTCACATCCACCTCGTTTCAATCACATTTCGTAAATTTCACCCTCTATTGCTCTATCATCTCCACAACTAATCATTCATCTTTTGCGGACGTTATAGATCAAGATCAGACTGCACAGAACGTGCAGTCTGATCTTGGATCTATACTGTCCGATAGTTAAATACATTATGTATTTTTCTTTAAAAAAATAAGTTTGAAATAGAATTAGTAATGACTGACCTCTGGCAGACATTATAAATCGAACTCAACTATTTGAAAAAAGGTAAACCCTTCACCACACAATGCCTACTTTCAAAGAGCTCTGAGAGCGTTTGGAAAACATTTTGGGAAAAAGAGAAAATGTTTATTTTCGGCAATTTCTCCTTTTCTCACACTTTTTTCAACCTTATCACGGACAGATTTCTTTGTTTGAACTACCCTTAAATTTTCGTCTGCTAATTTTTAGCTCACCTGAGCACATAGTGCTCAGGATGAGCTATTGTGATCGATCGTTGTCCGGCGTCCGTTCGTCCGTCCGTGTGTCCGTCCGTCCGTCCGTCTGTCCGTCCGTCCGTGAACAATTACTTAAAAATTCTTCTCCTCTGAAACCGCCCAACAGATTTCAGTGAAACTTCACAGAAATGATCCTTAGGTGATGCACTTTCAAAATACTTCAAAGATTTGAATTCCATGGAGAACTCTGGTTGCCATGGCAACCGAGAGAAAAAACTTTAAAAATCTTCTTGTCCCAAACCGTAAGGGCTAGAGCTCTCATAATTTGCATGTAGCATCATCTAGTGACCGTCTACCAAAATACTTCAAATTATGGACTAGTGTTGAAAATGGCCCTATGTTGTGGGTTCTTGGATTTCACATGGAGATAAAGAAGGAAATCTTTAAAAATTTTCTTGTCCCAAACCATAAAGGCTAGAGCTCTCATATATGGCATGTAGTATCATCTAGTGACCCTCTATTAAAATACTTCAAATAATGGCCCTAGTGTAGAAATTGGCCCTATGTTGTGGGTTCTCGGATTTCACATAGAGATAAAGAAGGAAATCTGTAAAAATCTTCTTGTCCCAAACCTTAAGGGCTAGAGCTTTCATATTTGGCATGTAGCATCATCTAGTGACCCTCTACCAAAATACTTCAAATTATGGCCCTAGTTTGAAAATGGCCCTATGTTGTGGGTTCTCGGATTTCACATAGAGATAAAGAAGGAAATCTTTAAAAATCTTCTTGTCCCAAACCTTAAGGGCTAGAGCTTTCATATTTGGCATGTAGTATCATCTAGTGGCCCTCTACCAAAATACTTCAAATAATGGCCCTAGTGTGGAAATTGGCCCTATGTTGTGGGTTCTCCGATTCCACATAGAGATAAAGAAGGAAATCTGTAAAAAACTTTATGTCCCAAACCTTAAGGGCTAGAGCTTTCATATTTGGCATGCAGCATTATCTAGTGGCCCTCTACCAAAATACTTCAAATTATGGCCCTAGTGTTGAAAATGGCCCTATGTTGTGGGTTCTTGGATTTCACATAGGGATAAAGAAGGAAATCTTTAAAAATCTTCTTGTCCCAAACCATAAAGGCTAGAGCTCTCATATATGGCATGTAGTATCATCTAGTGGCCCCCTATTAAAATACTTCAAATAATGGCCCTAGTATGGAAATTGGCCCTATGTGTCGCGAATTCTGCGAGTTTTTTATCCTTTTGTCACAATGTTTTCAAATATTACTTGTTGAATCACCTGTTTAGGTAATTTCAGTTACTCATGTAGTAAGAGTACATTTTTGTCTACTCCGGTAAGACTCCGGTTTTATGCCAAGTTAAAGTTTTACTCCGTTTATTGCTCCTTTGGTGCGCTAATTGGGTGTCAACTGATTCTTATGTTTCATATGATTTTCATGCAGCGGAGCCAACGGAGCACTAAAGCCATATAAATAACGGGGTTTGAATGACGAAGGTGGAGTTTGAAAAGGAGTTTGGAAAGCAAACGAGAATAAAAGAGAACGTAAAAGTGTTCTTTCGATAGCTGTAAATCGGCTAATTAAAATAAGAAGAAAAACAAAGAAATGAAAATAAAAAAGGTTCTTTGGATAGCTGTTGTTGGTCAGCTAATTAAAAATAATGAAGAAAATTGTCTTCGTTGCTGTTATATTTTGGCTTATAAATAGATGAATAAAATAAAGAATGAAAATAAAGGAAGTAAGCTGAAACTACGGACTTGTTTAATATAAAATCCAATGCGTAGAGAATTAAACCAAGGACTAAGACGATCTTTGCGACATTGTTTGGCGCCGGAACCCGGGAACAGAATCAGACTTGAGAATTTTAAACTCATTAAACCATGGCGGACTTGAAATACATTAAAGGTGTAAGAACAAGATACCGGAACGTTTTAGAGAATGAACTACAACGATGTGCTTCACTAATAGACAGTGACATTGAACTCGATGCTAAAGAAGAAATACTAATGAAAGTTAACAAGTGCATAAAGACACTGGATGAATATCGTGAGAAACTTGAAGACAAATCTAAAGAATTGTGTTGTGCTTTTGACGACTCGGACGAGGATTTGGTTGGCGAAATTCTTAATGAAGACGGAATTCTTTGTGAGCAGGTTATCAGTAGCCGTATTGAACTTGAAGAATTCAAGGATTCGATCCTTGACCAACAAATAAAACACGAGGAAAAGTTCGACCAAAGCACTGTGGAAAAAGGAGATCATCTTGTTAAATTGCAAAGTGAGATGCAGAAAATGGTCATGGATCAGATGAAGCTACAACAAGAGTACTTTGAAAGACAAGAGAAAGGACGTCATGATCAATCGACTGTAAAACTACCTAAATTAGAAATGATACAATTCGATGGTGACAAAATCAAATGGACAGAATTTTGGGATACGTTTGACTGCGCTGTCCACAGAAACAAAAAACTGTCTGATGTAGAAAAATTGACATACCTGATGAGTAAATTGACCGGAGAAGCTAAGAAAACAATATCTGGTCTAGCACTATCGAATGATAACTACCGAGTGGCGGTAAAACTCTTGGAAGAGAGATTTGGAAGAAAACAAGATATTATTGACTTACACTATTCGCATCTGATGAATATCCAAAGACCGGAAGAAACAGCCGAGAGTTTGCGCTCATTTTTAAGTGAAATTCAAAGACATCTGAGGAGCCTGGAGGTTTTAAAACAGGATGTGAACCAAGCAGTATTTGTATCTATGATAAAATCCAAATTGCCGACTAAAGTTTTGGTTCAACTTGAAATAAAAAAAGATATCAGTTCTTCATGGACAGTTGCTTGGTTACTGGATGAGCTAAAACATTACGTAACTGCCATTGAATCTGCTGTTCCAGAACAGACATCTTTCCAATATAAAGGAAATGCACAAACTTCATCTCCCGATAAATCACTTGTGGAAAGTAGCTCCGGAAGAAAAGATAATGCTCCGTTAACTGAAGTGAAAAGTTCAACGGAGGCTTTGTTCGTGGCCTCAAATCGGAATAAGGTGGATAAACCTGTCTCTACAAAATTCTCAGCTGATCAGTGTAGATACTGTACAGAGAAACACTACAGTGATGAATGTTGGAAATATACGACTGATATCGAAAGAAAGAAACAATTAAAAGGAAGCTGTTTCAGATGTTTACGTGAAGGACATTTGTCCAAGGAATGCAAGAGAAACAAAACATGTGTTCATTGCGGAAAAGAAAACAAACATCACCGAAGCATTTGTCCGAAAATGTTTGGAGCTAAAACACTTCATGAATCTTCAAATATGAGTTTCATTGAAAAGAATGATCAAACATCTGAAAAGACTCCTAAAGAAAATTCCTTATTATCATCCAATGATATGGTTCGAATGCAAACTGCATTTGTAGAAATTAACAATCCCAGAAATGCTTTTTGTCTTAAGACTCGACTACTACTCGATTGTGGTTCGCAACGAACGTATATAACGGAGTCACTGGCAAATCGGCTGGGACTAAAACAGGAAGGTGAGCAAGAAATACAATTATCTACTTTTGGTAGTGACAATCCAAAGGTAATTAAGACAGCTTTAACAACGTTGTCTCTAAAATTGAATAATGGCCAATACATGAATGTGACAGCTAATATAGTTCCTGTCATATGTGGAGGCATCATCAGAAATCATATCGATATGTCGTCGCTAGGACATCTTGAACATTTGTTAAAGAGTGTAGATATGGCAGATACAATTCCGACAGAATCTGAGAGCTCAAGTGTTGAAATTCTAATCGGAAATGATTACTACCTTGATTTAGTATTGCCAAATAGGCTTGAGCTGCAGCCCGGATTATATCTACTTAGTTCTAAATTCGGTTGGATCCTGACTGGACGTACAAGTGAAGTAAACAAAGCTGTGAATGAAACAAACTTACTGATTCTTTCCCACGAATCAAATTTGACGAAGAATGAAACGTTGATTAGTTCTGTAAATGTGATCCAAATGAAACCTAAATTCGAAGACTTTCCGACTATCGATAGTATTGGAATAACGGGCTCGACTATGGAAGAAAAAATGAGGACCTCTGTACACAGGAACAATGAGCAGCATCAAAATAAAGAGGAAGTCAAAATGCTTAGCGCAAATCATAACGTAAATAAACAGTCTGTGGTTGGTCCGACATCTCAGTTTTCCTTGAACACAAATAAATTTTCTTTGATTAGTAGGTTATTCAGAATACCTATCTATACTTTACGGTTCATTAAATGTCTGAAAAAGGCTAAATGTAAAAAGGGTCCATTGAAGAGCCAAGAAGTGCTGTTTAGACCACTAAAATCTGCTGAGTGAACTCTGGATTAGGGTGTTAACGATGTTCGTCAACAACCTTCAAATAATATTTCAAATCTAAAGGCAAGACATTTAAGACTGGGCCAGCGGTGGAATCAAGAGCATAAAGAAAATAAGGGACAGTTGTCATACTGAAATAATTTTTAACTTTCTGAACTTCAACTAACTGATTTTAAAGAATGTGTTAAATTTTGAGTTCTCATTAACTCATTATTTGATTTTCCCTCAGGTGGGAGTGTCGCGAATTCTGCGAGTTTTTTATCCTTTTGTCACAATGTTTTCAAATATTACTTGTTGAATCACCTGTTTAGGTAATTTCAGTTACTCATGTAGTAAGAGTACATTTTTGTCTACTCCGGTAAGACTCCGGTTTTATGCCAAGTTAAAGTTTTACTCCGTTTATTGCTCCTTTGGTGCGCTAATTGGGTGTCAACTGATTCTTATGTTTCATATGATTTTCATGCAGCGGAGCCAACGGAGCACTAAAGCCATATAAATAACGGGGTTTGAATGACGAAGGTGGAGTTTGAAAAGGAGTTTGGAAAGCAAACGAGAATAAAAGAGAACGTAAAAGTGTTCTTTCGATAGCTGTAAATCGGCTAATTAAAATAAGAAGAAAAACAAAGAAATGAAAATAAAAAAGGTTCTTTGGATAGCTGTTGTTGGTCAGCTAATTAAAAATAATGAAGAAAATTGTCTTCGTTGCTGTTATATTTTGGCTTATAAATAGATAAATAAAATAAAGAATGAAAATAAAGGAAGTAAGCTGAAACTACGGACTTGTTTAATATAAAATCCAATGCGTAGAGAATTAAACCAAGGACTAAGACGATCTTTGCGACACTATGTTGTGGGTTCTCGGATTTCACATAGAGATAAAGAAGGAAATCTTCAAAAATCTTCTTGTCCTAAACCTTAAGGGCTAGAGCTTTCATATTTGGCATGTAGCATCATCTAGTGGCCCTCTACCAAAATACTTCAAATTATGGCCCTAGTGTTGAAAATAGCCCTATGTTGTTGGTTCTCGGATTTCACATAGAGATAAAGAAGGAAATCTGTAAAAATCTTCTTGTCCCAAACCATAAAGGCTAGAGCTCTCATATATGGCATGTAGTATCATCTAGTGGCCCTCTACCAAAAGACTTCAAATAATGGCCCTAGTGTGGAAATTGGCCCTATGCTGTGGGTTCTCGGATTTCACATAGAGATAAAGAAGGAAATCTTTAAAAATCTTCGTCCCAAACCGTAAGGGCTAGAGCTTTCATATTTGGCATGTAGCATCATCTAGTGGCCCTCTACCAAAATACTTCAAATTATGGCCCTAGTTTGAAAATGGCCCCATGTTGTGGGTTCTCGGATTTCACATAGAGATAAAGAAGGAAATCTTTAAAAATCTTCTTGTCCCAAACTATAAGGGCTAGAGCTCTCATATATGGCATGTAGTATCATCTAGTGGCCCTCTACCAAAATACTTTAAATAATGGCCCTAGTGTGGAAATTGGCCCTATGTTGTGGGTTCTCCGATTCCACATAGAGATAAAGAAGGAAATCTGTAAAAAACTTCTTGTCCCAAACCTTAAGGGCTAGAGCTTTCATATTTGGCATGTAGCATCATCTAGTGACCCTCTACCAAAATACTTCAAATTATGGCCCTAGTGTTGAAAATGGCCTTATGTTGTGGGTCCTCAGATTTCACATAATGATAAAGAAGGAAATCTGTAAAAATCTTCTTGTCCCAAACCTTAAGGGCTAGAGCTTTCATATTTGGCATGTAGCATCATCTAGTAACCCTCTACCAAAATACGTCAAATTATGGCCCTAGTGTGGAAAATGGTCCTATGTTGTGGGTTCTCGGATTTCACATAGAGATAAAGAAGGAAATCTTTAAATATCTTCTTGTCCCAAACCATAAAGGCTAGAGCTCTCATATATGGCATGTAGTATCATTTAGTGGCCCTCTACCAAAATACTTAAAATAATGGCCCTAGTGTGGAAATTGGCCCTATGTTGTGGGTTCTCAGATTTCACATAGAGATAAAGAAGGAAATCTTCAAAAATCTTCTTGTCCCAAACCTTAAGGGCTAGAGCTTTCATATTTGGCATGTAGCATCATCTAGTGGCCCTCTACCAAAATACTTCAAATTAAGGCTCTAGTTAGCTCACCTGAGCACTTTCAAACTTCTCTTAAATATTTATATAACTGGGTTTGGTTAAGAAAGATTATCTTCTTATCTTAACCAAGAAGACCTAAAGCTTTGGCCTTGCACTTCGATATTTGGTATTTATCTTCATTGTAAATCTTTACTGCTTGGTACTCAGGTGAGCGATATAGGACCATCATGGTCCTCTTGTTTTCAATTTTGCCAAGTCTAAAAATTTTGTTGTTTGGTAAAGTGTTGAACAGAAACAACCATACGTTACTCGAAATCTGTATTTACCCATTTACCGTACAATACCTAGTTTTAACTACCGGGAAAAGAAGCCTTCTGAAAACATTTTGGAAAAAAGAGAAAATGCTGGTAACCAGCATTTTCTCCCTTACAATCTTTTCAACCCTATCAAAGACAAATTGTAACCAGCATTTTCTCCCTTACAATCTTTTCTACCCTATCAAAGACAAATTCCATTATTTGACCCACGTTTGAATTGTCATCTGCAAACCCCTTCAAGTTGGACAAGTCTACAATTTTGTCACGTGGTAAAATGTTACATATCATTGTCTTCCTTTCCTCTTTGACTTATTTCAGGCAGAAATTGTGAAGCAGACGTGAATGAATGTAACAACAGGCCGTGTGAAAATGGCGGTTTATGTATCAATAAGGTTAACGGATATGCATGTAGATGTCCTGATGGCTTCGAAGGAATGAATTGCGAAAAAGAAATCGATCACTGTTCGCCGAATTATTGCCGCAATGGTGCAACATGCCATAGTGGGAAACATGCATTTACGTGCGAATGTCCCCCGGAGTTTACTGGTAATGTGTGTTCTGAAGATGTCGATGAATGTCATACTGATTCTTTCAATTGTAGTTCACGTGGAGAATGTATAAACACATACGGAAGCTATGAATGTAAATGCACTGATGGTTATGAAGGAAATAACTGCGAAATTGAGACCGACGAATGCTTACTAGAGACGACACCATGTGCTAATGGTGGAATTTGTGTAGATGGTATTGGTGGATTCAACTGTGAATGCCAGGCTGGATTTACAGGAAGTCGATGTGAAGTTAACACTAACGAGTGTGACAGTTCGCCATGTTTGAACAACGGAACATGTGTAGATGAAATAGATGGATTTATATGTTTGTGTGATATCGGTTACATTGGGGCACAGTGTGAGAACCAAGATATGTTGACAGTGCAATGGCCAGTAATTTCACCGTCATCTGCAAGCACTTTTAGAGCGGATTCATATACATCAACACTCAAAACTAAATTTCTGACATCAAATGCTTCAGTAACAATAGACATGGATACTTCCACTTCAACATTAAATTTAACACAGACAACTACAGCGGCTTCAAACATATCCATTGACTCACCCTCCATTGCTCCATCATCTCCTTTTAAACCCGCTACTACATCCACACCTATACCTTTTGAGATGTTAAACAAGACAGAAGATGAACTGGACATAGCTGGTAATTTCACAGCATTCTATGATAAATTCCTAGTAACAGACCTAAGGACGTCGCCTACGGCACAATCGGATTACATTAATCTGACATCGACAAAACACCCAGATTCCAATACTCCTGATAATATTACTGATTTACCTCGAGTAAATGTTTCATCACCAGAATATGAAGCATATGTTGAAGAAATTGATTTCAACATGACGGATGATGATTTTTTTCAAACTTCGGGAGATGTTTATTATGATTACAATATATTCTTAGGTGGGCTCGATTCCAGTAAATATGTCGAGCAAATGAGTGGCCAGTTAGATGAACCAGACAAGCAGAAAAATATTTCAACCATGCATTTTGGAAGCGGCGATTGGGATGACAGTATATCTGAAGAAATGGACAATGACATCTTGAGTGGTAGTTCAGGTGAGGAAGGACACAAATCTGTACCCATTGAATTACTTGGTGAAGAGTCTGGAGAGCTGTTAGGCAGTACATATGAATTTGGCGAGGTACACGAAGAGAAATTCATTTCTGAAAGTAGTGGATATGAAAATATCGAAACTGTATCAGGAGATGAACTGGAAAGTTCTTCAGAAAACATTTTAAAAGTGAATAAATTGGGGGAATCGCAAGGTGTTTTTGAATTGGAAAACCAAATCAGTGGAATTTCGGGTGATAGACATAAGCTGACAGAAGAATCGTCGAGGGATTTACATGATATATTAGTGGAGAGAGATTATAGTGGGGACTATGTTGAAATCATTGCAGTAGAGGCTGAAGATATTGCCGGCAGTGGAGAATCGGGATTTATTACTTCAAACTTGACAATGCATTTAGGATTATCTTCTAAGCTTTCAACAGAAGACAGTGAAAGTGGTCATATACAAGACTCTGTTGAGACTGGTTATGATAGTGGAGAACCTGTGAACCTTTCTGGTGAAAGTTCTGGTGTAAGTTCTGGTGAAGCAGAAGAGAAAGACATGACATACGCCTATCTTTATCCTGCTATAGATACAGCAAATATGATAGGCGAAAGCGATGCAAGCGGTGAATTCATACAAGTGTTGGAAGACAAAGGCAGGAGATATGTGCCTGAAATTTCTATTTCCGACGATCGGTTGCAGAATTCGGGTGATGATTATATTTATTCTTCGTCTTTAGAGATGAGTGGGGATATAAGTGGTGAAACAAATGTAGAAAGACAGCGGTCAAAGACATATGCAGATATTGATAGACTTGATTCTCTGGCAGCAGACAATAATCAACTTAAATCCAAACTTGACTTGGAAAGCAGTGGCGTAGAAACCATTTCAGAAAGCGGTGAAAGTTGGGATGAATATTTAGTGACAGAAAGCGCAGTTACAGAGACTGGTATCTCAGATATTTTTGGAGAGCAGCTAGAGGGCGCTGCTTCCGACACAGCAGAAAAAGGATATAGTTTTCATTCGACAGCTCAGACATATACAGATATGAGCGGAGAATTAACTGAAACTGTATCCCTCGATACCATCAGTGTGACATATTTCAAGTCAGTCGATGACTATACTTTTCCTCCATCTGTTGATATGAGTGGGGATTTGAGCGAGGATTTAAGTGGAGAAATAGGTGTTATAAAAATGCTAAAAGACACAAATACAGATATAGATAGATTTAATTTCCAGGTGGAAGACTCTGATCAAAATAAGTCTGAGTTTGGCCAAGAGAGCAGTGGTATTGAAACTATATCAGGAAATGATGAAAGTTGGAATGAAAATTTAATTACGGAAACTGCATATGAAAGTGGTGCCTCGGGTATCATAAGAGAGCAGTTTGAAGGTATAGCCTCAGCTATTGATGGACTTAATTTCCAGGTGGCAGATAATGATAAAACTGAATCTGGGCTTGGCCTAGAGAGCAGTAGTATTAAAACAATATCAGGAAATAATGAAAGTTGGAATGAAAATTTATTGAGAGAAACATCATTTGAAAGTGGTTCCTCGGGTATCATAAGAGAGCAGTTTGAAGGTATAGCCTCAGCTATTGATGGACTTAATTTCCAGGTGGCAGATAATGATCAAAATGAATCTGAGCTTCGCCTAGAGAGCAGTGGTATTGAAACTGTATCAGGTAATGACGAAAGTTGGAAGGAAAATTTATTGACAGAGACATCATTTGAAAGTGGTTCCTCGGGTATCATACGAGAGCAGCATGAAGGTATAGCCTCAGCTATTGATGGACTTAATTTCCAGGTGGCAGATAATGATCAAAATGAATCTGAGTTTGGCCCAGAGAGCAGTGGTATTGAAACTATACCAAGAAATGATGAAAGTTGGGATGAAAATTTATTGACAGAAACATTTGAAAGTGGTGCCTCGGATATCATACCAGAGCAGCATGAAGGTTTAGCTTCAGGTATTTCAGACATAGATGAATCAATGACAGATCAAACTTTCATTGATACCACGATCGGAGAACTCGATGAACTGACATCAGGTAGCACCGTATATGTAACATATCTTGAGTCAGTTAAAACACCTTTCAAGCAAGACAAATACCTGGAAGAAAATCTTAGCATTCCCTCCGAGGAAAGAAATGGTGATTTGACAGGTGACATGAAGGTCAGTCTTGATATGACGGGAGAACACTCAGGCGAGTTCAGCTCTGATTTAGTGGATGACACTGGCAACGTTGATGCGACATACAACATACCTACTGAAAGCTACAACACTGGCATTTTAGATACAATACCGAGTACAGAATCTAGTGAAGAAACTCAGGAACATTTCACGGTAAATACAAATAATATACCATGGGAAGATGATGTCACAGGTACTTTCCGAACTGAACAACTAAGTGGCGAATCAGGTGATAGTAGGGATTTTAGTGAATTTGTAGGATTTTCTAATAGAGATGAAGATATATTTGAATCTAGTGGGGTAGAAGAGGTTGATCCGGTAAACAAAGAAACTATTTTCGGTGGGGTAGATAAGGAGTCTGAACTTGATACAGTGAATGTTTCTTTGCCTTCTTTAGACGATGAACTTGGTGAGTATATAATAGTAACCCCATATGATATGAAAAACAAACATAAGTTGATGAATGAAGGTCCAGAGTCTTCATCTGTAATAGAAAACGAATTGGTTTTGAGTGTATCAAACAATACTTACGAAGAGTCTGTGGAAGGTTCTGGTGAAACTACAGAATACAGCAAAGTTGTCTTGGACGGTAATAACCTCAATCTTACCGGAAAGAGTAGCGGAACAGATTTAGGCGATGGTGATGTTTCCATTATAGAGGACCAGGATCTAGGAAGCGGTTTCATTGAGACAGGCTCTGGGGAACACATCATTGATAGATTAAGTGAATCAAGATTTCTCCGTCCGGTAATAGGAAACAATGGTACATTTTCTAGCTTTGCACCAGTGTCATCACTTGACACGCAAACAATTGCCTCTGAAAGATTCAATCGGTCTTCTTCAATAGTAGTGAAAGACAATTCCATACCAAAACCAGTAAATACTAGCCCCTCTTTTACATCTTTTTCTGTAAACCCTGCATATTCACGCAAAAATTTTGATGGGTTTATAAGAACAACGCCAGGTTTTGTATTTAATTACAGCTCAACAATGTCAATGAATGTATCATCAACTAAGGAAATACATCTAACAACAAAACCTTCTTTTGTCACAGAACTTCCGAAAAGGACTTTATATGATTATAGGTACAACTTAACTTCTCCAAAGACGCCTTATATTTCAACTGAAAGTACTACACTTGATATAAGTACGCCAAACGCAAAACAGCAGACAGATATATTTTCAGAAATAAATCCAACAGATACAGCATTAAATACAGGTCAAACAAGGACCTCGCATAGTACAACCAAACTAGACAAAAGTCAAAGAATATCAATTGCTGACGAAGATGAAAGTGATGTGGAGGCTTTCAGTTTGAAAACGACGATTCCACAAATCAAAGAAAGATTTCAACCTACACCTTCTAGGAAAACACTCAGTAATAAATGCTTGTTTCGTAACCCATCTCAAATAGCGCGCTGCTTTCCTAAGTTCAGGATACCAGCCAGACGTCCTATATTTCGCACAACAAAGACTCTACCAGTGGCAGATGTCAACACTATTTCTTCAAAAGAAAGTATGCTATTATTTGGGACACTGCCAGCCAGACCAAAAACTACTACTACTAAAGACAAACTTGTCAAAGAGTCCACTACGCCTCTCACTATAATGCCAGAAGCAAGTTCTCTACCTATTGGTGACAAATACGTGACCACTACTGAGGATGAGAGATCAGGCTATGAGATTCCTACACGAAATCCTTCAGAAGATGCTCAGATAACATTAAAAGAGCTTAACATATCAGCTTCTTTAAGCAGTTCATCGTTGCCAACATTTACATCCTCGTATCAAATTCCAATTATACAAAATATTCCAACTCTGGCGACAACTATAACAAATGAAGCGCACGAAGATACCAGTACATCTACTTCTAAATATTCCTTTTTGAAAGACATGTCAACCAAGTATATCATCGGTGACCCTTCATCCACGGTAATAGATTTTCAACTTACTGAAAGTATGATTTTGGAAGAAGAATTGACTTTAAATGCTTCAGAAGTTACATTTTTACAAAATAAGATTATTGGTGAAGGAACAACAGAAACTATAACTACAAGTCAATCTTTTGCTGAAGACAAATCGATGATGAATTATTCTACAACGCATATCTCCCCGACATTCATGCCAAGGTATCAGATAGTTTCAACTACAACAGCTGCATCAATCCCATCTGCAATAACAAAGGAAGGAATGTCTGCATTATTTCCCTCCTCTTTATTTTTGGACGCCGGTCAAAATACAACAGCTGCCGATGCACCGCAAATACCGAGAAATTCAACTGAGCCAGATGATTTTTTGCCAAGAACAGCCGCAGTCATGCATACTGATTATTTAGAAACTGGTATCTTATCCTCCCAACTGGTTTTACCTTCAGCAAAAGTTACATTCAACTTTTCTGACAATGTATCAGAAACCCAACAACTTCAGGTTGCAAATTTTACCACTGAAATTGATACATCTTCTATTCCTCTTTCACCCTTACCATCACGCCCACAGATACAGGCAACAAGAGTGTCAAGTTCAGGGAACACTACAACAACAGATACCACAGATACCCTGACCTCAATTATATCCGACACGATCGATGAACTTTCAATACCTTCTTCTACTCCGACTGCCTTATGCAAATCAGTAGTTCCAAGTGAAGTATGCAAACTACCCCCTCCACCACCGATCATTGTTCCACTTCTAAGTAATCTCGAATCATTCTACCTATCACAGTCAAGTAACCCTACCGAAGATACCAAGATATTTTCGTCACTACAACATAAAGAATCAAATACAAGTCAAATAATTGCGACAACAAGTCAAAAACTTGATACCTCACAGTATTCCAGTGTGTCAATGACCTTATCATCCCCTTTAAAACAATCAGAAACAACAGTGTATACCCCAGACATAAGTTACATTCCTACTGAATCAACACATGCAATAACGCCGAATTTACGAATAGCCAAAAGTCAGCAAACTTTGGGTCAGTCTTTGGTGGACAAGTTGCTTCATACAAGTATACACAGGTCTGTGGATGAAAAACCTATACCAAATTTATCAGATGTTGATATGGCAGCTTCCAGCCGATCTGATATAAAACCATCCACTACCATCGGTTTTACAGAGTTCACAAACTTTTCTCCATCTACCTCCATAGAATTGCCTATAATGTTATCTTCTATTGAACCAAAGTTAGTTGGACAACAAGACAATGAAATAAAAGATTTCATAAAACCTAGTATAGATGAGACACCTTTCCTGAAAGATATCAGTCAAATGGCTGCCACTGTGTCACCAACTTCAATTCAAACTGCAATATCATTACAAAGATTCACCAAAGATCTCAATTCATCTGCTTCTAGCACGATACCAAAACCAGTGAATATAAGCTCTTTTAAACCTTCTTTGTCTTCAGTTCTATTTACAAGTCTTAGATATGCTACGGGAGATGATTTTTCAAAAAATCTAGTTGAAGGTTCGAATATGATTCAAGAAAGTGAAGAGGTATTTCAGATCAAGAGTTACAGCATAACAGATATAGACCAAAAAAGTATGTTTTATAAAGATATCAAACCATCGTCTACCACAGACCCTCAGATTCAAACGAACAAATTATTGGTAACACAGACTAGCATTTCATCATTTTATCACGAGGGTGAATTGTTAATTTCAAACGAAACATTTTTGCCTTCTATAGTCCAAAATAAGGATTTTACTAACTCTCAGCTGATTTCACCTATGACAAAAGCAACACAAAAAGTAACCCCAGCAACGCAAGTACATGTTAATTTCTTCACTAAGATACTGTTGCCTTTCACACAGAAAATTACACCTACAAGCCAAACTAATCCAAAAACAGCATCAACAACAACAAAAAGAACAACAACAAATACAACTGATATTTACTTATCTGAAACTAAAAAATTGCATACGACCTTTAACTTTGAACAAGAACCGCTAACTAATAATACACTCATTGACACACTTAATCCTACCGTAAGTGAATCGTATTTAATTCAGAAAAAATTAATTACAGATATACAGACAACACCCAATTCAACTTATAGCACACACACAATAGGTATTCCTGCAACTATTTCAACACAGGCAACTCAATTGAATTATACCATATCCATCAGTAGTGCACAGACATCTCTTTCAAATTATAGCGCAAGTAGTCCTCGCATATCTGATTTAAATTATAGATCAAGTATGCCACAGACAGTTCAATCAAATTACAGCACAGCAAGTCCACTGACAACTCAATCAAGTTTTGGTGCAAGTAGTCCAAAGACAACTAAATCAAGTTATAGCGCAAGTAGTCCACAGACAACTCAATATATACGAGGTGCAAGTAGTCAACAGACAACCCAATCAAGTTATAGCACAAGTGGTCCACACACAACTCAATCAAATTATAGCACAAGTAGGCCACAGACAACTCATTTAAGCTATGGCACAAGCAGTCCAGAAACAACCCGATTCAGTTATAGTGCAATTAGTCCAAATACAACTCAATTAAATTATAGATCAACGAGTCCACAGACCACTCAATCAAATAATAGCACAAGTAGTCCACAAACAACTCAATATAAACAAGATGCAGGTGGTCTACCATCAGCTCAGTTAACTTATAGAACAAGTAGTCCACAGACAACTCAATCAAGTTATAGTACAAGTGGTCCACAGACAACTAAACTAAGCTATGGCACAAGCAATCCACAGACAGCTCAATTCAGCTATAGTAAAAGTAGTCCACATACAACTCGATTAAATTATAGATCAAGTAGTTCACAGACAACTAAACCAAAATATAACATAAGCAGTCAACAAATAACCCAATCAAATAACACCACAGCTATTCCACAGACGACTCAATCAAGTTATAGTGCAAGAAGTCCACAGACACCTGAATATAGATATAAGTCAAGTAGTCCACCAACAGCTCAGTTAATCTATACAACAAATAGTCAACAGACAACTCTATCAAGTTATAGCATAAGAAGTCCACAGCCAACTCTATCAAATGAAAGCACAAGCAGCCCACGTACAACTCTATCAAATAAAAGCAAGAGGAAGCCACCAACTACACAGTTAAATTATAGAACAAGTATTCCACAGACAATTCAGTCAAGTTATAGCACAAGTGGACCACTTACAACTCTTTCTAATTATAGTCCAAGGGCAACTCTGTCAAAATATAGTACAAGTTTACAGACAAGGCAATCAAATAATAGGACAAGTGGTCCGCAGAAAACCCTAACAAGTTATAGCAAAAGTAGTTTACATCCAACCCTATCTAATTATAGCACGAGTAAGCCACTGAAAACTAAATCAACTTATACCACAAGTAGTCAACAGACAACTCCATCAAATTTTAGCACAAGTAGTACACAAACAACTCAATTAAATTTTACAACAAGAAAATTAGAGCCAACTAACTTAAATATTAGCACAAGTAGTCCACAGATAATTCAATCAAATTACAGCATAAGTACTTCACAGACAACTCTATTAAATTATAGCACAAGTGTTCTTACGACTACTCATGCAAATTTTAGCACAAATACTCCTATGACATATCATTCAAATTATAGCACAATTAGTCCACAGACATCTTTAGCAAGTGGTAGCACTAGTAGTCCAAACACAACTCAATCAAATTATACTATCAGTAGTCCACATATAATTCCATCAAATTATAGTGCAAGTATTCCACAGACAAGCCTTTTAAGTGATAGCACGAGTAGTCCACAGGCAACTCTCTTACATTTTAGCACAAGCAGTCCACAGACAACCAAATCACTTTATAGCATGCCAACCACTAGTCAACGGACAACTCAACCAACCTATAGAACAAGTAAACCACAGACAACTCTGTCAACTGATAGAACAACCAAAAGTAATCTTCAGACAACCAAAATAACCTATAGCACAAGTAGTCCACCAACAATTCAATCAACTTACAGGATTAGCAACGGTACTTCACAGACAACTAAACCAACCCATAGCACATACAGCCCAGGGCTTCCTCAATCACCATATAGTTTTTCCGCAATTAGTCCACAGAAAACTAAATTAACTTTTAGCACAAACAGTACACGGAAAATCCAATCACTTTATAGCACTAGTGATTCACTTTATAGCACTAGTGGTTCACTTTATAGCACTAGTGGTTCAAAGACAACTCAATCAAATTTTAGAAAGACCCCCACTAGTCTGCAGACATCTGAATCAATTGATAGCACAAGAAGTCCACAGACATCACAATCAATTAATAGCAGTAGTATACAGCAGACATCTGAACCAACAAATAGCACAATTAGTCCACAGACATCACAATTGACTGATAGCTCTAGTAGTGCACAGACCGTGCAAATATCTGAAAGCACCACTTCATTTTATCCACAAACAACTCAACCAACATACACCACAACTACAATAAGACAGCAGACAAAAGTATATTTCAATTTCTTTACAAGAATAATGAAACCTGAATCAGTGACTAAATCAAGTACAACATCTACGTCAACAGACATGCCTATGACTACATCAGAAGAGATAATGGCCAGAACTGCAACAGTCAATTCTTCTGAACCGACAACTATACCTCAGACATCTGCAGATTCTGTTCAAAACAGCACATCAGCCCAACAACATATTGCATTTTCCCACAAGATGCATCACAATACAACTATAAAACAAGCAAACAAGATCAAATCTACCACTGCAAAGGTGCAAACATACAATGCTATTGAATCTTCTGGTACACTCAGTGCATCAAAGTATGATGTCTTTACTGGAAAAATTCAAAGCTCACCAGTTACACTGAATAAACCTGTTCATACACCAACAATGCAGTCAACATTGCAGTCAACAGCTGGAGTGCAGTTAATAAGCAATGCTACTGTTTCTTATGACAGGAGAGGCATGGCAGAAAGCCCACTGAAAACAAAGCCAAGTTATTCAAGTGTAACCCCATCTAAGACAGACAGATACTTTGACATATTACACTTTACAACATCAAGAAAAAGAACAGTGACAAGTACAAGTAAACCTGCTGTCAGTGAGATGGTACAAACTGGTGGCGATGTTGTATCTAGTGGCACGCCCTCTACATCACAAAATGGAATCACTCAAAAGCCAGTAATCTTGATCAACGAAACTTTTAGTCTGACCACAAAGCAATCAACAACAACTCCAATCGTAAGCTCTCGTTCACATCCAATAAGCAACACTATTGCTCCCTTCAGTACAGTAAAGAGAGACCAATTACGCCCCACAAGTTTAACAACTTCAGGAGTAACCCCATCCATGACAATTTGGACAAAAAGATACTCTAACATTTCAAACGTTAATAATGCAACAGGGATTGATTCCACAAATGAAACAAGTCAAAATACCTTTACTGCCTCTACACCACATTCTGATCTTACAGACATATCAATATACACTGAAAAGGTACCCCAGCACAATGACAGTTTACAATCTTTAGAGTTAACAAATAAAAATGCCACTCAATATAACACTTCACAGTCCACCTTAGCCGGTGTAGATTCCAGTACACTTTCACCAACAACTACAACACATCTCCAAGAACTAGAATTATTAAACAAGGATGGCAATACCACAATCTACCAAACATTAAAGCCAATTTTTGAAAGGCTTGGGCCATGGCTAGAAACTTTTGTTGAGCTTCTGACTACAGAAAGTACACCAGTGACTCAGAGGGTTGAGACTCAAAACTTGACAACTGCAGCTGTTAAAAGCAGTATCTCCAAATTTGAAGAGACTTTAACTATCCCAACAGAAACTACAACCCTAAGTACAAGTATGAGTAGGTTGTTAAGTAGGATAAAGCCAACAAATATTAATAAAACAGATAGGACTAAAACTGATAGAGCAATGAAACAAACAACTCTTTCGACACTTGATTACTCATCATCAGGAAAAGCAACTGACAAGATGGTAACTGTCCCATCATTATTAGTCAGAAAAGCTACAGGTCCTAGAACTAATTCAACTGCTAAACAAAGATCGATGGCTTCAAAGAGGACCACTTTACCAGTACCACCTAAAACAACTTACCCCAAAACTCCATTTGGTATTATTCACACAGAGACCTTGAGTAACTTCTCAGATGCATATCTGCATACAAGGCTAACCACAGAATCAAATATAGGAACTCAAAGAATTAGGCTTAGGTTAGACAGTCAAAGAAAAGTCACAAGGCCATCAACAGAAAAATTCACAACTTTGATGACAACACCAGCACCGACAGCTTCTAGGTTTATTCAAGCTACCATTAAAAGATCATCAATTCGACACATCATAGATCTAACATCAAACAACACATATCCAGATCCAAGAAAAGAAATATATGAATATATTCACAACAAACAGCTTGCTAGAGGACCAGCTAAGTTAACATTGAAACAGATTACTGTAACTGTCATACGTGGTGCAGAGTCCCTCGCAGAACAAGGTAAACAAGTTGTGCTGAGAACTTATCAAAGAGTGAAGAATATCTCCACCTCAATTACTGTAACTGTATACAAAAGGTCAAGGCAATTATTCAAAACTGCACTTGAAAGAGTAGAAGCGCTGTGGAAATACTGTGAGACTGGAATAAATCACTATATTGTCAAACCTCTGTTAAATGCTAGGGTTTTTGTTAAAGCAAAGTTTGAATCTGCTTATTCGCGATTATCAGAAACGTTTAAACGAGGAAGGTTGATATTTGAATCCACAGTAGACAATGTAGGCAAAGAAGCTGAAGACTATTTCGAGAGTCTTGCTAATTATTACACAGATGTATATAAACAATACTCAACTGAAGTGAGAGACATCTTTGCATCTTTGCAAATACCAGACTCCTAACTAGCACTGTGTAACAATTCCTCATCACTTTAAACTCATTACCAAACAACAATACATGTATTTTAGGCTTGTCCAAATCGAAAGCATTTGCAGACGACAAAATAAAAGTGACTGAAAATCTGAAATTTGTTTTGAGAAGGGTAGAAAACATTCTGGAAAAAGGAGAAAATGCTGATTACCATTTTCTCCCTTTCCCACAATGTTTCCTTAAGGCCTCTTTCTCAGGGTTGTCAAAAGTAGGGGTTGTGTGGTAATGGACTAACTCTTTACCAAACAATCCCTGGTTTTAACGAGAGAAAAAGCCTTCTGAAAACACTGCAGGAACAGGAGAAAATGCTGGTAACCAGCATTTTCTCCTTTTCCCACAATGTTTTCTTCTTTCCAAACTCAAGTTTCAATTTTTGAGTCATCTTTATTTTGTCGTCTGCAAATGCTTTCAATTTGAACAGTTCTTAAATTTTGTCGTTTGGTAAAGAAATAATCAACGTCATAGGTTTGTTCAAATATTTTGCATCACTCAACTATTTGTTGCTTTTAATTTTTCTGTTATGGTGGTAAAATGGCATATTTTTTGTTTTTCTTTTATAAATTTTATTATTGCTATCAACCCTTTCCCAAACAATCCCTGGTTTTTACAGGTTAGGAATAGAAGCCTTTTGAAAACATTGTGGGAAAAGGAGAAAATGCTGGTAACCAGCATTTTCTCCTTTTCCCACAATGTTTTCTACCCTATCATATAGAAAAATCATCTTTTTAGCAACTGTTAACCCATTACCACACAATCCCTACTTTTGAGGCCCCTGAGAAAGGAGCCTTTGGAAAACACTGTGGGAAAAGGAGAAAATGCTGGTAGCCAGCATTTTCTCCTTTTCCCACAGTGTTTTCTTCCCTTCCCAGAACAAATTTCAATTTTTCAGTCAACTTTATTTTGTTGTCTGCAAATGCTTTCAATTTGGACCAGTCTAAAATTTTCTCGTGTGGTAAAGAGTTAATTTGTCATCGGCAAACTGCTTTAAATTTGGTCTGGTCCAAAATTTGCCGTTTGGGAAAGGGTTAAACCATCATGGAATAATAATACTGAAACAGATCTTATGCTTGGTGTGGCTTGGGTATATCTTATTAGAAAAAGAAGTGACAAGGATAGAGAAAACAGATTATAAAGCATTGCACTGATTTTTTAACAGAAACAGAAAACTTACTTTACTATCTTGATACGATTTGGACCAAAACTGAAATGAAAAGTAGGGTCATATAGAGGATATTTGTTTTTTTCGGGAGAGATCGAAATTTATTTCATCGAGTGGACACCATCGGTAATATTTTCACGAGTGGCACAGCCACGAGAGAAAATATTACCGATGGTGTTCACGAGATGAAATAAATTTCGATCTTTCACCGAAAAAAACAAATATTCTATTTATTTTATGCTTTTAACTCTTTCTGGGAGGAGCTTTATCAAAATTCAGTACAGTTCTTTTCCCATATTCCCCGTGGCGTACTGCTCCCGCATAGCAACGTTACGTCAAGCGCGAGAAATGTAAGGTATATGACGTCATATTTCCCATCTGGTTGTTAGGCACGCGCAATTTGCCTAGGCAACAAGAACGTGAAAATCGGTATTTTCACTGGTGGTACCAGTGTAAGATCAAAAAATATTTTCACTGCTGTTTCTCGATATCCTACTGAAAAGCATGAAATAAAGGGTTTATATTCTATATCTGATTTATTTCTTTACCAGATGACAACAATTTAGACTCGTCCAAATTGAAAGCATTTGCAGACGACAGTTATAATGTAGCTCGAAGGGTGCAATCTTTCTTTGATAGGGTAGAAAACAATGTGGGAAAAGGAGAAAATGCTGGTTAACAGCATTTCCTCCTTTTCCAACTATGTTTTTAAAAGGCTTTTTTTCGAAGGTAGTGTTAAAAGTCGGGATTGTGTAGTTAAGATTTAATAGCAGAATTTGGTACAATAATAACAACAATAATAATGAGAAAAGTCTTGGTGAAAAAAAACTGAGAAAACAACATGACACTATGCTACTTTTTGTCTTTTTGCACAATATTTAGTTCTATTCCACAAAAAATTAACTTAACCCTTTATAACGAACAATCTCAAGTTTTAACAGCCCTAGAAAAGAAGCCTTTTGAAAACATTGTGTAAAAAGTAGAAAATGCTGGTAACCAGCATTTTCTCCTTTTCCCACAATGTTTTCTACTCTGTAATGGACAGGTTCTACCATTTGAGCAACTTCAATTTTTTGTCTGCAAATGCTTTCAATTTGGACCTGCCTAGAATTTTGTTGTTTGGTAAAGAGTAAAGTCTCATATCATTTTTCTGCAGCAATGTTATCTACACCTGTATCAATCAGTTTCATGAATTACCAAACCTGAAAAAAGCCTAGTTATATCCCCACAAGGAAGTGGAGGGGGTATACTGGAATCACCATGGCTGTCTGTCCATCCGTCTGTCCATAAACACAAATTTGTTCTGAGCAATACTCCATCAGTTTTTCACACATTAAACTCAAATTTACACACAGTGTTCCTATACATATGAAGTTGTGCTGCGATTTGTTGTAAAATTGTGTCCCCTTGAACTTTTTCAACTCTTACTTTTGTACTAAACCATTCTGCATTCTGTGACAAAGACCTGTTTTTCTGGCAAGGAGGTGGTGGGGGTTATAATTACATTTAGTGATAGCTCTAATTTCCACAGGTTCAAGGAATACTGTTTGGTAAAAAACAGTATCTGTAAATGGTATTAAATATAATCAAATTTGATTTGGAATACAATTTATCCTGTATACCCTTAGCTTAGATGTATACCTGATTCCTTGTTTTTATTTTTGTTGTACAAAATAAAATATCAAAAAGCTTGTTTTCATTCAACTTATATTCATTTACATACATAAACAGTGTAAGAAAAAATCTAGATAAAATTAAAGAATCAAACAAGGCATTAACCCTTTACACCACAACCCTGACTTTTAACGACCTTGTGCAAGAAGCCTTTAGAAAACATTGTGGAAAAAGGAGAAAGTGCTGGTAACCAGCACTTTCTCCTTTTCACACAATGGTTTCTACTCTGCCGGAAACCGATCTCAATTTTTGAGTTATGCTTATTTTGTCGTCTGCAATTGCTAAATGTAGCTGCTCATAATCTGGACTAGTCTGAGATTTTGTCATTTGGTAAAGAGTAATAATAGGCCTGACGAAATGTCATTGGATTATATCAATTCAACATCAATCATGTGGAGTCGAATCACACCAACTACATGTACATGTAGCCGACTTGACTAAAACATAGCACAAACAGTTGCAACAAAGGGTATATAACCCTTTACCACATACATATAATCCCGAGTTTTAATGACCTTATTAATGAAGACTTTCGAAAACATTGTGGAACAAGGAGAAAATGTTGATTACCAGCATTTTCCCCTTTTTTCCACTATGTTTTCTGCCTTTAAAAAAAGTCCAAACTTTTTAGTCACATTTATACTTTATAGTTTCCAAATGCTTTCAATTTGGATAAGTCTGAAACTACGTTGTCTGGTAAATGGTTGAAGAAAACCACAACAAATCACCAACAATATTGCCAAGTATTGAATGCTGCCAATAGGCTGCAGTATTTAACACTTCAATAGAATTGCTGCAAATCAGCATTTTCTCGGTTTTCCACTAAGTTTTCAAAATGTTTCTTTCTAAGAAAGGTAGTAAAGGGTCAATAGACAAGATACCAACTTTATGAAAGTTTATATTATTATCAGGTGTCTCCATTTCTTCCCATCTTATGTCAAACAACTGAAGCTGTGCAAACACATACAAAAACATAACAAATGGCACTGTTTAAAACAATGTGTATAAAAAAAAAAATGATTCCATCATACAAAAACAAAAGATATATAACAACATTTCATTTGTAGCTTAACCCTTTACCACACAATGACAACTTTTACAACCCTGCCAAAGAGGCCTGTTGAAAACTTTGTGGGAAAAGGAGAAAATGCTGGTAACCAGCATTTTCTTCTTTTCCTACAAACTTTTCTACTCTACCAAAGAAAAATTGCATCTTTTGAGCCACTATGAACTTTTCATCTGTAAATGCTGTTTTGAGTTGGATAGGTCTAAAATTCTGCTATGTGGAAAAGGGTTTATTTGTAGTCTTACTTTCCATGCTTTCTTTCCACATCTCTCCCAATTTTCCCAATTACAAGAGTCACATTGTAAGAAATAATAACCAGCTTTTTATCCTTTTTCCAACAATGTTTTCTACTTTCAAAGAAGAGACTTTTTTCCTCGAACCATATTCAATTTGTCTTCTGTAGTTGTGTTGGATTTGAATCAGTCTAAAATTTTCTTTTTCCATAAGAGTTAACCCTTTACCACACAGAAAATGTCATCTGCAAATGTCGGGATCGTGTGGTAAAGGCCTGTGCCAATAAACCTTGGGTTTATGGTCTATTAATTCATTACCAAACGACAATATTTTAGGCTTGTTCAAATTGGAAGCATTTGCAGACGACAAAATAAAAGTGACAGAAATTTTGAAATTTGTTTTGTAAAGGGTAGAAAACATTGTGAGAAAAGGAGAAAATGCTGGTTACCAGCATTTTCTCCTTTTCCCACAATGTTTTCTGAAGGCTTCTTTCTGAGGGTCGTCAAAAGTAGGGATTGTGTGGTAATGGGTTACGTATATCTAATGTTGTTCTGGTATATGTCTAATTCTATCAATGCTCAAAATTTCTGTCACTTTTATTTTGTCGTCTGCAAATGCTTTCGATTTGAACAAGAGTGTATCGATGTGCATGTCTAATTGTAATATTGTATAATTACGTCTTACTACATTAACCTGCATGTCTAACCGTATGATTGTTTATGTGTAAGTGTATCACTATACATGTATTTTTTAACTATTTACCACGCAATCTTGACTTCTGACAACCCTGGGAAGGAAACCTTTTGAAAACATTGTGGGAAAAGGAGAAAATGCTGATAACCAGCATTTTCTCCTTTTCCCGCAATGATTTCTACCCTTCCCAAAAGGAATTTCAACTTTTTAGTGTCATTTCTTTTGTTGTCTGCAAATGCTTTCAACTTGCACCAGGCTATTATTTTGTTGTTTGGTAGAGAGTTAAAAGACTGTGATTGTCTCAAAGTATACTGGTAGTTGAACATATCTTACCTTATGAGTGTATGATTTTTATGTCTCATGTATCCTTGTGTATGACTTCCATATGACTTGTGTGCGTAACTGTATGACTGACTATGCGTGTCTAACTTTATCACTGTGAAAGTCTTATAGTGTAACATAGCTGAACATGTCTTACAGTATGGGTGTGTATGTCACATGTATGTTTGTGTATGTCTTACTATATGACTTTGTGTTTCTAACTGTATGACTGACTATGCGTGTCTAACTGCATCATTGTGAACGTCTTATAGTGTAACATCGCTATACATGTCTAACAGTATGCCTGTGTGTGTCTAACTGTATGCCTGTGTGTGTCTAACTGAATCATTGTGAATATCCTACAGTATACTGGTAGCTGAACACATTTCAGTGTATGAGTGTATATGTCTAATTGAATGACTGTATATGTCTAGCTGTGAAACTGAAGGTGTCTAAAGTATGACTGTTAATAACAGATACTTCTAGACTTGTCTGAAATAAAGCATTCACAGACCAAAAAATAAATGTAACACAAACATTTTCTTCCTCAGAGTCTTCAAAACTTGGACTTGATGGTAAAGAGTTAACAAATATGGTCACTCAGCTACTTGATACAACCAAATCATCGGCACTGTCCACTGATTTCAGTCTTGGTTTCTTCTCTAATCTTTCAAGAGCTTGACGACGAAGAGCATTATTTAACCTTGTTGCAGCCCACATCCACATATTTTCAGGAATCATATTACCCAGCCACATCTGTCGGAAAAAAATCAAAATATTTGTGCTTATCTATTTTAAGCATGATTAACCCTTTACACTACAATCCCAACTCTGAATGACCTTCAAGAACGAAGACTTTTCACCTTTTACAACACAATTCTGACCTTTGACGACACTGAGAGAGAACCCTTTTGAAAACATTGTGGGAAAAGGAGAAAATGCTGGTAATCAGCATTTTCTGCTTTTCCCACCATGTTTTCTCTCCTCTTAAATACAAATTTTACATTTTCAGTCAATTTGATTTTGAAGTCTGCAAAAGCTTTCAATTTGGATCAGTCTAAAGTTTTGTCGTTTGGTAAAGAGTTAAAACATTCTGGAAAAAGGAGAAATCACTGGTTACCAGCATTTTCTTCAATTGCCAACATTTTTTACATCTTTCAGACACAAATTTCACCATTTCAGTTACATTTAATGTGTCTGCAAATGCTTTCAGTTTGAGCAGTCTAACATTTTGTTGTTGGTAAATAGTCGACCAATTATCACACAATAGTTACTCTTGATGACCCTGCGAAAGAAGCCTTTGGAAAACATTATGGGAAAAGGAGAAATACTGGTAGTCAGCATTTTCTCCTTTTCCCACAATGTTTTCTATCTTTTATTTCGCTGTCTGGAAATGCTTTCAATTTGGACAAACCAAAAAATTTTGTCAGTTGGTAATGAGTTAAGACATATTTATTTATTCAGCGTAAGAGAAATACTTTGTCTCAATCAAAGAATACCTTAAACAACAAAAGCTGATTCTGTGCATGGTGGAGGTCAAGATAAGATAACATCATGTGTGCAGTCTGATCTAGTATTTCGTGTTCACTATGTTTTTTAAAATATTCTGGGAAAAACATTGCATACAAAAATATCCTTTCATGTTTATTTTTTTTTCCTATCAAGAGTACCAAGATGTCTACTTTTTATGTGAGAGAAAATTAAAAGATGTTTCACCACTACATTTATATGTATCAATTTAACCCTTTTCCAAACAATCCCTGGTTTTTATGACCCTGAGGTAGCAGGCTTTTGAAAACATTGTGGGAAAAGGAGAAAATGCTGGTAACCAGCATTTTCTCCTTTTCCAACGATGTTTTCTACCCTTCACAAAACAAATTTCATATTCAATTTGGAAAAGTCTAAAATTTTGTCATTTGGTAAAGAGTTAAGTCATTACTGGATTCTTAGTTACGATTCATCTGATTTTTAGACAAAATGAATCTATATTATGCATTGAATGAATCTGTATAGTGCATTATAAATATGCATCAAACCCCCTTTTCCCAGAGTGCAGTGGAAATACATACCAAAATAGTGTGTGGTAAATAACCAGTTGTTCTGTCACTGTATCCCAGCGTAGCCACAGCTTGTTGAGCATAAACTTCAGCAGGGGGTACCAGTGAATTATGACTGGTGAGTGTGTTACTATATCTTGTCATTTTGGTATTTACATATAAAGGCATCAATGACTGTATAACTATTCCAGTATCTTTGTATTCATACGCCAATGCTCTGGCAAAGTAGTCCAGGAAACTCTGCAATAAACAGACGAACAAATCATTCAAGAAATTTTGGCCATGTACAGCACAATTTACCCTAAATAAGGCAAGTTTCATGATTTGAACTCATTCTTCTGATAAAATGCCATTATGATGAATCTTCTAGGCTCATGCATAAAATGAATTTTTTTTTTTTTTGTCCTTAACTCTTTACCACACATTCCCTACTTTTGACAACCCTGACTACTTTTACAATTACACCAAAGCTACAAGAGTGACTATACAGTTTGATGAATTATTGAAAAAATGGGTCTTATTTGACATATTCCTTTACCAAACAATCCCTGGTTTTTATGAATCAGAGGAAGAAGCCTTCTGAAAACCCCGTGGGAAAAGGAGAAAATGCTGGTAACCAGCATTTTCTCCTTTTTCCTGCAATGTTTTCTACAGTTCCAAAAGCAATCATGAATCACATTTACTTTGTCATCTGCAAATGCTTTCAATTTGGAAAAGTCTAAAATTTTATCGTTTGGAAAAGAGTTAAAATAAATGGTTGAGTAATTTATAGACAGAAATCCACAAACCTTCGTTCCTGCATATACAGTCATTTGTGGTGTAATGTGTGAGCATGCTGCCGAGGAAACCATAACTATTGCCCCTTTTCCCCTGTAATTGACAAAATAATCAGAGTTTAAATTATAAACAGGCTTAAAATCTACTAACAAAACCTTCAAGTATACAATGTTGATGATTAACAAGAATGGTTACAGCAAAAAAATAAACGTAATTCATAATTCATTCTAGCTACAGAAAGATTACGCCCATTGCAAAACAATTCCCCCCCCGCCCCCGAGCCACAGTGTATTCAAGAGTGGTCTGGTGCAAGAAAAAAAAGCTGCATGCCAGAAGCACAGAATCAAGGAGTATACACTAGTCCCTTCAGTTCTATTTTGGTTCCATACCATATAACAAAACATCTGATTTGTCCATACTGCTAGCTGAAAATAAATATGAGTCAAATCATTAGATTTGGATAGAGTCCATTGGGTTGAAAAGTTAAAACTGTTGATAGCATCTGCCCTATAGTATTCATAAAGGATGAGCCTTAACCCAAGGAATGCCTTTCACAAGCATAATTTCCTTTGAAACTAGTCTAGATCAAGAAGAGACTACAAAAAGTATACAATCTCATCTTCCATCTAAAAGGTCTGCTTTGCTGAGACAATCTAGACAAGAACTATCTTAAAATCATTTAGATCTCAATTCAAGACAATAAATGCTCTGTGTAACAGGGATTTAGTCCTTCACCCACCACACAATGGCCTATTTTTAACGACCCTGAGAAAGGAGCCTTTTGAAACATTGTGAGAAAAGGAGAAAATGCTGGTAACCAGCATTTTCTCCTTTTTCCCACAATATTTTCTACCCTATCAAAGAAAAATTGGACCGTTTGAGGCACACTGAAATTGTTGTCTGCAAATGCTTTCAATTTCGACAGGGCTAAAATTTTGTCATCTGGTACAGGGTTAATGAATCTGCAAAAAGTTTCCATCCAAGTCAGCCTGCCCAGTCTATACAAGCTCAAGCCAGCCTGCCCAGTCTATACAAGCTCAAGCCAACCTGCCCAGTCTATACAAGCTCAAGCCAACCTGCCCAGTCTATACAAGCTCAAGCCAACCTGCCCAGTCTATACAAGCTCAAGCCAGCCTGCCCAGTCTATACAAGCTCAAGCCAGCCTGCCCAGTCTATACGAGCTCAAGCCAACCTGCCCAGTCTATACGAGCTCAAGCCAACCTGCCCAGTCTATACGAGCTCAAGCCAACCTGCCCAGTCTATACAAGCTCAAGCCAGCCTGCCCAGTCTATACAAGCCTGTGGCTCTTTGAAACCAGAAAACATTCTGTTCACAGCTCTATCTGTTCTGAAGAATACGGCACTTTCCATTTTTATTCAATTTTCTGTTTTGTGCAAGTCTGCTGTAGCACAAAATCTAATGTAGTCGTAAAGTGCTGTCTCGGATTAGCCTTCGCGGCCTGCGCATGCTGATCCGAGATGACACTTTACTCAAATGTCCTAATGCCCCTTTTCATGTGGTGCAAGCCATATAGAAATCATCTACCAACCTTTCAACCATCTGTGGTAATATCATGTGTGTCATCTGCAAAAAAAAGAGCACAAATCTGTTTCTTTACCAATTTACAAAATTTGGATTAACCCATTACCACACAATCCCTACTTTTGACAACCCTGAGAAAGAAGCCTCTAGAAAACATTGTGGGAAAAGGAGAAAGTGCTGGTATCCAGAATTTTCTTCTTTTCCCACAATGTTTTCTATCCTTCACAAAACAAATTTCAAATTTTCAGTTTTTCTTTCATTCTTTTATTTTGTCGTCTGCAAATGCTTTCGATTTGAAAAAGCCAAAAAATTTGTTGTTTTGTAATGAGTTAAACTAAATTATAAGCATTTGCATACAACAAATCAATTTCTGCGATAGAAGATTTTTAACTCTTTCACTTTTTGACATGGTAGGAGTAAAAAAAAAACATCGTGAGAAAAAGAGAAAATGCTGGTAATCAGCACATTCTCCTTTTATCACATTTTCAAAAGCTTTCTTTGATACAATAATGATTTTTTTTTTTCCTCTTTGGGAAGAGGAGAAAATGCTTGGTTTCCAGTATTTACTCCTTTTCCCACAATGCTTTTAATTCTTTACCACACAATCCAAACTTTTAACGACTCTGAGAGAAAAAGCTTTTGAAAACATTATGGGAAAAGAAGAAAATGCTGCTTACCATCATTTTCTCATTTTCCTACAAAGTTTTATATTCTTTGAAAAGCATATTTCATCATTTGAGCCACAAAAATTTGTTCTGCTCCAAATGCTTCAGTATTTTGATTTATGTTCTGGTTACCCATTACCAGACAATCCCTACTTTTGAAGCCCCTGAGAAAGAAGCCTATAGAAAACATTGTGGGAAAAGGAGAAAATGCTGGTAACCAGCATTTTCTCCTTTTCCCACAATGTTTTCTACCCTTCACAAAACAAATTTCAAATTTTCAGTCACTTTCTTTTTTGTCATCTGCAAATGCTTTCGATTTGGACAAGCCTAAAATATTGTCATTTGGTAATGAGTTAAAAGATCTGTTTACTAAACCAACATGATCTGTTTAATAGATCAACATATCTTTATGTTTTCTAAGCAATCAAAGACAATGAAAGGGTGTTAAAATTTAGACTTAACCTTTTACCAATGATACTTTGTAATCAAAATCCTGAAGAGGACAGGTTTTGAAAACAATGTGAGAAAAAGAAAACACTTAACATTTTTTTTCTTTTGACCTGCTATGCTTCATGCCCTTTGAAACAAAACTGACTTGTCTTAACCCTTTCCCAAACAATCCCTGGTTTTTACGGGTCAGGAATAGAAGTCTTTTGAAAACATTGTGGGAAAAGGAGAAAATGTTGGTAACCGGCATTTTCTCCTTTTCCCACAATGTTTTCTACCCCATCATATAGAAAAATCATCTTTTTAGTAAATGTTAAGTTGTCATCTGCAGAATGCTTTCAGTCTGGTGTGGTCCAATATTTGCCGTTTGGGAAAAAGTTAAATGCTTTTCAACTCTTTCTATAGAATAGACAACACAAGAAGCTTTTGTGGACGGTGTAAATTAAGATCAGAATGTGCAGTCTTATCTCTGATCGACACTGTCCACTGCAATATTCTAGATTAACTCTTTCCCAAACAAGCCCTGGTTTTTACATGTCTGGAGTACAAGGCATTAGAAAACACTGTGAGAAAAGGAGAAATTGCTGATAACGAGCAATTTCTCCTTTTCTCACAATGTTTTCTACCCTTTTGGAGAACTTTCTGCCATTTTTATCAAATTTAAAATTGTCGTCTGCAAACTTTTTGAATTTGGAAGGGTCTAAAATTTATCGTTTGGGAAAGAGTTAAGACCAAACTTTCCTATATCTTCAAGCAGAGGAAAAATGTTTTAGCTTGTAAGAAAATAGAATTTATTACTTCTGTAGTGAAAGAATTAATATTAATTAAACTGCTGTTTCGTCTTGTACACAGTTAATTTGTATGGTAGTCCACAATATACATGTACTACATACCATGGTTGCTGCTGCTACATTAATATTCACTATTTGCCATAGTCTCTGAAATGAAATATTTACAAAGCTAAGGACATGTGTATAAATGTTGAAAAATTAACCCTTTAGCACAAAACAAAAATGTCCACTCGGCCAACTTGAAAGCATTTGTGAACAACAATCTAAATTGCTCAATTGTTGAAATGTGTCTTTAACTCTTTACCACACAAGAAAATTTTAGAATGGTCCAAATTGAAAGCATTTGCAGACGGCGAAATAAAGATGACTGAGAAATTGAAATTTGTTCTGGGAAGGGTAGAAAACACTGTGAGAAAAGTAGAAAATGCTGCTTACCAGCATTTTCTCCTTTTCCCAGTGTTTTCAAAAGGCTTCTTTCTCAAGTAGGGATTGTGTGGTAATGGGTTAATAGGAAAAAATACAATGTACATTGTTGGGAAAGGAGAAAATTAAAGAATTTCTGTAACATCTTTGTGTCCACAATATCCTATACTGTCACAAAAGAAATAACCCATTTCTGTATCAACACAACTTTTTTCTACCCGAGACAGTTAGTAAATATTTGCATCTTTTTCCAATCATGTTCCCCATATAATTGAAAAAATGACAATTTTCTCCTTTTCCTACAATGTTTTTCACCCTATCAAAGACAGAAATCATGGTCTGAGGTACATTTAAATTGTTGACTTCAAATGCCTTCAGTCCGGTCCAAAATTTTATTATTTAGTAACAGCTTAATAGAATAGAAAACATTGAAGGAAATAGAGAAAATGCTGGTTTCTCCTTTTCCTTCAATGTTTTTAAAAGCCTCTCCCTTTCAGAATCAGTAAAACACAAAACTGTGTTGTAAAGAGTTACATAAAGCCATCTTCTATGATGAAAGCTTGTTCAAAGTTGTTTGCAGCAAATTTGTTTCTGGAGAATATGCCACAAAGTAATGGTAATTTTACTGACTTCAAAATAAATTCTATGAACTATGAACTCACCTCTTCTGGTACATCTAAAAACAGCTGTGGATAGTCATACATTACTCCTACATTGTTTACTGAAAATAAAGCAGATAAAAATATACTGAACTATGCTCTGTGGAAAGAGGGTTGAATGCACAAAGGGGCTTGGAAAGAATATTGTATGAAGTACTGGTAAAAGTAACTGGGGAAAGCATGAATATGTGCACTTGCCACCATGATATATAGAGGATATTTGGGTGTTTTTCAGTGACAGCTCGAAATTTATTTCATCTTGTGAACATCATCGGTAATATTTTCACGCTTGGTGCAGCCATGAGTGAAAATATTACCAATGGTGTTCATGAGATGAAATAAATTTCCATCTTTCACTGAAAAAAAAACAAATATTCTATTTATTTCATGCTTTTAACCCTTTCTGGGAAGAGCTTTATCAAAATCCAGTACAGGTCTCTTCCGTTAGTCCCTGTGGCGTACTGCTCCCACATAGCAACGCATTACAGTATTACATCAAGCGCAAGAAATGTAAGGTATATGACATCATATTTCCCATCTGGTTGTGAGGCATGTGCAATTTTCCTAGGCAACAAGAACGTGAAAATCGGTATTTTCACTGGTGGTACCAGTGTAAGATTGAAAAATATTTTCACTACCATTTCTCGATATCCTACCGGAAAGCATTAAATAAAAACTGAAATAATGTTGAACACTGTGATAAGTACCACACAATTAATCAACCTTGATGCGCCTAAAAATTAGAATAGACTTACCAAGAACTCCTATCTCCTTATCATCAATACTTTGTCGGATTGTGTTGTAAGCATCCCTCCCGACAGAGAAATCAACAGGAACACAGCAGGTCTGCACTTTGTAGTCTTCCTCTGTAAAAAATATCAAAACAACAGATAATTTAGCAAGTGATCTGAAAGACAAAGGCGTATGAAAACATTGTAGGAGCAGTATTTTGAAAACTACTTTCATTGCTTGAACAGAGATACTTATATGGCAATTCCTTCACTCCCACCAGTCACTTTCATGAATACTGATGAAAACAACATTTTGGCAGTCAAACATACATGCTATGAATGGAGTGAAAACTGCAAAGACTAGAGAAGCAACTTGAGGAAAAAAAATTCAAGCAATTTGTCAAGAAGACATACTGTTTCTACATCGAAGTTTAATCCCCTTTTACTAAAAGGGCTATTTTCTGACTAACCCAAAACTGAACAGAAAAGGCACAAAATGAAAGATCTGACTGCATGCTCTAAGCCATCTGATCTTGATCTACAAGGACCCAAAATTAAACTGAAGTCAGTACTTTAGGAATGATACCGATAGTCAATTATACTATCAGGAACAAAACAGACATGTTACTGTTTATCAACTTACGCAATAAAATGTTCATGAATTACATGAATAAGGTCCAAATGTAATGACTTGTTTAAGTATACAACAGTTGCATTTAAGTGCACTTGTTAGAATTAATGAACTCTTTATTAACTCTTTACCACACAATCCTGACTTTTAGCACCCCTATGAAAGAAGTTTTTGAAAACATTGTGGGAAAAGGAGAAAATGCTGGTAAACAGCATTTTCTCCTTTTCCCACAATGTTTTCTTTCCTTTCTGAAACAAATTCAATTCTTTAGTCACATTTATTTTGTTGTCTGCAAGTGCTTTCAATTTGAACCAGTCTAAAATTTTGTCATGAATTTGGTAAAGAGTTAAATCAATATCATTGGACAATGAAAGTTTACATTGTTCCATAGTCAAAGCATTTGCATATGTTAGATTTATAAGGCTCATTCGTCTTTAACCCTTTACCTCACAATGCTGACTTCTCACGAATCTGAAGAAGCCTTTGAAAAACATTGCGGGAAAAGGAGAAAATGCTTGTTACCAGCATTTTCTCCTTTTCTTACAATGTTTTTTAACCTATCAAACACAAATCAAATCATACAGCCACACTGAAATTGTCATGTGCAAATGTTTTGAATTTGGGCAGATCTAAAATTTTGATGTGTGGTAAATGGTTAAAAAAAAACACACAAAAAGATGCTTTTAAGAATTTTCTCCTTTTTCCCAACATGTTTTAAATGGCTTCCTTCTTCAGAGTTACTTAAACATGGAATGGTTTGGCAAAGGGTTAGCTGTTACACTGGTTATCTTCATTTCATCTTCCTTTTGCTTAACCCTTTACCATATGCTGCTGAGTTTTAATGACCCTGGATTTAATGCTCAAAAGGCATATGACAACATTGTTGAAAAAGGAGAAAATGTTGATAACCGGCTTTTTCTCCTTTTCCCACAATGTTTTCTAATCTTTTAGAAACAAATCCAATCAGTTGGGCCACATATAGTTTGTCATCTGCAAATGCATTTAACTCCTGACAACACAATCCCAACTTTTAAAGACCCTGAGAAAGAGAGCTTTAGAAAACATTGTGGGAAAAGGAGAAAATGCTGGTAACCAGCATTTTCTCCTTTTACCTCAATTTTTTCTACCCTTCTCAAATCCGATTTCAATTTTTGAGTCCTGTCTATTTTGTCATCTGTAAATGCTTTCAATTTGGACTAGTTCAATATTTTGTCGTTTGGTAAAGAATCAATTTGGACCATTCTAAGACAGGGTGTCATATGGTAAAGAGTTCAATATTAAATATGTCACACTCTGTTCATTACCCATTAACCCATTACCACACAATCCCTACTTTTGATGCCTCTGAGGAAGAAGCCTTTTGAAAACACTGTGGGAAAAGGAGAAAATGCTGGTAACCAGCATTTTCTCCTTTTCCCACAGTGTTTTCTACCCTTCCCAGAACAAATTTCAATTTTTCAGTCACCTTTATTTTGTCGTCTGCAAATGCTTTCAATTTGGACCAGTCTAAATTTTTGTCGTGTGGTAAAGAGTTAAAAGTGAATCACAAGCAATGGCAAGCTAAGGTACTTCAATAGATTAAACAGCAAGTAAGGTGTATACATGTATTATGAATGCCTTATTTCCTTTGAGTACTGTCCTTATCCAGAGATATGGAAGTCTTCATCCTTTACCAAACAATGATTAACTCTTTATTAATCGAAAAAATTCTGGACTGGTCCAAACTGAAAACACTTGCAGATGACGAAATAAACATTACTCAAAATTTAAAATTTGTTTCCAGCAGGGTATGTGGGAAAAGGAGAACATTCTGTAACTAGCCTTTTCTCCTTTTCCCCCACAATGTTTTCAAAAGGTTTTGAACCATCTTGGGGTCATAAAAACCATGGATTATTTGGTAAAGGGTTCAGATTAATTATTAAAAACATCGCAGGAAAAGGTAACCCGCACTTTCTCCTTTTCTCACTGTTTTCTATACTACCTAAAGCCTGCTGTCTGAGCAACAGCAAATTTGATTGTCTGCCTAAGCTTTCAATTTGAACTTCAACTAAAATTTTGTTGTTTGGTAGCAATATTACTCAAATCTTAAAAATTATCTTACAAAGGGTAGAAAAAAATGTGGGAAAGCAAGAAAGTGCTGGTTGCCATCATTTTCTTCTTTTTTCAAAACATTTTAAAAGCCTTCTTTCCCAGGGTCCCTATAAGACAGGACTGCATATAAAAGAGGCAATCCAATGCAGCAAAAAAGAGAAATTCCATGTCATGATAGTTTTAAAAGTAGCAAGTTACAAAGAAAATACAAATTGCAGTATGAAAGAAGAGTATTAATGCCAGTGCCCAGGTGTAAGCTCATCAGTTCCACAACAACTTGGATACCTATTTGTTTCCCAGCTTTATAGAGTCTATTTTCTGGTTTGCTTATAAGAACTAAGTTGAATCCTCTACGAGCAAGCTCCCTGGCATAGGCTCTCCCTATACCTTCACTGCTTCCAGTTACAACTGAAATAATAACAAATCAATCAAGATTTGGTAATGTCAATCTAGTTTAACTTGTAACCTCCTGAAGACACTTTTTAGATGTTCCAGCTCAACACTTTTGAAAAAATTGTAGCATAAGAAAAAATTGCTCATACAGCACGTTTTTCTTTTGCAACAATGTTTTCTTACAAGTATTCATGAATTAAGCAACAATTACTATTGACAAATTTCCTGCTGTTTGTAAAGTCAAACACAGATTTTGTTTTCAGGAGGTGGCAAGTTGACATCTGCAACTGCAAATGAATACTTACCAATAAGAGCTGAAGCCTTCTTTAACCTTTCCTTGCTCCTACTGATTAGGATTATATTGAGGCCTCTTTTAGCCAGTTCTTTACTATATGCTAGGCCGATTCCTTCACTTCCACCAGTAACAACTGAAACATTCAGTTATCTCTTTACCAAACAACCCTGCATTTTGGCTCTTTCACACAAAAGTGAAATGTTAGACTCATACAAGTCGTAAGCCTTGGAAGATTACAACTTAGACATGGCTTAACCCTTTCACCAAACGACAAAATTTTGGACTGGTCCAGATTAAAAGCACTTGCAGAAGATAATATCAACATATTATAAAAATTGAAATTTGTTTCAAGCACTTTTGAAAACATTTCCCACAATGTTTTCAAAAGTCTACTATCTCAGGATTGTAAAAACCAGCAATTGTTTGATAAAGGGTTAGATCAAAGGAATTATCGTTGATAGAGTAGAAAGCATTGGATTTTAAAAAATAACTAGTAAAGTATTCAACATTTTCTCTTGTTCCCATTATGTTGTTGGAAACCTTCTTTTGCAGGGTCGTAAAACACTACTTGTTTGGTAAAGGATATACAACCATCAAGAAGAAACAAAGTCTTTTGAAAACATTGCTAGAAGGAAGAAAATGCTGAAAACTTTGTATCAGACATATCCCATCTGTACACTACACTGTATGTTGTCGTCTACAAATGCTTTCTATAATGAGGGATCCAAAGTTCTTTCACTTTGCAAAATTTATCATTTCATGCCCTTCAATTACAGTGTCTTTAAAATCTTAACTTTACCCCTGATTCAAGGTCTATCAGACTCTATCTTTGATGTTATTTCTGTAATTGTTTCTCCGCTAATCCCCCCACCCACTCCCCCAGCTGCCACTCTTATGAACCACCTGGAGTAAGAAATTGAAATACTGGCTTCACTTCAAATGCGCTTATGCATCCATCTTTTCTTTGTCAGCGAACAACAAGGTACTGAATCTATAAACTAATGATGATTAATCTTTACAAAAACACCAAAATAGTTAAAAAATGACTATGCTACCTCCTTGTAATTCCATTACTTTAGAATGTAAATATCCATTGTCAGACCTACTTCACAGGAAGTTGAAACTAGGCTTGACAACTTCTGAGCTTGTTTCAGAAGTCACTTCCAATTATACAGAAAAGTTCTTTTTATTCAACTTTAGTGCCTTCTGTATTATCAGCCTAGGCACTGAAAGGAAAACTAAATATACTGGATGTATTTCATTTACAAGAATATGTATTTATCACTTAAATTGCCGATCACACAATAACATTTTTTCAAATTAAATTGACCATGCATGTGAAGTTAACTGAATTTATACAGAGTGTTTGTTTACATATTAGCCAGATGTATTAATGTCAAATAAATGGTAAATTACAAAAGGATCAATGAAAACCTTGCACTAAACTTGGTGTCAATGTGAAGTTAAATCATTTATCTATTGATTCAGGTCCATTTTCATAGCTGGCATGCAGATTACAAACACAATGTGCCGACTAAAACATGACAAGTAAAATTTTGAGATTTCCAGGCAGTACTATTAAAAGAAGGGCAGATGTGAAGAGGTGCTAAGACCCAATCACGAAAATAACATCGGAGCAACCCTTTAGACTGAAGGTAATCTAAAATGCAGATCGATGTATCCATGATATAAGTTGATGTATCTTATGAGGATAGCCTATATCATGACATTTCAGATGCAGTAAAAGAAGGGCTGCTCTGTTGACGTCGTGGAGATTAACCCATTACCACACAATCCCTACTTTTGACACCCCTGAAAAAGGACCCTTTAGAAAACATTGTGGGAAAAGGAGAAAATGCTGGTAATCAGCATTTTCTCCTTTTCCCACAATGTTTTCTACCCTTCACAAAACAAATTTCAAATTTTCAGTCACTTTTATTTAGTCGTCTGCAAATGCTTTCAATTTGGACCAGTCTAAAATATTGTAATGAGAAAGACTCCATAGCCACAAGTTGCCCATCAGCAGATATTTTCTGACTGCCTAGAAATGGGAACAATGAGTGCAAAAACTTTCATCTTAAGGGCTATATTTCAAGCAAACATAAGTGCTATCTATATGCTCTTTCATGACTGCAGCTGTGTGATGGCATACGTACTTTCAGTTTCATCATCTTACCTGCCCATGTTCCAAATTTCTCAGTTAAATTTGTATGAATTGAAATTCTACTGCATAAATGAGTGTAAAAGGTATTGCAAAAAGTTAAAACTATTCCAAGTGTCCGTTTTCCAGCATAAAATCCTCCAATTACGGCAAAACCATCACGTAAATTGGAAAAATACTTCAATGTCTCCTCAAGGAGAAATTGAAACCGGTCAATAGCCGCCATGTTTTGATCAAGGTCGTTGGGCGATTGATAATTCCTTCATATCAAAGTACCATAAGTACTCGAAAGGATATAACCTCAAATGCAAGAAAATGATCTCCCTTTCAACATATCTTTTGCATCCTTTCTGTTATTTTTAAAACATTTGACCAGTTTATAATAAAATAAAAAATATATATGCCCTAAATTTACTTAACATCTGCAAATGATAATCATAGATCTAGATCGACTTTGATTTAAGTAAGAAATGTAAAGGAATCTTTGTGTATAAGATCCATTGTGGATCAATAGGATCCCTGGGTAGATCTAATTCTAGAATAAAAGCAAAAAAATCTTGAAAATGCAGAAAAGATACAGAAATAAATGTATTTAACAACTAAGTTTGGACACACGATGACTTTTGTCGGTAACAGAGTCGAAAAAGTTCAAATCCCATTTATTTACGTTCCGTGTTAGATAGACAAAATCGATTCAAATTTTCCCGCGTTCAGCACTTCATAAACTCGTATTGTTTTCTTGGACTTCCTGTCTTTGCCGCCCGTTTATCCGGGTCATACGGTTTTTAATTTAAATGAAGAAATAACGAATAGATCTAGTAAAGTGTGAAAAGACTTTCAATTATAAATACCAACGGATGCAAAAGTCACGAACGGAACATTATTCTAAGAAACAAAGATTGGAGAACCGAAATCAGATGGCAAAAGAAATGGCCAACCGAACATTCGTCTGCTTTCCTATGTTCAATTGAACTGTTTTCACGCTAGACTTATTTAGATGAAATTCACATTATAGGTAGTCTAATTGAGGCCATACTTAATGTTTTTTGAATATTTCTGGTAGAGTTAATTTTCATCTTAGAATGTTTTATGCATACTCAAGTTTAAAAAAAAAAGGAATACTCATAATCAAAGTACCGGAAGTATACTGTCTTTTTTTTTTTGTCATAAACTCTATTTGCCAATAATTCTAATCATTATTCTTCTATGTGCTCGAAATTATTCAGTGACACTTCATATATTATTCAGATATATAAATCTAGATCTATATTGATAAATTTGATAAATATTTGTTAAAAAGCTCCCTTAAATACGATTTTTTTCAAGTGACTTGCTCTGGAAGATGAAGCAAGATATCGCCAAGGTTTTTGTCAGATCAACCAACTTTCAACAGACTTATTGTCAACCAACCAATTTTTATTTTTTGGAAGGGGGGGTGGGGGGTGTTACCTGGTTTTGACCATCTTCGCAAGCCAAGGGTTACGATCCACTAAGCTACTTTACCCCTGGCAGATTGAGCTTGATTTCGACAATCACAGTATTCACCCGATACACATTTTTATTGGTTGCAGCTGGCTCTAACTGCATCAAATCAAACCGCTCATAGCATTTCATCTTTGATAAAAATAGAAGAGGATCGCAATAAAAATAGAAGGTAAACATGAATGCCTCCATGGATGTGTGCAGGATCTGTAATGATTAATTACCAAAGAAAACATAGTCATAGACGAACAATATTTACATAAAGTTTCAATGTGACCAATCAATTATCAGATGTTTTAGGCTATATTCCAGCACCTGACCATGGAATGTCGAAGTATGTTTATGGTTATTGCTTCATGTTGAATTATTGTATTCATAAGCGGTTTGTAAAACGACATTTCCTTGGCTGTATGAAATATGATGTAAAGGGAGATAATAAGCAGCATCCAATAGGGGGCGTATTGCGGATATCTCGAAATTGGGCTCCACCTGCCAAGGTAAGATCCACGTAGTGATCGTAACCTTGGCTCACAAAGATGGGTTTTGACCCAAATGATATCCAAGTTTTCTACTTAACTTTTAAGTGTGTTACATGTTTGTCACTGTTTTGGCATGAACCACTTATCTGAACGTATATCACAGCTCATAATCTACAAAATGCAAAAAAACAAGACAGTATAAGCAAGTTCTAAAGGAAAGATCAGTTTCATTAATAAATTTTTAATTACAATTTACAAGCGCGGATCCAGATATCTGTGATACTTTGGTTTCCGGATTTCAGTGGATGTAAGCCATTTACAAGAAAAGTCAATGTTTCCAGTTCTAAACATGAGGAAGTCTCCACATTTAGAACCTTTTTTTTTTTTAAGTTATGGCTGTATTTTACATAAATGCTGTGCAATATCAAACCAGTACCATTTCACGAATCCGGCAATCGCATTTTTGCCAAAATTCCAGGGGGGGTCCGGACCCCTGTTCTCCCCTCTGGATCCGCCCATGACTTATATCCCATTACATGCCTTATTTTAAAACTATGTCTAACATTTAATCCTGAAAAGTGACATGTGACAAAGTCAGTGTTGAGGCTAATAAGGCATGTGACTATACTGGAATAATATGCAACAGAATTCAGATTTATAAGTGGATCAGAGAATTTTGTTTTTTTTTTGTCACTCAAGACTGAACAGTTTTTCCAGCACATTCACTGCTACTGAGAGAAAATGTAAGATTACCGGTATACCCTTTAGCTATTAACTCATTGTTGATGATAGCAAACAACTTTTGTAACAGAGTAGAGCAAGATCAAACTGTACAGAACCAGCAGACTGATCTCTGATCTACTCTGTCCAATTTTCTTTATTATAGATTATGACCAAACTGGTTGTCCATTTTGCAGGGAAAGTGTATTAGTGGCCTTCATAAAAAATGTAATTTTATTTCATGCTTTGCTGTAGTTTATCGAGAAATAATGATGGATTATGTAGTATACTGGTCTGTCTCACAGATAGATATAAATGTATAGCTTGTATTTGCATAAAGGAACACTTATACTTGCTAAAGAGCTATATAGAGTTTGTAGCAATGTGGGCCAAAAGGTCTACTGTCTGAATCCTGCCTGAGGAGGGTACTTATGAGAACTGTTACATTATTGTTCCAAGTGTCATGATTACTACCAGTGAAAATCTCGGATTTCATATTTTCCAAGTCTTCAACTGAAGGAGAAAACATACATTAGTTCTGTGCACTAGTTACCAAGGTAAACAGCATGTGCCATTTAACCAGTTGGAAATATGACGTAATTAACACACTTTTACCCTGCATTTCTCATGCTTTACGTAAGGTTGTATTAAATGCATTGTTATGTGGGGGGAGGAACACCACAGGGAATTACCCAATAATGATACAACTGCACTGGGTTTTGACAAAAGTCCTAACTAAAAGGGATTAGAATCATGAAATAAACAGAATATTTTATTTTGTTGTTGTTGTTTTTCTGTTAAAGATCAAAATTCATTTCATCTTGTGAATATTATTGGTAAGATTTTCACTTGTGGCTTTTCAATCTTTCACCGAAAAAATATTTTGAAAAGAATTCCTCTTTTTATTTACTTAGAGAGAAAGAGTTATGGTATACAGACTCTTACTAGCAATGACTGAAAGTGGAGCAGAAACCCTTGGGTACACCATGCAGGCATGATGAGCAAGGAACAAAGCGATGGTAAGGTCCTTCAAAATTAGACAAAAAAAATTAGCATTTATAACCTGTTTGCTATGGACAGACATGTTGAGTTTTATGTAATATGACTGGATTAAATAGGCTGTTAAATAAAATTTTCATTGTCTGCTGCATGCAATTATTATAATTAAAATCATCATTGAATTGTAGACTTCTCCAGGTTGAAAAAAAAATCTGCAGACAACACAATTCAAAGTTCATGCAAATATGCTATACTTCTCTACTAGGGTAGAAAACATTGTTAGAAAAGGAGAAAATGATTGTTAGTAGCATTTTTTCCCTCTCAAACAATGTTTTTAAAAAGCCATACTCCATGATTGTTTGGTATAGGTTGAACTGCTTGAGCTTTTTTTATACCTTGTAGACTTACCCTTTTGATGGATTGATTGACTGATTGATTGATTGATTGAATAACACCATATAAATGTGAGAGAGGAATGAATCCTGTTGCAATGACTATCATCAATCAATTGGCATAGTTTGAGATTGAACCAGCAAGCCCCTATTCTTGAGTCTTGTGCGCTACCAACCTCACTAGGGGGGCTTTGCTCATTCTGTAGTGTAAAATCTGTGGAGAGTAGATGTTTAAAATAAACTTTAAAAACATTTTTAGAGGGGACTTAGTTCAGTTCACTTCAGTGATAATTTTTTTTAAAAAAAATGGTCTTGTGAAATTATTGTACAAGGCATTTTATTACCATTTTACTATTGTATTATACATTCACACTGTTCTGAGGAGGAAAATTCACAGGAGGGAAAATAATTGTCTCGTAAACTTGCAGAAATAGCGGACATTTTCAAATGAGTGAAATAAAATGACAAAATGCACTGAAGGCAAATTCTCAAATATTCCCACCTTATGGAACATTTTCCTCACTCAGTGGCTAAATGTCCCTGAATCTCTACAATGGCAGACTACTGCATACCTGTACATATTCTAATATTACTATCTTTTTCTATGCTTTTAGATGTAAATGCCGACATAAAGCTGTTGTTGGAGTGTTTGGAATACCAAAAAAGCAATCCTGCAGCTTTGAAACAGGCAATTGTAACACTTTCTTCAGCTGTCTGTGGTTCAGGTAATTGAATAATGCTGGTAACTAGCATTTTCTCCTTTTCCCACAATATTTTCTAGCCTTTCAAGTAAGAAATCATCAAATTACCAAGATTTGGTCTTGTCCAAAAATTTGTCGTTGTGTAAAGAGTTAACTTGTGCAAATTGAAAGCATCTTAGGCCTGGGTGAAAAATTACATGTGGATAAAAGGATTGGATTTGACCCTGAAAGGTTATAAAACATTGTTGGAAAAGGAAAAATGCTGATAACCAGTATTTTCTCCTTTTTCCACAGTGTTTTTAAAAAGTGTCTTTCTCGGAGTTGTTTAAAGTCGGGATTCTTGTGTTTAAGGCTTGATCTTTTATAAAACAGCGTTAGCACTTATGTATTTTTAGCCTTTTAAAGAAATGATGCAAGAATCATATAAATAAAAGGGAATTAACTCCATGATTTCATTAAAATTGTTGAAGAAAGGAATTCAACTTTACTCCTCACTGTGTTCATGAGCCATTGGTATTGTTTAGTAAAACATGTAAACATTTTGGCTTTATGCCCAATACAGCACTTTGCATAGTGTACCATTTTATTCTGTTATAAATAGAATAATTCTATTGATCCCTTTACCACACAATGACAACTTTTAACAACCTTGGGAAAGAAACCTTTTGAAAACATTGTGGGTAAAGAAGAAAATGCTGGTAACCAGCATTTTCTCCTTTTCCCAAAATGTTTTCTACTCCATTAAAATCTGATTGCGCTGTTTGAGTCACATTGAAATTGTTGTCGACAAATGCTTTCTATTTGGATAAGGCTTAAATTTTGTCATCTGGTAAAGGGTTATTTCTTATTTAGGAATAGAAGACAACTTGCTCAAAATGAGTGATTTCTAAAAGTCCCTCATTTCTATTTCATTAACCATGAAAAATGATTACAACTGATACAGGATTTCTGTTTTTTAGCTCTTTAGCTAACAAAATTATGAACTTGCCCCCCAAAAAAGCATAGAATGGTTAATGAAGCTGAAATGGTGAAATTTTTCTTTGAATGTCTTGGTATTTTTAACAGGATCACAAAATGCACAAGACATATTCAGAAATGCTGGTGGTATACAAAAAGTACTGAAGATTGTGAGGACATCAAAGTCAGATGAAGTTACAGAAGTCGGTCTTTTTTGTATTGGAAATGCAGTCGAAAAGAATGGTACTGTAGACAATCTCTCTTCTTCCCTCCCGGTATATCTCTGGGGTCCTGCATGGCTCAGTGGTAAAGTGTAGGGCTTGAATGCTGAAGGCCCCAGATTTGAACCTCATTGGCAGCGCTGGGTTTTTGTGGAACTGTCTTGGGTAAAACTCTTCAGAGCCTTAGCCTGGTACTGGTGAAATCTGAGGCTGAAATGATGTTCTAAGCAGCATACAATCTATCAGTCCTCTAATTTTGTGGAGATTTTTTTGGGTTTTTTTTTTTCTAAATAACATTGTATTAGTAATTTTTAACTCATCACCAAACAACAAAATTTTAGGTTTGTCCAAATTGAAAGCATTTGCAGATGGCAAAATAAAAGTAACTGAAAATCTGAAATTTGTTTTTTTAAAGGGTAGAAAACATTGTGGGAAAAGGAGAAAATGCTGGTTACCAGCATTTTCTCCTTTTCCTACAATGTTTTCTAAAGCCTTCTTTCTCAGGGGCGTCAAAAGTAGGGATTGTGTGGTAATGGGTTATTCACATTATTTTACCGATGTTTCTTTATCTGTGTTTCTTTACACTTTAACTACTGATATTTGTAAGATACTATAGATTAAAGTTTAACAAATACATATATGGATATATAATGGTCTATACTAATTGAAACAAAAGCTTTGTAAAAAAAAAAGAAAGTCTTGAAATGTTGCATGAAGGATACCTGTGAATCAGTTAACCTTTCACCAGGTGACAAAATTTCAGATTTGTCCAGATTTAAAATATATAATTTTTACCTTTATTGTCTTGTGGAAGGAGGAGAAAATGCTGGCCCCCAGCATTTTCTCCATTTTTCTCAATGTTTTCAAAGGACCTTTTTCCTTTGGATTGTTTCATTTCAAGATTGTCTATTAAATGGTTTGCTAGCTTAACCCTTTATCAAACAATCCCTAGGACTCAGAAGAAGCTGTCTGAAACAATTGTGGGAAAAGGGGAAATTGCTGGTAACCAGCATTTTCTCCTTTTCCCTCAATGTTTTCTATACTCCTGAAGTCAAGTTTCAGTTTTTGAGTCATGGTTTTTTTTTTTGTCATCTGCAAATGCTTTCAATTTTGACAAGTCTAAAATTTTGTCATTAAGTAAAGAGTTAAGTTTAACCTGTGGTTTTAAAACTGCAATATTTCAAGATTTGTTCCCTACATTCACATGGACGATATAGGACCATGAAGGTCCCCTTGTTTGCATGCTCATGTTTCATTTCAGTGTATTCACAAAAGCTTCTATCAAATGCAAGCTTTTTCAACTTTTTACATGGAATTTTGTCCCCAAGTGGATCTACAGGTGGAAAGAAAAGACAAATGGCGGCATTTGTACTCCTGTGCTTGGTGTCCAACAATAGTAAGTTTGTTAATCCATGCAAAATTTGTGAGACTTAGGTGCTTGCTTGAAACAGGTTTGAAAGGCCTTAGTGCACTGATTAAATATTTTAAATTATAAAACTGTTCAGTAATTTTTTTGCTTGATTTATGTGCAGCCATTAGTATGATTGTTTTGTTTTCAATTAAGGTCTTTGAAAAATGATTAAATTTAACATTAAACCAAAGTGAAAACTTTCATATATGACCAAGTAGATATGACCAAGACTCACAATGTATCACCATTTTTTGGTCATTTATTTTCATTTACTGAGACAAATTCAAATTTTGAAGTCTGAAAAATATATTGAACTCTTATACTTCACTGATACTGTATATTAGTATAAAAGTTTAGATAGGATAAAAGTGATACTTATTTTACCAACAGGTTTCGGTCAGAACATGGCCCGACAGTCTTCATGTCTACATGATATAATATCGTTGATAAGGTAAGAAAATCAAATTTCTTCCAGATCTGGTTGATTTGAATGTTGTTTGACACTGCTTTCAACATTATTTCATTCATATCACAGCCACAGCTTACTTATTCAAACAGGTCCTGTGTGTTTCACCTGTACTAGGCTAGGGCTTTGAAGTATCTTTCCAAAGGAAAAGAAAAAAAAACAACATTGCTTTAACCCTTTACCAAACATCCCCTGGTTTTTACGACCCTGAGATAGAAGCGTTGTGAAAACATTGTAGGAAAAGGAGAAAATGCTGGTGACCAGCATTTTCTCCTTTTCCCACAATGTTTTCTACCCTGCTGGAAACAAATTCAATTTTTGAGTTATGTTTATTATGTCATCTGCAAGTGCTTTCAGTTTGGACCGGTCTAACATTTTGTCGTTCGGTAAAGGGTTAAATGAGACTCAAACTTAAAGCTTCAAGTTTGAAATGCCTTCAGAATGAACAAATCTACAATTTATCCATAATGATCTGATGACAAGTTAGCCCGATTGGACATAAAAGCATTATTATTGAAATTGTTAGTTATGACCTTATTCCTTTAGTGTTTTTAAATTTTTCAGTTTGCCTTGTAAATGCATTTCAAATAACTGAAAAATAAATTTTACTTATGATGATATGACAGGACAACCCTCTCAGCAAGCATTGACAGACAAAGAAATAGAAGTCTAGAAACATGGGCAACACTTGTTCGTGCTGCATGTGTATGTGTGAACAATCCTGTCAATGGTATGTATGGTTTGTTAACTCTTTGTCACACAAGAAAATTTTAGACTGGTTCAAATTGAAAGCATTTGCAGACGACAAAATAAAGGTGACTGAAAAATTGAAATTTGTTCTGGGAAGGGTAGAAAACGCTGTGGGAAAAGGAGAATATGCTGGTTACCAGCATTTTCTCCTTTTCCCACAGTGTTTTCAAAAAGCTTCTTTCTCAGGGGTGTCAAAAGTAGGGATTGTGTGGTAATGGGTTAAACTTTATTTGTCTGTCATGTTATCTTAACCCATTCCAAAATTACAGAATTTTTGACTGGCCCAAATGGAAAGCATTTGCTGATGACACTAAAGTGGCTCACAAGACAAAATTTGTCCCTGACAGGATAAAAAATGTTGTTGAAAAAGGAGAAAATGCTGGTTACCAGCATTTCCTCCTATTCCCACAATATTTTCAAAAGGCCTCTTCCCCAGGGTCATGAAAAGAAGGAATTGTTTTATAACGGGTCAAAGGACCCAGTACAACTTTGGTTGTTTTTGCAAAGAGTGTAGATCAAGATCAGACTGCATGGAAAATCCTATCTTTTTCCACCTTGCTTTCATCAGGGTATAATTTTATATCCAGCTCTATTGTATATCCTTGCTCACACTGATGTTTTTATACCCCCCCCCCCCCCACACACACACACAACAACAAAGTGGAGGGGGGGTATACTGGAATCACTATGGCTGTCTGTCTGTCTGTCTGTCCTCAGACACAAATTTGTCCAGAGCAAGACTCCAACAGTTTTTCATGTACTGGACTCGAATTTACATACAGGGTTTCTGTGTATATGAAGTTGTACATGTGAAATTTTCATGACCCTGCTGCGATTTGTTACAGAATTGTCTCCCTTTGAACTTTTTTTCAACTCTTTAACTTTTGTACTAACCATTCTGCATTCTGTGACAAAAGACCTGTTTTTGTGACAAAGAGCTGATGTCTAAAAGATGCGAAGTCCTCATATAGTTTCGGATCCACAAAATCCATTGACGATTGACTGAATCCTGAGGTTAAATGGTTTGTGGACATCCATAAAATTTACTAAAAGCAAGAATTTTTGACACAAGTGAGCTGACGAAGACTGCCCAGGCTGACCTGAGTCGATACTTTTTGCACATTCATTAATTCATTACCAAACAACAAAATCTGGTCCAAATCGAAAGCATTTGCAGATGACGAAATAAAAGTGACTGAAAATTTGAAATTTGTTTTGTAAAGAGTAGAAAACATTATGGGAAAAGGAGAAAATGCTGGTTACCAGCATTTTCTCCTTTTACCACAATGTTTTCCCAAGCTGACCTGAGTTGATACTTTTTGCACATTCATTAATTCATTACCAAACAACAAAATCTGGTCCAAATCAAAAGCATTTGCAGACGACGAAATAAAAGTGACTGAAAATTTGAATTTTTTTTTGTGAAGAGTAGAAAACATTATGTGAAAAGGAGAAAATACCAGCATTTTCTCCTTTTACCACAATGTTTTCCCAAGCTGACCTGAGTTGATACTTTTTGTACATTCATTAATTCATTACCAAACGACAAAATCTGGTCCAAATCAAAAGCATTTGCAGACGACGAAATAAAAGTGACTGAAAATTTGAAATTTGTTTTGTGAAGAGTAAAAAACATTATGTGAAAAGGAGAAAATGCTGGTTACCAGCATTTTCTCCTTTTCCTACAGTGTTTTCAAAAGGCGTCTTTCTCAGGGGCGTCAAAAGTAGGGATTGTGTGGTAATGGGTTAACTCTTTACCACACAAGAAAATTTTAGACTGGTCCAAATTGAAAGCATTTGCAGACGACAAAATAAAGGTGACTAAAAATAGAAATTTGTTCTGGGAAGGGTAGAAAACACTGTGGGAAAAGGAGAAAATGCTGGTTACCAGCATTTTCTCCTTTTCCCACAGTGTTTTCAAAAGGCTTCTTTCTCAGGGGCGTCAAAAGTAGGGATTGTGTGGTAATGGGTTCAGCCCCTTTTCACAGTGCATGACTTATCTAGTTTGAAAGGTATTTCATATCAATGGGTTTTCACATTTGTTTTCTTGAGTATGAAAAGTGAACAGTTTACTTACACTGCTTAAGTATTCTATTTTCAGTTGAAAATCAGAGAATTTGTTCCACACTGTTTCCATATTTGTTGAATGTTGTTGGCACACATACAGATGAGGGAATATTGAAGCCGGCTCTATCATTGATTTGTTTGACAGTGTCTTATAATGGTAAGTGAACCTCTTTGTTTTTATTGTGCAGTGCAAGTTTTGGAGACTTTTCCCCAACCTCAACATTTACTTTAACCCTTACTCCATATATACTCATTTTGACGTATCAACAACAGACAACTTTTGAAAACATTGTGGGAAAAGGAGAAATTTGCTCTTAACAAGCAATCTTCCTTTTCCCACAATGTTTTCCACTCAATCAGATATTTGAATCCTCATTTATCCATATTTTTGACATCATATCTTTATTTGCTTTTGAAAAGAGCCTCAAATTGGCATATCAGGTATATATGTAGGTTTAAAAAAAATTATTGGAAATGTAACAGTTGTATGAAACAAACTATTAATTCTTTTTACAGTTTTCACTGCATCATTCCCATTACAACAATCAGTCATGTTTGTCTTTCACTCTTAAAATTGCCTTCCAAATTTTATCTTAAAAAAAAATTATCAAAATTGCATTTCTAAAACCCATTACCAAACGACAATATTTTAGGCTTGTCCAAATCGAAAGCATTTGCAGACGACAAAATTAAAGTGACTGAAAATCTGAAATTTGTTTTGTGAAGAGTAGAAAACATTGTGGGAAAAGGAGAAAAGGCTGGTTACCAGCATTTTCTTCTTTTCCCACAATGTTTTCTAAAGGCTTCTTTCTCAGGGGCGTCAAAAGTAGGGATTGTGTGGTAATGGGTTGAAAGAAAAATTATCTAAATTTGATTTCTTTAAAAAGAAGAAAGATTCATTCTCTTGTACTATTTTTCCATTATTAGACATGTTCTTGGCTGTGAGTCCTTCGTGGCTCAGTTCTTTGCTAACCCTTTACCAAACAGTCCCAATGATCCCAAGAAAAAAGCACTTTGAAAACATCCTAGAAAAAAGAGAAAAACCTGGCTACCAGCATTTCCTCCTTTTGCTAAAATGTCTTTAAAAGCCTTTTTACAGGGTCTTTTAACCTTGGGATTGTGTGGTAAAGGGTAAGAATATTTTGTAGCCCAGAATCAAGGCAAATTGGCAAGATGTGGAGGGCTTCCATTTCTCATCAAGAAGTTAAAATCATTGGTTATTGAGATGCAAGACACAGTCTATCAGCAGGTTGCAATACAGGTCATATGTACCTTAGATGTCTGTATAACTGAAAATGGTAGGTTAACAGACATGTATTTGTGTTTCTTTGTACAAGTGAAAAATTATTAAGCCCGAGATTGATTGTATGGTGTTTAACATTGTTTTCAACATTATTTCACTTACTATCGCAGAGGCCAGTGCAATTTCCTGGCTTTCTCACACCAGAACTGTACTGACACAACTTTCTTTCCAAAGCCAATGACTACTTTTCTAATGTGCAATAGAGGTGAGAGCCAAAAAATCGTCAGAATGAAAGTTCACATCAACTGGTTATGGAACCCTCAACCTGCATGTCACATGTCAGATAAGCTAACCACTTAGCTGCCCAATTGGGCTCCCCTGTGGTAATGAAAGGATAACAGTAAATGTAGTATTTGTAATATTGATTTGAGCCGATCTCAGGAAAAGGGGGTTTAACTCTTTACCACACGAGAAAGCATTTGCAGACAACAAGATAAATTTGACTGAAAAATTAAAATTTGGTTTGGGAAGGGTAGAAAACAATGTTGGAAAAGGAGAAAATGCTGGTTACCAGCATTTTCTCCTTTTCCCACTTTGTTTTCAAAAGGCTTCTTTCTCAGGGTTGTTAAAGGTGGGGATTGTGTGGTAAAGAGTTAATGCATTTCTTCATGAATGATACCAAGCAAGTCATCCTATTCATAAAGTCTGTTTTTTCTACCAACCAATTGAATTGTGAGGTAGACCGTTTCTTGGACATTCAGAAAATTGATCAATAGCATAAAGTATAAACTCAGGTCAGCCAGCACAGACTAGGCAGGCTGACCTTTATCGATACTCTTTTGCAGATGCATTAAACCTCCTTTTCAAAAAGCATTGTTTGTTTATTTTCAGAGGTGAACAGTAAGACATTTGGTGAAATGGGAGGTATTATCTTGGTTTTGAATATGTTACTCAACCCTGGTCTAAAGAATCAAGATAAGATACAGTTAGTCCTGACCCTTGCTCATGCTGCGGAAGCTTACGGTAATCAATTGTTTAATCCTTTACTGCACAAACCCAACTTTTAATGACCTTGAGAAAGAAGCCTTTTTAAAACATCGTAGGAAAAGGATAAAATGCTGGTAACCAGCATTTTCTCCTTTTCCTACAATGTTTTCTAACTTTCCCAAAACAAATTTTAGTTTTTGAGTATGGTTAATTTGTGGTTTGCATATGCTTTCAATTTGGACAAATCTTAAAAAAGACTGTGGTCTGCAAATGCTTTCAATTTGGACAAGTCTAAAATTTTGTCATTTGGTAAAGAGTTAAGAAATTATCTTCTTACTATCATGGTTTATTGTTCAATAAACCAGAATTGTGAGTTACAGGCACAATAAATAACCCAAAAGGGCCATAGCCCTAGTTGTTTATACAACGTGCCTCATTGCTTACGTGGTTTATTGAACGATAAACCATGATAAAAAGAAGATTATTTTGATTCTAGCTTGACCAACTCTTAATCAAAGGAAAACAAGGTCATACTTAGACTAATCAAAGCGTTGAGAACGCTGTAGTGGTATTTGTCAAGGAAACCCACTGTGTGGAATTAATAGTTTGAAAGAAAAGGAGACATATTGTTCAAATATTGGCTTAAAAATAACCCACTAAGCAAATTAATACCGGTTGAAGGGAGAGTACTCATGTACCTTAAAACTATAATTTTGAAATATCTTTAGCCTTTTACATTTAATGTCCAATATTACAATCAATTAATTCGATCTATAAATATTCATGAGCAATCAAATGGAGTAGCGTGCAATCATAGGACGAACAAGCCATGGACCGAATTGGTTTTGGAACGAAAAAGCCCATGGTCGGTTGACAAATTTGTATTATTGCAGCAATAAAAAGCTATGAGCGAGAGAAGCTATTTTCAATCAAAAATAAGTATCTCAACAATCGATGGCTTAGCCCAATGTATTTTAATATGCCATTTCAAATTACCTATCTGGGTGGCACTGAAAAACTCACTTGCCTACGAAAAAATTAGTTTAACTGGGTTTATTTCCTTTGGCTTTGCACAAAATAAGATACATGGTTATCAAAATTCAATCTTGAACTCATAGTGGTATTGTCTTCGACAAATACCACAAAAATGCAGATGCAGATTATATTCCATTGAATAACTTATATACATACTTTATACAGAATAATGTCACTCTAAATAGAATGATGTCACTCTACATAGAATACCGGTAATATAGATTTTACCATGATTTCATTGCGCTGTATTTGTAGATCCGAATTCAAGAATTAACTCTTTACCTCTGGACAAAATTATGGCATCAGAGCTCCAGAAAGAAGATAGGATTTTGATTTCAAAATTGAAAATATTAATTATTTTCAAATAATTCATTTTCTCCTTTTCCCACAATTTTTTCAAAAGGCCCCTAGCTTTTAAGGTTGATAAAACTCAGGCTTATATGGTAAAGCCTTAATAATCCCACAACAAATTAAACGTTGTAAAAATGGTGCAATTTTTCCTTGACAGAGCAGAAAACATTGTGGGAAAAGGAGAAAATGCTGGGTACCAGCATTTTCTCCTTTTGTGTGAATGTTTTCAATAGGCTTCATCCTCAGGGTTGTTAAAAGTCGGGACTGTGTGGTGAAATGTTATCCTACTAAATACAACAAGTGAATAGTAAGACCCAAAAATTTGCTATTTCATAGGTATTTTAGGAGAAAGATATCTTCTTCTTTGACAATGTAGGTCCAAGATCAGACTTCACTTTTTTGCCGTCTGATCTTGATATATGCTGTCTGCAAAAGGTCTGTATGTTACACATAGCAGCCTATGGGGTAAATATTATAAATTGAAACAGATTATTTGTTATATATTTGTCCCCTTTCAGATGCTAATAAGGACTCCATATCTGTGGGAAATGGTATTAAAACCTTGATTCAACTTATGACAGAGAGTGCTAATGAGGAGCTGACTAAAACAACAAAATACCTTCTTCATTTGTGTGTCTCATCAGGTATAAGTAATTAGCGTTCAGCTTTCCCATCTATTAAAGTTGGCTTTCAATCCCTTTCATAAAGTGCCGTCTCGAATTAGCTTTTGTGGACTTCGCAGGCTGATCGGAGACAACACTATACAGAAACATCCGAATGTCCCTTTTCGTGTGTTGCAGACAATATGTCTTTGTGCTGATGACAGCACATCTATATAACATCAAAATTTCAGTTGAGTTGAATAAACAAGAGGTTTTATAATTGCCTACCCAGATTTGTTGTCAAATAGCAGAGGAAAAAGAACAAGCATTGTTCAAGAATCACATGTTTTGTCTGCATTTCTTTAACTCTTTACCAGACAACAAAACTTTAGACTGTTCCAGATTGAAAGCATTGGCAGGCAACAAATTTAAAATGACTCAAAAATTGAAATTTGTTTTGGGAGGGTAGAAAACAGTGTGGGTAAAGGAGAAAATCTGGTTACCAGCATTTTTTTCTTTTCCCTCAATGTTTTCATAATGCTTTTTTTCTACAAATCATGAAAGAGATAGTTTGGTAAAGAGTTAAAGTATCTCAAAATTATTTAAAGATATTTAAGATAATTTTCAATTCCCTAATAAAGTTACAAAACAGTTGTACTTTTCTGATTTCAGATCTAAAAGATGCTGTTATCGATGAAGAAATACCCCCACTGGATGGATTTGCAAGTAAACTAGAGGAAATGAAAAGGTTTCTTTCATAGATTAAGAAAAAAACAACAACAAATTTATATCTAACTGTCAATAGTGAATATTCATCTGTTGAACTTTAGCACAGGATGTAGTCTTTAAATTTTTCGGGTTAAATTTTTATACATGTACTTGATTACAATTCAAATTGCACATAACTCTTTACCAAACAACAAAATTACAGACTCGTCCAACTTGAAAGCATTTTGCAGACAACAAAACACCAATGTGACTGAAAAATGGAAATTTGGTTTGGAAAGGGTAGAAAACATTATGGGAGAAGGAGAAAATGCTGATTACCAGCATTTATTCCTTTTCCCACAAAGTTTTTAAAAGACTTTTTACTAAGGGTCGTTGAAAGCCTGGATTACAAGTATATAGTAAAGAGTTCAAATATCCCCACCTGCAAAAGTTTAGTTTGTATTTTTCAATGTAATGAGTTCAGTATGCCAGTGTTAATGAAATTTATACTTTTTTCCCCATGTAGAAACAGTGACATGGAGATCCTAAAGAAACTGAATGACCTTGACACCAAGTTACAAGATATTGAAAACCGTGAAACTGACTCAAATAGGAACTTCGTTCAAAGTGCCATCTGTGAACAAAAGCCAGAAACTGTCTGGTCTGATATGTATGTCATACATGTATTTTTCTTTTTCCCTTTTTGAAGTTGAGATTTATAACATTTGTACAATTTGCTGTGTACTTTCAGACCATTTGCTGATGAAATAAATAATGGAAGAGGTTCAGCTTTTGAAAGACATTAAATCAACTTATAGATTTTTTTTTTCTTTTTTATAGCAACATACTGAATGACATTCAATAAGTTTAACACATTAAGACTCAAAAACAACATTTTGTCTTCTTGATTTGTTTTATTTTTTTGTTCAGAGTTTAGAGCAGTTTTCAACTTCAGTATAGCCATACAATGGCTTTGGTCCATCTATCCAGAATATTTTTTGTCATTTTTTTTTATCACAGTGTTTACACTAAGTTTAGCATTATCTAGCTGAAACAACCCTGAAATCTTAGTAGTTTGGCTAATTAACACTTAACATGAGGCACAATATTAGACTTGTCAAGGTTGAAAAATGTTTGAAGGCGACAATTTGAATGTGGCTACCAGTATTTTCTCCTTTACCCACAATAAATTTTACTCTTTCTAGCACTAATTCTAAGATTTAAGCCACATATGTCATCTTCAAAATTTTGAATGGAAAAGTCTTGTTTTGTCATATGGTTACAAGTTAGTCTTGTTTAGGTATGAGAAGCCCATGCAGCATTGTGTAAACAAAGCCATGTCAGTTTGTAGTACAAGCAGTGTCTCCTGTCAGCACGAATTTCCCACACCTAGAGAAAAAACACTGATGGATGAACTTATAAAGGTAAAGATTGATGGTGTTTTTCACTTATCATGCCGAGCCGGGGTAGCTCAGTTGGTAGCGTGCAGGACTTGAGAACAAGGGGTCGATTCCTGGCTGGGCCAATTTTCTTTCCAAGGATTGATGATAGTCTTTGCAACAGGATTCATTCCTCTCCCACGGCTGACCATTGTTTCAATGGTGGTTATGTAGGAAAGCAGCCAGTGGCTTGGAAAGAAAATCATGTGAAGTATTGGTAAAAGAGACTCCAGGAAAGCATGGATAGGTGCACAGGCTGCAGCGATATATAACTGAAATATTGTTGAAAACAGCATTAAACACCATACAATCAATCAATCATTCACTTATCATTGAAATCACAATCTTTTAACTCTTTCCATATGATCCTGAGAAAGGCTTTGGAAAAAATGTGGATAAAGAAGAAAACACTGATTACCACTGGTTACCTGGTACAATTTCAATGAAGCAGAGGCAAGAGCGTAGATTCAGCTTTACACAATTTTGGGGTAGAACAAACCTTATTAAAATTTAAGACCTTCTTGTCTGAAACTAAATAGTCTAGAGTGTTTATATTTTTTTATGGAGGGATCATATCTTTAAATTGCATCTTCCTTTTTTTTATTGTTTTCTTCTCTAATGTTTTCAACTGTGTACATATGTGTTTGGCTAAAGATTGTAACTAAATTTCTTGCAGGAAAAAATTGAGAGGGAGAAAATTGAAAAATTAAATCAGCTTTTACAAGAAGATATTGAGATGAGAAGAGCAACAGAAAAGGAACACCAATCAAATGAAATTAAACTCTCTGGCAAACTAGCTTCTAAGAATACACCATACCTACTGCAGAATGATGAAGTGGTGCCCCAGTTCAAACAGACTGAACGCCGTCCAAAACTGAATAAATCGCAGGAAGATTGGAGCATGGGTACCATGCTACATAATGATTGTTCTGTAAAGCAGTCAGGTTCAAAATCTTATTCATCTTTTGATAAAACAGAGGTGCCAATCTGTGTAAATAGAAATGAAAGATATATAGCACCTTGTAAACCAAACAGCAACACTCTGTATGCATACCCTGTTCATGGCACAACTATTTTTCATGAAGATGGGGCCATTTTAAATGTTGATGATAACCATTTTGACACCATCAATATGAAGAACAACAACAGAAATATAAATGTAGTCGACAATTTTGTCGCTGATATTTCAAAACACACTTTGCATCAGGTCTCAGAAGGTAAGGCTATAAATGTAGATCAGGGAAACAAGAATCACAGCATTAGAGACAATACTAAAAAATTTGTAGAATGCAGTCAGCAGACTTGGCTTCATCCTCCATCTTCATCAACAATGGATAGTAGTAACACAGTGTCAAATCAAGAAAGGATAAATCAAGGCCCTAAAAGAAGTATTGCTGACATAGCAGAGGGCTTAGATTGTAATAACAACAGCAGGGCTAAGAGTAAAAATGCACAGATACAATGTGGGACACCTTACGTGAATAATGGAGGAAAAAAAGATGCAACAAGTATGACTGAAGTAGATGGATCTTCTCAAACATACTTTATAAAGAGAAGTAATGACTATAAGAGAAAGTTGATAAACACCAGTACAGAAGCCTCTCCGACAAGTGTAAAAGAGTCGGTAATAAACAATGAAATAACAAACAGGCATGTTCGAAATAAAGTTGCCAAAGTTGTTTTATCTGATATCATGTCACCAGCCATTATGACAAAGTGCAGACGGGAAAACACATCTATTAGTCAACCAAAACAGCTCCCTTCTAGAGATATGAGAGAAAATGAAAGTAACCAACACAGCAGCATGTTTGTTAAACCTACAGCCGCTCCACCAAAGAAAAAAGTAAGAGTTACACCTCTCTTAGGATCCAAAACACAACTAAACAAGTTCAAGAATTCTGACAGGAAAAATTTAACAGTATATGCAGAATCATCCTGCTCTGGTATCGAGTCTGAATTTGACTGTCAGCTTTTAAAAGCTATAAAGAATGTGAATAAAAAAACTGATAACAGGCTAAATGCCAATCATTCTTTGAAATATGGTGGAGGAGGAGGAGGCAACAAAATAAAATCTCAGAATAATACACGTAAATTAGACAAATACCTCGATCATACCAGACACGATGCCACATACACCTGGAGAATGGACCCAGCAACACAACAGAGTCAGCAACTTATCCCTGTCAGACCAGCTTTTAGTGACTGTGGTACTAGGCGGTTAAATGTGTATGATTCACCTTACAGTGTGAAGTCAGTAGGATGTCTGGGGAAAAATAACTTACATGATAATGGGATGGACATGCAGGAAGAAATCAGGCAACCAAGTCCTGGAAACAGTTCTGTTGATAGTAAGTTAGAAGTATGCACATCTGTCAAATGCTCTGTATTTTTTCTGAATTTCACTTAACCCATTACCAAACAACAAAATTTTAGACTCGTCCAAATTGAAAGCATTTGCAGACAACAAAAGAAATGTGACTGAAAAATAGAAATTTGTTCTGGGAAGGGTAGAAAACATTGTGGGAAAAGGAGAAAATGCTGGTTACCAGCATTTTCTCCTTTTCCCACAGTGTTTTCAAAAGGCTTCTTTCTTAGGGGCATCAAATGTAGGGGTAATGGGTTAAACAGTAGTTTAGACTTGTCTGAAATGAAAACTTTTGCAGATGATATAAATTGAAAATGGCTGAAAAATTAAGCTTGGAATCAGGAATGAAAACACTGTGGGAAATGTAAATATTAATTTTTTTCTTCCCGATAATGATTTTATTTCTTTCTCAAGACTACTTTGAAAATGTTGCTGCTAAAAATAGATACTTAAAATCCTCGACTAGAATCGGTTTGATTACTTCATGAATGTGCACCAGCCCTTCTTTCAAAATATGGATGGCAAGTTTCAAACATGTTTTCACAATGACTTTGGAGGATAGTATAACAATAGCTGCTAATCACTTCAGCTGATTTACTCTAAAAGCCATTAAAATGGATGCTGCAACATGTGTAGTTGAAGGTCTCCATGAATTGGTCGAAAAAAGCATGAGTCTATTCTTTTTAACTCTTTACCACACAAGCAAATAATAAACTTATCCAAAATGAAAGCATTTGTAGACGACCATTTAAACGCAGCTAAAAAGACAGAATTTGCCTGTGATAGAGTAGAAAACATTGTGAGAAAAGGAGAAAATGCTGGTTACCAGCATTTTCTCCTTTTCCCACAATGTTTTCAAAAGCTTTCCTTCTCAGGGTCATTAAAAGTCGGGATTTCGCAGTAAGAGTTAATATTATGATGTCACGCCATGAACAAGCCTAGAATTCAACTATCGGCACAACTGATAATCAAGGGGAAACCCTTGAATGGCCCCAGGCGGTAATAATTACAAAAGCAATAGATAGACTGCAGTTCTGAGGAGGGCATGATACAAAGTAATTAGTAATATTATTATAGTCTGGGTGGAGGCTAATTCTGCCAGATATTCTAAATAATTTGTAACCAGAATTATACCAACTTGGTCAAAATTGGATGTTTTGAAGATTTCAGTGGCCTTGACCTTCTTCCACACAAACCCGAGCTGTAAGGACCTTATGGAAGATATCTTTTGGATACATTGTGAGAAAAAGAAGAAAATGCTGCTAACCAGCATTTTCTCCTTTTTCTACAATGTTTTATACCCTTCCAAAGGTGAACATCCATTTTTGATTCATAATTGTTTTGTCATCTGGAAAAGCTTCCAATTTAGGCAAGTCCAATGTTTTATTGTTTGGTATAAGGTTTAACCCATTACCACACAATCCCTACTTTTGACGCCCCTGAGAAAGAAGCATTTAGAAAACATTGTGGGAAAAGGAGAAAATGCTGGTAACCAGCATTTTCTCCTTTTCCCGCAATATTTTCTACTCTTCACAAAACAAATTTCAAATTCTCAGTCACTTTTAATTTGTCATCTGCATATGCTTTCGATTTGGACAAGCCTAAATTATTGTCATTGGGCAATGGGTTAAGGTTAACCTTATTGCCTTGGGACATATTGTCATACTTAAGTAAATGTTCAGTTTCATTTTCAAATTTTCTAGGCAATATAGAGGACTGTAGAAGCAGCAGTGATGTCTCGGAAAATGATGTAAAATCTCTTAATATTACAGCAGCAGCTCTCAGGAGTCACAGAAAACAGCATCGTGTTTCATATATGTGTCCAGGTATCATAGTTTTCTTTGATATATAACCTTCAGTAGTCGACAAAATTTTAATCTTTTCCAATTTGCAGGCATTTGCATGTGACAAATACATGTATCTAAAGAACAAAAGAGTTTGCTCTTTGAAATTCAGAAAAAAAATGTGGGAAAAGGCCTTTCTCTCAGCTTTATTTAAACTTTGGAGTGTGTGGTAAAAAGTTAGTCTCTTTAATGCTTTAGCAGACAACAGAATTCATCACTTGTCCAAAGTGAAAGCATTTGCAGACGACAAAATAAATGGGACTCAGAATTTGAAATTCTTTATGGGAAGAGCAGAAAACATTGTGGGAAAAAGAGAAAATGCTGGTTACCAGCATTTTCTCCTTTTCCCACATTGTTTTCCAAACCTTTCTTTCTGAGGGTCGTGAAAAGTCGGGATTGTGTGGTGGTAAAGGGTTAAGGATAGGTCACTCTAATGAGGATTTCTGTAACATCACTTTTTATCGCCTTTCACCTTACAGATTTGGCTAAGCCTCAGGTAATATGTAATCAATCGGTAACAAAATAAAAGCTGGTTCCCTGCTTCAATTACGGATTACCCAAGTCATAGCCAAATCAGTATAGTGAAAGGCATTGTAACACAAATCCCATCAAGGTGCCCTATCCATAACTATTTTAAAGAAAATTGAATTTTTTAGAACACAAATTCTCTGTGGGCACAGATAATGTGATTTGCCTCAGAAACGCCAAAAAACGTTGTGGAAAAAGAAGAAAATGCTGATTCCTAGCTTTTTGTTCCTTTCAATAAGGTTTTCAAACACTTTTTTCCTTTAAGGTTACTAGAATGTGGCATTTTTCGGTAGTTTGTAAATTCTGTGTTCCGGTAGTACATAAATGAAAATGAGATGTTCAATTAATAGAAAAGATACCAATTTTGCAAAAGCAACTTGACCCTTTCCCAAACGACAAACTTTTGGACTAGACCAATTTGAAAGCATTTGCAGACAACAATTCAACTCTTGCTGAAAAGATGATTTCTGTCTATGATAGGGTAGAAAACATTGTGGAAAAAGGAGAAAATGCTGGTTACCAGCATTCTCTCCTTTTCCCATAATGTTTTCAAAAGGCTACTATTCCAGGGATTGTTTGGGAAAGGGTTAAAGTCTTTGGTGGCCTATCTTGTGCTGGGCAAAACCTAGTTATTTTCTCAGACAATTTAGATCCAGATCAGATAGCACTGTGTGTGCATTCTGATTACATATATTCACTTCTATTTTGTGAAATACCCTTTTTTTCCAAGGTTTGAAAACATTAACATACATTATATGCACATAAAGAGATGTACAAATTTTAGGTGTGTACTGAATATTTTGCAACCTTTATTTCGCTAATACTTAGTTTACTCTGGGCATTTTTTATGTGAATGTACCCACATGGTTTTTTATTTGATTCTACTATACTAATCTCTCTTGATTCTGCTTCCTCCGAAAGACACTAGTACTCGCGCCTAATGTGTGAGCCAATGAATGGTCCGAAAGTTGACATCTGCTCCTGGGTATCAAACTCAGGACCTTATGGTTAACCGTTTACTCCATAGATACTCATTTTTACGCATTGCTTGTAGAAGCCTTTGGAAAACATTGTGACAAAAGGTGAAATTGCTCGTGAGGAGCAATTTCACCTTTTGCCACAATGTTTTCTATACTATCAAAAGGTGTCATATACAAGTAAAAAACGGCTTCATCCTTGCTGTTATTTAGGGTCAATTAGAGATACCATAGAAATGCCTTATGGGGTAAAGGGTTAAAAGGCGAATGCTCTACCTCACAACTGCAGATACCACACACATTTTGTTGCATGGTAGAGTATTATGAATACCATTATTTCTTATAGGCTGTGACGTCACATCAGATGACAAGGGAAATTATCCAACCTCTAGAAACTACAACATTGTTCTAGAAACCCATCCAAATACATGCATGTACCACAGGCAGTTGAGAGCATATGAAAGGCATTATATAAAGGCTAGGAAGAAACATCTTCGGACAGAAAGGAAGAAATCTGGACGTCTGTTAGATTTTAAAAGATTAGCATGTGATAAGATGACATCAAAGGCATGTGATTATGTAATATCTGATTCTGATTCTGATCATGTAAGTAACTTAAGTGAATCATTCAGCAAAACCCTTGTGATCCATTGATCTCTAGGCTGTAATAGGTTGTGGAATCTGCGCCTGCAGCTTAACCCATTGCCATACGGCAAAATTTTAGGCCTACCCAAATTGAAAGCATTTGTAGACGACAAAACAAAAGTTACTGAAAATGTGAAATTTGCTTTGTGAAGTGTAGAAAACATTATGGAAAAAGGAGAAAATGCTGGTTACCAGCATTTTCTCCTTCTCCCATAATGTTTTCTAAAAGCTTCTTTCTCAGGGGTGTCAAAAGTAGGGATTGTGTGGTAATGGGTTAACCCTTTACCACTCAAAGACGACTTTTGATGGCACTGAGGAAAAAGCCTTTTGAAAACATCGTGGGAAAAGGAGAAAATGTTGGTAAAAATCTTTTCTACCCTCCCAGTAGAAATTTCAATTTTTGAGGCACTTTAAATTTAATGTTTGCAAATGTTTTGAGTAGCATTTACTACGTCGTCTGCAAATGCTTCCAATTTGGACGAGTCAAAAATTTTATTGTCTGGTAAAGAGTTAAATCCTCTTTTGCCAGGGTATGGCTCAAATTCATACTAGTTATGTGCAGTTTATGTGCATGTTTTCAAAGTCTGATGGTGTAACTTTATTTCAGTAGGTAATTTAATCCATTACCACACAATCCCTACTTTTGACGCCCCTGAGAAAGAAGCCTTCAGAAAACCAGCATTTTCTCCTTTTCCCACAATGTTTTCTACCCTTCATAAAACAAATTTCAAATTTTCAGTCACTTTTATTTTGTCGTCTTCAAATGCTTTCTATTTGGACAAACATAACATTTTGTTGTTTGGTAATGAGTTAAGAAATAATCTTCTTTCTATCATGGTTTATCATTCAATAAACCACATTTGTGAGTTATGAGACACAATAAATTAGCCACTTGGGCTATTGCCAAAGTGGTTTATTCATTGTGCCTCATAACTCACAACATGGTTTATTGAATGATAACCCACGATAGAAAGAAGATTACATGTACATGTATTTTGATCCTAACATGACAAATTCATAACTCTTTACCACACAATCCTGACTTTTGATGACCCTGAGAAAGAAGCCTTTTGAAAACATTGTGGTAAAAGGAGAAAATGCTGGTAACCAGCATTTTCTCCTTTTACCACAATGTTTTCTATCCTTTCTCAAACCAAATTTCAATTTTTCAGTCACAATTATTTTGTCGTCTGCAAACGCTCTCAATTTGAACCAGTCTATAATTTTGTCGTCTGGTAATGGGTTAATGAAAGGAAAACAAGTTCATACTTAGAGTAAAAATGCGGATGAAGATTATGTTCCACTGAATAACTCACTCACTTATGTTATATGGAGAGCAACACGCGAAAAGGGACATTCGGATATCTGCGTAAATTGTCGTCTCGGCTCAGCCTGCGCAGTCCACGCAGGCTAATCCGAGACGACACTTTACGACTACAATAGATTTTGTGCTACAGTAGACTTGCGTAAAACAGAAAATCACATAAAATCGGAAAGTGTCGTTTCGGATTAGCCTGCGCGGACTGCGCAGGCTGATCTGAGACGACACTTTACACAGATATCCGAATGTCCCTTTTTGCGTGTTGCACACCATATATAATGACAACACTCGATATAGAATGATGTCACTCTATGTGGAATGTAGCAGATTTTACCAGGCTTTCGTTGCACTGTGTTTATACAGCTGAATTTGTGTGTCATGTTAGAATATAACAAACAGGTCAATTCAGTTATAACACTTGTATACAGTGCCAGGTGTCTCCACCTGATCAAGATGAAGATTGGGATGGGAAGATACACAAGAAGCAAAGAACCAAGGAGAGAAGACATCGAGTACCTTATACACAAGAAGAAGAGGACAATTTGATAGAGGGGGTCAGAAAGATGGGGAAACATTGGAACCAAATACTGGTGACTTACAGTTTCCATCCATCACGAACAAATGTGGATTTGATGGACAAATATAAGAGAATGGTTGTGAGTATCCTACCTATGACCACCAGAAACGTGGTTACTTTGTGGACAGTGTAGATTTAGATTAGACTTCAAAGTTTATACAGTATATTGATATAAGATTCATTTTGCCAACTATGTTGAAGGGCCATAGACAGAAACTTTGTTGTCTCAATTTTTACCAAAAAACGCTCGCATGACTGAATCAATTAAGTCTTTATTAGACAACAAAATTTTACCTGTCTTAATTTGAAACATTTGAGACCCCAACCTAAACATGACTCAAATGATGGGATTCCATCATTCTAGGGACAGAAAAAATGGGTATAAAGGAGAAAATGCTGGTTACCAGCACTTTCTCCATTTTTCATAATATTTTAGAAAGCTGTTTGTTTCATGAAAAGAGAGACTTGTCAGGCAAAAGATCATTTCATGCATGTGTTGATGTTTCTATTTATATTTTAGGCTGCTGACAGCAGACTCAGTGAAATGCATAGTACAAAACCAAGTAGAGCCTCAAAACCATTCTCCTTGTGTGAGGAGAGAAGATTAAGAAAAGGTGTTAACCTGTATGGATATAACTGGAAGGCCATCTTGCAGGCTTATGGCTTTGACAAGGACAGAACAAGTGAAGAGCTGCGCAGTAAATGGAGAGTTCTACAGAAGAAATTAGGACTGGAATGAAACTTTCTGTTTGAGCCATGGTGAGTCTGACTCTGCAGACTATTGTGGACTTATCAAACAGATTTTACAAACAGATGTTATTAATAATTTAAGCAAAGTCTTGTTCTCTTTTGAAGCTGATACAAGGATGTTATCCTTCAAAAAAATGTACAATTTAGGTTCAGGTCTTTACCACTCTAGAAATATTTACAGCTATTTAAAATTAAAAGCACTTGCAGAAAATAATTTTTATCTTGCTCAGTGATGGAATTAGTTTTCAATACAGTTTAAAACATTATGGAAAATGAAAAATGCTGCTTACATTTTCTCCTTTTCCCATGATGTATTAGAATTGTTTCTGTCTCAGGGTTATTAGTTCTCAGATTGTGTTGTAAAGGTTTACCCATTACCACACAATCCCTACTTTTGACGCCCCTGAGAAAAAAGCCTTTAGAAAACATTGTGGGAAAAGAAGAAAATGCTGGTAACCAGCATTTTCTCCTTTTCCCACAATGTTTTCTACCCTTCACAAAACAAATTTCAAATTTTCAGTCACTTTTATTTTGTCGCCTGCAAATGCTTTCAATTTGGCCAAGTCCAAAATTTTGTCGTTTGGTAAAGGGTTAACCAGTAAAAAAGTGAAAAACACCAAGAAACCCAAATAATCACCCTTTCAAGACTGCACGCTTTTGACCAGTGTATCTCAGCGTAATGCAAATTTAGTGCAGTCTGATATTGTAAAGCATTATGACAGCCAGTGTCATGCACAAGAACTATAAATCTGGCTTGTATATTTTCTGAGTTATTTCCCTTCGATTATTTTCCTTACTCATTGTACATACAATTTTGTGTCCCCTCTATAACTCGAAAACCGTTACAGAAAAATGACTCTTATTTCAGTTTAGAAATTGCCTTGGTCACATATCAATCCTTCTGACACCAAAACGAGGGTAGACATCTGTTTTTTTTTTTTTTATTAGAAAAATAAGTTCTAGTATAATACACTGCCGAAAAAATTGTTGAATGCATTTTTACACTGTGATATGTTATAGTTATGAAAATTTTTTACATTGTGAAAAGTTATCTCTTGTACATAAATGTTATAGTGCATTGAATATGAACAGAAACTTTCCAATTTGTTATAACTATTGTATGAATCTTTGCATAGTAAATGAATGAGATGTACACTTTGTTAATGAAAAAGAAGAACTACTTTGCACATTACTGTCAGTGTTGAGAATACTCACATGTTATTGTTTGAACTTTCCTTGTACTGTATTAGTTGTCAGGTCGGGTGGCAATAAACTTGGAAACTTGTTCACGGCTGTGGTGAATCATGTCGCCCCGAGCTGTTTTTCCACAGCCGTGAACAAGTTTCCAAGTCCTCTTCCACCTTACCGTACAACAAATTTATCATACTGCAAAGTTTTACCATTCAAATGTTTGGTAACCGAATTTTATCTGTTTTTTGGTTTGAAAAATTGAGTACACTGATGGAGTAGAATTTCCTGTCCGAGTGCCCAATTCAGTGAAAACTGACGTCACTGGGAACCAATGTCACTAAAAGCTTGGTAATATGTGCTAAAACGTGCAGCTTTGCACATAACCTTGATGTTAATTTTGATCAACGCTGTCTTTTCGGATGTTGTGTTGATCGTGTAGTCATGCACATGGGGCTCCTGAAAGGGAAACTGCTTTTATGTTGGTTTTACTAGTGTACATGATATATATGTTCGGGGCATATTATCCAATCGGATCACAAGAAATTTATTTACAGTATAATAATGTTTATCATCTGGAAAAGGAATACTATGAATGGCAGACATGAGGGCCAATTCTAGGACACACAAATTTAATGGCCGGAGCAATCTACATGCCTACCATTTATTACAAGTGTGAACATGAAACCCTAGAAAATGTTCGAAACTTGTAGTAAACAGTTAATATTATATTTCATGTGTCTTTTTTTAGAAGTGTTATGGGTAAAGAAATGCCGTAATGTAAGCTAGGGGAAATTACTTCCCCGTCACAGTGAATATTTTCCTCCTGCCTAAAATCTGGTTAATTGACTTGGGATCACTAGTTTTAAAAGTGGCATTCGTTGACAAAATGATCTAAAGAAATATAATATATCATTTATTTCATCAGTTTGTGGTTAACATGGGGAAATATTTGCTTCAAAAGGGAAAGGTCCGCGAAAATAACTTGCGCCTTACGACACTCATTATTTTCGCATACCTTTCCCTTTTTCTGCAAATATTTCCCCGTATTAACCACAAGCTGATGAAATAAACTCTATTTCTTGTATTCTTGTTCCAAATCCTATTTTTTTTTTTTTTTTCTCAATGTAGATAGGGTTTGGAATGGGAATTAATTGGCCTGTGGGACGCCGTGTGGTTTAATCGGGGGAATAAGAATAAACCACTGCAGTCCCGCAATCATCACATATGACATTTCATCTGACAGAACAAATGTGACAGCATGCATGTTGTAAAAGGCGACAAAGGGGGCATCATATTGTGTTTTATCCATTCCTCATTTATCATGTTTGTCTTATGTTGTTGCACACGTATGTGTATATTATTTTCACCTTGCATTATTGTTTACTAAGTAAATGCGCCCAATATGACCTAAGTTGTCGACGGGTCTTAAAACACTATTCATTCATTCATTCCATTTCTTTAATAACCCAACAGTATCAGTTACATTTTTTTTTTTTTTGGACTATTTCTCATCATCTCGTGTATCTATACTATGTTATAATGTTGATTGTTGAATAAAAGTGTCTGTCTATCCCTTTCCCAAACAATCCCTGGTTTTTACGACCCTGGGAAAGAACCCTTTTGAAAACATTGTGGGAAAAGGAGAAAATGCTGGTAACCAGCATTTTCTCTCTTTCCCACAATGTTTTCTATCCCATTGGAAACAATTTTCACTTTTTGAGTTACGTTTATTTTGTCGTATGCAAGTGCTTTCAATTTGGACTAGTCTAAAATTTTGTCGTTTGGTAAAGGGTTAACTTTCTATAATATGGCCTGCAGCATGCGAAAAGGGGCATTTAGTCATTTGCGTAATGTGTCGTCTCGGATCAGCCTGTGCAGGCTAATCCAAGAGGGCACTTTACATCAACATAAGATTCTGTCCTACAGTAGACTTGTGTAAATAGAAAATCCCACAAGATAGGAAAGTGTCATCTCGGATCAGCCTGTACGGATTGCACAGGCTGTTTCAAGACAACACTTTCTGTCTGAATTTCCCATTTCGCATTTTGCAGTCCATCATGATAAATTGGCATTAACAGAACATATAACTACTGATTATTGCTTATTTCTTACAATGTTATTTCTTACAATGTTTCCACAAGTATGTTGCAGGAGCATGAAAAGAAACATTTGTACAGTATGTGTAAACCTTATTTTTGCTGATGGTGGCAAGTTGTTGATAAATTTATTGATTGTTATCTTTAAACTCTTAAATAATTGATTGATATACTTCAATTTTTACCACAATCCCAAGTCTCGACAGCTCAAGGAGGAAGGCCGTCAAAAATATTGTGGGAAAAGGAGACAATATTGGTTACCAGCATTCTCCCACTTTTTCACAATATTTTCTTATAGTGTCTACCCCGGTGAAGAAGGGTGCTATAACTTTACCCACATTCAATTTGACATCTGCAAATGCTTTCAGTCTTGACAAGTCTTGATTTTTTTTGTGTGTGTGATAAAGAGTTATGTCTTTGAATTTACATAAGGTTGTTAAAAATTTTGCCTGTGTTATTGTACATTTATGAATTTCTCAATTACAGATATACTTTTTCTAACAGTTGATTGAAATAAAACTGTTCAAGTGAAATAGTGTCCGTCTGTCTGTCCGTCCATTCCTCCATCAGTCCGTCTGAAGCAAATTAGTATTTACTTATTTATTTGTATAATTCATATTTTTTAATCTATTTATTTATCATTTTATTTATTTTATAGTGCACACATTTAATTTATTACAATAGTAATGATTACTTTACATTGTCTCTAGTGGTTGAGGAGTTTAGCCCTTTACCAAACCAATCTATGTGGTTACAACCCTAGAGTTATTTTTCTTGATAGAAAAGAAAGTTTTGTTAGAGGGTAAACCTTTCAAAAGTTTGGCACACTCTTGGCACTAATGGCTGAGAAAAAAAAGTGTTTTGACACAGTAAAAACAGAGGTTTTGCAGTCTGTTCTAGGAACCTTCAAGATTTTCTCAAAGTACAATCTGGGGGCAAATTACTAAAGTTTTTTTCTGGTTATCAAACAAGAAAATTTGCCTCCAGAAAAATGGCAGCAGGTGATCTCAAGCAGTGATATGCTGAAAGATGAAAGAGTTATCTGTGTGTAGTAGTGTGTTAAATTGTGTAGAAATTGTGGCCTTGAAAGAAATTTTGAACCAAATGCTGGTAAAAGAAAATCCAGGAAAGCATATATAGATGCAATGGCTTCAATGGTGTAATTCAAATGATGTTCAAAACACTATGAACAGTGACAAAGTATTTCATGAAAATAATTTATAATTAAAAAAACATGTTTATTCTAAAGCACCAAAGATCATCAACTCCTACTTAGCGATGAAAGTTCAGCACACTTTTGCAGTTCATTAACCTTTTACCACATGTACCTGAGTTTTAACAACCCTGTGACTAATGCCTTTTGAAAACATTGTGGGTAAAGGAGAAAATGCTGGAAACCAGCATTTTCTCCTTTTCCCACAATGTTTTCTTTTTTTCCAAACGTAAATTCAATCATTTCAGTGGCATTTAATGTCATGTGCAAATGCTTTCAAGGGGACAATTCTAAAATTTTTCATCTGGTGAAGGATTGAAATATAAAATGGGATATTTCACAAGATTATTCCAATGAAAACAAATACACAAACAAACACTTTCACAACACTGTTCACTGATCTAGTTCCGGCTTCATTGCGCATGTCAAAAATATTAACCCCATTACGATTTGTCCTGTGATGCAAGCGAAAGTCTATTGGTGTGGTGGATGGAGGAGTTGTTGGGGCTGGGGTGGGTGTGCCTGTGTATGGTGTTTTGGGTTCAAATTCCAAAATGGCAGAATAGACAGCAGACATCAGTGGATATTTGCCGCCATTACAGTATTTCCCTTTGAAGTCATCTAAATCCATGGACCAGAACATGGTACCTGCCAGATAGTTTTGGTATGCAAATCTCACCTGGAAAAAAATACGGAAAAATTAAATGAAGTACAATTGTGGGGGGCGGGAAGACATCAGCTCTTCGGGTCCTCAGTGGGACTCACTGAACTTTCCATGCTTCCACTTCTCCACAACCCCTAGACCAAATTGGATGAAACTTCATATATGAACTCTTTAGGATATAGCACCGATGTAGTTTTACAGGTTTTTCAATTTGACGTTGTGTTATGAAAAAGGGGGTTTCTTGTAAAATTCCAATTTTTACAAATATCTCCTTCGGTTTTTATCAAAATTACACCCCACCCTTTTTTCCTGTGACCAACTATTTACCAACAGCCTTCACTTCCCTAAAAAGAGACCTGTTTGGGCAGCATAATCCGGCCATGACGGCTCTTGTTTTTGTGTGTGTAAATAATGTAGATCAAGATCAGACTGCACAAAACAAGCAGTCTGATCTTGAATCTACACTATCCAATAAGGAGGTATTTTTCTCCAAACAAGTAAGTATTAAAGGTGGGTATTTAGAATTTTTACATCTCACCAAATTAAAAAAAATATATATATCACTTAAATTCATTTGAAAATATAATACAAATCATCAATAATTAAGATTCATAAAATTACAAAAAAAAAATCTTTTTGATGGTATTCCCGTAAAAGGCTACGTAGCCTCTTAAGGTATTTTTAGATTTCGGGCCAAAAATCAATAAAGCATTTCGGGAATGCCTAGTGACTGGCACGTGACTCATAACTCTTAAATTCCATTACATAACAAACATGTAATAATTATTTTCCATAATGTCTTCTTCAGACGCTATGTTTGAAATTTCGTCTGTGTATTCCTGTATGTAAATGAGCGAATTGATCATCTAAAAATAGATTGTGTCTCCCTTCGGTGTCGACCTGGGCTGTAGTAAATCTCTAATTTCTCGTGTTGTTCGACGGTGTTCAACTACTGGGATTTTATAAATGAAAATTAAAAGGCTTTGGGAATATAAGGATGATTTTTTTGCATTTTTGTACAATTTTCGTCCCAAAATCTGAAGGGCCACCTTTAAATAGCATTATTCTAGCAAGTTAAGGGTTAAATATATTCCTGTATGTTGAAAAAGATATGAGATGACAGCACTCTCAGCACTTTGATTTAAGTTTGTGAACTTAGGCACTTTTTTTCAGACTTCGTCCTTTATTATGTAATAATCAAGACAAATAATAGAAATAAGGTTAAAGATGATGGAGTTTTATTATCATATGGTATTTATTTGGAGTGCCTGTACTCTGAGGTACTCAGTATAAAGACTGAACAAGTGGTTTAATGTAAATTCTAATTTTTTCAATGGATGATGGTTTACCAAAAGGACCAGTAGTCTTACCTGGGTTGAGGCAGGAATAATCTCTGAATTACTTCGTACCACGCTCTTTCAATTGTAGTCTACTATAAATCTTAGCAGCTATCTGTTTATGGTTTTCATTATTATTATTATCATTTTTGACAATGAAATGTCCGAATGATAGAAAGGGGGAAAAAAATTAATGGACTGGGATCCAGGCTACAATAATCAGACAACCATGCTGAGTCACCTACCAACAGAAAGGTAATTTGTGATGAGTAGAATTTAGCAATTAACTCTTTACCACACAATCCTGACTTTTAACGACCCTGCAAAAGAAAGCTTTTGGAAACATTGTGGGAATGAAGAAAATGCTGGTAACCAGCATTTTCTCCTTTTTCCACAATGTTTTCTACTCTTCCAAAGTCAAGTTTCAATTTTCAAATCACATTTATTTTGTCATCTAAAAATGCTTTCCAATTGGACCAGTCTAAGATTTTCTCGTTTGGTAAAGGGTTAACTCTTACAGCACAGAATAAACTCAAAGTACACTTGAACTCTGAAAACAATACCAAAATGAGTCCAAGTCTAGGCAAAGTGAGCAGTGCAGATAAATAATCAGACTACATGATTTGTGTTGCCTGATCTTGATTTAACTCTTTACCAAACAACAATATTTAAGACTGGTCCAAATTGAAAGCATTTGCAGACGACATAATAACAGTGACTGAAAATTTGAAATTTGTTTTGTGAAGGGTAGAAAACATTGTGGCAAAAGGAGAAAATGCTGGTTACCAGCATTTTCTCCTTTTCCCACAATGTTTTCTAAAGGCTTCTTTCTTAAGGGCGTCAAAAGTAGGGATTGTGCGGTAATGGGTTAATCTTGATCTTGCAAGGGCAAGAGTAGTTGTAAAAGGTCCTATAAGGGTTATGGGGCAACTTTTCCAACCGCCATAGGTAGGAAAATACTTTGAGCTAGTTGATGTTTCTTTTCGTTGGCTTTAGAATTTAATATCAGAGCGCTGAGAACACTGAAGTGGTATTGATCAAGAAAGCCATTGTGTGGAATTTGAAAGAAAAAGACAAATATTATTCAAATATTGACTTGAAAGTCAACTTGCTATGTAATGAATACCTTTTTTGACTGAAGGGAGAGTACTCATGACAAAATTAGTAGTATTTGCATATTGGTGGTCTCCCTTCCATCATTAGAGGAAGAGTCAGAAGTTAACGTACCTTGACAGTAGGATGCATGATGGATAAAATGAGAAACGATGTGAATATATCAAATAAAATTAAGTTTGTACATGAATTCCATGATTTTGAAAATATCTTTAGTTGTTAACATTTAATTCCCAATATAACAGTTAATTATTTAGATGTATAATTGGTCATTTTCCCACAATGTTTTCTACCCTATCACAGACAGCTTCAATCATGTAAGCTACATTTAAAGTTTTGTCTGCAATTTTTTCGGTTTGGACAAGTCTTATTTTGCTTGTCTGGTAAAGAGTTAAAAGTGATAACTGAATGTATGTACCTTTTCCCTCATACTTTTCGGGGTGTTATATCCCACCCATTGATCGTCAATAACTGCGTAGGCCATTTTCTGTTCATCGTCCCATTTCATGACAGCACCATTCCGTCTCATTTCACACACCTGAAGGCAGAAAAAAAAAGTAAAAAAGATGTTCGAGAAATGTTCAAACTGCAAAAAAAATATATAGATATTTAAGCTATTAATCTTAGACTTCAAACAAGCTTCCACAGAACATTACAAAAAGTCTTCTGAAGGCACCGCCAATACTGGTAACTGGTAGTACCAATAAATTTTACACGGTGTTTTGGGAGACCACTCCTTAGTGCATGGCTTCATCCCGATTTAATTAACTCATTTCCAAATGACAGTAGGTATTTTAGACTGGTCCAAACTGAAAGCATTTGCAGGCGACAAAATAAAAGTGACTGAAAATTTGAAATTTGTTTTGTGAAGGATAGAAAACATAGCTCATCATTACCCTGAAATATGTAGCCTGACCCTCACGCTGTAAGTATGGCCCTGCCTTCCCTTTTGCCCCAACAGGAGCCCCAACATCTGTATTTGACAGGTTAGCCAGGGTGAAGGTCGTTGCCGTGGCAGTTATACCCATCACAATTTTGTTAGCTGGAGCGCCCTCGGATATCCACTTGTTGATGGCCCATTCCTGAAACACAGAATTCGACACACAATGATCTGGCAGGCAAGGAGAAACAAAAATACGCCATGCTATAGAGAAAGTGGGGTAACTCATTTCCAAAGGACAAAATTTTAGACCAGTCCAAGTTGAAAACAGTTGTAGAAGACAAGAGGTGGCTCAAATGGTGGAATTGTCCTTGATGGAGTAGAAAACATTGTGGCAAAAGAAGAAAATGCTGGTAATCAGCATTTTCTTCTTTTCCTACAATATTTTCAAAAGGCTTTTTCCCAATGTTGTTAATCCCGCAGATTTTATGGGAAATGGTATTTTAACCCATTACCACAAAATCCCGACTTTAAACAACCCTGGGAGAGAAGCTTTCTGAAAACATTGTGGGTAAAGGAGAAAATGCTGGTAACCAGCATTTTCTCCTTTACCCACAATGTTTTCTACCCTTCCCAAAATAAAGTTCCATTTTTAAGTCACATTTTATTGTGTCATCTGCAAATGCTTTCAATTTGGACCAGTCAAAAATTTTGTCGTTTGGTAAAGAGTTAGTGCATCGCAGAGGTGTATTATACCAAGCAAGTCATAACATTATTATTAAACCCATAATGTCTGAAAACCGCCGGTATCATGAGGTAGAATAGTCCTTTGATAAGCAGGAAATTTACCAAATGCTAGAAAGTTTTGACCCGTGTCCGCCTGCACTGACTGCAGATGTTGACATGGGTAAAGTACATTACACAGACGCACAGACCCTCCTTTCATAAAACTAAGCATTATCTCCCAATAAATGGCATTCTACAAATACACATCTATCTAATTTGGGCATCCTGGGTACAGAACCAGACTACTTTTCTATGCGACAACCGTTACTTTGAATTTCAAACTAAAATAAATGTTTACTCAATAAAACACTATGTGGTGCAATTCATTCAGCTATGATCTGCAGTTTAGAGAAATCTGGAGCTAAGACAGGCCTGATTTTTTTCCTCAAACTTACTGATAAATGCCATTTTCTCTATTGTTACTTTATAGCCTGTAATTCTACAATTGCCCCCAACACTAGGGGAAGTGATGTGTCATAGCAGACAGGTCGAATCCTCGAAGAATGTGAAGAATGAGACATGTGCAGACAACAAAAACAGAGAAGTGTGTGCAATGGAGACCAACGACAACCATCATGATGATGAAGATTACTCTATGTGCTGTCTGATCTTACTTTAAGTCACCTGAGTTTTTACGCCTATGTTTTTGTTAAGGCCTCTGAATGAGTTAAAACTTGCATGTATGTTGGTCTTTTTCTTCAAGTGTTTTTTGTCTCTGGATTTTCAAAAGAGTATGTATCACATATGACTGTCTTTTAACTCTTCAGCTATATGTATTAATATTTGCCTTTTAGACTGATCAAGAATGTTGATTAAAGATCAGATAGCACATTCTGTGCATTCTGATCTTGATCTTAGACATTCACTGTCCAATAAAGTGGCGGCCACTCAGACACTGTTTTCTGTGTATCAAGGCTCTTATTACTAATAATACGATCTTTTTGTACCTGGCTAAGTTCCTGGTTAAACAGTGGATTTGACCTTCTGGAATAAAGCGGGTCCGAAAAACCTGTGACATCACTCCAGGGGCCATGAAAGTCGTAGGACATCACCAACAGATAGTCCACATATCTGTGATTAAAAATTAGTAATGATGTTGATGATGATGATGATGATGATGATTTGCATCAACTGTGATGTTTGATTAGTATAATTAAGGTGTTAAAGACTATGCTGGATTCATCTGAATGGTGTTTAATTTGTTTTCACCATTATTTCAATTACATGTAAATGGTGGCAACCACTGTACATATCTATGTTTTCCTGTAATTTCTTCTACCAGAAGTTTGTACACTTCCCAAGCCACTGATTGCTTAACCCCATCACAATCTGCAAATATTTAACTCATTACCAAACAATATTTCAGGCTTGTCCAAATCGAAAGCATTTGCAGATGAAAAAATAAAAGTGACCGAAAAATTGAAATTTGTTTTGGGAAGAGTAAAAAACATCGTGGTTAAGGAGAAAATGCTGGTTACCAGCATTTTCTCCTTTTCCCACAATGTTTTCTAAAGGCTTCTTACTCGGGGTCATCAAAAGTAGGGATTGTGTGGTAATGGGTTAAAACATTGCTGGTAAACAGCATTTTCTCCTTTTCCCACAAAGTTTTCTAAAGGTTTCTTTCTCAGGGTCGTCAAAAGTAGGGATTGTGTGATAATGAGTTAAAATGATGATAAAAAGCAAGAGTGAAATAAATCATGTTGCAATGACAACACTAATCATTAAGACATTAGCTAGGCTTGGGCCTCAAACCAGTAAACCAAAGGTTTTAAAGTCCTGTATGTTACCGAGTTTGCCCACGGAGTTTGGTTGTCTGCTAGAGGGCCATAAAAGGACATGGCCTATATATACAGCAACAAATTTGAGCTCATAAGAAGGCGACATAATTTTTAGTCTCGTCAAACTGAACAGATTTGAGAACAAGAAATCAAAAGTCACTTAGACTGTCTAAAGTGGAAAACATTGTGGGAAAAGGAGAAAATGCTGGTTACCAGCAGTGTTTTAACCCATTATCACACAATCCCTACTTTTGATGACCCGGAGAAGGAAGCCTATAGAAAACATAGTGGGAAAGGGAGAAAATGCTGGTAACCAGCATTTTATCCTTTTTCCACAATGTTTTCTATCCTTCACAAAACAAATTTCAAATTTTCAGTCTCTTTTATTTTGTCATCTGCAAATGCTTTCGATTTGGACAAGCCTAAAATATTGTCATTTAAAAACCTTGCTTAACTACGGTTCGTAAAATCAAGGGCTGTCTGCCAAAGGGACTACTCTGAAACAAAAGGCATACTTTGATATTTCTGTGATGTTATACGACTCCTCTATGACTTTGGAGCCCACTCCAACAGCTATGGTTATCAACAAACGTGGTTTTTGTTTTCTCTTTGCCTCTTTCTCAAACTCCTCTCGCATGATCTGTGAATAAAAGATAGAAATTCTCACCAGGTATTACTTCAGTTATATCTCTTCATCATTTTAGGAAGCTACAATATTATGATACAGTAAGTATTACCTATGCAAAGGTAACTATTTCTATAAGCAAAAAGGAAGAAAAAAAAAATAGACAGACTAAAATTATTCTTTTTGAAAGTAAAACTCGAAACAGTCAATGAAGTGTCCCAAGTTCGATTACCTATGGAGCCAATCATGGATACTGCCACCAAAATAACTGAGAATACACTTGAATCTGTCAAAGAGACCACCTGGGTCAAGCAACATACTGTTTTAAAAGACCACTGGCTGATGTTCTTTCTTTAGTCTTTTATCGAATTATTTTCACCAGAGTTTTAAATAGATCTACCTGCTGTAGGCCTATGTGACTTCTCTGATTTCCATCGTATGGCGTATAAACTGTATTGCTGCAAATCACGTTAACTGTTTACCACACAATCCCTACTTTTAATGACTCTGAAGATGAGTTTTGAAAACATTGTGGGAAAAGGAGAAAATGCTGGAAACCAGCATTTTCTCCTTTTCCCACAATGTTTTCTACCCTGACAAAGAAAGATTGCATCATTTGAGCCACACTGAAGTTGTAGTCTCCAAATGTTTTCAAGTTGGACTAGTCTAAAATTTTGTTGTGTGGTAAAAATCTAATGGGTTAACATTATTATGCAAGTACAAAAAAGTTTTTCCTGTAGGCAAGGTCACAATTCATTTCATTTGTTACTATATTTGAATGTTTGATATTAGAATGCAAAGCAAGGATCTGAAAGGCAAAACGCAAGCCTGATCTTAAACCCCTCTTTGAAGTGACGAACAAATGGATTTTCCTAATTAGTGTATAGAAATAATGCAAATATGGCGATAATTTCCAATTTATTTAACAAAACAGGAGGGCCATGATCGCTCCACCGGATTTTTAACCTTTTACCCCACAAATTGAACTTGACCCTGATGACAATGAACACTGTCAGGCAATACAAGCAGGTTTATTCATTTGCATGAAAGGTAAAATTCTTGGGGAAAAAAAAACCTGAATGATAGAAACCTTACTTTAATTTAATATTCCATTCATGTGAGCATAACTTTTAGCATCAAAATGAATCACTCTCCCTGAAAACTGAATATTTTCTATCAAAAACTTAAATATCTAGCACCAATCATGTATCACTGCAGTTTGATAATCAAGGGAGGTAAATAGGAACAAAATTTTATCCTTTATAACTCGAGTTATTTCCCGTGATTAATGAAAATTGAAGGGACTTTTTATGGAAGCCGTTGTTATACTTGTGATTCCTGGAATGGAGCCAATTTTGACCCCAGGCCTCTAATACGAAGAAACTTGTTAAAGGTCCATTAGATAGAGCTACATGCCAAATTAAGTAGCCCTGGGTTTCATGGTTTCAGAGAAGAAGAGTTTGTTTTTTTCAGTTTTGTTGCCATTGCAACCAGAGTTTTTGAAGGAATCAAATACTTTCAAGAAATTTTAAAGAGGACCATGGCAGGATCATTTCTGTGAAGATTCATCAAATTTGGATGGGTAGTTTCAGAGAAGAAGATGGTTGAAATTAAAGTTAACGCATGCACGGACGGACGTACCGACGCACAACGGGCAATGGGCCACAACGGCAAGTGGAGCTAAAAAACAGACATTGTAGTTCAAAGATTAGAATGCACTACACTAGTTAATGATAACAAGGTTTTGCATCGTTGATGTATTTTTCTATAGGCCTAAATTATGAGCTTGTTGTCACTAGGGGTCGGCACCGCTAGATGGCATTCTATAGATTGATACACATTTAATTTAGGCACTCTGGGTACAGGACCGGACTACTTTTCAAAACGACAACCGTTACCGTGAATTTCAAAATCAAATAACATTTACTCAATTAAACGCTATTTGATGCGATTCATTCAGCTATGATCAGCAAGCATGTAACCTATGCACCGGCCATTTATTAAAACAGGACCTAAAGGCTTGGGTAACAGCTTCGGTATACGCATACTTTCCCCGAGCATATGGGGTGGGTGGTACACATAGCAGACGATCCCTGGTGTCACATCTGTAAAGTTTTGCTACAATGAAAACACGGTAAAAAATCATATTCTCTTTTACCCTCTGTTACTTACGGAATACCGTTAGGGCCATCGCCTTTGAATGTGTTAATTTGAAACATGATACTCGATAGTACGATGACGATAACGCGAAACAACGAAACCACGATGGTGAAAACGCGATAGTACGATGACGATAACACGATACTACGATGGTGAAACCACGACAATACGATAGTACGATGATGACAGTGCGATATAGTATCGTGTTTTCACCATCGTACTGTCGTAATTTCACCATCGTACTATCGTATTTTCGTGTTTTCACCATCGTACTATCGTATTATCGTCATCGTACTATCGTGTTTTCGTCATCGTACTATCGTGGTATCGTCATCGTACTATCGTGTTTTCACCATCGCGCTATCGTAGTTTCACCATCGCACTATCGTATTATCGTCATCGTTCTATCGTGTTATCGTCATCGTACTATCGTGTTTTCATCATCGTACTATCGTATTATCGTCATCGTACTATCGTAGTTTCATCATCGTACTATCGTGTTATCGTCATCGTACTTTCGTGTTTTCACCATCGTACTATCGTATTATCATCATCGTACTATCGCGTTTTCACCATCGTACTATCGCCTTCCGGTGGGCATGCGCATTCTCCAATATTCAATACTTACAGGACAACAGTGCACATGGAAGAGTTTATTCAAAGTCATTTTGAGAGAGGCTATGCCTGTAAATTGGGTTATCTACCCTCTTAGACAATTGCGGAGAAAATGGCCTTATGGATAAAGCACGTGCTAAATGTGAATTAGACCAAGGTTCAAATCCGACATAGAATTCTGTTTTTTTTTTTTCAACTAAATTTTCTCCACTATCTTAACTTTTTTTAAACATTGATATGTTCAGAAATTTAATTTGTATCAAGAACTTTTGCCTTTGACTTCAACAAATTTGTAGCAGTGACTTCAGAAAGGGGTGTTTGGGGGAAAAATGGCTTCTTTTGTTTTTCCCATAATTGGGTACGACTAATTGTCTAGAGCATAATCTTCCAAGCCCTGGTATCTCAGTCGGTAGTGTAGAAGACTTGAGAACAGAGGTCACTGGTTTGATCCGCACCTCGGCCAATTTATTTCCGAGGATTGATGATAGTCATTGTGACAGGATTCATTCCTCTCTCTCTCTGCTAATCATTGTTCTGATGATGGCTATGTGAGAAAGCAGCCAGTAGCTCGAAAAAAATATTGTGGGGAGTAACGGAAACAAAATTTAAGGAAAAGCATGGATAGGTGGACTGGTTGCAGTGATAAAACTAAAATAATATTGATAATGATGTAAAACACCATACAACCAAACAACTAAAGGATAATGTGTATATTCCTTTCATATACTTCTGTATTTCTTCAGCAAATAAATTAAACCTATATTTAACCTGCTATTTTTTTTAGATTTACCAATCCCAATTCACCTTTGTTTAGGATATCTACTTATAGAACAGGAAAATGTTTTTCTAAAAATTTACATGTATGTGTTGTTCCACAGTCTAGTTGGGTTAATGTTTCCTGTAATTTTTTTGCCACCAAAAAGAAAAATAATGATAAATTCAGGGTATTTCAAAGCTTGAAATTACATTACTCTTGTACTGTAAGATGGTTTTGCTTAAAAGAAAGCGTCAGGAAGTAGACTGCACTTTCTAATCCACAGTTTCAGCTCTCCAAAAGCGATTTTAATCCCCACGGGCAGTGGAAGAGTTAAAAAACTTCGGTACTGGAAAAATATCGGATATCTATGGACTAGTATAGCCTCTCTCAAAATGACTTTTTATAAACTCGTCTATGTGTACTGTTGTCCTGTAAGTATTGAATATTTGAGGATACGCATGCGCATCGGAAGGCGATAGTACGATGGTGAAAACACGATACTACGATGACGATAATACGATAGTACGATGATGAAACCACGATAGTACGATGACGAAAATACGATAGTACGATGACGAAAATACGATAGTACGATGACGATAGCACGATAGTACGATGACGAAAACACGATAGTACGATGACGATAGTACGATAGTGCGATGGTGAAACAACGATAGTGCGATGGTGAAAACACGATAGTACGATGACGATACCACGATAGCACGATGACGATAACACGATAGTACGATGACGATAATACGATAGTACGATGATGATAATGCGATACTACGATAGCACGATGGTGAAAACACGAAAATACGATACTACGATGGTGAAAGTACGACAGTACGATGGTGAAAACACGATACTATATCGCACGATCATCATCGTACTATCGTATTGTCGTGGTTTCACCATCGTAGTATCGTGTTATCGTCATCGTACTATCGCGTTTTCACCATCGTGGTTTCGTTGTTTCGCGTTATCGTCATCGTACTATCGAGTATCATGTTTCAAATTAGCACATTCAAAGGCGATGGCCCTAACGGTATTCCGTAGTTACTCTACTTTTTACAACAGTTCAATTCTCCAAAAGGTCCGTTCAAAGACCCTGAGAAAAAGGAAAGAGGAAGTGGAATCATGAATCCATTCCCCCACCATTTCTCTTCAACCACAACTACTCTCAGAAAATCAGAGTAAAACGAGCCCTTTAGTGGTTGGTGACTATGTTTCCTAAGAATGTCACTGACAAAAAAATAGTTCACCAAAACATAGCAAAGTTACACTGAAATTGTCAATGAATGATCAAATCAGTATCATAAACACATGTTAAACATGTCTTTTCATAGTTTCTGATATTACAGTGCATCAGATATGATTGATATCATATTTCTAAGTGGGCTACTTTCGACTACTAAAGGCCGGACTACGGAGGCAACCCTTGCTGGTGTGACGGAATATTTTGCGTTAGCATATGAACGTTATACTCTTGATATTCATACGCTATAATATATATGTTGTCAGTTCACCTTAAGCAGTTCTGTGTAACTGTCCCTTGTCGCATCAGATGGGTACTCCCAATCAACATCAATCCCGTCAAAGTCTCTGTCGCGCAGAAATATGGCACAATTCCTGGCAAACTCAACCATAAGACCACGTGACTGGGCAATCTGCAGAAACCCCGCCCCGCCGTTTGATGCTCCGCCCACAGAGAGTAATGTCGTCAGATGAGGGTGTTCAATTTTTAGGTTGGTAAAATCGAAGTAAAGACCTTCCTTGTGATACAATTGTCCATTATCATCTTTTGGAGAGGATGGAATCAGTTTGACTTTAGCAAAGTCTATTTGAGCAAAAGCATAGATCAGATGAGTGCAGAGCGTTGTGTTGATGTTCGAAATATAGAATCTGGCATCGTAGGAGGCAAGTTCGTTTGACCAGTTTGTGAAGTAACAAAACGATTTCAGTTTATTGTCTGTAATTAAAAAAAAATAATTTAAACGTTGGGTAGTCATTTGAAAAAGAAACCTGTATAAGGCATGAAAATTCTAGAATTGTCTATATTGAAGACGCCGAGACCCGGTAGGTCCGTCGGTAGCGTGCAGGACTTGAGAACAGAGAGTCTTGGGTTCGATACCTGGGCCCGTATTCACCAACCATTCTTACGCATATTCTTAGTCTTATTCTTCAGGATTTTCTGACTGTGAAAGTAAAAGAACTTCTGATTGGCTAAACCAAAAGGTTTAGCCAATCAAAAGTTCTGTTACTTTCTCATTGACAAGATTCTGAAGAATAAGACTAAGAATGTTCTCCAGAATGGTTGGAGAATACTGACCCAGGTTACCACTCCTGGCTAGGTAAACTTCTTTCCGAGGATTGATGATGGTCACTTCGACAAGATTCATTCCTCTCCCATCGCTGAGCATCGTCATCGACGAATATTACGTTGGGAAAGCGCCAGTGGCTTGGAATGAAGATCATGCGAGGCACTGGTAAAAGAGACTCCAGGAAAGCATGGATATAGTTATACTGAACGCCGTGATATAATAACTGCAATGATGTTGAAAACGGCATTACACACCATACAATCAATCAAACATGTTGAAGATATTTTTTAAGCGGCATAGAACAGTTGTAAGGAATTTGTTAGGCCTATCTGAAAAGGTAGAAAATAAATTTCGAAATGGTGAAAATACTGTTTAACCCTTTACCAAACAATCCCTGTTTTTACGACCCTGAGACAAAAACATTGTGGGAAAAGGAGAAAATGCTGGTAACCAGCATTTTCTCCTTTTCCCACAATGTTTTCTACCCTACTGAAAACATATTTCAATTTTTCAAGCTACGTGTTTTTTTGTCGGCTGCAAGTGCTTTCGATTTGTACCAATCTAAAATTTTGCTATTTGGTAAAGAGGTAACAGAATTTTCTCCTTTTTCCAAAATTTCGAAATAGCGGTGTTTCCTTAAAACAGTTAAAACTCGGGATGGTTTGCCAAAGAATTACGTAACCTGTGGATAAGAAGGAAAACGGGCTACGCATGGTAAACCGCAAACGCGTAAGTAGAATGGATATCTTCCCTCGCACAACTATACCACATGGGAGGCGTCTTTTGAACCGTGCTATGTGAAAAGGCATTGAATGCATCTACAAAAGAGTATCAACCCATGTCAGCCTGCGCAGTCCTGGGCCGATACTTGTTGCTTAACCCATTACCAAACGACAAAATTTTTGACTGGTCCGAATTGAAAGCATTTGCAGACAACAAAATAAAAGTGACTAAAAATTTGAAATTTGTTTTGTGAAGGGTAGAAAACATTGTGGGAAAAGGAGAAAATGCTGATTACCAGCATTTTCTCCTTTTCCCACAATGTTTTCTAACGGCTTTTTTCTCAGGGGCGTCAAAAGTAGGGATTGAGTGGTAATGGGTTAAAGTCCAATTTGTCTGCATGCCGAATGACCATTCTACCTGTAGATTTAGGTGGCTGTTTGACAAAATGAATTTTTTTTACCATGATGATACGAGGATTTGCTTGAATGCATCTCGGAGGTTCAACAAACTGCCTTTGCCAGATCGCCGCTTATAATGTATGTACCACGCTGTGTGGAAAAGGGTACTTAATGCATCTGCTAAAAATATCGATCCAGGTCAGCCTGCGCAGTGCCCGCAGGCTGACCTGAGCCGATACTTTTTGCTATAGGTCATTTTTTGAGCATGTCGAAGGACTAAACTGCCACATGATTCAATCGTTTGTTAGACGAAGTGGATTTTACGGATCCTAGATCTTATAATGACTGGCTTGGAATCATGCATCACGGACATTAAGACTCCTTTTGTCAGCGCATAACTCAGATATGTCACCAGGACACGGAGGGGATGAGGGAGGGAGCAGTTCTGGCCGTCCATTACAACACACATATTACGCACTATACGGATGTGCGTCATGTTTAAATTGATTGGATTAGACCTAAGATACTTCGTATTCCCTTAGTGCACAAAGCTGTCTTTATCATTCAACCTTACAGCGTTAAGCTGGTAACTAGCTGTTCTGCTTTTCCCAAACTGTTTTTTTTTTTGTTCTTTCCAAATTAAGTTTTTGTCCTCTGGCCTATGTGTAGGCTAATTTGTCGTCTGCAAAAGCTTTCAAATTTGGACACGTCTAAAAATTGTCCTCTGTTAAAGAGTTAGATCCATTTAAAGTAAGCCCTAGTTCGATCCCGACTGGGATTTTGTCAGCAGAGACGTCGGAATGTCCTTTGACAAGACACTTTTGAGCCCCAATATATCACCGTAGAACGCTAGAAAAACATGATTAACTCATTACCAAACAGCAATATTCTAGGCCTGTCCAAATCGAAAGTATTTGCCGGCGACAAAATAAAAGTGACTGAAGGTTTGAAATTTGGTTTGTGAAGGGTAGAAAACATTGTTGGAAAAGGAGAAAATGCTGGTTACCAGCATTTTCTCCTTTTCTCACAATGTTTTCTAAAGGCTTCTTTCCCAGGGTTGTCAAAAGTAGGGATTGTGTGGTAATGGGTTAAGTGAACTGTTGAAAGCGATGTAAAACTTTTCCGAACCCGAAAACAAAATTACATGTACCTGAGGAACAGGCTATTATAAATCCGAGTAAAATAATCGAAACTATTCCATATTTATTCCAATCCATTGTTTTTGATGTATCACTGAGAAAAGATATATAGTAAAGTGAGATCAAACACAGAATGACAGTCACTGTGTATCATCAATTACTTTTAACGTAATAAATAGTGATATAAATTAAACCAAAACAAGGGATGTTTAAAAACAACCCCACTCCTTAACTCTTTACCAAACGACAAAATTTTAGACTGGACCAAATTGAAAACACTTGCAGATGACAAAATAAACGTAACTCAGATATTGGAAATTTGTTACCAGCAGGGTAGAAAACATTGTGGGAAAAGGAGAAAATGCTGGTTACCAGCATTTTCTCCTTTTCCCACAATGTTTTCAAAAGCTTTCTCCTTCAGGGATGTTAAAAGTCGTCATTGTGTGTATAGGGATCCTCCGTGGCTCAGTGGTAAAGTGTAGGAGTCGTGACCTGGAGGCCCCGGATCCGAGCCTCTGAATCCAACGGATTTGTAGGCGTGTCCTTGTGCAGGACACTTCATAACCCGGCCTGATACTGGTGAAATCCAGAAAATGCATAAATGATTAAGCCGTGATATGGCTGAAATAATATTGAAAGCGGCGTAAAACGGCATTCATTAAAACAATCAATCAACCTTAACAATTTCCCAAAAACAGTCAAGAAATACCTTCAGAAAAGATAGACCGCGTGAATTGCCAGCAGATAGACGGGGACCCTTAGGATAAACATGTCTTCAATTTTGACCAATCATAAATTTCTATTTATTCATTTGTTATCAGTACCAAAAAAAGTGGGTCAAAAGCCAACACTGTGAGCTACGCTACGCCGAAAAAAACTTTCACATGATAATATTGAAAGTGTTTGCAGATAACATATAAAATGTGGCTCAAATGGTGAAATTTGGCTTTGTAAAGGATCCGAAACATTTTGAGGAAAGGAGAAAATGCTGGTTACCAGCGTTTTCCCATGTTGTTTTAGTACCTTCTTTGTGAGGGTCGTTACAAGAAGAGATTTTGTGGTAAAGGGTATATACTCTTTGGCTCTGCTCGGAAGCTTTGTCAGTGAGGTACAGCGCTTGAAACCAAGAGGTAGCTCGTTCGAATCGATTTTCTTTCCGACGATTAATGATCGTCATTGCGACTGGTTACATTCCTCCTTCACCGTTGATACGTCTACCATAAATTTGTGGGTCAGCAGCCAGCGGCTTGGGAAGAAAATACAGCACTGGTAAAGGAAAGCCCAGGAAAGCATGAATAGTTGCACTGGCCGCGTTTACATGCAGACAATGACTTTCTTTCTCAAAGTCAATGGTAATTCTTGAAATATTTTTGGACAGTGACAGTATATATTTAGCGTTGAGGAAGTACAGAAAATTTACGTATCGTTATCTATGTTTGGTTTTCAGTCCCTTCCTTATCGTGTGGGACGAATGTTGAGTAAAAGTAAAGATACGCGACTCACCCAGTAACGTTGTAATGCAGCCATTATGAATGACTAACTAAAACAAAAGGACAGGTGAGGGGCGGTAAATATGTTTATGGGGAAAAAAATACTGGCGTAAAATCGTCGTATTGTTGAACCCTTTAACCAACGATCACATGATATTAAGATGCTTAGAAAGAATCCTTTTGAAAACAGTTGGAACCAGCATTTTCTTGTAACATTAAACATAAATCTGCGGTTTGTCTAGCTAGCGCCATATCCCTTCAACACATAATCACGTGCTTTAACCCTTTCCCATACAATCTCTGTATTTTAGGGCTCTATGGAAGAGGCCTTTTGAAAACATTGTGGAAAAAGGAGAAAATTTTAGACTGGTCCAACATGAAAGCATTTGGAGACGACAAAATTAATGGGACTCAAAAATTAAAACTTGTTCTGTAGAAAACATGGTAGGAAAAGAAAAACCCGGGAGTTAACTCTTCATGAAACCCAAAAATTGAAGACTCAAACATACTGAAGCATTTCGATAGGTGAGTGCAACACTATTCTAAGTGTATGTACATTGTACAGGCACTTAGAATAGCGTTGCACTCACCTATCGATTTACGTACCACAAAATAATAAGTCCTATAACTGGATTCATCTTTCAAAGAGTAGAAAACATTATGGAATAAGGTGAAATTACTTCTTTTCCCAAACGTTTTCAAATCTTTTTGTCTTGGCCTTGAAAGTATGGGACTGTTTGACAAAGGATTACGTTTTTACCAAGCGACAAAATTTTGTACTCGACCAAATTGAAGGCATGTGCAGACGACAAAATTAACGTAGCTCAAATGATTATTTCTGTCTCAGAAAAGATAAAAAAACAATGTGGGAAAAGAAGAAAATGCTGGTTACCAGCATTTTCTTCTTTTCTATACAGTGTTTTCAAAAGTCCCCTTTCTATATAGGGTTGTTAAAATTTCATATTGTGTTAAAAGGTTTGAATAACTGCAAAAATAAAAACAAGAGAATTATTTACAAAATATTTATTTAGCAAAATAATGGCAGTGATTATTTCAGATTGTTAAGTAGAGCTTCATTTATTTCACATTCCATGATACAAGAATAAATTTGTTGGTATAACAACATGACATTTATCTACATTTTCACTCCCATACAGGACAAAAATATCCTATCATAACATCAAAATTTCGTGAATGCAGTAAGTGTCTGACATGGAAAATGAAAGGCAGTGGAAGATTAATTTTGGAAAAAATCCTTGTAAAATATGAATCCTCAACGTAAATGAAGGTCCAGTGTATTAATTTATGTGTAAAACGACAACTTGCGGTGATCTCTTCTAAAAACAAATGTGACTAACAGACAAGTTGATCACAGCTACCAATTTGTCCTTCTGCCACAATATCTTCACATTATGGGTAAGAATATGAAAAACACAACAAACTCTAGATCCAAGGTCAGACTATACATTTTGCACAACAGAATCTTGATCTTACATAATTGCAAAACAAAACAAACAAAAAAACTAATGAATCAATCTTTATGCAACCAGAAAATGTTGCTTTTAACCCATTCCCACACAAGAAAATTTTAGACTGATCCAAATTGAAGGCATTTGCAGATAACAAAATAAATGCAACTCAAAAAATGAAATTTGGTTTGGGAAGGGTAGAAAACATTGTGAGAAAAGGAGAAAATGCTGGTAACCAGCATTTTCTCCTTTTCCCACAAGGTTTTCAAAAGGCTTCTTTCTCAGGGTTGTTAAAAGTCAGGATTGTGTGATAAAAAATTAATCGGATAATGCTTCCCTAAGGACATAAATTTGGAATTGACAATATTAAAAACATTTGCGGATGACAAATTTTTAAAAAATGTCGGACAAATGATAGTCTCAGTCTGAGATATGATGGAAAATACTGTAGGAAAATGAGAAAATACTGGTTACCAGCATTTTCTGCTTTTCCTCAATTTTTAGGGCCTTCACTTTCAGGATCGTTAAAACTTTTGGATTGTATGGGGTAAATTGGGGTTATATGGTAAAGGGTTAACTTTATACCAAAGAACAAATTTTTAGACTGGACCAAATTCAAAGCATATGCAGACAACAAATTAAATCTTGACAGTATAATGATTTCTGACTTTGAAGGGGCAGTAAAATATTGTTGGAAAAGGAGAAAATGCTGGTTACCAGCATTTTCTTCTTTTCCCACAATGTTTTCTATAGGCTTCTTTCTCAGGGTTGTTAAAAGTCAAGATTGTGTGGTAAAGAGTTATCCACTGATTGATAAAATCAAAGTATGGAGAGATCAAATAGATTGCTCAAATTCATTACCTCCCATGTTTTTGAACAAGTTTTTAATCACTTCTACGGATATTTTTTGTCATCTGATCATCTGATCACTTCCATAAATGCATGCTAAAATCATTTACATAAATTCATCCTTAATTCATTTACATAAAAAACAAGCTTTAATCATTCATTTATCAATGCATGTGCCATATGTAGGTAATTACATATACACATACATGTGTCCACACATACATACTTACATATACATGTATATAATGTACATACCGTTACATATTTACATATGCACATAGATGTACACTTACATACATTCTTACATAATACAAACATACATAGATCACTTTACATTCGAAATATAAAATTCCAAGCATATCATCCTAGCATTCCAAGCAGAAAATCCAGTTATAAATATATTATTTTTTAAAACCAATCCTTAACATTCTCTATGTATATCAACCATCCCACAATAAATGAAATAACCTTTAACTCTTTACCACACAAGAAAATTTTAGACTGGTCTAAATTGAAAGCATTTGCAGACGACAACATAAATGTGACTGAAAAATTGAAATTTGTTCTGGGAAGGGTAGAAAACACTGTGGGAAAAGGAGAAAATGCTGGTTACCAGCATTTTCTCCTTTTCCCACAGGGTTTTCAAAAGGCTTCTTTCTCAGGGAAGTCAAAAGTAGGGATTGTGTGGTAATGGGTTCATACCCCTGCCAGCGCTTTGACAGAAACAGGCAATTACATACTAGTATTTTGTACACAGACGGATACAGAGACGGACACATGGAAGGACAGATGGACAGACAGGCTAATTCCAGTATACCCCCAAAAACATTCTTTTTGCGGGGATATAGATATTCAGAAACTATACTAGTAATTACAGAATAGAATTACAGGATAGAATGAGGACTTTTTATACCCTGTCATAAGAAGCTCTTAAAAATTGTAGTACTCTAAGAGAAGTACTGCAATGTTGACAAATCAATTATGGGTGAATACATTCTTTTTCTTACTAAACCCAATATGACACAAACCCCTGCTTCTCACGAACGTAAAGATTTGTTTGTTTGTATTTTGGATTTTATATTGTTTTAACAGCATAGGTCATATTGCAGAAAACATTTTTGGAATAAGGAGAAAATGCTGGTTACCAGCATTTTCTCCTTTTTCCAAAAATGTTTTCCTAAGCCTTTTATCACAAGATCATTAAAACTCAGAATAATGTGGCAAAGGGTGAAGGTTTTAGCCCTTTATCAGGTAACAAAATTCTAGCCTGGTTCAAATTGAAAGCAATTGTAGACAATGGTTCAATTTTTCTCTGATAGACTAGAAAACAGTTGGAATAGGAGAAAATGCTGATTACCAGCATTTTCTCTTTTTCCCACAATCTTTTCAAAAGGTTTCTTTCGTAGGGTCTTTAAAAGTCAACATTAAAGGGTAACCTAATTACCTGTCAGTGCACTAGGAAATGCAAAACACAACCACAAATGTCACATTATCCTTCTGTCCTATTGTTATAATCACCCTAAACATCAGCGAGAATGATTATAAAGTATATGAACCTATTTCTGTACAGTAGTCACTTTAATCCTTTACCAAACCATTGCAAATTTTAACTACCCTAAAAGTGATAGTTTTTGAAAACATAATGGGAAAAGGAGAAAATGATGAAACCAGCATTTTCTCCTTTTCCCACAATATTTTTTTCCCCCTCTTCCTTACGAAAATCCAATAATATGAACCACATTTATCTTGCCATCTGCAAATGCTTTTTATTTGCATGATTCAAAAATTTTGTTGCCCAGCAGTGAGATAAAGCTCCTGCTGGTAAGACTATATGAGAACACTATTGCAAAAGGGGACATTTGCTTATAACAAGCAAATGTCCTATTTTCCAAATCAATGCTCTGCTAGTAATAAAAAGGAAACCCTTACTTCAAATAGTTGCCTTTTGTGTATAAACTATTTGTTTTAGAAAAATTTGGTAGATGGTAGATCTCTTAAAATGGCCAATACAGCAATGGGTAAACCTAATACCAAATAAATACTGGTACTAGTTTAAAGTCCGACAAATTTCAAGAACAGTGTGGAAAAAGGAATTTAAGGAATGGCTTGTAGGAAGCACAATGTTTAGATTCATGATCAGACTGCAGATTCCATGCAGTCTGATTTGGATCTACAACTAATACATGTACTTCCTTTACTTCCTTTACAGTATGTATTTTACAAACCCTGTAGGCTTCTATAGAGCATCGTGGGAAGGGAGAAAAAACAGGTAGCCAGAGTTTTCTCCTTTTCCAACAATGTTTTCTACAATGGAAATCATCATATGGACCAATTCTATGGACCATATCATATGGTTACCGGCATTTTCTCATTTTCCCACACTGTCTTCAGAAGGCTTCCTTCTCAGGGTAGTGAAAACCAGGAAAGGGTTAAACCAATTTTGAAAACTTATTGGCAAAAAAGAGAAAGCAATTCCTCTTCTTGCCGGCCAAGTCTCATACACAAGTGCCTGTATATTCATAGATACTAGTAAATCCTATAACCATATAGACAGTCCTGAACAAAAATTCTTTTCAAAACATTGTTGGGAAAGGAGAAAATGTTGGTCCTGTCAAAGACGAAAATCATCATGGGAACTACAACTCGTTTGTCGTCTGCAAATGCATTCAATTTGGTATAAGAGTAAGAATGGCATGATTAAACCTTTCCCAAACGACAAATTTTGGACTCTTCCAAACCAAAAGAGTTTGCAGACGACAATTTTAGATTAGGAGAAAATGGCAGAAAATTCTCGAAAAGGGTAGAAAACACTGTTACTGAAACACTCGTTACGAGCAATTTCTCCTTTTCCCACAGTGTTTTTAAAAGACTTTTCCTGCAGACAAGTAAAAACCAGGGCTTGTTTGGGAAAGGATTAAAACTTACATAAAATCATGAGCAACCAAGCAAAACTAAAGCTCTCACTGTCCACATAGTAAAAAAAGTCTCTTACAGGGCTAAAAATTATCGTTCCTTTACCAACTTTCACACAAAATCTCAACATTTGAAAACCTAAGAAAGACAGATTTTGAACAGATGTCTTTGAACAAAAGGAGAAAACATTGGTTACCAGCAATTTCTCCTTTCATACAATGTATGTAAAAGACAAACCAAACACATTTAGCTGCATTCAGGTTGATGTCTACAAATGCTTTCAGTTTGGACGAGTCTAAAATTTTGCCATTTGGAAAACAGAAAAATCTGCTACTCTTCTAAGCATACATTTATCCATTCTACAAAACTATCCAATCACATCCACACTACAAGTCACACATCCACAACAAATTGAAAGCACTAAAATCATTTCCCACCAATGATGCAATAGTTAACAAATAGAATTAACTTATTCTTCAAATCTTGGCAACAAATTAACTCATTATCTCCTGCTTGATGGCATTCTATAAATACACATCTATCTAATTTGGGCATGCTGGGTACAGAATCTGACTACTTTTCTATGCAACAATTATTTTGAAGTTTAAACTGAAATAAACGTTTACTCAATAAAAGAATACCTGGTGTGATTCATTCTGCTATGATCTGCAGTTTAGAGAAATATGGAGCTAAAACAGGCCTGATTTCTCCTCAAACATATTGATAAAAGCCATTTTCTCCATTGCTACTTTATAACGCTTTTTACTACAATCCCCCAAATATTAGAAGGGACCGGGGGGGGGGGGGGGGGGGGGGGCGAGGAATGATGCCTCATAGCAGACAGGTCGAACCTTTGAAGAATATGAAATATGCAGACAATACAAATTAACTCCATATGACAAGTTTTGACAACCCAGAAGATTAACGCTTTTCGTCATAATTTTCGACAAAGAGAAAAGACTGGTAATCATTATTTTCTACTTTTCTGTTTTCAAAGACAAAGCCCCTGTGATCGCTTTGAATTTGGAGAGGTCTAAAAAAGGTCCTGTTGTGAAAGAATAACTCGATCACTTCCAGAGGCAAATTTACCACAGGCAAATTTGAAAACAATGTGGTAAAACATTGATAAAATAAAGAGTTATTTCTCCATTTAAACAATATTTCTTTAAGAGAATCAATACAGTTTTCCATCCATGAGTGGAAATTTTAATACTATACCAACTAGGGTATTTCAAATCTTATAACGTCATTATCAATATCTGCAGAAACGGTTTTTATAAAATTTGATTGTATGTAGTTACATTATCCCAAGTTTTAATGACCCTTAGGGAGAAGCAATTTAAAAATATTGTGGGGAAAAGGGACAATGCCAGGTAACCAGAATTTTCCCCTTTTCCCACAGTGTGTTCTAGCTTACTCAAAGCAAGTTCCATTATAAAAGTCACACAAAAATTGTTGTCTGCAAATGCTTTCAATTTGGACCAGTTTGCATATTTGTTGTTTGGTAAGGAGTTAAGCATATACATGTATTATGCAAAACCAGTCTCAAAATAGTTTGCCCATTGGAAACTATTGCACCAGTGTTAAGAAATTCTGAAAGCCATTTTTGATATCTTTTTGAGCAATGTATTGGATACAAGTGCCCTTTCAACCCATTACCTCTGCGCACAAATTTAACTCTACGGAGAACTTCATTTGAATTTGCAGGGAATGTACATGAAAATCAGTGAAAGATCTGACTGCACACTGCATGTAGTCTGATCTTTAATTTTCACTAATACCGGTAATTCAAAGAAATCTTGCATAAAATAAACAGCCTTGCATCAAAACAGATTTCCAATGTTTTGTTTTTGTAAGATGAAAAAAATAGGTGAATGATTTCCCCTGCTCCAAATAATGCCCCTAAAGGAGCAATTGGCTAAAAATAAGAAACGCAGTCTTCACCTGCAAACCTATTTCAGATGGTAATGAGATCATCTTTCTTTAGAAGTCTCTATGCTGGAATAGTCTATTAATAGCACATGAGGTAATGGGCTAAGTCACATAGGAAATACCATAAATACAATTCTGTACATTTCTTGCTGCCACTGAGAGCCATAAATATAACACAAACATAATTATCACACACTACTTGTTCACAAATTCTTCCAACATAGAACTTCTACTATTTCTACTTTTAAAACTACTCAACTCATTACCAAACGACAATAACCTAGGCTTGTCCAAATCGAAGACATTTGCAGACTGACAACAAAATAAGAGTGACTGAAAAGTTAAAATTTGTTTTTTGAAGGTAGAAAACATTGTGGGAAAAGGAGAAAATGCTGGTTACCAGCATTTTCTGCTTTTTCTACAGTGTTTTCAAAGGCCTTCTTCCCTTAGTGTCGTTAAAACTAGGAGTTGTGTAGTAAAGGGTTAAATTTATAAAAACATGTTTGTTTGATAAAGTATCATCACCTACATTCAAGGGTGACAACCTATGTCATAGCAGAGGTGTCGGAACAGCTGCTATTTTGTGCGCAAAGTGCAGATTAATTACTTTAAAAAGATATATGTAACTAAAATTTACTTAGAATACCTACATCATCTGGTTAGGGTAAATATATACTCTCTCAAAAAAGAAACGCAACATCAGATTATCTTTTTGAAATATTATACCAGAGATTGACAATTTATGAGTGATTTATTGACAATATGTGACAAACTGTGATATTCCAAGGTAAAAGAACTCATGAACAAGAAGTGTGCCAATTTTTGCATTCCTGTGTAAATTATTTATATCATAAATTATGAAAATAATATATGAAGTAAATTTCCTATTTTCTGTATGTTGCGTTTCTTTTTTGAGAGAGTATATTTGTCCATGAAACAATGTTGTAGTTCCAAACACTTCAACACAATTTATCTTAACGGCATTGTATACAACATCTATTTTTAAATCGCACATGTGTCAACGGCTACGAAAATTGTGCGGAGGTAATTGCAAAATGAACAAAACTAATGAACAAGATATTAACGTATACTATCGAAGAAAGTTGTCAGGTACCATATGCACTGCTTTGTTTGGACAGATCTTCAATAACAATAATGTACACGCTGAAAAGCTTACCTTTTTTTAAAACGAAAATGACGGATTTAAAATGTCTCCGATGATGTATGCTATGATGTAGGTTGTTACCCATGTTCATTTATGCCTATCAACCATAACAGAATTGGTAAACATTGGACAACATCTAAGTAAACACAAAAAACATAAAATTTATTAAGTATACTGTATCTTCAATACTTCCTATTTAGTCATTCTTAAACTACAATCAATTAGTGAACACAGAGTTTATAAAATGCACCAAAAACTGCAGTAAAATCAGCTTCTAAATACCGTACCAATTCCAAACTTTGTCTTGTTTAAATCAGTAATCAACTTTCACATTTTCAACCCATTACCACACAGCAAAATGTTAGACCTATCCAAATTGAAAGCATCTGCAGAGGATAATTTCATTGTGGCTCAAATGGTGTAATTTTTTTTATTTGGATAGAGTTGAAAACATTGTGGGAAAAGGAGAAAATGCTGGTTACCAGCATTTTCTCCTTTTCCCACAATGTTTTCGAAAGGCTTCTTTTCCAGGAGCATCAGAACTCAACATCGTGTGGTAAAGGGTTACAATAACCTTCTAAATACCATACCAATTCATAACTTTTTCTCATTCTAATCAGTACTCAACTTTCATATCTGTGCTTATCCATAAAACTTTACCTTTTAACTCTTTACCAAACCACAAAATATTAGACGAGTCAAACTTGAAAGCTTGTGCAACATAAATGTAGATCTAATGATAATTTCTGTCCCTGATAGAGTACAAAACATTGTGGGAAAATGAGAAAATGCTGGTTACCCGCATTTTCTCCTTTCCCACAATTTTTCCATAAGACTTGTTGTATGGGTCATTCAACTCTGCCACACAGTACCCACTTTTAACGACCCTAAGAAGCCTATAGAAAACATTGTGGGTGAAAGAGAAAATGCTGATAACCAGCATTTTCTCCTTTTCCCACAATAACTTTTACTCTTTCAAAATCCGAAATCACCATATTTCCAAATTTTAATTTGTTGTCTGCAGATGCTTTGAATTTGGTACGATCCAAAAATTTGACGTTTGGTAAAGAGTTAACCCTTTCCCAAACGACAAAATTTAAGACTGGTCCAAACTGAAAGAACTTGCAGCATGGTCTCCTTTTCCCACAATGTTTTCAAAAGGCTTCTATCTCAGGGTCGTAAAAACCAGGGCTTGTTTGGTAAAGAGTTAAACAAGGAATTGGTTGCTGAAGAATCAAACTACTAAAGAAACTGAAAGAATTTCTCAACTAATCGCTGAAAAACCAATACTGTGATTTCAAATATCGTTTTTATGCAAAACTGTTACTGCTTTGGACAGTGTGGATCTTAGATCAAAGCGCACATCCTGAGCAGTCTGATCTTGGTCTACACTTCCCCAAAAAAATTCTTTGAGTCTAGTTCAGCAACACTAAGAACAAAAGCTATGGCTACGTAGTAATCATGTCAGTTATATTGTCATTGAACACTTGGAAGAAAGCAGTTTTCTCCACCTTGAACACTTTTGCGACTAGATTTAGTCATCATTTTTTAACCCTTTACCACATAATCCCAACTTCTAAGAAAAAGAGAGAGAAAGTTTATGAAAACATTGTGGGAAAAGGAGAAAATGCTGCTAACCAGCATTTTCTCCTTTTCCCACAATGTTTTCTATTGTTTTCAAATCAAATTTCAATTTCTGAGTCACATTTAATTTGTTGTCTGCAAATGCTTTCAATTTTGACTAGACTAAAATTTTCTTGTTTGGTAAAGAGTTAAACAAATACAGCATAGAAAAATATACATGTAAATGCTTTTAAATAAAAAAAACTATTTAATACGCACATGTTAATTGATATAACAATATTCAAAGTACCATGAGTGAAAAAATATATGTATTTGCTGCCATTTTTTTCACGAAAAAATATATCAAAACTGCTGCCTTATTTTGTATAATGATGATGGCAAATAAGAAAAACATAGGTGAGTACCAATGCTTGTATGTGGTTGCTTTTCCAGTGAAATTCCAAGACCAAAGATGGGTCATAACTCTGTGCAAGAAATTTTTTGGGTTACTTGTCCCTGTGGAAAGAATTCCCAAGAAAGACAGCTCTTTACAAAACAACAAAAATGTAGATTGGACTCTCTATGAAATGCAAAGTTTTCGACTTCAGTTTGTTCATTAAAAAGGAACTTTCAAGGAAAAAACATCTTGGATACAAACAATAATTTCTGTATTTGAGTCCAATTCTGTTGCATTGCAGACCATTTCTAACTTATTCTTGACTACAAGATCATGTGTTTTAATGACCCTGAAGAAGAAAACTTCTGAAACATTGAGGGAAAAGGAAAAAGTGTTGATATTCAACATCACTTTTATTATCTTTTAACACAGATATGCGCGCTAAATAACCAAAGTTGTCCATGCGCCATAAAACAACATTCATTCATTTGATATTCAACAGGTTTTTTCCTCAGGACTATTTCGTAAAGAGTTACTGACAGAAATGCCGATGGAATGATTTCAAAGCTATTTCAACACTACAAAAACCTTCTAAAAACCAGTACAGCTGCGCTAAGCATAATGAAGGAATGGAAATAAGTGTCTCAAACTGAATGGAAAACACTGAGGGAAAGATTTCTTGACTTTAGCAATCAACTGCTCTTTTCTGTCAGTGTTTTCAAAGCTGTCCCTGAAGGGATGTGAACAAGTATAATTTGTGAAGAAGTGAGTAAAATTCTTCCAGCAAATAATTGGAATGAAATTCATACATATTTGGTCCCATTTACTTCAAACTGCAGTATATTTTTTAACCTTACCCTTTCCCAAATAGTCCCAAGTTTTACCAACCCTGAAAGCAGGGGCTTATGAAAACAACTTTTGCAGCATTTTCTCCTTTTCCCACAATGTTTTTCAAAAGGCTTCTGTCTCTGGGTTGTAAACATCAGGGACTGTTTGGTAGGATTAAGTAAATCAAACATGCATTTGAATACCTATCGTAAACAACAATTATCATTTATCTGATGAAAAATACATGAATCAGAAAAAAAGTGAAATTTTTATGAATTTGATTCTTTGTCTACAAGGAAACCTTTGTATATCATGACACAAAAAACTACAAGATGATATTTAGATGGCACTAGTTAAAATAAGTTTTCTAACTATTATCTACTTTCATATTCCTTTCTGAACAATAAAACAGATAAAACATAACAAGACAGAAGTCATGTCTTAACCATTTAAGTTTATAAAGAAAATCCTTTATTTAACACTTTACCACACAATCATGTCTTTTATTGAACCTTTGGAGGAGGACTTTTCCAAGCATTGTTGGAAAAAGAGAAAATGCTGGTAACCAGCATTTTCTCCTTTTTTCATAATGCTTTCTATCAAAACATTCCATCATTTTAGTCAAGTAAATATTGTTGTCTTCAAACACTGTCAATAAAGAGTTCAGCAATCCTATGGAAAAAGGCTTTAAAAATCATTGTTGGAAAAGGATAAAATGCTGATAACCAGCATTTTCCCCTTTGCTCACAAAGTTTTCTCTATCCTTTCAAAGTACAATTCAAGAACTACATCTAAACAGTACTCTGCAAGTTACATGTAAGTTTATGCAAGTCAAAAATTTGTACCTTGGTAAAGAGTTCACCCTTCCTACACAATCACAATAGTGGTAACCATCATTTTCTCTTTTTCCTGCAATGTTTTCTCCCTGTTAACCCATTACCACACAATCCCTACTTTTGACAACCCTGAGAAAGAAGCATTTAAAAAACATTGTGGGAAAAGGAGAAAATGCTGGTAACCAGCATTTTCTCCTTTATCCAGAATGTTTTCTACCCTTCACAAAGCAAATTTCAAATTTTCAGTCACTTTTATTATGTCATCTGCAAATGCTTTCTATTTGGACAAACCTAAAATATTCTAGTTTGGTAATGAGTTAAAAGACATATCAAACAGTTTAAAACAGAACTAATCTGTTGTATGTTGGTGTTTTGGATTAGAAAAAATCCAAAATTATGTTGCCTGGTAAAATGTCCCTGATTGTCTAAAGATACAACTTCTATCTGCAGTGTACATATCTTTACCAGACAACAACACATCTTAGACATTCTGATGAGAATCTAAATGTGGCCCACATGAAAGGAGTCATTTAGGAAAGACAGAAAAACATTGCAAGAAAAGGAGAAAATGCCTTTTTCAAATGGATAAATAAAACTCGAGATTTTAAAATATAGGGTGAGATCTCCGAAATTTCAAATGAGAAAAGGGAGAAAATACATTTTGAAATGTTCAGGTTGCAATGTTTCTACATAATTTGCTCATCCGGAATTTTTTTTTTCTCCTAGAGTGGCAATATCTACTGGTTTTATTTGTATCTCTACGATCATGACAATTTGATTCTACCTAAAAAATTCGACATTCGAGAGCTCTAGATGACAAAATATTTCTACCTGTATTAAAATGTACAAAACTATGTTAACTCTTTACCACACAATCCCGACTTTTAACGACCCTGAGAAAGAAGCCTTTAGAAAACATTGTGGGAAAAGGAGAAAATGCTGGTAACCAGCATTTTCTCCTTTTCCCACATTGTTTTCTACCCTTCCTAAAACAAATTCCAATTTTTCAGTCACATATAATTTGTCGTCTGCAAATGCTTTCAATTTGGACAAGTCTAAAATTTTCTCGTGTGGTAAAGAGTTAAGACAATAATTTGAGCTTTTTTTATCTTTCAGACAATAATTCATGAAAGGCAGTATATGCAATTTGAACACATTTAAAAAAGTTGATTTACACATTTACATAAAAAAAAGTGTAAGTCACTAAGTCACTTCTTATATCTAGTATACAAAATATTTGTAAAAAAAAAATATTTTACAGATTTCAAATTTGTTTTCATATACACATATCTATAAATATAAAATCAACTCCTGAATTCACAGCATCTCAGTGGTTCACAGCTAGACCCTCACAGCATAGTAGCTGGATTCACTGGCTAATGCAGACAGTGTGGATCAAAGATCAGACTGCACAGAATGTGCAGTCTGATCTTTGATCCACACTGGCTGCTTCTTTGCCCTGCGCTTTGAGAACAAACAGCCATGTAATTGCAATATCTCCATAGTCTTGATTTTGCTTACCAAGCATTATGAGGGTTCATGCATACAGTCTCTTCATATGTACATTGTCTTTCTAACATTTTTTAATCACTTTCCACATGGTTTTATAAGTTCTGTTACTTTCACATCAACAAAAACAAACAATAAAATAATTGGTCTAGTCTATTTTCACGCTAAGATGACTCTTGTCGGCGTTTGTGGATATATCTTTGTTGGCGTTCCTGGATATGTTTTGGTCGGGGTGACGTTACTTAGAGGTGACTGTGTTACCAGAGGATTGGCAGTGTAGGTTATGTTTCCATGGTACAGCATCCCGTGTCCTGTCATATAAAAATTATCTATAGATCTTTTAACTTTTTACCACACGAGAAAATTTTAGACTGGTCCAACCTGAACGCATTTGCAGACGACAAAATAAAGGTGACTGAAAATTTGAAATTTGTTCTGGGAAGGGTAGAAAACACTGTGGGAAAAGGAGAAAATGTTGGCTACCAGCATTTTCTCCTTTTCCCACAATGTTTTCAAACGGCTTCTTTCTCGGGGGCGTCAAAAGTAGGGATTGTTTAATGGGTTAACTCTCAACACTTAACCCTTTCCCAAAAAATCCCTGGTTTTCATGACCCTGAATAAGAAGCCCTTTGAAAACGTTGTGGGAAAAGGAGAATATGCTGGTAACCTCCTTTTCCCACAATGTTTTCTACCCATCCCAAAACAAACTTCAATCTTTGAGTCACATTATTTTTGTCATCAGCAATTGCTTCAAATTTGGACTGGTCTAAAATTTTTTTGTTTGGTAAATTTCAGTCTTGTTCAAATTGAAAGCATTTGCTAACAACAATTTCATTGTGGCTATTTCTAAAATAAGGTAGGAAACTTTGTGGTAAAAGGAGAAAATGTTGGTTACCAGCATTTTCTCCTATTCCCAGAATGTTTTCCAAAAAATTTCTTTCCCAGGGCCGTTTCAAATTGGCATTGTGCATTTTAGGGTTGTTGAACCAATCCCAAGTTTCAATGACCGTTAGAAATCAAACTTTAAAAAAAGATGTGAGAAAAGGGAAAATTAGGTAACAAGCCTTTCTTCCTTTACCACAATGTTCATTTGCCATTACTTTCCCTGTGCTTTTTCAGTGACCTTCTCATAGAACAACCTGCTCTATCCTATTAAAGACAATTCTTGATTTTGTGTCTCCTTTCATAAACCTGCAGGGTGCATTAGCTAAGTTGAGTGTATTTCTTATGCACATAATACTAAAATATTGACAACTAACAAAGAAGAAAAAAAATATGTATCGCACTGCTTTTTTAACTACAGTTTTTTGGGAAAAATAGAGCTTTAAAAAACAGTTTTGGGAAAAAGCACTGCTTCTAGCCACAATTTTTTTTCACTGCCTGTACAAAATCCACAAAAATATTGCTTGTATAATTACCATTGAGGGTGGGTGATGTAAGTGGGGATTGGGTTGATGTAAGTGGGGATTGGGTTGTCGTATTTCCAACTCCAATTGTCAACTCTTCATCCCACATGTTATTCTGAAAGTACAAAATAAACTAGAGCTGTCACTGAATGTGACTTAACCCTTTACTAAACAATTCCTGCTTTTTACAACCCAGAAATAAAGGCCTTTTGAAAAAATTCTGGGAAAAGGAGAAAATGCTGGTGACCAGCATTTTCTCCTTTTCCCACAATGTATTCTGGTCTGTTGGGAATAAATTCAAATTTTTGAGTTATGTTTATTTTGTCGTCTGCATGTGCTTTCAATTTGGACGTATATAAAATTTTGTCGTTTTGTAAAGAGTTAATACCCCTGCCAGCACTTTCATAGAAACAGGCAATTATTTGTACACAGACAGACACACAGAGGGACAGACACATGGACAGTCTGATTCAAGTACATCCCTGTAAAGATTTGTTTTGCCGGTGTAGAATTACAGTAATTTTGTAATATGAAAGCTACAAAACATTTACGCTTATTTATACAAAGATAAAACACTTTGATCTGATCAGTCCACCTGTAGGCAAATTAACTTTTTGCTGCAGGACAAAATTTTAGACTCTTCCAAAATCAAAGCTGTTGTAGATGGCAAAATGATTGTGGTGTTCGTGGTCTTCAGTTAGAGCATTGGCCTCATCGCAACGACTATCGTCAATTCTCGGGGAGCAATTGGCTGGGCCGGCGAAAAATTTTCAATTTTTGATTTACGTTTTTTTTTTTCGCCTGCAAGAGCAATTTGAAACAATCTAAAATTTTGTTGTTTGGTAAAGAGTTAGTGATACATGTACTTTTAAGTCATCTATTCTAAATATGTTGGAAGTACATGTAATACATTTCTATAAAGAACAAACCTGCACAGCCAGGTCAGACAGAGCTGGATCAAAACTGTTAGCATCTTGAACAGTAGTTACAGTAACTTCTGGTTCTGTCTTAACTATGACTGCTGCCTCTTGTTTGATCACAACCTTCTGATTGGCTAACTGTGACTGAGACTGGTTCAGTGATGACTGAAGAATCTGTGACACAGTCTGTTGTGAAGAGGGCACTTGCTGCTTGACAGGGGTCATAGGGGTCAGAGGTTCCTGTTTGACAGGGGTGGACGGTTCTTCTGGCTCTCTGGGTAGACCAGCTTTTCCTTGTTCTATCAATTCTAAGTTTTCTGAAAGTATAACAAGAAAACCATGAGAGCCATGTGTTGCTCAAATGGCTTAAAAGCAAGGAAGTAGTAATTGACATTTCTCCATCAGAAATCTTTGACTTTCAAAACAGAAAAATCACAAAATCAAGGTTTGTCCTAATTGACTGGATTTGCAGATGACCACTAAGATGTTGAGCATGTCTGTATATGGGTAGAAAACATTGTGGGCAATGGAGAAAAATGCTGGTCACTAGCATTTTTTCTTTCTGTAGCAATGTTTTTAAAAGCTGTCCTGTCTTGGTTGTGAAAACTTTGGATCATGTGGTAGGGGTTAACCTAACATACAATTCATAGACAAAATCAGGTGACACTCATGCACAATAACCAAAGTTTATGAAGGAGGTCTACTCTAGAATCTTTTTTCCTAAATGACAAATTCAATGTTGTTCATAATGTGGTATTTTTCTTTCTATGGGAAAAAAAAAGTTGTGGGAAAAGGAGAAAATGTGCTTGTCTACATTTTCTCCTTTTCCCAAAATGTTTTTAAAAGCCATTTACCTTGCTTTGACATACTAGAAAAGAAGTTTACCTGGCTTGGACATGCTAAGTTTCACAGATTCAGGGTCCTTCTTTCTCCATTTTACAATCTCCTCCTCCATTTTCTCTATTTTGGCCGGATTTAATGCCCATAGGCAACCTTTTCTGGTGTGTGACCCTGTGCCAGGTTTTGAACTTTCAACTTTCGCAAAGCATTTATTCAAAGACAAGTTGTGCCTCACCGAATTCTGGAAAGAAAATATTCATAGAATACACTTTTAAACTTTTTTTACACACATTCAGATATTACAACAAATTTTTGACTCACTTATGTTGAAACATTTTGCCCAAAACAAATTATCTATTACCACACGAGAAAATTTTAGACTGGTCCAAATTGAAAGCATTTGCAGACGACAAAATAAAGGTGACATGAAAAATTAAAATTTGGTTTGGGAAGGGTAGAAAACACTGGGCCTCTTGAAAACACTGTGGGAAAAGGAGAAAATGCTGGTAAGCAGTGTTTTCTCCTTTCCCCACAATGTTTTCTACTATTCTAAAATCAAATTTCAATTTTTGATTCATGTTTATTTTGTTGTCTGCAAATCCTTCCAATTTGGACTAGTCCAAAATTTTGTTGTTTGGTAAAGAATCCCGACTCTTAAAAATCCTAAGAAAGAAGACTTTTGAAAACATTGTGGGAAAAGGAGAAAATGCTGGTAACCAGCATTTTCTCCTTTCCCCACAATGTTTTCTACCCTACTAAAATCAAATTTCAATTTTTGATTCATGGTTATTTTGTTGTCTGCAAATGCTTCCAGTTAGGACTAGTCCAAAATTTTGTTGTTTGGTAAAGAGTTAACTCTTTACCACACAATCCCAACTTAAAAACAACCCTAAGAAAGAAGCCTTTTGAAAACATTGTGGGAAAAGGAGAAAATGCTGCATTTTCTCCTTTTCCCACAATGTTTTCTACCCTGCTGGAAACAAGTTTCATTTTTTTGAGTTTCGTTTATTTTGTCGTCTGCAAATGCTTTCAATTTGGACCAATCCAAAATTTCGTTGTTTGGTAAAGAGTTAAAATTAATTTGTCTGGCAATGGCTAACACTTGGACTGACTATGAAATAATTTCCATACTTGTACATGTACTGCTGTTAACCAGCATTTTCTCCTTTTCCCACAATGTTTTCTACCCTATCAAAGAAACATTTTATCATCTGAACCAAATTTAAATATGTCGTCTGCAAATACTGTCAATTTGGACCAGTGAAAAGATTTATCGTAAGGTAAAGAGTTAACTCTTTACCAAACAACGAAATATTGGACCCTACCAAATTGAATGCATTTGCAGACAACAAAATAAATGTGGCTCAAAAACTGAAATGTGTTCATGGAAGAGTAGAAAAAAATTGTGGGAAAAAGGAGAAAATGCCAGTTACAAGCATTTTCTCCTTTTCCCACAATGTTTTCAAAGGGTTAAAGGGTAATACATTGTGCGAACCGGCTGAAGGGGCCAAAGGGCAGTCTTTTCATAAAGGAAATAAATGACTTGTAAGTGGACATAAATGGTCAAAAGAAAGACTGAAATTCTTCCAAACAACATCAATTGAAATGGAAATCAAATTATTTCATACAAAAATAACCATATTTGTTATAAAGGCAAGATTCAACAAAGTCATGGTCCACTGTGTATATTCATAACTTGTATAGAAATTTGAAAGCCTTTTATTGATCCTTTTGTACTCTGGCCCTTTTTAAACCCCCTATCCACAGGTATATTGATCCATGGGCAGATGGTTGAGTGTATAAATCCACAACAGGTAAATTACAGTACTGGTTATCTGAAACCTAACATATGCCATTAAAAAACGTGTTTAACCCCTTACCACAGAATCCAAAACTTTTACGATCCTGAGGAGGAAGGGTTTAGAAAGCATTGTGGGAAAAGAAGAAAATGCCAGTAACCAGCACAATGCTTTCTAACCTTCCCTAAATAAATTTCAGTTTTTGAATGTCATTTAATTTTTTGTCTGAAAATGTGTTCAATTTAGACCATTCCAAAATTTTGACATTTGGTAAAGAGTAAAGACATGGGAAAAAAAAAAGTTACCAGTTATTTGCAGACCTTTCTTGCTCACAATCGTAGGAAGGAGGGCTTTAGGAAATATAGGAGGAAAAGAAGAAACTGCTGGTCACAAGCATTTTATTTTTTTTTTTCCGCAATTTTTTCGACCATAACAGAGGAAAAATTCGTTATTTGAACCATTACAATTTTGACCAGTCCAAACCTTGCTCTCTAGAATAGAGTTTGACAAAGATCTGGGTTTTTTTTTACAAAATCTACTTCAGCAATTTCTGAAACTTATATGTGGTAAATCTATAATATAAATCTTGAAATTTTGTAATTTTAATAAATTTATCATCAGACACATTTTATAGCAAAATGTGCATCAGATACACAATCCTATGTATTTCCAGCGCTGTACTTTTTCTTTGTACTGTCCAGGTTTATATGATATACTGTATTTAGAGCCCTGCATTAATTGTTTAAAGATAAGAACAGGTGGTAGGTTTCTGATTGGTCCATTCAAATTCACAGCGGTCCAATACCAGACTGATTTCAGATTATCCTGCCAAATAACTAAAATGAAATTTCTAATTCAATAGTAAATACCCAAATATAGCTATTTTAAAGTTATGTTTTAGGGAATAAAACCTCCTTAAATTCAAGATCAAACAACACATTCTGTGCACTCTGATCTTGATCTACACTGTCTACAAATGGTTTGTCGTGCTCAACAGCTCCAGGATTAACTAGAGTTTGCACCTACTGACTCACAATTTGTGGTTTTTCTCTTATTTTATAATAGCAATTTGTGGTTTATTTAACCCTTTCCAAAATGACAAATTTTAGACCCTTCCATTTAGAGTTTGCGGACGACAATTTCAACTTTCATAACAATGGCAGAAAATTATCCGAAGGAGCAGAAAAAACTGTAGGAAAAGGAGAAATTGCATTTTCCCAGTGTTTTCAAAAGACTTGTACTGCAGACAAGTAAAAACAAGGGCTTGTTTGGGAAAGGGTTAATCCTTTACAACTTAGTGTTGCCTTTAAGGACCTCAGTAAAGAAGCCAATTGAAAACATTGTGGAATAAGGAGAAAATGCTAGTAGCCAGAATTTTCTTCTTTTCCGATGTTTTCACCCTTTCAAAGAAAAATTGCCCCGTTTGAGCTACATTGAAATTGTCGTCTGCAAATGCTTTCAATTTGGACAAAGCTAAAATTTTGTTGTCTGGTAAAGGGTTAATTGGCAGAACTCACTGTCATACCAATACATGTGCAACAAAGTTTTTATGCACCTAAACTACCAAACAAAAAAAATTTTCACCGGTCCAAACTGAAAGCATTAGCCGATGACAAATTAAATGTTGTTAAGATGGTGATTTCTTTTTTGGATGGGTAGAAAATGTGGGAAAAGCAGAAACTGCTGCTTACCAGCATTTCCTCTCTTTCCCACAATGTTTTCAAATGGCCTCTTCCCGAGGGTCTTTAAAAGTCGGGATTGTATGGTAAAGGGTAAACACTTTATCACTCAGGCAACAAATTATAGACTCTTCAAAGTGGAAAGCATATGTAGAAAACAAACTTGAAAATGGTACAAATATACTGAAGTAAAAGTCCTATGAAAAAAAAAAAGATTTCTGACATTGAGTCAACCCCTCAGTTGCCCATTCAAGGACCTTTGGCAGACAGTGTAGATTAAGATCAGACGGCACAAAGTGTGTGATGATCTTGGATCTTCCCTGCTGGAAACAAATAACAATTTTTTAGCTACATTTATTTTGTCATCTGCAAGTGCTTTCATTTTAGACCAGTCTAAAATTTTGTTGTTTGGTAAAGGGTTAAAAATTTATCATCCAGCAACTCCTTCTTTTCAAACTTTAACCCACTACCACACAATCCCTACTTTTGACGCCCCTGAGAAAGAAGCCTTTTGAAAACACTGTGGGAAAAGGAGAAAATGCTGGTAACCAGCATTTTCTCCTTTTCCCACAGTGTTTTCTACCCTTCCCAGAACAAATTTCAATTTTTCAGTCACCTTTATTTTGTCGTCTGCAAATGCTTTCAATTTGGACCAGTCTAAAAGTTTCTCGTGTGGTAAAGAGTTAAGATTTACATTTATCTGCCTTACAATCCACTGTAAGTGTTTGTGGTCCACTTACAAGTGTTGATAGAGAAGAATGTAAGACTAGCCTGAGCTGAAAGCATTTGTAGATGACAAATGTGTCACAAAAATTAATATTTGTTTTGAGAAGGATAGAAAACATTGTGGGAAGAGGCAAAAATGCTGGTTACAAGCGCTCTTCTTTGCCTTTGGCAAAAGTCTAACAGACTTGTCCAAATTGAAAGGGGATTGTTTAGTAAAGAGTGTTCAAGCAAATGATATGCCTATAGAAGCCTCTTCCATGTTACTGAATGATTTTTCAATCATCAACAAGATGACATTGAAAACACTTTGAGAAAAGAAGAAAATGCCCATTATAAGTCTTACTTACCTTCCAGCCATCAGGTGCTGTTTTAAAATATGGAAAGTTGTCTCTGAAATTAGAATAAAACAATTGGTCAATTTCAAAACAACTTCTTTTTCTGAATATTGGAAAAGGTTTCTTTTCATGATAAACCCCATTTTTGTATATGGCAAAACTTGCGGTCTGACAAATCATCATAATACCACTGAAACACCAAAATACCCCTACTTTTTTATTACTGTGTTATTATTACTTTTGAAGTTCAACCAAAACTTGTTATTGTTTAACCGATTACCAAACGACAATATTCTAGGCTCGTCCAAATTGAAGGCATTTGCAGACGTCAAAATGAAATCGACTGAAAATTTGAAATTAGTTTTGTGAAGGGTAGAAAACATTGTGGGAACAGGAGAAAATGCTGGTTACCAGCATTTTCTTCTTTACCCACAATGTTTTCAAAAGGCTTCTTTTCCAGGGGCATCAAAAATAGGGATTGTGTGGTACATAAAGGTTAATCTTATTGGTTATGACCATACAAAGGATTATATTTGAAGGACAAAAATTAGGCCATATCATATAATTTTGTAGGAAGTACATGTACTATGATGTCATGGTAACAAAAACAAGGATATAACGGGTGTGCTTTAAATCTAAATAATGTTTGAGAATGGTATTTTCTACGAAACAAGAGGAAAACTTCACAAGACTGTGACTGTAATTTAACTCTTCAAATTTAGACAAGACAAATAAAAGAGCAAAAGCTTCGCAAAGCGGAACATATACACCAAAAGGGCTTGTCAGTGAAATGGTTTAAAATCTAGAATGCCTGCAGATATCCAAACTTTGAAACACACATGCACTATCATCTATGCTACACATCATTCAGATTCATTGGGGCAAGTTTGAACTTACTTCAATGAAAATTGTAGAAGAGGTTGCATGCACAAGAAATTGCTTACAAAAGCTAGGGCATGTATACAGACAACTGTGACCGCAACATAATACCATCCTTCCATCAAATATAAAGTACAATATCTTTTCCACATATATAAAGCAAATTTGATCATTGTTCATGTAGAAGCACGATGCATTCATGGCACTCTTATCAAGTGTCCCATACAGTATTACCCTAACATGAAATTACTGTTTGCCAAGTGTTTACAATCTTTCACGTTTATTGCTCCTTGACTCAATGATTTATTTTAGTTAAATATTTTCTTAGTTAAGCCACAGTAAATGTTTTGTCACCCTTGGAATCATTGTGAGAAAAAGCTGTATATATCAGCATTTTCCCCTTTAACCACTAAGTTTTCAAATGCTTTCTTTCTCAGGTTTGTTAAAAATTGCAAGATGAATGGACAGTTTGGCCTAAATCTAAAGTAAAGTAGTGGGCAATTTGGTCAGGTATCAGACTGCATATTCTGTGCTGTCTGATCTTGTTCTACACTGTCCCCAAAAGCTTCTAGTATAGTCAACAGAATGGTAAGAAATTGACAGTTAATCGAGCTTTTTTCTGTTAGAGTGGGGCAATGGCCTAAGGCTTTTTAATTTCAAAAATGTCCAGATTGAGATATGCAAAAAGACACTAAGAGGAGACATGGGTTATAATTCAATTTGGATGATCAATTTACTGCAGAGTCAATTATTTGTTAACAGTTATATTATCACTGCTGACACATGGAGTCTCTAAGCCATCACTCAAGTAATTTATAGTAGTGCTATAAATAGCCTCCAGGGAATTTCCCACAAGTCAACCACCCTATGCCCATCCATTGAAAAGGTGTTATCAGATCTTGAGACAAATAAATGGCATTTAGCAGCTTTATTGTGATGCAATCACTCTGATAAAAATACCTGTACAGACCAGGAATGTTTGATCTACCAGATAAATAAACTTTTGTCCATTTGCATCTTATACTTGAACTTGAAGCTTTACTCTTTACAAAACAATCCCAGGTTTTCATGAACCTGGGAAAGAAGAGTTTTGAAAACATTTACCAGCATTTTCTCCTTTTCCCACAGTGTTTTCTGTTCTATTAGAGAGCTTAAGTTAATTTATACCAAAGTTGCAAAAATTTGTCTTGTGCAAATGCCGTGAAATCAGACTAGTCTAGAATTTTGTTGCGTGGTAAAGTGTTAAAGTAAAACCCTTATGAACGATGTGGCTTAGCTATACAGATAGATCTAGACAAGACCCCTCTGTTTTGTTAGCAAGACTGTCATTAAAATGTCTGCTGCTATATTTTTATAAAGTTCTGTTAAACAGGAAACTGCAATAATTCTGGCATTCTTATTATCAAAACCTAACATGTAGTCTGATCATTCACTGATCTTCCCTGTATAGTCTCTTGTTCCAAGACTTAACCCACTACCAAACGAAAATATATTAGACTGGTCCAAATTGAAAGCATTTGCAGACAACAAAATAAAAGTGACTGAAAATTTTAAATTTGTTTTGTGAAGGGTAGAAAACATTGTGGGAAAAGGAGAAAATGCTGGTTACCAGCATTTTCTCCTTTTCCCACAATGTTTTCTAAAGGCGTCTTTCTCAGGGGCGTCAGAAGTAGGGGTTGTGTGGTAATGGGTTAAAAGGAGGTATTATATTTCATACTTACGTCATAAATGTGTAGATTTCACTCACAGGTAAGTTTCCAGTTCGACTATTTTTCAAAGCCATGGCTATCAAACAGCTGTATGAATACACAGGTTTTGGATAAACTTTCTCTGGCTTCTTTTGCTGCGCAGTTTTGTTATTGTTATTTAACACATGAGCTGCATGTACACCATTCTGTAAATGTTCAACTAGCACAGGAGAATTCTGGGACGGAGTGGCCAGGGAACGAACATTAGTTATCTGTGGTTGACACATCACTGTATAACCGATTTGTGAGTTGTTAATTGTATTGGTACCAACATTTTGCACCGTAACATATTGTATCTGTGGATGTTGTGTGGGTGTTAAAACTGCATCTTGACCATTTATTTTCACAGCTATTCCATTGCGAGTGTTTAATTGATTTAACTGGACTGTATTTCGAACCTGGTGTGTCGAATGCATAGGAAGAACACTTTGTGGATTAACAAGTAGATTAGGATTATTGTTTTCTACTTCATTTGAAGCATCAATTAAACTTTGTGGCACTTTTGAAGAATCATTCCACTGTAAATCATGATACCAGTTTGAGTTTGCTGTATCCTCAGGTTCAAACTCCATCTGAGCTATGGTGCCGTCATTCTGTAGTAAGTCACCATTCAAGAATTCGTTCAGTTTTTCAGAAGTGATGTTGTCAATATCAGGAAGTTGAGAATTAACATCATTCTCAATCATGTCCAAGAAATTTGTGTTCATGTGCTCAAGGTCACTTGGTAGGAAATCCATTGCTGTCATTGCTCTGTTTGATGTCATAGAAATATTTACCCAGAACCTGAAAAGTCAAAGAGACTCTTACATGTATATATATGTATGTTTAATCCTCTTCTGCAGGTACTTTGAATTTAGTTAACCTTTTACTCCATAGATACTCATTTCTACACATTGCTTGTAGGAGCTTTTAGAAAACATTGTGGCAAAAGGTGAAATTGGCACATAATTCAACAATTTTTTCTTTGATCCACCAGAAACTTAACATTACCAATCAACTGAATTTTGGACATGCCCAAATTGAAAGCATTTGCTGAAGACAAATTAAAATGAAGAAATGAAGCATTTGGAATGAAGAAAGTACTGAATGATAAAATAGAAAACATTGTAGGACAAGCAGAAAAGGATGGTTACCAGCATTTTCTTCTTTTCGCACAATGTTATCGTTTATGTTTTCTGATGATGGTTAAGTGATAACCTATTCATTATGATTCTTTTGTCAAATAGCAGAATTTTAGAATATATTGACAATATTTACATAGGTTCAAATGTCTTTGAAATGATAGATCTATGCCTTTGACCAGCAAAATGTAAAACAAAAAAACATTGTGGGAAAGGATAAAATGTTGAATAGCAGAGTTTTCTCCATTTCCCTGAATGTTTTTGAGAATGTATTCTAGCGGGGCCATTAAAACTCCAGTCCTTTATAATCTGCGTTTATTCGAAAAAGGTTAAGATTCTTCTAAAGGTTGTATTCTATTGAAGCATGATACAGTATTTGTTTTACATAAGCAAAGAAAAAATGACTGAATGTCTGATGACACTCTTCCTCATTTGAAGGGTCACTGGACAGTGAACTCGTGCTTTGTAAAGAAAAGGGGGTCCTCCTCATGATAAAAGACATCTTAAGCCGTTTACTTAACCAAATATATGTTCGAAATTCAATCCCTCTTTGCGATAAACATCGCCAGAATTTTGTCTTGCCCATCGTCATTTTCGAAAGAGAGCAGCCACATTGTGATTACAAGTGCCAGAAGCACATTGTCATGATTGTGATTTTAGAATTTTGTTTTTATCACTTACCTTCACTTGAATTAGACATGCAAGCCATAAGAATGTCCTTCAACAGTAATCCTTTAATCCCGTTCATTCGTTGTCACGCTAAAATGTTTATAAATACTGTGTCCAAAAAATTATTTTCAAAATCTACTTTTCAAAATTTCACAGGAAGTAGAATTCTTGTAGTAGAAATCATAGTAAATCGGTTAGCCGACCTCATAACAAAGAAACGTAATACGTTTGAAATGGAGGATTTCCATTGGTTGAATGTATCAAAGAGATAAATATGATTGGCTTCGCCATGGTAACCCTGTCAAAGCAACTTCCTTATATGGAAAGTCGGCCATTACTTTCTGTGAGAAAAGGACAGGTGCCCGTTCGTGCAGTTAATTTGTCACAAGGTGTTCCAAAAACCCTTTCAAATACTATCTAGGTAACTGCATCAGCTGAAAATCGCATAATTTTCCAATACATGAAATTATTCGTAGAAAAACATGAGTTGAATGTCTCGTTAGATTCGTGTTCATTCATATTTCTCGATACGGACATTCAATTTTGGCGAGCCGAGACGAATGACCTTCACCTTTACAATGTGCTAGATAACTCTTGTCAGTCCTGATTACTTGTATTGTAAAGGTTGTCTCCCTTCCAATAGTAAGTTTAAGATAGTTGTCAAAAATGTTTCTAAAATGGACCTACAGGGCATTCAAAGTATGGTATATTTTTTTTCATAAAGAGAATTTTCATGATGTTATTTCAGAAATGAATTACTAAAGTTTTCTTTTTAAAATAACAATAATAAAAAAATCTTTGGATAGGTCAGCTGCAAGATGTACATGTGAAAAAATATGCTGTTAGTGTTAATTATAATACATATAATGTACATGCTGGTATGTCTACCCTTTACCACACAGCAAAGGGTAAGAGCAGGCCAAATTAAAGTACATGTAATTTGAAGATGACATTTTGAATATTTCTTGTAATAGATCTAGTAGTTAGCATTAAATAAGTAGAAAATATTGTGGCAAAGTTAGAAAATGCTGGTTACCAGCTTTTTTTCCTTTTCCCACAATGATTTTAAAATCCTTTCTCATTGCTGATTAAATAGACTGTATGGTAAAGGGTTAAAAACAGGATCTTACTGACTGGAGTTAACCTAGCATTACACTTTTACAAGCATTTGAAAATTAAATGTTTTGAAATAAATTCTCGCATAAACATTGCTTTTTTTTGTTTTAGGAAAATAAATATCTTCTTATGTATAGTTGTTGGTATCATAGATCTAAATGATTGGCTTTATCAATACAAAATTATGACTTGTGTATTTAAAAAGCATTTGTAGATCACAAGCCAAATTGAGCTCAGATGAATGAATTTATCATGTAAAAGGAAGGAAACAGTGAAGAAAAAGAAGAAGATGGCTGTTTCAAGCATTTTTTCTACATTCCTAAGATGTTTTCAAAAGCATCTAACACTTAGACTGATAACTGTGACTCACTGACTTTTTGTGGACAATGTATATCTAGACCAGACTGAAAAACATGCAGTCAGAACTTGAATCTTCACTAATCAAAAATAATCTTGAAATAAAATTTTCAGGGTTTTACTATCATCTTCAAAGTTTAACCCATTACCACACAATCCCGACTTAACGACCCTGTTAAAGAAGCCTTTGAAAACATTGTGGGAAAAGGAGAAAATGCTGGTAACCAGCATTTTCTCCTTTTTCCACAATGTTTTCTTCCTTCCCAACTCACAGTTCATTTTTTCAATCACAAATATTTTGACGTCTGCAAATGCTTTCAATTTGGACCAGTCTAAAATTTTGTTGTTTGGTAGAGTTATTTAACATAGTAAAAGGGCTAACTCTTGCTCTATAAAACTCCGGATTGTTTAGTGAAGGATTAACTCTGTACCTTGTGAAAAAAAACCTGTAGCAGACCACAAACTAATGAAGAGTGAAAGAAGATAAAAAAAAATGTATTCACATACATATATACATAGAAAATCATTGTGACAGAAGGAAAAATTTCTTAACCCTTTACAAAACTACAAGGCTTGGAAGCCTATCGAAAACATTGTGGGAAAAGGCAAAAATTCTGGAAAGCAGAAATCTTGTCCTTTTCCCAGAATGTTCTCTACTCTTCCAAAGTTGTTTCAATTTTTGAGTCTCATTTATGATGTCGTCTGCAATTGCTTTCACCTTGGACAAGTCTAAATTTATGTCGTTTGGAAAAGAGTTAAGACAGGCAATTTGTCATTTATGCTACAATATTTTTAGCCATGATCTGCTGCAAATTGAAAAAGAAAAGTCGTCTGCTTGGGAAATGTGTAAAAATTGATGTAGTGTACTCAACCGTGACATCAGTTCATGAGGTTGCGGCATGTACTCCTACTGTACATAAACTTTCTCTATCATCGAGATGGAAAGTATGAGTGTAAATTGATTGTATTCAATCGGTTTATGTTTCGGCTACCTGGTATTTGCTTTGAAAATGAATATGGCTCAACTCTTAGAAAACATTGTGGAAGAAGGGGAAAATGCTTGTCTCCTTTTCCCACAGTGTTTTCAAAAGCTTCTTTTCTCAGTATTGTTGAAACTCGGGATTGTGAGGTCATAGATTGGAGAAGATAACCCTGAAGAAGAGAGCTTTTGAAAACATAGTGGAAAAAAGAGGAAATGCTTTTACACAATGTTTTCTAAAGCCCTTTCAATCAGGGTTGTTAACCCTTCACCTGAAGAGAAAATTTTAACTCTGTCCAAGTATTGCAGGCCAGGCGACAATATCAGTATGGCTCAAATAGTGCAATTGTTCATTTTTAGGGTAGAAAACATCGTGGGAAAAGGATAAAATGCTGCTTACCAGCATTTTCTCTATTTCACACAATTTTTTATTCCATAGGCTTCTTTTCAAGGGTCGTCAAAGGTTGTTATTGTGTGGTAAAGGGTTAAAACTCGGAGTTTGGAAGTTAACCCTTTCCCAAACAATCCCTGGTTTTTACGGGTCTGGAATAGTAGCCTTTTGAAAACATTGTGGGAAAAGGAGAAAATGCTGGTAACCAGCATTTTCTCCTTTTCCCACAATGTTTTATACCCTATCACAGACAGAAATAATCTTTTAAGCAGGAGTTGAATTGCCATCTGCAAATGCTTACAATTTGGTCTAGTCCAAAAGTTTGTCGTTTGGGAAAGGGTTAGTCCAGGGATATATAAAGAATATGATGTTTGGTTAGGAAATGTTTACAAGTTTAGTCGGCAGTTATCCACAGAGGAGTAGCACATGTTACCACAAACACCATATTCTCCTAATGCAAATGCCCACCCTAATACCATCTCCTCCACCAGAAAAAACCCTAAATCATGATTACCTATTGTACATCATTATGCTAGATGGCATTCTACAAACACTCATCTAATTTGGGCATTCTGGGTAAACAGAACCGGACCGCATTCCTACACGACAACTGTTTCTTACTAAAATAAATGTTTACTCAATAAAACGCTACCTGGTCCTATTCACTGAGCTATGATCAGTAGTTTAGAGAAATCTAGAGCTAAAATAGGCCTAAATTTACCTCAAACGTATCGATGAAAGCCATTTTCTCCATTGCTACTTTACAGCACTTATTATTACAGTCTCACCGATATCGGGGAGAAGATGCGTCATATAAGACAGGTGAAATCTTCGAAGAATATGACATGCACAGACAACAATTGCACATTACTTGATTAACCATTTACCACAGAATGATGAATTCACAAGGATGAAGCCTTTTAAAAACATTGTGGGAAAAGGAGAAAATGCTGGTAACCAGCATTTTCTCCTTTTCCCACAAAGTTTTCTACCCTATCAAAGAAAAATAGTGTAATTTGAGCCACTATGAAATTCTCATCTCCAAATGCTTTCAATTTGGATAGGTCTAAAATTGTACCATGTGATAAAGGGTTAAAATGACAATAATTGCAGAATCTGATGAATATTTCCCCTAATTTGATTGATATTTCCTCTTAACAATCACTGAATCACAAAGAAATACAAAACTGGACAGACTTTTTGCTTTGCTAGTTGGCTACAAAACGAGGGCTCCCTACCATATATTTTGCATAGCTCCTTGAGCTTTTATTAGGACAGATACGGTAGCTAGATTTACTGTATCACTCTTAGATACTTGTTGCATTTTTGGATAAGGTGACGTTATGTCTCTATCATCCATTACACCAAACAAGTTATGACAGTTCAATGAAATCAATTTCAATTTACAACCATATGAATCATGAGGTGTACTGATCATTTGACATGCAGAAAATCAGCCAATAATAGTAAATTGTTTCAAACCATGTCAGACTGTGTGGATAGTGCAGTAATACCTGGGTTAATACTTTTTGCATATGGCATCAAACCCCCTTTTCACAGAGCAAGTCCCCTTATGGTATCTATTTTAAAATTGTATCAGTTTGACCCTTTACCCCATAAGGCATTTCTATAGTATCTCTAACTGACCCTAAATAACAGCAATTCTGACAAAAGGTGAAATTGCTGGTCATGAGCAATTTCACCTTTTGCCACAATGTTTTCCAAAGGCTCCTGCAAGCAATCCGTAGAAATGAGTATCTATGGAGTAAAGGGTTAACTCTTTAACAAACTACAAATTCTAGACTTCCTCAAATTAAAAGCATTTGAAGACAACGAAATAAACGTGATTCAAAAATTGAAACTTGTGCTAGGAAGGATAGAAAACACTATGGAAAAAGGAGAAAATGCTGGTTACCGAAATTTTCTCCTTTTCCTACGAGGTTTTCAAAGGCTTCTGTTCTTAGGATCATTAAAAGTCAGGATAGTGTGGTAAAAGAGTTAATACCAGTCCTACTACTGAGTAGCCTGGATTCCAGTTCATTCATTTTTTTTTTCTTTTCAATCATTCTGATTTTATTTTGTTTAAAATGAGGTAATAATAACAGAAGAGCAATAAATCATTTTGCCACAGATCTGTATAGCCCATCAATGGAGATGGTTATAAGATGTGAATAAAAGATTGTTGCTGCACCAGGCTCAGTAGCAAGTGTGCCAGACATAAAGTGTGCTATGCCGGACAGCCATACTTCCACGACAAGTATTTCAGTAAAACATGAATATTTTAATAGGCAAATTAGAAATCTAATTCTATTATTGATTATGTTTGTTTGTGTGGTGTTTAATCCTACTCATTAATATAGTCTTCTTAACCCATTACCACACAATCCCTACTTTTGACAACCCTGAGAAAGAAGCCTTTAGAAAACATTGTTGGAAAAGGAGAAAATGCTGGTAACCAGAATTTTCTCCTTTTCTCACAATGTTTTCTACCCTTCACAAAACAAACTTTTATTTTGTCGTCTGCAAATGATTTCGATTTAGACAAACCTAAAATTCTGTTGTTTGGTAATGAGTTAATGAGACATTTACCATGCTTTTCTCTATACTAGGACATTTAATTTTGCTGTGCGCTGGAGGCGACCGGTCCAAAACTGAAATAGCCCTGAAGGACAATTATCTGTACTACTCATTCATTCATGTATTACTATTGTGATAGTGTTGTGGAGTAAGGAGTTGACCAAATGCTAAATCTTGTCATTTGAGTCACATTGGAATTGTCCTCGGCAATTGAAAACCAAATATTATGAACAATATTTGAAGGCCCAGTAGAGGCCAAAATATCAAAGTAGGTGTCATTATACAATAATATTGTAAAAAAGCAAACGAAAGACATATTTACCTGGCAGGTTTTGACCTAGTTTTACAATTTATTTCTATGTCGGCCACTTATACATGGACCGACCATACGATGACATATTGTCATCTTCACAATAGTTTCCAAACTTTTAAATGGTATGAAATGAATTCAAATTCATTTAAATACCCGCTTTGTTTACTTTAGGGCTTTATTGTTACTTTAATTTCTCATCTGCATTTGCTTTTAACTTGAAGAAGTCTGTAATTTTGTTGGTTTGTGAAAAGTTAGCCTAAGCCAAATTCATTCATGTGACTTGTGCAGTAATTAAATTGGCAGTATGTGGCTGGTGACAGGATGTTTTAGATGCACTTTCTATACAGTCAGATCTAGATCTACCAGATATGTCATCTGCAAACTTTTTTTATTTTGACTGTGGCATACTAAGAGGTCAAACCGCACATTTACAATTAACAGAATTTACATATTAATTAGATCCATGATATAAATAGTCACCTTTAACCCTTTACCACACAATGACGACTTTGACGACCCTGCGGGAGAAGGCTCTTGAAAACATTATGAGAAAAAGGAGAAAATGCTGGTAACCAGCATTTTCTCCTTTTCCCAATATGTTTTCTACCCTTCCCATAGCAAATTTTTACTTTTCAGTCACATTTATTTTGTCGTCTTCAAATGCTTTCAATTTTGACCAGTCTATAAATTTGTCGTTTGGTAATGAGTTGATTATTCTTTGCATAAAGGTCAATTTCAGGTCAACTTATTCGAGTAGTATTGGCTTGTCAAAGGAGAAAATGATAAAGGCAAATTGTCCTTTTTCGGAGATGCTTCACAGAGTGGTCTGTAAAAAGGAGTGTTCTGAAACTTTAACCCTTACTCTGCTTAATGAGTGAAATAAAACTTTTAACCCTTTACCAAATAAGCCCTGGTTTTTACTTGTGTGCAGTAAAAATCTCTTGAAAACACTGTGGCAAAAGGAGAAATTGCCCATAACGAGCAATTTCTCCTTTTGCCACAATGTTTTCCAAAGGCTCCTACAGGTAATGCGTAGAAATGAGTATCTATGGAGTAAAGGGTTAAAAAGCATTTAAAAAAAAAAAACAGTGTTTTCTACCCATTTTGAGAACTTTCTGCCATTTTCTCCAAATCTAAAATTGTCGTCTGCAAACTCTTTCGGTTGGGAAGTATAAAAGAATTATCATGTAGGAAATGGTTAAGGCAACAGTAAAACGCTAAATATTGTATTTTAACCCTTTACCAATACAATCCCAAGTTCCAACAACCTTTTGAAAGAAACCTTTTGAAAACATTGTGGGAACAGGAGAAATGTAACCAGCATTTTGTCCTTTTCCCACAATGTTTTCTATCCTATCAAAGACAAAGTACATCATTTGTGCCACACTTATATTGTCAATGTTTTCAATTTGGACAAACCTTAAACTTTTTTGTTTGGAAATGATTTATATGTATTATATGGGGAGAAGAATCTCCTAATCAAACAGAGTAGATCCAAGATCAGACTGCATGTTCAGCTCCATGCTGTCTGATCTTGATCTACACTGTCTGCAAAAGGTAGCACATATCAGTAATAGCAGTAGCCTTATAGGTTAACCCTTTCCCAAACAAGCCCTTGTTTTTACGCGTCTGCTGTACAAGTCTTTTGAAAACACTATGGGAAAAGGAGAAATTGCTCGTAACGAGCAATTTCTCCTTTGCCCATAGTGTTTTCTACCCCTTCGGATAATTTTCTGCAATTGATATGAAAGTTAAAATTGTTGTCTGCAAACTCTTTCAGTTTGTAAGTCTAAAATTTGTTGTTTGGGAAAGGGTTAAAGGTTTGGGTTTGGGAGTGTTACATCTTGGTTATCTTGAGATAGTGTAACTGTTGGTCAGTTATCTCGAGATAGTGTAACTGTTGGTCGCCAAATTGTTAAACCCTTTACCAGTTTACAAAAAGTTAGATTTGTCTACACTAAAAATGGCATTTTCAAATGGCATATAAAATGGCATTTTCATATGGCATATTTCGTTGAAATAACTTTTTGTCTTTGATAGAGTAAAAACCTTAGTCAAAAAAGGAGAAAATGCTGGTGTTTCCAACATTTTGCCCAATTCCTCATTGTTTTCAAAAGCCATTTTCTGCAGGGTCGTTGAAGTGAAGGCTTTTTTGGTCAAGGGATAAACTTTTCAACTGTGTGGATTTGTGTGAGTCGGACAGGATAAACTGAATTATAGAGGTTAGATATTTTACTTATTGAATTACCTAGCTAAAGATTCAAACTTCTAACAACTCTGTCAGGATTTCGAGATACAGGGTTAAATTGGTAAAGATATAATTCACAGGAGTATTTTCTATATTTTCTGCATTTAACCCATTACCACACAATCCCTACTTTTTACGCCCCTTAGAAAGAAGCCTTCAGAAAACATTGCGGGAAAAGGAGAAAATGCTGGTAACCAGCATTTTCTCCTTTTCCCTCAATGTTTTCTACCCTTCACAAAACAAATTTCAAATTTTCAATCACTTTTATTTTGTCGTCTGCAAATGCTTTCAATTTGGACCAGTCTAAAATATTGTCGTTTTGTAATGAGTTAACTCTTCCAAGCAACAAAAGAAGAAACTGTTCACCATTCCCGATTGGAAACAGTTACCGTCAGTCTGAAGCTCTGCCCAAATGCTATATTTGTTTCTGGTCTTTGTATATGAAGACCAGTAACAAAAATAGAATTGGAGCAGACACCTTCAGACAATGACGACTTTTGACAAGCAAGAGATAGAAGCATTTTGAAATCATTGTGGGAAAAGGAGAAAATGCTGGTAACCATCCCAAATCAATTTTCAATTTTTCAGTCACATTCATTTTGTCGTCTGCAAATGCTTTCAATTTGGACCAGACTATAAATTTGTCGTTTGGTTAAGAGTCAAATCATGTAAAGTTTTTATTCTTTTAGGTTTTCTTTCAACAGTTCAGAATAGCATGTAGGTGGGCATGTGTAGGGCTAGGCTGTATCAGTTCTTATAAACCAGGCATAAACCAGTCAATTACAAGTCTTTTTTTATACCTGCAGGTTTATGTTCAACAGTCTAGAATGACGACCACGTGGGCATGTGTAGGGCTAGGCCTCATTTTGAAATCATTGTGGGAAAAGGAGAAAATGCTGGTAACCATCCCAAATCAATTTTCAATTTTTCAGTCACATTCATTTTGTCGTCTGCAAATGCTTTCAATTTGGACCAGACTATAAATTTGTCGTTTGATTAAGAGTCAAATCATGTTAAGTTTTTATTTTTTCAGGTTTTCTTTCAACAGTTCAGAATAGCATGTAGGTGGGCATGTGTAGGGCTAGGCTGTAGCAGTTCTGATAAACCAGGCATAAACCAGTCAATTACAAGTCTTTTTTTATACCTGCAGGTTTATGTTCAACAGTCTAGAATGGCGACTAGTCGGGCATGTGTAGGGCTAGGCCTCATTAGCTCTGATAAAGCAATCATAAACCAATCAATTACAAGTTTTGTTTGATACCTGCAGGTTTATGTTCAACAGTCTAGAATGGCGACTAGGTGGGCATGTGTAGGGCTAGGCTGTATTAACTCTGATTAACCCTTTACCACACAATCCCGACTTTTAATGACCTTATGAAAGAAGCCTTTTGAAAACATTGTGGGAAAGGGAGAAAATGCTGGTAACCAGCATTTTCTCCCTTTCCCACAATGTTTTCTACCTTTCCAATAACAAATTTCAATTTATCACCCAAATTTATTTTGTCTTCTGCAAATGCTTCCAATTTGGACTGGTCTAAAACTTTGCTGTTTGGTAAAAGGTTAACCAATCATAAACCAGTCAATTACAGGTCTTGATTTATACGTTCAGGTTTTTGTTCAACAGTCTAGAATGGCAACCAGGTGGGCATGTGTAGGACCAGGCAATATAAGCTCTGATTTTTTCCAAGCTATTCAGGAAAACTTGCCTGCAGAGGAGCATCAGGTAACTCAGTTTTTATCCCATTTCATTTTGTCAAACTTGTTGTTCTAACCCTTCATTAAACAGTAACATTTTGCAAAAGTGAAAGCAGCTGTAAACAGCAAATTAGGTACCAGTATTGAATGAATACTATCTGACATTACACACCATTTCAGCATTATTGCAGTTTGATGGACGGTGGACTTATACATGTTTTTCTGGAGATTTTCTAACTTTGAAAGGAACAGAACTTCTGATTGGCTAAACCATTCAGTTTGGCCAATCAGAAATTCTGTTACTTTCACATTGACAAAATTCTGAAGAATAAGACCCAGGGTCGAGATCTGTATTCACCAACCATTCTTAAAACCCTTCTCAGTCTTATTCTCCAAGTTTGTTCAAAGTTGAAAGTATCACAACTTCTGATTGGCTAAACCATTCCGTTTAGCCAATCCGAAGTTGTGTTTCTTTAACTCATTACCAAACGACAAAATTTAAGGTTTGTCCAAATCGAAAGCATTTGCAGATGACAAAATAAAAGTGACTGAATATTTGAAATTTGATTTGTTAAGGGTAGAAAACTTTGAGGGAAAAGGAGAAAACGCTGGTTACCAGCATTTTCTCCTTTTCCCACAATGTTTTCTAAAGGCTTCTTTCTCAAGGGCGTCAAAAGTAGGTATTGAGTGGTAAAGGGTTAAAAAGTAGAACATTATGGAGAATATGACTAAGAATGTTCTTCAGAATGGTCGGTGAGAAAGGAATTAACCCCTTACCAAACAATCTCTGGTTTTTACGACCCTGAGATAGAAGCTTTTTGAAAACATTGTGAGAAAAGGAGAAAATGCTGGTAACCAGCATTTCTCCTTTTCCCACAATGTTTTATACCCTGCTGGAAACAGATTTCAATATGTGAGTTCTATTTATTTTGTTGTCTGCAAGTGCTTTCAATATGGACCAGTCTAAAATTTTGTCATTTGGTAAAGAGTTAATCTGGTGGCAATAAACATAATCAATTCTGAGGAAGAAACTGGCTGAGCTAGGATTTCAAACCAGCAACTTTCTGATTTCAAGTCCTGTATGCTACCAACTGAGCTTCCAAGCTCAGTCATACAAATGATACTCAGAGGATGGGATTTGTATTTGAAAATGGACAAAAAATTAATGGAAAAGGCAGACAGTGCTGATTATCAGCATTCTAGTACAAGGCTTTGACATAGAATATAACACAGTTCATTTCAGTTGCATCAAGAGATAAGACCAAAGCGCAGGCCTTCGCCGACAAATTCAAGTTCAAGAAAGTCCATGCAACCTATGATGATATAGCTAAGGATGAAGAAGTTGGTATGTAAAAGAAGTTTCGTTTTTTGCTTAACCCTTTACCTCATTAGGCATTTCTATGGTATCTCTAATTGACCCTAAATAACGGCAAGGATGAAGCCATTTCTTATGTGTATATGACCCCTTTTGATAGTGTAGAAAACATAGTAGCAAAAGGTGAAATTGCTCGTCACGAGCAATTTCACCTTTTGCAACAATGTTTTCCAAAGGCTCCTACAAGCAGTGGGTAGAAATGAGTATCTATGGAGTAAAGGGTTAAATTACAGACTGTGCTAGCAGCCACACGTGATCAAAGCCCATCTGTGAACATCAGCCAACAAAAGCCCACCCCTGCATATGGTTTCTTTAGATACTTTGGCCCTTTTTCACTAGGTAGTTTTGAACATAAGTTTTACATTACTATAATATAGTTATCATGGCAGTAATCTGCCACGAGACACATGAAAACTATCATCCTTTACCAAACAATCCCTGGTTTTCACAACTCTGGGGAAGAAGCCTTTTGAAAACATCATGAGAAAAGGAGAAAATGCTGGTAACCAGCAATTTCTCCTTTTCCCACAATTTTTCTGCCCTAACCAAAGCAAACTTAAAGTTTTGAATTACATTAATTTTGTTGTCTGCAAATGCTTTCAGTTTGAACGAGTCCAAAAGTTTGTCTTTTGGTAAAGAGTTACAAGGCAAAGAGACTGCAAAGAGAATGAAGGAAGTCGACAATTTGTTTTCATTTTTAAGATTCCACTTACAGGTTAATACACAATAAAACATGGTTCATTAATGATTTATCAAAATGATTTTTTATTTTTCCAGCTTATTTTTTTAATTATTTCTCTTCTGTGAGCAGAAGTGGTATACATTGGTACCCTGCATACAACTCATGCTGCCCTGTCATTGAAAATGCTTGAAGCTGGGAAACATGTCCTTTGTGAAAAACCAATGGCCATGAACTGGAAACAAGCCAAACAAGTCTTGGACTCAGCAAAGAAGAACAATAAATTTTTTATGGAGGTAGGATACATAATGAATACCTGTTCAACTGTGTCAAACTGCTGACCATTGTCTCAACAATGGCTATGTGGGAAAGCAGCCAGTGGCTTGGAAAGAAAGTTGTGTTATCTGCAAAAGATTTTGATTTGGACTGGTCTAAAATATTGCCATCTTGTAAAGAGTTGACTCATTTCTGAACAATCCAAAATTCACAACCCTAAAGAAGAAGAGAGTCGAAAACATTGTGGGAAAAGAAAGAAATTCAGGGAACCACCGTCAAATTTGCTCCTTTTCCAAAAATGCATGCCTGAGTTGAAAGAACAGTAACAGTTCATGGACGAAACTGACACCTAAACAGAAGGTGTGAAGTAATCTCTTACAAACTTATGTTGTGATTTTATACAGCAATGATAAACTGATTTCATTTAACAGGCAGGACCTCATATATTGTACAAAAAGCTATACATAGATGTGCCATTATTCACTGAATACTCTAGATACCAATCTCAGTCTAACTATAAAATTAGAGTAACTCTAAAATTAGGAAGTAAAGATCAGTTCCTGATGGCTAAACCATTTGGTATATATTTTAGGCTGTGTGGAGCAGGTTTTTCCCTGTGTATGAACAGATCAGAAAAGAGAAAGCTGAGGGAACTCTGGGTGAAATAAAACTAGTATCGGCTGATTTCTGCATTCCAATTGCCAGTGTAGATTGAATAAAGAAGCTAGAACTGGGTGGAGGAGGTCTACTTGATATCGGGATATATGTTGTTCAAATGGCATGTTTTGTGTATGACAATGAAATGCCGGAAGAAATAAGAGCTTTTGGAAACTTGACAAATACAGGTATTATGTTTGATCCTTTGCCTCATGTGGCTCATTGTAACCAATCAGTGGGTGAGATTGATTGAAAATATTGCGGCAGATTGCTTAACCCATTACCAGACAGCAGAAATTTAGCTGTGTAGAAATTGAAAACACTTTCATTGTGACTCAAATGGTGCAAAATCTTCTTCTTTGTTGGGGTAGAAAATGTTGTGGGAATGGAGAAAATGCTGGTAACCAGCATTTTCTCCTTTTCACACAATGGTTTCACAAAGCCTCTTTCCTGGTGTCATTAAAAGTTGGCATTGTATGCTAAAGGGTTAAAGCAAACTCATGGACATTTCCAAATTCAGAACATTTACACAGGACAAATAAAATGAGACTCAGAGGTCAGACTTTTATATCAGAAAGGCAAGAAAGCATTGTGAGTGATAAATGTTGGTTACCAGCATTTTTATCTGTATTGGAAAGAAATGTTTTCAAACATGATGATTTTTTTTTTATCTGAGGTTATTTTCATAATTATTTTGTTTAGAAAAAACTTGAAATAAGGTTTGCATCTTTTCTTTTTTGTGTTCTATGAATGAAAAAAGATTTTGCAATTATAATTGGACTTCATCTATTTTGTTTTAAGGTGTGGACGAGGGTGCTATTATAGTATTGAAGTATAAATCTGGCGCTCTAGCTAATCTTGTGTACCATACTGATGCTGGTACAGGGAAAAATCAGGCCACAATTCAAGGAACCAAGGGGCGCATTGATGTAAGTAACACTATTACATGTATTAAATTTTTACTCTTTTTAACCCTTTACCAATTAATCCTGTGATATAAGTCTGTACAACTTGAAAAAAATGTAGACTTGTCCATTTTCAAACCACAATTCCTTTTTTAAACACACAGGGTAAATGTGACTTAAAGGTGGGTACTTAGAATTTTCACATCACACCAAATCATAAAATATATATATCGCTGAAATTTATATGAGAAAACAACACAAATCATCAATAATTAAGAATCATAAAATTACAAAAAAAAATTTTTGATGGTATTCCCTTAAAAGGCTACGTAGCCTCTTAAGCTATTTTTAGATTTCGCGCCAAAATAAAAATAAAAACAATGCATTGTGGGAATGTTAAGTGACTGGCACGTGACTAATGACGCTTAAATTCCATTACATAACAAACATGTAATTATTTTTCATAATATCTTCTTCGGATGCTATGTTTGAAGCTTTGTCTGTGTATTTTCGGTATGTAAATGAGCAAGTTGTTCATGTAAAAATAGAACATATTTTCCCGTGGATGTCGACCTTGGCCGTAGTAAATCTCTAATTTCTCATGTTGTCGGATGGTTTTCGACTACTGGGGTCTTCTAGATGACGATAATAAAGCTTTGGGAGTATAAGGATGATACTTTTGTATTTTTGTAAAATTTTCGTCCCAAATTCTGAAGGGCCACCTTTAAATGATGGAATTTGTCTTTGATATGGACAGAAACTTAGTGAGAAAAGTAGAAAATGCTGGTAACACAATGTTTCTGCTATATCACAGGAAAAAAGCATCTTTTGAGCCACATAAAAATTGTCATCTGCAAAATGCTTTCAACTTGGACGGGTATAGAAATTGGTTGGGTGGTAAAGTTTTAACCCTTTACCAAACAATCCCTGGTTTTTACGACCCTGAGATAAAAGCCTTTTGAAAACATTGTGGGAAAAGGAGAAAATGCTGGTTACCAGCATTTTCTCCTTTTCCCACAATGTTTTCTACCCTGCTGGAAACAAGTTTCAAATTTTGAGTTACGTTTATTACATTTATTCTGTCGACTGCAAGTGCTTTCAATTTGGACCAGTCTAAAATTTTGTTATTGGGTAAAGAGTTAAGTATGTATATCTTACTTAGGTTGTATACATGTTGCTATTGTTTTTCCTTCTCTAGATGGCTAGTCCTCTTCGATTAAATACATGTTGCTATTTTTTTTTCCTCTTCTGGGTGGATACTCTGCTTACTTGAAAGCATGCTGTATGTATGTTGCTATTGTTTTTCCTCCTCTGGATGGATACTCTGCGTAGGTTGAATGTATGTTGCTATCGTTTTTCCTCTTCTAGGTGGATACTTATCTTAGGTTGTATACATGTTGCTATTTTTTTTCCTCTTCTGGGTGAATACTCTAATTAGGCTGTATGTATGTTGCTATTGTTTTTTCTCCTCTAGGTTAATACTTGTCTTAGGTTTGTTTACATGTTACTATTGTTCTTCCTTCTCTAGGTAGATACTCCATTTTGGTGCCCAACCAGAGTGACCACTCCCACTGGAGTCCATGAGTTCCCTTTGACAGGAACTTATAACTATTTTAACTCAGCTGGTCTATCATACGAGGCAGCCGCTACTAGACAGAGTATTTTAAAAGGTATATTGTGGTATCAAAATTTCTTTTGAACTTGCAGACAACTTTTTCCTTTTTCCTAGAGTTCATTTATTAACTGTATACCAGACATCAAAATATAAGATTTGACCATAGTGAAAGCTTTATTGTAAAACACTCAGTTGTGTATTATATAAAGGATAGAAAACATTGTGGGGGAAAAAGGATAGATTTATTGGTGGTTACCAGTAGATTTATTGCTAGTAAAATTTTTTTTCATTTTTAGCTCACCTGAGCATGAACTGTTCATGGGGAGCTATTGTGATTGTGCTGTGTCCGGCCTCATTTGTGCGGCATCTGTCATGTGGCATCCATTGGTAAACAGCATTTTCTCCTTTTCCCACAATGTTTTCTACTCAGTCAAAGGGAAATTTCATCATATGAGCCACAATGAAATTGTCGTCTGCAAGTACTTTGAATTTGGATGGGTCTAAATTTTGTCGCGTGTAAAGAGTTAATGGTTTACTTATCAACAAAATTTTAGATTTGTTCAAAAGCATTTACAGACGACAGAATAGATATGGCATGAATTATGATTTTTGTCTTTGACAGATAGAAAACTTTATGGGTAAAGGAGAAAATGCCAATTTCCAGCTTTCTTTCTTTTTCCTACAACGTTTTCAAAAGTTTCCTTTTTCAGGTTTGTAAAAAAGGTGAAAGGGTGAAATAATTTTCTGTATATATATCTACAGGAGAGCTAGAAAACCAGTACGCCACTCATAGAGACAGCGAAGTGATACACAAGATTATGGACGAGGTTAGACGACAGCTTGGTGTTAAATATCCAGAGGACCAATGAACTTGATCAGTCACATGACCTTTGAAGAATAGATTAAAAGAAAAGAACAGCTTAACCCTTTACCCCATAGATAATCATTTCTATGCATTGCTTGTAGGAGCCTTTGGAAAACATTGTGGTAAAAGGTGAAATTGCTTGTGACAAGCAATTTCACCTTTTGCCACAATGTTTTCTATTCTATCAAAAGGTGTCATATACACATAAGAAACAGCTTCATCCTTGCTGTTATTTAAGGTCAATCAGAGATATCATAGAAATGCCTTATGGGGTAAAGGGTTAAAGTAAATGTGACCCATCATGCAAAAAAGGGACCATCTGGGAATTTCTTTACATCAATTTAGATGAAAACAGATCAACGATAGTGCAGGTCTGTTTCAGTTGATAATTCAAAAATGATTGTATAAGGTACAATTACCACTTTTCATACAGAAAATGTCATGAAAGCGAAAAGTGTCACCCTGCTCAATCTGCGCAATTTGTGCAGTCAGACCAGGGTTCACACTTTTCGCAGTTCCCAGCTCCCGTTTTGCGTAATGGGTCACAAATATTAAGTCTTTTTTTCATGAGTTGATAAACTTTTAGGTTAGCCATAAATGAAAGGATTGGCAGATGACATTATATGGCCCACAACATGCAAAAAGTAGCATTCAGACATTTGTGTAAAGTGTCATCTCAGATCAGCCTGCACAGTCTGCACCTTCTAACACTTTCCATTATTATGTAATTTTATGTTTTGGGCAAGTCTACTGTAGCACCAAATGTAATGTAGGTGCAAAGTACTGTTTCGGATTAGCCTGTGTGGCTGATCCGAGATAATATTTTACGCAAATATCCGAATACCGGTATCCCTTTTTGTGTGTTGCAAGCCATATGTAGCTGCAATTATGAGATTTATCTCTGACACAATAAAACACTTCTGGAAAAGGACAAAATGCTGATAACGACCATTTTCTCCTTATCCTTTTGTTATTTGCAATTGCTTTCAATTTTCACTAGTCTATAATTTTGTCATTGGGTAAAGAGTTATATTAAATGTATCCATACTTAAAGTACTGGAGTAGCTGTTGACTTTAAATCCTCCATTTTGAACATTTCTGTGCAAGAATTTGTGCCATATATTATGTGATATTTACAACTTTTTAATATAAACGAGTTTTATTTGTATAAAGTGCTAAAAAAGGGGAAGGTTCTTATTGACACATTTATTGAGCTAGGAGTTTAAAACCATATGACAGCTATCATACAGTGAGTATCAGTGCTAAGCTTGACTCTACTTGCATATGAGAACTGTGCAGGTACCACAAAATGACGACTTTTGACAACCCTGAAGGAAGAAGCATTTTAAGAGGCTGAATAAATGATCTACTATTTTACACATACAGACTTATTGATGACTTGCTTGGTATCATATATTGCAGTTTGATGCATTAAACCCCCTTCTCTCAGAGCATGGCTCATTTATTTTCTTTTAACCCTTTACCAAACAATCCCTGGTTTTTATGACCCTGAGGAAGAAGACTTCAGAAAACATTGTGGAAAAAGGAGAAAATGCTGGTAACCAGCATTTTCTCCTTTTCCCACAATGTTTTCTACTTTTCTCAACACAAGTTCCAATTTTTGAGTCACATTTATTTTGTTGTCTGCAAATGCTTTCAATTTGAACAAGTCTAAAATTTTGTTGTTTGGTAAGGAGTTTTTACAGGTATACATGTATATTCTTGTAGTTATCTTGGTGCAATGTGCAGTGCCTTACATAAACTTAATTTCATATGTGTCTTAGGTTATGTAAGGGGTATTGTTATGTTATTGGGATAAATAAAAGAAAGAGAGGGATGATAGTTGTCTATTCATACTACAATGAGGCGATTTATGTAGTACATTAATTCAGTACATGTACCTGACAGATCACAGAATGGATCCATCCATCAATCTGTCCATCTATCAATCCATCCATCCGTCCGTCCTTCCGTCCATCCATCCATCCATCCATCCATCTGTCCATCCATCTGTCCATCCGTCCATCAATCTGTCCATCCATCTGTCCATCCATCCGTCCATCCATCTGTCCATCCATCCATCTGCCCATCCATCAATCTGTCCATCCATCCATCCATCCATCCATCTGTCCATCCATCTGTCCATCCATCCATCCATTTCTTCTATCTCATCTATCTTTCTTGTTCTGCCATCCATTCATCATTTAACCCATTACCACACAATCCCTACTTTTGACGACCCTGAGAAAGTAGCCTTTCGAAAACATTGTGGGAAAAGGAGAAAATGCTGGTAACCAGCATTTTCTCTTTTTCCCACAATGTTTTCTACTCTTCACATAACAAATTTCAAATTTTCAGTCATTTCTATTTTGTCGTCTGCAAATGCTTTCACTTTGGACAAGCCTAAAATTTTGTCGTTTGATAATGAGTTAATCTATCTTGTCCATCTGTCCTTCATCCATTTGTCCATTGCATTCTGTCTGTGGTATTGAGGTAGAGTGTCAATCTTGCAGCCATAAGGTCCTGAGTTTTGTTCCTGGGGGATAAGTGCCAATTTTTGGACTGGTCATCGGCCCTCACATTCTATGCTAGTATTAATTTCGTGGAGTTCCCAGGAAGAAGCAGAATCAAGTGAGAATAGTAGCAAGAACTTGTTTCTCAATTAACTTAAAAAAAATTTGTTTAAATCCAACTGTCCATCCATCCACCTATTAGGTAACCCATCTCTTGAGGCGGCATTTTCAGTCCATTGTTCATGGACGTTGATTTTACAATGTTTTTCATGTAAAAATCTTCACCTTACCACAAAATGTTGGGGATCGTCCATATTGAAAGCAAAATTTTGCAGACAACAAACTCAATGTGTCTCAGATGATTGGATCTGCGCCAAATGTCTGAAGTTGGGTACAATTATAAACATTTTGAATCACCCCTTTATGTCTTTACCAGGTGTATAAATTTTAGATTGGTCAAAACTAAGGACATTTATATTCATAACATTAACTCTTTACCACACGAGAAAATTTTAGACTGGTTCAAATTGAAATCATTTGCAGTCAACAAAATAAAGGTGACTGAAAAATTGAAATTTGTTCAGGAAAGGGCAGAAAACATTGTGGGAAATGGAGAAAATGCTGGTTACCAGCATTTTCTCCTTTTCCCACAGTGTTTTCAAAAGGCTTTCTTCTCAAGGGCATCAATGGTAGGGATTGTGTGGTATAAATTTTAGATTGGTCAAAACTAAGGACATTTATATTCATAACATTAACTCTTTCACCACAAAATCCTGACAACCCTAAGAAAGAAAGACTTTGAAAACATTGTAGAAAAAGAAGAAAATGCTGGTAACCAGCATTTTCTCCTTTTTCTACAATGTTTTCTATCCTTTCCAGAACAAATTTCAATTTCGGAGTAATATTCAATTTGTCATCTGCAAATGCTTTCAATTTGGAAAGTAGATCTACTAAAATTTCCTCATTTGGTAAAAGGTTTAATGTTGCATAAGTATTAGAACTTGCCTTAGAAAAGGTAAAAAAACAATTTTGGAAAAGGAGAAAATGCTGTTTTCAAGTCACCTTCAATGTGGTCATTAAAGTATGGGATTATTTAATTCAGGTTAAGATACTCTTAATAATCAGTATTGATACTCTTTATATTCAGTATAACATGCAGTTGGGACAAGATATTTCGTCATACTCTGTGTCCTCAACCTTTATACATGTAGTAAGGTTATCATTCTGGCCAAAGGGGAATATGTAGGACACTGATTTGGTCCTTAACCAGGTAATGCAGTGTTTGAGTACTCTGTATGAATAAGGCTTTCGAAAACCTCACAGAAGAACATGATGTGATATGCACTTTCTCTAACATTGTTCAACCACCGGTAGGTTTTCTGCCCTTTATTATGCATATCCAATCTTTTGAATTAGATCTACACTTTCTAACGTAATTTGCCGTTTTACAATGTTTCTCATCTTGTTAACCCATTACCACAAAATACCTACTTTTGACGCCCCTGAGAGAGAAGCCTTTAGAAAACATTGTGGGAAAAGGAGAAAATGCTGGTAACCAGCATTTTCTCCTTTTCCCACAATGTTTTTCTACCCTTCACAAAACAAATTTCAAATTTTCAGTCACTTTTATATTGCCGTCTGCTAATGCTTTCAATTTGGGCCAGTCTAAAATATTGTCGTTTGGTAACAAGTTAACCAAGTAATGCAGTGTTTGAGTACTCAGTATGAATAAGGCTTTCGAAAATGTCACAGAAGAACATGATGTGACATGCACTTTCACTATCAATGTTCAACCACCGGTAGGTTTTTTACCCTGCATTATGCATATCCAATCTTTTGAACTAGATCTACACTTTCTTACATAATTTGGCATTTAAAAACGTTTCTCATCTTGTTAACCCATTACCACACAAGTCCGACTTTTAACGACCCTGAAGAAGATGGCTTTTGAAACACTGAAGGAAAAAGAGAAAATGCTGGTAACCAGCATTTTCCCCTTTTTCCCACAATGTTTTCTACTGTTTCAAAAACAAATTTCAATTTTTTAGTCACATTTATTTTGTCATCTGCAAATGCTTTCAATTTGGACTTGTCTAAAATTTTGTTAACTCTTTACCACACAATCACAACTTTTAATGATCCTGAGAAAGAAGCCTTTTGAAAATATTGCTGGAAAAGGAGAAAATGCTGGTTACCAGCATTTTCTCCTTTTCCTACAATGTTGGTAACCAGCATTTTCTCCTTTTCCCACAATGTTTTCTACCCCTAACAAAACAAAATTCAAAGTTTCTGTCACTTTTATTTTGTTGTCTGCAAATGCTTTCAATTTGGACAGACCTTAATTTTGTCACTCCTTACCAAATAATCACATCTTTTTCTTGAGAGAATGATAGAAATGTCTTTTTGAAAATATTCTGGGGAAAAGGAAAAATGCTTGTAACCAGCGTTTTTCCATTAACCCTTTACCACACAATGACGACTTTTAACAACCCTGAGAAAGAAGCCTTTCGAATACATTGTGGGAAAAGGAGCAAATGCTGGTAATCAGCAATTTCTCCATTTCCCAAAATGTTTTCTTCCCTTCTTAAAACAAATTTCAGTATTTGAGTTGCATTTATTTTGTCATCTGCTAATGCTTTCAATTTGGACCAGTCTAAAAATTTTTTCATTTGGTAAAGAGTGAACCCTTTACAATGATGACTTTTAACAACCCTAAGAATCCTTTTGAATACATTGTGGGAAAAGGAGAAATGCTGGTAACCAGCATTTCGTCCTTTTCCCACAATGTTTTTTACCCTTTCCTAAGACAAATTTCAATTTTTCAGTCACATTTGTTTTTGATGCCTGCAAATGCTTTCAGTTTGGACCAGTCTAAAATTTTGTTGTTCGGTAAAGAGTTAATGCATCTCTGTACCGCATCAAACCAAGGAAGTTACCATGATTATGGGTCTAATTAAAATCCCTTTTGTCTAACAAGCCACTAAATCATGAGGTACGCTAGTCCTAGGACATGCAGAAAATTGATTATCAGCGAAAAGTTTTGGCCCAGGTCAGCCTATGCAGACTGCCCAAGCTGAACAAGGTCAATACTTTTGCAAATGCATCAACCCTTTACCACACCATCCCAACTTTTAACAACCCTGAGAAAGATTAGCCTTTTGAATACATTGTAGGAAAAAGAAAAAAATGCTGGTAACCAGCATTTTTACCTTTTCCCATGTTTTCTACCCTTCCCAAGGCAATTTCAATTTTTCAGCCACATTTATTTTTGATGTCCGCAAATGCTTTGAATTTGGACCAGTCTAAAATTTTCTTGTGTAGTTAAGAGTTAACTCATTACCAAACGACAATATTTTTGGCTTGTCCAAATCAAAAGTATTTGCAGACGACAAAATGAAAGTGACTGAATATTTGAAATTTGTTTTGTAAAGAGTAGAAAACATTGTGGGAAAAGGAGAAAATACTGGTTACCAGCACTTTCTCCTTTTCCCACTATGTTTTCAAAAGGCATCTTTCTCAAGGGCGTCAAAGTAGGGATAGGGATTGTTTGGTAATGGGTTAAGTAATAACTTGCTGTCTGCAATTGCTCTCAGTCAGTACTGGTCTACGGTATGTTGTCTGTCAGATGGTGATATAGAGAAATTATTTTTTTCATGGTGTTTAATGCCACTTTCAACATTATTTCAGATAAATCACGGCAGCCAGGGCACTAATCCATGTTATCCTAGGGGTTCTTTTACCAGTACCCTGCACAATATTCTTTCAAAGCCACTGGCTGCTTTCCCACATAACCATCATTGAAATAATGAAACAATGATCAGCAGTGAGAGAAGAATGCATCTTCTAGCAATGACAATCATCGATACTCGCAGAGAAATTGGCCAATCCGGGAATCAAACCAGCAACCCATTCTCAGGCCCTGCATGCTACCGACTTAGCGACAGGGACTCGGCAGAAAGACGGTGATAAAGAGAGAAATAAATGTTTACCTTTTGGATAAGGTCTCTGCTCACAGACAGGTTGAAATAGGGGTCAGAGAAAAGTAGACCCTTTTCTGTCATTATCAGTTGAGTTAACTTAGAGACAGGATCATCTTTACTTCATTTGGGTGAGTTTTTATCCTCAACCCTTTACTACAAGACAACTTTTAGACATGCAAATGACAAATTTAATGATTTAATGCCACTAAAAAAATTAAATTTGTTTTTGGAAGGCTAGAAAACTTTGTGGTAAAAGGAGAAAAATGCATTTTCTCCTTTTTCCACCATGTTTTCAAGAGCTTTGTATCTCTGGGTAGTTATTTGGTAAAGTGTTAACATGGTGAATATTTTCACTGGTTCAGGTTTTGTGTCAGTGTTTGTAATTTTTCACTATTTGAATTTACACTATTTGATTTCTTGATTTGTCAGTCTTTACTCCTTTTTACAATAGTCTACTTGTATTGAATTGTTATACAGGTATTAACCCATTACCAAACGGCAATATTGTAGACTGGTCCAAATTGAAAGCATTTGCAGACGACAAAATAAAAGTGACTGAAAATTTGAAATTTGTTTTGTGAAGGGTAGAAAACATGGTGGGAAAAGGAGAAAATGCTAGTTACCAGCATTTTCTCCTTTTCCCACAATGTTTTCTAAAGGCTTCTTTCTCAGGGGCATCAAAAGTAGGGATTGTGTGGTAATGGGTTAAATGTTGGCATTATGACTAATAGCATCAGGACAGATAACAAATGGTTCGTTTACAGATACTTTAGTTAGAAAATCTTCCATGTGTCCAAATAACAGAACTTATCGATACCGATACAAGAAAAAGTTGATGCAAAGCATCAAAGTCGCCGGGAAAAAAAATTGTTTTAATGCTTCAAGAAAGCCAGGGCAAGTAAGTAAATGTCAGTTTTCACCAGCAGATTTTTTAACACATTATGAAATTTATGTGAATAATTACCAATAATGGTTAGATACAATCATAACCATCATACTCGTTCTTTGGCGGAATTTAACACAATTTCAGCAATGTACAATTTTTCCAGTGGTCATTCAACAAAAAACACACAAATAGTAGGAAAAGCTAGGTACTAAATATTCAAAATGATAATTAAATCTGTGTACGAAATTACCAAAGTGGGTACGAAATGACCAAAATCGTACGAAATGACCTAGGTACGAAATTAACTAGGTACGAAATGACTGGAAATCTGTACAGCCTTGACCTTGAAACAAGGCATTTATTTGGATGAGTCCATTTCTCACGAATAGCGAAAATAAAAGTAATAATTGGGCGGATTTTTGATGCTGTAAGTATTAACAGAACAGAAATAGTATCGTATAATCTATTGTATATACTTCGTATATGAATTAAAAAGCCAGTTTAGGCGAAGTAGTAAGATTCCTTGTTAACCTTCACACCCCTATAAAAAAGAAATTCCCACTGTCCATGACCTAACTCGAAAAACTATTAAAAATATAGTCGCGCGCTTAGAACTGCGCAGCGACTAATAAAACAAATTTCATCCGACACATAAACTCCCTTATGGGCCCCACAGATTATGACGCAGCGTCAGCAATCCAGGTGGTCATAACGAGGCAATAGCGACCAGGGAACGGACATATTCCATAGACAATGATTACTAGTTATTTCTAATTATATGTGATTTGAAAATAATTCATATTTCATAGCAAAGAATATTAAGGAGTACTTCGTAGAATAGGAAGCGGTGAGTCTATTTAAATAATAGTAAAAAAAAAACCTTTAAATATCGTAAGAATATTATTATTTACATCGGAATGAATTGCATATTAAATGCACTTACAAACGATGGAATTACATCGCCCAAACAAAAGTTGTTCCTATCACAAAAGATGAAATTATGTCGCTCAAGTGCTCATGCAAAGTTGACATTTACCATATATCTAGATCTATTGACGATGGATTTACGTCGTCCTGGCAAAAGTTACTTCTATATCATAGATTAATTAAGGTCCGATTTACGTCTTCACAGCTAAAAACTGCTTCCAGATTTACATCAAAGATTTATCAACGATAACAATTCCACACAGTTCAAACAAGTTACTTCAATATCAAGGATTTATTAAGGATGGATTTACGTCGTTAAGGCAACAGTTAATTCTATATCAAAGATTAACTAATGATGATATTTCCAACTTTCTGGCAAAAATTTGTTTTATATCAAATGGTTGAAAACAAAGAATTCACATCCCTTGGCAAAAGTTGTCTTAATGCACGGTTCGTGGCTAAGAATGATCAATCTTGAACAGATTCACGCCGTTCTAGCATTTACGATTACTTCACATAGTTCAACCAAAAGTTCATGTATTATGTATTACATAAGATGGATTTACATCCTTGTAGACAATTCTTATGTACAAAAGATTATCAATGATAGATTTACAGTTCCTAAGCCAGAGATGATTCCAGGTTAAAGTTCTTTTTACGATGGATTTACATCGTTCAAGCCAGTACAAGTATCATTTCACAGCAAAGTTCAGTTTAGGATGGATTTACGGTGTTCAATCAAACGTTTTACATATCAGAGATGTATTAATTGAAGGTGGATTTATTTATAAACTGAGGCACTGTATATGTCTCAATATTGACTGTTCGCCCCCGTCTCTCTCTCTCTCTCTCTCTTTCTCTCTCTCTCTCTCGCTCTCTCAAACATATCTGAGCATTTAAGTGCCAACACCCTTTGTCTATGTATGCAGTACAGTTTCAACCATTCCAAAGCAAAGTATTTTGACTTTTCTTAAACTGAAAGCAACTGCGGATAATGACTCACAAGTGGATGGAAAATATTGTAAGAAAAGGAGAAAATACTAGTTAGGAGCATTTTTTCGCTGCAATTTTTTCAAAAGACTCCACTTCAGGGTTATCAAAACACAGGAATGCTTGGTATGCCAATTACCTTAACCCTTTACCAAAATCTTAGACTTATCCAAATTGAAAGCATTTGCATAAAAAAATGTGACTTTAAATTGTACCGGGCTATTAGTTTTGGTCTAAGGGAGAAAACTCGTGCATACACCCTACTACTCTTATGCACTCCGGATCATTCACATGGTGAGAGTAACGAACTACAACTCTGCTCGGAGATTGACACCCTACTCATCAAAACTCGGCTGACTCCGTGAATGCATCATTCGAGATTTGCCGAATGGCGCCAATTTTTTCCTCCATGTAACACAGAGATCTTAATTTGATTGACATTAAGATATACCTTTCAATCATATTCTTTTGTCTTGAAAAGATAACTCATGCACAGACCCTTACTTAATATCGCAAGGTCCTTTCTGTGTGACAACCAATTTAATAGTAAATGATTTATGGTCTAAGGGAGAAAACTCATACACCACCATATATATAATGCAAGAGTAATCCCCCTTATTGCGTGGCAAAAATAAAATGGCGGTCGATTACTATTATTTATTGATTTTCCGCCAAAATGGCAAGCATTATACAATGATAATAATACAAAGAAAATACTAAGAATGAAGGAAAACAATAAGAATGAAGAAAGACATAAAGAATATGAAGTATGCGTCAAAAAGAGATTCGATGTACGGCCAAAGTCCGACCCAAAGAGACCCTTGCAATAAACAGACGAAAATGCAAAGGCCCCTAACTTGGTCAGATTGAGCAGGGATCTTATATACATGGTCTGATTCCTGGCTCTACCAATTTCTTTCCGAGGATTTATTCCTCTCAAGGCTGACCATTGTTTCGAGACTAGTTATGTGGGAAAGCAGCCAGTGGCTCAAAAAAAAAAATATGTGCGGAGTAATGGTAAAAGAAGCTCCAGGAAAGCATGGATAGGTGCTCAAGGTGCCATGATACAACTGTCATAATGTTGAAAACGGCATTAAATACCCTACAACCAACCAATATAATATCGCTACTTCAGCCACATCTAAAGTACATGTATCATCTTTTTTTAAGAATCAAAAGCTTTTGTTTTCAGCTGACAATGGCAACAAAATGGGGATGTGCAGGACCTGGAAAGATTTCATCAGATTTTTTTCTGGCCATCACATCAAATTTGTCAGACAAAGACCATAAGGTAAGAAAAGTGTCCAATATTTATACAGTGTCCAATATTTATAGTCATTTACACTAGAAGACATGAGCTAAAACTGAGGTCAAATCAAATCATTTAACCAAACAAGACTATTGTAGGCTTGCTAAATCAAAAGCATTTGCAGAAGACATAGTAAAAGTGACTGAAAATTTGAAATTTGTTTTGTGAAGGGTAGAAAACAATATGGTAATAGGAGATTACCAGCATTTTTTCCTTTTCGCACAGTGTTTTTCAAGGGCTTCTTTCTCAGTGTCGTCAAAAGTATAAGGATTGTATGGTGATTGGTTAACTTTCCAAAAAAAAAAAATCAAAGTTTCCTCTAAAATTTATCTACATAAAATGAAAAGACAAAATTTTCCAAGAAACTCTGATGTATGGTAATAGTTTTCTAACATAATCATGATACATGTAGTTGTGTGGTATCTCCTGTCAAATTTTGTTCGTAATTACTTGTTTTCTACCCTTCACAAAACAAATTTCAAATTTTCAGTAACTTTTTTTTTTGTCGTCTGCAAATGCTTTCAATTTGGACAAGTCTAAAACTTTGTCGTTTGGTAATGAGTTAACTCTTAACCACACAAGAAATTTTAGACTGGTCCAAATTGAAAGCATTTGCAGACGACAAAATAAAGGTGACTAAAAAATAGAAATTTGTTCTAGGAAGGGTAGAAAACACTGTGGGAAAAGGAGAAAATGCTGGTTACCAGCATTTTCTCCTTTTCCCATAGTGTTTTCAAAAGGCTTCTTTCTTCGGGGCGTCAAAAGTAGGGATTGTGTGATAATGGGTTAATTAGTAAATGGGGGCCAATAATTGTGTTGTGACAGGTTAAATCCCATTTCTTGGTATGATCTATACCCAGTGATATCGTTCATCTTATTTATCAACTACTCTGCTAGTTAAATCTTTATCATATAATGCCAACTTGCAATGCACCTGAGAAAGAAGTCTTTTTGAAAACAATGTGGGAAAAGGAGAAAATGCTGGTTACCAGCATTTTCTCCTTTTCTAACAATGTTTTCTACCCTATCAAAAGAAAAATTACACTAATTGAGCCACACTGCTATTGCCGTCTACAAGTGCTTTCAGTTTGGGCGGGACTAAAATTTCTAGTCTGGTAAAGGAGTGACTCTTTACCAAACAATCTTGAGTTTTCACAAGGATTATATGATATCTGATTTTAAAAATCCTGATGGAACTTTTGCTAGCATTATGGAGAGAAGGAAACAATTCTAAATCCACAATATTTTTTGGCCTTCCACCAAACAAATTTTAATTTTTTATTGTCATTTATATTGTTGTCTGCAAATGCTTTCAATTTGGTTAAGTCTAAAATTTTGTCATCTGTTAACCCTTTACCCCATAAGGTACTTCTATGGTATCTCTGATTGACCCTAAATAACAGCAAGGATGATGCTGTTTCTTATGTGTATTTGACACCTTTTGATAGTGTAGAAAACATTGTGGCAAAAGGTGAAATTGCTCGTCACGAGCAATTTCACCTTTTGCCACAATGTTTTCCAAAGGCTCCTACAAGCAATGCGTAGAAACAAGTATCTTTGGAGTAAAGGGTTAAAGAATTCATTCATTTTCAGTTAGTTGCTGTGGCATCAAGGGACATCTCCAGAGCTCAGGACTTTGCAGACAAATTCAAGTTTCAGAGAGCTTATGGGTCTTATGCTGATTTGGCAACAGACAAGGATATTGGTATATCTTTTTCTTTTATTCTATTGCTTAACTCATTATCACACAATCCCTATTCCTGACACCCCTGAGAAAGAAGCCTTTTGAAAACACTGGGAAAAGGAGAAAATGCTGGTAACCAGCATTTTCTCCATTTCCCACAGTGTTTTCTACCCTTCCCAGAACAAATTTCAATATTTCAGTCACCTTTATTTTGTCGTCTGCAAATGCTTTTAATTTGGATCAGTCTAAAATTTTCTCGTGTGGTAAAGAGTTAACCGTTGTCTGCAAGATTCGAGCTGTTTGCTTGAAGCACCACTGATCCTATAAGGCTATATGCAAGTGAAAAGTAGGGCATACACTGCAGCTATTACCAAAACCTGCAGGTGCTGTTTTTAACCCTTTACTCATTTCTACGCATTACTTGTAGGAGCCTTCGGAAAACATTGTGGCAAAAGGTGAAATTGCTTGTCCAAGCAATTTCACCTTTTGTCACAATGTTTTCTATGCTATCAAAAGGTGTCATATACACATAAGAAACAGCTTCATCCTTGCTGTTATTTAGGGTCAATTAGATATACCATAGAAATGCCATATGGGGTAAAGGGTTAATAAATGGCCGTTGCATAGGTTACATGCTAGCTGATCATAGCTGAATTAATTGCACCAGGTAGCGTTTTATTTAGTGAGACTCTATTTTAGTTTGAAAATCAAAGTTACAGTTGTCACATAGAAAAGTAGTCAAGTTCTGTACCCAGAGTGCCCAAATTAGATGTGTATTTGCAGGATGCCATCTGGCGGGAGGTAACTGTTTAAAGACTTTTTATAGATGGAAAGAAAACTATCTCAAATTACTTAACCCTTTACCCCATAAGGCATTTCTATGGTATCTCTAATTGACCCTAAATAACAGCAAGGATGAAGCCGTTTCTTAAGTGTATATGACACCTTTTGATAGTGTAGAAAACATTGTGGCAAAAGGTGAAATTGCTCGTGACGAGCAATTTCACCTTTTGCCACAATGTTTTCCAAAGGCTCCTACAAGCAATGCGTAGAAATGAGTATCTATGGAGTAAAGGGTTAAAGGACAAACATTTGAAATAAAGAAAAACTTTACTTTTTAACTTTTTTTTGTTGCTAGGCATGACTCACTGACCTTTTGCAGACAGTGTAGATCAAGATCAGACTGCACAGAATGTGCAGTCTGATCTTAACCCTTTACTCCATAGATACTCATTTTGACGTATCAACAACAGACAACTTTTGAAAACATTGTGGGAAAAGAAGAAATTGCTCGTAACGAGCAATTTCTCCTTTTCCCACAATGTTTTCCACTCAATAAAATATTTGTATCCTCATTTGTTTTCCACTCAATAAAATATTTGTATCCTCATTTGTCCGTATTTTTGACATCATATCTTTATTTGCTGCTGAAATGGAAGAGCCTCAAATTGGCATATCAGGTAAAGGGTTAAATCCACACTGTCCTACAAAAAGATATCTTTCTTCAAAAAGTACTTATGAAATTGGAAAATTTGGGGGTTTTCCCTATCGGCTTGAAAGTTTTGTTTCTTTTATTTTGCAAGAAGAGGGTTAACAGTATTATAAACATTTTAAGAGAAGGAGCTGTTGCTTTCTACAAGTATTGAACTTTTTACCGCTCAATCCAGAGTTTTAAGGACCATGAAAAAATGAGGCTTATGACAGCATTTGGAAAAAAGGATATGCTGTGGCAAACCAGCAATTTCTCCTTTTCCAACAAAGTTTTCTACCCTTCCAAAAACAAAAGTTCAAATTTGACCAGTCTAAATTTTTTTTCATTTGGTGAAGACTTTCTTTCACCTCAATGTTTTTGAGAGCTATCAACTTCAGGGCATTAAAAGTAATATATTGTACATTTGAATGCACTGTAATTGTACACACATATTTTGGCATTTTCAAATTGCAAAATAATAATTATCTCATTTTTAGTGTTTTACCTGTTACCGCACAGGAAAATTTTAGACCTATCCAAATTGAAAACATTTGCACACAACAATTACAGTGTGGCTCAAATGGTGTAATATTTCTTTGATAGATTAGAAAACATAGTGGGAAAAGGAGAAAACATAGTGGGAAAAGGAGGAAATGGTTGCCAGCATTTTCCCCTTTTTTCACAATGTTTTCTAAAGGCTTCTTTTCCAGGGTCGTCAAAAGGAGGGATTGTGTGGTAATGGGTTAATCCTGAACCAGATGGTAAAAGTTTGGCCTTGTCCAAATATTGAAAGCATTTGCAAATGACACATTCAGTGTGGCTCAAATAGTGCTCATTTTCTGTGATAGGATAGAAAACATTGTGGGAAAAGGAGAAAATGCTGGTTACTAGCATTTTCTCCTTTTCCCACAATGTTTTCAAAAGGACTGTTTTCCAGGGTCATTAAAAGTCAGCATTGTGTGGTAAAGGATTAAGACCAGTTCAACACATGAATAAGTGAATTATTGTCTTCATTATGATCAAAAGTGTCAAAGGCGTTCTAAAATTTCTTTCAAAGAAGCATTTGATTATTACCCCAGATATTGAATTTAAGGCTGCTAATTTTAGATGTTCGTGCAAAATATGGTATTACTCAAACAAATTGACAGGAAAAAAATGACGTCTATTACCATATACTAGTATAACACAGTTGAATCACTGTCCAAACCACGGTTGAATGTTGTCTGCATGCTGAACTACATAATTATGTTTGAATGGTTTTCAACTCTTTATGTAGCTAATAGATTTAAAGTGTCTTTAAAGATTACAGAAAGTACCTATAATAGATATGATCTTGTCGTTTTAAATGGTTATACCAGGTGGGTGAAATAGATCTTTGATGCACGCTCTTTGCAGTCTGATCTTAATTCATGTCATCCCCAAAAGCTCTCATATTTTGACAATGGCACTGTAAGGGTCTAACCCGTTATTTACTGTTAACAGAATTTCCATACCCTCCAATTATACCTGATGATATTAATATTCACTCTTTAGTAATTCCTCGCATAAAGGTCAATTTCAGGTTAACTTGTTCGATTAAAAGATCTGTGTGAGAATATTGTGGGAAAAGGAGATATTAGCATGTTTAATACTTAACTTGGTCTTCTGTGAGTATAAATCTAACTGACTCATCTTTTTTCCTCAGATATAATTTATATTGGAACAACGCACAAGAACCATGTGGAACTGTCAATCAAATACATGGAGGCTGGTAAACATGTGCTGTGTGAAAAACCCATGGCGTTAAACTACAGGATGGCTAAAACAGTGTTGGAGAGGGCCAAAACCTGTAAACGATTGTTTATGGAGGTAACTTTGCATGTAACATAAATAATTATTTAACTAGTTACGAAAAGATCTTGAGTTGTTAAGACTAAACTCTTTACCAAATGGTAAAATTTTACATTAAAAGCATTTGCAGACAACAAAATTAATTTGATACAAATGATGTAATTTGCCTTTGGAAGGATAGATAACAATGTGGGAAAAGGAGAAAATGCTGGTTACCAGCATTTTCTCCTTTTCCAACAATGTTTTCAAAAGCTGTCTTAAAACTCCGTATTTTATTGTATAAGGTTAATAAAATAGGAAGTTAACTCTATCAAATGAGAAGTTTTAGACAGGTCCAAATTGAAAGCATTTGCAGATGACTAATAAAATGATACTTAAAATGGGATTTGTAGCAGAAAGGGTGGAAAACATTCTGAAAGGAGAAGGAAATGCTGCTTACCAATATGTTCTCTTTTTCCTACAATATTTTCAAAGGTTTTTTTTCCTCAGGATTATTAAAATTTGGGAAGGATTAGAGAAGGATGGAATCCTTACCAAAAAATGCAGAGTTTTAACGATCTTGAAAAAAGAAGCTGTTTGGAAACATTTTGGAAAAAGCAGAAAATACTAGTAACCAGCTCTACTTTAACTCATTACCAAACAACAAAATTTTAGGTTTGTCCAAATCGAAAGCATTTGCAGACGACAAAATAAAAGTGACTAAAAATTTGAAATTTGTCTTGTGAATTAAGCCTTTCCCAAACAAGCCCTTGTTTTTACGTGTCTGCAGTACAAGTCTTTAGAGAACACTGTGGGAAAAGGAGAAATTGCTCGTATCAAGCAATTTCTCCTTTTCCTGCAGTGTTTTCTACCCATTTGGAGAACTTTCTGCCATTTTTATCAAATATGAAATGTCGTCTACAAACTCTTTGAGTTTGGAAGAGTCTAAACTTTGTTGTTTGGGAAAGGGTTAAGAGTAGAAAACATTGCGGGAAAAGGATTACCAGCATTTTGTCCTTTTCCCACAATGTTTTCTGAAGGCTTCTTTCTCATGGTAATCAAAAGTAGGGATTTTGGGTTAAGCCTTTACCACACATTTCCAATTTGTAACGACTTTGGGAAAGATGGCTTGAACCAGCATTTCCTCCTCTTCCAACAATATTTTTACTAGATTTTCAAAGACCAATCCCACCATGTGAGCAACATTAAACTTTTAAGCTGCGAATGCTTTTATTTTTGACAGGTCCAGAGTTTGGACATTTTTGTGTTATTCTTGATTATGCTCTCCCCTCTTTCTTGCACAGGGAGTATGGAGCAGGTGGTTCCCTACATATGATGTCATCAGAAAAGAGCTTACAGCTGGTACCCTGGGTGAGATCAAAGTAGTGCAAGTCAACTTCTGTAAAGCCCTTGGTAAAAATAAAACTATGGTTGACATATCACAGGGAGGGAGTGCCTTACATGACCTTGGTATATACATCATACAGTTTGCTTGCATGGTATTCCAGGAAATGCCTACAACTATCACAGCTGTCGGAAAACTTAACGAAAATGGTAAAAATTGATTTTCTTCAAGGTTTTAATTTCTCTATGTTTTATGAAACAGACCATTTGCAGAGTACAAAATCAATGTAAAATTCAAATGATGATTTTTGTCTTTGAAAGGATAAAAGAGATTTCGGAAGACAGAAAAGATTATTCTATCTTTTGAAGGGTATAAGAAACAGTGTGGGAAAGGGACAGATCTTTTTTGCTTTCAACTCTTTACTGGAACCTGTTATACTTATCTGAGTTGAAGGTCTCTTCAAATGATGAATTAAGTGTTACTCAAATGATATACATGTAATTTGACCTCAAAAGAGTGGTAAACATTGTGAGAAAAGGGGAAAATGCTGGTTACCAGCATTTTCTCCTTTTCTCATGATGATGTCAAAAACCATCTTTGTCATAGTCATTAAAAGTAGGGATTGAGTGGTAAATTTTTTTTTTAAACATTTTCTCTCAGACATTTTTTACAAACCTTTTTTTTGTAAGGATGGGTATAACTTTGGATTATATGGTTTGCAACACACAAAAAAGGGCATTTGTACATTTGCGTAAAGTGTGGTTTCAGATCAGCCTGTGCAGACTGCACAGGCTATTTGTCTTTGAAAGAGAAGAAAACATTGTAGTGACCAGCATTTTTTCTTTTTCCCACAGTGTTTTCAAAAACTTTCTCTTCAGGGTAATAATAATACAGGATTATGTGGTAAACGGTTAAAGAATATGGCTGTTAAAACTCTTTACCAAATGACAAAGTTTTTGCCCCCAAAATTTGTCCAAACTAGAATTATTTGCCAATGACAATTTAAGATAGGTTCAAAGGATGGAAGATATCTTTGATTGGGTAAGAAAGATAAGTGAAAGGAGGGCCATAAGGGGGCTATGCTCGTTACCAGAAAGTTGCCTTCGTGTAGTAAGCTGTTGGTTGGAATACATCCACTCGATGTGATCTATATTTATTCAGGTCTTGATGAATACACTGTTGTTATACTGCAATACAAGGATGGTGGGGTAGCGACATTGATTACCCATGCAGGAACAGCTGAAGGAAACAATACAGCTCAAATTATAGGGACAAAAGGGAGAATCGATGTAAGTTGTTTTCTAACCTCTTGAAACAAAATTGCAGTAAACCATAGAAAACAATATTGTAAGATAGAGATTATCATCATTACTTAAAGCAGAACAATGCAAAATCAATTTGTTAGAAGGAAAATCAATCAAAAGTTGTCTGTTGCAAGATGAGAAAGTGTGGTGTTAGTGGTTGTAAGGTAAAGTGTTGGCCTCCTAACCATAAGGTACAGAGACCATTACCCAGATTGGACTGTGAACTTTAGGAGTTTTCTCTGGCCCATACATTTGGCACGAGGACTGGTATAGTTCCCAGAATGCAGAATAGGGAGAGGTTAGTATAAGTCATAAGAAGTTGTTAAATTTCTCATTCAATGTAAAATACTAAGATTAGAATGCCATCAACAAGTAGACAATCATATATTTAATCTTCAGCAAACTTTACCATGGAACATGATTAAAGGGAAATGGTTTCTGAAATGTATTGGGAAATAGAGAAAATGCTTGGTACTGAAATGTTCTCCTTTTCGCTCAATATTTTCTACCCTTTCAGAAACAGATATTGTCATTGAACCACCATCAATATGTCTCCTGTAAATGGTTTCAATAACTTATGAAACCTTAGTGACTATGCTACAATCCACAGTCAGTTTGCAATCATGTACACATACATGTAATTCCAAGAAAATTTTGATGACAAACAATATTTGGGATTTCTTTCCACTTCAACTTTGTTCATTCAGTTTGTTAACCCTTTACCAAATAATCCCTGGTTTTTATGACCCTGAGAAAGCAGCCTTTTGAAAACACTGTGGGAAAAGGAGAAAATGCTAGTAACCAGCATTTTCTCCTTTTCTCCTTTTCCCACAGTGTTTTTTACCCTTCCCAAACCAAATTTTATTTTTCAGTCACCTTTATTTTGTTGTCTGCAAATGCTTTCAATTTGGACCAGTCTAAAATTTTCTCGTGTGGAAAAAACATTTAAAGATTTAAGTTAATATACATGTATATGGTTAAATACACTTGTTTTCAGCATTTTCTATTTTTTTAATGTGCAATTTTATAATACTAACACATTATTCTTCAGTGTCTTTATTCTCCCTCAAAACAAATGTTTTCAGGGGCATACTGGAATCAACCAGTAAGTCTGTGCGTGTATCCATCTGTGTACAAAATACTAGTAATTGCCTGTTTCTGTCAAAGCACTGGCAGGGGTATTAAGTCACATTCAATGACAGCTGTAGTTTAAACATGGAATTGTTTGGTAAAGGATTGAAAATCAAATATGTTACAATAAATAATAAATTTACTCCTAGTATAATTCTTTTTCATGTAGAGTTTAACCTGTCTTTATGGCCACTTGTATTGTACAACCCATTTCTTAGCCTTTTATTAACTCTTTACCAAATGACAAATATTTAGACTAGCCGAAATTGAAAGCATTTGCAGACGACAAAATAAATGTGACTGAAAAGTTAAAATTTGCTACAGGGAGGGTAGGAAACATTGTGGGAAAAGGAGAAAATGCTGGTTACCAGTATTTTCTCTTTTTACGGCAATGTTTTAAAAGGCTTCTACCTCAGGGTTGCCAAAAGTCGACATTGTGTGGTAAAGAGTTAAACCAGACAATTTTAGGCCAGTCTAAATCGACAGCACTTACAGATGGCAAATGAGATGTGTCTCAAAATCAAATGATGTCTGAAATTATTTATCTGCTTTTTCTCCTCTCCTCAAAATGTTTTCTACTTTATCATACTAGACAGAAATCATCACATGGGCTATATTTATTTTGCCATCTGCAAATGTTTTCAGTTTTGTCCAATCCAAAGTTTTGTTGCTTTAAAGAGTTAAACACAAGAATGTTTCATACAGGGTTAACCATTGAAAATTTCAGGTTGAGGCACCTTTCCACTGTCCAACTATAGTTACAACACCTTCAGGGTCACATGAGTTCCCTCTGAAAAACGGAGAATACAACTACCAAAACAGTGCAGGATTCCAATACGAGGCAGAAGTTGCTCGACAGTGTATTATAAAAGGTAAAAATGTTGAGCACAAGTTTTTCTTGTCTTGATAACAAGTTTCTCTTGTCTTGGTAACAAGTTTCTCCTTAACCCTTTACCAAACAAAAAAGTTTCGGACTGGTCCAAATCGAAAGTACTTGCAGATGACAAAATGAACGAAACTCAAAAATTGAAATTTGTTTTTAGCAGGGTAGAAAACATTGTGGGAAAAGGAGAAAATGCTGGTTACCAGCATTTTCTCCTTTTTCCACAATGTTTTCAATAGGCCTCTATCTCAGGGTCGTAAAAGCCAGAGATTGTTTGGTAAAGGGTTAAATCTATCATAAAGCAAAAAAAAAAAAAATTCACAAAGGAAATAAAATTTTGTACAAGCACAGAAAATGTAGTTATCCTGTTTTGATCACTATTGAAAACATTATGGAAAAAGGGGCCATAAATTATTAGTTGCCCATAGTAATTTCACTTTTAGCGCGCTATTTTCTGCCATCAACAGAAATCATTTACTGCAGAGGCATGAAATGATGGATTCGCAATGTGATTTTGTTAGATTTTTATCAGACAAAGAATATGTTTGACTCTTCCGCTGTGAAAGCACTTAGAGACAATGGAATAAATGTAGCCTAGATGATAGAAATCATCTAAGAAAGGGTAGAAAATATTTTGAAAAGGATGAAATACTGGTTTCTTCTGATTTCTTGTAACCACCATTTTCTCCTTTTCCTATGGTGCCTTCTACCATTTCAGTGGCAGACCAATCAATTGATTTGCATGTATTTTTTCATCTGCAAATGCGTTCAAAATAAACAAGTCTAAAATTTTCATATCTGATGAAAAGATGAAAGTGGCAGGCTGGTTGAGCTATTACATTTTCTGTCTTTGTTTTGTTGGTAAACCTTTTATAAATAATTTGTTATTTTACCAGGTGATATTCAAGCCAAGTTCTATGAACACTGGGAAATAGAGCTAGTCCACCAAATACTGGATGAAGTCCGCAAACAGACTGGACTGCGCTACGAGGAAGATAACTGAAATCCGTTTGCATCAAACTTGTCTCGTGTGTACATTTACTAGGGCCAATCCAACAAATTGTGGACACATTGTGTAGGATAATGACTTAACAAGTTACAGATATATCTCTTATAAGTCAAGGTGTCTCAATATCCTCAGAAATAGAGGATATAGCCTTTTGAAAACATTATGGGAAAAGGAGAAAATGCTGGTAACCAGCATTTTCTCCTTCTCCCACAATGTTTTCTTCCCCCTTAAAAAGAAATCAGCTTTTGAATCTACTGTACTTTGTAATCTGCAGGTAGTCTTAGCATGGACGTTGGTAAAGCGTGAAGGGGTGTCCGAGTTCTCTTGTTTAATGGTTACTTGGAGAAAAAAAAAGTAAAAGAGGAATGTCATATTCTGTGAAATATGAACATGGTTTGTTTCAACTCTTTACCAGACGACAAAATTTTAGACTGGTTCAAATTGAAATCCTTTGCAGACCTACAAAATGGAAGTTACTGAAAGTTTGAAATTTGTTTTGGGAAGGGTAGAAAACATTGTCAAAAAAGGAGTAAACGCCAGTTATCAGCATTTTCCCCAAGTGTTTTAAAAAGGCCTCTTTCTAAAGGGCATTAAAAGTCTGGATGATGTGGTAAAGGGTTAATGAAGCAGACATTGATAATCAAGAATAACTGTTTTATTCAGAGAATAAACATGTATGGAAAATTCATCTTTTTGTTGTTTGTTTGCTTGCTTGCTTGCTTGCTGACAATCCTGTGGGTGATGCTTGATTCAGTTAGTGATACTACTGGAATAAATCGACCTGAAATTGACCTTTATGCAAAGAACAACTAAAGAGTGAATATTCATATCATGGGGTATAATCGGACGGTAGGGAAATCCTGTTCACTGTAAATGTCAGTTTTGACCCTTACTGTGCCATAGTCAAAATAAGAAGCATTGGTGGATGACAAAGATCAAGATCAGACTGTACAGAAATTGCTTCTTTGATCTATGTCACCCACCCTACCCTGTATAACCAATTTAAACCAACAATTTTGTGCTTATTTCAAGTCTTTTAAGTATTCATAATAGACATGATGAATCAAAAAGCCACGTTAACCCTTTACCAAACAATCCCTGGTTTTTATGACCCAGAGGAAGAAGCCTTCTGAAAACATAGTGGAAAAAGGAGAAAATGCTGGTAACCAGCATTTTCTCCTTTTCCCACAATGTTTTCTACTCTTAAGAAAGTCATGTTTCAATTTTCCAGTAGCGTTTATTTTGTCATCTGCAAATGCTTTCAATTGGACCAGTCTAAAAAATTTTAGTGTGGTAAAGAGTTAAGTGTTGCAAAACGTTCACATAGTTCCACATGCAGACGACACTAGTCAAAGCTGGGTTGGACAATAAATCAAGCGTGTAATATATTGTAATAGAGATCATTAATTTCATGTCAATTTGCTTGTGTAATACCAATAAAGATTTTGTATACTTCAAAAGTAAAGACATCAGTGGTAAAAAGTCACATAATAATACATGTACATTTCCTAATAAGAGGGCCATGTTGGCCCTAAATCACTCACCTCAGGATTTGCAGCTCTAAAAAAGTAATTATAAGTTGAAAAAAAGAGATGTCATTGAGACCAGCAAACTGATGTCATCAGTACAGACTTTCATAATCATTGTACAACAGATATAACTTTGAAATGCAAGCTTATTCAACATGTTTTCCACAAAAACACAATATAAACATTATGGTCTGTGGTTAAGTTCATTTAACATTTACATTAAAATGCTATAATAGTATGGTCCAATTTTTAGCTCATTTGATATCCACATCAAAATGCTTTAACACTATGGTCCAATGTTAAGTTCATTTAATATCCAAATCAAATTGCTATAACACTATAGTCTGGTGTTAAGCTCATTTAATATTTGCATTAAAATGCTGTACATGAAACACTGTGGTGTTTGGTACGATGTTAAGCTGATTTAATATCCACATCAAAATGCTTTAACACTATGGTCTGATGTTAAGCTCACTATGGTCCAATGTTAAGTTTATGTAAAAACAAAAATCAAACTGCTGTAACACAACAGTCTGGTGTTAAGTGCATTTGAATATGGTTTTATACTGTTACCATACAATCCAGCCTAAAGACTGATTGATTGATTGTATAGTGTATAACAGTGTTTTCAACATTATTTCACTTAAAGTGTAGCAGCCAGAGCACCTATCAATGCTTTCTGAGAGTTTCTTTTACCAGTGTTCAGCAAAATATTTTTTTCAAGATACTTGGTGCTTTCCCACATATTTACTCTCTACCAAACAACAAAATTTCATGCTTGCCCAAATTGAAAGCATTTGCAGACGACAAAATAAATGTGAATCAAAAATTGAAATTTAATTTGGGATGGACAGAAAACATTGTGGGAAAAGGAGAAAATGCTGAAACCTGACCAGCATTTTTTCCTTTCCCCATGATGTTTTCAAAAGCTTACTTTCTCAGGGTCGTTAAAATGGAAGAAATTGTTTTTTAACTTAAAAAAGGTAAAATATGGGAAAAGGAGAAAATGCTGGAAACTAACATTTCTCCTTCTCTCATGATGTTTTCTATTCTAGAAAAGCCAAATCCTATTAATCATTTCATTTCAAATCATTTCAGTGACATTGAATTGTCATCTGCAAATGCTTTCAGTATGTAACGGTCCAAAGTTATGTTGTATGATAAAAAGTTATTGACAGCTTGGCATTGTTTTCTTGGAATTCTCATCAGCTCTATGATTATCCATTTGTTCTCTTCCTGACAAGCATAACAACAAGCTGCTGAATGCTTTTTGGCTGGACCTGACAGGCTGAAATCGCAATGCATTTCACATATTCTTGCTATAATTGAGATCTGGGAATCAAGCCAGCCAGTCAAGAGTGGCTGTGTCCTATGGCAAAGAGTTAACCCATTACCACACAATCCCCACTTTTGACGACCCTTAAAAGATGCCTTTAGAAACCATTGTGGGAAAAGGAGAAAATGCTGGTAACCACAATGTTTTCTGCTCTTTACAAAATAAATTTCAAATTCACAGTCACTTTTATTTTGTTGTCTGCAAATGCTTTCGATTTGGACAAACCTAAAATTTTGTTGTTTGATAATGAGTTAATCTTTGACCAGACAACAAAATTTTAGCCTTGTCCAAATTGAAAGCATTTGCAGACGATAATTTCAGTGTGGTTCATATGGTGTAATTTTCTTTGATAGAGTAGAAAACATTGTAGGAAAAGGAGAAAATGCTGGTTACCAGCATTTTCTTCTTTCCCGACAAAGTTTTCAAAAGGCTTCTTTTCCGTGAGCGTCAAAAGTTGGCATGTGTGGTAATGAGTTAAGCTCTGAGACAACAGATTTGTAAAGTATATTTACAATACTCAAGTACTCAAGATTAAATCCAACACTGGCTGAGATGGTTTGTCTTGCTGACTCATTGCCAGGGTGTAACCATTAAAAAGTAAAATATACTCACGCTGTGGGCGTGAGTTGGGGGAGAACGTGAGAGGGGATCTCCCCCTCTTTTTTTTAGTGGGGGGGGTGTTTTTTTTTGGGGGGGGCCTCCCCCAAGAAAATTTTCAAATATTCAGGATGGCTGTAGAACGATTTCGAGCCTCTTCTGAAGTAGAAATTTGGTTTTCTAATCTTGGCCATTTTGGAAAACAGCCAAACTGAAAAATACACGAAAAGAGGCAACCTACAACTTATTCCAATTTTTTTTTTTTTATATTACGCACATGCGTGGTGTGCGCAATAGAAGTTACGCCTATGATTGCTATAGAAATTTAAAGAAAGCTTGGCCACCAGAACTCGTCTATGCACTTTATATGAGCTAGGTGATACATCACCCATCTCATATAAAGTGGAAAAGTAGGGCTTATACCAAGCTATTACCAAAGCCTGTAGGGGGCTGTTTTAATAAAATGATGTTGGTGCATATGTAGCGTTTTACTGAGTAATGTTTATTTCATTTTGAAATTCAAAGTAACCCTGGTTATTTTGAACAGTAGTCTGGATCTGTTCCCAGAATGCCCAAATCAGATCTATGTGTATTTGAAGAATGCCATCTATTTGAAGATAATGCTCCACAACTTCCCACCAGATAAAATATGTAGCAATAAAAGCAAGAATTTGGAGATAAAACAAAAAGTAACAAACAATCTATAAATGATGATCTAACAGTGAATTGCATACAACAAAATAACGTAAACATAAAGAGATACTGCGCAACTTTTTGCACTACTATAAAATATCCTTTTTGTTCATTCATTTTACATTCGGCTACTATGTGTTTACCCGAGTATTCTCTACAAAGAAGACGGAACCACGAACGGCGACGTTTTCCGAACCGGAGTAAACTTTGTGGAATCTAAGAATAATCCAAGGACTATTCTATGTATTTCGAGGTCAAATCTACGCTTGGCAGTGTAAGTCATTTGGCTGTGGTAATTTTATGAATTTCTTTGGTCACATTGATCGAAAATAAGGTTGAAAACTTTAGATACCCGTAATGTACTTGTTTTCGGATAAACAATATTTCGGAAGAATCTCGACATTTTTCACCCGACAGCATTTTAGTCTCATTTGAAATAACGACATCACTACGTATGTAATGTTTTCAGTCTATTCAACGTGTAAAATTTTCAGTGAAGAAAGAAAATATACTTGCTGCCAGACCTGTCCTTTTCGCTACATGGTCTTCAAACAGTGTTTGTGACAAAGTTTGTCATGGCAGTGTTTTCCGGGTCTCACTAAAATACGCCACAGAAGAAATATACGCCACAAGTACGCCACAGGAGAAATGTATACAGCTATTAAACTTAGATTTTTATGTTTTATCTAGTAGATAACGTTATTATCTATCATCTGTGCAAAAATGATTGAAAAATATTTTGTATTAATGCAGGAAATTGATCTTGTAAAATACGCCACAGCGGTGTTATAGCCAACGTATACGCCACAGAAGAGATGTATATGCCACAGCAAATATACAGCTATTAAACTTAGATTTTTATGTTTTATCTAGTAGATAACGTTATTATTTATTCGCGGTTCTCGGTAGCAGCTACGTATCCTGTCTGGAAAGATATTGTGCTGGCGATCTGAAGGTAAATTATTCAATTTTTTATTAGTTTTACTTGTATATTTATTATCAGTATAAGTTCTATATTCAATCTTTTGAAGAATAAAAATTAAGTGAATAGTAATTCATAAATTTCATATGTCCTTTTCATTTTACATAAAAATTACATGAGAAAAGCATAATGTTTCATATATCATATTTGTAAATAGTATGTTGCAAATTCGAATAGTTTTATTATTTCATAATTGAAATTAAAGTCGAATAGATTAATACTTTTCTTTTTCTTTTTCTTTAGGTTCCTGGAAATGTGAGATTCTTCGGTATCGGAGGTATGCGGGTGAACAATATTCCTCAACAAACCTTGTCAGAGCTTTTACAGTTCAAGCCAGAAACAGTGGTTATCCAGCTTGGGGGAAACGACATTTCTGCCGCATCTTCGCCGAACCAGATCTATGAAAAGTTAATGGAATTGACTGTATATCTGAAAACAATGGAATAAACAACGTGTGTGTCGTCGAGATTGTGAAACGTGGGTGCTTTGTGAAGTCGCCAGGACTTACCAATGATTCTTTCAATAAACAAAGAAACAAAATAAACAGACTTTTAAAATGTTCTCTAAAAGACAATTTCATCAACCTGAGAGTTAATTTCCCCAAAGACTACGATAATCAGCTAGTGCATTTCAGTGACTCTGGATTAAATAAACAATTCTTTGCAGTTAGAAGGCCCTTCTTTAAGGCTTGAATATGCTATGTATATTTCTTGTTATATATGTATACATTTATGTAAATATAGCTTATATTTTCATCATTCTTTATAATTTCAATTTCAATAAAAATGTTTCTTCAAATGCTATCTGTTTCTGTTGTGAATGAATGCTCGTATCATTCAATTCAACTCAATTCAAGGTCAAATCACATTATTATCATTGGCATTCATTTTTTGTATTTCCATACTGTATGTTGTGCATACGTGGAAGAAATAAAGTTAATTGAATTAATTTGAATTGAATGAATGCTCGTATCATGGTATAAAGAGACAGAATTTTGAAACAGTCTGCAGTTCGAATTTTAGACTTTAAAATCTAAGAAAGTCAGTGATTTAACCCTTTCCCAAACAGCAAATTTTGGACAAGACCAAATTTTGCAGGTGCCAAATTAACATTTGCTCAAAACACGTTTTTCTATATGAAAGGGTAGAAAACATTGTGGGAAAAGAAGAATTTCTGGTAACCATCATTTTCTCCTTTTCATTTTTTTTTCAAAAGTCTTCTAGTCCTGACCCGTAAAAAGCAGGCCTTGTCTGGTTTAGGGTTAAAGCATTGAAGAAGTTTGACAATTTTAAGAGATTGAGACATGCCGAGCTGCCGAATGAATTGCTACTCTGGAACGAGAGTTATTTCCCCTCGTGTATTTATAAACACGTAATGTCTGCCAAACACTTTCAATAATATCACATCGATTTAACTCATAAAGATCGATTATTTCCATTTAATGTTTGCACTGATGATATATGATAACATGATCTAATAGATACTGCTTAGAAATCAGGCTTTTAAAGCTGTATATTTGCTGTGGCGTATACATCTCTTCTGTGGCGTATACGTTGGCTATAACACCGCTGTGGCGTATTTTACAAGATCGATTTCCTGCATTAATACAAAATATTTTTCAATCATTTTTGCACAGATGATAGATAATAACGTTATCTACTAAATAAAACATAAAAATCTAAGTTTAATAGCTGTATATTTGCTGCGGCGTATACATCTCTTCTGTGGCGTATACGTTGGCTATAACACCGCTGTGGCGTATTTTACAAGATCGATTTCCTACATTAATACAAAATATTTTTCAATCATTTTTGCACAGATGATAGATAATAACGTTATCTACTAGATAAAACATAAAAATCTAAGTTTAATAGCTGTATATTTGCTGTGGCATATACATCTCTTCTGTGGCGTATACGTTGGCTATAACACCGCTGTGGCGTATTTTACAAGATCAATTTCCTGCATTAATACAAAATATTTTTCAATCATTTTTGCACAGATGATAGATAATAACGTTATCTACTAGATAAAACATATAAATCTAAGTTTAATAGCTGTATATTTGCTGTGGCGTATACATTTCTCCTGTGGCGTACCTGTGGCGTATATTTCTTCTGTGGCGTATTTTAGTGAGACCGGTGTTTTCCTGTAAGACTTTTTTTATCCTTTGTGTAGTGTGTATCCAATTTGCTTTTGTCTTTGTTTGGCTGTTCATTTATTGATTGATTATTTATTTATTTATTTATCAGATTACATTATAATTACTGCATTTTCATAACCTTGAATTCTATCTTGACAGAAGTTGTACTGAAACCGAACTGTAAAGATTTTTGGCCATGAGTCTGGAACATAAAGACAGCACATCTGCGATGCAGTCTCTTCTTACTCAGTATGCTGAGTCAGACTCAGATGATGAAGAGAAGAAAGAGGTATTGTTAAACCCTAGAGCACTGTAATTAACACTTTAGTTACCAAAACAATTCCAAGTGTCAACAACCCAAGGCCAAAGAGGCAATTGAAATCATTCTTTGAAAAGAAGAAAATCCTGGTAACAAATAATGGTTATGTTATTTAAACAAATTTGTCACTTTTTTTTAATACTTAAACTTTATATCTAAAATTTTGTCATCTGACAAAAAGATTTAATAGAATTCAATTAACCCTTTCCCAAACAACAAATTTTACACTCTTCCAATTACAAAGAGTTTGAAGACAAAAAATTTTAATTTGATGAGAATGGCGGAAAGTTCTCCAAAAGCATAGAAAAAAGTGTGGGAAAAGGAGAAATTGCTTGTTATGAGCAATTTCTCCTTTTCCCACATTGTTTTCAAAAGACCTGTTCTCCAGATACGTAAAAACCAGGGCTTGTTTGAGAAAGAGTTAAGAAAAGCTATAGAATTATAACAGTTTCCTTGTTTTTCATGCCAGAATGTATTAAAAAATAGCAGACACTCACAGTATAGTCTCACACCACAAATAAAGACCAGATTGTTTGTTGTATGCAGTTTGAACTTGATCTACTCAGTCCACAGAATTGTGGATGCCAAATGTGAAGGCAAGAGAACTTTTATATTTAGACTGGAGGCAGGAGCAATTTTCCATGAGGATTTCAATCCATTTTCAACCCTTTACCACACGAGAAAAATGTAGATTTGTCCAAATTTTAAGCAGCGACAGATGGCAAATTAAAACATGAATGAGGAAATTTGTATTTAGGTAGAAAACATAGTGGGAAAAGGAGAAAATACTCGTAACCAATGTCTTTCAAAAGGCCTCTAACTTAGGGTCATTAAAGTCGGGATTGTGTGGTAAAGGGTTCAATAAGGATGAGATAATGTTCAGACAAGTCCAGACTCAGAGCATTTCAAGATGACAAAATACTGGAATGTGACTCAAAATTTAAAATTTGTTGTCCGAATTTCCACAGGTTGAAAATATTGCTGGAAAAGGAGAAAATGCTGGTTGTCAGCATTTTCTCCTTTCCCCACATTGTTTTCAAGAGGTTTTTTCATCAGGTTTGTTAAATTTGTAATTGTTTGGTAAAGGATTAAATGATATTGCAGAAATCTAAGAGTGCTGTTGACGCAATCTCAGACGAGGAAGCAGATACTCCAACACCGACACCAAATGCAAACATGATTTCCCAGCCATCGTCTCGGCCACCTTCGAGTCTGGCTGCTGAAGATGAACAGAAATCGGGATCTGATTTGGAACATGGCAAAAAAGGAAAAAAGAGAAAACGTGTGTATACCTTTACAAACACTCCCATGTTTTAACAATCCTGACAAAGAGGGGTTTTGATAACATTAAAAATGTTTTATGTGATAAATTGAATCTCACACTATGTATTATCATTTTATCAGACTCGTTGACTTAATTGTATTGGACACTCCCCAAGGCTCGAGTCATACCATTTTAGTCAACTCATTTGATAAAAATGAAATACATAAACACATAAAGAAATGCAGCAAAAGTCTCTTAAAATCAATATCATTGCAAAAATAAGTGGACTTAATCCCTCTATAAACTGTTTCACGCTTCTTTCGGAGTAAATGTCACAGATCTAGTTGTGTATGTATGCATTTGAAACCAAACTACAACATAAACATGGACCATCAAAGGTATAGAGGCTAAAGGTGATGATGCAGGATATTTTTTCTGTCTGTCATTTGTTTGATGTGATAAATAGAATCTCACATTCATGTTTATGTTTTATCATTTTTATCAGACTTGTTGACTTAATTATATTTGACACTCCCCAAGGCTCTCGTCATACAATGGTAGTCAACTAGTTTGATAAAAATGTTAATACATAACCCATTCCCACACAATCCCTACTTTTGACAACCCTGAGAAAGAAGCCTTTAGAAAACATTGTGGGAAAAGGAGAAAATGCTGGTAACCAGCATTTTCTCCTTTTCCTTCAATGTTTTCTACCCTTCCCAAAACAGCATTCAATTTTTGGGTCACATTCATTTTGTCATCTGCAAATGCTTTCAATTTGGACACGCCTAAAAAATTTTTGTCGTTTGGTAATTAGATAAACACTGATGTAAGATCCTCTATTTAGATACTAGACTTGTGTCATATGGTGCTGATGATTTGGAAGAGGAGGATGAGGAGGAGGAGGAAGAAGAAGACAGCCCCGACAGTGGTGGGGCCGAACATGGCACAGGATATGTAGAGGTCAGTTTAGTTATAATATCTATGGACAATTCCATCCTCGGATACCCCGGGGTCTCCCTATTTGCTACGCTACATCAACCCCTGGGACAATTGACTAATAAAACTTTGAATCAGCCGCCAAAAATCGATACGAAACGTCATAACGTACAGTCCACTCGCCCATCACAAAATGATGATGGAACCAATGAAAAGCCAGCATTCGGCCAGCGGTAAAGCGAGGGAAATTCAATTAATTGTCCCAGGGGTCGATGTAGCGTAGCAAATAGGGAGACCCCGGGGTATCCGAGGATGGGACAATTCCTTGTTAACCTATTTACACACAATCCCTACTTTTGACGCCCCTGAGAGAGAAGCCTTTAGAAAACATTTCGGGAAAATGAGAAAATACTGGTATCCAGTATTTTCTCCTTTTTCCCGAAATGTTTTCTACCCTTCACAAAACAAATTTCAAATTTTCAATCACTTTCATTTTGTCGTCTGCAAATGCTTTCAATTTGGACAAACCTAAAATACTGTCATTTGGTAGTGAGTTAACCTTTTACCAGACAACAAAACTTTGAGCTTTTCCAAATAAAAATCGTCCACAGATTACAACTTAACTTGGCTCAAACAGTTGTTAATTGTCTTTGAAAAGGTAGAAAACATTTCCTTGGGTCATTAGATTGTTTGTCAAAGGGGTAATTCCTTACACTGACAGTTCATGTAAAGGTTTTTTCTTTTATGTTATTTTGCTGTAACTAGTTAATTTTCCATCTGAAGATGCCTCGTGTTGTTCAGAATTTGCTTTCATTAACTCTTTACCATAGGAAAAAAAAATTATACTGATCCAAAGTGAAAGCACATTCAGAGGAAAATATAAACCAAACTCAAAGACTGAAATTTTGTTTAGAGCAAGATAGAAAACATTGTGAAAAAAGGAGAAAATGCTGGTTACCAGCATTTTCTCCTTTTCCCACAATGTTTTCAAAAGGCTTCTATCTCAGGGCCGTAAAAAGCAGGGACTGTTTGGTAAAGGGTTAAAATTCTTCATATACGTTGTTTTTAAACAAGAAATAGATCTGTGTCCTCTTGTTTGATTTCAGGGCAAAGTTATGAATTCATCGTTAAATATAGAACAAGCCTGTGAGTATTTCTCTATAGCTCTGCTCTCTTTTGAAGAATTTCTTAGTTACTATCATAGCCCTGCCATGTCATGTATTTGTTTTTGTGCAAAGTTGCAAAGTTAAACGTATGGGATGACTTGGTAAAAGGTAGATTGATTGATCAAGTAATCGATTGATTGTATAGTGTTTAACACTCTTTTCAACATTATCACAGTTATATTGCTGTAGCCAGTGCACCCATTCTTTCCTGGAGTTTCTTTTACCAATACTATGCATAATATTCTTTCCAAACCACTGGCTGCTTTCCCACATAACCATTGTCAATGCAATGGTCCATGGTGAGAGAGGAATGAAATTTGTGACAATGGCTATCATCAATCCTTGGAAAGATATGGGCCAAGTCAGGGATTGAACCAGCAACTCTGTTCTCAAGTCCTGTACCCTACTGTCTAAGCAACGGGGCCTGGCAGCCAAAGTTGGAATTCTTTATATGATATCTTTGTGTAAAGAGTGAAAACCATGGGGTCGTTGGGGAAGGGATAGAAAAGGACAGAATTCAACTATATCTTTTTTTTTTGTGTGAAAATTTGACCCATAGATTGCTTAGGAATCAATACATACTCATTTTCATTCAGGAAATTAGACCCAGATTATTGTTGTCTAAAAGTTTTTCAGCATTGTCTCAGCAAAAAAGAGTAGATCAAAATTTAGACTGATTTTGATCCAGTCTGACCATAATGGCATGTAGATATTTTGAAAGAACTATAGAATCAATCTTACATACAATCTGTGTTTCAGCTTCTCTTTCAAGGTCCATGTTGAACAAATCTCTAGATGAGATAGAGTTGCCATTAGAACCTCAGGGTACTTGCTCTGCAAGGTTACAGGTAAATATATTAAATATTACACATTACCTGTATTTAACTCTTTACACCTTAACAAACTTTAAGCTTTGTCCAAATTGAAACCATTTGCAGGCAACAACTTAAATGTGACTCCAAAAATTAAATTTGCGTTGGACCTGTTGGAAGGGCACAAGACATGGTGGGAAAAGGAGAAAATGCTGGTCACCAGCATTTTCTCCTTTTCCCACTATGTTTTCAAAAGTCCTATTGTTTAGCGTCATTAAGCCTCAGGATTGTATGGTAAAGGGTTAAAATTACACCAGACAAGAAAATTCTATACTCCTCAAATTGAAATCATATGCTGACGACAAATTGAATATGGTTCAAACTTTGAAAGGCTAGTAAACATTGTTTGGAAAAGGAGGTTTTTTTATAGCTAGCATTTTCTCCTTTTCCCATAATGTTTACTAAAACCTTCTGCATAGGCCCAAAAAAGATAGTTCTGTTTCGGATTTCTGTCAGAGATGCTGTAGGTAGGGTAGGTTGGGATTTTTTTTTTTTTTCTTTCAGAAAACTTTTTACATGGACCATATAAAGATTTCATGAAATAGAAATTTCAGCTTCCACTTATTGTTTTATACTGAAATATACATGTAAATTTACTGTTTGAAATTAAGTATTAAAGTTGAAAAGACACTTTTAAGTGTCTTTAAGTGGACGACACCAAAATGACCTTTGTTGTATCTGTTCTAAAGGCAAATGCTTCAACTACCAGCTAAGGTATACATTTTTGTTTATTTTAATGCTGCCTTGCACAAGTAATCTCAAAAAATCTTTGGCGAGGGTAGATCAGTGATCAGATTGAATGTTCTGTGACATCTGGGCCAGTATTCACCAACCATTCTTAAGAACGTTCTTTGTCTTATTCTCCAGAATTTTCTACATTTGTAAGTAACACAACTTCTGATTGGCTAAACCATTCGGTTTAGCCAATCAGAATTTATGTTACTTACAAATTTAGAAAACCTAGGAGAATAAGACTAAGAATATTCTCAAGAGTGGTTGGTGAATATGGGCCCTGACTTTGATCTACAGTGCTTGAAAAAGCTTCTTATATTTCTTGTAGCACTGTGAGAGTTGTGTTAAATCTTTTATTTCAGAGTAAAATTGCAGAATTATACCAAAGACGACGAAGGGAGGGACTAAATCTGAATAACAATATACAACATAGGGTAGATTTTAGGAATCCAAGGTACCTTACTCAGAATGTTATTCCTTTTTTCCTTTAAGATTTTAGATTTATTAATAGTCCTTTTTATTTCACACCTACAATTCAACGTCCAATGAAAATGCTTTAATACTACCATGTGAGTACAAATTATCTAATTCTTTATTGTAGGCTGTAGAGTCCAATATGGACTTTTCACAATGAGGCAAGAGTCCACTATGGATTTTTTAAAATGAGGCTAGAGTCCCGAATATCATATAACTTTCATGAGTTGTCTATACTGCAGCCAAGAATTAACATTTTACCACACAATCCTGAATTTTTACTTTGGCAAGAAGGCCTTTGAAAGCATTGTAGGAAAGGAGAAAATGCTCTGTTTTTCCACAATGTTTACAATCAGTTGAAAAGACTAGTGCTGCTGTTTGAGATAGCTTTCATTTATTGTCTGCTAATGCTTTGCATTTGGACAAGGTCAAAATGTTATTCTATGGTAGGAGTTAATTTGAAATGATAATAGATGTTAACCCTTTCCCAAACGACAAATTTTGGACCAGACCAAATTGAAAGCATTTTGCAGATGACAAATTAACAGTTGCTAAAAAGATGATTTTTTCTATATGATGGGGAAGAAAACATTGTAGGAAAAGGAGAAAATGCTGGTTACCAGCATTTTCTCCTTTTCCCACAATGTTTTCAGAAGGCTTCCTTCACAGGGCTGTAAAAACCAGGGATTGTTTGGGTAAGGGTTAAGTAACTCTGTATAATAGTTCTACGTATTCAGGTATTACTTATGGCAATTTTTTTTTTTTCAGTATTTATGAAAAGTTGATAGAGTACTGTGGGATTGATGAGAAAGGGACCAACTATCCACCAGAACTGTATGATCCGTCAATATGGGGAAAAGAGTCGTACTACGATGCTTTAGGTATAAATTGTGTACATGGATGTATATGCGTGTCGAAAAATTTGCGAATTGCTTTTTACGGACATTCCGAAAAAGAAAATGTTTGTGAATTCTAGATACTTGTTATTTGTTGTTATACTTGTAGTGAAATAAGGGTACAGAAAAGGTTGTGAATTTTCCATGTATGGGAATTTGCATTTCTGCTTTGCAAAAATGTCCTTTTAAACATTACTGATTACCATATCTCCCATGCAGGCATCCATTATAGCTCGACCCTTTTTAACTCTTAACCACACAAGTTTTAACAACCAAAAGGAAAAGAGGCTTTTGAAAACATTGTGTCACAATCTTTTCTACTTAGTCATAAAGAAATCTCAGCATAAAATCATGTTTAGTTTCTCCTCTTTTTGACTATGTGCAAAGGCAGTTAGAAGCTTGGATAGAGTGTTTTGTTGTTTCTTTAACCCATTACCACACAATCCCTACTTTTGACGACCCTGAGAAAGAAGCCTTTTGAAAACACTGTGGGAAAAGGAGAAAATGCTGGTAACCAGCATTTTCTCCTTTTCCCACAGTGTTTTCTACTTTTCCCAGAACAAATTTCAATTTTTCAGTCACCTTTATTATGTTGTCTCCAAATGCTTTCAATTTGAACCAGTCTAAAATTTTGTCATGTGGTAATGAGTTAAAAGGAAAATGTGAAGCTGTAAAGCTGCTTTGGTTATCATGATTTAATCAAAATATTAATGAAAACAATGTTAATCTTTTGCCAAACAATCCAGTAGTTAAAGACTGAGGAAGAAGGTATTTAACTCTTTACCAAACAACAAAATTTTGGACTTGTCCAAATTGAAAGCATTTGCAGATGAGAAAATAAATGTGAATCAAAAACTTGAAAATTGATTTTGGAAGGGTAGAAAACATTGTGGGAAAAAGAGAAAATGCTGGTTACCAGCATTTTCTCCTTTTCCCACGATGTTTTTAAAGGGCTTCTTTCTCAGGGTCGTAAAAAGTCAGGATTGTGTGGTAAAGAGTTAAGAACACAGTGAGATCACAATGTTTTTTTGACACTATCAGCAATCAGGCACAAACCTCATCATATAATGGCATTTCTTGTTTTACAGATAAAGCGCAAAAAGCAGATATGGAAAAGAGAGAAAAAGAAAGGAAAGAAAGAACTAAGGTAGATTGGTTTTCTCTGTCTTTAATCACCAGAACATCGTTTTTTCACTTAAAGCTACAAGAAGTAGTGCTTTTAACCCTTTACCAAACTGACCCTGAGACAGAGTTTTTAAAATCATTTTGGGAAAATGCTGGTAATTAGCATTTTCTAATTTTGCTTTAACTCTTTACCAAAGGACAAAATTTTAGTCTTGTCCACATTAAAACCTATGAGAGATTACAAAATTAATGTGTCTCACCTGGAGAAATTTGTTTGTGATAGGGCAGAAAACATTGTCTGAAAAAGAAGAAAATGCTGGTAACCAGCATTTTCTTTTTTTCCAACAATGTTTTTAAAGGCATTCTTCTCCATGGTGGTTGAAAGTTGGGGTTGTATGGTAAAGGGTATTTTTAGGTTTTGTACTTTTTCAAAGACTGAAGTTGTCGTTTAGTTAGAATTTTTTTTTATAATATAACCCATGACTGTTTATTCCCCATTGAATTTTGTATGGTGTGTGTGTGTGTGGGGGGGGGGGGTTATATTTTTGCTTCTACTTTCTGTTTGTCTGACCATCCGACAGATATTTTCTTTAATCCTTGATGGAAATGATGAAACTTTATGCATGTCTTCATTTTGATAGTCCACCAATACACTTTTAGTTAATGGGGTGTTATTGAAAAAAGGCACTTGAGTTGAATTTTGCTATTTCTAACAGGTTGAATTTGTGACAGGAACAAAAAAGTCCACATCTAAATCAGATTTAACAAGCTCAAATACAGTTATAGTCAAAACAGGTAAGAAAGTATAGAATGCTTGTAAAGAAAGAATTATATTGATACAGACTGTAATATCTGACAAATGTGACCCATCACTCAAATAGGGAACTGCAAAAAGTATCAACCCTGGTCAGACTACGCAAATTGCGCAGGCTGACAAGGGTTTACACTTTTCACTTTAATGACATTTTCTGTATGAAAAGTGATCAGTCTACCTAGTTATACAATCATTTTTTAATTATCAACTTAATGTGACTTGCACTATTGTTGATCTGTTTTCATCTAATTGATTAACAGAATTCCCAGATTTCCCGTTTTGCGTGATGGGTCACAAATAGATTATACTTCAATTTGTTCTGTGATGATGTTCTACTAAGCGAAAGAACTTGCTCTATATTATGATGTCATTACAACAGACACAGCTGTTCCATATTACCTATACCTAACCTAAACCTATAACCAGACAACAAAATTGCAGATGTGACCGAATTGAGAGCATTTACACACAACAAAATGTCTGTGTCATAAATGATGACATTTGTTTTTGAGCATTTTTCTCCTTTTTCCTACATTGTTTTCAAAAGCTTTCCTTCTCAGGATTGTTAAAACTTGGTAGGTAGATTGATAAAGGGTTAAACATTTTGTTCAAAGAGTTTCCACTTTTTTGCATTTCTGGAGAAGATTTTTATAACAAATCACTGATAATCAGCATTTTCCTTTTTTCCCCACAATGTTTTCTACCCTAATTTGGATAAATTCTGTCATGTTAGCAACAGCTAATTCACCAAATGCTTGCAATAAAGATTAATTCAAAATTTGGTGTTGATTAGCTGCTTACCTTACATTTTAGGCTGGTCCAAATTATTAGCACTTGCTGACGACAAATTGAGCATTCTTCAAATGATCGAATTTATTTGACAGGGCAGAAACCATTATGTGAAAAGGAGAAAATGCTGATAACCAGCATTTTTTCTTCTTTTCCCACAATGTTTTCAAGTGTCCTCTGACTCATTAACACTAGGGATTGTTTGGTTAAGGATTAACCCTTTACCACACAATGACGACTTTTAACGACCCTGAGGAAGAAGCCTTTTGAAAACATAAGAAAATTTTTGTCATTTCAGCTACTATGACATTTTGGTCTGCAAATGCTTTCAATTTTGCAGACCAAAATGTGAGAAAGGATTTTGCTAAAATGTTGCTATGTAGGAAATGGTTAACCCATTACCACACAATCCCTACTTTTGATGACCCTGTGAAAAAAGCCTGTAGAAAACATTGTGGGAAAAGGAGAAAATGCTGGTAACCAGCATTTTCTCCTTTTTCCACAAAGTTTTCTACCCTTCACAAAATAAATTTCAAATTTTTGTCCTCTTTTATTTTGTCATCTGTAAATGCATTCAATTTGGACAAACCTAAAATTTTGTCGTTTGGTAATGAGTTAAAGAGTTATCTCTCTGTTTTTATTTCAGAAGAGAAAAAGAGAAAGTCCAAATGGGATGCAGAGCCAACTCAACCTCAAGCAATCCGAGTGGCGGACAATATAAATAGATCAATAGCTGCAGGTGGTGCCAATTTAACGATTACTGCTACAGGAACTAAATCGACTGTTATACCTGCGACAGGAAATATAAGTAAAAAAGTCACAAAATGATAAAGTGTAAAATGAAAGAGAAACTAAGTGACTTACTAATTTCATGTACCTCCTGAAGCAACCTTGTGGCAGTCAAAGTTGCAAACATCCCTCTTGCAAAGATGTGGATTGACTGAATTACCTTTGAATACTGTTGCCATCAGTTGCCCATGTGGAGATAGTTCAAGATACAAGAGGAAACCTATCTGTTATGCCTAGTTCTTCAATGTGCTCTGTGTATAGGAAGAGTCACATGTGTCCTAGTTCAATTATAATATATCTCCTCACCAAGGGGCAAAAGCTATGGAATTGACAAAATTGAAATCATTAGCATACAACAAAATAATTGAAGCTTAGGTGATGACTACAGTCTTTGATAGAGTAGAAAAAATGTCTCTTCTCACAATGGTTTCAAATGCCCACTTCTTTAGGGGTTTTAACCCTTTACCCCATAAGGCACTTCTATGGTGTCTCAAATTGACCCTAAATAACAGCAAGGATGAAGCTGTTTCTTATGTTTATATGACATCTTTTGATAGCATAGAAAACATTGTGGCAAAAGGTGAAATTGCTCGTCACGAGCAATTTCACCTTTTGCCACAATGTTTTCCAAAGGCTCAAACAAGCAATGCATAGAAATGAGTATCTATGGAGTAAAGGGTTAAAGGGTTAAGACTTGAGATCATAAATTATGTTGAAGGATTGAGCAATTTGTTCCCTTTCCCACTATGTTATAAAATACATAGGATACTAGATCTAGTATTTTTCTTCGCATCTGTTATACAAGTGTATTGTACGTATAAGAGTTACTCGAGCTTCAACTACTGATATAGAATAGAAAAGATGCTCAGATCTCATTACATAAATTGGGGGGGGGATTTAAATTTAAGCCGTGCTTTGTGAAAAGGGGGCTTAACTCTTTACCACACCAGAAAATTTTAGACTGGTCCACATTGAAAGCATTTGCAGACGACAAAATAAAGGTGACTGAAAAATTGAAATTTGATCTGGGAAGGGTAGAAAACACTGTTGGAAAGGGAGAAAATGCTGGTTACCAGCATTTTTTCCCTTTTCCTACAGTGTTTTCAAAAGGCTTCTTTCTTAGGGGCGTCAAAAGTAGGGATTGTGTGGTAATGGGTTAATACATCTGCATAAAAGTATCGACTCGAGCCAAAACATTTCGCTATTGGTCAATTTTATGTATGTCCAAGGACCAGTCTACAGTATGATTAAGTCCGTTGTTAAAGAAAGTGGCTATTGTGGATCCATAAGTATGTACCGACTTGCTTGGTATAATGCATCACACAGGTGCAGTAAGCCCCCTTTTGCCAGAGCATGGTTCATCTTTTTTTTTTTTTTTCGTCTTTTCTTTTTTAAAAAAAGGCCCTCTGGATGGGGTGCAAATAGAGCAGAAGAAGAAATAAAAGAACAATTTTCAAGAGTTGTTTTCTCTTTACAGTTCAGGTGTTCAAAGTTATACCACATTTGTGAATTTTTGAAATCTTCCTTTCCTTTGGGAAGCCGGGCTCCAGTAGATCAGTTGGTAGCACATAGGACTTGAGAACATGGATTTGCTGGTTTGGTACCCAGCTCGCCCAATTTCTTTTCAAGGACTTATGGCAGTTATCTCTCACAACTGACCATTGTTTCGACACTGGTTTTGTTGGATGGTGGCCAGTGGATTGGAAAGAATATTGTGGGGAGTACTGGTATAAATAAACTCCAGGATAGCATGGATAGATGCACTGGGTGTCATGATACAACTGTAATAATGGTGAAAACGGCGTTAAGCACCATACAATCGTTCAATCCAATCAGGTAGCATTCTGTAACACAAAATTTGGAGTTTTAAACATCCTGTAAATATAGCATTCGAAAAAATGTTGGGAAAAGGAGAAAATATTGGAAACCAACATTTTCTCCTTTTCCCACAATGTTCTCCGTCCTCTCAAAGAATTTCCCACAATGATCGCCGTCCTCTCAAAGACAAGCTGAATCATCTTAAACCAAATCAAGCTCGTCGTCTGCAAATGCTTTTAACTCATTATCAAACAATCCCTGGTTTTTTTCGACCTAGAGGAAAAAGTCTGCTAAAAACATTGTGAGAAAAGGAGAAAATGCTGGTAACCAGCATTTTCTCCTCTTCCCACGATGTTTTCTACTGTAACACATAACTTAAGTGTATTTCTTTCCATTTTGAATTTATCGTCTGCAGATATTTTGAAGTTGTCGCCTGTAAGTGTCTAAAACTTGTTGTTTAGTAAAGGGTTACAATACTATTTATTGATGTTGTCTTATAAGTCGTCTGCTTAATGCTTTCAGTTTAGACAGTTCCAAAAAATTGTTGTCGATGCGCCATAAAACAACATCCATTCATTCATTCCAAAAAATTGCCGTGCGATAAAGTGTACATGACCACAAAGTTGAACGATACCCTCAGTACTTTAGTTACGGACCCTCTATTTGTACATCAGCAGAGTCAATTGTTTTGTACCCAACTGACCTTCACTCAATTGTTTACGAGGGGTCATTGAAGTAAATTTAAAGTTTGCCAATTACATGTGAGTCATTCTCCTAATAGAGATGTCAAGTACTAAATTAGCATCAACTTCAAAACTCATCACCGTCGGGAAAGCCCCCCCCCCCCCCATCAAAAAGTCCTGACCGCAAATGGCCAAGCCTACGTCATTTATTACTTCCCGTCGCTGTTTTAGCCACGCCCCTCTAAAATTGTAACTTTAGAGGAATCGTTTGTAAGAGATTCAATGTCATCCCTTCACGAAATGATGCGTTTAATTAATGACAACCCAGAGAGAAAGCTTTTTGAAAATATTGTGGGGAGTAAAGAAGAATAGGCTGCCGGCCAGCATTTTCTCTTTTTCGTTCAATGTTTATTGTTTTATTGTTTTGAAACACCAAACGACCCATCATGAATTCAACAATGAATTGGTCGTTTGAAAATGCTTTCAAATTGGACAAATCTAAAATTTAGTCGTCTGGTAAGAGGTTAACCCTTTACCACACAATGCCGATTTTTGACGACCCGGGGAAAGAAGCATTTTGAAAACATTGTGAGAAAATGCTGGTAACCACCATTTTCTCCTTTTCCCACAATGTTTTCTCTCCTCATCCATACAAATTTCAAATTTTCGGTCACTTTTATTTTGACTTCTGCAAATGCTTTCAGTTTGGACCAGTCTAAAATTTTGTCGTTTGGTAAAGAGTTAATGGATGGTGCGTTTGAAAAAAAAAATCTTTTCTTGATCCTTTCTCGTAGATACTTGGGGTAGATGAAAAAAAATAAGAATCTCGAGCCGATTGTAAAAACCAGAATAATTCTATTTCAAACTCGTATTTTGGAGAGAAGTATCTTTTTTCCCGGACAAAGTAGATCCAAGATCAGACTGCATGTTCTATGGAGCCTGATTATTATCTGCAATATCCACAAAAGGAAGAGAGAGATTAATGCATTTTATTTATTAACCCTTTCCCAAACAATCCCTTGTTTTTACGACCCTGAGAAAGAAGCCCGTTTAGAAAACTTTGTGGGAAAAGGAGAAAATGCTGGTAACCAGCATTTTCTCCTTTTCCCACAATGTTTTCTACCCTGCAGGAAACAAATTTAATTTTCGAGTCAAATTAATTTTGTCGTCTGGAAACGCTTTCAATTTGGATCTGTCTAAAATTTTGCCGTTTGGTAAAGGATTAAAGCGTACAATGTCAAACAGATGAACAGATGAAGCATACTGTTATGAGCATTGCCTATTTTTCAAAATTTTCAATTGCGAGCAGTTAATCCATTTTTCCAACGATGTTCCTTCTCTCCTCTGCCTGACAAACCAGCAGGAAAATTGTCTATGGAGGAAAACCGTCTAACGTTTTAATAACGGTTACAGATTGGCCAGGTTACAGATATAAATTTCATGACCTCTTTCAAATTTGACCTTATTTAAGTACAAGCATACAATGAATGTGTAATATAGGTGGGCCAGAATGGGTGTGGGTGGGGGTGTACTGTTTTAGTCTTTATCGTGCTAAATAACTTAACATAAAACTTCCAAATCGATTTTAAAAAATCTTATGTCGCTATTTCAAAGTTGATTTTTCTGGGGAAAAATATATTCTGAACGGACAGAGTAGATCCAAGATCAGACTGCACGTTCTGTGCAGTCTGATCTTGATCTACGCTGTCCGCAAAAGGTCAGTGAGTCGCGCTAGGCAGCCTAAGGGTTAACCCAGAGAGCGCCTAAAAATTCAACGGATACTTTCAGAGTAGAAATTAGATTTTAATAATTGCAATTATAAGGTTAATCGTTTTCAGAGTGTTTAAACTGAGCGGATAGTGATGATCGAAGATCAGACTGCGGGTTTTGTGCAGTCTGATCTTTATCTTCACTGGACTCAAAGGCAAGTATTATTGTGAAAGGCCCTTTAAGGGCTAAAATTTATGGTGTCCTTTTTCAATTAGTTTTCGGTCGGAATCAAGTGGATGCGAAAGCTCATATCGTCGGTTGACTTCCAAAACCTCGTAACTACAGCTTGTAACAAGCTGTAGTTACGAGGGTTTTGGGAGTAAACCGACTATATAGTTTATAAACCCGTTACTAGATAGCAAAATTTTCGATTTCCCCAGTTTGAAAATAAAGGTATTTGCAGCAGACAACTCAAACGTCATTGATAAAACCGTACTTTGATTTATCTTAAATATATGAAGATAAACGTAACAGAAATAACTGTTTTGCAGCACAATCCATTCAACATTTTAGACCATCCTTTTTTAATGTAAATCTATATTGCAACAAACATATCATGTAGGATTTGCCTTCCAGAGATCAGATAACATCGCGGAAAAAGGAAAATGCTAGTTACCAGCATTTCTCTTTTCCCCACTAATTTTCCTTAGGGTCGTCAACGGGATTGTGTGATAAAGAGGCTAACCATAACCTAAGTTTGCTAAGGATATCATTGAGATGCTCCTATCAATTGCTATGATCAAGATCTGACTGCATAGATCATGCAGTTTAAAAATGGGTCAGTTCTTTTTTAATTATTATACCCCCCCCCCACACACACACACACAACGAATTGGAGGGGGTATACTGGAATCACCATGACTGTCCGTCTGTTCGTCCGTCCACCCGTCCGTCCGTAGACACAAATTTGTTCGGCGAAATAGTCCGACCACTTTTTAAGGTACTGGCCCCTGCGATATAACTGAAAAATGTTGAAAACGGCGTTAAACAACAATCAATCCATAATGTATACTGGAGCTGAAATCCAAATGGTTTAACCCATACCCGATGGCATGATATCGGTACTAGACTATAGCAGAGTGACCCCAGATACTTTATGTTATTTACCAGTGCCCTGGAGATGACAGAACTTATCTAAATCTTTATCATGCTTTATCCCCCCTTTCCCAAACGACAAACTTTTGGACTAGACCAAATTGAAAGCATTTGCAGGCGACAATTCAACTCTTGCTGAAAAGATGATTTCTGTCTATGATAGGGTAGAAAACATTGTGCGAAAAGGAGAAAATGCTGGATACCAGCATTTTCTCCTTTTCCCACTTGATTCCGACCAAAACCCAAAAGGCTACTATTCCAGACCCGTAAAAACCAGGCTTTGTATGGGAAAGGGTTAAACTTTAATTCCGACAGTGAAAACCTAAAAAATCTTAAATGTACATGTACTTCAAACTAACTTTTTTTGAGAAAAATATCTGCTTATCAGACATTGTAGATCCAAGATCAATCCGCACGTTCTGTGCAGTCTGATCTTGATCTGCACTGTCTTCAAAGGGTCAGTGAATCGCGCTTAAGAGCCTAAGGATTAATCCTTTTGTAGTTGTGATTTGGTCCTCGTGCGATCAATTTCCTCAATATTGACACAGAATCTAATAAACGGACAGATCAAAATCCCCACTCGAAATCTATTGGTGCGCCATGACGAAACTGCCCTTAACTCTTTCTCAAACATCAAAATTTTGGACTAGTCGAAATTGAAAATGTTTGTAGACGACAATAAATGTGAGTCAAAAATTGAAATTTGAGTTGGAAAGGGTAGAAAACATTGTGGGAAAAGGAGAAAATGCTGGTTACTAGCATTTTCTGCTTTTCCCACAACGTTTTCAAAGGCTTTCTCCCTCAGGGTCGTCAAAAGTCGGGATTATGTGGTAAAGGGTTAAGTCAGTTTTTGTTGTTGTCCTCGTTGTTGTTGATGTTGTTGTTGTTGTTGATGATGATGATGATGATGATTATGATGATAAATCGTATTTTAGCCTTTACCACACAATCCCAATGTTTTAATGAACCAGAAAAGATGGCTTTTGAATCACCGTGGGTAAAAGGAGAAAATGCTGGTAACCTTAACACACGAAAACCATCATTTAAGCTGGATTCGAATTGTCGTCTGCAATTGCTTTTGATTTGGTCAGGTCGAAAATTTTGTCGTCTTGTAAAAACTTAAAGCCACTTCCAACAATATCTCAGCCTTATCGCAACCACGGATTATCTATTAAAATATCCTGTCTAAATAGTTCTAGACAAATGCAACTTTATTTAGTGTTTCTCTATTAAAATTTCTATTGTAGGCCACTTTGAAAACATCTGTGTAGTAAGATTCATTTCAGTATTTGAACGTTTTACCCTCTAATGTTTCAAGAATGGGATCTGTTGCGAGACCAAATAGACCGTCTGTTTTCGGTTACGTATTAGTTGAATACAGACATATTCTTTCTATAAATGGACGTTAGGAAACAACTGTGATATAATTCTTACAGACTGGATACGAGATTCTTTTCGAAAAGTAACGGACATGTCCCCTTTTCGGAGACCTCGGTCCTTTAACTGAAGTTAACGTATTGAAGTAATTTTATTGGTCAGTATATTCTATACATTGAATGCTGGGAAGGTTTATATACCGGAGTATTTGTATTAATGCGCAGGTAATGAAATCGACACGAGTTTTTGAAGTGTTCGACCCCATAAACTTTTCTGTCCATCCTTTGAACGAGTCTGATTACTACGAAATCTTATCTCCGTGTTTACTGTTGTGCTTTTAGTTACTCGCCCCATTCTCGAGGTGATTGTGGCGCGGAATTGTTCGTAGAATCGATTTAACAGTTTTGTATATTCCAAGCCAGAGTTTATCGATGTGAGATTATATTCAGTTTATACGGTAAGAGTTTTTGTATATCAATGTATTTCTCGTAAAAGAGATCAACCCATTACCACACAATCCCTACTTTTGACGCCCCTGAGAAAGAAGCCTCTAGGAAACATTGTGAGAAAAGGAGAAAATGCTGGTAACCAGCATTTTCTCCTTTTCCCACAATTTTTTCTACCCTTCACAAAACAAATTTCAAATTTTCCAGACACTTTTATTTCGTCGTCTTCTATTGGTTTCGATGTGTACAAGTCTAAGATTTTGTTGTTTTGGTAATGAGTTAAAGATGGTGGCAAACGCAGCATGGCTATGACACCGTTCAACCCTGTGCCAAACACTGTTATCTTAACTCTTTACCAAACAACAAAGTTTTGGACAAGTCCAAAATTATAGCATTTGCAGACAACAAAATAAATGTGAATCAGAAATTGAATTTTGATTTTGGAAGGGTAGATAACATTGTGGGAAAAGATGAAAAATGCTAGTTACCAGCATTTTCTCTTTTTCCCACAATGTTTTCGAAAGGCTTCTTTCTCAGGGTCGTCAAAAGTAGGGATTGTGTGGTAATGGGTTTTAGGAAGAAATATTTCTAAAACACTGTGGAATGAGGTAAAAATGCAGGTTACTAGCATTATATTCTTTTACTGCAATGTTTTCTACTTTTTCAGATTCGTAGATAATCATTGTCAGCTAGGTTTAATCATTCGTATGCAATGCCATTCAGTATGGACGAGGCTAAAATTTTGTCCTTCTGTGAAAAGTCAAGCCGTGCTCAGAGTTCACTTGAAAGTGGTACAAAACGTTTAAGTTTTAAAACTTGAAATAGAAATTTATACTGCAAAATATTTACTTTTTCAGGAACGAAGCATTTTACTAATATCTATTTATCTAAAGGTTTTTATTCTAGTTTTTCATACCGTTAACTCTCCTCCCCCCCCCCCTCCCCCCCAAAAAAAATCCATGGGATAGACGCCTTTTGAAAACATTGTGGGAAAAGGAGAAAATGCTGGTAACCAGCATTTTCTCCTTTTCCCACAATGTTTTCTTCCCTCCAAAATGCAAATCTAACAATTTGAAGTACAATTAATTTGTCATCTGCAGATGCTTTCGATTTGGACAAGTCCAACATTTTTGCGTATGGTACAGTATTCACTCTTATCCCGCTGAATACAATAAAAAGCTAGTGGGTACACTGAAGTAGTCATTATTTTATGAGTGATTGTCATTCAAACAACTCATCATATTCCAAGCTTAATTGTTCATTTTTAATACACCAACATTTTCGTTACAACGACATTTTTGCTGGAAACAAACATGGTCGTTGTAACGAGAGTTGACTGTAACTAAAATATTTTTTATCATTTCGATAGTAAAAACTGAAATATTGCTATGTTTGGGGAAAGAAAATCTCCTTATCGGACGGTGTAGATCCAAGATCAGACTGCACGTTCTGTGCAGTCTGATCTTGATCTACACGGTCCGCAAAAGGTCAGCTAGTCGCGCTTAACAGCGCAAGGGTTAAATTAATGTTTCAGGCCTGGGTTACCAAGGGCGGTGTTTACAAGTTCTGTTTTTTGTCAGCAGCCTTTCTTTTCGCGCATCCTTTGATGAAATTACCTGGTTTAGCTTCCAGAAAAACAGGACATAATTCAAATAAACAAACAAGTTTTCGGTATAACTGATATTGTATAAACACAGAAAAAAAAGGTGAAAAAGTCAAGATGTAAACAATGGTTCCTGCCAAGCCTCGCTTTCTTTGATCCAAGAATTTGCGGTTTTTATACTATCTACGGAACTACTTCAACATTTTTCGGAATAATTTTAATACTGCAGCTGTTAAATAACTTAAATGAGTCGAAAGTATTCTTTTAACCAAAATACTTATGTGTAAAACGTTGTATCTTTATCGGACAATGTGAATTCAGGGTCAGACTGCACGTTCTGTGCTGTCTAATCTTGACCTACGCTTTCCACGAAAGGTCCAGTAGGTCTCGCTTAGCAGCCTAGGGGTTAAAGTATCGAACCCGTTACCAAGCGATCTCCTTGGTTATGTAATAGCTTATAAGGCATAGAAGACCTTTGACAACATTGTGGGAAAAAACGAGGAAAATGCAAGTAACAAACATTTATCCCTTTTTTTCCACAATTATATCAAAAACAGTAATCAACGACAAGGGCGTAAAAAGTCGTATTCATTCCCAGTATTTCTTTACAAGATGCTAAAAGTTTAGACCTCTCTAAATTGAAAGCATTTACAGGCCACGTTACAGTTGGTGTTGATTTATTATTGGGAGTTATCTCTGAAACGGTAGAAAACATTGAAGGAATAGGAGAAAATGCTGGTTAACAGCATTTTCTCCTTTTCCTACAATTTTCAAATGACCTTTTTTTTTTATCAGGTAACTGAAGCTTAGCATTGCTAGATAGAGAGTCATGAGTGAAAAACAGTACCACTCATTCCAATCAACCAGCCAATCTAAATACGAACCTAATTTTAGGATAAGTAATCTAATTGGCCGAATTTTCTCCTGTAATTAGATTCAGAACTGTTAACATTTTCTTGTGACCTCTACCTGTATTTTTCAGCGCCCCGTCGTGCATGTTTTATTGACTAAATAATTTACATTTTTTGTAACCGTAAACAAATTTTTTATGTTAAAATTTTATGCCCTGATAAACATCTTTAGAAATGCTCCAGATTTTATTCAAAAACTGTATTTATAAATTAAAGTGCTATATAACCATGATACTAATTCTTAGACATAGTTCAATCCTTTACCCTATAAGGCATTTCTATGGTATCTCTAATTGACCCTAAATAACAGCAAGGATGAAGCCGTTTCTTATGTGTATATGACACCTTTTGATAGTGTGGAAAACATTGTTGCAAAAGGTGAAATTACTCGTCACGAGCAATTTCACCTTTTCCCAAAATGTTTTTCAAAGGCTCCTACAAGCAATGAGCAGAAATGAGTATGGAGTAAAGGGTTAACTCCTATGCTGCTAAGCGCGACTCTCTGACCTTTTGCGGACAGTGTAGATCAAGATCAGACTGCTAGGAAAGTGCAGTCTGATCTTGATCTACACTATCCGATGAGGAGACATTTTTTCACCAAAATTACTTTTGAAATAGCAAACGCTGAAACTAGAGTGTTGTCCGTGGTTGTGAGGTTTAAAACACAGTGGGAAAAAAATATGGGAAAAGGAGAAAATGCTGATCACCACCATTTTCTCCTCTTTCCACAAAGTTTTCAAAACCCGTCTCTATCAAGATAATTCTCTCTTTCTACGGATCGTTCGAACTCCGGATATTTTGGTGAAGAGATACAAATAAAACCCACACAAGTTCAAAACTTTTCTAAAAGGAAAATAGCCGACCAGATAAAAAAAAAACAAAGCTACTTTTTCATAAACACATGTTGAGGTGTGGTAAATTTATAAATATTATAAATACAAAAAAGAAGAACTCAAAGCTGAAATAAAAACAACCATTCGCCTAAAATCATATTTATACAAAGTGAACCAGAGCTTGTTTTTTCTCAAGACTGGTTTTTGTTATTTCACTTTTGAACCTGCGTTTTTACCTTAGTCTTTTTTTTTTACCTGGACTTAAATCCATTACCAGACGACAAAGTTTTAGACTAGTCCAAAATGAAAGCGTTTATAGACGGCAAAATAATTGTGACTGAAAAAATGAAAACACGTTCTTGGAAGGGTAGAAAACATTGTGGGAAAAGGAGAAAATGCTGGTTGCCAGCATTTTCAACTTTTCCTAAACTGTTTTCAAAAGGCTTCTTTCTCAGAGTCGTTAAAAGCCGTCACTGTGTGGTAAAGGGTTAAGATTTTCTCTTTTGTACCTGAAGTTGCCAGTTAAAATGTGTTATCTATCGAAGAGTAGAAATGTTTATTTCATTTAATTGGCCCCTTTCAGGATTTATCTCGGGGCTCAAAATTACCATCACGTAGGGCCCGAAACTAATATTTTTATCTAATTTTGGTGGAAGAACGAAATACCCTAGAACGCAAGGAGATCTGTCCTGGATTGGTATTCAGCAACCAGTCTCAAAAACATTCTTAATCTTATTCTCAGTAATTTTCTAAATTTGAAAGCAACACAACTTATGATTGGCTAAACCAAATGGTTTAGCCAATCAGAAGTTATGTTACTTTCTAAATCTAAAATCAGACCAAAAATATTTTTAAGAATAGTCGGCGAATACAGACCCTTGTTGCAGATTTAGGATAAACCTGGTATGAAAAGGAAAATTTAAGAAAAAAACAAGCATGAAATTCAAGCTTTCAAACGATTAGGTCTTTAATTCAAAATTCAAGCTGCTTTTGAATCTAATTATTATGTATTTTCAAAGCGGTGTGCTTGTGCAAATAGCTCCAGGATAAATTGCAACCACTTGCAAATATATTACTTACATCTAACCCTACACAAACTATCTGGTATGTTAAAGACCTTGGATAAAGGCCTTCGAAAACATTCCGAGAAAAGGAGAAAATGCTGGTAACCAGTATTTTCTCCTTTTCTCACAATGTTTTCTGCCCTTTCCAAGACAGTTTAATTGAATAAGGTTTTACGCCGTTTTTAACATTATTTCAATCATAATCACAGCGACAGCTATCATATTATCATGTGTTAATCAGTGCTAGGCTAGGGTTCTGTAATGTCTTGCCTAAGGACACTCCCACGAAAAGCTCCTTTCAGAGAGAAAGGAGCCCATCAGATAATTCACATTCCGTGTGTGGTCTGCAATTTGGACAAGTCAGACTATTTTTCATCTTGTATACAGTTAAATAGCTTTTAGATTCAGTGAAGGGGATTTGAGTTTCAACAAAATGCATATTTGAACGATAATTATACACCCGAGCAAGAACTGAGATGAAAGAAGAAAACAAACGCACTGTGAAACTTTTTCGTGTCTTATGTGAAAATTTTCCCCGCTGCAGGTGTCTATTTACTTTTTCCGCCATAACAATTAATTAGAATTTCTTTTTTTTAGGGCAAATAATCTAATTCCACGGCAAAATGATCTAAATTCAAGTATGCAGCTCTGTAGATTCCAGATCAGACCGCACGCTCTGTATTTTCTTATCCGAATCAACGCCGTCCGAATAAGCTACTTATGTCTCCCGTATGCTTACCCTTTACAAAACGACAAAATTTTAGACTGGTTCAAATTGAAAGCACTTGCAGACGACAAAATAAACGTAACTCAAAAATCAGAATTTGTTTCCAGCGGGATAGCAAACATTGTGGGAAAAGGAGAAAATGCTGATTACCATCACTTTCTCCTTTTCCCACAATGTTTTCAAAAGGTTTCAGTCTCAGAATCGTAATAATTAGGGACTGTTTGGTAAAGGGTTAAGGCCAGAGTAGGATTCAAATTACGTGCATCAACAATCGGTGGCAAAAGACAGTTATTTCCTTGATAGCCCTCTCCACTACTAAGTATATATAGGCATTTGTTGGCTCCACAATGAACTATGCCGCTGAAGTTACTGGATTTGGTAAATGTAAGGAAATAGAAAGAGTACATTTGAAATTCTGTAAAAATTTATTAAAAGTAAAACAATCAACCTGTTCTTTAGCAGTGTACAGTGAATTAGGCCGTTTTCCTTTATTTGTAAATCGCTATACACGCGTTATTAAGTAATGGGCTAAAGTAATACAGACAGATAACTTTATTATACAGCGCTTATATACAGAAATGTTGAAGCAGTGTTTATGCGGACAACAAAACTGGCTTATTAATGTTAAATTTCTTTTGGATAGTTATGGCTTTTCCCATGTTTTCAGTAACCCTCATAGTATCAATCTTGAAACTTTTCATATTATTTTTAAAGAAAGGATCATCGATGTGTTTAAACAAACATGGTTTAATGGTGTTAAATCGAAAAGTAGTTTAAATCTCTTTTTGCGATATAAAAACGACATTCAGTTTGAAAAGTATCTAGATATTCTTCCCATTAACAAACGTGCTGCTTTATCACGTTTACGTCTTTCATCGCATAAGTTATTGATTGAAACCGGGCGATACTCAAATAGAAGATTAGAACGAAATGAACGTAAATGTACATTTTGCGACATGAATGACCTAGAAGACGAGTACCATTTTGTATTAGTTTGTCCACTATACGCTGATTTAAGGCAAAAATACATTAAGAAATATTTCTATAAGAAGAGAAGTGTGCATAAATTCATTGAACTGATGAGTACAAAAAATAACTCAGTACTAAAGAACCTTAGTAAGTTTGTCTTAGAAGCCTTCAAGTGTAGAAGTTCTTTAAACTGATAATGTTATATTATCATTTGTATTATTGTTATAATCATATAGCAATATTCTGGTAAAAATCTTTGTATTTTTGGGTTCATCCTCCATATACATTTATATCTATCTATCTATCTACATATTACTTTAAAGCATAACTGGTCCTAATCAGTACATGAATATGTTGAAGGCTGTGACAGATAGTGAAAATATTTTTATATGGAAATTTTCCCTTTTTGTCACAACCAATAACCTTTCAGTATTTTTCCTTACTTTTCTCCGATCTACTCACTTAACCTTAACCGATGCTTATTTCTTCTGTACTAACACTTAAACAATACATGTTTGTGAATGTGTGATGATGAAGATCTGTAAAGATCAAATCTTTAATAAAGGATTTATCTATCTATCTATATAGGTCTTGAAAAAAAGTATTACTTGGTTTTTATCCTTGATATTCCTGTACTATTTTGGAATTTCAGCTTTAACTATCTCCTCTAAAATTTATCAAACCACGAATTTGATCTACTTGTTGCCTTTCAATGGTAACAGTGTGTGAAATAGGATTTGCTAATATTATGTTGACCTTGCATATACATCACTAGTCAGCTTATAATAATCGCAACATCTCTCAATGATAAAAACAAAGGAAACTAAATAAAAGGGCATTTATATTGCTATTCTGGTTACCTTGGTTTCTATCTAACAAGAGAGATAATTTCATTTTCACCTTTTCTCCCATTCTCTCGTATTCATGTACTGGTTATCATTTTTTACATGGATACTTACAGGGTAGTTTTATTTTGATTTTGCATTTGCAAAAGAATGCATGAGTGTTTTCAAAAATATACATGTGTTGATTATCCAATTTGCAAGTTGGTCTTTTCAAGTCATTTACATGTATATGCTAATAATATTTTTTAAGAAAGATGTTTTCATAACAATTAGCAGAGATTTGTCTCAGGAAGTAATGAGGTAGATCTATTTCTCAGTCTCTATTTTTTTCCGTCGACAGTTTTCAGGTGCAGAGCGTAGTACGTAGTGTTTATATACCTTTTGTAAGACGATGTTATTTAACCCATTACCACACGATCCCCACTTTTGACGCCCTGGAGAAAGAAGCCTTTAGAAAACATTGTGGGAAAAGGAGAAAATGCTGGTAACCAGCATTTTCTCCTTTTCTCACAATGTTTCCTACCCTTCACATAACAAATTTCAAATTTTCGGTAACTTTCATTTTGTCGTCTGCAAATGCTTTCCATTTAGACAAACCTAAAATTTTGTCGTGTGGTAAAGAGTTAAAGCTGCTTTTTCTTTCGGAGTCAGTAATACTCGGAATTGTTTGGTAAAGGGTTAAGAAACTCACATAACTCTAGCATTAGTGATGATGGGACGTGGAAAAAGGCTTTTATAAATCAGATTTGGGACTTATTGAAAGACGTCAATATTTCACAATCATTTACAGAAAAAGTGTATGAGGAAATTATGGATAAAACAGTGAACAATAACGTCGCAATGAGGGACAGGTGAAGTAGTCTTTTACTAGTGTGATTTATAGTTTCGGGTTTTATTCATGGAAAAAATGACAATATAAATCTATATGAAAAAAATAAACATTGAGATCGAGTTGGGAGTTGGGCATAAAGTGGGCTGTTAAAGTGAATTATACGGTAAAAAAAAAAGTACCTTGACTGTGATAAGTAGACAGATTTAAGAGGTCAGGTGAGCGTTTTGATGTTGGACGCTGCAGGGTAAACATTTAATATATGTCGTGAATGAGAATGTATGATCCATAGTTGAGGTGAAGTACATGTAGAGCCATTCGGCAAACCTCGGATGACCCATTAATCAAATTCATAATGTAGATTAGTTACGGAATTGGCCGAGTTTTGACGAGTATGTGTGGAGTCTATCTAATCGTTTCTTAGGGTGAAAGTTGACATTTTTGGGGATGTTGAAGGGTTGTTTATTCTATTACCTGCTGCAGACGACATTTGTTTTTTTTTTTTTCGTTTCGCAGCAAATCACCATAAGAAACATTATGGCAAAAGGAAAAACATCATTCATAGCATGCAAGTTGTCATATTTTAATTTTACTGCTATGTTCTCACTTGTACAGTATATGATTTAACTTTTTACCAAACAGTCCCTAGTTTTTTACAGCCCAGAGGACGAAGCCTTCTGAAAACATTGTGGGAAAAGGAGAAAATACTGGTAACCAGCATTTTCTCCTTTTCCCACAATGTTTTCTATCCTTCACAAAACAAATATCGAATTTTCAGTCAATTTTATTTTGTCGTCTGCAAGTGCTTTTAATCTGGACCAGTCTAAAATTTTGTCGTTTGGTACAGTTTTAAGCCCCCTTTTTCACCAAGCATGGCTCATTTATTAGACAGGATGGCTATATTATACGTTTGCATAATTTGAACAAGACTTCAATGATAGATTACATTTTATCTTCAAACATGATGTATTACTGGAAATTTATGCCTCGTACACTTTAGAAAATTTTATGATCTTCTACTCTTTTCCAGTATTTCCAGACGACAATATTCTAGATTAGTCCAAATTCAAAGGCTTTGCAGACGGTAAGTTAAATGTCTCTCAAAACAGAAAATGTGTCTTAAATCAACAGGTTAAAAACAATAGAAAAGAATCGAGGAAAACTCTGGTTACCAGCATTTTCTCCTTTTCTCACAATGTTTGTGACGTTAAAAACTTAGTAATGTTTGGTAAAAGATTTTACTAGACTGATAAATCGTCAGCCATTTTTTGTGAACGTTTTAAAAATATTATTCCTCATAGCGTCGGTTTACGTCAAAAACCTGGTAACTATAGCTTGTAGCAAGCTGTAGTTACCAGGTTTTTGAAGTAAATCGACAATAGGCTTTTCTGTTAGATAGATGTGTTCTGTAAACTTCAAAGGATTTCTGCCTGGGCTAAATGAGACTCACTGCAGTAAACCGAATGTTATGTAACAAGAAATAGCATATTAACGCTTTTGGGGGTGCTGTTGGAATAATGGAAACACTGTTGTATGGTATCTGTGTCATTTTTTTTTCTACCGGTAAACGTTTAGAGGTAGATCTAATCATTATTTGCAAACTCCGCTTGAAAAATAATTACACAGACAGACACACACTAAGCCATGCAGCCAGGCAGGTATACAAATGAGAGAGAGAGACAGACAGCACAAGACAGACAGACAGAGTGAGAAAGAGATGTACTTTGGGTACTAAATCAATAAAATTCAATAAAATGATGCACGTTCAAATTATGATTCAAAATGTGATCTTATTCTTTTTTTTTTTTCAGGATAAAACAACTAGAACGTGTGTAACATGCGAAACTCTGAAACACTTGCAGAGCCAGATCCATCACTTCACTTCCGGTCTATAAATATGGGTACAAATGGACGAACCCGGAAGTGCTCTATGGATCACTATAGCAACAAAGTTCTGCTAGATAAAAATGGTAATACAACTGCGTTTAATCGTCTTTCGTCTTTGTCTGAGGATGGAAACGACGTGGTGCTAGATCAAATTAATGCCAACAAAGAGAACTCGAACATTAGTGATGATGGAACGTGGAAAAAGGCTTTTATAAATCAGATTCGGGACTTATTGAAAGACGTCAATATTTCACAATCATTCACAGAAAAAGTGTATGAGGAAATTATGGATAAAACAGTGAACAATAATGTCGCGATGAGGAACAGGCGAAGTAGTTGTTTTACCTTGACAAGCACACCAAATCCACCCAGACGAAACTCAGTAACATCAAAAAGTATACAAAATAACGTTGAACACAGAGGGCGTCGAATGAGTCACGCAGGTATGATGTCATCACTTCCATCTACTTCCGGGCGACGTTGCAGTGTTGCGTATCTCCCATCATATGGCAGACGTCTTAGTTGTGCAAATAATAATTTCTTACCGAATCACGTGAATTTTCACAAACAACGGCGAAAAAGTAGTGCCAAACCAGTAACTGTTAACGTAGTAAAGGTTTCTAGTGTTCAGAAGCAATTACACAAGATTTATAAGCGACGTCGTCGAAAGGAAAGAGCAAGCGTTAACATAGAAGACGTGAGACATGCGTTAGGAAGTCCAAATGACAAAAGCAATTCAGATAGTGACTCGGACCTCGATAAGTGTGACAATAACTATGTGACAGATGACAAAAGCAACTCTGGTGTGTGGGAGGATGTTGGAGATGTGACCGATTCTACAAACCTTGATGCTAGTTCTACTTTTCTGGAAGCGCAAGATGGTGATAATGAAGAAACTGCTCCTACGCCAAGGCGCAGAGATAGCACGCAGCTGCGTGCCTGGGAACTGTCTCGGAGACTGCGACAAAGGCGTAGGGGGAGGAGACAAGTGTCGGCTGACTTTTAAATCTTGACCCATATATGGCTTACAGCACGCAAAAAGGAACATTTGCGTAAAGTGTCGTCTCGGATCAGCCTGCGCAGTCCGCGCAGGCTGATTCGAGACGACACTTTACGACTACATTAGATTTTGTCCTACAGAAACCTTGATCACAACAAAGAAATTACATAAAGACGGAAAGAGTCGTCTCGGATTAGACTGCACAGACTGCACAGACTGATCCGAGACGACACTTTACGCAAATGTCAGAATGCCCCCTTTTCCCGAGGTGCAGCCCAACATTATACCGTCGAATAAATACAACAGACATTTTCACTCTTGATGTAAGACCGAAATAAGTACAATTGACAGGTTTTTTCTTATCCAGAATGTCTGAGCTAAACGGACAGTGTAGATTAAAGAGCAAAGTGCACATTTTGTGCTGTCTGATCTTGATCTGCAGTGGTCTTAAAGGCACCTATGACTGTAAAAGGCGCTATAACCCTTTATCACACAATCCTGACTTTTAACGACCCTGAGAAAGAAGCCCTCTGAAAACATTGTGGGAAAAGGAGAAAATGCTGATAAACAGCATTTTCTCCTTTTCCCACAATATTTTCTTCTCTTCCCAAAAGAAATTTTGTATTTTCAGTCGCTTTTATTTGTCGTCTGCAAATGCTTTCAATTTGGACCAGTCTGAAATTTTGTCCTTTGGTAAAGAGTTAAGGTATAGCGTATTGGTGATTCTTATGATCAAAAAACATTGTAGAATACGGCAGTCTGTTTTAATTTCGTGTAGGAGATCGATGAAATTCAAAATATGGGTGTGGTTAAACCTTTACCAAACATCCCTGGCTTTTACGACCTCTAAATGAAATTATCACTTTAAACTAGGACAAGAAAAAGACCTGTACTTTGCAAGTTTAATGTGTTATGGCCAGATAGCAAATTTTGGGCAGTATTGGCCTTAGATCAGACGTTACGTGCTGTGATGCTTGATTTTGATTTACACGTTCCAGAAAAGCAAACAAACTTCTATCAGCTTGAGATGGTTAAGTAATTCTAAGTCTAGACAACTAAAAATTGAAGTGTTTGTTTTAAGCAAAATTCAAAACAAACTCTTCGATGTGACCCGCAAAATTAACTTGGATCAAAGTACCCGTGACCACAAAACATGTGCATATGGGGTGGGGGGGGGGGGGTATTTCAGGGTTTAAAGAGCAATATTTGTCCTTCAGTAAAACCTACATGTATGGTGGTTGTACTCATTATAATTGTCTTGATGAGACAATTCTAATGAGTACCAACAACAAAGGTTTTAAATGAGAAATATTGTTTTAAGATTCGATGGCCCAAATATGATGACCTCTGCCAAACCATTAGTGTTATGTTTTATTGCTGATCTTGATAAACACACACCCGGATTTCGTTTTATAACTGTCTTTTTTGGAATTTATTACATTAAAAGCATTTGATAATAAAATAGAGAGTATTGATATCATTAAGCTCACTTTCTGTCTACCTTTTATTACTTTGATTTGCCTTTCTTTGACACCAAATATAAGTGTGAGGATCATTCAATCAAAAGAGGCTGAATCAATACTCATTATTTCTATTACCGGTAGGCCTGCTCTTCAAATAAAGGCGCGATTGGTCCTATGGCCGGAACCCACTTTTGAACAGAATTCAATGCAAACATTAATAAAATACAATCAAATGCAGCTGTCTTTAAATTTCATCGTGACGTGCAGTGTCCTATTAGTATATTCAGACTATTATTTCTCATTTGTTGTTATCTTTATGGGTTACTTAATGTTTTGTCTACCTTACGGGCCCCGCATTTGACCAAATATATCGCGCTGTCTCGCGAGACTTGTTCATTTTCTTAACAAATATGCAGAAAAGCCATTAAAGAGGGATAACTTTGTAAGATTAAAGTTAAGTAATTTTTCCGCAATAAATGTTCATAACCTTTCTACATTCCCTCACTGTAACATCCCATTTTCTCAGTTACCGATTTCCACCTACGTTGCAGGTCTCTGATATTGGTTGCTAGGCAACCAAATTTGATCTGTCCAACTTGGTTGGCCGTAGTTCTTCTAGGGTGTTTGATAAGCAAATCTTATTCCCTCTAGGGGATCTTTTTTACTTTAAGATTACTTATAGGTCAAGTCTATCGGTCTCACATCAGGGTTATGTTCAGGATAAGTCAAACGACCCATTGTATGACTTCGAAAGGAAAATTTTCTCATCTGTACAAAATTACTTCGAATAGACAGTTATAGTCCATTGCCCAAATCACCAAGAGATAGAGTTCTACATAGAAAAAATATATCGACTCAGGTCAGCCTGCGCAGTTTGAAACCTTCTACCATTGGTAAACTGTCCACATGTCAATGGACCATTCTTACTCATGATTCACTTGGTTGTTGGATAAAATGGATTTTATGGACCCATAGTCAAATAATTTAATATCAGTTGTTTTCATGAACACTGGTGAGTTCTGATTGGCTGAAAAAAAGTTTCATAGCTCCATGAGAAAAAAAAACATCTTGTTCCGGAACTACTTTTGCTGAAGGTTACTTTTGCGGGTCCTACACCCTGCTTTGCTCATTTACTTTCATTCTATATTGGTTGATTTTTCAGTACTGGTGATCTGGAAACTGCTTCCCTATTGTATTCTTGCGCCATAATTATAAATGTGAGTGGAAGGGGCTTTAGAAACTCCAACATTAGATTTAAATTTTAAAACTAAAGAAAATGAATACAATTTGAATTATTTTCGTGGATGTATGTTGTCTGTAATATTAAATTATTAGGAATGAAGAGAATTTTATTTATTTTATGTAGGTATAAAAAAAAACAACAACCAAAACCTAAACACAATTTTGTATGAAACCACTCATATATTTGCAATAGCTACATATCAAGGCATTTATGTCCCTCTATAAAATTTCACCAATCATGCCCATAATTATATCGTTGAAAATTGTTGCAGTTTCTCTTTATTTTCTTCAACCTTGACACTGACCTAAAACTGAAGGAAAATACGTGAGATTTTGTTGGATGGACCGGGGCAAACCCAAAAGCCCCTCCGGAGAAACTGGTGGGGACTTTAACAAACAGCCGACTTTGCTTGTGATAACGAAATGCCACACATTCCAGTGTGGACAGGATTTGAAGTTTAGATTCATCATAAATTTTTAGCCACGCTCTGACAAAAAGGGGCTTAACCCCTTACCACACAATCCCTACTTTTGACGCCCCGGAGGAAGAAGCCTTTTGAAAACTCTATGGGAAAAGGAGAAAATGCTGGTAACCAGCATTTTCTCCTTTTCCCATAGTGTTTTCTCCTCTTCACAAAACAAATTTCAATTTTTCAGTCACCTTTATTTTGTCGTCTGCAAATGCTTTCAATTTGAACCAGTCTAAAATTTTGTCATGTGGTAATGAGTTAATGCATCTCCGGGATGATGTTAAACCAAGCAAGCTTTCACACAGCTATAGATCCATAATAGCCACTTTTTTCAAAAACCGAATTAATCAATAGGTAGATTGGTCCTTGGATATACATAAAAAATGACAGATAGCGAAAAGTTTCGACTCAGGTCAGCCTGCGCGGACTGAGCAGGCTGACCTGAGTCGATACTTTTCGCAAATGCATTAAGCCCCCTTTTAACAAAGCATGCCTTTTTGACTCTTTTTCTTGCTAAACTGACCCCCATATCAAATGAATCCGAGTTTTGACGACCATGAACGGGACGATTTTGGAAAAACTGTGTGAAAAGAGAAAAACGCTGACTCAGCATTTCTTTTCTTCTTTCTTTCTTTCCCACAATGTTTTCATTGATCCACATTTAAGGTGCCAGCTGGAAATTATTTCATTTTGTACAAGTCTAGCCTAGATTTTCTACAACTACGTCTTCTGTTAAAGAGATGAGGCCACTCTAGATGCTTTTGTGACAGAGTAGACCAAGATCAGACTGCACAGAATTATGCAGAATGAAGTTTGATTGATGCTCTCCGGCATTTCCAGAAAAAAAATAGGATTTATAATTATTTATCACATAACCTCCCGTTTTTAGTGTAATATAGTCTACCCATTACAAATTTTCTTATGTTATACGCGTCATATTTTTGTGACGCAAGTTTTGACGTCACGAATTTCATAGAAATGATTGGGTTTTATAGATATTATTGCATAAAACGTGCCTTTTCGGGCCGTTATAAGCATGTATTAACGGGTAAAAAACGGGCGGTTATCGGGAGAAAACGTGTATTAATCAGTAAATTCACGCGCCGTTAACGCCCGGGTTTGTACTATCAATATCCTCGATTCGGGCCCACCTTGTAAACAACGTTTGTCCTTGTCAGATTTTCCCTAGACTCCGACCATCAAACTGTAGGAATTCGTACCATATTCGATCCTTTCCATGGCATGTCTTTGATGATATTAGTACACCACAAACAAACCTTTGCACAGAATCTCAGTCTAATCGAGATCTGAACAAAAATTCACCCGTGAAATGTACTCTAAACCAGCTACATCCCACCCACTTTTTAACGTGATCGGTCTGCCTCGCTTGATGTATATCGAACCCTCTGTCGCCTTCAGTTACAGAAATTTATATCCACGCATTCATCCTTGTAATCGTCCAAATGTGTGCAAGTTTATTCCACATAAGTCCAGTGTGTATTAAAAATCAATAAAAGTGTATTTACAGCGAGAGAAGCAAAACTGGCATACAGGACTAACGGCCCTTTCCTAATCGTAACAAAAACTTCTTCGCCGACTTCCGGTTTTGACCCATTTGCGTACAGTACATTTGAAATTCGCTTATTTGCATTTCTATGGAAATATTTTTGCTATCTGTGCAAATTATTGTTAGAATACCTTTACTTTATGCAATAATAGCGTTAATTCACGTTTTTTTCGGTCGTTAACATTCGCAGAGGCCCTCAAAATACTTAAACACCCTCGTGCTTCGCACTCGGGCGTTAAAACATTTTTCGGGCCTCTGCGAATGTTAACGACCTCAAAAACGTGAATTAACCCTATATTACCACGGCAGCTTAGATCTGTAGATGGTTTTGCAACTTCTGATCTATATATTTCGCGAAATATCGTCATGTGATTAAGATAATCTGCGATTCGCTAGCGTTTGAGATAACATTTTATCAAAGATTGAATGAAAAGTTTTATCGGACACGCCAAGACTTGTTTAAATTTTTATCACATAAACTCCCTTGTGTTCAGTGTAATATACCCATTACGAATTTTCTTATCTTATACACGTTTAATATCAAATTTGTGTGACGTCGCTTTTGACGTCGTTTTGTACGTATTCCGTAGAAGTGAATGGGTCTTATGGATATGGCCGTGGGTGCATTTATAAATGTTTTTGCAGCATCTGCTCTATATTTTGTGAAATGTTATGTGATAAAAGAATCTGACATTGGTGGGCGTTTGAGATAAGATTTTTTATTAAACTCGTCAAGGAAAACTAGACTCGTTTAATAAAATCTTATCTTAAAAGCCCACTCATTTCAGATTCTATATCTCAAAAGCCACCTCATGTTGACCAGATGCTGTATGTCACTGAATGTAACCCTTATCCCTTATCTCTGTTTGTTTCTGAGAGCGAAAGATATTAGATCTATCTCATCAGTTCAAACTGAAACATATTTAAAACTGACTTACTATACATATCAGAGTTTAATTTAGATCGAATAGTTTAGGAATATCAACTTAATTTAGTAGACTTATCTATCTGCAAACTGTTATCTTTGTTTACGTGCTAATCGATTGACAAAAATTTTCCATCTCTAAGTTTAAGCCTTTACCAAACAATCCAAGGCTTTTACGACCCTTGAAAAGATTACTTTTGAAAACATTATGGGAAAAGGAGAAAATGCTGGTAACCAGCATTTTCTCCTTTTCCCACAATGTTTTCTGCCCTATCAGAGGGCTACAGCTCATTAGTTCAGTTTTTGGAATTTCTCTTCTGCACACTTTTTGAATTTGAAAGAGTCTTAAACTTGCCGTTTGGGAAAGGGTTAAAGCATTTGCAGACGGCAATTAAATTTGGCTCAAATGATTGAGTATGTCTTTCAAGGGATGAAAACATTGAAGAAAAAGAAGAAAATGTTGGTTACGGCAGCGACTGTATTGACAATATTGTCGACATCTACGGGTAACTAGGGTATGACACCTTGTAGCATGGTATGTGGTGTCACACCACCGGTGTTTTGCCAGTTTAAAAAAAAGAGTGAAATCGACCGTATTTGCAGCTTCACGGGTTGCTCAATGGTATACTTGTGAATTTTCCTTGGGTTACTCTCAGATGTACATCAACATTCAACAGTCCTACAAAGAACCGCAACAATAAAAATAAACATGTCAACCTATTGCGTTGTTCATTATATCCCAACCAACACAGGCAACTGATAGATTGTCCTTTCAAACACAGCTGTTGACGCCAAGTTTTTGTTCCTCCAGTGACACAAAATAGTCCTGTCATTATACAATAGAAATACATCTATGTGGTACTCTTTTGTCCCAATTCGAAAAAAAAAGATCTACATCACACATCACCAATACTTCCGAGTCTGCTTCACGAAACAGTGCAACAGAAGTGCTACTGCAGAATTTAACATCGGACTAATTTTGACTACTAAGAAATCTCTCAGTAATAACAATACAAGTGAATTAACCCTTTCCCAAACAATCCCTGGTTTTTACGGGTCTGGAATAGAAGCCTTTTGAAAACATTGTGGGAAAAGGAGAAAATGCTGGTAACCAGCATTTTCTCCTTTTTCACAATGTTTTCTATCCTATCATAGACAGAAATCATCTTTTCAGCAAGAGTTGCATTGTCGTCTGCAAATGCTTTCAATTTGGTCTAGTCCAAAAGTTTGTCGTTTGGGAAAGGGTTAAGATACAGGGGAACCTGCAGAAGCAACACTCTTACCATCGGTCCGGATACAGTAAGTTCAGGGTTGCCACACCTCTTGGTCTTGCGTTTCACTAAAGATATACTTGGGGTATTATACCGTAATTATTGCACATTAATCTTGCCACACTTGTCACAGTCTTCAGAATGGATAAACAAAAAAATAAAACTGATCGTTTCATGTCAGCAAAACGAAGTAAAATAAGTATTTGAACCAAACCAAATATATGCGAGGCAAGAATCCGAAGGTAATAATTTCAAAAAGATTGAGCTAAAAATCAGTGAATCACGTAAGTTCTATGTCAGTGGACGTCAGTATCGTCGACCTTAAATATCATCGAACCAACGACCCTTGTATTCCATGTCCCTTGCGTAACCGGCTGAACAAAATTTTAATGGACTTGTGTTCTGTGCATATGAATGGAACTTATTGTAAATTTTTGTCAGAAGGTAATGACTTCATTCTGTATCAGATTTACGACAAATATATTCAGAAAGTCAAAGGTCATCACAGGAAGAAGCATGCGGCAAAATGTCATTTGTTTTGGATACCTTGACAGTCAGGTGGTTAAAAGAAAAACATTGTGACAAATGACGTTCTATTTTCAGATGAGCATTTTCGTCCCTTTTCAAAAACGAATACATGTCGTCGGATTACTTCAGAAACCTCGTAACTACAGCTTGAAACAAGCTGTAGTTACGAGGTTTTTTAAGTAAACCGACGATGTACACTCCTAGCACTGTGATAGATTTCGATCTAGTCTAACAGCTATATAAATTAAATTTAGAAGTTAAGATACAAGACTTGAAATGAATTCCTGTATATAGACATATCGTACAGTGTAACACCTTGCAGGCTGACCCCGGTTTGACTCCCATGATCCTTTACCAATCAGTCATGAGTTAAATCCACCCTGACAAAGGATTCCTGTTAAAACACGTTTGGAAGAAGAGAAAATGCTAGAAACCAGCATTTTCTCCTTTCCTAACTATGTTACAGCCCTGTCAAAGAAAACTTCCAAAAATCAAGTTCAGAGTCAATTTGTCGTCTGCAAAATTAATGATTCCGATTTGGGAAAGGTCTGAAATTTGGTCGACTGGTAAAGAGTTTATCAGTGCAGTAACAAAGGTATGTGAAAGTACTGTTACTTTATTGTTGGTATAATAAACAAGACATACAACTTGACCCTTTACCAAACGACAAAATTGTAGACTGGTCCAAACTGAAAGCATTTGCAGATGACAGCATAAATATAACTCAAAAATTGAAATTAGTTTTCAATTTTTTCAGGTAGAAAACATTGTGGCAAAAGGAGAAAATGCTGTTACCAGCATTTTCTCCTTTTCCCACAATGTTTTCAAAAGGCTTCTTTCCCAGGGGTGTTAAAAGTCAGGGTTGTGTGGTAAAGGGTTAAATGGGCCTATCTGATGCCGCTTGCTTTAAAACAGGCTTCTTTGTAAGACATCGCTAAATACAAATAGATGCTTCCTTCTTTCCAACCCTTATTTACTCTTTACCAAACGACAATATTTTAGGCTTGTTCAAATCAAAATTATTTACAGACAATAAAATAAAAGTGAATGAAAATTCGAATTTTTTTTTTTTTCGCATTTATTTAACACATAAAGAAATTACCATTTTCCCAATGCAATCTACCAATTTAATAATCTGGAAGGAGACTTGTAAAACATTGTGGCAAAAGGAGAAATGCTGGTCAACAGTAATAATTATCCTCTCATACTGTATGCTTTCTATCCTGTCAAAGAAGAATCCAATCTTACAAGCCAGTCTTCTTTGTCGTTTGCAAAAGCTTTGAATACGGATTGGTCTAAATTTTTTCTGTCTGATAAAGAGTAGGCCCAGCGTCTATTTTGAACAGATTTGCAGACGAAAAAGTAACTGTGGCCTAAATGGTGAAATGTGTTTGTGAAAAGGTTAAAAAGAAATGAATACATAGCGGGAAAAGAAAATAATGCTGGTGACCAGCATTTTTCTCCTTACCTGGATTGGTTGGTAAAGGGCAAAAAGCTTTATCGTTTGACAATATGTTACCATCTGGCAACAGATGTCGCGTCGCCTATACAAACCGAAACTTACAAATAATCCATTTGTATCTTCTTGATGCATGACAACATGCCAGCCACTCACATAATTAAAGATCCATAATAATCCATTTTGTATAACAACGGACTGCAGCATGAGGCAGGCAGGTCCTATGGCATGCAGAAAATTGACTGATTGCCAAAATGTTTCAACTCAGGTCAGCCTGCGTGGACTGTGCAGGCTGACCTGAGTCGATACGGAAGCCCCCTTTTCACAGAGCAGGGCTCAAATATTTGCAAACTAAGAAAGACAAACTTCAAACTTACAGCATGCACCCAGTTATATACGGTTATCAGAAAAAAAGCATAACTCTTATAATGCACTGAAAACAATGTAGGAAAAGAAGAAAAGGTTGATGTCCTCCTTTTCTCACATAGTTTTAAACGGTTTAATACAGCAGATGGACCTACTAAGAGATATTTTAGAAACATTTTAGGATAATGGAAAAATGCTGGTAACCAGCACTTTATCCTTTTCCCACAATGTTTTCTGACTTTTCTTCGACAAATCCAATTAAATGTGTCACATTTTATTTACCGTCTGGAAAGAGCTTTGAATTTGGACAAGTCTAAAATTTTGTTATTTGTTGCAGGGTGAAATAGATATTTTAGGAAAAAAAGGGCAAACTTTTAAGAACAACTCTTTCGTTTTTCGTTAAAATTTCATCATGCAAAATTTGACAGTATAATATTGTCAATATCGAAGTTAATGTATTTAAATTTACCGTGTAAATATGTCACCGATTTACTGATAACGTTAAATATTTACATTAATCTTCAGGCTGAGCTCACACTGACCTTTTGCGGACAGTGTAGATTAAGATCAGACTGCACAGAACGTGCAGTCTGATCTTGGATCTACACTGCCCGATAAAGAGATATCTTTTCTTCATAATTAATTTTGAAATATTAAAAGTTGGGTTATTATTTTCGCCTTTTTTTTTTTAAACTCTTTACCACACAATCCCAACTTTTAACAACCATGAGAAAGAAAGCTTTTTAAAAAACATTGTGGGAAAAAGGAGAAAATGCCGGTAACCAGCATATTCCATTTTTCCCACCATGTTTTCTACCCTTCCCGAATCAAATTTCAATTTTTGAGTCACATTAGTTTTGTCGTCTGCAAATGCTTTCAATTTGGACCTGTCTATAACTTTGTCGTTTGGTATAGAGTTAACCCTTTACCCCATAAGGCATTTCTATGGTATCTCTAATTGACCATAAATAACAGCAAAGATGATGCTGTTTCTTATGTGTATATGACACCTTTTGATAGCATAGAAAACATTGTGACAAAAGGTGAAATTGCTCGTCACGAGCAATTTCACCTTTTGCCACAATGTTTTCCAAAGGCTCCTACAAACAATGTGTAAAAATGAGTATCTATGGAGTAAAGGGTTAACCAAGTACGATAAGGGTAAAATATTTGCATTAATACTCAGTCAACGCTGAGAACAAATATATTATGAAAATATTATTCAATCTTTCTATAACACATTCCGCTGACAGCACTTCTATTTTTACCGTCAGACCTTTCTTTTTCAGTCAAACTGTTTCTGTAGCGGCGTTGGAAATTCGAGCGTACCCGCAGGACAAAAGAGCGAAAAAAAATAGTACGTTTGAGCGACAAAATAGTGGACATTTGATCGACAATTTTTAACTCATTTGAGCGACATTTCAAATTCGGGGTGGACATTTGAGCAATAGGTTTTTACCCCATTTGAGCTATTTCTTTAACCCTTTACTCCATAGATACTCATTTCTACGCATTGCTTATAGGAGCCTTTGGAAAACATTGTGGCAAAAGGTGAAATTGCTCGTGACGAGCAATTTCACCTTTTGCCACAATGTTTTCTACACTATCAAAAGGTGTCAAATACACATAAGAAACAGCATCATCCTTGCTGTTATTTAGGGTCAATCAGAGATACCATAGAAATGCCTTATGGGGTAAAGGGTTAAGAGATTCTTGGACAAATTTATTGGATTTGTACCTCTTCCGTCAGCCAGACAAAGTCTGTTGCCCCCTGCTCACCACGGGGAGGGGGCAAGATTCTTCTTTCATGATCATGTGAATTCTTTTGTTGTAAGATCATACTTGCAGAGGAATCAGTGCGTATTCTTGCTTTACATCCCTTTGAAGTACATCACCAAGCTATTTCCCCAGACTTCAATTCTACATAAACTCGGCAGCGGTAACTATAAATCGTTCGCTCAAATGTCCACCTGGAAATACAGGTGGACGTTAAAATCCGTCGATCAAATGACCACCAAAGCTGTCGCTCAAGTGTCCACTACAGAAATTTTCAATTTCGCTCAAATGTTCTGCGTCCTTCTGTAGTGGCCGAGTTACGGTATTGAAGGGTGTGGGTTCGAGTCCCGAAAGAAGAAAACTCCTTTAAATTTTCTCATAAAAAAGTGTAAACTGAAACTCAGATTTTCTGATATTCCTTTTAAAAAAAGAACATATTTAGTTAAAGCATATTTATTTTACATCGATTGAGAAAAAAAGTTCTTACAACTTATACTAATCTGTCTCGATTCTGCTTCTTGGGAACTACACCAGTACTTACGCAGAGTGTGTGGGTCATCTCCCAGTTTCTCCACCACCCTCTCTGTATTCATGCTCTTTTAACGCTTTCCCACCTCAACGACCCTGAAGATTAGGCTTTTGAAAACATTAAGGTAACAACAGTATCTCAGTGTCTCCTTTTCTCACCATGTCTTATGCACTTTCGAAGTGGCAAGTTTCATCACGAGACCCATCTGCAAATGCTTACAATATTGGCAAATTAAAAAGCGTATCAAGACAAAATACGAAATTAATAACCCCCCCCAACCCCCAACCCCACCCCCCCCCCACAAAAAAAGTGTCATGCTCTGTGAAATGGAATCTTAATGCATCTATGAAAACTTTTGGCCCAGGTCAGCCTGCGCAGTCCGCGCAGGCTGACCTGGGCCGAAACTTTTCGCTATTAGTCAATTTTATGTATGTCTAAGGACCTGTCTACCCACTGATTAAGTCAGTTGTTCAAAAACGTTGCTAATATGGAACCATTATCATGTGATAGCTTTCTTGACATCATGTATCACTGAGATGCACTAAGCCTTCTTTTGCAAGAGTATGGTTCTAATGCAGGTTAATTTTATAACACTGTTTAATGTATTGTCACACTTAAATGTCCAAGTATATATGTATATTTCAGGATGACAATTTTGCATCCGTCGTCAGTATATATGGGGTCCAGTATGGGCACGTTTGCACAGTCTCCTAACTGGGATCAGGGAGACGCTGACACGGGTCAGGTCCCTTTAAGTAAGTTTAGTCCGAGTGAGGCTGTATGTTGGTGGTTTCCTTTTTCCCCTCCCCTCATATTGAACTATTTGTCTCTTTCAGTTATTTTCTGGTAACAAGAATTTTCTTCTATTCCTTAGACAGTTATGTTTAGGAAAGGAAAAAAAAACACACAGTAAAATAAGGGAGAAAACTCATTAAATAAACTTCCAAAGTACAGATATTGTCTCCCTTGGACACCCCCCACCCACCCCCCACTCCTTATCAATCGTTTGTGTAAAGAATAAATAGCATATAGTTTGTTGTTTCCTTTCTTTCCGAATGAATTAACTCCTTTTACCAAATAAGCAGCAGCAGTATTAATAGTAGAAGCAGAACAAGATTCCGAGACTCATTTTGATATTGCAGGTGTATACTCAGTATTGCTTCATCACACCCTCACACCAGCTATATACAGACGATATTCTCGTAAACACGTTAGGGATTGAAGGCTCACACCCGTCATCACGTATCCATGACGCCAGACCAGCCAGCACCCAATGCTCGTCAACCCGACACTGTAGAGGGCTTCCACTGTCCCCCTGTAACATATTTAACCCTTTACTCCATAGATACTCATTTCTACGCATCGCTTGTAGGAGCCTTTGGAAAACATTGTGGCAAAAGGTGAAATTGCTCGTGACGAGCAATTTCACCTTTTGTCACAATTTTTTCTGTGCTATCAAAAGGTGTCATATACACATAAGAAATAGCTACATCCTTGCTGTTATTTAGGGTCAATTAGAGATACCATAGAAATGCCTTATGGGGTAAAGGGTTAACATTTAGTTCTTGACCACACGACAAAAAATGCGCACTTGTCCAAATTGAAAGCATTTGCAGACGACAAGTTATATGTGGCTGCTTTTCCTGATTAAATGGTTTTATTTAATTGTTTTAGCCCTCTAAAGGCCCAATAGCGGCTTGATGTAAACAATTAAATATAAAGAAAAATAAAATACAAAAAAATTTATGCGGTAGTTTAGTCCTCTGGCTTACAATGCAAATTTTACAAAACATGTTAATTTCACGTTGTGTGACAGAGAAAGGTACTGGATAATGCAATTTCAATTGTCTAAGTTGTCTTGTCTCACCTTAACCCTTTACTCCATAGATACTCATTTCGACGCACTGCTTCTAGGAGCCTTTGGAAAACATTGTGACAAAAGGTGAAATTGCTCGTGACGAGCAATTTCACCTTTTGTCACAATGTTTTCTATGCTATCAAAAGGTGTCATATACACATAAGAAACGGCTTCATCCTTGCTGTTATTTAGGGTCAATAAGAGATACGATAGGAATGCCTTATGGGGTAAAAGGTTAAATGCAGACATAAATATCAAGCTATGCAAAATATGCAGTCATGATCTTTAGAAAGATTAGGACGCCCTGTTTCAGTGTAGCCATAGCATCGTATAAAGAGGGAATCAGCAATGTGCTATTTATAGTAACGGTGTCCGATAATGAAAATATCGTTATCCTTTGATGGGCCAATGAAGCCTCAGATGCCTATGGACTGAAAAAATGTTAAAGAATCATGGCACAGAAACAAAAAAAAGTTATGTATTCCTTATACGTGTTAAAAATTTAATTCTTCGCCAAACGACAATTTTATGCCTGTTGAAATGCAAATCAGGCGGCAACTAAGTTGTTAGAATGGATAATGGGGTGCCTTGTCAAGACACAAGGAGACTGCGAAAAGATGGTAGGTACATATTTTAGATTACATCCACGGAATGAACGAATGAAAGCTGGTGATGTCTGCAAGAGACATTGTACTAAGTCTCTACAGCATTTTCTCCTTTCTGCTTGCTACCTCGAAGTCGTTAAATCTCGAGATGGTTTGGTATGCTAGGGTTCAAAGGCCCACTGCATGGAAAATCCACTTTCATGCAAACAGAACGAAATCTCGTACGTGTACTAGCATACTTACTATACATATAGAAGCCTTGGGGTTCTCTATACATATATGGGAGTCCGTGAGAGCATCTCGGACCTGTAACTCACGTCTACATGCTTGTTTTGTGATCACCGTCATCTGGGACTGCTGTAAATAGTCCGGGGTCACAAGCCCTTCGTCTGTACCTGACAATGTAGATCGAAAACGCCTAGTTACGTTTGGCCTCCAAAGAGCTTATGGTGCCCATACGATGCCTGTAGCTCCCCTTTTTCTGTAGCCTTCGTACGGCGGCCGTATGATTATCGTATGAACTTACAGCACTGTAGCCTGTACAATTTTGTTTGCCTTCGCACAACACTATCTCTCGCTAGATGGCATTCTACAAATCCACATCTATCTATCTAATCTAATTTGGGCATGCTGGGTGCAGAAGCGGACTAATTTTTTCAAAACAACAACCTTTACTTTGAATTTCAGAATGAAAGAAACGTTATACAGGTCGACTTTTCAAAGAATATGACATGCGCAGACAACGGACCTAGACATATTGCGATGTCTCGATCACATAATTCAATGGTATGACTTCCGGAGACCGCACCATCATACGAATGCAGGAATCCTCAAATGATTGGCGAATAATAGTTTCACACATACCTACGATACTTCCCCAGCCTGCCACATAACACTCGTGGTCCTCGGTAAATGGTTCGATGTGTTCTGTGGCCATTACAGCTATCTGCACATAACTGTTTAATATCACCGGATACTGCAGTTTGATCAGCCCAATGTCATAACTCCATTCTGGATGGTTGAAATAAGCATGCTGAAATGAAATTTTTTTACTATAGTCTTTACAAAAGTAGTGTGTATGTTTGATTGGTTGGTTGGTTGTATCGTTGGTTGTATAGTTGCTTGGTTGTATACATGTAGTTTGTTGGTTTGGTGGTTGTATAGTTTGTTGGTTGGGCGGTTGTATAGTTTATTCGTTTTATGTTAGGTAAGTAGGTAAGTATGTAGGTAGGTGGGTGGTTGGGTAGGTAAATAGGTTGGTAGGTAGGTAGGTAGGTGGGTAGGTAGGTAGGTAGGTAGGTAGGTAGGTAGGTGGTTGGGTAGGTAGATAGGTAGGCGGGTGGGTAGGTAGGTAGGTAGGTAGAAAGGAAGGTAAGGAGGGGGGGTGGTAGGTAGGTAGGTTTTGCGAGCATGCGGGAGGGCTGGCAGGCAGGTAGCTAGGAAGGTTGCTTGCTTGCTTGCCTGGTTGTTGGTTAGTTGATGTGTTGTTTGCTTGGTTGGTTATTTGCCTGCGTGGTTTGTTGGTTAGTTGTTTGGATGCTTGGTTGGTTGGTTGCCTGCCTGGTTGGTTGCTTGGTTAGTTTGTTGATTGGTTCAAAGGGTTGTGGGATAAAGCGAAGATGCTTCATTTAACACAATTGATTTACGATTTATTGCGACACAATTTTTTGTCTGTAGCAGAATTAAGCACCCCTAAAGACAGACGATTCTTAACTTTGGTCTTTTCGATGAGGAGTTACATACAAATGGGTATTACCAAGCGACCCTTGGATAGTATAACTTTTTGTAACCATGGCAGGAAAGGAGGAAAATGCTGTAAGGTTATTTGATTGATTTGATAAAGTTGTTTACCACAAATATATTTATGGGCGCTGCGATCTGTTCTCTACCGTCCATGCTGCCCAGTCTGTAGTCACCAAGAACAATCCGTATGATCATATCTCTGAAAAAAAAAATGAATGAATATGAACGAACGAATGAATGAATGATTATTTGCAAATACTTTGACTAACTTTTTTTTCCAATATGTTTTTCCATCGGCGGTCCTGCCACTACGGCAATAACCGAAACCACTTTAATTAAATGTGGCCGAAAATGGTATTGGTCAGGCCGTACCACTTTTTCATCTTTTTTTTTTTCTTCTTCTTCTTTGCTTCCTGTTTTTAATGCGTTAGTGTAAACGTTTGACTTACAGCATTATATTCCTAAAATTAACTGTGTTTCATTAGTATGGTCTGAAAATGCAACAGAATGGTTCTTACAGATGTTCTACATTCCACATTTTTTGCTCCCCAAACTCCTACCTTCGACACCAGAGCAACGCCAGGCCGCTCCACTTTTGGAAGCTGACGGCGGTCCTGAATTTATAAACATCGTCGAAAATTTGTTCAACCCACTACCACACAATCCCTACTTTTGACGACCCTGAGAAAGAAGCCTTTAGAAAAAAAATATGGAAAAAGGAGAAAATGCTGGTAACCAGCATTTTCTCATTTTCCCACAATGTTTTCTACCATTCACAAAACAAATTTTAAAAATTCAGTCACTTTTATTTTGTTGTCTGCAAATGCTCTCGATATGGATAAACCTAAAATTTTGTCGTTTGGTAATGAGTTAACCAATGTTTTCTAAAGGCGTCTTTCTCAGGGTCGTTAAAAGTAGGGATTGTGTGGTAATGGGTTAAGCAGTGAGAGAGCAGTGACTATTGGCGCAATGACCATCATTAACCCTGGAAAGAGGGTGGCCTAAAATATCGATATGACTGTCGAACAAGAGACCTCCGGCTTTCTAGCCCTGCACGTACCGACTGAGCGTAAATACCGACTGAGCGACAGGGTTCGATCGTAGGTCTGTTGATAATAAACTAAAAGTAGTATATGCGAGATAAGAAATAACTTACTCTAGCTCCACTAGGCAGTGTGCAACAGTTACCACCCATTGTTCATGTATCAAACTGCCGCCACAAAAATGATACCAGTACCCATCGCTGCCCAAGTACTGTATAGATGCCTCGGAGGGCCACCCATTCGGAAATGACTGACTTCCGCCGACTATTTTGGGCTGAAAATCCGGATTGGAGATTATCTTTGATGATTCCCTACTGTCGTCACCAGAGTCTACGTCTCCTGAAGAACCACCTGATTCTGTGACGTCATCGTGGCCTTTGATCTCATCACCGTCAGTATTCTTTCTTAGGTAAGTAGGTCTATCCTGCACTTTTCCTGCATGCAATTTACTCTTTATGTCTTTAAAATCTTCTTCCTGGGTGTTACTCGTCTTCCCATGAACCTGTTTGATTGCGTTCAAAGGCTTTCTACCATTAGTGGTCGGGTAACCAGTATGTTTGGTTGTGTTTCGATGAAGGGAACCAGCGTTGGATACGTCGTCTCCGTTAAAGTGTGTTTGAACTTTTTGACTTCCGTTAACAGAGGACCCGGACAGGGCTGTGTCTTTCTCGAGAAATGCTGTTGCGTTGTGTTGAAGTTCATTTGGCACAACACCGAAGCGTATCCTGGTTACGAGAATCTTTCTGTCTGTAACAGCTGTTAGAGATATCTGTAGAAAACCTGAAAACGACTTTAACTTTTTATCAAACGACAAAATTTTAGACTGGTCCAAATTGAAACCACTCACAGACGACAAAATGAACATAACTCAAAAATTGAAATCTGTTTCAAGCAGGATATAAAACATTGTGGGAAAAGGAGAAAATGCTGGGTACCAGCATTTTCTCATTTTCCCACAATGTTTTAAAAAGGCTTCTATCTTAGGGCCGTAAAAACCAGGGATTGTTTGATAAGGGTTAAGGTTGTACTTCTTAACTCTTTTACTTCGCAGCTTTTGTAGATGACGTAGATCAAGTTCAAACTGCACAGAATGTGCAGTTTGATCTTGGCACTACTTCGTCCGCTGCTGATGCTCTACAGTAACCAAATTCGATTACTATTGCAGTACGAGAATGTTACATGTTACATTTTAGATAGAAAAAAAAAGCAATTTAGTTGGTAGTACAGATAAGTGTCCCCATGTGCGATTTTAGTTTTTTGACTGGTTGCACCAGGGCAGAGAGACGATCGTAAAAAGATAAAAAATCTCAGCAGATTGTTTGAGCACTAATAGGTTTATCTCATTTTATTTCACAAATTGATGAAAAAACAGGAAAAAATTGAATTAGAACACACCTGCTGCTTAGATATTCAAATATTCCTTTGTTCCAAATACAAACCATTCATTTAAACGCTAAACAGTTTCGTTCAACTATTCTCACGATGTTTACACGATATATATTCAGTTAATTTTCTCACGATTCACATGTTCAAAACAACTTTCAAAAGCGATTTAGGAAATGTTTCTTAACTGCGCTGTATACAAAAGATCGATCGATCAAAAGATCGATTGATTGATTGATTGATTGGTTGATTGATTGATAGATTGATTGATTGATTGGTTGGTTGGTTGGTTGGTTGGCCGATTGATTGATTAATTGATTAATTGATTGATTGATTGATGTTTAAAATGTCGTATTCAATATTATTCCAGTTCACCTATCCATAATTTCCTGGAGTTTCTTTTACAAGTACTCAACACAATTTTCTTTTAAAGTAACTGGCTGCTTTCCCAAAAAACCATCGTAAAAACAATAGACAGCAGTGGGAGATGGATAAATGAATCCTGACGCAAAGACTATCGTCAATCCTAAGAAAGAAATTGGTCGAGCCGCAGATCGAACGAGCGACCTCCTGTTTTTTACACCAAAGAAAACCAAGTCTTACCAAAAAGAAGCACAAATCGCAACAGCCTCCACCGGACGATTTCCATCTTGCAGCACTAGACTGACGATGACAGTGCTATGTTTGAAAATCCCATTTTTATACGAAACACAAAAAAACTGCCTTCAAAAAGATGAATTATTTATGTTATTTACACTGACTGAATTGTCCAATATCTTCACATGAGGGGTACAAACCCGTGACATGCGGTACCTCGGGTAGGTCGTTTAACTTGGTGAAAATTTATTATCATTGCACTGATTAAACAGCTTAGCACACACTGCCGAGTTTTAACGTCCCTGGAAAATAAAGCTATTGAAAACATTGTGGGAAAAGGAGAAAATGCTGGTAACCAGCATTTTCTCCTTTTCCCGCAATGTTTTCTATCTGCACAAATGAAATTTCAAAAAAAAAAAATGAACGCATATTTACATTGTCGTCCACAACCGCTTTCAATTTGGATAAGTCTAAATTTTGTCATACGGTCACAAGTTAAACGACAGATTCCACCATTTGAATATATTTACAGATTTTTGCACTAGATGAACATTGTATGATATATGGATATCAGTCTGATTGAAAAGCAGGTGACAGAGCTATATAATTTATGACAATGTTTTTAGGTTCAAATGTGTTCAACACTTCACCATATGACCAAAACTGAGAATGGTCAGTAGTGAAGCATTGAAATAAACGTGTAGCAAAAGTAGGTACATAGCCTGGAACGTTGCAAAGATAACGTTTTTTTGTATCTCTCTCTCTCTCTCTCTCCCTCCTTCCCTTTCTGTCTCTGTCTGTCTGTCTGTCTGGCTGTCTCTCCCTCTCCTTCTGTCTCTGTCTCTCTCTCCTTCTGTCTCTGTCTGTCTGTCTGCCTCTGTCTCTCTCTCTCTCTCTCCTTCTGTCTCTGTTTGTCTGTCTTTCTTTCTCCCACTCTCTCTCTTTCTCTTTCTCTCTCTCCCTCTCTGTCTTTCTCCCTCCCTCTCCCTCGCTCTCTCTTCCTCTCCCTCTCTCCCACCCACCCTCTCTCTCTCTTTCTCTCCCTCTCTCCCTTCCTCTCTCTCTCTCTCCCCATCCCTCTTTCTCTCCCTCCCTCTCTCTATCTCTCTCTTTCTCTCCCTCCCTCTTTCCCTTTCTCTCCCTCTGTCGTCATTTTTTTCCTTCTGCAAAAGCAAAATAGATGTTAGCGCCGAAGAGAACCTAGCACAACTTCGACAATCTTTAGAGAATGCAAATCAAGTTCGTACTGCATTTTGAACGGACAATTAAAGAAAGATCCAGACTGCGTTTTGCCAACCACTAGTATGTATATCAAGATCAGACTGCACAGCACGTGCAGTCTGATCTTTGATTTACATTATTCGCTATTCAGAAGATATTTTCTGGCAAAAGAAGGCCGAATTTCGAAATTGAGATGATGTGGTCTCGTTTTCTTATTGAAAAAGCGCATTTCGTCTAATTTTAAAACGCGAATTCCGTTTTAATCCATCTCTCGTGCAACTTTGAAACATTTTACGCACGACAAAATAAATGGAATTAAAATGGTGGATTTGTCTTTGGAAGGGTACAAAAAATGTGGGAAGTAACTTGGAGAAAATGCTGGTTCATTAAACTTAAGTATCTCCCACAATGTTTTCCATGGCCTTCTCCCGATCCCCAGAATCTTAGTTCAGACGCCCGGATCGTTAAGTAAACAATTATCCCTCGATCACAAAAATTATAAACTTAACGACCCTGAAAGATAAAGCCTTTTGAAAACATTGTGGGGAAAAAGAGAAAATGCTGGTAACCAGCATTTTCTCTTTTTACCACAACGTTTACAACAGTTAAAAATAAAATGGAAAAACCACACACATACACACATGCACAAATTTAAAATTTTGAATAACATTTATTTTGTCGTCTGCAAATGCTTTCAATTTGGACATGGCTAAATTTTTGTCGTTTGGTAAAGAGTTAGGGCTTCAACACGGTGGGAGGTGGGTTGTTGACTGATATGGCAGAGTACAATGGTCCTCCTCACACCACATCAAAAACGACAAATATTAGAAGAGTCTCACAGAGAGTCATAAATCTTCACCGAGATGCTATACTGCCGTATTTGTACGTCAGATCAGGTGTATTTAGGATACCTTTGTAGAAAACTCACTACCCGAAATATCAATTTTTGTTAAGCATAAATTATGTACTCGTTCATTTCACCCGGTCGATTGCAAATAAACGGGTTAAAAATAAGTGTGATGATGCAATGCAATGCATATTCTTTATTCTGTAAATCTATCTGATTGAATGAGCGGACAGACTGATGGACGGACAAAGGAAGGAAGAAAGGAAGGAAGGAAGGAATGCACGGACGAACGAGCGAACCTTGTGCTAAAGCTTATTCGTTCATCTGGGCCAGTATCGACAAAAACATTACTGACCATACTCTAAGGAAAGGGGGCTTCATGCAAGAAGTATCGGTTCTGGTAAGCCGGCGCGATAAACATAACTCAAAAACTGAAATTTTGTTTCCAGCAGGGCAGAAAACATTAGGTTTAAACGACAAACTGTGCTGGTTACCAGCATTTTTATCTTTTCCCCACAATGTTTTCAAAAAGGCTATTATCTCAGGGTCGAAGAAACCCTTTGGTAAAGGGTTAAATATAGATGTAACGACTAACGTGCACTGATCGATTCCTTCGATGAATAGAGCAGAGTAGTCCCATTATCCGGAATGTCTGGAAGACACGAATAAAAAGAACAATGGTCGTCCGTAAGTTTAAAGTTTAGTGGTTTGAACATTTTGTGGTGTTTGACCACGAAGGAATGCCTTATGGTACCAGGAGCAATTCCCATGTCAAAAATCTAATAATGTACATGTAGCCTATACAACCACTTTTGATGCATTGTTGCAAAGGAAAAGACTGACAAAACAGTTCTAAAAAATTTTTTTTGCTCAAATGGACTTTACGATGTCGAAAGAAAGTAGTGATATTCACTTTCTTGGAAATATTTAGTGTCTGTTAGAGGAATATGGTAGATCTAGGCGTATACGACCAGCTCTTAACCCTTTCCCAAACGGCAAAATGTTAGACTGGTCTAAATTCAAAGCACCTGCAGACGACCAAATAAACGTAACTCAAAAATTGAATTTTATTTCCAGCAGGGAAGAAAACATTATGGGAAAAGGAGAAAATGCTGGTTACCAGCATTTTCTCCGTTTTCCACAATGTTTTCAAAGGGCTTAAATCTCAGGGTCGTAAAAAAAACAACAGAGATTGTTTGGTAAAAGATTAAATTCACTGTGATTTTCAAGGTGAAATCAAAGGGAGTGCCGTTTAGTAACAAGGCGTGTTTTCAATATAGAAAAGGTAATGCTTTTTATAAACACGATTGCACAAACAAACTGAAAAAAAAAAAAACTCCCGCACTGCGAAGAGCGACAAAGGGCATAAGATAGTAAATTCCACTCAAATGTCAATCTTGGGGAGTGGACCTTCACCCAGTTCTTTCACCAATACCTGTCTTTGTCTATGCATCAAAGGAAATCACAATTAATGGCATCCTTGTCGATCTTAATACTACTTAAAAGGTTTGGGGGAAAAAACGATTACGAAGTATCAAAAGTATGATTTGAATGGTACCAAAGCCTCCAGCTCATTTAAGCATACGGACTGAATCTTCTCAATAACAGGAGAAAAGTAACCAATATCTATCCTATGTCGACAAAATAATGCGTTAATTTTGAACATTATGTTCTGCAACACATAGGGCTAATTCATGTTTATAAGATGTTGCAAAAAAATGTTTCTTTTACTTTAGATATTTCTCTAAAAGTACTATAAAACATCGAGGGCCGAATCTTCTAAACCTCAGGGCCGAATCTCTCAACTTTTGGGGCGAGTCTTCTCGAAAATTGCTGGCTTTGGCCGAACTTTTTCGGGTCCGAATCTTCCGATATCCAAGGGAAGTAACTTTCAAAAACTCATTTTCAGACGTCTATTGATTATGATCATATCAGACAACATTCACGGCGGGGAATCACGTGACACAACAACAAAAACAATGACCCGACATTTGAAGAAATTCTCCCACTTCAGGTAAGAAAATCTTCAATAATTCCGTTAATACGTGACCTATTGGAATTTGGTTTGAAGCAGAGAAGGCGGAAGGACTCCGGGGATTTGCTTGATGTGTTAGATTTTTTTAACAACACCTAATAAAAAAGTTATTGACGAGCAAACAAATTATCCAGGGTAAGAAAACTTGTTTGCTCGTCAATAACTTTTTTATCAGGTGTTGTTTAAAAAATCTAACACATCAAGCAAATCCCTGGAGTCCTTCCGCCTTCTCTGCTTCAAACCAAATTCCAATCGGTCATGTATTAACGGAATTATTGAAGATTTTCTTACCTCAAGTTGGGGAATTTTTTCAAATGTCGGGTCATTTTTGTTGTTGTTGTGTCACGTGATTCCCCACCGTGACATTTACCTATTTGAAAGAGGGGCATAAAAAGAGCAGCTAAACTGAATTACTTATTTCGTATTAAAATGGAGAAGAAGAATATAAAATTGTATTCGAAAAAATACCCAAGCTTTGCAAATATTTTGATTTAGACCAAAACAAATGATAACTATTTCAGTTTTAATCTGAATCGCAAAAACGCTTTTTGGGAGAAGCGGTGGATTTAAAAATGAAAAATATGAGCGCAATCGATGCAGAAAGGTTTGAAAACTGGCTATTCTTACAATTGGTATACTCCGAAATTATTTCCCACAGTAGAAACATGATGATTGTTCAGCTTGGCACAATTGAAACTTCATTTTTCGTGCGTCGTTCATTTAGACGTTATTGATTACAGACATTTCGTCTCAAAGAGGGTCTCCCTAATCAGCGTCAGGAAATGTCAGGAAGCGTCAGGAAGCGTCATGAAGCGTCACAAGCACAAATATTCCATTTTCACGTTGTTTTTGTAATAATAATGGAAGATCTAACACATTCTATCAGAATCTTATATATTAGAGTGTATTTTGACTCAAATATGGGATAAAACCACCTGCCGATTCAGCGTCACGAAATATGGCGGACAACTGTGGAAGCGTCAAAAGGTGTGAAGTCGAGAATAAGCATCACGAAATATACATGTAGTAGATAAATTTAACGACTTAAAGAGCGGCAGGTAATAAAATAACTACCAAAATTAAAGAATGAGTATTTTCATGAATAATGACATTGAAAGTGGCAACAGCAGAAAAAAAATATGATTTCACTTACCTTTCCAAATAATGCTTAATCCATAATCCCCATGAAGGCATATTTAGCGTCACGAGATCCAATCACTGTACTACGGGCTGGTAAGACATATAATATTGAGCGTCACGAGATCCAATTACTGTATTACTGGCTAGAAAGCGACACAAAGTATTCATGCAGCGCCACGAGATCCGATCACTGTATTAAAGCTAGGTTAGAAAGCTACTCTAAATATTCAGCATCACGAGATCCGATGACTGTATTAAGGGTTAGAAACCGACTCTAAGTATTCAGAGTCATGAGATCCGATGACTGTATTAAGGGTTAGAAAACGCTTCAAAGTATTCAGCGTCACGAGATCCGATCTCTGTATTAAAGGTTAGAAAGCCACTCAGAGTATTCAGCGTCACGAGATCCGATCACTGTATTACGGACACCGACAGTATCATATTCAGCGTCATGAGATCTAGTATTGAATATTACTAGTAAGACATAACGTCAAGAGTTAAGCGTCAGGAGCTACAAAATCTTTCAGAAACATTTTTGCAATGTGTTTCAATACCTCGCATTTCATAACTTATGGGGTCTCCTGTTCCTACAACGTTTTCTCTACCATGAGAGAATCGCCATTCCATAGAACAAGATTCGGTTAGGTACTACAAGAGAATAGAAGCCTGTCATAGAAACATTGTGGGAATGTGATAAATAGCGTTTTTTCCGTATAACATTTTTGTTTAGGTTTCTCGCTGCTGATCATGATTTCCTCAATTGTAATACTCGACTGTAATCCAGTTGCTTGTGAACATATATTTGTACGAAGTCCTTGTGAAAGAAATTCAAGAAAAACATGAACAGGAGCACTGGTCGCCTTTATATAACTGACAATATGCATGCCTGGCCAAAATGCCCCGGAATTCAGTTATTTATCAGACAAAATGGCTTAAAGTTGTATTAGCCTATTGTATCGTTGCCTACGGTGATTGGAATTGCCCCAACCAAGGCTGTTTTGCAGGAGGAATAGTAGAAGATAAGGGATGAAACCCATCTTAAGGTACGCCTTGTTCTTAAATGTGCTACGTGTAAAACATCATTACAGAACAGAACATTTTAATAATCCCAACGACGATTAGTAATTTTAGATGTCACCCTCAAAAAGTCCGAAACTTGGCATTTTTCACACCTATGCTTAACCACTTCAGACTCGTCAGATCGGATTTCATATACAGTAAATCCATAATCTATATGGTGATATGGATTTGTCTTTAATAATTAGCGCAGAACAAGATATTTGTAGTTATCAAATGAAGATTCGACTGTACAGTCTATACACTTATATTTTTGACATGTTCTCAACACATCATTATCTTTTCTGTTGGTTGCAAATAATAAAAACTAGTGAACTTTAATTATCGCCAATCTAGATGATTAATTGGTTTGTTAGCTATTTGATCAGCATGTCATTTTCTAATCAAAAAGGTGTGAAAAAGCACGCTCGCATTAATTGATACCTGTTGGTGATCCATTTAAATTAATGTGTATTACATGTATATAGCAGGAAGGAGAAGAGTCGGTTTTTATTTTTATCACTTGATGAAGAAATTGATTTGGACTAAAATGAAAAACATATATATATGCTGAAAAAGAGCAATTTTGTCCCATTACCACACCATTTTTCTCAAATTTATGCATTGATGAGTACCATGGGTAGAAAAAACATAGTGAATGATATATGATGAATGTTTTTCCACCTCTATGGTCATTTTTATGACGATTGTTCTTCGAGAATGTAAATACATGTTCACCATGTCGCTTATCCGTATTTAATTTTTTTTTTTGAGTCTTGCAATGCAAATTACATTTTTTTATAGATAATTTCTTGTATTCCAAGGCTTGTGATCTTTTGTAATATTGCATTGAATAACGTTCCATTGAATAGCAGTTCTGTGTTGGAAAAGGAGACCTTCTACTTTGTGTAATGCGAGCTATTTATCCTCTTCCCACAATGCTCCTAAAAAACTTTTTGAATCTCCTGAGGCTGAGTATTATTATCTTCGCAATATAGTCTAAGAATCTCGTGACGCTGAATACATGTTTATTGCCGCTAGTCCATATATAGACATACAGTGGTACCAACAATTCTCGTGACGCTGAATTCATACTACATACTAAGGAGTGGCTGATCCGTGATACAGTGATACGATTGCATGACGCTACTAGGCTGTAGTACAGTGATTGGATCTAGTATGCCTGCATGAGGATTATGGATTAAGCACTATATGGAAAGGTAAGTAAAATCACCTTTTTTTGTTGTTGTTGTTGCCACTTTTAATGTCATTATTCATGAAAATACTCATTTTTTTTTGTTATTGTTCTATTAGATCTACCTACAGCTCTTGTTAATTTTATCTAGTATATTTCTTGACGCTTATTCTCGACTTCACACCTCTTGACGCTTCCACAGTTGTCCGCCATATTTCGTGACGCTGAATCGGCAGGTGGTTTTATCCCATATTTGAGTCAAAATACACTCTAATATATAAGATTCTGATAAAATGTGTTAGATCTTCCATTATTATTACAAAAACAACGTGAAAAATGGAATATTTGTGCTTGTGACGCTTCATGACGCTTCCTGACGCTTCCTGACATTCCCTGACGCTGATTAGGGAGACCATACAGTAATATTAAAAATTTTATTTACAATATGGTTATAACACAGTTAAGAATCTAATTCTTGTGTCAAAAGAATTTTTATTTCTTATAGATTCATGCCTTTTACATCAAATACAATATTGTTCTACAGAATAAAGCACAGAATACTTACCAGTTACCTTATTACTTATTCTCCTTTTCAGATTAATTGAAAAGAATTGTTCCATGCAGTTAACAGATGCACACCATGTTGAACAGATTATAGCTGATAATCACAGTTTACAACAGGTTTATCAGTTCAAATGGATGTTTTAGATTATAACTTTTATTATCCCCGGCCGAAGGCAGAGGGATGTTGTTTTAATATCGTCTGTCTGTGCATGTGCCTGTCTGGGAGAATCCAGTACCATTGGACAGAATTTCCTGAAACTTCGTGCATGTGTATAATAACCCATTCTGCCAAGACACTTCTTTTTTTTTTTTCAATGAGAAATTGCCAACTGGAAGTGATTTCAAGTTACGCGGTCAAGTAAATTTTTTGGCTGGGGATACCATTTTAATGAAATTGCTTGATAACCCATTATGCTCATTTCTTTTAATCCTGAATTTTAAAAAGGAAATGGTTTTTTGAAAAAATTGTGGGAAAAAGAGAAAATGCTGGTAACCAGCATTTCGTTTTCTTCCCTAAAGGTTTTCTACAGTTAAGAAACGACGACATGTACCATTATTTCTGGGGGAGAGGGTTGGCGGAAATTTTCAGCTTTATTTGTCTTCTGCTGATGCTTTCAATTTTCAATTTTCACAGGTGTCAAATTTTCTTCTTTGATAAAGAGTTCAAAAATTACATAATAATTCTTTACTTTTATTTCCATGACTGCGAACAAATCTCTCTTAAAATACAGAAGAGAAAGATAGGAAAATTGTAGGTAAATGCCTTTCTGAAATCCTTTCATCTTAGGGTCATTTATACATGGTATTGCTTGGTGATAGGTTTATTAGAAAAAGAAAATTAACCAGTTGTAAATCCTCAGTTAGGATACAAATATATTGTTGCTGATTACCGGCATTTTCTCCTTTTCCCACAATGTTATCAAAAACTGTCTTTTTCAGTGGCATTTAACCCTTTCCCAAACAAGCCCTTGGTTTTACGTGTCTGCAATACAAGTCTTTTGAAAACACTGAGGTAAAAGGAGAAACTGCTCGTAATGAGCAATTTCTCCTTTTTCCACAGTGCTTTCTTCCCATTTGGAGAACTTTCTGCCATTTTTATCAAATTTGAAATTGTCGTCTGCAAACTCTTTGAGTTTGGAAAAGTTGAAAATTTGTTGTTTGGGAAAGGGAAGGGTTAAAGTTTGGCAAAGTGTTAAAAGCTGGTAGTCCAGTTTCAGTTAATATTTGATACCTAGATACATGTGAAGAACATTGTCTAATGGAAAAATTATTGCAAGCTCTATTTTCTTTTGTAACATTAGTTAAATTAGTTCAGACTAATCCAAAATGAAAGCACCTGCAGACGACAAATTAAAAGTCACCCCAATAACAAAATTTGTTCCGTATAGAATAGAACAAACACATTGGGTGAAAAGAAGAAAATACTGATTTCCCACAGTGTTTTCAAGAAAACTTTTTTCGAAAGATCATGTAACCCTTTACCACACAGTGACGCTTTTAACAACCTTCAACACTTTACCAAACAACAATATTTTAGGCTTGTCCAAATCAAAATCATTTGAAGACAACACAATAAAAGTGACTGAAAAATTGAACTTGCTTTGTGAAGGGTAGAAAACATTGTGGGAAAAGGAGAAAATGCTGGTTACCAGCATTTTCTCCTTTTCCCACAATGTTTTCAAAAAGCTTCTGTCCCAGGGTCGTTAAAAGTCCGGATTGTGTGGTAAAGGGTTAAAGAGAACCCTGTTGAAAACATTATGGGAAAAGGAGAAAATGCTGGTTAATAATATTTTCTCCTTTTCCCACAAAGTGTTCTGCCATATCAAAGAAAAATTACACCATTTGATCCACTATGAAATTTTCATCTGCAAATGCTTTCAATTTAAATAGCTCCAAAATTGTTGTCTGTAAATGCTTTCAATTTGAATAGCTCTAAAATTTTGTTAATCTTTTACCTGATATGCCAATTTGAGGCTCTTCCATTTCAGCATCAAATAAAGATATCATGTCAAAAATATGGACAAATGAGGATAGAAATATCTGATTGTGTGGAAAACATTGTGGGAAAAGGAGAAATTGCTCGTTATGAGCAATTTCTCCTTTTCCCACAATGTTTTCAAAAGCTGTCTGTTGTTGAATTGTCAAAATGCGTATCTATGGAGTTAAGGGTTAAGTGGTAAAGGGTTACTGTGTAGATTATGTGACAAAAGGATTCCGTCTAATCAGCTATAAATGCTGTAAAGAATAAGTTATTTGTTTATTTTTCCAGGGCAAAGATGATCTGAAAAACGCTTTTCTTGAAAGTGAAAGAAAGCAGCTAATTTTGGAATATCTTGGTAGAGATCCAACTACTTGGCCTACAGCTCAGGAAAAAGGTTTTGTTTTCTCATCATGAATAGTTTGTTTTCTTTTTAACTCTTTTGTACCACCCAATGATGACTTTTAACACCCCTAAGGAAGAAGCCATTTGAAAACATTGTTGGAAAAGGAGAGAATGCTGGTAACCAGCATTTTCTCCTTTTTCCCACAAAGTTTTCTACCCTATCAAAGCAAAATTGCACAAGTTTAGCCACTTTGAAATTGTCCTATGCAAATGATTTCACTTTGAGTAGGTCTAAAATTTTGCTGTGTGGCAAATGGTTAAAAAAGGCTTGTTTTCTTTTTAAGAAATAAACAAAATTGACATTTCTAAGAGCAAAATAGGCCTTTGATGAATTTTTTTTTACATGCAGGTACCGGTAATAAGTTTCAATACTTAAGTTAACAAAATTTGAGACTCCAAAGTATTGTGAGAGGATGAATTCAATGTGATGACTCAAACAATTAGATTGGTGTTTAAAAGGGTAGAATAAGAGTGTCAGAAAAGGAGAGGATATAAACCCTATGTTGTGGGTACTCATTAGAATCGTCTCATCGAGACGATTCTAATGAGTACCTACAGCAAAGGGTTTGGGAGAGAAATAATGACTTTAGAATACCATTACTCCCTCTTATATGGAGCTCTGGGATACATATATTTTCAGTAAGGACCAGTCTAACATTTTGTTGTGCACTAGAGACTTAACCATTCAGTTACAAGTTTTAATGACCTGGATGACAAAACCTTTTGGAAACATTTGTGGAAAAGGCTAAAATGCTTGTAACCAGTATTTTCTCTTGTTCCCACAATTTTTTCCTTCGGTTCCCAAAATGGAATATCAACTTTTTGAGTCAAGTTAATTTTGTTGTGCCAAGCCCCGCTAGCTCATTCAGTAGCGTGCAGGACTTTAGAACACAGGGTCAAGGGTTCGATCCCTGACTACAATCTCTGGCTGGACCAATTTCTTTCCGAGGATTGATGATAGTCACTGTTATGGGATTCATTCCTCTCCCACCACTGACACCATTGTTTTGACAATGTGGGAAAGCAGCCAGTGGCCTGGAAAGAAAATTGCGCGAAGTACTGGTAAAAGAAACTCCAGGAATGCATGGATAGGGCTGTGTGATATAACTGAAATAATGTAGAAAATGGCTTTAAACACCATACAATCAATTAATTAATAATTTTGTTGCTTGCAGATTCTCTCAATTTGGGCCTGTGGTGGGGTAAAATATTTATATAAACATTTCTCGTGACACTGCTTTATATCTTGCAAATTGAAATAGGACTTACCCATTTTGTATGAAAAAACATCACTATGATCTCTTTGTACAGAGACAACATTTAAAGCCAGCAGACAAGACAAAGCAGTTGTGAAAAAGAAATATGAAGCTTTGAAGAGCAGTGTTGCCGAAGTTGTGGAAAAAATAGGGATAGGTAAGGTAACGTTTGAATCTCCGGGGTTGTAGCTAGCACAGAGCAGTCAATCTTAAGGTTTTCCTACCCTGAAGCAGAACATCTATTTCACTGTAATTTTACTCTAGAAAATATGATATCATGAAAAATCTTAACTGAGCCACTTTTCCAGGTTTTGCCTTCATAGAAATATCATTTTCAATTCTAAAATCACAATATCCTAAATTCAAAGGGAGATTATTATTACCTCCCTTTACAAAGAAGAAATAGAGGTATAAAAAGAAACTTTTTAGAAAGACATTTTAAAAATTGGGGTGTGTTAAAAGTGTTTAGAATTATTGAATTACTATAAATCCTCAATAATCTAACAACAAAAAGTATTATGCCGTGTTGACCAGAAGCACTTGCAGATGACAAAATAAAAGTAACTCAAAAAATTGAAATTAATTTCCAGCAGGGTAGAAAACATTGCGGGAAAAGGAGAAAATGCTGGTAACCAGCATTTTCTCCTTTTTCCCGCAGTGTTTTCTAAAGGCTTCTATCTCAGGGTTGTAAAAACTAGGGATTGTTTGGTAGAGGGTTAAGGCTTCATAAACATGGAGTGCATTTTCCGTCTGCTGTAACTTTACATACAATCTTGCAATCTTGCTGTCGTCAGGAGCAACATTTGGATTGAAGATACAAGAATAATAATAGTAAAGCAGACGCTTTACCTGTAGGAATAAACATTGGGTTTCTTGGGATAAAGGGATGGCTTTAGCATGTTTGTAATAAATGAAGAACGTAACACTCTGTTGTCTTACAAGTCTAAACTCACCAAGGTGATATCAGAAAGTGGTGTCACCCTTCATCCTAGATTACCAATATTTCATCAACATTTAAATTATAGTCAGGTCAAGAATTTTTTGAGGTGAAGTTTTTTTTTTTTTTTTTTGTTGTACAAGCTTGATAAGGCAAAGTGAAGCCTTGAAGTGTGGTCCTTGATAGTTTCATGAAATAAAGATAAAATGGGTTCAAAATCTAGCTTAGCTCATTACCAAACGATATACTTTACAACGAGTCCAAATTGGAAGCAATTGGAAGCATTGGAAGTGGACAAAAGTCAGGTGACTCAAAAATTGAAATTTGTTTTGGGAAGGGAAGGAAACATATTTGGAAAGGAGAAAATGCTGGTTACTTTCTCCTTTTCCCACATTGTTTCCAGGAGGCTTCTTTCTCAGTAGCGAACAGGACTTGAGAACAGGGGGTTGTGAGTTTGATCCCCGGCTCAGCCAATTTCTTTCTGGGGATTGATGATAGTCATTGCGACTGGATTCATTCCTCTCTCATTGCTGATTGTTGTTTTGAAGATGGTTATATGGGAAAGCAGCCAGTGGCTTGGAGAGAATTTTGTGCAAAGTACTGGTAACAGAAACTCCAAGAAAGCATAGACAGGTGCACTGGCCGCCTTGATATAACTGAAATAATGTTGAAAACTGCATAAAACACCATCCGTCTTTCTCAGGGTCATGAATACACACAAATGAATGTTTTCTACTTTTCAAAAGACAAAATTACTATACATGTATTTTAGTCACAATCAATTTACCTTCTCCAAAAGGTTTAAATTTGGACAATTCTTGAATTTGTCTTGTAGTAGAATGTTAAAAATACATCTATTTTCGATTTTAGGCAGTTTTAAACCTTTTGGTGAAGGTAAATTGATTGTGACTAAAATACGAGGAATAGTAATTTTGTCTTTTGAAAAGTAGAAAACATTGTGGGAAAAGGAGAAAATTCTGGTTATCAGTGTTTTCTCCTTTTCCTACAATATTTTCTATCCTGTCAAAGGCAAGCCTCATCATTTTCACCATACTGTTAGTGCTTTCCATTTGGATTGCCAAGTCCTTGTAGCTCAGTTGGTGGTATACAAGACTTGAGAACAGGGACTGGTGACTTTTGTACTAAACCATACTGCATTCTGTGACAAAGACCTGTTTTTGTGACAAGGAGCTGGTGAGGGGGAGTACATGTATAATCACCCTTAGTGAAAGCTCTAGTTTCATCTGATATGTTTTTTTTTTTTTTTTTTTTTTTTTTTTTTTCAGAATATAGAACACTTCAAGAGAAAACTAAAAACCTGGAGGCAAAGTTAAAGATCTTTGAAGAAAAGGTAATTAAAAATGATATAGATGATATTTGTTTTTTCGGTGAAAGATCGAATTTTATTTCATCGAGTGAACATCATCGGTAATATTTCATGAGTGGCACAGCCATGAGTGAAAATATTACCTACCTATGGTGTTCACAAGATGAAATAAATTTCGATCTTTCGCCGAAAAAAACAACAAATATTCTATTTATTTTATCTTTTAACCCTTTCTGGGAGGAACTTTATCAAAATCCAGTACAGTTCTTTTCTGTTATTCCCTGTGGCGTACCTCTCCTGCATAGCAACGCATTACAATATTACGTCAAGCGCGAGAAATGTAAGGTCTATGACATGATATTTCCCATCTGGTTGTGAGGCACGCACAATTTACCTAGAGGCAACTAGAACGTGAAAATCGGTATTTTCACTGGTGGTACCAGCGTAAGATCAAAAATATTTTCACTGCTATTTCTCGATATCCTACCGGAAAGCATAGAATAATAATTAATATTGAAACCTTATATAGTATAATATATTAACAGATACATTTTAAATCTTCACCAAACAACAAATTTTGGACAAGTCCAAATTGAAAGCATTTGCAGACGACAAAATAAATGTGTATCAGAAATTGAATTTTGAATTGGAGAAGGTAGAAAACATTGTTGGAAAAGGAGAAAATGCTGGTTACCAGCATTTTCTCCTTTTCCCACAATGTTTTCTAAAGACTTCTTTCTCAGGGTTGTCAAAAGTAGGAATTGTGTGGTAATGGGTTAAGGTCCCCTTTTGTCAGATCATGGCTCAAATGTAATCAACTCATTCTCTTTCAATATTTTTTTCTGACCTTCAGAAAGCAGTTTTCATATCGAAAAGGACAGTTGATCCAATACAAGCCAAAGCTGCCATAGAAAAATGCCAGGGGAATGTGGACAGTCTAAAATTAGAACTAGCCAAGCAGGAAAAGCTAATGGAAAGGCTCAAAATTTCCATGGATGGTCTGAAAAAACACAAGATGAACCACAGAGTGGCCAGTGTGGACGGTGGAGTCATTAAGAGGTACGTATACTGACAGAAAAACACAGAGCCCCTGTAGCTCAATTGGTAGCATGCAGGGCTTGAGAACACAGGGTCAAGGGTTGGATCCCTGGCTACGACCCTGGCGCAGCTGATTTCTTTCCGAGGATTGATGATAGTCACTGCAACAGGATTCATTCGTCTCCCACCGCTGACCATTATTTCGACGATGATCATGTGGGAAAGCAGCCAGTGGCTTTGAAGGAAAATTGTGTGAAGTACTGGTAAAAGAAACTCCAGGAACGCATGGATAGGTGCACTGGCTACAGCAATATAACTGAAATATTGTTGAAAACAGCATTAAACACAATACAGTCAATAGAAAAACAGTGTCATTGTCCATGCAATACTTAACCTATATAGCCTGCAACATGCGAAAAGGGGCATTCGGACATTTGTGTGAAGTGTCGTCTTGGATCAGCGTGCATAGTAGCTTTCCAGCAACCAGCATTTTCTCCTTTTCCCACAATGTTTTCTACCCACCTGGAAATAAATTTCAATTTTTCAGCTATGTTTAATTTGTCGTCTGCAAATGCTTTCATTTTGGACCAGTCTTTAATTTTGTCATTTGGTAAAGAGTTCAACTAATGAATTTTCATACCCATGTATTTATTTTGATGTATTAGGTCCCAGACAATACTTGAGTTTGTAGAGTCCATGACAGGTGTAAAAATAGTAGAAACCACTCCAAACACAATCACAGTGGAGTTTTCTGAGGACTCTGCCAACTCTCTTGAAACAGACTGCTCCAAGACAAACCTGAGCCTGACCTTGACCTTGACCTTTGGGAAGAGGAAGACAGGTAAAAGCAAACTCACAGATGTGCAGGTTTGTATAAATGTTATTCTTGAGTGGTTTGAAAACATAACTTTAACCCTATTTAGTGCCCGAAACATAACTATTAGGCATATAGGGATATTGGACAGTTTGGCCCCAGATGTTTTGACCTGTACTTTTTTGCCAGAATCATTTCATTGATAGATTTTGCAGTTAATAAGAAAATTAAGGTAAAAAACATGATTGTTGTATCATATATATATGCATACAAATAAACAAAGGATGATTTCAGATTATAAATTTTACGCTTTTCCTTCTGCTCTCATTTAGTCTAGGGATATTTCATTACGAGAATACAAAACTTTAGGCTGGTGCATACCAAAGCCTTTGCAGACAAAAATCTAATCCTTCCCCACACAATCCTGACTACTAACGACCTTGAAAGAGAGACAGCATTTGAAAAACATTGTGGGAAAAGAGAAAATCCTGGTAGCCAGCATTTTATCTTTTCCCACAATGTTTTCTACTCTATCAAAGACAGAAATCATCATTTTAGCAATATTTAACTCTTTACCACACGACAAAATTTTAGACTGGTCCAAATTGAAAGCATAAAAATAAAGGTGACTGAAAAATTGAAACTTGTTCTGGGAAGGGTAGAAAAAACACTGTGGGAAAAGTAGAAAATGCTGGTTACCAGCATTTTCTCCTTTTCCTACAGTGTTAACAAAAGGTATTTTTCTCAGGGGCGTCAAAAATAGGGATTGTGTGGTAATGGGTTAATATGTGCTCTGCAATTCTTTCAAAATTGATCAGTCTAGGATTTTGTTGTAATTGAAAGGTTAAATGTGACTTAAGAATACATGTAATTATATTAAAGATTGTGTTCTGTATTACAGATTATGTTCAAGACATCCATATTTGTAACTATCACATCTTGTAGAATTTACTCATTCCTTCCAACAAACAATTTGACAGAAAACTACTTTCTTCCAAACACATTTTGCCAAAAGGAAAAGTTTTCAGACATTTTTTTTCCCTTTAATATGCCCTAAGCATTGTATTATGTTATGGCTATGCCCATGAGCAATTTCTTGTGCGCTCAACTCTTTCTACAGTTTCCATCAGAATAACTTAAAGGTGGGTATTTAGAAGTTTTACATTTGACCAAATTAAACAATATATATATATATCATAAAATTCATATGAAAAAATAATACTAATCATTAATAATTAGGATTCGTAAAATTACAAAAAAAAAAATAAAAAAATAAAAATTATGGTGTTCCCTTAAAAGGCTATGTAGCCTCTTAAGGTATTTTTAGATTTCGTCCCAAAAATCAATAAAGCATTTTGGGAATGTCAAGTGACTAGCACGTGACTCATAACGCTTAAATTCCATTACATAACAAACATGTAATAATTATTTTCCATAATGTCTTCTTTGGACGCTCTGTTCGAAACTTTATCTGTGTATTACTGTATGTAAATGAGCGAATTGATCATCTAAAAATAGAATTTACCTCCTGTTAGTGTCAAACTGGGATGTATTAAATCTCTAAATTCTCGTGTCGTCGGATGGTTTTTGACTACTGGGGTTTCATGAATGAAAATTAAAAGGCTTTGGGAGTATAAAGATGATTTTTTTGCATTTTTGTAAAATTTTCGTCCCAAAATCTGAAGGGCCACCTTTAAAACTTGCCACAATGTATCTCTATGATGTGTAGTTGTGCATGTGACTATTCAAAATTTGGATCTCTTAAGCATTCTCAATTTTAACCCATTTCGTTGACAAGCCCCTTCATGTGTATATGAGCAGCTCTTCGAAGCTCTTGTTGCCACATTGTTTTCACATCTATTCATGTATTGAAATGTTGGTAATGCCTCCTTTACAAAGATATTTTCCAAATTGTTTATGTTAAGAGTTTGGTTTAGGAAAGAATGAGTAAGTCTGTTTGTATAGCTTGTCTGTGAAATATATTTTGTTGTTGTTTTCTTTTATTTTCTCTTGTCAGTTTCATTCAAACCTTTGCCACACAATCCTGACTTTTAACAAAAAGGACTTGTGAAAATGTGGGAAAGGAGAAAATGCTGGTAAACAGCATTTTCTTCTTTTCCCACAAAAGTTTTAGTTTTGCTGAAACAGATTTTAATTTTTGAGTCATATTTATTTGTCATCTGTAAATGCTTACAATTTGAATGGGTCAGAAATTTTGTGTAACTCATTACCAGATGACAATATTATAAACTTGTCGAAATTGAAAGCATTTGCAGATGACAAAATGAAAGTGACTGGAAATTTGAAAAAAAAATTGTGAAGGGTAGATAACATTGTGGGAAAAGGAGAAAATGCTGGTTACCAGCATTTCTCCTTTTCCCACAATATTTTCTAAAGGCTTCTATCTCAGGGGCATCAAAAGTAGGGATTGTGTGGTAATGGGTTAAAGGGTAAAGCATCGTCCTGCATGAAATACTTTTCAATATGCCCTGCAACACGTGAAAAGGGGCCTTTGAACATTTCCGTAAAGTGTCTTCTTGGTTAAGTCTGCGCTGTCCGTGCAGGCTAATCGGAAACAACAGTTTCTTTCCTTATGGTATTTTCTGTTTTGCACAAGTTTACCGTAACATGAAATCTAATACAGTCATAAAGTGCAGTCTCGATTAGCCTGCGCAGACTGCGGAGTCTGATCCAGTATGACACTTTACACAAATGTCCGAATGCCCCTTTTCGCGTGTTGCAGTCCTTATTGAAGTGTTTATGCCTTTCGCCCCACAGCAAAATGGGGAAGGGGGATGTTGTATACTGGCATTAAGTTGTCTGTCAGTCTGGCTGTTGGTGCAAACGTTTTATGTTTTCCTCCTTCAGCTTAACCCATTACCACACAGTCCCTACTTTTGATGACCCTGAGAAAGAAGCTTTTAGAAAACATAGTAGGAAAAGGAGAAAATGCTGGTAACCAGTTTACCACAATGTTTTGTACCCTTCACAGAACAAATTTCAAATTTTCACTCACTTTTATTTTGTCATCTGCAAATGCTTTCAAGCCTAAAATATTGTCTGAAAGGTGGAATTGGGGACAACCTCTTCATGCATGGCTTTGTCCTGATTTGAATACAATACTTAACAACTGAGTTAGAGAGATATCGCTAGCTCAGTGGTTATGGTATTTGTCTTTTAAAGGTAAAAAAATAAGGATATTTTGTCCACATGGGTTCAAATCCTGCCAGATTTTGATCTGGTGACATGGTGACCAGTTTGAGGGGGTGGGGTATTTGGCAGCCAATGACAGTTTCTGTGCAGGAAGGATCATTGTTAAAGTGGAATCTTGATAGTTTAACATAAAACAATCATATTGTTAACCCATTACCACTCAATCCCTACTTTTGACGCCCCTGAGAAAGAAGCCTTTAGAAAACATTGTGGGAAAAGGAGAAAATGCTGGTAACCAGCATTTTCTCCTTTTCCCACAATGTTTTCTACCCTTCAAAAAACAAATTTCAAATTTTCAGTCACTTATATTTTGTCGTCTGCAAATGCTTTCAATTTGGACCAGTCTAAAATATTGTCGTTTGGTAATGGGTTAAACATATTAAGACAATCCATGATATGTCTTATCTTATGTTTTTTTCTTTTTGTGAATAAAAATATTTAAACAGTCCTTGTCGGAACAAAATCTGTCTATTTAACTTGTTGATTGTTGCATGTTCGAAAATATATTAGTTTTGTAAAGAGTTAACACTTTCACAAACTACAGGTAGCATGTGCAGATGACATACTACATATTGTGCAAACATAATTCAAAGATATAGAAAACTCTGTTGTAAAAAGCATTATTGCATAAAACGTGCCTTTTCGGGCCGTTATAAGCATGTATTAACGGGTAAAAATCGGGCGGATAACGGGAGAAAACGTGTATTAATCAGTAAATTCACGCGCCGTTAACGCCCGGGTTTGTACTATCAATATCCTCGATTCGGGCCTACCTTGTAAACAACGTTTGTCCTTGTCAGATTTTCCCTAGACTCCGACCATCAAACTGTTGGACTTCGTACCATATTCGATCCTTTTCATGGCATGTCTTTGATGATATTAGTACACCACAAAAAAACCTTTGCACAGAATCTCAGTCTAATCGAGATCTGAACAAAAATTCACCCGTGAAATGTACTCTAAACCAGCTACATCCCACCCACTTTTTAACGTGATCGGTCCGCCTCGCTTGATGTATATCGAACCCTCTGTCGCCTTCAGTTACAGAAATTTATATCCACGCATTCATCCTAGTTGTAATCGTCCAAATGTGTGCAAGTTTACTCCACATAAGTCCAGTGTGTATTAAAAATCAATAAAAGTGTATTTACAGCGAGAGAATCAAAACTGGCATACAGGACTAACGGCCCTTTCCTAATCGTAACAAAAACTTCTTCGCCGACTTCCGGTTTTGACCCATTTGCGTACAGTACATTTGAAATTCACTTATTTGCATTTCTATGGAAATATTTTTGCTATCTGTGCAAATTATTGTTAGAAAACCTTTCATTTATGCAATAATAGCGTTAATTCACGTTTTTTTCGGTCGTTAACATTCGCAGAGGCCCTCAAAATACTTAAACACCCTCGTGCTTCGCACTCGGGCGTTAAAGCATTTTTCGGGCCTCTGCGAATGTTAACGACCTCAAAAACGTGAATTAACCCTATATTAGTCTTGGTACCAAACTGTCTTTTTTCTAAGACATGAAAACATGACATTGTTTGGTTAACTTTTACCTCACACAATCCTGGGTTCATTATGAGAAAAAGAAAAAAATGCTGTTTACCAGCATTTTCTCCTCTGCCCACAGTGTTTTCTAGTCTTTTCAATACAATTTTAAAAAGTTTGTCTGCAAATGCTTTTAAAATAAACATGTTCGTAATTTTTTCATGTATTAAAAAGTTATGGATGCATCATTACAGCCAGAGAGCACAAATTGCTGTAAAAACTTTATATCATGTAGAATACTTCAGAAATTAGTCAGCTGTGTAAATGTACATAAATAATAGATAAATATTGTGTACAGGAGAAATAAACCAAAAGGAAATGCCTTCAATTTAAAAGGGGAAAGGACAAAAATCCTTCATTTGATGGTCCTAAAAGAAAGAGATGCATTTTCTATCGATCTCAATTTTTGCTACCTTGCAACCAACTGAGGGGACAACATTTGGCATGAAGGTATGGAAACTACCATGGTTTCATAAGTTAGAAATAAAATGAGCCATGCTCTGTAAAAAGGGGGCTTAATGCATCTGCGAAAAGTATCGACCCAGGTCAGCCTGCGCATTCCGCGCAGGCTGACCTGGGCCGATACTTTTCGCTATTGGTCAATTTTATGTATGTCCAAGGACCAGTCTTCCTCATGATCAAGTCGATTGTTAAAATAGTGCCAGTTGTGAATCCGTAAGCTTGTTATGGTTTACTTGACAGAGATGCATTAACCCATTACCTCACTATCCCCACTTTTGACGCCCCCGAGAAAGAAGCCTATAGAAAACATTTTGGGAAAAGGAGAAAATGCTGGTAACCAGCATTTTCTCCTTTTCCCACAATGTTTTCTACCCTTCACCAAAAAAATTTCAAATTTTCAGTCACTTTTTTTTTGTCATCTGCAAAATGCTTTCAATTTGGACCAGTCTAAAATATTGTTGTTTGGTAATGGGCTAAGCCGCCTTTTGCCAGAGCATGTGTTAAAATTTATGGTTTTCAGAAACTGGCTGAAAACCTGTATAGATGGATCTTTGAGGGGGTTGAAAAATTGACATGCCACTTATTCTTTGAATGGTTGCATACACATACACTTACATAATTATACCTCTTACATTTTAGGTCAATATTGATCACTTCAACATAAAGGATATCACAGATGTTGCCATAGAAACCAATGATGTACCATACTTGATCCGAACAGTTCAGAAGAGATGGTCACAACACTACCCCATGTTGTCCGAGATTGAAGTTCTGAACAAACAGTAAGCGATTAATACAATTGTTAGGCCTTTCATGCCTGTATACGAAACTAAGTTGCTAGTACAGACTGTATAGATCAAGATCAGACTATACAGAATGGTCATCACATGGAGTTTGATCCGGCAATGTACATGAAAATAACTCTTTACCACACAACAAATTTGTAGGCCAGTACAAATTGAAAGCATTTGCAGACGACATTTTCAGTGTGGCTGAAAAGGTGCAATTTTGCTTTCATAGGGTTTCCAGCATTTTCTCCTTTTCCTACAATGCTTTCAAAAGATTCTTCCTCAGGGTTGTTAAAAGTCAGGATTGTGTGGTAAAGGGTTAACTCTTGACTCATTAACTCTTTACCAAACAATCCCAAATTTAAACGACCTTAAGAAAGAAGCCTTTGAAAACATTGTGCTAAAAGGAGAAAATGCTGGTGACCTTGTCGGACTCATAACCTGGTGGTTGTGAGTTCAATACCAGGTCGAAGCAAACCTTCTTTCTGTTGTATTTTCGCCTCTCACCTCTGCTTAAGCATGTGAGAAAAGTGGTCAGTGGCTTTTGAAAGAAAGTTGTGTTAGTACTGGTGTGAGAAAGCCAGGAAACCCATGTGCGTCACCGACCGCCATGGAATGACCTTAGCTGTTTAAGTGGCGTTAAAGCCCAATACAACCAACCAAATTGGCTTGCTAATAGTGAAAAGTTGTTGAATTGGTGGAGTTTAACCATTTACCACACAATCCCAAGGTTGAATGACTCTTAGGCTTATAACCAGCATTTCCTCTCCTTTTCTCACTAACTTTTTTGCCATTTAACTCTTTAGCAAACGACAAAATTTTAGACTTGTCCAAATTGAAAGCATTTGCAGATGACAAAATAAATAAAAGTGACTGAAAATTTGAAATTTCTTTTGGGAAGGGAAGAAAACATTGTGGGAAAAGGAGAAAATGCTGGTGACCAGCATTTTCTCCTTTTCCCACAGTGTTTTCAGAAGGCTTCTCTCTCAGGGTCGTTAAAAGTAGGGATTGTGTGGTAATGGGTTAAAGAATAGGCATTTTATTAGAGACCCATTTTATTTATCATTAGCAAGTGCTCTCAGTTTGGACAAGTCTAAAATTTTTGTCATTTGGTAAAAGATTGGAACATGTTGAGGCTTCACGACTTTTGAGAACATTACATTACTTTTGTTTTTAATTTAATAGCCATGCCATTGACTGGATACAGAAAGAATCTCGACTACGAGTATTGGTGGGAAACTGTGGGAAGGTGATGTTTACCTTGGCAGTACCAGAGAATTATCCACACTCCAGGAACATCACTTTAGTGGATAGTTATGGTATAGAGAATGTTGACATTGAAAAGGTAAGCCATGTTGTTAGGGGAGACCACTCTTTCATGCATGACTTATTCATGGTGTAAATACAATACCCTTAACTCATTACCACATGACAATAATTTAGGCTTGTCCAAATTGAAAGCATTTGCAGACGACAAATAAAAATGACTGAAAAGTTGAAATTTGTTTTGTGAAGGGTAGAAAACATTGTGGGAAAAGGAGAAAATGCTGGTTACCAGCATTTTCTCCTTTTTCCACAATGTTTTCTATAGGCTTCTTTCTCAGGGGCATCAAAAGTAGGGATTGTGTGGTAATGGGTTAAGGACAATTCTCTTAAGCTCAGAGGTTATGGTGTTAGTCTTGTGTTGCGGCATTCTAGATCAGAATCCTGCCTGGTCCCTGTATTTCTGCTATGCATTTGGTATTTTGTTCGTGGTTACGCACTTTGTTCTTAAGATGGGGGCTTATCGGGGATTGGGCATTGAGCTATTAATCTCATTTCTTGTGTTAAAACTGGCAGGCTTTGAGTCATCAATAAATCGAGGGGTTAGAGCAAAAACCTAGTATCTAATGAATTTTGCGAAAATCACTTTTTTCAATAAATGTGTTTATTTTCTGTATTTACACCTTGTGTCAAAAGATGAGATCATTATCTCTATTAATTACAGAGATATTGATTTGTGTCAAAACCATGTATCAATTTATTGGTGTTAGGAAGAATGCAAAAACCTATTATATCTCAATACACTGTGTAACACCTCTAAGATGAGCTGAAAGAGATGTGCAAAAATGCTGCATCAGACAATAAGGGGTTATTGCAGAAACCATTTTGACAAAATGTGAACCACATTTCTGTGCAAAAGCATCCTATTTTTTGTTGCAGGGTTTTTGCTCTCACATTTGGTCAGATTTTTCGGTGTTTTTATTCAGCAAGAAACAATCAACTGAAGATAAATACATGCATGGTCAAATATTATTAGTCACTTGTTTGGGTAAAAACCAAGTATCTGAATTTACTCTGATCTTGCTGTAACATGATATAACACTTAATATGATATTTTGAAGCCAGTAATGGCTTATCAACAAATACAACATTTTTGCTGGGAAAATACTGGTAACCATACTCTTAATTGGGTGATAAAAGAATGTGTCTGATACCAAACAGCTCTTCTCACATAAGTTTTGGGTAATTTTCTTATTAGCTAAAAGTGGTTTTACATGGCGGAATAATTTTAGAAACAAGACAAGCACTGTTTTTCACTTTCAGATTCCTTCAAGATCAGTTTATTGATTGAATGAGGAGTGTTTTACACCACTTTCAAAATTATTTCAGTGACATCAGAGGCAAAAGGTTTTGTATTCATGCATGTCCAAGATATCATGAGTGCAAGGCGAGGGCTCTGAGGTGTCTTGCCTAAGGTTACTCTAAAACCAAATGCTTGCAGTTAGGCCCATCCTACGATTAGGTTAGGAGTCCTACACTTTGAAACTGAGCTACTCAGGACCCATTCTTTCAAATCATTAAAGCGCTTGTGAAACACCTTAATTAACTGTAAGGTTTTTAACGCAGTTTTTTAACATTATTTCCGTAATTTCGCAGCAGCCAGTGCACCTATCAATGCTTTCCTAGATTTTCTTTTATCAGTGCACCCCACAATATTCCTTGCAAGCCACTGGCCACTTTCAACATACCCATTGTCGAAATAATGGTCAGCTGTGAGAGGAATTTATCCTGTGGGTATGACTACATCCGCAGAAAGCAACTGGCTGAGCTGGAAATCAAACTGAAGCTCCGTAATCTTAAGTCCCCTTATGCTACCAACTAAGCTTTAGAAATTTTTGTTCAAATAACGGAGCATAGAGAGTAATTTCAAAAGTCTCTGATTTTGACTTTGTGCAGTTACTACTTTTAGGCATTTCTCAACTTGAAATGACGCAATCAAATGAATTTTTTCTTGATGATGTGTTGGTAAATAAAAGATAAAGTTTTAACACTTGTGCATTTCTATGATTGATAAAAGGGCATAAGACCTTTACATTAAAAGCTTTATGTTTTGACATTGAATTTTTGCAAAATATGAATTAGATCTACTATTAAAACAGAAAAGAATATGTACAAAAACAGAATTTTCATCACATAAATTTCATCATATCGGATGGTGAAAAGAATACAAAGAATTATGAAGGTGTACAAACATAAACATGGTTATCTTCAGGAACTTGCTTCTTTATCAGAGAAACAAGATTTTAGAATGACTTTCTATAAATAAAATTCAGAAAGTGATGAATCTATTCAATCAAATAGCTCAGAAAGTAATTGAAGCGATGGCATGAGAATACAAGTGGTAGAATAGTTGACATTGAAAGTGTTGAACTCAGACAGCGCAGAAACAAAAGGAGAAAAACTCAGCCACAATCCTACCAGACTTATACAATGTACTTCAAGTTCTGATGACTAAACATCCCTCTTTGTATGTATTTAAAAAAAAAGAAAAAAGACAGGGTTCAGTTCTGATTACTGTGATGATGACAAAACATTTACATGTATTCCTACTTTAAATTACCTCAATACAACAGATTCAGAATGTTACTATGGTGCTTTGGTTAAAACGAGTCATGACTTACAATATAAAAACAACTTAAAAAGTCTCTTTCTAAGAAAAAAAAGATAAAAGAGTTTGGGAAAACAAAAACACTTTACAAATATACAGGAAGATACATTTTCCAAGGGTTCAGTCTCCAAATGCACATTTTGATAGAGTAAAGGAAATAACTTCTGTTCAGGCTCTTGTAAACCATGCTGTTGTTTAAGCAAACGAAGGTTCTGGTGAAATAGCTAATTCTATAGATCTCTTCCCTCCACAGTTAAACACGTCATCTTATATTCTGATGTTTGTACAGGCAAAAACAGGAACCAGATCATGGAAAAAGGTCTCATACTAGCAGTGAATGACAATGAACTCATCAAATTGACCTTAAATTTCATGAATCTGGTCACACTCACATAGAGTGTGACAGCATCCATGCGAACATGCATGCTGCTTTAGAATTGTCAAGGAAAAGACTCTGATAAATCTACCAATTGGGATGGATACCATTAGAAACAAACCTTATAGAATTGTATCGTTGCGATATTCTGATTTTATTGACTTATACAAACTAAGGTAAAAAAGTATTTGACAGTTGGAGGTACAGACAGTTGAATGAAAGTGAATTGGAAACTAATGAAATTGCTGAGGTTTACTTCAACTGATCCAGAGGCTTCTTATTGTAAGAATGGTATAAATGTTAGAGACTGTGAGAGAATACTGCTTGTACACCCACAGAATACTTCACAGGAAACTTTTTTTTCCCTACGAAGCACATTTCAAGGATTCTGATATCAGGTTTAAAAAAAGAAAGATTTAGTTAAGCTCTGCAAAAATGAAACAATTCAACAAAACATCCATGAATACTATAAATCTCTTCCCTCAAGTCAGTCCAAAAAAGATAATCATAAGGAGCTTGATGCAATTTATGAAAGTAATGTTGACACTGGTGAGGATTAGACACGGGACTGTTGTTCTGATTGACATTTATCAGCTTTAAGTCTGTACCACACAATTCTGATTTTAATGACCCTGAATAAATAGCCTTTTGAAGGCAGAGTGGGGAAAGTAGAAAGTCCTGGAAACCTGCTTTCTTCTCTGCCAACAAGGTTATTAACACTTTCTCATACAATTTCCAGAGCTCCAGATAGGAGGGAGTGATAGTATTATAATTATGTTATTTTTCTTCCAAACCCTATGTTGTGGGTACTCATTAGAATCGTCTCGAGACTATTCTAATGAGTGCCCACAACATAGGGTTTAGTGGAGAATAATTAATATTTTCAAGTCTGAAACCGAGATCACTCCCTCTATCTGGAGCTCTGAATTTCCATTATGATCACTACTTAATTAATGGTCTGCAAATGCTTTGAATTTGGACCTGACTAAAATTTTGTAGTTTGGTAAAGAGTAAATGAGACTACTTGTCCACCATGAAAATGATAAGTGGGATAATATTGCTTTGTGTAGCATGATAGTGTATTGTTTTCTTTATTTCAACTTTTTTAATTGCAAAAATAACAGCAAAAGCCTAAATTTAGTGTGAATGAAATGATATTGCCCTTGAAAACGTCTACATAATGTATCAATTTATACCTGCAAAAAGATCATATCTTTAATTGCACTGTTTATGCACACAAATATCTGCAACATAATTTGATTTGTGTTAGAGCAAAAATAGTGTATCAGAGTGTAGAATGTTTTTGCTGAGAAATATATTCAGATATTACTGGATTACTTTCGAGCAAAAACCTTGTATCAAGTAGTACATGGTTTTTGCTCAAACAAATTTGGCTTTGTTTTTAAAAGCATCAGAGCAAAAACCTGCTTTCTCAACATACTATGTTTTTGCACAAATCTATACATTGTATTTTGCTGAAAAAACACCTGCAAAAACACATTTCTCTATTTTTCTCACAATATTTCAAAAATCAAAGCATGTCACTTTTGTAGGGTATTTCTGGGTTGATTTTCTACATATATGCAAGTTTGCTCCATCTAAATAAAAACTTGTGATGAGTTATGCAGTTTTTTGTTTCTCCTGAAAACTTTCAAAAAATGGAGATACGAGGTTTTTGCTCTAAACCCTCGAAATGATGACTTTAAGAGGGGGTGTGTTATGGTAGACCACTCTTACATGCATGAATTTGTCCAGGTTTAAATACAATACTGTTTTAAGGATGCTGAAATGGTGGATTTTTGTCCTTGATGGCAAAAGGAGAAAATGCTTATTACTAGCATTTTCTTCCTTTCTCACAATGTTTTTTTAAAAGGTGTTTTTTTTTTCTTCTTTCCAAGGGTTGTTAAAAACAGGGATTGTTTGGTAAAGGGTTTAATAAAATTTTGAAGCGGAGATTAAAAATTGTTTTTTTGAGCACTTTTGGAGAAAAAGATCTCCTTATTGGATGGTGTAGATCCGAGATCAGACAACATGTTCTGTGCAGTCTGATCTCGATATAAACAGTCCACAAAAGGTTAGTCACGCTCAGCTGCCCAAAAGTGCACTCTTTACCATAAGGCAGTTTTTAAACTCGGCCAAGTTGAAAGAATTTTCAGACAGCAAATACATGTGGATGAGAAAACAATCCATTTTTGTATGGTCTGTCCAACAGGATCTTTATAGCAGAAAAATGAGTTTTAAAACCAAGTAAAAAAAACATTTGTAATAAAAATAGAAAAATAGAAATTTGTTTTCTGCAGGGTAGAAAACACTGTGGAAAAAGGAGAAAATGCTTGTTACTTGGATTTTCTCCTTTTCCTGCAATGTTTCCATAAAAACAGGGATTGTTTGGTAAAGGGTTAACTGTATTTAGGCTTGATAAATGAATAAAATTCAATTACATATAGTTTATATCATGGCTCACTGGTGAAGGTGAGGTATTTGCAATCATGTGGCCCTAGGTTCAATCAATGTGCTGGAATTTTGGCAAGAATGTCCTTTGGCAAGAGACCACAGAGCTCTAGCCTAGTGCTTGTGAAACCAGGGAGAAACATGAGTAGGGGAGCAGATGCCATGATGTAATTGGAAGAATGCTGAAAGTAACATAAAAATCCATTCAGTCAATTAGTCCATTTGTTATTGCCAAGCCCCGTTAGCTCAGTCGGTAGCATACAGGGGGTTGTGAGTTCAACCCCCGGCTTGACAAAGTTCATTCTGAGGATTGATGATAGTCATTGCAACGGGATTCATTCCTCTCTCATCACTGATCATTGTTTCGACGATGGTTCTGTGGGAAAGTAGCCAGTGGCTTGGAAAGAATATTGTGCGGAGTACTGGTAACAGAAACTCCAGGAAAGCATGGATAGGTGCACTGGCCACTGCAATAAAACTGAAATACTCCTTAACTCATTACCAAACGACAATATTTTAGACTTGTCCAAATTGAAAGCATTTGCAGACGACAAAATGAAAGTGACTGAAAATTTGAAAGTAGTTTTGTGAAGCGTAGAAAACATTGTTGGAAAAGGAGAAAATGCTGGTTACCAGCATTTTCTCCTTTTCCCGCAATGTTTTCAAATGGCTTCTTTTCCAGGGATGTCAAAAGTAGGGATTGTGTGTAATGGGTTAAAACAGTTAAACACCATACAATCAATCAAACCATTTGTTATTGCAGTTACCAGGACCAGAAGCTTCACTGTTAGACTGGGTGCGACATCTTGAGGACATGTATGGAGAGAAAAGTGGATAGACATTTTACCTTGCAATCTTTTGTTTCAATATAAGCCTTTTTTCACTTTACAACATTATCCCTAATTTTAAAAACTGAAGGCCTTTTGAAAACATTGTGGAAAAAGAAGAAAATGCTGGTAACCAGCACTATCTCCTTTTACCATAAACAAATTGAATTTTTTTACTCACATTTGTCATCTACAAATGCCTACAATTTGGGCAAGTCTAAAGTTTTACCATTTCTTAAAGAGTTAACCCATTACCACACAATCCATACTTTCGACGCCTCTGAGAAAGAAGCCTTTAGAAAACATTGGTAACCAGCATTTTCTCCTTTTCCCACAATGTTTTCTACCCTTCACAAAACTATTCATATTTTTTAATCACTTTTATTTTGTCGTCTGCAAATGCTTTCGATTTGGACAAGTCTAAAATATTGTTGTTTGGTAAGGAGTTAAACTCTTTGTTCTATCAAAGAGAGTCAAGATTGAAAGTACATAATTTGTTTTTGACCTATAAAATATAATTACATTACAGTTGTGTCATCAAGCTTTATTGTGTTCTTGTTAACTTTTTACTCTTTCAACATTGTTACATGTCCAAATTGAAACAATTTGCAGACAACATATTGAACCATGCTCTGGCAAAAAGAGGTTTAAAGCATCTCTGAGATGTATGGTGCCAGGCAAGTCATCCCATAATCATGGATCCATAATACCCACCTTTTTTTTTTAACCCATTACCACACAATCCCTACTTTTGATACCCCGGAGAAAGGAGCCTTTTGAAAACATTGTGGGAAAAGGAGAAAATGCTGGTAACCAGCATTTTCTCCTTTTCCCAAAATGTTTTCAAGAGCCTTCTTTTTCTCATGGTGGTCAGCAGTCCTGCATGGCTTAGGAGTAAAGTGTAGGACTTGTGACCTATAGGCCACAGGTTCAAAGCCTGACTGGATCCTCTGACTCTGGGTTTTTCATGGGAGTATCTTTGGGCAAGACACTTCAGACTCCTAGCCTAGAATAGAATAGAATGAACAGCGTTTTAAGGCCCGTCGATTACTTAGGTCATATTGGGCACACTTCCTGGTAAAAAATAATGCAAGGTGAAAATAACATACATGTGCAACAACATAAGACAAACATGATAAATGAGGAATGGACAAAACACAAGATGATGCCCCTTTTGTCGCCTTTTACGACATGCATGCTGTCACTTTTGTTCCGCCAGATGAAATGGCAGATGTGATGATTGCGGGACTGCAGTGGTTTATTCTTATACTCCCGATTAAACCACACAGGTGGATTTGGAATAAGAACTACCCAGCCTGATGCAATCCTACGAATTACGAGGAAAGCAGCCGTTTGTCTCTAATTTTAGTCTCCTTCTATGATATGCCATAGAGAAAGGCCGAGGTCCTATTCCCTAGCCTAGAACTAGTGAAACCAAGAAATGCATAATATGCGAGTTGCCACTGTGATCTGACTGATATGAATGTTGAAAGTAGTGTAAAACACTATTCAATCAATCAATAAATCAATCACATAGTCGTTAAAAGTCAGGATTGTGTGATAAAGGTAAATAACTCCTGTAGCCTAACTCTTTACCAAACAACAAAGTTTTAGACTTGTCCAAATTGAAAGTAATTGCAGACAACAAAATAAATGTGACTATAAAATTGATATTTGTTTTGGGAAGGATAGAAAACACTGTGGGAAAAGGAGAAAATGCTGATTCAAAAGGCTTCTTTTTCAAGGTTATTTAAAAGTCAGGATTGTGTGGCAAAGAGTTTAACCAGTTTCTGTAAAGAAAATACTTTTGGTTCCCATTCCATGTAGCACTGGAAAAAGTTTTTGGGAACAGTGTCAGAAAGGAGCAATTACTTGTTGCAAGCAATTACTTCTCCAACAATATTTTTCAAAGAGTTGAAAAACAGTATTTTCATACAGATGAAATAATTTTCCTCAGTATATCTTGGTAAATCTGTGAAAAGGCAGGAATCGGTCGAGTATTCTGCTAGCTGAACCTTAGTTTTGATTTAGGAAAACAAGGATTCTGAGCCAAGAAACATGTATTTTTAGCAGAAAGATATGGATATAGTGAGGAAGAGGATATATGTTTTTCCAATGAACGATCAAAGTTTATTGAAGATGTTAACCCTTTACTCCATAAATACTCATTTTTACGCATTGCTTGTAGGAGCCTTTGGAAAACATTGTGGTAAAAGGTGAAATTGCTCGTCAATGTTTCCTATGCTATCAAAAGGTGTCATATACACATAAGAAATGGCTTCATCCTTGATAAGTGTTAAATTCCTGTTGAGCTCAGAGAGCATGTCTTAAGTTGTGAAAGGTTCCAGTCCCTGGTGGAGCTGTATGCAATCATACTTGCTGAATTGTATGAATCTGCCCTATTCAAATATTTAGGTTATTAAAGATAAAGTAGCGGACTGACTAGATGTATGATCAGATTGCAAAGAATAAGTAGTCCGATCTTGCTCTAAATCTTATTTGCATACGGTGGGTGCGTTTGGCCGCTCATCGAATGAAAACGGTAAAAGGGAAAAAACTCGTACGGTCCTAATTTAAAGAAAAGTAAGATTTACCTCCCTTACATAGCTTCCGGTTTTGTTCCTCCCAAAGCTTAGTCGTCCCCCGGCACTTTTTACCATATAAGGACTTTTTCTCATAGGTAATTGTAAGCTTCTTTGATCACCCACCTATTTTACTTTCAGGATTGTTAAAGCTTTAACCCCATACCAAACAATCCCAGGTACCTTTAGATAGAAGCGTTCTGAAAACGTTGTGGGAAAAGGAGAAAATGCTGGTAGTCAGCATTTACTCGTTCTCCGAGGTATCCTGTCGTTTCGACACAAGGTCATGTCGACATCCAGTCAGTTATTTAGGGTCAATTAGAGATACCATAGAAATGCCTTATGGGGTAAAGGGTTAACTCAGTGAAATAAATTCTAAGTATTCACCCATAAAAACAAATTCTTACGAATATGAAAGTCCGCAACAAATACACAGCTGAAATACAAACAGCCTCTGGCAGGATCGGAACCCTTGACGAGCAAATCTCCTCGTATTCTATTAAATTCAAGCTTCCAACACCTTTCTGTTGGAATTTTCATTAAGAGCTCCCAATATTACAATATTTCATAAGGCACGAGAAATGTAGGTCAAATTATGTCCTTTCTGTCCGAGTGAATGAATGTACTGTTTATCTGGGTAACTAGTGCACAGGAATCCACAATTCTTTCACAAGAGACATGATGATAGTGATGTGATGTAATTGAAATAAAGTCGAAATTAGTTTCAAGTGGTGGGAAACATATCCCAGAAAGCCATGCTGTAACCTTTGACCTGCTGTTACCTTGACACCTGGTCCCCATTTCACCAAGGCAGTTACGAACAATATTTGTGTAAGTTTTACGTAACTATAGTATAGTGGCATTAATCTGCCACGAGACACATTAAAACTATCCTGATAATATTCATGTATCTCTTAGCCGATAAATGTCACTATACTATAGTTACCTAAAACTTACGCAAATTTTGTTCCTAACTACATTAGTAAAATTGGGCCCTGGCGTCTGAAACCGCTGCCCTACACGCTGAAACATTTTGAGTCATGCGCAGCTGAAACAACTTTGACCAGGGGTTATGTATGGCTTGTGATTATAAGTGGGGCTTAACTCATTACCACACAAGAAAATTTAAGACTGGTCCAAATTGAAAGCATTTGCAGACAACAAAATAAAGGTGACTGAAAAAGTGAAATTTGTCCTGGGAAGGGTAGAAAACACTGTGGGAAAAGGAGAAAATGCTGGTTACCAGCATTTTCTCCTTTTCCCACAGTGTTTTCAAAAGGCTTCAGTTTCAGTGGCGTCAAAAGTAGGGATTGTGTGGTAATGGGTTAAGCCTTTACCGAACAATTACAACTTTTATCAAACCTAAGAAAGAAGCCTTTTCAAAACACTAGAAAAAGGACAAAATGCTGGTAAAAAGCATTTTCTCCTTTTTCCACAATGTTTTCTACCCTTCCCAAATTAAATTTTAATTTTTGAGTTATATTTGATTTGTCGTCTGCAAATGCTTTCAATTTAAAGAGTCTAAAATTTTGTCGTTTTGGTAAAGTGTTAATCAGACAGCCAAGTGTTCAAATTTTAATTTTTGAGTTATATTTGATTTGTCGTCTGCAAATGCTTTCAATTTAAAGAGTCTAGAATCTTAATCCAAGATGCTGGGTTTAGTGAGAGTGCATGAGTGATATTGGGCAGGGCACAACACAGCCTGGTACTTTTGAAACCTACAACAGGCATGAATAAATGAGCTGTTACTGTGATAGTAGCCAAGCCCCAGTAGCTCAGTTGGTGGCGTACAGGAGTTGAGAACAGGGGACCATGAGTTTGATCCACGGCGCGGCCAATTTCTCGCCGAGGATTGATGATAGTCATAGTAACAGGATTCCTCTCTCTCCGCTGACACTGTAGAAAAAGGACAAAATGCTGGTAACAAGCATTTTCTCCTTTTTCCACAATGTTTCTACTGAAAGGCATGATGATAGTGATGTGATGTAATTGAAATAAAGTTGAAATTAGTTTTAAGTGGTGGGAAACATATCCCAGAAAGCCATGCTGTAACCTTTGACCTGCTGTTACCTTGACACCTGGTCCCCATTTCACCATGGCAGTTACGAACAATATTTGTGTAAGTTTTGCGTAACTATAGAATAGCGGATTGATGATAGTCATTGCAATCATTGTTTTGACAATGATTATGTGGGAAAGCAGCAAGTGGCTTGCAAAGAATATTGTGCAGAGTACTGGTAACAGAAACTCCGAAAAAGGATGAACAGATGCACTGGCCACCGCAATACCACTGAAATAATACTGAAAACGGCGTTAAACACCATACAATCATTCAATCAACTTTGATACCAATGTATTAACCTTTTACCCCATAGGGCATTTCTAAGGTATCTAGTTGACCATAAATAACAGCAAGGATGAAGCTGTATTTTATGGGTATATGACACCTTTTGATAGCATAGAAAACATTGTGACAAAAGGTGAAATTGCTCGTCACGAGCAATTTCACCTTTTGCCACAATGTTTTCCAAAGGTTCCTACAAGCAAGGCATAGAAATGAGTATCTATGGAGTAAAGGGTTAATTTTCGAAGTGGCATAAAACACTCAATAATCAGTCACTCAATTATCTATGGCAAAACATCAAATAAACAATCCACAACATTGTATTCACATCCGTAGATGTCATAATTTATTAATTTTTTAATGTATAATTTCATTTTTTTTTTTCATACAAATACATAAATTCATAACTCAAATTCATAACTCTTTAAATGCTATTAGAAACACATTTTAAAAGCTTGCAGTAAATAGGGGCAGTTTTTATTGCATTTCCTTAAAAAAAAAACATTAAAAAAAAAACCATTATTTTTTCAATCTTTAACGTGTTACCACACACCTGTAACCGTGCTAAATTGACTTTGCCGATACAATATTTTGAACACGTTGAAGGAAAAAGAACACTCTAGTAAGCGGTGTTTTCTTTTTTCTAAAAGGAGAAAAGATAGAGAACAAGCATTTCCTCCTTCCACCAAATTGTTTTCTGCTTTTTCAACATATGAATCGCATTTTATTTGAAATCTACAAGTGTTTTGATTTTAGACTAGTCTGAAATTTTTACCATCTTGTTCACCCTTGACTATTTACCAAACTACAAAATTTTAGACTGGTCCAAACTGAAAGCATTTGTAGACTACAAAATCAAGGTGACTGAAATTTTCAAATGTCTTCTGGGAAATGAAGAAAACATTATGGGAAAGGAGAAAATGCTGGTTACCAGCATTTTCTCCTTTTCCCAGAATGTTTTTAGAAGGCTTTTTTCAATAAATTTTCAGCTGATTCTGAAAAGAAAATGATTTAATAGGGAAAAAAAAACAACCCTGTAATTCCATTTGATCCAAAATACTGGCTCAAGTTTACATTGGATAACCTTGACTAATATACTTTTGGAAGCAGGATAATTTTCACTTTTCCAAATAATTTCATAGTTTATTATCCGCTAGTACGACTGCTAATGACAACATTGTGGTAAAAAAGGAGAAAAATAATGATAACCAACATTTCCTCCTTTTTTCCTAACATTTTCTACCGTTTCCAGAACAGCTTTCATCAATGAACCCATTACCACAGAATCCCTACTTTTGACGACCTGAAAAAGAAGCCTTTACAATTGCAAACATTTGCACATGACAACTTTAATGTGACTAAAAAACTTGAAATTTTTTTGGGGGGAGGGGAGAAAACATTGTGGGTTAACAGCATTTTTTTTTCTTATCACACAACATTTTCATAAGCATTCTTTTTCCATGGTCATTTAACTGTTTACCAAATGACAAAATTTGGAACTGTTCCAAATGGAAAACATCTGAAGATGACAAAAGTAATGCAACTCAAAAATTAAATTCTGTTTTTGGATAGGTAGAAAACATTGTGGGAAAAGGAGAAAATGCTGGCTACCAGCATTTTCTCCTTTTCCCTTAATCTTTTCAAAAGGCTTCTATCTCAGGGTCGTAAAAACCAGGGAATGTTTGGTAGAGGGTTTAACTCTGAAGGTAATGAGGTTAAATTTGTTTCAAGACACAGTTATATTCAATGACGAGTTACTATAACTCAGCACTCCACGAAAAAGTAGCACTTAACCATAGGCTGATAAACAAAAGTACTATACATCGCTATATACAGTATAAAATATCTCTAATGTCTGTTAGACCATGCATTCTTAACAACTGACAAAACACTTTAACCCTTTCCCAAACAAGCCCTTGTTTTTACGTGTCTGCAGTACAAGTCTTTTGAAAACACTGTGGGAAAAGGAGAAATTGCTCATAATGAGCAATTTCTCCTTTGCCCACAGTGTTTTCTACCCATTTGGAGAACTTTCTGCCATTTTTATCAAATTTGAAATTGTCGTCTGCAAACTCTTTGAGTTTGGAAGAGTCTAAAATTTGTCATTTGGGAAAGGGTTAACATAACAGCAAGGTATATAAACACTCTATCTTGTTACAGGACTGTCACTTTGACAGAATATAAAATCATAGACTGGTCCAAATTGAAAGCATTTGCAGATGACGACTTAAATGATTTCATTTGACTTTGAAAGAGTTGAAAATATTTGGGAAAAGGACAAAATGCTGTTAATTCTTTACTAAACGAAAAATTTTTGGACTGGACCAATTTCAAAGCATCTGCAGACAACAAATTACATCTTGTTAATGTGATGATTTCTGACTGATCGAGTAGAAAATATTGTGGGAAAAGGAGAAATGCTGATAACCAGCATTTTCTCCTTTATCCGACAATGTTTTCTACAGGCTACTTCTTATGGTCATTAAAAATCGGGATTGTGTGGTAAAGAGTTAACCAGCATTTTCTCCCATTTTACAAAATGTTTACAGAAGCCTTTTTTCCCAGGTTGGTTAAAAGACGAGACTGTTTGGTAAAGGTTTATAATTGGTTAACTCTTTACCACACAAGAAAATTTCTGACTGGTCAAAATTGAAAGCATTTCCAGACGACAAAATAAAGGTGACTGAAAAATTGAAATTTGTTCTGGGAAGGGTAGAAAACACTGTGGGAAAAGGAGAAAATGCTGGTTACCAGCATTTTCTCCTTTTCCCACAGTGTTTTCAAAAGGCTTCTTTCTCAGGGGCGTCAAAAGTAGGGATTGTGTGGTAATGAGTTAAGGGTTATGATTGGTTATCAATATAATTCAGTAGGCAACATTTAACCCTTTACTTTTTATCATAATTTTCCATCCTTCAAACACATTTGAGTCAATTTAAATTTGTCATCTGCAATGCTTCCAACTTGGACAATTCAAAACTTCTGCTATTTGGTGGAGACTTACTCATTTTGGCCATATCTTTATTTCATATCAATGCTTTGAAAGTCATTGACAAAAAATTTAATTAACACGAAAAGGAGTTGAGCAGTACTTTAGTTTACTTGGATTATATACCGTACCAAAACAAAATGAGGTAGTTAACAAAATAAAATATGTGTTTGCTATCAATTCCCTCATTCAACTCTTAATCACAAAATTAAGTTACATTTATTTTTGTCATCTGCAAGTGCTTTCAATTTGAACCAGTCTAAAATTTATTTTGGTAGAGAGCTGAATGCTGTCTAAATCCTTCCTCTTCGCAGCTGGTAAAACATGAAATAATGATAGTGGTTTTGTCCACTAAAAAAACTTATCATTTTGTCTCCATTTTGTGAAAAATGTGTTTTTCAGGATTTAACTCTTTACCAAACAAGAAGATTTTAGGCTGGTCCAAATTGACACCATTTACAGATGATAAAATAAGTGTGACCAAACAACTGAATTTTATTTTTTGGCAGAGTAGAAAACATTATGGGAAGAGCCTTCATTTGCAGGGCCATGTAAGGGATTGTTTGGGAAATGGTTACTGGAAAATAAGAAATGGGCATCTTATAAGGTGCCCAAAATTACCAACATCTCAATTGATCGATCAAAAAGCTTAAGTACACAGATAAGTAGAGATATCAATAAATGTGATTATACCCCCCCACCAGCTCCTTGTCACAAAAACAGGTCTTTGTCACAGAATGCAGAATGGTTTAGTAAAAAACTAAGAATTGAAAAAAGTTCAATGGGAAATAATTCCGCAACAAATCACAGCACATATACAACTTCATATACATAAGAACACTGTGTGTAAATTTGTAACCTAACCCTTTCCAAAACACCAAATTTTGGACAAGACCAAATTGAAAGCATTTTGCAGATGACAAATTAACAGTTGCTAAAATGACGATTTTCCTATATGGTTGGGTAGAAAACATTGTGGGAAAAGGAGAAAATGCTGGTTACCAGCATTTTCTCCTTTTCCCACAATGATTTTAAAAGGCTTAGAACTATTCCTGACCCATAAAAACCAGGGATTGTTTCGGAAAGGGTTAAAAAGTCTTGGAGTATTGCCCCTGATAAATTTGTGTCTACCGACAGATGGACGGACAGATGGCCATGGCGATTCCAGTATACCCCCCTCCACTTTGTTGTGGGGGGGGATATAACAATGCATTGTAAGATTGATATGAAGGGTGGGGTAGCATCTTTACATAAACAGGTAAAAAATATTAACAAACATATATAGACTATCACACTCAACAACTATAGCACTGCCCTAAATAAAAAATTCTAACATAACATGATTGAAAAAAAAAAAGATATGAATTATTATGTACATTCATGAAGATCTGAAAAAATCTTGGTTTTTTGTGTGTGTGTGTGTTATTTGGTATACAATACTGGCTTTCAAAGGAAAAGAAAAATATCAGAGAGAAGTATAATAAACGCCTACTGACTCGTACATGCAATCAGTGATCAGTATGTCTGATAACTCCAGCTTCTGGACTAGGGTAGTTATGAACAAAATTTTCCTTGGTGTTGCAAAACAATAGTAAAGTGGGATTAACTCATTACCGAAAGACAGTATTTTAAGCTTGCCCAAATTGAAAGCATTTGCAGACGACAAAATAAAAGTGACCGAAAATTTGAAATTTGTATTGTGAAGGGTAGAAAACATTGTGGGAAAAGGAGAAAATGCTGTTTACCAGCATTTTCTCCTTTTCCCACAATGTTTTCTAAAGGCTTCTTTCTCAGGGGCGTCAAAAGTAGGGATTGTGTGGTAATGGGTTAATCTGCCACGAGATACATGATAATTATCAAGATTATTTTAGAAGACTATTGCGATAAATCAAAGTTTCCTGGAAATTTCATCTAGATAAAATGAAAAGATAAAAAAATTTCAGGAAAACTGCAATAGTTTACTACAATAATCATTCTAGTAATCTGGTAGCAGATTAACCAATTACTTCACGAGAAAATTTTAGACTGGTCCAAATTGAAAGCATTTGCAGATGACAAATTAAAGGTGACTGAAAAATAGAAATTTGTTCTGGGAAGGGTAGAAAACATTGTGGGAAAAGGAGAAAATGCTGGTTACCAGCATTTTCTCCTTTTCCCACAGTGTTTTCAAAAGGCTTTTTTCTCTGGGGGCGTCATAAGTAGGGATTGAGTGGTAATGGGTTAATGCCACTATACTATAGTTATGTAAACACAATTTTTTTTTTGGGAACTACCCTACTAAAACATGGCCCTGAACTTTGTTTAACTCATTACCAAATGAGGAAATTTCACACAAGTCCAAACTGAAAGCATTTCACAGACAACAAAATGAATAAAGACTGAACTTGAAACGATAGAAAAACTTTGCAGGAAAAGGAGAAAATGCTGGTTACCAGCATTTTCTCCTTTTCCCACAGTGTTTTCAAAAGGCTTCTTTTTCGGGGTCGTTAAAAGTTGTGTTTGGGTGGTAAAGGGTTAACTCATTACCACACAATCCCCATTTTTAATGATCCTGAAGAACAGAATGAGAATGCTTGTCCTTTTCCAACAATTTTTACCTGGTCAGAGACAGAAATCATTTCTTAAGGCTTTTCTTTCAGGGTCGCTAAAAGTCGGGATTTTCAGCGATAAAAGGTTAAGTAGGTCATCACATCATAATTTATAGATCCATTTTGTCAAACAACTTATAAGTCATAAGGCAGACTGATCCTCTGACATGCATAAAGTTGAATGAGCAAAGTTTTGACCCAGGTTAGCTTGTATAGACTGACCTAGGTTGATACTTTTTGCAGATGCATTAACCCTTTACCCCACAATGCCGACTTCTAAACACCCTGAAAAAGAAGCCTTTTAAAAACACAGTGGGAAAAGGAGAAAATGCTGGTAACTAGCATTTTTGAAAAAACAGTGGAAAAAGGAGAACATGCTGGTTAATAACATTTTCTCCTTTAACCACAATGTTTTCTACCCTATCAAATAAAAATTGCATCATTTGAGCCACAATGAAATTGTCTTCTGCAACTGTTTTCAATCTGGACAGATCTAAAATTTGTCATGTGGTAAAAGGCTTAAACTTTTTTTTCCACAAAGCATGGCTCTTTTTTTTTTTTTCAATCCCTTCAGTAGATATCTTTGGAATTTAGTGAAAAGAAAAAGTAGATGCTTGTAACAAATAAATGCTCCTGTTCCAGAATATTTTCATACCTAACAAACTAAGAGATATTTTCCTTTTCTTCAGATGTTTTGGTTGTGTCTCATTTGTAATAATTTTTGGTTGACTGCTGTTGCACAACAGGGGATTTCAAAGAACTATTATAATGATTGCCAAGAATTAACCCTTTCCCGCACAATGATGACTTTTGACAACCCTTGGAAGGAAGCCTTTTGAAAACGTTGTGGGAAAAGGAGAAAATGCTGGTAATCAGCATTTTCTCCTTTTACCACAATGTTTTCTATCCTATCAATAAACAAATGCACCATTTGAGCCACACTGAAATTGTCGTCTGCAAATGCTTTAAATTTGGACAAGTCTTAAATTTTGTCGTTTGGTAAAGAGTTAAAGATAATTCAATTTCAATCACAGAATGCTTTTCTGCTGCCATAATGACTGCCCAGAGATTTGAGGCTAAGTTGGGAGAATAACGTCGACTTCTCCAGTTGTGTTTGTCTATCAACCTTGTACCAAACAATTCGCAATTTTAACAACCTATCAACCTTGTACCAAACAATTCCCAATGTAACAAACTTGAAAGAAGAGGCTTTTAAAAACATTGTAGGAAAAGGATAAAATGCTGGTAACAGCATTTTCTCCTTTTCCAACAACGTTTTCTATCCAGTCAAGGACGAATTCAATCATTTGATCCCTCTTTGACACTTTACCAAACGACAAAATTTTGGACTGGTCCAAACTGAAGGGCATTTGCAGACAACAAAACAAAGGTAACTGAAAAATTGAAATTTGTTTTGGGAAGGGACGAAAACATTGTAGGAAAAGAAGAAAATGCTGGTTACCAGCATTTTCTTTTTTTCCCACAATGTTTTTAAAAGGCTTCTTTTTACAGGGTCATTAAAATTGGAACTATGTGGTAAAGAGTTAATTTCTTGTCGGAAAATGCTTTCAATATGGATAAGTCTAAGATTTTGTCGTCCAGAATAGAGTTTAAACATGAGATTGTTTTATAAAGGGATAAAATTCACTGGATTTTGTACATAAGACAAATTTTGAACCTCATGGCTTGATCCATCATTGCATAGGCTATTTTTAGAATAAATGAAACTTATTTTGTAAAATTACACAAAATGATAAGCATTTGATGGAAAGGAAAATATTATTTTCAACAGTAAACTAAGTAAGAAAAAAGAGGAATAGTGTGACATACAAAATTGCTCCTTTTTCAACACTGTTTTGTAAAGCTATTAACTATGAGGAAATTAGAAGTCATATCTATATTTATATCAGCTATGCTCTAGAAAAGGGGAGCTTAATGCACCTCTGTGATACATTATACATTACATTATCCCTTTCTCAAACAAGCCCTGGTTTTTATGTGTCTGCAGTAAAAGTCTTTTGAAAACACTATGGGAAAAGGAGAAATTGCTCATAACGAGCAATTTCTCCTTTTCCCACAGTGTTTTCTACCCTTTTTGAGAACTTTCTGCCATTTTCTCCAAATCTAAAATTGTCGTCTGCAAACTCTTGCGTTTTGGAAGGGTCTAAAATTTGTCGTTTGGGAAAGGGTTAATATGGAGGCATTCTGTCTATTTTCTCTAACAAATGAATGAATCTAAAGGAAGCATGGTCCTTTGACATACAGAAAATTGATAGACAGCAAAAAATTTCAGCCCAGGTCAGTGTCTGCGGACTGCACAGGCTAGCCTGGGTCGATAGTTTTTTGCAGAAGCATTAAGCACCTTTTTCATAGAGCACAACTCATACAGAAATGAGTTTCCACTTCAGTCAGGCACGTCTATCAGCAGTCAGAGTTGGCAACAGGAGAAGGAGGGGGTGGGAGGGGATTAAAATAGCTTCTCTCGGTCCTGGGAGAATCAGGACCACTCATCATTTCATCGGAGAAATAATGACTGCGAGGGGTTGGTGGAGGGGGAAACGGATCAGAGTCATAATTAAGTTCTGCCACATAAATGTTGTAGTTTCCTGTAGCAAAATAAGGTTCACTTTCCTCGCAGACATCGGTACTACACGGAGTCGTGGGAGGTGGGCGAGTATGATGTCTTCGACGTCTTTTATGAGACCGATTTGTAGATGGACTGTTTGAGGTGCAATCGATGAATTCTCCCGCACAGATTGAACGATCTGTTACAGGACTTGGTGGAGGGTTTAATGTTTCTTTAGGATATTGTGTCACTGCGGAACTACTAGATGATGCACCCGTCAGTTTAGTTCTATCATATGCAGTAGTACTGTCTGATGCAACAGGCACAGAAGTAGTTGCTATAGTTGTTTTAATGCGATCATGTTTTTTACTACGCCCACTTCCAGTATTGTTCTTTTGAGTCTCAGAAGTAGTTGATGTCTCCGAAGGATATAGTGGCCTTGTTAACGACATCATATCATGATCATCGAACTGAGTATCTGGAGATTTTCTCCGACATGCAAACACAATTGCCAGCACTACGGCAATAGAAAATACTCCAACCACAATAGCAACAGTAACATGAGCAGACAGTGATTGAGCCGTGCTTTCTTTCACTTGAGGTACATTACATCCCCGCTCGTCGGAGCCGTCATCACAATCCTTAATTCCATCACACTGGCTGGATTTATCAAAACACTTCTCGTCTGTCAAACATTTTTTCTGTTGTGGGTTATCACAACAGGCTTGTTCATCCTCCCCATCACTACATTGTTTTTTCCCATCACACACCTGATCTGCCTTGATACACTTTTTATCTTCACACTGAAACTCTTTCACACTATCACAAATAGGACAGTCTAACTCGTCCGACTTGTCCGTGCATTCTGAAACACCGTCACACTTCCAGTCTAATGGTATGCACTCTTTCGGCCCAGTCAAACATGTGAACTCATCTGGTGGACAAGTACTCTTTTCTGCACAAGTTCGCTCGTCTTTCCTTAACACAAGATTATTTGGACACGTGCACTGTGCATGATGATCTGTTTTTGCAATACATATATGTGAACAATTGCCATTATTTCTAGAACAAGGGTGGGCTTTGACAACCTCTGGTTGAATGTATATTGCTGCGTGAATATCACTTAAATTTGGAACACGACCTTGAACAATCGTGATCTGTCCTCCATTGTTTTTATTAATTCGACCGATTAATTTCTCCTCACGGTCTACCCAGTATAGAAAGTTACTGAACACAGCGATTCCATTTACAGTTTTCAAGGTTGCCCCTTGTTTACCGCTGTACAACAACTGTCGGTTACCGCCTGTCGGATCACTGCTTTCAATAACCTGTGAATCTAAATCTGCCCAATATAGCTTATTTGTAGAAGGATCCACTGTGATAGGACCAGGTTTAGAAATTCCTGAATGAAATAGGGAGATCATTTCTGTGCCATCGTATAAACACCGTTGAATTGTTGCTGGACTTCCAGCGTTTGTCCAGTATAGATACCTGCGAAGAAAAAACAGTTCATTTAAATCAATTTTCCAACCTTTAGTTTTATCTTCAATGTCAACTTGGATCCTCTATGCCTAAAACATATACTTTACTCTTCACCAAACGACAAAATTTTAGACTAGTCCAAATTGAAAGCATTTGCAGACAATAAAATAAATGTGACTCAAAAATAGAAACTTTACTTTTGTAGAGTAGAAAGCATTGTGGGAAAAGGAGAAAATGCTGGTTACCAGCATTTTTTCCTTTTCCCACTATGTTTTCAAAAGGATTCTTCCTTGGAGTCGTTAAAAGTCAGGATTGTGTAGTAAGGAGTTAACCCTTTACTCCATAGATACTCATTTCTATGCATTGCTTGTAGGAGCCTTTGGAAAACATTGTGGCAAAAGGTGAAATTGCTTGTGACGAGCAAATTTCACCTTTTGCCACAATGTTCTCCATGCTATCAAAAGATGTTATATACACATAAGATATGGCTTCGTCCTTGCTGTTATTTAGGTTCAATTAGAGATACCGTAGAAATGCCTTATGGGGTAAAGGGTTAATCAACAGAGCCCACAACATAATCAAGTCTGACATCTTTACTCAAATTGCTGGTGGCCTGACAACCTAACAATCAGCCTCAACAAAATGACTACTGCCCCGACTGTGATGTGGACCTCTGATCTCCTGCTTGATAGATTGATTCCCTTCATTGTTTGCCACACTATCTCAACTTTTAACTGCCTTGTGATAGAAGACTTGAATCCATACTGGGAAAGGGAGACTGCTTTTTGTTTAAACATTTTTATTTTACATCAATAGAGAAAAAAGTTCTGATAATGTATACTAATCTCTCTCGATTCTGCCACCTGGGAACTATACCAGTACTCATGTGTGGGCCAATGAATCACTGTCAAGTTGGCATCCGCTCCTGGGTATCAATTTCAGGACCTTGTGGTTACGAGGCAGATGCTCTATCTCACTCCAACGGACACCTTCCTTTTCCCACAATGTTTTCTACTGTGTCAAAGATAACTTCTGTGGTTTGAACCACCTTAGTTATCTTCAAATGTCTCGATCTAGACAAGTCTAAAATTTTGTCAGATGGTAACAAATTAACAAGTTGTCCACAGAGATGGATTGTTTGAATAATCTGGCTTACCCTTTACGTGGGTTGATGGCTAGATATCGTGGCATTTTGTTCTCCACATTGACAACAACTCCTCCTACTTTTGCATCAATGCGCGTGAAGTTGATGATGTTTCTCTTTGAGCAGGACCAGAACAGAGTTTGAGCATATGGATCCATCACCAAGTCAAACAGCATGGTAGAGGAGGAAGGTTCACTCACAATTACTTCAGGCTGTAAACAGATTCATGAAAAACTAGATCTGTCACTGAATGTGATTTTTTACCCCCACCAGTGTTTTGACAAGTGTTTTGTACACAGACGGACACACGAATGGACAGACAGGCTGATTCCAGTATCCACCACCCCCCCCACCCCCCCCCAGTATAATAAGAGTTATACTCTATGAAAAGGAGCTTGATGTATCTGCAAAAAGTAATGACCCAGGTCAGCCTGCGCAGTTTGCGCAGGCTGACCTGGGTCGAAACTTTTTGCTATTTGTCAATTTTCTGTACGTCAAAGGCCCAGTGTATCTCATAATACAGTCAGTTTTTAGATAAAACAGAGCTGTCACTGAAAGTGACTTAATATCCTCACAAGCACTTTGACAGAAAAAAGTGTCAAGTTCAAGGGGAGATAATTCCCCAAACAGGAAGAATTGACATTTGAAAATTGTGTCTTGCAAATCTTCAATATATGATCAGTATATGTGCAAGGTTTCAATACAATTGAAGGAAAACTGTAGGAGGAGTTTGCGACACAAAATTACTAGTATTTTGTACTTAGACAGACATACTGACAGATGGATGGACAGACAAAAATATGGATAGACACATGGACAGACATAATGGCTGATTCCAGTATTGCGGGAGTATAATGAATTCTCTTTGTCCATAATTTTGTGACAGCTTGTTTGGTATCATATATCAGCAAGATGCATTAAAACTTGCTTTGTTGTTGTCTGCATATACATGTACTTTCAATTCAGACAAATCCTTAATTTCGTCATTTGGTAGAAAGTAAATCTGTTTCAAAGGTGAAGAGAGTTCAGGGTCCATATTCACCAATATTCTTTGTCTTATTCTACAAGATTTTCTACATTTGAAAGTATCACAACTTCTAATTGGCTAAACCATTTGGTTTAGCCAATCAGAAGTTGTGATACTTTCAAATGTAGAAAATTATGGAGAATATGACTGAGACTGTTCTTAACCCTTTACCACACGACAAAATTTTAGACTGGTTCAACTTGAAAGCATTTGCAGATAACAAAATGAAGGTGACTGAAAATTAGAAATTTGTTCTGGGAAGGGTAGAAAACACTGTGGGAAAAGGAGAAAATACTGGTTACCAGCACTTTCTCCTTTTCCTACAGGGTTTTCAAAAGGTTTCTTTCTCAGGGGCGTCAAAAGTAGGGATTGTGTGGTAATGGGTTAAGAATGGTTGGTGAATACGAGCCCAGATGTTCTTTAACCCATTACCACTCAATCCCTACTTTTGACGCCCCTGAGAAAGAAGCCTTTTGAAAACACTGTGGGAAAAGGAGAAAATGCTGGTAACCAGCATTTTCTCCTTTTTCCACAGTGTTCTCTACCCTTTCCAGAACAAATTTCTATTTTTCAGTCACCTTTATTTTGTCGTCTGCAAATGCTTTCAATTTGGACCAGTCCAAAATTGTCTCGTGTGGTAATGAGTTAACTCATTACCAAACGACAACATTTTAGGCTTGTCCAAATCGAAAGCATTTGCAGACAACAAAATAAAAGTGACTGAAAATTTGAAATTTGTTTTGCCAAGGGTAGAAAACATTGTGGGCAAAGGAGAAAATGCTGGTTACCAGCATTTTCTCTTTTTCCCACGATGTTTTCTAAAGGCTACTTTCTCATGGGCGTCAAAAGTGGGGATTGTGAGGTAATGGGTAAAATCTTTAGAAGTAAATGATGACATTAATTCTTCTTAAAAGGAATACTCAAACAGAAATTACCAAAGTCCCATCAAGCTTCGCTCGTTTGATCATCACAGATTTTGGCTTACTGCCCGAAGGTTTAGATTTTCCTCCTCCCCCACCCACAATCCAGTATACGAAACCCGTTGTTGGATCGAAATCAAGAGCTTCCAGTTTACTCAGACCCTTCAGTGGGAGAACCACATCTGGCTCCTCGCTAACACTCTTGTCGCTGACTACAAGACGTCGAATCTCGTTTTTCTGACTAAACAGCAGGAATGATTTAGGGGCTGGAATAAATAGAAAGAAATATCCAAAGACTTGTATGCATCAAACATCTATTTCTACCTGATTTGCAAGTCCCTCCGGACAATTATAAGGCCAGTAAACCATGGGATACTACTGGTAGTAGGACACATGCAAAACAACCTAACAAGGATGAATGGTTTAACTCTTTACCAAACAACAAAATTTTAGGTTTGTCCAAATCGAAGACACTTGCAGACAACAAAATGAAAGTGACTGAAAATCTGAAATTTGTTTTGTGAAAGGTAGAAAACATTGTGGGAAAAGGAGAAAATGCTGGTTACCAGCATTTTCTCCTTTTCCCATACTGTTTTCTAAAGGCTTCTTTCTCATGGGCGTCAAAAGTAGGGATTGTGTGGTAATGAGTTAAGTGTTTGCTTAGTGCAGATCTACAAGACTAGGGTTTCTTTTACATCAGTGTATATATGGTTGTTAACTCTAAACCAAACAACAAAAGTTTAAACTGGTCCAAAATAAAAGCATTAACTTTGCAGACAATATAATATATGTAATTCAAAAATTTGAAATTTGTTTTGGAAGGGTAGAAAACTTAGTGGTAAAAGGAGAAAATGCTGGTTATCAGCAACGTTTTCTACCCTTCCTAAATCAAATTTTCAGTCACATTTACTGCAAATGCTTTCTATTTGGACAAGCCTAAAATTTTGTCATTTGGTAATGAGTTGAACTATATCATTGTGGAAAAATAAGAAAAAGTTGATCAATCAAAACTCACCTGAACATGTCCTGTTATCTGGGTTGAGTGTATAATGAGTAGGACAGGCACATTTTCTAGTGTGATTTGTATCAAACTTGTCAGGTAGGGCCAAACACAAGTTAGAACATCCGCCATTATTGCCTACACAACCATTCCAACCTATATTAAAACAAACAATGGAAAACTTTCTCAAATTTTAACCCTATTACACACAATCTGGGTCCATATTCACCTACCATTCTAAAGAATGTTCTTCGTCTTACTGATTAAGATTCCTGGTTGAATAAGTAAAAGAACCTCTGATTGGCTACACCATTTCGTTTAGCCAATCAAAAGTTCTGTTACTTCCACATGGACAAAATTCTGAAGAATAACATTAAGATTGTTTTTAAGAATGGTTGGTGAATACGGACCCTGTAGTTTTAATGAAAGTGAGTCAAAGCCTTTTGACAACACTGTGGGAAAAGTTGGAAATGCTATTAACCAAATGACAAATTCTATCATTTGAGACACACTAAATTCCTTACCACACAATCCCGACTTTTAACGACCTTCAGAAAGAAGCCTTTTGAAAACATTTTGGGAAAAGGAGAAAATGCTGGTAACCAGCACTTTCTCCTCTTCCCACAATGTTTTCTATCCTTCCAAAATCAACTTTCAATTGCTTCTTCACATTTATGTTGTCATCTGCAAATGCTTTCAATTTGGACACATCCAAAATTTTTTCGTTTGGTAGACAGTTAACTTTTTACCAAACAACAAAATTTTATACTAGTTCTAACTAAAACCATTTGCAAACAACAAATTGAATGTTACCCAGATGATGATTTCTGTCTTTGATAGGGTAGAAAACATTGTGGGAAAAGGAGAAAATGCTGGTTACCAGCATTTTCTCCTTTTCCCACAATGTTTTCAAAAGGCTTCTTCCTTGGGGGTTGTTGTAAGTCGGGATTGTGTGGTAAAAGAGTTAAACTGTTATCTGCAAATGCTTTCAGTTTGGTCAAGTCCAAAATAATTATTCTTTCCAGGTGGGCTTAAAACACCTGTATCACATAGGTGGATTTGACAGAGAGTGTAGATTGAAATCAGGCTGCACAAAATATGCCAAGCTACTCGTTAAAATATTACCAATGATGTGCACTGAAAAAAGAAATGATCTTTACCTCATTAACTTGTTATTTCCTTCAGAAGAACATTAATTTTTTGTGTCTTGTTTGAATAAAGATTGGCATCCTTTTTTGATGGTAAGGCAATGACTTGTTACAGACAATTTCTTGTTTCACTACATTGTTTTTAATTCCAAACAAAACGACAAAATTTCAGACTGAGCCATTTGTGTATTGGTTTGGTTTGTATTGGAGTTTGATGCCATTTTAAGAGCTTAGGTTATATTATGGCAGTCAGTGACGCATCCATGTGTTTCCTGGCTTTCTCACACCAGCACTGACACAACTCTCTTTCCAAGCCACTGACTACTTTTCTCACATGCATCAGATGTGAGAGGTGAGAGGCAAAAAATCACCGATGAGAAGGTTCGCCACAACCAGGTATCAAACCTACAACCTCCGGGTCAGGAGTCAGATACGCTAAACACTGAGCGAGCCAGCTGGGCAACAGACAGATGGACAGACTACCAGGGCCATAACATGATACAACCCTTCAGGCTTGACCCTCTACTTTATAGATACCCATTTCTACGCACTGCTTATAGGAGCCTTTTGAAAACATTGTGGCAAAAAGTGAAATTGCTCGTGACGAGCAATTTCACCTTTTGTCACAATGTTTTCTACGCTATCAAAAGGTGTCATATACACATAAGGAACAGCTTCATCCTTGCTGTTATTTAGGGTCATTTAGAGATACCATAGAAATGCCTTATGGGGTAAAGGGTTAAAATAAGGCAGTCTTGTTAAAAAAAAAAAGAAGTTGACATTACCTGATTGTCTAGAGTGATGATAAACCGCAATGTCCATCACTTTGTCAACATCAATCTGTATCACAGTCTGCATGGCTCCGTCAGTCTTGTTCGCTTTCTCTATCGTCTTACTGACCCAGTCGGACCAGTACAGTTGACCTTCATACTGGGTCAGGGCCATTGGACTCTGAACATCTCTCGTAACTACGGTGCGATTGTTACCTGGAACAGAATTTTGTATTTAATGATAATAAAGCATATACATACTAACAATCCTGTGTTTTAACAATTTTTAACCCTTTACTCCATAGATACTCATTTCTACGCATTGCTTGTAGGAGCCTTTGGAAAACATTGTGGCAAAAGGTGAAATTGCTCGTGATGAGCAATTTCACCTTTTGCCACAATATTTTCTATGCTATCAAAAGGTGTCATATACACAAAAGAAACAGCTTCATCCTTGTTGTTATCTAGGGTCAATTAGAGATACCATAGAAATGCCTTATGGGGTAAAAGGTTAGTTTAGTTTAGTTTAAACATATTTATTTTACATCAATTGAGAAACAAGTTCTTACAACTTATACTAATCTCTCTCGATTCTGCTTCCTGGGAACTACACCAGTACTCGCGCCGAATGTGTGGGCCAATGAAAAATCCCAAAGTTGATACAAGGGTAAAAGGTTAAACAAGAAGCCTTTAGAAAACATTGTGGGAAAAGGAGAAAATGCTAACAAACAGCATTTTCTCCTTCTCCCACAATATGGAAAAGGAGAAAATGCTAACAAACAGCATTTTCTCCTTCTCCCACAATATTTTCTTTCTATAGAATACAAATTTCATTGTTCAGTCCACTTTAAATGATTCCTATATGTAACACAATAAGACAGGAATGACACTCTTTACCACAAAACAAGTTTTTAGAATATTCAACGTTCCAAGCATTTGCAGACAACAAATTGAATTTTAAAAGAAAAAGATTTACCCATAAAAAACAGAAAACAATGTGGTAAAAGGAGAAAATGCTGGTTACCAGCATTTTCTCTTTTTTCCTTACTGTTTTCATACTGAGCCTTCTTCCCAGTCATAAACCCATTACCACACAATCCCTACTTTTGACACCCCGGAGAAAGAAGCCTTTAGAAAACATTGTGGGAAAAGGAGAAAATGCTGGTAACCAGCATTTCCTCCTTTTTCCACAATGTTTTCTACCCTTCACAAAACAAATTTTAAATTTTCAGTCACTTTTATTTTGCTGTCTGCAAATGCTTTCAATTTGGACCAGTCTAAAATATTGTTGTTTGGTAATGGGTTAAAACTCTGTACTACTTAGTAAAGGATTGAGCAGGAGTGTAACTCTGCTACTGGTCTCATAGATACAAAAATATTTTGCAAACATACCATCAAATTCACAGGACTCAATAATCTTCCTATCCACATCCGTCCAGTATAGACGCTTCGCAATGTAATCAATAGTGAGCCCATATACTCGCCCAATATCCTCCACTATGACCTCTCTGTTTGACCCATCGAGATGGGCACGCTCTAACTTAGGGAGCTCAGACCAGTCAGCCCAATACATATGTCTGAAATGCAAAATGTCAAGATCAAATTATGCATCCTCTTTGTAAGCAATTTCTCCATCAGCCACAATGTCTCAGTTTTCTTGTCTATCTTTAATATTAACCCTTATCCTGCTAACCAAGTGGGAAAAAAATTTTGATGTGATCTTAAGACACTCACAATTTGCTATTTCAAATGTATTTTTGTTACAAAATATGTCCTTATCGGAAGTGTAAATAAAAGATCAGGCTACACGTTCTGTGATGTTTAATTTTAATCTTTACTGCAAACAAAAGGTCAACCTAGGGATGTATTTTTCAAAAATAGAAAATTCAATGTTGAAGCTTTTCGAGTTGTCATATAAGCAGTCATCTCCTGCATTTAATACTCTTCAGATCAGTGGCAGAACACTTTCAAAACTTAGTGGCAAAAGGAGAAATTTCCTGTAATATAACTTTTTTCAAATATATCCCATTGAACAGGCTGACCAGAGTTGACATTTTGTTATCTTTTATGTTATTTCCTGCATTAAAAGTGATAATTCTACTTTACAATCATTTTTTAACTATCAACTTAAATTGACCTGCACTATCTTTGATCTGTTTTCACTTAACCGATGTACAGAATTCCCGGTTTGTCCCTTTTTGTGTGAAGAGTCACAAATGCAAATGCAGTTATATATCATAATATAGTGTGTGACACATCACGCAAAAAGAGACCATCTGGGAATTCTGTATTTCAATTATCAATGATAGTGCAGGTCAGTTTAAGCTGATAACTCAACAAGAGCGGCAAATTGTCGCAAGATACGCCCGTCTGACCCCAAGTTGTAAAGCTGGGGCATGCACTGGACAAAATTCAAGTATGAAAAACAAAAATAAAGCGAGCAAGAGTTATGATTCCTGTGCACTGCACTCCCCCTTGATGAGATCTATCCACCTATGAAATTTCATAACCCTAGCTAGTATAGTTTTGGAGATATGCTCCGGACAAAATTCAAGTATGAAAAACAACAAAGGGCAATAACTCAAAAATTAAGCAAGCAAGGATTATGATTCCTGTGCACTGCACTGCCCCTATGTGAGATCTATCCACCCATGAAATTTCATAACCGTAGGTAGTATAGTTTTGGAGATATGCTCCGGACAAAATTCAAGTATGAAAAACAACAAAGGGCAATAACTCAAAAATTAAGCAAGCTAGAGTTATGATTCCTGCACATTGCACTCCCCCTCGATAAGATCTATCAACCCATGAAATTTCATAACCCTAGCTAGTATAGTTTTGGAGATATGCTCCGGACAAAATTCAAGTATGGAAAACGACAAAGGGCAATAACTCAAAAATTAAGCAAGCAAGAGTAATGATTCCTGCGCACTGCACTCACCCTCGGTGAGATCTATCCACCCATGAAATTTCATAACCGTAGGTAGTATAGTTTTGGAGATATGCTCCAGACAAAATTCAAGTATGGAAAACGACAAAGGGCAATAACTCAAAAATTAAGTGAGCAAGAGTTATGATTCCTGCGCACTGCACTCCCCCTCGATGAGATCTATCCACCCATGAAATTTCATAACCCTAGCTAGTATAGTTTTGGAGATATGCTCCGGACAAAATTCAAGTATGAAAAACAACAAAGGGCAATAACTCAAAAATTAAGTGAGCAAGAGTTATGATTCCTGCGCACTGCACTCCCCCTCGATGAGATCTATCCACCCATGAAATTTCATAACCCTAGCTAGTATACTTTTTGAGATATGCTCCGGACAAAAATCAAGTATGAAAAACAACAAAGGGCAATAACTCAAAAATTAAGCGAGCTAGAGTTATGATTCCTGTGCACTGCACTCCCCCTCGATGAGATCTATCCACCCATGAAATTTCATAACCCTAGGTAGTATAGTTTTGGAGATATGCTCCGGACAAAAATTCAAGTATGAAATACAACAAAGGGCAATAACTCAAAAATTAAGCAAGCAAGAGTTATGATTCCTGCGCACTGCACTCCCCCTCGATGAGATCTATCCACCCATGAAATTTCATAACCCTAGCTAGTATAGTTTTGGAGATATGCTCCGGACAAAGAACTGGACGCCGCCCGCCCGCCACGGGTGATCCCATAATACGTCCCGTCTTCGACGGGTGTAAAAATGATTGTATAACAAGGTACAATGACCACTTTCCATACAGAAAATGTCATTAAAGCAAAAAGTGTCAAACCTGGTCAGCCTGCGCAATTCGCACACTCTGACCAGGTTGACACTTTTTGCAGTTCCCAGAAGGTCCCTTTTTGCATGATAGGTCGCATATTTGTAATAGAAACAACCACAAATCGAAGAATACAGAATTATATAAATTTACAATGAAAGCTTACCCGTTTGGTGGATCTAGAGCCAAAGCCCTTGGATGACTAAGATTTTGCCAGACAAGTACACGTCTTGAGGAACCATCCAGCCTTGCTACCTCTATGCGGTTGGTCTCTGAATCCACCCAATAAATATTGTGAGCCACCCAGTCCACTGCCATACCTTCAGGGGAGTTAACTCCAAACTCTATTATTGTTTCTGTGGCACTGCCATTCATAAATGCTCTACTGATGCTCTATAAAAGAGAAGACAGCCAAAATTTACCCTTCTGTTTACAAGACAAAAACATTTTAGATTCATCTAGACTTAACCCTTTACTCCAAAGATACTCATTTCTACGCACCGCTTGTAGGACCCTTTGGAAAACATTGTGGCAAAAGGTGAAATTGCTTGTCTCGAGCAATTTCACCTTTTGCCACAATGTTTTCTATGCTATCAAAAGGTGTCATATACACACAAGAAACACCTTCATCCTTGCTGTTATTTAGGGTCAATTAGCGATGACTGGTCCAAATTGAAAGCATTTTGCAGACTACAAAATAGATGCGGTTGAAAAACTGAAATTTGGTTTGGGAAGGGTAGAAAATATAGTTGGAAAAGGAGAAAATGTTGGTTACAGGCACAATGTTTTCAACAGGCTTCTTTCAAATGGTCTTTAAAACCCGGGACTGGTTAGTAAAGGGTTAAGCATCTGCAAACAAAAATAACTGTGAGTTAAGCCTTTACTCCATAGATACTAATTTCTACACATTGCTTGTAGGAGCCTTTGGAAAACATTGTGGCAAAAGGTGAAATTGCTCATGACGAGCAATTTCACCTTTTGTCACAATGTTTTCTAAGCTATCAAAAGGTATCACATACACGTAAGAAACGGGTTCATCCTTGCTGTTATTTAGGGTCAATTAGAGATATCATAGAAATGCCTAAAGAGTAAAGAGTTAAAAGATGAAACTTGTCTTTGAAATGGGTAGAAAACATTGTGCAAAAAGGAGATAATGCTGGTTACTAAAATTTCTCCTTTTTCACACAATGTTTTCAAAATTCCTCTTCCCCTGGGCTGCTAAAAGACATATTTCATAAGTAAATAATTAAGTAAATAGTTAACTGTTTACCACATGGCAAAATTTTAGGACCATCCAAATTGAAACCATTTCCAGACAATAATTTCATAGTGACTCAAACAGGGTATAAAACTTTGTGGGAAAAGGAGAAAATGCTGGTTACCAGTATTTTCTTCTTTTCCCACAACGTTTTCAAAAGGCTTTTTCCTTGGGGTCGTCGAAAGTCGTATGGTGTGGTAAAGGGTTAAAGGGCTTGATTTCTCCAAAAATAAGTTTGAAGTGGCATGATTAGGGTTTTTACTACCAGCTTGAAAGTTTAAGATAACTCTTTCCCACAATAACAATTTTTAATGACCTTGAGGTAGAAGCCTTCTGAAAACATTGTGGGAAAAAGAGAAAATGCTGGTAACCAGCATTTTTTCCTTTTCCCTCAATGTTTTCCAAGCTATTAATACACAGTTGCACCATTTGAGCCACACTGAAATTCTGGTCTGCAAATGCTTTCAATTTGGACAGGGCTAAAATTTTGTTGTCTTCTAGATTTAAGTTATTCAGCTGGATATGGGTTAACTACAGTCAGCACGAGAAGATAATCACAATCATGCCACACCCACCTGTAAACTCAGATCCGTCCAGTAGATCTTATTACCACCAATATCAAAGTCTATAGCCTGAGCTTTCTCTATGCCTTTCAGAGGAATCGGAACAACCCTGTGTTTGGATGACAGAGACATTCTCTTGATGTCTGCCTCAGTCGTAAACAAGAGGAAAGCCTCCGGGACAATACACTTTTTGCCCATACTGATTAGCTCCAAGCCCATCGGGCAGGCACACTGAGGTCCCTTGGGTGTAAACAGGCACAGGTGACTGCAGCCTCCATTGTTTCGACCACATGCATTGGTACCTGTAAATAGATTATAATTATACCATTGATAAAGTGGTAACAAAAATAAAAGAGTTTTCAAAAGCTTTCTTTTTCAGGGTCGCTAAACACCAGGGCCCCATTTTAACTCATTACCACACGAGGAAAATTTAGACTGGTCCAAATTGAAAGCATTTGCAGACGACAAAATAAAGTTGACTGAAAAATTGAAATTTGTTCTGGAAAGGGTAGAAAACACTGTGGGAAAAGGAGAAAATGCTGGTTACCAGCATTTTCTCCTTTTTCCACAGTGTTTTCAAAAGGCTTCTTTCTCAGGGGCGTCAAAAGTAGGGATTGAGTGGTAATGGGTTAATAGGGTAGTTATGAACAAAATTTGCTTAACCCATTACCACACAATCCCTACTTTTGACCCCCCTCAGAAAGATGCCTTTCGAAAATACTGAGGGGAAAGGAGAAAATGCTGGTAACCAGCATTTTCTCCTTTTCCCAGTCTTTTCTACCCTTCCCAGAAAAAATTTCTATTTTTCAGTCACCTTTATTTTGTCGTCTGCAAATACTTTCAATTTGGACCAGTCTAAAATTTTCTTGTGTAGTAAAGACTTAAGTTTTACGCAACTACAGTATAGTGGCATTAATCTGCTACTAGATAAAAGATCATTATCATGTATCTTGTGGCAGATAAATGCCACTATACTATAATTATGTAAAACTTACACAATTTTCGTTCATCACTACCTTAGTAAAACGGGTCCAGGACTGTGTGCTAGAAGGTTAATATAATTGCAACATAAAATCTCTTGGTGATACATATTTTATAAAGATAACTTCATCTTATGGCTTTTGAGTGCCTCAACCTTGGGCGTTATTTGAATAGTTGTTTCACATGACTCTACAAATCATTGAGGGAAACAATAGTACAAATGTATTTCAAAACCTGTTCAGAGCTGGCACAAGCCAATCATGTGACAGTTTTATCAATTAGCTCTTTACCAAACAACAAAATTTGGGCTGGTCCAATCCCACAGCATTTGTAGACAACAAAACTAAATGTGGCTCAACGAGCATATTTTGTATTTCAAGGCTAAGAAAACACTGAGGGTAAAAAAAGGAGAACATAGTGTAGACTAGCATTTTCTCCTTTTTTTTCCACGATGCTTCCAAAAGTCTTCTTCTTTCTGGGTTATCAAAGCTCAGGACTGTTGTAAAGGGTCAACCCTTTACAAAATGACAAAGTTTTAGACTGGTCCAAATTGAAAGCATTTGCAGACAACAATAACCTGAACTCAAAAATTTAAATTTGTTTCTGGCAGGGTAGAAAACATTGTGAGAAAAGGAGAAAATGCTGGTTACCAGCATTTTCTCCTTTTTTCACAATGTTTTCAGAAGGCTTCTATCTCTGGGTTGTAAAAACCAGGGTTTGTTTGGTAAAGGGTCAAGATTCAAGTGTGATTGTGCATGAACAAATGTTTCACATGACACTTTTACTTCATCAGGGTGAACACAAACAATTGTGCAAAATAATGAAGAAACTGAAGCAAAAGGAAACACAAAATAATAGATTAGTTCAGTGTTTGACCTCTACTGATCTTTGACCTGTAAATATGGCCCTGACCTTATATCTTTCTTAACTCTTTACCACACAAGAAAATTTTAGACTGGTCCAAATTGAAAGCATTTGCAGTCAACAAATAAAGGTGAATGAAAAATTGAAATTTGTTCTGGGAAGGGTAGAAAACACTTGTGGGAAAAGGAGAAAATGCTGGTCACCAGCATTTTCTCCTTTTCCTTCAGTGTTTTCAAAAGGCTTCTTTCTCAGGGGTGTCAAAAGTAGGGATTGTGTGGTAATGGGTTAAAAATGTTTAACACAATGATTTGAGTCTTAAAGGACAACAATTTGCAAAAAATATTAGAAATACAGATAAATACAGATATACAAATGAAGGCCTGTACCAAAAGACAAACACTAGTATCAACTCTTTACCACACAACAAAATTTTAGACTTCCCCAAATTTCAAAGCATTAGCAGAACTTAAATCTGGCTGAAAAAATTAATTCTGTCTTTGGTATGGTAGAAAACACAGTGGGAAAAGGAGAAAATGCTGGTTATGAGCATTTTCTGCTTTTCCCATAATGTTCTTTTTCCTGGTCTATAAACCCGAGATTGTGTGGTAAAGGACTAATAAACACATCTCATGTACACGCCCTAACACACCAGACTGAAGCCATAATACTATGTCTTGTCAGACATTTATAAGCAGACGTAATAATTTCACAGGAGCAATAGAATGATTTTAGTAAATGTACCAGTTTTTACGTCCTGTTTCACAGATGTTGATTTTGGAATATGTTATAAAATGTAATTACGTGCTTCTCTGCAAATTATTTCCGTAATGAAATTGAAATTTGGGAAAAAGTATAACTGCACTTATAAGTTATCCTTAAACAGGAAACCATTCAAGTGGGCAATCTGGTGAGTGGTTTGTGGTCAATTACCAAATAACAACCTCATGTGCCAGTCAGGAAGAGCAGATGAAGAGCCACTTCAATTCATATTGTAATTCTTTGCATTAATTGTTGTTTTTTGTTCACATAGTTTTTTTTCTATTATGACTTGTAGCATTTTACATGACCATCACGATTATTTTTACAAAACTATTGCGATAAATCAAAGTTTCTTGGAAATTTTAGCTTTTCAATTTACCTAGATAAAATTTCCAGTAAAACTGTGACTTTTACGCAGTAGTTTTCAAAAATATTCAATGATTTTTATCATGTATCTCGCAGCAGATTAATGCAACTACACTACAGTTACGTAAAACTAACACCAATTTTGTTTGTAGGTGCTTTGGTGAAACAGGGCCCTGACACTTGATGCGTTTGCAGACGACAAAATAAATGTAAATCAAAAATTGAAATTAGATTTGGGAAGGGTAGAAAATGTTGTGGAAAAAGGAGAAAATGCTGGTTACCAGCATTTTCTCCTTTTCCCACAATGTTTTCAAATGGCTTCTTCTGTTAGGGTCGTTAAAAGTCAGGATTGTGTGATAATTGTTTAAAGCCTCTAATCACAAAGCAGGGCTCAATAATTACACATACCTTCACCCCTCTTCACATTGACGGCTTTCAGTCCCATCATATCAGGTAACTGATCTATAATAAGACTCCTCTCCCCACCTGGCTGTTTGCTCAGTCTCTCTATGGACCGTCTCTGCCAATCAGTCCAATACAAATAATCTCCTGAAATTGTAGAATTGACATACATGAAAGCTTCTTTACCTAAGGTTAACCCTATACTCCATAGATACTCATTTCTATGCATCGCTTGTAGGAGCCTTTGGAAAACATTGTGGCAAATGGTGAAACTGCTCGTGCCGAGCAATTTCACCTTTTGACACAATGTTTTCTACACTATCACATACGAAATGGCTTCATCCTTGCCGTTATTTAGGGTCAATTAGAGATACCATAAAAATGCCTTATGGGGTAAAGGGTTAAACCCTTAAGACTGTTTTATTCCTTTACCACACAATGCCAACTTTTAGCAACCCTCACAAAACCAAACCACATGAAATGTTTAGCTTATATTGAAATAGTGACCTCGTTTATGCAAAGTTGTTCACTTCATAGCAGAAGGCTTCAAAATCAGTTCAACTGTATTTTGAGCTTCCCTAACAAGTATTGATTATCTAAACAATTTCATACAAAAGTGTGATTAAGGTTTTTTTTTTCATTTCTCCATGAAAAAAAAAATTCTCTTCATTCCTTATAATATAATATTACAGACAACATACACCCACGGAAATAATCCCAACTGCATTCATTTTCTTTAGTTTCTAAAGTCCCTTCCATTCATATTTGTATGGCACAAGAATACAATAGGAAAGCAGTTTTCAGATCCCCAATATTGAAAATTAACCAAAAGAACGAAAGTAAATGAGCAAAATTCAGCCAATCAGAAACTTGCTGATGTTCATGAAAACAACTGATATTAAATTATATACAATGCAGAGAAGGATATATCTAGAAGATAAGATCATTCATGAATTTTAACAAGTACAATGACTCTAGAAGATGAGATCATTCATGAATTTTAACAAGTACAATGAGGTATAAAAACATTTCAACAGTGTGGATCAGATGAGGACCACCTACACAACAACAGTGGTCAACAATGAGATTTACCGTCCAACTAACCAAAGGAAGTCATGTCAGACAGACATTTGCTAGAAGATTTGCTTGTTAATTTTTTTTTAATCAATTGCTTCATTTTGAATATCTATGTCTGCAATGAAACTTTATAATCTACAGTTTTTTTTAACTGTTTTGATTTTTAAAATAAGACATTACCATTGCATGAACATAATGAACAACCCTCCTCTTTGTTTACCTTTGGTGCACATGCGCATTACTGTGCGCGACGCATGGATCCTTTCTTTCTAGGTTTGATCCTTTCTTACTAGGTTTGAGTGTTGTAAAGCCATGTACCAACTGCATTCCAGAGTGCAGTAGCTACACAGCTTTACAACACTAAAACCTAAGAAGAACGGATCCACACATCGCCCACCGTAATGTGCATACATGTGCACCTATGGTAAATAAACATGAAGGTCATTATTATGTTCATGCAACATTACTAGCAAAATAATAATAAAAAGTTATAATGGAATCACATATTCTGGATTACAACAAATGACAACTATAGAGTCCTGAGAAATGCATTCCTCATCATTTGCACAATACCCAACAAGTTCTGAAAAATTTTATTGGTCAATATAAATTAACATCCAATCCAAATACTCAGTTCATCATAATAACCGATCATCCAATCAAAAATAACATCCGATCAAAACTCACCTAACTCACTAAATCCAAACAAATGAGGTAGATCATCTTTGACTAGTACACGTCTCCCTGAACCATCAAAATTTGCTACTTCTATCTTATCTAACCTTGCATCCCCCCAGTACAACTTATTTTCTTTAAAATCCACAGCTATCCCATTAGGCCATTCCAGTCCCTCATCTATGATGGCTACTCTGTTTGTTCCATCCAAATAGGCCATTTCTATTTTAGGTTCGTGTCCCCAGTCTGTCCACCACATGTATCTACAAGCAGAAACAAACCATGTCATCAAACTCTTTACAAAGTGATATAGTTTTTGACTTGCCCATTGAAAACATTTGCAGACATCAAATTAACCCTTTACCAAACAATCCCTGGTTTTTACAACCCTGAGATAGAAGCCTTTTGAAAACATTGTGGGAAGAGGAGAAAATGCTGGTAACCAGCATTTTGTCTTCTTCCCACAATGTTTTCTATCCTGCTGGAAACAAATTTCAATTTTCAAGCTACATTTATTTTATCGTCTGCAAGTGCTTTCAATCTGGACCAGTCTAAAATTTCGTTGTTTGGTAATGGGTTATATGTAATCTGAGGTATAGGATTTGTCTTTGCAAGGGCAGAAAAAAATTGTCCTTTTCAGACCTTTGTTTCCTTTTCCATCAATGCTTTTAAAAAGTTCTCGTTCTATTTCAAAGTTAGAATCTCCACTAAATATAGTTTCAAAGATTAATTCTTAGAAAAGCTCTATTTCAAAGTTTAAATCGAAGCAAAATTCTAGTTCAGAGTCCATATATTTGCAAAACCTTGTTAAAAATTTAATGTTCTCGAACATTTTGTTTTGAGGTTCAAATCTTTCCAAATTTTGTTTGAAAGTTAAAATCTCATGAATACATGTACAACATTTCAAAGTTCAAATCTCACAAAAATTATGTCCCCCGGTTAAAAGCTTTTGTTTCAAAGTTTAAATCTATTTGATTTAATTTCAGAATTGGAAATCTTACCATTCAAGGTTAATCTTAACAATTTACCACACAATCCCAAATTTCAACGACCCTGAGGAAGAAGGCTTTTGAAAACATTGTGGGAAAAGGAGAAAATAATGGTAACCAGCATTTTCTCCTTTTAACCCATTACCACACAATCCCTACTTCTGACGCCCCTGAGAGAAAAGCCTTTTGAAAACATTGTGGGAAAAGGAGAAAATGCTGGTAACCAGCATTTTTCTCCTTTTCCCACAATGTTTTCTACCCTTCACAAAACAAATTTCAAATTTTCAGTCACTTTTATTTTGTCGTCTGCAAATGCTTTCAATTTGGACCAGTCTAAAATATTGTCGTCTGGTAATGGGTTAAAGCTATGTTGTCTACGCTGTCAGAGATAGCAACCTTTACTTGACCTATAGTCATTTTGTTGTCTGCAAATGCTTTCAATTTGGTTCAGTCCAAAATTTTGCTGTTTAGTCAAGAGTTGAGCAAAATTTTGTTTGAAAATCCAGACCCTATGGATATTTGTTTCAAAAGTTGAAATATTCCCTAAGTTTTGTTCAAAAGTTAAAATCTAAGAGAAAGTTGAAGTCCAGGATCTACATACCCCATTTCTGGGTAGAGACATATAGCTCTCGGCTCATCTAAACGCTCTGATATAATCACTTTACGAGACGACCCGTTCAGCCTGGCCACTTCAATTCTGTCTGTTCCTGTATCCGTCCAGTACATATTTCTTGCCACCCAGTCTATTGCAATCCCGTCAGGGTGATCCACCTCTGTTTTGATCAATGTTTGTGAATCTGAAAGAGCAAATAAACAATTTGTAATACATGTACATGTACAGTTTAACCTGTGCTGGTCACTGGTTGTGCTCAGCAACCACTTGCATTGAGCAACCATCATTTTCACAACTCAAATGTTCCCATGTAGTGGACAGTTAATAATGGAGACATTATCAATCAGTACATTAAATGTTGATTTTGCAATTTGAATGCCTTTTTTTTTTCGTCAGAATATTGGAGAAGAAGCTAACATTGTAGATTCAGGATCAGACCCACAGAATGTGCAGTCTGATCTTGATCTAAACTGTATGCATAAGCAACTAAGTCTTTGCTCAGAGCCACAAGAGTTAACCCTTTACTCCATAGATACTCATTTCTACGCATTGCTTGTAGGACCCTTTGGAAAACATTGTGGCAAAAGGTGAAATTGCTCGTGACGAGCAATTTCAACTTTTGTCACAATGTTTTCTATGCTATCAAAAGGTGTCATATACACATAAGAAATAACTTCATCCTAGCTGTTTTTTAGGGTCAATTAGAGATAACATAGAAATGCCTTATGGGGTAAAGGGTTAACATAGATGGGTCTGTGTTTAGCAACTATTTGTCTTATGAATTTAGTTTCCTTTGTTTCCCAGTGTGCCTGCTCCCTGCTCTGTGTGTAAGGGGGGGTGGGGGGGGGGTGTTTGTCTGGATCCATTCAATTACCCATCTTCGGTACTGCTGTAAATCTAAACTTAACTCTTTATCTCATAACTAAAATTTAGACTTGTCTAAAACTGAGATAAATTGCAGAGATGACCATCTGAATACAGCTCAAGTCACAGAATTTGTCTATCAAGGGTGGAAGGCATATTAGGTAAAGGAAAAAATGCTGGTTTTAAGCATTTTCTCCTTTTCTTAACTCATTACCAAACGACAAAATTAAAGGTTTGTCCAAATCAAATGTATTTGCAGACAACAAAACAAAAGTGACTGAAAATTTGAAATTTGCTTTGTGAAGGGTAGAAAACATTATGGGAAAAGGAGAAAATGCTGGCTACCAGCGTTTTCTCTTTTTCCCACAATGTTTTCTAAAGGGCTTCTTTCTCAGGGTCATCAAAAGTAGGGATTGTGTGGTAATGGGTTAAATGATTTTCAAAATGCTTCTCCCCAAGGATTTATTACATGATTGATTATATGGTGTTTATCGCAATTTTGAATATTATGTCAGTTATATTGGGGTGGCAAGTGCACCTATCCATGCTTTCCTGGAGTCTCTTTTACCAGTATCCCCACAATTTTCTTTCCAAGCCCCTGGCTGCTTTCCCACATAATCATCGTCAAAACAATGGTCAGCAGTGGGAGAAAAATGAATCCTGTTGCAATGACTTTCATAAATCCTTCGAAAGAAATTGGCAGAGCCAGGGAATGAACCCACAAACCCCTTGCTCTGAACCCACATACCCCCTGTTCACAAGTCCTACACACTACCGGCTGAGCTACCGTGGCTCTAGGGTAGAAAACATTGTGGTAAAAGGAGAAAATGCTGGTTACCAGCATTTTTCTCCTTTTCCCACAATGTTTTCTAAGGCTTCTTCCTCAGAGTTGTCAAAAGTAGGGATTATGTGTTAACCCATTACCACACAATCCCTACTTTTGACGCCCCTGAGAAAGAAGCCTTTTGAAAACGCTGTAGGAAAAGGAGAAAATGCTGGTAACCAGCATTTTTTCCTTTTCCTACCGTGTTTTCTACCCTTCCCAGAACAAATTTCAATTTTTCAGTCACCTTTATTTTGTCGTCTGCAAATGCTTTCAATTTGAACCAGTCTAAAATTTTGTCATTCGGTAAAGAGTTAACCCATTACCAAACGACAATATTTTAGACTGGTCCAAATTGAAAGCATTTGCAGACGACGAAATAAAAGTGACTGAAAATTTGAAATTTGTTTGTGAAGGGTAGAAAACATTGTGGTAAAAGGAGAAAATGCTGGTTACCAGCATTTTCTCCTTTTCCCACAATGTGTTCTAAGGCTTCTTCCTCAGAGTTGTCAAAAGTAGGGATTATGTGGTAATAGGTTAAAACTCGGGATTATATGGTAAAGGAATAAGTGATACTCTATCATGTGACTTGTGACTCTTCATTCAGAAAATGCTATTAATGGCATTCCCTGAGCAGGTGTTATATATCATTATGAATGCGCAGATGCATAACCTTCACGATTAATATCCCTTTTCCTGACATGAGTTATACAAGGTTTCCACACAAAACTTATCACTATCTATAAATAAATTTCAAATACAGGCTTTCTTCAGTTTGGTTTCTCCTTTTACTCTTTACCAGATGAGGAAATTTCAGTCCAATGAAATTAAAATAATTTGCAGACGACAAATTTAAATTGGCTAAAAAGGTGCTATTTTTATCTTTCAGGGAAAAAAACACGGTAGATAAAGGAGAAAATGCTCATTATGAACATTTTCTCCTTATTCCACTGTTTTCAAATGCCTTAACTCTTTACCACACAAGAAAATTTTAAACTGGTCCATATTGAAAGCATTTGCAGACGACAAAATAAAGGTGAATGAAAATTTGAAATTTGTTCTGGGAAGGGTAGAAAAACACTGTGGGAAAAGGAGAAAATGCTGGTTACCAGCATTTTCTCCTTTTCCCACAGTGTTTTCAAAAGGCTTCTTTCTCAGGGGCGTCAAAAGTAGGGATTGTATGGTAATGGGTTAAACATCAGAGCCATATAAATCAGGGCTTCTCTGGGAAAGGGTTAACATTTTTCTCCATGGCAAAATTTCAAACTTCTTCATATTTACCTATTACCACACAATCCCTACTTTTGATACCAGCAAGAAAGGAACATTTAGAAAACATTGTGGGAAAAGGAGAAAATGCTGGTAACCAGCATTTTCTCCTTTTCCCACGATGTTTTCTACCTTTTACAAAACAAATTCCAAATTTTCTATCACTTTTATTTTGTCGTGTGCAAATGCTTTCAATTTGGATAAGCCTAAAATTTTATAGTTTGGTAATGAGTTAAAGGAATTCCCAGATTACAATTCAAATGTTTTTTCAAATGAAAGTGATTTCTTTGAATAGGTAGATAGAAAAGTTTGTGGAAAATGGAGATAAAAAAAGCTGGTTACCAGCATTTTCTCCTGTTCCTGCAAAGTTTTCAAAAGCTTTCTCTCTCATGGTCCTTACACCTCTAGACTGAGTTATACAGGTTTAACTCTTTACAAAACGACAAAATTTTAGACTTTTCCAAATTGAAAGCATTTGCAGACAAATTAAAGGTTACACAACTGACAAAATTTGATTACGATAGGGAAGAAAACATAGTCAGAAACAAGAAAATGCTGATTGTAACGCAAGTACTGACACACGATCCCAAGTTTTAACGACCGCGAAAAAGACAGTATTCGAAAACACTGTTGCAAATTGGGAAAATGCCACTAACCAGAAATTTTTCTTTTTTCAGAGAACTGCAGTTTATTGCATCAATTCAAATTCTGTCATTAATTCAGTTACTTTCAATTTGGAAGAGAATGATGATTATTCAGGTGAGGAATAACTAGTCTACAAAATTTTTGTTTAGGTGAGGAATAACCAGTCTAAAAATTTAAGATCTGTCTATATTGAAGGCATTTTCAGAAAATATATTGGTGGACCTAAAATGATATGATTTGTCTTTGATTTGGTAAGAAGCAGTGTGGGAAAAGGAGAAATTATGGCTTCCATCATTTCCTCCTTTTCCAACAATGTTTTCAACAGCCTTCTTCCTCAAGGTGGTTAACTCTTTACCAGACAGTTCCTAGTTTTAATGACTCTGAAGAAAAGGGCTATAGAAAACAATGATGAAAAAGGAGAAGATGCTGGTAACCAGCATTTTCTCCTTTTCCCACAATGATTTCTGCCCTATCAAGGACAAAAAAAAAATAATCAGTGTTGCAAATGAATTTGTGTTCTGCAAATGCTTTCAATTTGGACAAGTCTAAAAGTTTGTTGTTTGGTAAAGAGTTCAAAGATTGGATTGTTTCAGGAAAGGTTTATTTGAGAAAAAACATCTGCGAATAGATGGTTATATAAATTATCCTATTCCTGTTATGAAATTCATCTATTTACGCCCCCTGAATTTGCCAGGTTTTGAAAATATCACAGGAAAAGAAGAAATAATAATACTCTGTGACAAGAAATGACCCTTTTTCAAATATCCATTATTTCATACAATTTAAAAACCTTTTTTTTTCTTTTCTTGGAATGTATGCCAACTACAAAATTCATTAACTCTTTACCACACAATCCCCAGTTTTAACAACCTTCAGAAAGACGTGTTTTAAAAACATTGTAGGAAAATGAGAAAATGCTTGTAACAAGCATTTTAACCTTTTCTCACAAGGTTTCCTACCTATTCATGAATAAATAGTTTATCTCTTTACCACACAATCCCCAACCTTTAACCCATTACCACATAATCCCTACTTTTGACGCCCCCGAGAAAGAAGCCTTTTGAAAACACTGTGGGAAAAGGAGAAAATGCTGGTAACCAGCATTTTCTCCTTTTCCCACGGGGTTTTCTGCCCTTCCCAGAACAAATTTCTAATTTTTAGTCACCTTTATTTTGTTGTCTGCAAACGCATTCAGTTTGGACCAGTCTAAAATTTTCTGGTGTGGTAAAGAGTTAACAACCATGAGAAAGAAGCCTTTTGAAAACATTGTGGAAACATTCTACCCTTTCAAAAACAAATTTCAATTCTCAAGTCACATTTATTTTTTCTTTTATGATGGCTATTTTTTTGGACAAGTTTAAAATTCTACTGTTTGGAAAAGAATTAAATTCATTTAGACAGGCATGAGACTGAGGCCCAAAGGAAAAGATCTGAAAATTTATTGTCTTTTCCACACTCGACAAACCTGGACGCCACCATTTTGAAGGAAGAATTCTCCAGTTTTGGAGGAAAAGCTCTCCTCAATGGAGGTACTTTTTATACACAATAGCTGTGCATTTTTTACCAAAGTGCCAGTAGGATTGTTTTAAACACACAATCCCCCATTTTTCTCATCTGATCTGCACAAATCACAAGACCCCCAGCAGCCGCCAAAAATCAGAAAAATCTCATGCCTGTTTGGTACAACATTCAAATTTGTCACGCGCCGGTACTCTCAATTTCAAAGGGTCTAAAACTCTGTCATTTTGGAAAGGGTTAGGAAACTGGAAAAAAGTAATTCAAGCAAAACAGCCAGTTAATTTTAAGTAAAGGTAATAGCTTGTTTTCCCCAAAGTAGCTTTCAAGGTTGTCAGAATTGACATGGTATCTAAACCTTTCCATCCCTATCTGTGCTTACAAGCAGACACTAGATAATTAATGTCATGCTATTACACATTAATTCTTTAGCAAATGGTAACAATTATTACTTTTCCAAATTGAAATTATTTGCTTAGAAAAAAATTAACCCATTACCACATGTTCCCCACTTTTGACGACCCTGCAAAAGAAGCCTTTAAAAAACATTGTGGGAAAAGGAGAAAATGCTGGTAACCAGCATTTTCTCCTTTCCTGACAATTTTTTCTACCCTATCCAAATCAAGTTTCAATTCATTTTGTTGTCTGTAAATGCTTTCAATTTGGACTAGTCCAATTTTGTTGTTTGGTAAAGAGTTGAAGAAGTCTCAAATGATAAATTTCGTCCTCGATACGACAGAAAACATTAAGAAAAGGAGGAAATGCTGGTAACTAGCATTTTCTCCTTTTCCCAAAATGTTTTCAAGTCTTCTACATCTGGGTCATTGTATGGTAAAGCGTTAAGAAAAAAAGAACCCTAGATGGGGTTAGGGTTCTGTCTACAACCGTGGTATACATAGCTGCGGAAAACATTGTGGTAAATAGAGAATTCGCTCATTATTAGCAATTTTCCCATATGCTTCTGTGTTTTACATAGACATCTGTGGTAGTAACATTAATTCATGAATTCATTTTATACTTTGCAGGGTGTACAACTACATGAGCCATGCTCTGTTAGAAGGGGGCTTAACACACCTGCAAACAGTATCAACCCATCTTGGCCACAGGTTCCTGACATGTCTTGTATCATACAACCCCTCTATATAGATGCAGTAAGTCTTTATTACATCTACATAGAGGAGTTGTATGATACCAGACATGTCAGGCACCTGTGATCTTAGGTAGCAAGTCCATGCAAGCTGACATATGTTACTACTTTTTGCATTTAGTCAATTGTACATCTGTTAACTCATTACCAAACAACAAAATTTTAGGCTTGCCCAAATTGAAAGCATAATGCAGACGACAAAATAAAAGTGACTGAAAATTTGAAATTTGTTTTGTGAAGGGTAGAAAATATTGTGGGAAAAGGAGAAAATGCTGGTAACCAGCATTTTCTCCTTTTCCCACAATGTTTTCTAAAGGCTTCTTTCTCAGGGGCGTCGAAAGTAGGGAGTGTGTGGTAATGGGTTAAAATAACATTTTAGCTCCAGCTTCACACAGTTGCTAGATGAAATGAAATTGGTTTTATGCAGAACTCCAGGAGGAGGGATTGATTTGATTTCAAATGTTGAAAATATTAAGAATTCTACACTAAAACCTATGTTATGGGTACTTATTTGAATCGTCTCATCGAGACGATTCTAATGAGTACCCACAACATATGGTTTGGAAGAGAAACAATGGATTTAGAATACCATCACTCCTTCTTATCTGAAGCTCTGGAGCAAGGATCATATTTGTTTGCCTTATATATGAACAGGGTCAACAATAAAGGGGACAAAAAGGTACCAAGTTAAATACCCATAAAACTGCCATAAACTGATATCTAGTATCTTTATTAAATTACAATCAAAAAGTACTTTTCATCCTTTCTCCATATCACCAACAGATTAACTCTGTCCAGGCCATGGATGCCACAGGAAGCTTTTGTGAACAGTGTAGATCAAGATCAGACTGCACAGAACATGCAGTTTGATCTCTGATCTTCACTCTCCACTGCTATACTCTAAATTTTGAGCAAACTTTCCTTCATCTTGCACAGAAATTGACTATCAGATTAACCCTTTCCCAAACAATCCCTGGTTTTTACCGGTCTAGAAAAGTAGCCTTTTGAAAACATTGTGGGAAAAGGAGAAAATGCTGGTAACCAGCATTTTCTCCTTTTCCCACAATGTTTTTTACCCTAGCATAGACAGAAATCATCTTTTCAGCAAGAATTGAATTGTCATCTGCAAATGCTTTCAATCTGGTCTAGTCCAAAAGTTTGTCGTTTGGGAAAGGGTTAACTCTGTCCATACCATGGATGCCACCAGAAGCTTTAGTGAACAGTGTAGATCAAGATCAGACTGCACAGAACATGCAGTCTGATCTCTGGTCGACACTGTCCATTGTTGTATTCTAGTTTACGACCTAACTTTATTTGATCTTGTACAGAAAATGTACTTTCAACCTTTGAGAAAATGCAATTCATTTATTCAGAAGAGAGTTCAACTTTAAACCAAACTATCATGTGTTTTAACCATTCAAGGCAAAAAACACTTGAAAAACTTACAAGATAAAGAGAAAATGCTGGTAACTACTATTCTAGCCTTTTTTCATAATGTTTCCTATCCTGTTACAAACAAATGTCACCATTTTAGGCACATTTAATTTTTGGTCTGCCAGTGCTTTTAAGTCCATAGTAAATTTTCCAGTACCAAAGTTAGAGCACTATACTGCCTCTCTGTTTCGTCAGTTTAATCTATATTGCAGTGAAATGCAACTAAATTTAAGTAACTAACATGACCAAAGGCAGATTATTATACCTTTATATCACCTCAAAAGCTTGTTGAAGTTGTTTATGATGTAAATCTCGGAAACACTGACGAAATTTATCGCATGTTGCAGCCATTTTTACCATTTTCGGGAATGTAAACAACTCCAGTAACAGATGAAATGCTTTCAGTTTGGACCAGTCTAAAATTTTAAGGTTTGGTATAGAGTTTTTAAATTGATCACACGGAAAACATACTGACCTGAACCATTTAGAAGAGCCCTTCGAATGACACGGGCTTCGTCGTCTGTCCAATACACATACCCATCTTCAGGGTCGTAGTCGATAGCTATTGCATGCTTGATGCCGTCTAAAGGCAACACAACATCTGTGAAATCAGGTGTATCTAAGGAGATGCGTCGAATATCTGTTCTGCGTGCCAGCAGAAGCATTTGCTCAGCTCCTGTGTAAAACAAGGAAAACTTTTAACTGCACTTGGACCTGTTTTAACCCATTACCACTCAATCCTTACTTTTGATGCCCCTGGAAAAGAAGCCTTTTGAAAACATTGTGGGAAAAGGAGAAAATGCTGGTAACCTGCATCTTCTCCTTTTCCCACAATGTTTTCTACCTAATCAATAAACAATTGCACCATTTGAGCCACACTGAAGTTGTCGGCTGCAAATGAAATCAATTTGGACAGAGCCAAAATAAACATTACTCAAAAATTGAAATTTGTTTTGTGAAGGGTAGTAAACATTGTGGGAAAAGGAGAAAATGCTGATTACCAGCATTTTCTCCTTTTCCCACAATGTTTTCAAAAAGCTCCTGTCTCAGGGCTGTAAAAACCATAGATTGTTTGGTAAAAGGTTGAATGAGGGCAAATTACAAATGAAAAGTTAAAATATATCCTGTTTTCAGGTTCTGCCTTGATCACTCCACTCATTTCACTATAATTGTACAGAACTTAATTCATAAAGTACTAAGGTAAAACAATGCATAATGTTGAAAGGTAAAAAAAGAGGAGAAATTAGTGATCAACATTTTCTCCTTTCCAAACAGTGAAGATCAAGATACGAAAGCACAGAAAATGCAATCTGATCTTCCATTTATCAGTGTAATATTATTGAATTTCTTCTTGACTTTGTCGCAATGTTGCCCTGTTTGTTTTTTAGAAATCTGCAAACATATGTATTACACATGATTTCTTTCTTTTAACTTTTTTCTAGAAACTAGTCCAAACTCAAAGCATTATTTTCTATACAAAAAAATATGACTGAACTATAGAAATTTGTTTTTAGAAGGGTAAAAATCATTGTGGTAAAAGGAGAAAATGTTGGTAACCAGCATTTTCTCCTTTACCCACAATGTTTTCAAAAGCCTTTGTCCTAAGTGTCCTTAAAAGTTGTACTGTATGATATAGGGTTAAACAAATATAAATATTTCAAAATGGCTATCATTGCACCAATGTAGCTCTTGTTCATCAACATTTTCACCCTTTCCCAAACATCAAATTTTGGACCCTTCCAAACCGAAAGAGTTTGCAGACGACAATTTTAGATTTGGAGAAAATTGCAGAAAGTTCTCAAAAAGGGTAGAAAACACTGTGGGAAAAGGAGAAATTGCTCGTTATGAGCAATTTCTCCTTTTTCCACAGTGTTTTCAAAGACTTACTGCAGACAAGTAAAAGCCAGGGCTTGTTTGGGAAAGGGATAATATCCATTTTTTTTTTTACAAATTTTACTGCCCTCCGTTCAATATTTCAAGAATAAATGATAAAGGGGTACATTTAATCTGATAGTAATCTGACATTCAATATTTAACTCCTTATCTGACCAGATAGCTTAAATAAATGACCAGATAGTTGAAATAAAATGGGGTTAAAAAATGAGTATGTATTTTTTTCTAGATAAATATTCCCACAATAATTTGTACATTGACCATTATAAACTTTACTTCATATGAGCATATTTTGGACACTCTTTTAACTCTTTCCCAAACAACAAAATTTTATGCTAGTCCAAGTTGAAAGCACTAGCAGACGACAGACAATATACACGCAACCAAACAATTGGACTTTGTTTCCAGTATGGTAGAAAACATTGTGGGAAAAGGAGAAAATGCTGGTTACCTGCATTTTTTCCTTTTCCCACAATGTTTTCAAAAGGCTTCTATCTGAGGAATTGTTAGGTAAAAGGTTATCTTTTACCACACAATCATATATTTTGAACTGCCCAGAGGCAGAAGCCTTCTGAAAACATTGTAAGAAAAGGAGAAACTGCTTGTGCCCAGCATTTCATCCTTTTCCAACAATGTTTTCAATCCTTCAGAGACCTATTTTAGAGATCCAAATTTTGAGAGTCACATGCACAACAGTTACTACATAATTATCATAGTGTTTTATTGTGGTAAGTTTCAAGTTATTCTGTTAGAAACTGTGCGAGTTGCACACACAAAAAAATTGCTAATGGACAGACAGACAGATAGATTACCTGGGCAATAACATAATACGACAGTACAGTTCGGGCATAAAAAGAAACCGGTAATTAATACTGATAAAAGATATACGAAAAACATAACAGATCATTCTATTTGATAAAAGATGCATGCAAAACTACTAACTCATACATACCATCAGCACAGTTCTTTCCATCCTCTAACAAGCGGACACCTGTGGGGCAGGCACATGTATAATTGGGGTAAAAGGGGGACATGAGACACAGGTGAGAACAGCCCCCATTGTTGGACCCACAAGGGTTCAATCCTGTAACATATAAAAGATAGCTTTAGGTTTAACTTTCCTTATTTAACCCTTTCCCAAACAATCCCTGGTTTTTACGGGTCTGGAATAGTAGCCTTCTGAAAACATTGTGGGAAAAGGAGAAAATGCTGGTTACCAGCATTTTCTCCTTTTCCCACAATGTTTTCTACCCTATCATAGACAGAAATCATCTTTTAGCAAGACTTGAACTGTCGTCTGGGAATGCTTTCAATTTGGTCTAGTCCAACAGTTTGTCGTGTGAAAGGATTAATTCACTACTGCTGATGCCTGTGTGGAAAGTGTAGAGCAAGATTAAACTGCACAAACAAGTCTAGTCAGGGTCTGTATTCAACAACCATTCATAAAAACATTCTTAGGCTTATTCTTCGGAATTGTGTCAATGCAAAAGTAACAGAACTTCTGATTGGCTAAACCATTCGGTTTAGCCAATCAGAAGTTCTGTTACTTTCACAGTTAAAAAAATCTTGAAGAGTAAGACGAAAAATATTCTTAAGAATGGTTGGTGAATACGGACCCTGATCTTTTACCCAAACTGTCCCCTGAGGAATTCTGTACAAGGGCCTCCTTAAAATTGCTCTTCTTAGGGTCTTATTTATAGACTGAAATGCCCAATCGCCTTACTTGGCGCTAAAAGTATGGAGACAACATCATTTAAGCCTCGGTCACACCAGGCTAACGGACGAGTAACGGATAAAAAATAATTTAATCCGTTCATGTCTGTACGTATCTGTTTTATGTCCCTTTTCTTATCCAGTGAATCAGATACTTGTCCGATGATGTCCGTTCTATAACAAATTCATTGGTAAGATTTCTCTTTCATGGGAGAGAAAACATTGAAGGAAAAGAGAAAATGCAAGTGACCAGCTTTTTCTCCTTTCCAACAGTGTTTCTAAAAGATATCTTTCTCAGTATACATAAAACAGAGGACTGTTTTACAAAGGGTTTAACCCATTACCACACAATCCCTACTTTTGACGCCCCTGAGAAAGAAGCCTTTTGAAAACACTGTGGGAAAAGGAGAAAATGCTGGTAACCAGCATTTTCTCCTTTTCCCACAGTGTTTTCTACCCTTCCCAGAACAAATTTCAATTTTTCAGTCACCTTTATTTTGTCGTCTGCAAATGCTTTCAATTTGAACCAGTCTAGAATTTTCTAGTGTGGTAAAGAGTTAAAAACACTGATGAAATACGAAGCAAACACTAACTCTTACCTGTGGGCTGTCTCTCAGGCGCATACACATGAATATCCATGGGGGATTCAATGTCCTTCAAAACCTCTGGATTCTCTACGCCCGTGTTTTTGTTACAAGAATGAATAGACTTCGTCTGCCAATCTGTCCAAAACAAAGTGTCCCCGTACAATGTCAAAGCGAATGGGTGGGGTAAGGACTCATCCACAATGACTTTACGAAATCTACCATCGAAATTGCAGCTGTGTATGTAATTCAGTTTTGCATCTGCCCAGAAGATTTTTGATTCTTCATAATCTAACGTTAGACCATTTGGCCAATGAATGTTATCATCAACAATGACTGCTCTTGTATTTTGAGATCCATCCATGCCTGCCCGTTCTATTTTAGGTAGTTCGCCCCAGTCTGTCCAAAACATGTATCTGGAAAGAGAGAAGAAAATAATGTCGTGAATCAATTGCAAGCCGTTGGATGTTAAATCTGTAAATTATTTGATCGGGCCCTGATGGCAGCATCGCTCACCTGCCAATTGTTTTAGGTGGCAAAAATTTTGAAGTGTCTATTAACTCATTACCATACGGCTATCTTTTAGGCTCTTCCAAATTGACAGCATTTGCAGACAACGAAATAAGTGATTGAAAATTTGAAAATACCGTTTTCATAACCCTGATGGAAAAGACCCTTGAAAACATTGTGGAAAAAGTAGAAAATATTGCTAAGTTGTACATTCATCAATCCCTTGATGTTTTTAACAGTGGTTTCTACCCATTTAACACTTAACCCTTTCCCAAACAAGCCCTGGTTTTTACGTGTCTGTAGTACAAGTCTTTTGAAAACACTGTGGAAAAAGGAGAAATTGCTTGTAAAGAGCAATTTCTCCTTTTCCCACAGTGTTTTCTACCCTTTAGGAGAACTTTCTACCATTCTTATCAAATTTAAAATTGTTGTCTGCAAACTATTTCAGTTTGGACGAGTCTAAAATTTGTCATGTGGGAAAGAGTTAAACACTAAAATCTGACTTTTTAGTTTTTACGACCCTAAGAAAGAAGCCTTTTGAAAAGAATGTGGGAAAAGAAGAAAATACTGGTAACCAGTATTTCCTTCTTTTCCCACAATGTTTTCGATCTTTCCCAAATCAAATTTTGATTTTTCAGTCACATTTATTTTGTCGACTGCAAATGCTTTCAATTTGGACAAGTCAATAAATTTGTCATATAGTAAAAAGTTAACCCATTACCACACAATCCCTACTTTTGACGACCCTGCGAAAGAAACCTTTAGAAAACATAGTGGGAAAAGAATAAAATGCTGGTAACCAGCATTTTCTCCTTTTCCAACAATGTTTTCTACCCTTCACAGAATAAATTTCAAATTTTCAGTCACTTTTATTTTGTCGTCTGCAAGTGCTTTCAATTTGGACCAGTCTATAAATTTGTGGTAAAATAAAAGAGTTAACAAGACCAGTCAAAAACTTTGTGGTGTGGTAAAGGTTTATCTCTCTAATCATAATGGAAAGTCACATCCCAATCTTTATTTTCATCTTTTTTTAAACTTCAACTGTCAGACGCCCTTATCAAAACGTACATTATAGATAATGTGGTGCATGGAAACCCAATTTATCAGACTTGGGAGCTCTTTATGAAAAGCCAGTGACAAGGTCTGGCCACCCTAACAGTAAATAAATCAATAAATAACCTCGTGCTTAGTAACACAAAATTTCAGAAACAATTATTATTTTTTTCAACTCATTACCAAACGACAAAATTTCGGACTAATCCAATTGGAAATATTTGCAGACAACAAAGTAAATGTTACTCGAAAATTGAAATTTGATTCTGGAAAAGTAGAAAACATTCTGGGAAAAGAAGAAAATGCTGGTTACTAGCATTTTTTCCTTTTCTTACGATGCTTTCAACAGCTTTCTATCTCAGGGTCATTAAAAGTCAAGACTGTGTGGTAAAGAGTTATGGGGGGTTGCCACTGTATCAAACTTCACTACTTGAGTACAGAATCGTAAGGTAACTTCACTTTTGACCGATATAGTTTTCTACCAATCAAATTTTTCTGTCAAAAAAATTTTAGACTCGTCCATATTCAAAGAATTTGCAGACGACACAATGAATTTGTCTGGAATATTGATATTCTATCTTGAAAGGTTAGAAAAATCGTGGGAAATTTCTGATTTCCAGCATTTTCTCCTATTCCCGCAGCATTTTCTACTCTTTCACAGACAAAGTGCATCATTCTAGGCATACCTAGTTTTTTAAAGCCTTACGGTAGAAGGAAAAACTGCTGGTAACCACCATTTTATCCTTTTCCCACAATGCTTTCAACCCATCAAGGACAAATTTTTACATTCTAGCTACCTGTCTGCAATTATTGCTTTCAATTTAGACCAGTCTAAAATATTGACATCTGGTGAACAGTTAATCTTTTACCAAACAATCCCTGGTTTTAACGACCCTGAGATGGCAGCCTTTTGAAAACATTGTGGTAACAGGAGAAATTACTTCACTTGAGTCACACTGAAATTATAGTCTGCAAATGCTTTCAATTTAGACAAGGCTATAATTTTGTCGTCTGGTAAAGCGTTAAATGGTGGGTGAAGAGAGCCCCTGTATATTGTAAAACACATAGCCAAGTTGTTTTCTATTTAAATCAAGTTTATAGTCTCTATACTCTGGAAAAGTTAGAACACTCCATCAATTTCTCAGACTAAAATAAATGAAACCAGGAAAACTTCAAAGGAAACAGTCTAAAAATCCATCATTTTCAGGCGCAGCTTTTTACAAACTGCAAGCAGTCAATATTGGAATTGCATTGGTGTTCCATTCCATAACTCTCTTTAGAGCTCCAGATTGAGAGTGATTTTGATTACAAAATTAAATAAATTTAATTATTCTCCACTTAACCCTATGTTATGGGTACTCATTAGAATCGTCTCATCGAGACGATTCTAATGAGTATCCACAACATAGAGTTTGGAAGAGAAATAATGGATTTAAAATACCATTAATCCTTCTGATCTGGAGCTCTGTCTCTAGTTTCGTAATCTGACAAAGCTGCAGCAACTCAGGAATTGAAAATTAAACTGGTGTTTCGAGCTACTTTCAAAAGTTTTAGTCATGTATAGGCTAACTGATTGATTGATTTTCCATTTATTTATCGCCATCACCAGTTGCCCATATGGGCAACACGTCCTGAAGGCTGTTAGTTCTGTTTTCTTGGTTATTACAAGATACAGCACAAAAACCCATCCAAGTCATGCCTGGTTCTTTAACATGCTTGGTCAAAGTGTAAAGCAATGTCACACCGGCCCTCAGTTTTGAGTCTCATCCAAAAGACCATCAGTGATTTTTGATAAGCAGCCATGGGGCTCAAAGCTACACCCTCAAGTGACCCAAGGCTTGATGTTTTTAAGTCCTAAGCTATACTATGCAGGCTTATCTTAACCCTTTACTCAATAGATACTCACTTCTACGCATTGCTTGTAGGAGCCTTTGTAAAATATTGTGGCAAAAGGTGAAATTGCTTGTGACGAGCAATTTCACCTTTTGCCACAATGTTTTCTCTGCTATCAAAAGGTGTTGTATAAACGTAAGAAACAGCTTCATCCTTGCAGTTATTTAGGGTCAATTAGACATACCACTTATTGCGTAAAAGGTTAAGGCTAATGCAACTCTTTACGTGACAATAAAACAGACATGTCCCAGTTAAAAGCTTCCGCAGAAGACAAATACAAGCGGCTCAAATCATGATTTTTGATTTTACTCTATCAAATAACAAAACTCTAGACTGGTCGAAATTCAGAGCTTTTGCAGATGACAATTTCAGTGCAGCTCATTTGATAGAAATTTGTCCTTTTAAGAATACAACACTTTGTAGGAAATAGAGAAAATGCTCGTTACCAACATTTTTTCCCTTTCCCAACAGTGTTTTTTTCTACCCTATCAATGAGCAAACTAATCATTATAACAATGGACATAAATTTTGTCATCTGCAAAGGCTTTTACTTTTATCCAGTCAAAATTGTGTTGTTTGGTAAAAAGTTAACTCTTTTAACACAAAATCCCGATCCTGTGTAAAATGCCTTTTGAAAATATTGTGAGAAAAAGAGAAAATGCTAGTAACCAGAATTTTCTCCTTTTCCCACAATGTTTCCTTCCTTTCCCACAACAAATTTTAATTTTTTAGTTGCACATATTTTGACGTCTCCAAATGCTTTCAATTTGATCCAGTAGACCTATAGTTCAGTCGGTAGCATGCACAACTTGAGGACACAGGATCCATGGTTCTATCAACTTTTTTCTGAGGACTGATGATAGTCACTATGACTTGATTCATTCACCTCCAACCACTGGCCATTGTTTTGATGACAATCATGAAAGCAGCCAGTGGCTTGGAAAGAAAATTGTGCAAAGTACCAGTAAAAGAAATTTTAGGAATGCATGGATAAGTGCACTGGCTGCCATGATATAACTGAAATAATGTAGAAAGTGGTGTTAAACACCATAAAATCAACCAATCTCTTGGTACAGAATTTATAAATGTGAATTAAAGTTAAAAGTGTGGTAAAGATTGCAGACTACATTCCTATTCCAAGGTTGACCTATCTTACAGTTATCACTGCAAGGCACAAACGTAAACAGCACATTAATCACGTCCTGCTATCTCAAGCTTTACTTCAGTTTAATTTTTTTAAACGGTAAAAATAAATAAATAGTGTTTTACGCTGTTATTTCAGTGATATCACACCAGGCCAGGTAGCTCAGTGCTTAGTGTCTCTGAGTCGTGACCTGGAGATTGTGGGTTCGATACCCGATTGCCGGGAACTTTCTTCTTCATAATTTCTTGCCTCTCAGCTCTGATACATGTGAGAAAAGTAGTCAGTGACCTAGGAAAGAAAGTTGTGTTAGTACTGGTGTGAGAAAGCCAGAAAACACATGGCTGTAAAAATAGTGTTGAAACTCCAAAACAAACAAATCAGTTAACTGTTTACCAAACGAAAAATTTACAGACTGGTCCAAATTGGAAGCATTTGCAGACAACAAAATAAATGCGACTGAAAAATTGAAATTTGATTTGGGAAGGGTAGAGAGTTAAATCGCAACTAAATATCCCAAATTCAAACCAGTAATATTTCAATCAATGATGATTTCAAATGTTTTCTACCCTTCCTAAATCAAACTTCTATTTTTCGGTCACATTTACTTTGTCGTCTGCAAATGCTTTCAATTTGGACTGGTCGAACATTTTGTCTTCTGGTAAAGAGTTAACTCATTACCAAACAACAATATTTAAGGCTTTTCCAAATCGACAGTATTTGCAGACAACAAAATAAAAGTGACTGAAAACTTGAAATTTGTTTTGTAAAGAGTAGAAAACATTGTGGGACAGGGAGAAAATGCTGGTTACCAGCATTCTCTCCTTTTCCCACTATGTTTTCTAAAGGGTTCTTTCTCAGGATCATCAAAAGGAGGGATTGAATGATAATGGGTTAATAAACTCTGTTGTCTGCAGATTCTTTAAATATACGTGTAACTGTAATTGACATTAAGACAGTCTTTATTTTTGTTAAGTAATTAAGTTAAATCTTTACACATAATCCTACGTTTTATATGTCACAAAGGGAAAAAAAAGGCCTTCAACAAAAAGGGAAAGGGAGAAAATGCCTGCAGCTAGCATATTTTTTTTCTTTTCCCAAATTGTTTTCTGTTCATATCAAGAGAAATCCCATTATTTTAAACCTGACATATCAAATTTTTCATCTGCAAGTGCATTTATAATGATTTAACTCTTTACCAAACAATCCCTGGATTTTACGACCCTGCGATAGAAGCCCTTTGAAAACAATATGCTGGTAACCATCATTTTCTCCTTTCCCCATGATGTTTTCTACCCTGCTTGAACCAAATTTCAATTTTTGAGTTAGGTTTATTGAGTCGTCTGCAAAAGCATTCAATTTGGATCAGTCTAAAATTTTATTGTTTGGTAAAGAGTTGATGCAGATACTACCTGCAGACAACACTTCTTTATTCCAGTTGCAGCGCATCACTTTTGAATACAGTGACAAATTACTGGATTGCTCCTGATAAAAGCTCCAAGAGCCATGCAAAACCGATAGGGAGCCTTTATTTTGTACCCAATTTGCAAAGCAAGAAGTCTGTCCATTTTTGTATTTCTTTGATTTTTAGTTATTGTTCATTGTCTGCAAGAAGTCTGTCCATTTTTGTATTTCTTTCATTTTTAGTTACCGGTATTGTTCATTGTCACTGCTGTTCGTAGCTGAGTGAATTGCATGAGGTAACCGTTTATTGAGTAAACGTTTATTTTAGTTTGAAATTCAAAGTAACGGTTGTCACGTAGGAAAGTGGTTCAGTTCTGTACCCAGGATGCCCAAATTAGATAGATGAGTATTTACAGAATGCCATCTAGCGGAAGATAATTAGTTATTGTTAAGAGGAAATATTAATCAAATTAGAGAAAATACAGTATTTGTCCAAATTCTTCAAATACTGTCAATTTTAACCCTTTCCCAAACAATCCCTGGTTTTCACGACCCTGAGAAGAAAGCCTTCTGAAAACATTGTGGGAAAAAGAGAAAATGCTGGTAACCAGCATTTTTCCTTTTCTTGCAATGTTTTCTTCTCTTTCCAAAACAAGTTTCAATTTATAGTCAACATTTATTTTATCATTTGCAAATGCTTTCAGTTTGGACTAGTCTAAAATTATGTCATTTAGTAAAGAGTTAATCAACTAATGTACATGAGTTCATCATTTACGTTTCATTTCTATGGGAAGCCACTATAAGGGAGGGCACTTTTATTAGGAGATATACAGCAAGAACACAAGCCATGATAATTTTAATGATGCAAGTAATAAACATAGAACAGGGCTCAAGTAGTACAAACAAATTTTTTAGTCTTGGAACAGGACAACTAAAATAATTATTGTTGCATGGTTCATTTCGGAAATATTACTTTCAGACAGTATCAGTGTCTTTTTACGGTTGACTGACTTCATAAAAATAGGGGAAACAGGTATTCCTCTCCCCTAAAATGCCCCTTGTACTGTCTATGTCATAAAGCGATGCATTTTACCTGTCTTACATTTTATGTGTTTGTTTTGTTATGTTGTGTATGTCAACAAAGGCTAAAATTATCATCTGAGAGCAATGCTTTCCCAATTCAGGGGAAAGGTAGATGATATAAGATCAGTTAAAGAGGCCCTTATTCTCGTTTTCAGCCAGTTTTAACTCATTTTGTCTATATTTTATCAAACTATAGTCAGTCTTATATCTTCATGCCAACTATTGCGCCCGAGGGTTGCAAGGTTGCATAGATTACGGTCGACAGAAAATGCATTTTGCCGAGTTGCAGCCTTCCATGTAAACAGATCGTCGTTTCCAGTTTTGAATCGCAGGTTTTCGATATATCTGGGTATACGCTTGGGTATATTTGTATGGTGACCATGCATTCTGTCACATGATGATAGATGACCTCCCTGTTTCTAATGAGGTAAACAAAGGAAAATAGATGCTTTTCTATAGCAGCCTCAATTTTCAGACAGAGGTAATACGCAAATTACACTGTATCCGATTTTAGTGCAAACAAACGATAAATTTCTGTGATGCACCGCCATTGTTTACAGCTTTGATCATCAGCCAGTTTTCTTCTGGCCAATGTTCGGTTTGTTATACAAATCTCAGCGTTTTTTTTTTTCACTTACACCATACATGTCTGTAATTTATCCATGTTTACACAAAGGACTGATTTCTGTACCATTCTAAATTGTTAGAAATTTAACTGTGTTTTTGCTCAACGGCTGGAGACGGCATCTTTAACAAATAATTTTTTTGCGGACTGATCTTGCTTTAAACTGGTTTCTTAGTGTAATATGAGTGGGATGAACATTCAATGTGCACATTTTGTCTTAACCCATTACCACACAATCCCTACTTTTGACGCCCCTGAAAAAGAAGCCTTAAGAAAACATTGTGGGAAAAGGAGAAAATGCTGGTAACCAGCATTTTCTCCTTTTCCCACAATGTTTTCTACCCTTCACAAAACAAATTTCAAATTTTCAGTCACTTTTATTTTGTCGTCTGCAAATGCTTTCAATTTGGACCAGTCTAAAATATTGTCGTTTGGTAATGAGTTAACTCAGACCAGGCAATAATAATATGGTTGCAACATCCCAATAGGAAGTATTTGCAGAAAATGCATTCAATTTGACTCCAATGACAATATTGCCTTTCAAAGGATAGAAAAAATGGTTACTAGCCTTTTCTTCTTTAGTCATTATATCTTCAAAAGGTATTTTTCCTGAGGGTTGTTAAACCTTGGGCTGCATTCACCAACCATTCTTAAGAACATTCTTAGTCTTATTCTTCAGAATTTGGTCAATGTGAAAGTAATAGAATCTGGTTTAGCCAATCAGAAGTTCTGTTACTTTCACGGTGAAACAATCTTGAAGAATAAGACAAAGAATGTTCTTAAGAATGGTTGGTGAATATGAAACCTGGACTTATTCCGTAAAGAGTTACAGATAAAATTATTCAACCAGGAAGAAGGTTATGATTTTAAAATCCTTGCTTGATAAATCTTATGAAGTCAGATGCTTAACGGAAAAATAATGCAATTTAACCCTTTCCCAAACAATCCCTGGTTTTTACGACCCTGAGACAGTAGCCTTTAAAAAACATAGTGGGAAAAGGAGAAAATGCTGGTAACCAGGTTCACCTAAGAAACATCCCTGTGACACTATTTTAAAATATGGCAAGCCGTTTCAGAGGAGATTTTTCCATTTGGTTGCCATGGCAACCAAAGTTTTTGACGGAATCAAATTGTGAACAATTTTTAAAGTGGAACAATCCAGCCAAGTTTGGTCCAAACTGGCCAAGTGGTTTAGGAGGAGTTGATGTTTAAGGTGATCCTAAAAGCTCCCCTTGAGCATGTTGTGCTCAGATGAGCTGAAAACAGTCAAAGTTCGCAAAAAAATTCTTAGAAATGACAGAGATGTTAGCGAATGTCGAAGATTTTGCATAAAGATGATGCACACATCGCCACAAACAGGGCTATGATATGGCTTGCAACACACAAAAAAGTTCATTTGGACATTTGCATAAAGTGTCATTTTGGATCGGCCTGCGCAGGCTAATCCGAAACGACACTTTCGTTTTTTTTGTTATTTTCTATTTTGCAAGAGTCTACTATAGTACACAATCTACTGTAGTCAAAAAGTGCCATCTCGGATTAGCCTGCGCCAGCTGCGCAGGCTAATCTGAGATGGCACTTTTCGCAAATGTCCGAATGCCCCTTTTTGCATGTTACAGGCCATATAATACCTCAATATTTTCTTCTTCAACAGTTGAGGCAATGACATAGGTTTACCTGTGATGAACTTAATTTCAGAAATGCTGATGAAAAAAATAGAAATTAAACCTTTTAATCTTTTACCATTGTCAATTTTTCCTTTCTTCCACATTTTCAAATACAAAACACATTGCTTCTAGCATGATCAAGACATGGCTATAAGCCAAGCAACTCTCAAGAAATCCCACCTAGATATGAAAATGCTCTGAATGGATGTCATCTTTGACTGCAATTTTTGCATTTTTTTCCTGCCCACTGACTTTGCTATGATTAGATTTCATGCATTTGATGTGAATTAGGCATTTTTTCAAAATCTGTAAACATAAAAAATGTTTGTTGAATTACCTCCCTTCAGTGATTTCTATCACTTGGTTTAAGGAACATGTCATTTGAATATCAACTGTGACCCTACTTTTTTGAACTCTAATTTCCATTGTCTGCGCATGTCATCGAAGATTCGACCTGTCTTATGTGACGCATCACTAGCCCCGATATCCGGAAACTGTAGTACATGTATTACACTCTATAAAGTAGCAATGTAGAAAATAGCTTTTATCGATATGTTTGTAGATAAATAAGACCTGTTTCAGCTCTAGATTTCTCTACGCTGTACATGATAAACATGTCAGAAAATCAGGTCTGTATTCATCAACCATTCTTTAGAACATTCTTAGTCTTATTCTTCAGGTCTTATTCTTCAGAATTCTGTCAATGTGAAAGTAACATAGCTTCTGACTGGCTAAACCATTTGGTTTAGCCAATCAGAAGTTCTGTTACTTTCACAGTCAGGAAATCTTGAATAAGACCAAGAACCTTCTTAAGAATGGTTGCTGAATTTAGACCCAGAACAAAATAGTAATGTTTGACCTACCCATGAAAGGGATCCAAGGCTATTGCACGTGGTTGATCCAGGTTTTGCCAGTACAACACTTTCCGATGACTTCCATCCAAATTGCTGACCTCAATGCGATTGGTTTCAGCGTCGGTCCAGTAAAGTTTCCTCCCAAGCCAGTCGCAAGCCAAACCATCTGGAGAGACAAGTCCTGTTGTTATAATGCTGTTGGTGGAACCAGAAGGGTGCTGATGGACTACTGTCCGCATGATCTTTTCCAGGTTGATGTCAGTCCAGAAGATGAACCCCTCGTTGTAGAGAAAGTCCACAGCTGCTGCATCGTCAAGGTTTCTGGCAACAACGGAGACAGATTTTCCATTTCCGCCGATATCAAACATACGAATGTCCTTTCTGTTGGCAAACAGGAGCTGGGGATTTCCTGCAATTCAATAGAGAAACGAAAATACAGTGAAGTATGTCTAAATTACTACTTCTACTAGCTTGTTAGTGGACAATGCCAAATTTTAATGACTTTGCAAAAGAAGGCCTGTGAAAATACTGTGAGAAAAAGAGGTAAATCAGACCTTTAATCTTCACTGTCTGCTTTGCTGATTTATTCTGGACAAAATCTACCAGGTTATTGCAATTTTTTTACGTTATTTATTTTAAAGGTCTAAAAAGTCTGTTGGATTTTTTCAGTGCACTATGACCTGAAAATGCTCATCCCAACAAGCCAGGGGTATAGGTTCAAGATCAGACCACATGTTTAGTGAAGTCTGATCTTGATCTATGCCATTTTCAAAATCCACAATAAAAAGTGTTCGACATTGATCATAAGCTCAGTTTAGAGTGAGCTACCTACGTGAGAAGGCTTCTGAAAACATTAATTTGAAAAGAAGAAACTGCCGAAGACCAGCAGTTTCTCCTTTTCAAAGATGTTTTCTATCTTTCCATCGGCAAATCTCCTTATTTGAGCCACACTTGATTTATTGTCTATAAAATGGTCAATTAGAACAATTCTAAAATCTTGCCTTTTGGTGAAGAGTTAACACTTTACCCCATAAGGCATTTCTATGGTATCTCTAATTGAGCCTAAATAACAGCAAGTATGAAGCTGTTTCTTATGTGTATATTACACCTTTTGATAGCCTAGAAAACATTGTGGCAAAAGATGCCATTGCTTGTCAAGAGCAATTTCACCTTTTGCCACAATGTTTTCCAAAGGCTCATATAAGCAATGCTTAGAAATGAGTATCTATGGAGTAAAGGGTTAACTCTTTTCTATACCAATAATTTTAGATAGCAATACTGGAAATATTTGCAGACAACATCAAAACTCTCATGTTGCCAAAATTGATAACAGTTTTCTTTTAAAGGTGGGAAAGCATTTTGGATGAAAAACATATGAAAATGTTGAATAACAGGAGATTTCCTTTTCTCACAATGTTTTAACTTTTTAGCTTTCTCCATGAAAGTAACAGTATTAACATTCTACAGAGCTTTCTGTCTCATTCTCCAGCATTTCCTCAATTTGAAATGTTACACAACTCCTGATTGGCTAAACAGTTTGGTTTAGCCAATCAAAACTGTTTAGCCAATCAGAAGTTGTGTTACTTTCAAGTTTAGAAAACCATGGACTATAAGACCAAGACTGTTCTCAAGAGTGGCTAGTGAATATGGTTCAAGGACTAAAAGGGTTTTATAAATTGATACATACAGCTGGATTTCTCCTGGTTTGACACTGACAGATGCAAGAGATAATGCTCGGAGGTTTAGACATGGTGAGAAAAAAAATAAATAGGTTCGCCCTTTACCAAACCATCCCAAATTTCAACGACCCTAATGAGGACGGCTTTTGAAAACATGGTGAGAAAAGGAGAAAATGCTGGTAACCAGCATTTTCTCCTTTTTTCATAATGTTTTCTACCCTTTCTCACAGTTTTACTAATTTGAACTATATTTTTTATTTGTGGTATGCAAAAACTTCCAATTCATAAAAGTCAAGTTTTTTGTGTGTGTGTGTTAAAAGATTTAACCTAGTCTCACTTTGCCAACCCAAGTTTTCCCAAATTTTTAAAATTTTTAATCCAAAGGCAAAGTGAGACGACACCGTCAAATTCATTTTGTCCTCTGCAAATGCTTTCAATTTGGACCAGTCTAGAGTTTTGTGGTTTGGTAAAGAGTTATATAAACACAGTAACAATGTTCATCCTTTTTCACTCAGTCCTTTCCATTTCAGAAAAAACGTTTCTTTCCCTTCTTATATTTCTCCCGTGCGTTTGCTGGCGATACAGTAAATCGAGAGTTGAAAGCAAAAACAACATTGATTTATGAAATGCTCTTGCGTTCCTAACAGATACGATTCAACATTTACAGTTGCTATCTTTATTGCCATCTTAATGACTTTGTTTTGTCTGCGCAATCACAATAAATGCAACATGCAACTAATTGTTTAATTCAAAACTATCCTTTGTTTACGAATATTTTAGATTTAGCTCATAACCAAACGACAAAAATTTTAGGATTGTCCAAATCGAAAGCATTTGCAGACGATAAAATAAAAGTGACCGAAAAATTGAAATTTGTCTTTTGAAGGGTAGAAAACATTGTGGGAAAAGGAGAAAATGCTGGTTACCAGCATTTTCTCCATTTCCCACAATGTTTTCTAAAGGCTTCTTTCTCATGGGCCGTCAAAAGTAGGGATTGTGCGGTAATGGGTTAAATGGTTACCTGCGTACAACTTTTTCCAAACAACACAATTTTGAACTTGTCGAAAACTACAGCATTTGCAGACACCAGAGCTTCATGTACAAGAAATGATTTCATTTTTAAAATTGAATATTATTTTAATTATTCTCCCCTAAACCCTTTGTTGTGGGTACTCATTAAAATCGTCTCATTGAGACGATTATAATGAGTACCCACAACATACAGTTCTAAAGAGAAATAATGGATTTAGAATACCATCACTCCTTCTTATATGGGGCTCCGAGACAACATAATTTTGAAATCTCATTGAATATGTAGGATTCATCTTTCATTGGGCATTATATTATAGTGGGCAAAGGAGAAATTACTGGTCATCAGTAAATTCTTCCTCTACTCGCAAGGTATTCAAAAGCTTCCTTCATGCGAGTTGTTAAAACTCCGGGCCTGGTTTGCTAAAATGCAATCTTACGGCTCTTATCTTGCTCAGATCTGCTTGTATACGCAATTTCTAAATGCAGTTGAGTTTACGACTTCAAATGCTTCTCACTAAAATTAACAACTTAATTTAAATTCTCAAATCTTGAATTACCACAAATTTTCAGACTCAAATCAGCACAACAGATGAACTTAATTAACAGACTGAAAAAGTCACCAATTTTTCTGTGATGAGTCTCAAACAATGTTGACTCATTACAAAACAGCAACATTTTGGACTGGTCCAAATCGAAAGCAATTGCAGACAACAAATTAAAAGTAGCTAAAATGACACAATTTTTCCTTGATAAAACAGAAAACAATGTGGGAAAAGGCGAAAATGCTGGTAACCAGCATTTTCTCCTTTTCCCAAAATGTTTCGATGAAGCTTTTTTCTCAGTGTAGTAGAAAATTCAGACAGCATGGTAAAGGTTTAAACCATTACCACACAATCCATGCTTTTGAAGACCCTGAGAAAGAAGCCTTACGAAAACATTGTGGGAAAAGGAGAAAATGTTGGTAACCAGCATTTTCTCTCTATTTCCCACATTGTTTTCTACCCTATCAATAAACAATTGCAACTTTTGAGCCACACTGAAATTGTCGTCTGCAAATGCTTTCAGTTTGGACGGGGCTAAAATTTTGTCATCTGGTAAAAGGTTAACAAGCATGACCTCTTACAAAAAATAGACTGACCTATGGAATAATACCGGACCATTTATTTTTGACAGATAAATACCTGGGTGAGTAAACTTGAATCAGTCATGATTAGGTTGAGACAGTATTTACATAAACTAATCTTTTCCCTCTTCTACCTGTATCCCTTAATCCCTTGTTTAAACAAACTAAAAGAAAGGATGCTTTTTTTTAAAAACATTGTGGAAAAAGGAGAAAATGCTGGTAACCACTACCACGTTCAATTTCTTTAACATTTTTTAGTCACATTTCTTTTTTCATCTGCAAATGCTTTCAATTTGGACAAGTCTAAAATTTTGTTGTTTAGTACAGAGTTAACCCATTACCACACAATCCCTACTTTTGACGCCCCTGAGAAAGAAGCCTTTTGAAAACACTGTGGGAAAAGGAGAAAATGCTGGTAACCAGCATTTTCTCCTTTTCCCACAGTGTTTTCTACCCTTCCAAGAACAAATTCTATTTTTCAGTCACCTTTTTTTGTCGTCTGCAAATGCTTTCAGTTTGGACCAGTCTAAAATTTTCTCGTGTGGTAAAGAGTTAAGGTAAAAAAAAATTTCCTACATGGCACAGGGCTAATCCACGACGCTTTTCCATATTCATACAAAAACTTTTGACCACCCCCACCTGACAAGTAGCTTGCAAAAATTAGTATTCGCAAAAAAAAAGCTGTCGCTGAATGTGACTTAGTACCCCTGCCAGCTTGGCGCTTTGACAGATAGAGGCAATTACTAGTATTTTGTACACAGTCAGACACAAGGATGGATACACAGACGGATACAGAGAGAGACAGGCTGATTCCAGTAAACCCTGAAAACATTCCTTTTGCAGGTGTATAAATAACAGCCAAAATAGAGGCTGCACATTCCTATTGTAGACAAATCCCATCACTAAAGGTCTACGGCCCCCCAAAACTCATCTGTAAATTAACCAGCCAATATAGCTCAGTAGGTAGAGCGTAGGACTCGTGAACACAATGTTTCGGGTCACTACAGGTTGTGGGTTCGGATCCCCGACTAAAATTACTTTAGAGTCTTTCGGATGAGACATTAAACCAAGGTCCCGTGTGACGGTACTATACACAGAGCACCTTAAAGAACCAGGCGAAGCTCTCAGTAGTTTCAACCTGTATCCTTGCACTATCCCCCCGTAACAACTAACCTTCTTCTGGGGGCAATGCTCAGATGGGCAACCGGTAGTGACGATAAATAAACGGAAATAACCAAACCAAACCAATCATCTGTAAACATTGGTGTTTATGAGAAGGTTATTTGGCAAATCTCAGCAGCTTCTGTTGTTTAACTCTTTACCACACAATGACGACTTTTAATGACCCTAAGAAGGAAGCCTATTGAAAACATTGTGGAAAAAGGAGAAAATGCTGGTAACCAGCATTTTCTCCTTTTCCCACAAAGTTTTCAACCCTATCAAGGCAGAACTGCATCATTTGATCCACTATGAAATTGCCTTCTCCAAATAATTTCAATTTGGATAGGTCTAAAATTATGCTGCGTGGGAAAAGGTTAATATTAGAGCTGTAGACGCACTTAACTCAAGGTTTTTTCAGATCTGTATATTTTTGGATAGATTCCTTGAGGTATGGAATACTTATTGCTTTTAAAGTCAGTGTAGGTCAAGATAAGAATACAGATAGTAAGCAGTCTGATCTTGGAAATACAGTTTCTGCTACTTTAAGAGAAAACTAGAGCTGTTACTGAACTTGACTTAATACCCCCGCCAGCACTTTGACAGGAAAAAAAGTGTCAAGTTCAAGGGGAGATAATTCCTCAACCAGGAAGAGTTGACACTTGAAAATTGCGTCTTGCAAATCTTCAATATATGTTCAGTATATGTGCAGTTTCAATACAATTGAAGGAAAACTGTAGGAGGAGTTCGCGACACAAAATAACTAGTATTTTGTACACAGACCGACACACGGACGGACGGACGGACACACTGACAGACAGGCTGATTCCAGTATACCCCTGAAAACATTTGCTTTGCAGGGGTACAAAAAGTCAATTACTCTTCTCAATACAACCTTGATATAGCAATACTTCTTCTCTTTTTAACTACAATGGTTTATTTGATAAGCCCTTTACAAGCCAACAAAATGTTAAACCTGGCCCAATTGAACAGTTTTGTGAAGACAGTTTTTTCAAAGGCCATTTACTGCTAGAATTTGTGGGTGAAAAAGTAGAAAACATCAGGGAAAAAGAAGAAAATGCCGATTTCCCTCAAATTTCTTCAAAAGTGTTTTCCCTGAAGTGTTGCTCAAACACATGTTTGCGTGGTGAAGGATAAATTCAGCCCTCTGTGACACAACTCTTTACCAAACAACAAAATTGAGACTGGTCCAAATTCAAAGCACATGCAGAAGACAAAATATCAAAAATTGAAATTTGTTTCCGGCAAGGTGAAAACATTATGGGAAAAGGAGAAAATGCTGGTTACCAGCATTTTCTCCTTTTCCCACAATGTTTTCAAAAGGCTTATATCTCAGGGCCGTAAAAGCCTGGGACTATAGCGTAAAGGAGTCAATGTTTACCAAAACGACAGAATAGATCTGCCCAAACTGATAGCATAAATGCACAGGACAAACTTAACCATTCACGTTATGGTATCTTTTTTTCAGAATTGTGATAAAATTGTAAGAAAAAGGGAAAATACATTAAAAAACCCCTTTTCCCGTAATGATTTCAAAAGGCGTCTCAATCTGGGTCATTAAACTTCAGGGATTGTGTGATAAAGGATTAAATTTACTGTTCCATCTACCTTTCAATGTTGTGACAGGTGTCAAAATGGGATTTGAACTGCGGCATGAAAAAAGTTCACAGCTGATTGACTGAAAGTACATTAATTTTACTTTTATCAGTTGTCACTGGTTTTTTAACCATTTACAACATAATACCGACCTAAGAAAGAAGCCTTTTGAAAACAATTTGGGAAAAGGAGAAAATGCTAGTAAAAAGCATTTTCTTCTTTTCCCACAATGTTTTCTATCCTATCAAAAATTGCAACATTGAGCTACATTGAAATGGTTGACTGCAAACTTTTTCAATTTTGACAAGGCTAAAATTTTGTCTAGTACCGAGTTAACCCTTAACTAAACAATCCCTGGTTTTTACGATCCTGACATAGAAGCCTTTTGAAAACATTGAAGGAAAAGGAGAAAATGCTGGTAACCAGCATTTTCCCTTTTTTCCCCACAATGTTTTCTCCCCTTTCCATAACAACTTTTAATTTTTCAGTCATATTAATTTTGTCTGCAAATGCTTTCAATTTGGACCAGTCTAAAAATTTGTCATTTGAGAAAGAGTATGGCACTATTTTGCTTATATTCCTGCAGCTAGTGCATCAAATCACTGAAGTTGGTAAGATTTGTCTGAACAGAGTTTATCCCATGCTAGGCTGGGGCTCTGTAGTGCCTTGTAAAAAGAAATTCCCATCCCAGACCAGTCCCTCCATCTGAACTTAGCTTTCCTAGATATATCTTCCATATATTTTGCAGTCTGACCTTGATCTTACGCTGATTTCATGTGCAATCAGATCCAATTTCTGCACTGAAAATGTTAATAACTTAACCCTTTCCCAAACAATCCCTGGTTTTTACGGGTCTGGAATAGTAGCCTTTCGAAAACATTGTGGGAAAAGAGAAAATGCTGGTAACCAGCATTTTCTCCATTTCCCACAATGTTTTCTAATCTATCATAGACAGAAATCATCTTTTCAGCAAGATTTGAATTGTCGTCTGCAAATGCTTTCAATTTGGTCTAGTCCAAAAGTTTGTCGTTTGGGAAAGGGTTAAATAATTTTTCTATTAGCTATTTTGGCTCAAGCTTTGTGATGACATCTCAGTATGAATTTTTGAACTTAGCCTTTTACCAAACGACAAAATTTTAGACTGGTCCAAATTGAAAGCTTTTGCAGACAACATAATGAATGTGACCAAAGAATTAAAATATGTTCTAGGAAGGGAAGAAAACATTGTGGGAAAAGGATAAAATGCTGATTAACAGCATTCTCTCCTTTTCTCACAAAGTTTTCAAAGGACTACTTTTTCAGGGCCATAAAAACCAGGGATTGTCTGAGGAAGGATTAAAAATCACTAAATACATCCCCAAAATTGTAGTTTTCCCACAATTTTAGAGATGGCCTTGATAAATTTTGTTACTGTATTGGTATTTTGGATTGATCTTTATTTCTTTATTTGAAAAAGATTCAAGCTTTGAATGGCTCAGCGGCAAGGTGGACGAACAGTAATCTGGCAATCCTAGGCTTGATCCTGACTCGAAGCAGTATTCTGTTTGTTCTTAGAGTAATTTCTGGTGATGCACTTCAGAGCCGAAGCCTAGAATTGCCAAAACTCTGTACACACATGAATATGCTGGCTGTTGTCATGATAATCATGACTGAAATATAACTGAAAGCAGCATAAAATACTATTTACCCATTACCACACAATCCCTACTTTTGACGCCCCCTAAGCAAGAAGCCTTTTGAAAACACTATGGGAAAAGGAGAAAATGCTGGTAACCAGCATTTTCTCCTTTTCACACAGTGTTTTCTACCCATCCCAGAACAAATTTCTAGTTTTTAGTCACCTTTATTTTGTCGTCTGCAAATGCTTTGAAGTTGGACCAGTCTAAAATTTTCTCATGTGGTAAGGAGTTAACCAACTGTGAAGCAACCATAGGGATTTAGTCCAAAGGCCTTTTGCTACTCTGAAAACTCTGAACATGTTCTAGGTCAATGGAGTATTTCAGAACACTTTGCCGTGTTCCTCAGAACATGTTCTGACTGTTCTTATCCAATCGAGGTGTAGCACACCTGCTGAACGGTTGCTAGGTGATACAAGATGGCTGAAAGACGGCCAATTCTTCATGGCAAAATTTGCAAATGTCCTTTTTTATGATATGAATGCCATAAATAGGAGTATAGTAGACTCGTCTCTATCTCTCTCTGCAGCTGATCATTTCCTCAACCAACAGAGCTTAGACAGTAGCTCTTGCAACAGCCATCATGCCAATGTACTTTCATTTCGATATGGTTTAGAACAACATTCCGAACATGCTCCATTCAGAACATATTTCTGGAACAGTGTATTGTGTTCTGAAATATTTCTTTTGCACATTCCAGAACAGCATTCAGAACAGGTGAGAGGAATAGGCCCCAAGTCAGCGTCTAGTTGAAACAATGACCAACCATGAGAGACATTATCTTTTGGCAATGGTCATCATCAACTATGTGAAAGAAATTAGCAAAGTTAGGGATTCAAACCTTCGACCAAAAAGTTTCAAGACCTGTATGTTAACAACTGAACGACCCAACTTGGCTCATGGCTTTAAAGATATCCTTGTGAAATAAGGTCAGTAAGAAATACATGTAAACCCATTATCACACCATCCTGACTTTTAACGACCCTGGCATAAAAAAGCCTTTACTGAAAACATTGTGGGAAAAGGAGAAAACGCTGGTAACCAGCATTTTCTCCTTTTCCTACAATGTTTTCTATCCTATCGATGAAAAGCTACAATGAAACAATTATCTGAAAATCTAAAATTTGTCGTCTGGTAAAAAGTTTAACCCACTACAACACAATCCCTACTTTTGAAAGCCTTAAGAAAACAATGTGGGAAAAGGAAAAAAACGCTGGTAACCGGCATTTTCTCCTTTTCCCGCAATGTTTTCTACCCTTCACAAAAGAAATTTCAAAATTTCAGTCATTTTGTCGTCTGCCAATGCATTCAATTTGGACAAGTCTAAAATTTTGTCGTTTGGTACAAGAGTTAACATTGTGGCCTATGCAGAAATTACTCATTATGATTAATTTGTACTTGTGCTACAATATTTTCAAAACTGCGGTTTTGTGGGTAAACTCTTAACTCATGGACAAAATTTCACACTTATATAAAAAATATGGAATTCAAACTTTTATACTGAGTGAACTTACAGACAACAAATATATCTAGCTATTAAAATAGATGGAATATGTCTTCAACACGGTAGGAAGCAGTATGAAAAATATGTCTCATTTTCCTATGTTGTTTTCAAAAGCTTTCTTACTTAGGGTCCTTGACAAAATGGGATTGTTTGGAAAAGAAATAAAGTAAGAGTCACAATTGGTAGCTTGTATTACACACTTTCCCACATGAAGAGAACAATTTGACACTTCAAATCTTGGGCAAAATTAACTCTCTATTGAATGACATTGTAAAAAAAAAAACAAAAAAAGATCTCATTAAAGATTTTTTTCTGACTGGTTGTTGTAAAGTAAGCATTTATAAAATGTGATGAACGTTTCGTAATTCCCATTCTGATTTCTACAATTTTTTTTACCCTCCTGTATGTCATGACCCCTGCTTATGAAGGACTGGGATAATCATGTCAACCATTAAAGTGTTTTTCAATTGAGGTCCATTATAGTTCACAATTTTTTTTGGTTGTGGGATAAACTGCATTTTCTTTTCTAACCCTTTTCCAAATTATCCACGTATGTTTCCCTTACTGCAGAGTAATTTTTCTATGAACTCTTTACCATATGAGAAAATTTTAGACTAGTCCAAAACTGAAAGCATTTGCAGACGACAAAATAAAGGTGACTGAAAAATTAAAATTTGGTATGGGAAGGGTAGAAAACGCTGTCCCACAGTGTTTTCAAAAGGCTTCTTTCTGAGGGTCGTTAAACGTAGGGACTGAGTGGTAAAGAGTGAATCATGTTTTTCCAACAACAGAATGAAAGAATTCTTATTCTGACCCTGTTGTCATCACTGTAGAATGTTCAGCTTTTCTAACAACCAAAATTTTTCCTACAACTCGATAACTGAACAAAAAAACCTTACTCTTTTGACCATGATCCCTGAACTCAATAACAAACGACAAAATTTTGGACCTCTCCAAATTAAAGCATTTGCAACAAAATAAATGTGAATCAAAAATTGATTTTTGATTTTAGGAGTGTAGAAAACACTGTGGGAAAAGGAGAAAATGCTGGTTACCATATTTTCTCCTTTTCCCACAATGTTTTCAAAAGGCTTCTATCTCAGGGTCGTAAAAAGTCTGGATTGTGTGGTAAACAGTTTTAACTCATTACTGGATGACAATTTTTTACACTGGTCCGAACTGAAAGCATACACAGACAACAAAATAAAAGTGACTGAAAATTAGAAATTTGTTTTGTGAAGAGTAGAAAACATTGTGGGAAAAGGAAAAAAAATTGGTTACCAACATTTTCTCCTTTTCCAACAATGTTTTCTAAAGGCTTCTTTTTCAGGGTCGTCAAAAGTAGGGATTGTGTGGTAATGGATTAAAGGTGGCCCTTCAGAATTTGGGACGAAAAGTTTACAAAAATACAAAAATATCATCCTTATACTCCTAAAACCTTATAATCGTCATTCATAAAACTCCAGTAGTCGAAAACCATCCAACAACATGAGAAATTAGAGATTTACTACGGCCAAGGTCGGCATTGACGGGAAACACGTTCTATTTTTACATGAACTACTCGCTCATTTACATACCGGAAATACACAGATGAAGCTTCAAGCTTAGCGTCCAAAGAAGATATTTATTATTATGAAAAATAATTACATGTTTGTTATGTAATGGAATTTAAGCGTCATAAGTCATGTGCCTGTCACTTAACATTCCCACAATGCATTTTTTTTTATTTTTGGCACGAAATCTAAAAATAGCTTAAGAGGCTGCGTAGCCTTTTAAGGGAATACCATCAAAATATTTTTTTTGGGTAATTTAATGATTCTTAATTATTGATAATTTGTATTGTTTTTTTCATATAAATTTCAGTGATATATATATTTTTTGATTTGGTGTGATGTGAAAATTCCAAGTACCACCTTTAATACAGAACCATATTTCCCTTAATACAGAATCATGTTTTCCTTAACCCATAAGTGACTGAAAATTTGAAATTTGTTTTGTGAAGGATAGAAAACATTGTGGGAAAAGGAGAAAATGCTGGTTAACAGCATTTTCTCCTTTTCCCACAATATTTTCTAAAGGCTTCTTTCTCAGGGGTGTCAAAAGTAGGGATTGTGTGGTAATGGGGTTAATACAGAAAGTGCAATTTCTCTATTGACCATTCATGCTTTCCTTTCAACAGATTGAAAAAATTCCTCCACAGATTCTATTTTACTGCTGACAGAACGAGCATTTTCTATATTGACCAGGTTTTTTTCTTCAACAGTATTGGAAAAATGATATGACCATGCCATGTATTCCCTACTACAGATTGTCCAATTTATGTATTGCCCATGTTTGCCTTACAATAGAAAAAGGAAACTCCACTGCTGTCCATGTTTTCCTCAACATAGAGTAAGCAATCCAAAAAATAATCTTTCTATTGTGGTTTGTCATTTAATAAACCACTGTTGCGAGTTATGAGGCAAAATAAATAATCCAAGAGAGCGATTGCCAGAGTGGTTTATTCATTGTGCCTCATAACTCACATGGTTTATCTAAGAAATAATCATCTTTCTATAATGGTTTATAGGTCAATAAACCACACTTGTGAGTTATGAGGCACTATAAAAAATCTACAAGGGCGATAGATAGCCCAATTGATTTATTCACTGCACCTAATAACTCACAACATGGTTTATTGGATAAGAAGACTTTACCGAAAATAATTACATGTTTATTATGTTAGGGAATTTAAAAGCGTCATTAGTCACGTGCCAGTCACTTCACATTCCAACAAGGCTTTTTACATTTTTGGTGCAAAATCTAAAAATACCTTAAAAAACCTATATATACTACGTAGCCTTTTAAAGGAACACCATCAATTTTTTTTTGTAATTTAATGATTACTAATTATTATTGATTTGTAACTTTTTCTCATATAAATTTCAGTGATACATATATATATATTAATATATAGTGAGATGTGAAAAATCTAAATACCCACCTTTAAAGGTGGGTATTTAGGTTTTTCACATCACACCAAATTAAAAAATATATACATCACTGAAATTTATATGTAAAAACAATACAAATCGTCAATAATTAAGAATCATAATATTACAAGTAAATTTTTTTGGGGTGGTATTCCCTTAAAAGGCTACGTAGCCCCTTAACCCTTTCCCAAACGGCAAATTTTGGACCAGACCAAATTGAAAGCATTTTGCAGTTGACAAATCAACAGTTGCTAAAAAGATGATTTTTCTACATGATAGGGTAGAAAACATTGTGGGAAAAGGAGAAAATGCTGGTTACCAGCATTTTCTCCTTTTCCCACAATGTTTTCAAAAGGCTTCTATTCCTGACCCGTAAAAACCAGGGATTGTTTGGGAAAGGGTTAAGCTATTTTTAGATTTTGCGCCAAAAATCAAACAAGCATTGTGGGAATGTTAAGTGACTGGCATGTAACTAATGACGCTTAAATTCCATAAAATGACAAATATGTAATTATTTTCCATAATGTCTTCTTCGGATGCTATGTTTGAAGCTTTGTCTGTGTATTTCCAGAATGTAAATGAGCAAGTTGCTCATGCAAAAATAGATTGTGTTTCCCGTCGCCTCGACTTGGGCTGTAGTAAATCTCTAATTTCTCCTGTTTGTCGGATGGTTTTCGACTATTGGGGTTTTATGGATGAAAAATATAAGGCTTTGGGAATATAAAGATTACTTTTTTGTATTTTTGTAAAATTTTTGTCTCAAAATCTGAAGGGCCACCTTTAAGCCAGAAGAGCTAAAAGAGATACTTATGTGTCAAATAAATGGATTCATAAGGTGTCACTTCACAGTTCAAAAGTCTTTACTGACACAAAAATTAGTCTATTACCAAACAATAAATTTCTTTAATCTGATAAGTCACAGAGGTATAAAAATCTATATACACACATCATGTCAAAAATGTCAAAATCTATAGCACTAAAACCTATTTTGTCAATTCAAATAAAACATTCAATGCAGTCATGGCGCTTTAGCCATCATAAGTTTATATAACATAGAACTGTTACTTGTCCCCAAGATATTTCAATCCTTTCCCATTCGTTACATACATTAAACTCACTAAAATATGATAAAATTCTGGAATGGACCCTACTGAAAGCATTTGCAGAAAACAAATCTAGCATTGCTCAAATGATAATTACTGCCTATGATCGGCTTCTTTCTCAGGGTCGTCAAAAGTAGGGATTGTGTGATAATGGGTTAATTGAATGTATGGTGTTAACCCTATTTACAACATACTGATAGTTTAGTTTTATCATGGTGGCCAGTGCACCTATTCATGTTTTCTTTCAGTTTCTTTTACCAGTAATCCGCACAATATTTTTCAACACCAGCTGCTTTCCCACCTGACAATGAGGGGAAAATATCCCGTTTCAACAATGATTATCATCAATCCTTGTGAAGAAACCCTTTTCTTGCATTACCTACAGTGCTTCCATGGCTCTGCTTTACCCTGTATTATAAGAACCCCTAGAAAATTGGTTTTCAAAACATTATGGAAAATGCAGAAAATGCTGACTGTCAGCATTTTCTCCTTTTCCAGCAATATCTTTACCCTAAGAATAACAAACCCCATCAATTGAGCAACATCCTTTTCTTTGTTTGTAAATACTTTCAAAACTGACAATCCTAAAAAAAAATGCCAGCAAAGCAAAACTGTCTTTCATCCCCAAGTACTGCTTTTTTCACTGAAAATACAGGTTTCAAAACAATTTCAAATCTAAACTTTTCTACTTTGAACATTTTCTGCTTCAAACAAATGTTTAACTTAAAAATCATTTTCAACCCTTTGATCTATTAACAAGTTGTTTCAGATAATCAACAAGGTACAAAACTGCCAGTTAACCCTTTACCACATAATCCCGACCTGTAATGACTCTGAAAAAGAAAGCCTTTGAAAACATTTTAGGAAAAGGAGAAAATGCTGTTAAACCTTTACCTTGCAGGATTTAAAGACCCAGAGGCAGAAACCTCTCAAAAACATTGTTGGAAAAGACAAAAATGCTGGTAAATAGAATTTTCTTAAGTAACTAAAACTCAGATTTAGTACAACATTTAATTTGTCGTCTGCAAATGCTTGCAATTTGATCCAGTCTTAGACTAAGACTGAGAATGTTCTTGAGAATCGTTGGTAAATATGGACCCTCATGGGCGGATCCAGAGGGGGGGACCGGGGTTCCGGACCCCCCTGGAATTTTCGCAAAAATGTGGTTATTGGATTCGTGAAATGGTAGTGGTTTGATATTGCACAGCATTTATGTAAAATACAGTCATAAATTTAAAAAAAAAGGTTCTGAATGTGAAGACCTCCTCATGGTTAGAACTAGAAATATTGACTTTTCTTGTAAACGGCTTACATCCACTGAAATCCGGAAATCAAAGTATCATATAATAATGATCATGCGTTTTCAGTGGGACCCCCCCCTGAGAAAGATATCTGGATCCGCGCATGACCCTGTTAAAGATAAATTTTGAGAAAAATGAGGGAGAAGAAAATACTGGTAACATGCTTTGTCTTGTTTTCCAAAACTGTTTCCTACTCTTTAATTCTTCAACAATCTATAACATTTTTGACTACCCCAAATTGAAAACATTTGTAGAAAACAGATTTAACCCATTAACACACAATCCCTACTTTTGACACCCCTGAGAAAGAAGCCTTTAGAAAACATTATGGGAAAAGGAGAAAATGCTGGTAACCAGCATTTTCTCCTTTTCCCACATTGTTTTCTACCCTTCACAACACAAATTTCAAATTTTCGGTCACATTTATTTTGTCGTCTGCAAATGCTTTCAATTTGGACCAGTCTAAAATATTGTCGTTTGGTAATGGGTTAAGCAGCTTAAGTGATTGGTATAATCCAAGGGAGGGTAGAAAACATTGTGGGGAAAGGGGAAAGTGCCAGTTTCTCAGCTTTTCTTCCATTCTGTAAATGTTTCTAATGTTTTCTATCTAAGGGTCAAACATGATTGTTTGGTAAAGGATTATTTCTAAGATTCTAGACCTGTCAAAACCAAAAGCATATGCATATGCCAACTCAGATGAGGCTAAATTTGCGAGTAGTTTTTGAAACAAAAAAAAAACAACATTGTGAGAAAATTCTGCTACCAGCATCTTCTCCTTTTCCACAATGTTTTTGAGTCTTCTTTCAAAGGCAAGTTAAATTTCCGCATTTTGTGGTATAAGGTCAAAAAGCAAATATCATCACTCTTCCATATGATTTGTTTGCAACTATTACTGCTTTCAATTTGGACTAAAATCTAAAATGCTACGAGCCTCTTTCTCTCTTTCCCACAATGTTTTTGGAAGTTGTAAGCTGCAAGACCCGTCTACAAGAGGTTAATTGCGTTAAAAAGTACACACCCCATGATACCCATGTCACAATCGTAGACACTTCTGATAACTTCACCTGCCAACTGCCAAGATTTTTTTTTACCTATTATTCAATGCCTAACAAGACGGGACACTTCAAAATGGCACCAAGTTGTCCCTTTACTCTTTCCAAACCACAGACAACACCTGAAGCTTTTGAGGACAGTGTAGATCAAGATCAGGGCCTGTATTCACAAACCATTCTTGAGAACATTCTTAGTCTTATACTTCAGAATTCTGTCAATGTGAAAGTAATAGAACTTCTGATTGGCTAAACCATTTGGTTTAGCCAATCAGAAGTTCTGTTACTTTCACAATTAGAACATCTTGAAGCACAAGACAAAGAATGCTCTTACGGTAATTCTTTAACGAGCAACAAATTTATAGACTGGTCCAGCTTGAAAGCATTTGCAGATGACAAAATAAATGTGACTGAAACATCCAAATTTGACTTCGGAAGGTTTGAAAACATTGTGGGAAAAGGAGAAAATGCTGGTTACCAGCATTTTCTCCTTTTCCCACTATGTTTTCAAAAGGTTGTCTACCTCAGGGTCTTCAAAAGTCGTCATTGTGTGGTAAATAATGGTTGGTGAATAGGGAACCAGGCTGCACAGAATCAGGGTCCAAAAAATCTACTCATATGCTCCTCCTTACTAGTAAACATTTGATGAGGATAAGTGGATTGTCCTTCTTTGTCTAACTGTAGGGCCAGTGCAAAATGGCAAAAAGTAAGAATTTTTAAATTTTTTGGACCCTTAGAACGTGCAGTCTGATCTCTGATGTACACTGTTCACCACTTCATTCTGAATTATGACAGAAATGTGTCTTGATCTTGCAGTGAAACTATTTGCAGCTTTTGAGGAAATACTTCATATATTCAGTAATGAAAGAGTGGGGGGGTGGGGGGGGTTCGGTCTTTCTTCTCTTTCTCTTTGAAAGTGTATGCAATTGCATTTTTTACATACTGGTAGCTACGCTCCTAAACATAGAGATTCATTGTGGTAAGTTTGAACTTATTCCCATAAAAACTGTAGGAGGAGTTGTGCACACAAAGAAACTGCTAACGGAGAGACTGACGGACAGAACTGGGGCCACAACATAATACGACCCTTTTGGGCGTATAAAGAGAAGAAAATGCTAGTAACTGTATTTTCTCATTTTCCTAGAAAGTTTACTACTCTTCCTGAGATTAATACCAACATTTGAGATATGCAGCAATAAAGATTTAATTTCTTGTCTGGAAATGCAAAACTAAATGGTAGGAAGAATCACTTGAAACAGCAGCAGCACTTAACTATTTACCACACAATCCCGAGTTTTAACGACCCTGGGGGAGAAGTCCTTTGAAAACATTGTAGAAAAAGGAGAAAATGCTGGTAACCAGCATTTTCTCCTTTTCCCACAATGTTTTCTACCCTATCACATACAGAAATCGTCTATTTAGCTACAGTCTATTATATTGTCTGCAAATGCTTTGAATTTGGTCTAGGCCTGAATTTTGTCATTTGGTAAAGAATTAACTATTTACCAAACAATCCTGACTTAATAACCCTAATGAAAAGGTCTTTTGAAAACATTGTTGGAAAAGGAGAAATCGGGGGGAAAAAGAGGTGCTTTGCCTGTCCTGTAACAAAATATTTTTCAGGAAAAAAGCTGTAACTGCTTACAGCAACTTAAAAAGTTTACACAACAGGTCCTTACACAATTTTTTCAAACAACTGTCAATTATAGGAACAGAAATAGTCAGGTTTGTGTGATAATGAGCTAACATGCTCAAAAATGCATTTGTGCCCTTCACCACATGATGCCAACTTCTAATGATCCTGGGAAAGAAGCATTTTTTAAATCACTGTGGGAAAAGGAGAAAATGCTGGTAACCAGCATTTTCTCTTTTTCCCATGATGTTTTCTATACTTTATCAAAGAAAAGTTGTACCTTTTGAGCAACACTGAAGTTGTCGTCTGCAAATGCTTTCAATTTGGACAAGACTATAATTTTGTGGTCTGTTAAGGGTAAAGAGGTAATACAGCAGGAGGCCTTGCAGAACATAAGGGAAGATAAGATTCAGGGCAAAACATTTTCACATCAGTTGTAATTATCATAGCTCCATGCACCGATAAGCCAGTCTGCTAATGCTGCATCTGCTGTTAATTGTTTGACTGCCAAGGAAGTGAAATGCATCTTTTCAATCAATAACAGAAAACCTAAATCTTGCTTTTGTCTGAGCAATAAATTGTACCAAATAAATCTAAATGGAAAAACAAGAGGGCCATGATGGCCCTGTATCACTCCACTGGCTAACAAGTAAAAACACTACAATATTTGGCCAATTGGTTTTATACTTGAGGACATACAAAATTTTTTCTATAAAATCCTTCATTGTGACCTCCAGGCAAAGCCAAATTTGACCTCAAAGCTGTAATTACTTGAAACCTGGAGGTCCACAAGATAAAGCCCCATACCATATACATGTAATACAAGTCTAGAATGTGTGGTTATAAACAAGATGTTCAAACTTTTCTCAATAAAAGGCCCTGTAAAATATGAAACCTAATTGAAACAGGACTAAATTTAGTAGCCCTAGTCTTTATTTTGGTTAGTAAAGTTAGAAAGTTTTCACCACAAAAAATCACGTAAAAGTCGTGACCCCTGGGGACAAACTTGACCCCTATGCTATAATTTGGGCCTTCCTGGTAGAGGCCCGCTAGATAGAGCTACATGCAAAATTTGGTAGCCCTAGGTCTTATGGCTAGATATAAGTAGATTTTTTAAGATTTCCAATATGAGCCCATGTAAAACTTGTGACCCTCCCAGGACAGGGACAAATTTAATCCCAGGGCTATAATTTGGCCACCTTTGGTAGACAACTACTTCATAAAGCTAGATGCAAAATTGTGTAGCCCTAGGCCTTATGTCTTGGTATGAGAAGATTATAAATGTTTTCCCTTTATAAGCCCATATAAAACTTGTGACACCTGGGGCCGGGCAAAATTTGACCACTGGGCTATCATTTGGGCACTCTTGGTAGACAACCACTTGATAAAGATACAGGCCAAATTTGGTAGCCCTAGGCTCTATGGCTAGGTACCAGAAGGATTTTAAAGTTTTCCCTATATAAGCCCTGGTAAAACTTGTGACCCCAGGGGCGGGCCAATTTTGACCCCAGGGCTATTATTTGAAGGAACTTGGTAGAGGTCCACTAGATAAAGTAACATGCCAAATTTGTAGCCCTCGGCCTTATGGTTTCAGAGAAGATTTTTAAAAATTTCCAATATTTTTTAGTTTTGTTGCCATGGCAACCAGAGTTTTTGAAGGAATAAAATTCTTTCAAGGAATTCTGAAGAGGACCATGACAGGATCATTTCTGTGAAGTTTCATTAAAATTGGATGGGAAGTGTCAGAGAAGATGTTTGAAATAAAAGTTAACACACGCACGGGTGGCCGCACGACTGACACCGAGCCATGACATAAGCCCGCTGGCCTTTGGCCAGTGAAGCTAACAAGAGGAGCATTGGCCTTAAAGCAATCACCTGAATTTATTATCCTGGGTTTCATAAAGATGTGGATTGAAAATAAGGTCTGTTTATGAACTTAATGGATGAGTTAGGATGGGAAGGTCTTCCAGAACTTTGAGCCCGCTCATAATTTCTAGCCTTTCATCCCGTCCTGTAATTATTCAAAGGGACAACAAACTAAAATGAGATGGACATACTACAAACAGAACTGCCATACTTCGATCCCCAAAGACGCGGTGCAGTCATGAAGATAATGCGTTTGCACATTACTGAATGAAATTTCACATTCTATCTAGACCACAGACAGGTTTTACGATTTTGTTGACAGGGGTAAGACTTTCTAAGAACAAGTTTGGTGAGACAGGGACTTCAGGCATTATCAGGCCAAAATTACACATTCTGCCCTAACTGCAACACTTTCCAATCACATCAGGACGGGGTAAGATGTTCTAAGCTCTAGTTTGGTGTGATGGAGGCTTTAACCCATTACCAAACAATTCCTACTTTTGACGACCCTGAGATAGAAGCCTTTAGAAAACACTGCATTTTTCCCACAATGTTTTTTACCCTTCCCATAGCAAATTTTAACTTTTCAGTCACATTTATTTTTGTTGTCTGCAAATGCTTTTAATTTGGACCAGTAAAAAAATTTGTTGTGTGGTATAGAGTTAAATAACTTAACTCCGGAAAATCATTAAAAGGAAAAAGAAGCAGTTGGTTTGACTGTCATTGTTGTAAATGACTTCTTTCTCCTGTACAAGACTTTCAGGCAATGCCTGTTGTACTGACATAAATTAAACCATACAAAAGACAAATCTATTAAATTTGGGAGTATTGGCATTAAACCTTTACCAAACAACAAAATTTTAGACTACGGTAGTCCAAACTGAAAGCATTTGCAGACGACAAGATAAATGTGACTGTAATTTGAAATTTGTTTTAGGATGGGAAGAAAACATTGTGGGAAAAGGAGAAAATGCTGGTTACCAGCATTTTCTCCTGTTCCCATAATGTTTTTAGAAGGCTTCTTTCTCAGGGTCATTAAAAGTCGGGGTTGTGTGGTAAAGAGTTAAACCTTTACCAAACAATCTTTAGTTTTAACATCCCTGTAAAAGATGCCATTTTAATTCTCTACCAAACAGTCCCAACCTCTAACAACCTAAAGGAAGACGGCTTTTGAAAACATTGTAGGAAAAGAAGAAAATGCTGGTAAGTTGGTAACCAGCATTTTCTCAATTTCCACAATGTTATCTGCCCTTTCTAAGCCAAATCCCATCAATTAAATTATATGTCTGCAAATTCTTTGGATTAAGAAAAGTCTGGTTTAATGCGCAAGATTAATATGGACGTGTCAATTTCTGAGTGTTTTTTAAGCTAGTGACACGTATAAATATAGTATCCCATGTAAATACTATTATCAAGCTATGTCTCTCAAACATGTCAGTTGACGCTCGATGACATTTTCAAATAGTTTTTTTGCCCATTAATGTCAACCTTCCATGATATAAGGTAGACTATGTTCAAAGACTAAGTTTGGGTTTTACCCATTTTAACCATTTCCCAAACAAGCCCTGATTTTTAAATGTCTGCAGTAAAAGTCTTTGATAACACTGAGGGAAAAGGAGAAATTGCTTGTAACGAGCAATTTCTCCTTTTCCCACAGTGTTTTCTACCCTTTTTGAGAACTTTCTGCAATTTTCTCCAAGTTTAAAAATTGTCGTCTGCAAACTCTTTCGGTTCGGAAGGGTCCAAAATTTGTTGTTTAAGAAAGGGTTTAACTCTTTACCAAAAAAAACAAAATATGAAACTAATCCAAATTCAAAGCATTTGCAGACAACAAATTAAATGTGGCTTAACCCTTTACCAAACAACAAAAATTTAGACTGGTCCAAATTCCAAGCACTTACAGACAACAAAATAAGCATTTACAGACAAAGTTTTAGATAAAATGACTCAAAAATTAAATGAAATTGTTCTGGGAGGGTAGAAAAGATTGTGGGAAAAGGAGAAAATGCTGGTTACCAGCATTTTCTCCTTTTCTCACAAGGTTTTCTACCCTTTCAGAGACCAATTTCATAAATTTAGACACTTTTAATTAGTTGTGTGCAAATACTTTGAATATGGTCCAGTCTAACATTTTGTTGTTTAGTGTTAAAAGTTAAAAATGGTCAGCTTCAACACTTGACTAAACAAACCAATGGTATATCTCAAGGATAAGACAGCAAGTTCTGTACAGTCTGATCTTAATCTATGCCCTTCGTTAAAAGGAACTGTTTTCCCTATGGCGTGTAAAGGGTTAAACTCACCCAAATCCAAAGCATTTGCAGACGAAAACTGCTGTGATTCAAGTGATCAGGCCTGCCCAGGTGGCTCAGTGGTGAGCGTGTCGGACTCATGACCTGGTGGTTGTGAGTTTGATAACCGGTTGAGGCGAACTTTCTTTCTGGTGTATATTTGCCTCTCACCTCCACTGAAGCATGTGAGAAAAGCAGTAAGTGGCTTTGGAAAGAGAGTAGTGAAAGAAACGGTGTGAGAAAGCCAGGAAACACATGTGCGTCACCGACCGCCATGATGTGACCTTAGCTGTTAGTGGCGTTAAACCCCAATACAACAACCACCATCAAGTAATGAGGTTTTTCTTTGAAAAGAAACAAATACTAGTCCTACTTGAAAAAAAAAACAAAAATGTTAGTTAATATAAGCTGAGCCCTGTTTGCTCAGTTGGTAGTGTGCAGGACTTGAGAATAGGGGATCTTGGGTTCGATCCCTGGCTCTGCCAATTTTTTTCTTAGGACTAATGATAGTCATTGCTACAGCCTTAACCCATTACCACACAATCCCTACTTTTGACGCTCCTGGAAAAGAAGCCTTTTGAAAACATTGTGGGAAAAGTAGAAAATGCTGGTAACCAGCATTTTCTCTTTTTTCCACAATGTTTTCTACCCTTCAGTAGAATCACACAACAAATTTTAAAATTTCAGTCACTTTTATTTTGTCGTCTTCAAATGCTTTCGATTTGAACAAGTCTAAAATAATGTCCTCTGGTAATGAGTTAATTCCTCTCCCATCGGAAATGATCTTGCAACACAGAGTTTGCCGTCTGTACATGCTTTTAACTTGGTCAAGTTTTGTTGTGTGGTAAAGGGTAAAACCTTTAGTAAAGGGCTATGACATAATGGGAGGACACTATTTTGTCTGAATTCTTTACAAAATAATCCTATTTTAACACTTTACCAAACAACAAAATTTTAGACACCTCCAAATTGAAAGCTTAATGTAGACAACAAAATAAAAGTGAAATTGAAATTTTGAAATTTGTTTACTGAAGGGTAAAAAACATTGTGGGATAGGGAGAAAATGCTGGTAACCAGCATTCTCCTTTTCCCACAATGCTTTTCAAAAGACTTATCTCAGGGTCATAAAAACCCGGGACTGTTTGATTTAGGGTTACAGACCCTGAGGTAAAAACTTTTGTTAACATTTCAAAAATACGAGAAGATGCTCGTAACCAACACTTTCTCCTTTACCTACAATGTTTTGTGCTCTATCAAAACAAATTCTACCATTAAAAACATGTGTTATCGTCGCCTGATAATGCTTTTGATATGCACAGTCTATAATTTTATCACTTGGTCATAGCTTAACTTTTTACCAAATTACAAAATTTTAGACACGTCAAACTTGAAAGCATTTACAGATGACCAAATAAACGGGACTCAAAAGTTGAAAGTTGATTTGATTAGCGCAGAAAAATTTTGGGAAATTGTGAAAATTCTGGTTTCAAGATAGGAATTTCTTCTTTTTTCACAAGTTTTTTCAATAGGTCTTTCAGGGTTTTTATAGGTCAAAATTATGGGGTAAAGGGTTAATTTGCTTTTTTAAACTATTTACCACACAATCCCGACATTTTTACAAACCTGTGAAAGGAAGCCTCTGAAAACATTGTGGGAAAAGGAGAAAATGCTGGTAACCAGCATTTTCTCCTTTCCCACAATCTTTTCTACTCTTTCCAAATCAAATTTCAATTTCTGATTCGCATTTACTTTGTTGTCTGCAAATGCTTTCAATTTCGACTAGTGTAAAATCTTGTTGTTTGGTAAAGAGTTAAACCCTTGGGGGGAGGGGGAGGATGATGATAAGGGAGGACATTATTTTGACTGAAGGTGAGGGGCCATGAATAATCAATCTGCCAAAAATAATTAGTCATTGACACAAGAAAACAAACAATTCTCAAACAGACAAATACCTCTTTATGACATGACAAAACCTTAGAAATCATGTTACTAAGAATACAAACAGAAAACAAACCAACAACATAAAAAATTTTCTGTCAGTGGGTAGAAAAATATCATGAGAAAAAGGTATTTTCTCATTTTGCCTCCACATTTTCAAAAGTTGTTTTCCTCTGGGTCATTTTAACCCTCTACCAGGAGACAAAATTTTAGCCTTGTCCAAACTGAAAGCATTTTTCAGATGACAATTTCAAAGTGGCTCAAATGGTGCAATCTTTCTTTTATTGGTTAGAAAGCAGTGTAGAAACAGGAGAAAATACTAATAAATAGCATTTTCTCCTTTTCCAGAGTCACCAGAAGTCTGAATTGTATGCTAAAGGTTTTTAAACCCATTACCACACAATCCCTACTTTTGACGCCCCTGAGAAAGAAGCCTTTTGAAAACACTGTAGGAAAAGGAGAAAATGCTGGTTACCAGCATTTTCTCCTTTTCCCACAGTGTTTTCTAACCTTCCCAGAAGAAATTTCAATTTTTCAGTCACCTTTATTTTGTCGTCTGCAAATGCTTTCCGTTTGAACCAGTCTAAAATTTTGTGGTGTGGTAATGAGTTAACCCTTTACTCCACAGATACTCATTTCTACGCATTGCTTGTAGGAGCCTTTGGAAAACATAGTGGCAAAAGGTGAAATTGCTCGTGACGAGCAATTTCACCTTTTGCCACAATGTTTTCTACACTATCAAAAGGTGTCATATACACATAAGAAACAGCTTCATCCTTGGTTTTATTTAGGGTCAGTTAGAGATACCATAGAAATGCCTTATGGAGTAAAGAGTTAAACAGGACTGTTTTGTAAAGTGTTCACTTTTACAACCTCCAGGCTAGCTGGCACGTTACAGTGGGAGATAAGATTTACATGTTTTTACCCTCACTCTAGGCCTTACTCTAACCTTCCTATTTAACCCTTTACCACACAATCCCAACTTAAAACAACTATGAGAAAGATGGCAGGTTACTCATTTTCTACCTTCTCCACAATGTTTTCTATCCTTTCATGGACAGATATCAGTTTTTGGGTTACCTTTGTTTTGTCATCTGCAACTGCTTTCAATTTGGTTGTGTCTAAGATTTTGTCATCGGGTACAGGGTTAAAGGTGGGTATTTAGATTTTTCACATCTTTTCAAATTAAAAAATAATATAGATCTATATGATATCACTGAAATTTATATGAAAAAAAAAAACAGTACTTATTACCTATAATTAGGAATTATGAAATTACATAAAAAAAGTTTGATACTGTTCCAGTAAAAGGCTACATAGCCTCCTAAGGTATTTTTAGATTTTGTGCCAAAAATCAAAAAAGCACTGTGGGAATATCAAGTGACTGGCAGGTGACTAATGACGCTTAAATTACATAATGTAACAAACATGTAATTATTTTCCATAATGTCTTCTTCGGACGTTATGTTTGAAGCTTCGTCTGCATGTAAATGAGGGAGTTGCTCATGTAGAAATAGACCCCGTTTCCTGTCGGTGTCGACCTTGACCATAGTAAATGTCTAATTTTTCTTGTTGTCGGATGGTTTTCAACTCCTGGGGTTTTATAAATAGAAATTAAAAGGCTTTGGGAGTACAAGGATAATTTTTTTGTATACTTGTAAAATTTTCATTCAAAAATCTGAAGGGCCACCTTTAAGTATGAAAACTTTAATTATTTACAAAACAACAAACTTCTAGACTGGTCCAAATTGAAAGTATTTGCACACAACAAAATTAACTTGACTCAAGAACTGAAATTTTTTCTGGGAGGGTAGAAAACAATGTGGGAAAAGGTGAAAATGCTGCAGTGCTCTAAATAAGCGGACGTCGACGTGTAATATTACGTCCACATTTTTAGAAAAAACGTCAGCATTTTCCAAGTCGGACGTTTTTTTAACGTCCATATTATGACAAAAACGTCCGAGAATTTCAACCCGGACGGTTTTTTTTTTAATGCACAAAGGGTTTGACGCATGTGGTAAACTTCTATAACGTCCATTCAATGTAAGGAAGGCGCTTTACAAAGAGCCTCTATAGCCATGTAAAAGCGTTTTGGTGATGGCGATTACGGTGTACAGATGACAATTACACATATATGCGATTGTTTATCCAATTTATGACCGGATTATGGTAGTGTTTAATTGGTCCATCAATTTACGATCGCTTAGTAATCAATCGTCTTTAATTTGACTGCAGCGATAGAAATTAATGGATAAAATTAATGCAATTAATAGAGGCATGAAATCGAAGATGGGGAACGTTGTTTGTTTGCAAAAATGCAACACGAAAGAAATTCAAATAATCGAGTAGATCTAATAGATCTACAAATTCTTTGTCCGACTCTTTAAAAAATCAGCAGCTTATAGTTTCCTTACGCATTTCTTTCGGGAATTATGCAGCGTACTTAAGGAATTTTTTTTTAAAAGAATCATTGTGCGACGTGACGGTCATTACGAAGGAATTCACGTCTGTCTGAAAGGGGTACGGACAAACCCCCCCTAGGACAAAACCCCCCTAGGACAAAACACCCCTGGACAAAACACCCCTGGACAAAACCCCCATACCCTTAACTGAAAAGTGGACAAAACACCCATGGTTTTAAAATGATTCTTTTGTACAATCATTTTAAAGTTGAATAAAATTTACTGCTTTAAATAGATCTACTTGTGGGGGTTGTAACAAATAATGTTTTTGTATAATTTAAATTGTGCTTTAAGATCAAAAATGTGTTTTTTTCTTAAAAATTTGCTTTATGACCAAAAATGTGTTTTTTTTCTTAATACATTCATAATAAATTCATAATAATGCAATCATACAACGGAAAAAATCATTTATATATTAATCAAAGGATTTTTTTTTTTGTTATTTAGTGCTTTTATATGTTCAAATCTACTATTAAATATTAGTGAATATGACAGGTGTAAACTTGCAAATCAGGTTTCTTAATCCCTTCTCAACACCTGTCTTGCCCAAGTCTGCATAGGTGTTGATATATCAATAGAAATTATCAACAAACTTGAGGTACAAATTAAAATAAGATAATATTTAAATCATGTTTTGCCTTTCATGTTTGATATTTTTTCTTAAATCAAACAGACTTGTTTTGAATACTTTAAAACTGTTTGCAAATTATGTGTGTTTTCTCAAATTTATATGCTTTTTATATAATGATGGGGGTTTTGTCCTAGTGGGCTTTTATCCTATGGGGGTTTTGTCCTAGAAGGGGTTTGTCCATGGGGGTTTTATCCTAGGGGGGGGGGGGTTGTCCTGGGGGGAGGGGGGGGGGGGTTGCCCTACACTCGTCTGAAATATGTGTCTTCCATAACCCTCTAGGAAACTGAAAAAAATTCATGCACATCAAAATACAAGATGGGTGGTTTCGCATGTTCACTTGGTTTGAAAACAAATGAAGAAAGAAACAGGCTGTTGTGCAACACGTCATTTTAACAATTATGAAACATGGATATGGTTATAATTCTTCAGTTATTACCATCCTAACACTTCTAGCCCAAAATGGAATGAAATCTCTTATTGATAAATAAGGATTTGTACTGGTATAATATTTTTGCACATTTCTAATGGACCAGAAATTTATTTGATGCCCATCTTGAAGATATTTGTTGATATTTTGTTCTTTTTTCAGAAAAGGGAGGTCATTCTAATTTCCTTTTGTAATGAGAATAGAGTGGCCCTAGATTTATAAATGATAACTCTTTAAAGGAAAAAAAAATGGAAAAAGTGGCTCGGTCAAAGTAGTACAATAATACTCATTTTCAATTGTAGCAACTTTTTTTGGGATTATATTATAGTGGAAATAGCTGTTTTCCATGAGAATTATACCACCTTAACCCATTACCACACAATCCCTACTTTTGATGCCCCTGAGAAAGAAGCCTTTTGAAAACACTGTAGGAAAAGGAGAAAATGCTGGTAACCAGAATTTTCTCCTTTTTCCACAGTGTTTTCTACCCTTCCCAGAACAAATTTCAATTTTTCAGCCACCTTTATTTTGTCGTCTGCAAATGCTTTCAATTTGAACCAGTCTACTTTGTCGTGTGGTAAAGAGTTAAGTTACCATGGACAATCATTGCCAGCCAATCACATGTCATGATCAGTTTTGTTATAGATATACATGTATATGCATTTTTACCCCCATTATATGGTTATTCTAAGGACATGTCTTCCTGGATAAAACTTTAGTGTAACCACAACATAAGGTTGGTCATTCCGCAACACAATCAAAATAAATCTAAGCTCAAGACCACACTGACCGATGTGGAAAAAAAAATCCTGATTTTTAAAAAAAAAAAAATCCTAAAATTTGAACATGGAATTACAAAAATTCCTGAAATGGTCCCTTATTGAGAGCACTGATGCTGGTTACCTTCCAAAAGCAAATGGCATCATGGAAAGACTGTATATCTAATTTTTTAAATGCTTAAGGTCTACAATATATTATATTCATCCAAGATTATTTTTCTTGTGAGCTCTTTACCAAACAATATCTTAGACTGGTCCACGTTGAAAGCATCTGCTGATGACCAATGTGATTCAACTAATAGGTTAGATAACATTGTAGAAAAATGAGAAAATGCTGGTAATCTGCCTTTTTTCCTTTACACAGGATGTTTTCAAAAGTCTAAAACTCAGCATTTTGTGCTACTGTATATCTTTATCCTGTGTTTTAATGGCCCTGGGGAGGAAGTCTTGTGAAAACATTGTGAGAAAATGCTGGAAACCCAGCATTTTCCCTTTTTCCCACAATGTTTTCTAACTTGCTGGAAACAAATTCAGATTCTTGAGTTCTGTTTATTTTGTCATCTGCAAATGCTTTCAATCTGGACCAGTCTGAAATTTTGTCATTTGGTGAAGACTTAAACTTACAATTTATGTGGTAAAGGGTTAAGCTACAACAAAAGTATATTTGCATGGTTGCATCAACTTGCTTGTTTATATAACCTCATTCAGGTTATTACCCAAGAACAAAACTACATGTACCCTGTTCACATTTTCAGTAATTCATGATGCCACAAAAGGGATCTGAAAAAAAAAAAAATCAGATGGGAGGACTGGGTTTTTCTACAATTTGGAGAAAACAACTTGAGTTCTCCTCGTCATGGGTGCAGTATGGATAAATAGGCCAAATAAAATGCAACTGTATGATTTTCTTTCAACTAACAAGAGTGAAATAACAGTGAAAAATGTTCACTTTAGCTGTTCTATAATCATTATCTTAGGTTAAGCAAGCATATTTCCATCAAACACAAAAATCTGTCGAAACTGCAATGTACAATACGCGAACACCTTTGTCGGCTAACTTCAAAGAAAACAAATCAAAACACATCGAAGTTTGTGTACACAATCCCACATTTTCGATACTCACCTCGTACAACGGTTACAAAAGCAATGATCGGCAGGAGTAAGGAATAAAATCCCATCCTTACGACAACTTCAAATAATAAACCCTACATATCATGGTAGTCCAGAAATCATAATGTCCTGCAATACACTAAAATCCTAAGTAAAACGTAACCTTTCATGTTTTCGGCCATTAATTAGTGTGTGTATCGTGTGAATGGGACTACTTTACTGTGTATTAACATATTCTTCCGCTGACACTGGCGCCGGTTGGCTTTCCAAATCAAAATGAATAGACTTATTCTTCGGTTGGGTTTTTATCTCAGTATAGACCTGTATAGAAATACATGAATAGCCTAATCCAAGACAATTAGCAGTAGCTGTGGGTAATTTTAAAGTGAGACATTGACTTATGCTTACAAGAGGAATAAACTTAGGAACTATATCTCATTAAACCGATTAATGAGTTATTTGGTTTTAAAACTGTCATAAGCAATCCTAACGTTACTAAATTTCAGTCAAAACATTAATACGGGAAACGACTATCTTGTCTTAGCAGTTAGCACAAGTTTACCAATTTAATGAATGCACACGTATCCTGATAGAAAATATATCTGGTGGCGCAACAGCTATATGCATGTATACATGTATGAGCAATCGACAGCCCAGCACACCCATTCTGACTGTGAACCTTTCTTTGGCTGATCCCGAAAACACTTTGACTCCTGGCCTACATAGATGGAAAAGGGAGTCGAAAATGAAGTATCCAGGACCCCACTTCCCTATGTATTTTCCTTTATTTCTTTTTTTTAGTGGGTTGGTGGGGGCAGTTACTCTCACTATATATAAATATACATGAATTAAACCCATCCTTTCCATTTGAAACGTTTACCTTTGTTCTTACATAAAGTGAGAAATGCGAGTAGATATCAAAGTTAAAATAGATCAGTAAAGCAAGTCTATGCAGAAAAAAATGTAGATCTAAAATTTTACACTTTTGAAAACTCAAAGTAGATCTATCAAATATCGTTCCAGGGATCATAGATTTTTTTTTTTTCAATCAAAAGCTTTTTTTTTTTAATCTAGCTGATCTGCTATATCCAGGAGGTCTTGAGAGAAAGACCCTACTATACGTTGACAATTTTTTTCAATGCCCCCGCCCCCCCCCCCCCCCCCCCCCACACATACACAGAGTTCAGAAAAGGTTGAACTAATATTCTATAGAGTGAGGGTACGCTGTTTTGATATAGACTCGGTATAGACTCTAAAGAGCGAGGGTACGGTATGACAAAATGGAAACGCTGGCATATGTAGAAATATGTATCATATAGAAGATCTGCAGATCAAAATTAAAATTTAAACATCGTCCTAGATATCTGCAAATTAAGAAGAAAATGCCAATATTCAAGTTATTAAAATTGAACTACTTTATGCCAACTTTAATATCATTGCGCTAAAGCCCGGGACCTTTCGGAAGTAGATTAATTTATCAATTTCATTGACAGGCGTCTTCTTCTGAAAAGGACTGTTAATACACTTGAAATTACGTTTTTCAGTCCGTCTGGCGTTTTTTGCGATAAAAGAGCATATAAAGATTGCTTTGTCTGTTTGTATGTGGTTAGGACAGAGAACGTAGTGATGATGTAGTCTACTCCAACGTGTTCAGGTATCTAGAAAGCAGTAAAAACTGTAAAGCGTTTAGGTACATAAACAATATAAGCATGTTTAAAATTTAAAAAAAAATGCATGCTTCCCTTTTGACAGCGACAAAATGAATCGGCTAAAGCTTAATTGATAGTGTCCATGGTTGAGAGATAGAGCGTCTGCCACATAACCAAAGGGACTGGAGCTCAAGACACAGGAGCGGGGTTTTTTAAGTTTGGGATCTTTCATTGATCAACATATCCGGGTTAAGTACTGGTGTAGTTCCCAGGAAGCAGAATCAAGAGAGATTTGGATAATTTGTACAAACTTGTTTTTAAATCGCTGATAAATATATATGTTTAGTTGTTTTATGACCGAAATATGTTTAACATGCGCTTTAACCCATTACCACACACTACCTACTTCTGATGACCCTGATAAAGAAGACTTTAGAAAACATTGTGGGAAAAGGAGAAAATGATGGTAACAAGCAATTTTTCTCGTTCCCACATGAAGACTCTAAAGAGTTTAGGTACATACAGAACAGAAATGAAGACTCTAAAGAGTAAAGGTACATACAGAACAGAAATGAAGACTCTAAAGAGTAAAGGTACATAGACAGCAGATATGACGATCCTAAAGAGTAAAGGTACATACAGAACAGAAATGAAGACTCTAAAGAGTAAAGGTACATAGACAGCAGATATGACGATCCTAAAGAGTGAAGGTACATACAGAACAGAAATGAAGACTCTAAAGAGTTAAGATACATACGCAGCAGATATGACGATCCTAAAGAGTGAAGGTACATACAGAACAGAAATGAAGACTCCAAAGAGTAAAGGTACATACGCAGCGGATATGACGATCCTAAAGAGTAAAGGTACATACAGAACAGAAATGAAGACTCCAAAGAGTAAAGGTACATACGCAGCGGATATGACGATCCTAAAGAGTAAAGGTACATACAGAACAGAAAAGAAGACTCTAAGGAGTTAAGGTACATACGCAACAGATATGACGATCCTAAAGAGTAAAGGTACATACAGAACAGAAAAGAAGACTCTAAAGAGTTAAGGTACATACGCAACGGAAATAACGATCCTAAAGAGTGAAGGTACATACAGAACAGAAATGAAGAGTCTAAAGAGTAAAGGTACATACGCAACGGATATGACGATTCTAAAGAGTAAAGGTACATACAGGACAGAAATGAAGAGTCTAAAGAGTTAAGGTACATCGCAACGGATATGACGATCCTAAAGAGTAAAGGTACATACAAAACAGAAATGAAGACTCTAAAGAGTAAAGGTACATACGCAACGGATATGACGATCCTAAAGAGTGAAGGTACATACAGAACAGAAATGAAGATTCCAAAGACTAAAATAACATACACAGCAGATATGACGATCCTAAAGAGTGAAGGTACATACAGAACAGAAATGAAGACTCCAAAGAGTAAAGGTACATACAGAACAGAAAAGAAGACTCTAAAGAGTGAAGGTACATACAGAACAGAAATGAAGACTCCAAAGAGTTCAGGTACATACACAGCAGATATGACGATCCTAAAGAGCGAAGGTACATACAGAACAGAAATGAAGACTCCAAAGAGTAAAGGTACATACAGAACAGGAAGAAGACTCTAAAGATTGAATGTACATACAGAACAGAAATGAAGACTCCAAAGAGTAAAGGTACATACAGAACAGAAAAGAAGACTCTAAAGAGCGAAGGTACATACAGAACAGAAATGAAGACTCTAAAGAGTTAAGGTACATACACAGCAGATATGACTATCCTAAAGAGCGAAGGTACATACAGAACAGAAATGAAGACTCCGAAGAGTAAAGGTACATACACAGCATATATTACTATCCTAAAGAGCGAAGGTACATACAGAACAGAAATGAAGACTCCGAAGAGTAAAGGTACATACACAGCAGATATGACGATCCTAAAGAGCGAAGGTACATACAGAACAGAAATGAAGACTCTAAAGAGTAAAGGTACATACAGAACAGAAAAGAAGACTCTAAAGAGCGAAGGTACATACGGAACAGAAATGAAGACTCCGAAGAGTAAAGGTACATACACAGTCGATATGACGATCCTAAAGAGCGAAGGTACATACAGAACAGAAATGAAGACTCCGAAGAGTAAAGGTACATACACAGCAGATATGACGATCCTAAAGAGTGAAGGTATATACAGAACAGAAATGAAGACATCAAAGAGTAAAGGTACATAGAGAACAGAAAAGAAGACTCTAAAGAGTGAAGGTACATACGGAACAGAAATGAAGACTCCAAAGAGTGAAGGTACATACGGAACAGAAAAGAAGACTCCAAAGAGTGAAGGTACATACGGAACAGAAATGAAGACTCCAAAGAGTGAAGGTACATACGGAACAGAAATGAAGACTCCAAAGAGTTAAGGTACATACACAGCAGATATGACGATCCTAAAGAGTGAAGGTACATACAGAACAGAAATGAAGACTCCAAAGAGTAAAGGTACATACACAGCAGATATGACGATCCTAAAGAGTGAAGGTACATACAGAACAGAAATGAAGACTCCAAAGAGTAAAGGTACATACAGAACAGAAAAGAAGACTCCAAAGAGCAAAGGTACATACAGAACAGAAATGAAGACTCTAAAGAGTTAAGGTACAAACACAGCAGATATGACGATCCTAAAGAGTGAAGGTACATACAGAACAGAAATGAAGACTGCAAAGAGTAAAGGTACATACAGAACAGAAATGAAGACTCTAAAGCGTAAAGGTACATACGCAGCAGATATGACGATCCTTAAGAGTTAAGGTACATACAGAACAGAAATGAAAACTCTAAAGAGTTAAGGTACATACGCAACTGATATGATGATCCTAAAGAGTAAAGGTACATACACAATAGAAATGAAGACTCTAAAGAGTCAATGTACATACGCAACAGATATGACCATCCCAAAGAGTTAAGGTACATACGAAACAGAAATGAAAACTCTAAAGAGTTAAAGTACATACGCAACAGATATGACGATCCTAAAGAGTAAAGGTACATACAAAACAGAAATAAAGACTCTAAAGATATGGGACATACACAACTTTTTAGAGTCTTCATTTCTGATTTGTTTGTACCTTTACTCTTTAGGATCGTGACATCTGTTGTGTATGTACCTTAACTCTTTAGAGTCTTCATTTCTGTTCTGTATGTACCTTTACTCTTTAGGATCGTTATATCTGTTGCGTATGTACCTTAACTCTTTAGAGTCTTCATTTCTGTTCTGTATGTACCTTTACTCTTTAGGATCGTCATATCCATTGCGTATGTACCTTAACTCTTTAGAGTCTTCATTTCTGTTCTGTATGTACCTTTACTCTTTAGGATCGTCATATCTGCTGCGTATGTACCTTTACTCTTTAGAGTCTTTATTTCTGTTCTGTATGTACTTTTACTCTTTAGGATCGTCATATCTGCTGCGTATGTACCTTAACTATTTAGAGTCTTCAGTTCTGTTCTGTATGTACCTTTACTCTTAAGGATCGTCATATCTGCTGCGTATGTACCTTTACTCTTTAGAGTCTTCAGTTCTGTTCTGTATGTACCTTTACTCTTTAGGATCGTCATATCCGTTGCGTATGTACCTTTACTCTTTAGAGTCTTCAGTTCTGTTCTGTATGTACCTTTACTCTTTAGGATCGTCATATCTGTTGCGTTTGTACCTTAACTTTTTAGAGTATGTACCTTTACTCTTTAGAGTCCTCAAAGCTGTTGTGTATGTACCTTAACTCTTTAGAGTCTTCATTTCTGTTTTGTATGTACCTTAACTCTTTAGAGTCCTCAAAGCTTTTGTGTTGGTACCTTAACTCTTTAGAGTTTTCATTTCTGTTTTGTATGTACCTTAATTCTTTAGGATCGTCATATCTGTTGTGTTTGTACCTTAACTCTTTAGAGTCTTCATTTCTGTTTTGTATGTACCTTACTCTTTAGCTTGTGAAGAAGACTCTAAAGATTTTAGGTACATACAAAACAGAAATTATTCTAAAGAGATTAGGTACATAGATAACCATAATGCCGACTCTGAAGAGATTAGGCACATAGGCAACAGTGTTTTCTAGTCTTTCTGATTCAAATTTGAATCAATTTTTACACCTTTAATTTTGCGAAATTTTAAATTTTTATAATGGTTGCCATTATTAATGTTTTTGTAATGTTTTCATGTCGTATTAATATGTCCCAATATAACTCTTTACCAAACAAGTCTGAGTTTTTTAGTTCTGATAACCAAGAGAAAGAAGCGTGAAAATCGCAAAATCATTGCGGGAAAAGAAGACAGTGCTGGTAACCAACAGTTTCTCCTTTTCCATAACGTTTGCTACACTTCAAAGACAATCCTGTCATTTGATATACATCTATCATAATTTGTCATCTGCAAATGCTTTCAGTATAGATAAATATAAAATATGACCATCACAGGGACGTAGGAAGCAATTCAAGATGGGGGGTGCTATCTCGTATTTTATAGAAAATTTTGCGTCGATTGAAACTATCCGCGACAAAGGGTAATTTGAATTAACCATGATTGTCAAAATCATTCGGGGGGGGGGGGCTTACCCCCTCCCCCCATTCCCCTCCCCCCCGTTCCTACGGGCCTGCATCAGGTAACGAGTTAATTCTCTTCAAAACGAGAAAATTTAAGACATGTCGACATCGAAAGCATAAATTTGCAAATTACATTTGAAATGTTATTCATTTTTTTTAAATTTGTCTTTCAAAAAGGTAGAAAACATTGCGGGAAAAGAAAAAAAATGCTGGTTACCAGCATTTTATTCTTTTCCCACACTGTTTTTAAAAACCTTCTTTTTCGGGATCGTTAAGAGTCGACCCACGGTATGGTTTGTATAGAATTAGAAAACTTGTTGGCACTGACTTTATATATGTACATGTATACTACATGTCCTTTTTCTGCCCATATAGACTCTAGTCATCAGTACAAACACATTTAATTAAAAGCATACATGTAGATCTATAATGAGTTTGAAATCCAAAGACTTAAAAAACTTAGAAAATGACACTTGCTACATTTCGGATTTTTACTATTTTTGAAGACTAGTCTATTAACTCTTTAGCAGACAATTTCGAGTTTTCGCATTTAGCAAACCGATGAAAAAGTCTGTTTGAAAACATTGCGGAAAAAAGAGAAAATACAAGAAACAGCATTGTCTCGTTTTCTCACTATGTTTTCTAGTCTATCATACAAATTCTGTCATTTTAACCTGAATTAAATCGTTGTCTGCGAATCCTTTTGATTTGGACAAGTCGTTCGCGTGTGAGTCGAACTAAAATTCCAGAGCGTTTGAATCAGTTTGAAGCTACAAACATACGGGATATTCCGGCAAAATTTAAGCCGGAACTACTTTAACCCTCGCTCCTTCTACCGCTGTGTACCTTCACGCGATGGATTATTAGATCCACGTTCAGAAAAGGGGTATAGTTGTGTCTCATAACTTACCTGGGCACAGAAATGGGATTAATCTATTTTTCCACAGCAATGTGATAAGTGCACTCGATTATGAATAATTCTAGAGAAAAAGTTCGAGATGAACAAAGTCCCAATCAGATCATAACGGGAACATTGAATTTACCCTCCAAGAGACATTTACAAATTTCCCTCTTCTCTAACTTTTCGGCAACCAATCATATTCGTCGCACTAACCTTGCACGCGAACTTTCCTGGTAGCAGACGACGTGACAGCAAATATAAAATAATGAATGAAATCAATGTGAAAGAGAAGAATAAATTCATAAATTTGTTATTTCGACGCGGTCTAGGTAGATCTGAGATCTTTAGATCAAAAGCACAATGTTCGAACGCCCAAGAAAAATTCAGGAGAAAGTCTGTCGCGAAATCCCATGAAAATCCTGTTTCGGATGAAGAAGTGAAACAACATCGAAGCAAGGGGCTTTCCTACCTGGGAATCTTTTCTGGGATAAGTAATTACAGTAAAGCGATAGACCTTAAAAGATACAGCGACTGTAAGGTAGGACGACCACGAAAACAGAAGAATGACATCAAGTTTTATAGTTCAAGAAAGCAACGGAAAAAGTCGCTGAAAAAATGTGACAGTGATTTAACCACGCCGTTTTGTACAGAGAGCTCATTGGCAGCTAAAAATGGTAATAATCAAAATCAGTTATCATTTGCATAAACCAATGCTTATGAGTTATGTTGTACATGTACATTAGTCTATTCGATAGATCACAGGAACCGGACGTTTAGTTGGTGAAAATTGCTAAATGTCAGCCGAGGTGGTCACTCTCTCTCTCTATTATAAAATATATGCCTACAAGGAATGCAACGGATTTCCGATCAAAATTTGACACGACTGTCACTGAAAATCATCGCTGAAAATGGGGTCAAATCAATATTAGCACACATCTACCGTGCTCTTAAATATCTAATCTGTTGATTTATTATGTCCCTACCTGCCGTGAATCACTCTTTCCGTGTCATTCATCGGATTTCCCAAGGGCGATATTTATCAAGAATCAGCTTCCCGGCGAAGCTTCCATTGTAGAACAACTTCCGGTTATCGGAGTGAATGAAAATGTCAGTTTACTTTTTCCAATAAATCACGTCAGGAAATTTTCATAATATTTCCGTAGGTACAAGTTAAATCTAAGAAAAATCATGTTATATTTATATCAACACAATCAATGCAAATCAAATTATATATATATTTTTTTTTACTGTATGGTCTAGTTTACAAAGAGTAGAGACTATATATATAGAGACAATCCAACGCATTCGTTGGGGATATCTTCATTCACTCCGATAACCTGAAGTTGGTGCACAATGGAGGATTCGCCAAGGCTGATCCTTGATAAATATCAGGGGATTTTCTTCCTTTCCTGCAGGGCCGAATTTCGGCCCCATTCCCAATCGCAAAAAGTATATTTTTTTCCCAATTCCATAAAACAAAATTCCCAATTGGACGCTAGAAAAAGAAAATAGTCTGATGTATCAGCAAGGACCTTCCCTGACCCACAAATTCCACAAATTCGCGGGCACTGACCAAAGTTCAACCAGGAAATCGACAATTGTCGTATTGTAGGTATGAAACTATTTAGGGGCGAATGAACTATAGACTGCGTCCGTATATTTTCACTATTTTCGATTCATGCATTGACTTGATTATCTGGCTGTAAACCGTTCTTTAAGTCGTAAAAATAGCATGTTAACTTCCAGGCATCCGCCTCCCGTAATATGCAGCGAAGCAGAGTTTCGTAAAGCAAAAACAAAGAACCCAGCTCCGAAAATGACGGTCTTGAATCAGGAACAAGTTACGAAAAATACCCGACCTATTCTAGACCACGAGTTTTGTTTTTTTTTTTCTCTCAAATTTCGAGCAGTTGTGCTTCATCTTTGTCTTAGCAAAGAATCGTCTGTGAAATTTGTGAGCAGAGTTTGTTGTCGGCCGAAATGTGTGAAGTTTCTGCATCACAATGAATTTTTAACAGGTTTTCTTTCAATACTCTATTATATCTGCCTCAGAAAATGACGATTTATCAATCTTTCTATATGTGTCAAAACACACAAAGAATCATTTTTAAAGAATTTATCGTCATGGGAAAAAACCACGAAAACACATGACAAAACATTGCCAAAAAGCCCTCGAACGATCAGAGACTCTTCAGTCTGTCTTATTTAGCCTTGATAATGACTTTTATTAGCTGACTTGCATACACACAATATAGAAAATAAGACAGGAAATAATTCTCTGTTCATTCGCCTGAAAAACAGGTATCTTTATAATAGAATTAAAAAATCCTACTATACCTGGGGGTGGGGGGGGTCTCCTAGCTTATAGGCTGGAACTCTGGAACTAGTATGAAAGACTTAAGACAGCACATCCATCCAAACAGAAAGAAGTTTGGGTAAAAAAACAGTATTGATCCAGTAGTTAATTGTAAGGTTAAGTATGTTTACAATCTTTTTATGTTTAGTCAATATTATTTTCCCAATCTGACTTTCTGTCGATAATTTTTTTTCCCAATTTGGCCAGGGGCCTTTTCCCAAAATGCCTGGATAAAGCCCTGAATATCGCCCGAGGGAAATCGGATGAATGACGTGGAAAGAGTGACTCACGGCAGGTAGGGACTTAGTAAATCTGCAGATTAGATATTTAAGAGCACGGTAGGTGTGTGTTTATGTCGGCTAATACTGATTTGGCCGCATTTTCAGAGATGATTTTCGGTGACAGTCATGTCAAATTTTGATCGGAAATCCGTTGCATTCCTTGTATATTTTATCATAGAGAGTGACCACTTCGGCTGACATTTAGCTATTTTCACCAACTAAATGTCCGATTCCTGTGGATAGATAGATGTGTTTGTATAAGACATTTATACTTAGTTCATGCTCATCTGGAATGTTCACAGAAAATTAATATTGTTGTCAACAAGAGCACCCATAACTATTTTCAGTCTAGAAATTAGACTGAGATCATCATGATTCTAATGCTGTTACTGTCCCCAATCTTTCTGTAAAGCAGGTAGTGTAGTCTGCTTGTGATCATCACTGACACAGAGGCAGCCAAGTTGTAAATGGTGCCATACGACGGTTCAGAGAGACCAGTTCGCTTAATACCATTGCTTGGCCTTTTAAAAATGCAAAGTGAATTTATTACCACTTGCTGTTCCCATTGTAACTCGACTACTATCTAGAGTTGGGCTATTACTTAACCCAAACTGACTTTTCTGACTTTTCTTTTGTAGGTGTCATGGAAACCCATGATTGGTCACAATATTCTGATTATCCCTTTACCAAACAATCTCAACCTTTAGCAAAACTTGGAATATATAATGTGTTGTCTGCAAATGCTTTCAGTTTGGATTAGTCCACAGTTTTATTGTTTTGGTAGCGAGTTAAGCTTGAACAGAAACATAGAGCGCTGTTTTTAAATTGCTTGTGCCAAAATATATTCTGGTTTTTTTTTCTTATAGAAAGAAATTTTGAAGTCATTAGAGGGCGACAGGTTACTCTTTAAAGTCTTTATAGAGGAGGAAATAGAAAAACTTACTCTTGGGTTCAAATTTGGAACCCTTAAAACTGTACTGGTTAACTGAGCTAAAACAGATAGCATGCACATGTGCAGTTATTTTTGTGTCTAACATTTTTTAAACCTTTACCACACGAGAAAACTGTAGACTCGTCCAAATTGAAAGCATTTGCAGACGACAAAATAAAGGTGACTGAAAAATTGAAATTTGTTCTGGGAAGGGTAGAAAACACTGTGGGAAAAGGAGAAAATGCTGGTCACTAGCAATTTCTCCCTTTCCCACAGTGTTTTCAAAAGGCTTCTTTCTCAGGGGCATCAAAAGTAGGGATTGTGTGGTAATGAGTTAAACATTGACATGCAAAAGGTACGACTGAGCAGGGGATTCATATTCACAGAACATCAGGACAGAGTTAGACACCAGACTAATTGTTATCTACTTCATTAAACTTGACTCGGGTCAAAATCATTTACATTTAAATCAAAATATTCTATTTTTTCCCTCGGTATCGCTCGGAATGTCCAGAATGGTCTCGGAAGTATTTTGTGTAGTTTACAACAGTTAAAAACAAATATTGCAATTTAAAAATTATTTTATGGAGTTGGGCTTTGTGAGTCTAAAGCTTTAATTGCTTATCTGTGTTTATAAGTAACTTTCTGTGTACATGTAACTTTCCAGATGATAGTCGGATTTCTATATATATGCCTCCTTAAGGTCAGGATCAGGTTAGATGAAGTTGGCATTATCTACATGCATTTTCTCTTGATAACTTTGTTTTAAAGCTATCTATGCCAGCTAGCATAGATTATCTTTAATTGTAAATACATGTACATGTATATGTACTTTGTATTTTTACACATGTCTTCATAAATCTGATTTTGTATCACTTCAAAAATTCCTCTTTGATTGGTTCCCAATATGTCATTCAAGGTACTGTCAGAGTTGAAATGATAATCTTCAGCTCTTGCATGAATATTGGGTGAACCTGGGGTTTACCACCTTATGCCATGTAATTTTGGGTTGTAGATTTTGATAAAGGAACCAAAAAAAGGCAGTATTTTACTCTAATAAAATAGCTTTTAATAACACTGTTTCTTTTACAGTCATAGCATCCCTATCTTCTACCACATCTATGACAGAAGTCTTGGATATTGTGGAAAACAGGAGGAAAAGCATTAAAGCAAAACTAAGTGTCAGGAAGGAACATCTACTTACCCAGGTAAATGCTTTAAAATATTTTTTCTATGTTCTTGTTGTCACATTTTGACTCTTTAACTCTTTCCATAACAACAAATTTTAGACCTTTCCTTATTGAAAGGATCTGGTTACCAGCATTTTCTCCTTTTCCCATGGTGTTTTCCAAAGGCATCTTCCTCAGGGTCATAAAAACACACAATTGTTTGGTAGAGGGGTAAAGTGTTAGACACAACTGTAGTTACTATTGTGGAAACTAGACTGTGTAGATGAAGAATAGACTGCACAGAATATACAGCGTAATCTTTAACTCTTTCCCAAACAGTCCCAGGTGTTCACAACCCTGAGAAAAAGCCCTGTAAAAACATTGTGGGAAAAGGAGAAAATACTGATAACCAGTATTTTCTCCTTTTCCCATACTTTTCTCCTTCCCCATAACAAATTTCAGTTTTTGAGTCGTATCAATCAGAAGAGTTAACCAGCAATTTTGACAGTTTGTTTATGATCTTGAGTTTTCAAAGTTAAGGAATTAACCCATTCTCAAACGGCAAATTTTGGATCAGACCAAATTGAAAGCATTTTGCAGATGACAAATTAACAGTTGCTAAAAAGATGATTTTTCTATATGATAGAGTAGAAAACATTGTGGGAAAAGGAGAAAATGCTGGTTACCAGCATTTTCTCCTTTTCCCACAATGTTTTCAAAAGGCTTCTATTCCTGACCCGTAAAAACCATGGATTGTTTGGGAAGGGGTTAATAAACAATCTCAGTCCGGGGTCAAAAATGGTCCTTTCTAAGGGCCAAATAGTTCATAGAATCAAAGACTGTGTATATCAAGAGTTGATACTACATATGAGAAATTTCAAGATGATCCTCAAGTTTTTTTATGTCTTGATATCACAGGAAGAAGAAACAGACATTCACTCAAGAGCTGATATCTACGCCATGACTACTATTCCCGACCCTCACTTCTATGTACTTCCGGAAAACGATAAACAGCCTCAGCCAGTGGTCAATGCTGATGATCCTCACATCAACAATGTATTTCCTGCAGTCAAGAAAAGAAGAAGAAGAAATTATGGGAATTCAAATTGCTTTGTAGCATTCCACAACAATGAGGATATTTACGATAACACAAGAATGCTACCTATAGGTAAACATCTCGATTTACTAGGTGTCTGTTACTGTATCTCCTGATAACATTGCAGATTTCTATAAATAAACAATGTTGCACAACTGCAGAATGATATATCATTAACACATACATCCATTCTGCCTGAATGAGAAAAAAATAAGAATTTTGTCATAAAACAGAGCCATGCTCTGGGAAATGGGGGTTTAACTCTTTACAAAACAACACAACAAAATTGTGGACTTGTCCAAATTGAAAGCATTTGCAGATGATAATTTGACTCTTTACCACACAATCCCAACTTTTAACGACCCTGAGAAAGAAGCCTTTTGAAAACATTGTGGGAAAAGAAGAAAATGCTGGTAACCAGCATTTTCTCCTTTTCCCACAATGTTTTTTTACCATTCACAAACCAAATTTCAATTTTTTCAGTCACATTCATTTTGTCTACTGTAAATTACTTTTTTTCAGGTACCAGACTTCTGAAACCACCAACAAAATTGGTTGAACTGGTTGCTCAGGCCATAGATGGAAGTCCAGATGGTTTACTTCAAGTTCAACAGATTTACACATATCTGCAGTATAGTATTTAACATCTTCAGACAAGTATATTCTATATAAATTGCAATTACAAAGCAATAATTTTTGAAATAATTGTTTCTAGCTTAACTGTTGACAAGACAACAATTTTAGACCTGCCTAGAATCAAAGTGTTTTCAGAAGAGATACTAAGTGCGACCTAACTCAGAAGTGTTGACTATTGGTATTTAGAACTCATTACCACACGACAACATTTTAGGCTTGTCCAAATCAAAAGCATTTACAGACGATAAAATAAAATTGACTGAGAATTTGAAATTTGTTTTGTGAAGGGTAGAAAACATTGTGGGAAAAGGAGAAAATGCTGGGTAACAGCATTTTCTTCTTTTCCCACAATGTTTTCTAAAGGCTTCTTCCTCAGGGGCGTTAAAAGTAGGGATTGTGTGGTAAAGAGTTAATTGTTCTTTTATCAAGTTATCAAAATTATATCCCCAACATGAAAAGTTGCTCCAATGGGTCCTATATCTGTTACAGCCAAGGATCCACCCTGGAAGGGATCATGAACTATTAAATTTTGTGTATAGCATCAGTTTTTGACTTTTGATCTCTTTCAAATTTTGCCTTTAGTTTTAAAGATTGGTAATATTTTCAGGTTCTTTAGATATACAATACAAGTACTCGGATTTCCATGTGGAGGTAATGACGATGTGATACATTAACTCCTATCCTGCTAAATCACTGAAATTAACCCTTTACCACACAATCCCTACTTTTGACGCCCCTGAGAAAGAAGCCTGTAGAAAATATTATGGGAAAAGGAGAAAATGCTGCTAACCAGCATTTTTTCCTTTTCCCACACTGTTTTCTACCCTTCACAAAACAATTTTCAAATTTTCATTCATTTTTATTTTGTCATCTGCAAATCCGTTTGATTTGGACAAACCTAAAATATTGTCATTTGGTAATGAGTTAAATTTTCAATTCAATAGTAAAAACCCAAAATTCGCTAATTCAAAGTTACATTTTTTGGAATGAATGATATCTCCTTATCAGACAGTGTAGATCAGAGATAAGACTGCATGTTCTCTGCAGTCTGATCTTAATCTACACTGTCCGCTAAAGGTCAGTGAGTCACGCTTAGCAGCCTAAGAGTTAAAGTGAATTGGTACATAGAACGACTCAGAATTTTTATAAATCGGATACATGTAGTGATATTAATCAGTTATTTGAGTAGTTGGTAATGAATGAATATTTTGTTCTGTTGACGAATGAAATTTTGTCCTAACCTTTTACCACACAATCCCGAGTTTAAACAACTGAGGAAATGGCCTTCTGAAAACCTTGTTGGAAAATGAAAAAAAAAAATCATTGGTTGCCAGCATTTTCTCCTTATCCCAAATGTTTTTTCTACATTTTGAAGACAAATACATGTAGTATCATTTAGACTATATTTTAACCCTTTCCCAAACGACAATATTTTAGACTGGTCCAAATTGAAGGCACTCACAGATGACAAAATAAACGAAACTAAAAAACTGAAATTTGTTTCCTGCTTGTGGGAAAAGGAGAAAATGCTGGTTACCAGCATTTTCTCCTTTTCCCACAATGTTTTCAAAAGGCTTCTATTTCAGGGTCGTAAAAACCAGGGATTGTGCGGTAAAGGGTTAAATGTCATCTTAAATACTTTCATTTTGGATGGGTGTAAAATTTTATTATTTGGTACAGGGTTAAGTCACAGATAAGACAGACTTTTCATAGTTTCTTGTTTCTTTTTCTTCTTCCAGAAATAAGTATCCATTTTTCAGATACATGGAAATAAGTGCAATCAACAGTTGGAGGGTATTTATGCAAAATTATTTCTTATTGTACACTTTTAATGTTGTATATCTTACTTTACACAAGGCCACAATGTGAAATTGGTTGAGTGCAAAATTTTGTAGTGTGTTAAAGGCCTAAGCAACATGCATTATGGTTAGTGCTTTGATGGGTGACCAGACCATTGCATGTTAAACTTGTACCAGCTGGTGAAAAACTTACAATCCTCTTTGTCTAGGAAAGATTGTTGTCCAAAATGTCATAAAGTACCGTCATTTAGTAGATAGCTAATTGTAGGAAAAATATAATTCTTTTTTATCGAATCATAAGATTTGTGAATATTTTGTTCTTTTACTTATCCACAGAGTTCCATACGTCATGCATTATACCAGAAATGGTTTCGAAAAATCCGATTTGACTTGAACTACATCAGCTGTAAAGGTTGCTACTGGGCTATCAACCACACCAACAACCCTAAAGAATGGACCATGCCTGAAAATACTGGATGGGAAAACACAGGTATTCTTTCATCCAAATTCTATTTAAACTTCAATGATTTGGTTCTTTTTAAAAACTGCTTGCATTTGCAACAAAACTAGAATGTACTGGTACTTAAATTCTTTGTATTGAATGGAAATTTCAATCGGTAGAATGGTAGAATTTTCAATCAAGTGGCATAATCGATTCATGGAAGAAAAGAAAGGACTGCACTTAACTCTTTACCACACAAGAAAATTTTAGACTGGTCCAGATTGAAAGCATTTGCAGACAACAAAATAAAGGTGACTGAAAAATTGAAATTTGTTCTGGGAAGGGTAGAAAACACTGTGGGAAAAGGAGAAAATGCTGGTCACCAGCATTTTCTCCTTTTCCCACAGCGTTTTCAAAAGGCTTCTTTTTAAGGGGCGTCAAAAGTAGGGATTGCGCGGTAATGGGTTAACTCTCTACAAAATAATAGAAACTAAGATTAACTAGTCCAATTTCAAAGCATTTGAAGATGACAAATTAGGTAAACCTTTACCAGACAATTCCATGTTTTCACTATCTCAGGAAGAAAACTTATGACAGCATTATGGGAAATAGAAAATGCTGGTGTTCAGCATTTTCTCCTTTTCCAACAATATTTTCTACTTTTTCAAGGACAAAACCCGTTAACATTACCAAACCACAAAATTTTAGGTTTGTCCAAATCGAAAGCATGTGCAGACAACAAAATAAAAGTGACTGAAAATTTGAAATTTGTTTTGAGTAGGGTAGAAAACAATGAGGAAAAAGGAGAAAATGCTGGTTACCAGCATTTTCTCCTTTTCCCACAGTGTTTTCTAAAGGCTTTTTTCTCAGGGTTCTCAAAAGTAGGGATTGTGTGGTAATGGGTTAATGGAGCCAGATCGAGTTGTTGACGGCAAAAGCTTTCAATTCTGATCCATCAGGACTTTTGTTGTTGGCTAAAAAGTTAAATATGGCAATGGGATAATTTTTTCAAAGGGTAGAAACTGTTTTTGGAGAAGGTCAGGAGAAAATAATGGTTACCAGCATTTTCTTTTTTTCATATGATGCTTTGAAAAGCTAACTTTCTCAAGGTTCTGAGAGCATGAAATTGTTTGGCGATGGGTAAGCCTGTCCGAATTGAAAGCATTTGCTGATGACAGTTTCAATGTGGCTCATGGAAATGATTTTTCTTTGATAGGGTAGAAAACATTGTGGGAATAGGAGAAAATGCTGGTAACCAGCATTTTCTCCTGTTCCCACTATGTTTTCAAAAGTCATCATTGTGTGGTAAAGGGTTAATTATAAATGACCCACGCTCTGGCAAAAAAGGGGCTTAATGCATATTCATGATGCACATGTATGATACCAAGCAAGTCATCATATAATTATGAATCCATAAAATTACATTTGTTTAGCAACTGACTGAATATAGAGGTAGAATGGTCCTTTGACATGTGGAAAATTGACCTTTAGCAAAAAGTAACGACCCATGTCAGCCTGCGCAGGCTGTGCAGGCTGTCATGGTTCAATACTTTTCGCAGATGCATTAGGCCCCCTGTTCACAGAGCATGGCTCATATTGATGGTGTACTTCTAAAACCTCGTAACTACAGCTTGTAACAAGCTGTAGTTACGAGCTTTTGGAAGTACACCGACGATTTAATACCAATTTTGTTAAGATGCAGTATAGTAATCAAGGCAGATAAATGATGGCATACTGTACTATATAATGTATCTGTCATAAGATTCTATGTCTGCCATCATCTACATTACTATACCTCCGCAAAACGAATGTTTTCAGCGGTATACTGGAATCAACCTGTCTGCCCGTGTGACTGTCCATTTGTGTACAAAATACTAGTAATTGCCTGTTTCTGTCAAAGCGCTAGGGGAGTTTCAGCTCTAGTTACTTTTATGTGTATATATTTTTTTAGATGATGATGGTTATTCCGTTTGTGAATCGGACATAGGTAATGTATCACACACCGACATACTGGCACTTCTACACGACGAAAAGGCAGATGGGGATTCCACCGAGGTAACATTTTTAATATTGAATTTCTTTTGTGTACCCATTATAAACTTATTTTGACACCTCTGCTGATTGAAAACAAAATATCAAAGAAATTTGAGCCATACTCTGTGACAAAATTTTGGACAAGTCCAAATTGAAAGCATTAATTTTTGCAGATGAAAAAATGAACGTGAATAAAAAAACTGACATTTCATTTGGAAAGGGTAGAAAACATTGTGAGAAAAGGAGAAAATGCTGGTTACCAGCATTTTCTCTTTTCCCCACAATGTTTTCAAAAGGCTTCTATCTCTGGGTCGTTAAAAGTCGGTTTGTGCGATAAAAGGTTTATGCATTGTCAAAAAGTAGAAACCCAGGTCGGCCTCTTTAGGCTGACCAGGGCTGACATGTTTAGCTAATGGTCAAATTTCTGCATGATAAAGGACCAGCTTACTTCATGAATTCATTTAGGTGTTAGACAAAATGAACTTGCTAGAGCCAAGATCATTTCATGACATGTTTGGTACCATGCATCAGGGAGATGCATTAAGTCCCCTTTTGCGGGAGTATAGGGAGAATGCATGCTTGTAGCTTAAGGTAAGACCTGTGTAATGGAAAACAGCTATTTCCACTAAAATATCATCCTGCAAAATTAGCTATAATTAAAAATGAGTATTATTGAACTACTTTCACCTATTCATTTTTTCCTTCTTTGAATTATCATTTATAAATCTAAAACCACTATATTCCCCATTCAAAAAGAGATAATAGTTACCTCCCTTTTCAGAAAACTAACAAAAGTATCAAAAAATAATTTAAAGATAGACATAAACAGAATTTCTGATCCGTTAGAAATGTGCAAAAATATTATTTCTGCATAAATCCTTATTTATCAACCAATTAGAATTTTTGTCCCATGTTCACCGGAAGTGCATTACACAGGTCTTACCTTAATGCCTTACCAAATAATTAAGTATTGTAAAGATCCTGTAGATGGCTTTTGAAAACATTGCATAAAGAGGTAAAACAAATGCTGGTATGTTCACGTTTTCCCTCTGATTGTTACCCTTTAACCCTTTCCCAAACAACGAAGTTTTAGACTGGTCCAAATTGCAGACAACAAAATAAACGTAACTCAAACACTGAAATTTGTTTCCAGCAGGTTAGAAAACATTGTAGGAAAAGAAGAAAATGCTGGTTACCAGCATTTTCTCCATTTCCCACCATGTTTTCAAAAAGCTTCTATCTCAGGGTCGTAAAACCCAGGAATTGTTCGGTAAAGGGTTAAAATGAATACCATCATTTAACCCTTTACCAAACAATCTCTGTAAAAGAGGCCTTTTGAAAACATTGTGGAAAAAGGAGAAAATCTTTCTCCTTTGCCCACAATTTTCTCAACCCTTTAATAACAAATCACATAACTTCATAATTCTTTACCAAACAACTAAATTAATAGCTTGTCAAATAGAAAGCATTTGCAAACCACAAATTAAAGGTGGCACACATTACAATAATTGCCCTTAATAGGTTAGAAAACATTGTAGGAAAAGGAGAAAATAGTGGTTACCTCCATTTTCTCCTTATCCAACTGTTTTTGAAAATCATCTTCCTCAGTATCGTTAAAGAGTTGAAACTTGTGTGATAAGGAAATAACTTTTTACTGGAACACACACAAGATTCTAGATTTGTCAAAATTGGTAGTGTCGAGCAATTTCACCTTTTGTCACAATGTTTTCTATGCTATCAAAAGGTGTTATTTACACATAAGAAACCGCATCATCCTTGCTTTATTCAGGGTCAGTTAGAGATGCCACAGAAATGCTTTATGGGGTAAAGGGTTAACTCTTTACCACACAATCCCGACTTTTAACGACCCTGAGACAGAGGGCTTTTGAAAACATTGTGGGAAAAGGAGAAAATGCTGGTAACCAGCATTTTCTCCTTTTCCCACAATGTTTTTAGCTCACCTGAGCACAGCGTGCTCAAGGGGAGCTTTTAGGATCACCCGGTGTCCGTTGTGCGTCGTCCGTCGTCAACAATTCTTTAAACATCAACTCCTCCTAAACCGCTGGGCGGATTTGGACCAAACTTGGCAGGAATGTTCCTTGGGACGTCCTCTTTAAAAATTGTTCACAGAATTTGATTCCATCAAAAACTCTGGTTGCCATGGCAACCAAATGGAATTTTTTAGCAAATTCTTTAAAAATCTTCTCCTCTGAAACCGCTGGTTGGATTTTGAAATAATTTCACAGATATGTTCCTTGGGTGACCCTTTTCAAAAATTGTTCGTGAAATTTTGATTCGTCAAAAAATGTGGCTCTGGTGAATGGGGGCTTCTTGCACAATACAGAAATGAAGGAATTCTTTAAAAATCTTCTCCTCTGAAACAGCTTGTCAGATTTTGAAATAATTTCACAGAGTTGTTCCTTGGGTGACCCTTTTCGAAAATTGTTCGTGAAATTTTGATCCGTCAAAAAATGTGGCTCTGGTGAATGGGGGCTTCTTGCACTATACAGAAATGAAGGAATTCTTAAAAAATCTTCTTCTCTGAAACAGCTGGTCAGATTTTGAAATAATTTCACAGAGTTGTTCCTTGGGTGACCCTTTTAAAAAAAAGTCCGCGAAATTTTGATTGGTCAAGAAACATGGCTCTGGTGAATGGGGGCTACTTGCACTATACAGAAATGAAGAAATTCTTGAAAATTCTTCTTCTCTGAAATGGCTGGACAGATTTTGAAATAATTTCACGGAGATGTTCCTTGGGTGACCCTTTTCTAAAATTGTTCGCAAATTTTGATTGGCCAAGAAACATGGCTCTAGTGAATGGGGGCTACTTGCACTATATGGAAATGAAGAAATTCTTGAAAATTCTTCTTCTCTGAAACCCGTGGTCAGATTTTAAAATAATCTGACAGAGATGTTCCTTGGGTGACCCTTTCCAAAAGCTGTACAAATAATTTTGATCCATCAAGAAACATGGCTCTTGTGAATGGGGGCTACTTGCACTATACGGACATGATGAAATTCTTTAAAATTCTTTCTCTGAAACCCCTGGTCAGATTTTGAAATAATTTCAGAGAGATGTTCCTTGGGTGACCCTTTTCAAAACTTGTTTGTAAATTTTGATCCATCAAGAAACATGGCTCTCGTGGATGGGGGCTACTTGCTCTTATACAGAAATGAAGAATTCTTAAAAATTCTTCTTTTTGAAACTGATGGTCAGATTTCGAAATAACTTTTACAGGTGACCTTTTGAAAATTGCTTGGCAAAATTATAAATTTTGTTCCAATGTTTCAATACCTAAAAAAAAAAAAAAATAGACTATGGTCATCTCAAAAATTCAGGTGAGCGATCCAGGGCCATCTTGGCCCTCTTGTTTACCCTTGCCAAACCAAAGTTCAATTTTTATTTCACATTTATTATGCCGTCTGCAAATGCTTTCAATTTGGACCAGTCTAAGATATTCTCGATCGGTAAAGAGTTAAATGATTGGCTCTGTCTTTGAGAGGGGTGGAACAACATTGTGGGAAGTGGAAAATTGTGTCTACATGCATTTGAGCCATGCTCTGTGAACAGGGGGCTTAATGCATCTGCGAACAGTACTGACCCAAGTCAGCCTGGACCGAAACTTTCGGCTTTTGGTCATTTATCTGTATCTGAGGACCAGTCTACCTTATGATTCAGTCAGTTTTCTTAAAAAAGTGTTTTTGATTGATCCATAATTATGTAATGCTGTGCTTGGTATCATGCATTGCGGAGATACTTTAAGCCCCCTTTTGCCAGAGCATGGCTCTTTCCCCCCCCCCCCCCCCCCCATTCCCCATAGAAGTTTCTGAAAACAAGCTTTTCTTGGAATCAACACAGGATTGTTTGGTAAAAAGTTAAATCAACTTCTGATTTTTCCATTTATAGCACAATCCTGAGTTTTATCAGCTCTAAAGAATAAAGGCGTATGAAAACATTGTGGGAAAAGGAAAAAATGCTGGTATAAATCACTATAAATTTTCTCCTTTTCTCAAATTTTTTGTACCCTACCAAAGACATAAATCATCATTTTAATTTATGGACAAAATAATAGTGAATAAAAAATTGAAATTTGATTTGGAAAGGGTAGAAAAAACATTGTGGGAAAATCATTTTCTCCTTTTCCCAAATATTTTCTAAAAGCTTCTTTCTCAGGGTTGTCAAAAGTAGGTATTGTGTGGTAATGGGTTAAATCTTTTCCAAACGACAAATTTTTGGACTGGACCATATTCAGAGCAGCTGCAGGCAATAACTTAAATCTTGGTAATATGATGATTTCTGACTTTGGTAAGGAAGGAAATATTGTGAGAAAAGGAGAAAATGCTGGTAACTAGCATTTTCTCCTTTTCCCGAAATGTTTTATATAGGCTTCTTTCTCAGGGTCGTAAAAAGTCAATAAAGAGTCTTGCCACATCTATTTTGTTGTCTGCAAATACTGTCAGTTTCGTCTTATCAAAAATTTTGTTTTCTGTAAAGAGTTAACCAGAACAAGTATGTACTACAAATTTCAAGTTAAAAAACTGTCAACTATGTAAAAGAAACTATATTTTGTCATAGAGTGTTTTAGCAATTGCAAGAGAGTTTGGGATAGAGTTAGAAGAAGCAGACGCCAACATACATGAAGATAACCATGTAGCTGATTCAGAAGGACAAATGAGAAAATCTGACCCTGTTCTCGCAACTTGTGCTCCTGGAATGCTAAATGAAGGTATGTTAGTCATCTTTGTTAGAATTAAAAACACTGTTTACAGTTCTGGGATGACCCTTTCCCAAATCAGTCCTTTGTTTAACCCTTTACCACACAACAACATTTTAGCCTTGTCAAATTGAAAGCATTTGCTGACATATATGTATATTTCAGTCCTAGTCAAATGGTGTAATTGTTCTTTTATAAGGTAGAAAACATTGTGGGAAAAGGAGAAATTGCTGGTCACCAGCATTTTCTCCTTTTACCACAGTGTTTTCAAAAGACTTCTTTCTCAGGGTAGTCAAAAGTCCACATTGTATGTTAATGGGTTTAAAACTCCTAAGCAAGAACCCTCATTGGAGCCACATGTAGTCCTCATTTGTAAGTGCTTCCTAATATGGCAAGTCTAACATTTTAATACTGTGAAGCGTAAAGTACTTTTATGATACTGTATAAGTGGAAATTTTTGCAAAGTGGAGATTTTTGCAATTTCACAAATTTGGAAAATAGGCAAACTTTTCTGTTCGCATATTTTACTAAAAGTGTAACAACAAATAACGAATCCCAACCCTCACACACCAATATATGTATACAAATGTTTATAAATGTAAGTGATTTACCATCAAACTGCAAAAATATAATGTGAAAACTTCCAGAAGAAAAAAGCTGATATTCCATTTGTTTGAAATATTAATTTAATTTCCCAGACTTTGTGGAATAGTGATGGGATTGCACACTGTGCGGTCTGACCCTGATCCACATCGTTTGTAATACCGTATTGAGGCGCGCTCAACAGCCGATAGATTTAGAAGTCTGTTAATATGCCATTTTATTTGTTTTTCAACTTATTCAGTATCTGTCTTCCTATGTTTCCTTCAGAAAACATAAATTACTTCATGTGTCACCGACACACACTTTTTTTCAATTTGTACATCTACAGACATCCTTTTTGCATCTCGTGCTTATTGTATATAGTTGTATTGGCTATGACTATCAATGATCTGCCGAGGTTTTGAAGATGCTGGGACAATGTCCCATTTGACTGAAAAAAGTGGGGACATTTTCAAAAAACTGGGGACATTTTCACACCATTCCCTCTTAAAAACTCTTCGGTTTTTTAGATGAGACATTTTATTGTACTTGTTATTGTCAACACTAGAGGACGACTGGGTGGGGGGCTATTCACTTTCAGAGGTGATCGGGCATTCGTTACGATTTTTGTTATTGTCATTGTCAACACTAGCGGAGGACTGGGTGGGGGTCTTTTCACTTTCAGAGGCGATCTGGCCTTCCTTTTGATTTTGGATTAATTCATTACTATCTAGATCAGTGTCAGATTGTGTTTTATTTGACTCCACATCACATTGTGTTGTCAGTTTCTTCGTACGTGAAGTGAAATATGATTGAATGTCCCGCGTGGACAATCTTTTCCGCTTTGTATCTTTGTCGGTCATGGTTACTGTTGTTGCGAGCCATTTCGTCAGAAACAGTTTGATTGGTAGCTAGCTACATGGTAGCGTGTGTTCAGCCAGTCACAATCGCCGAAAGATACTATGGTATAGAGGAAGTAATGGGCTTTCCTGTGATGCAATCGTTGGTGATTCAGTTTGGTTCGACCCGCAAATTGAATTTTCTTTTTACCTACTTTCGCTTTGAAAAGGTTAGTTCTTTCGGTTTTGAAATTGGACACAGCCGATTTTGTGTTGCGTCATTGGCGCACCTGTTGGAATTTTCATGCGCCCTAGATGATTTTACTGCGTCCAGGGCGCAAAAACGCAGCCTCGGCAGATCACTGGACTATGTTTATATTTAATGCCAAACGATTGTTATGTTATATGGGGACAATGAAATCTTATTAAAAAAAAAAAAAAAAACCCAAGCCCTTGTGTTTGCAAACATTTCGGTGTGCAAAACTTCCATAATCTGTAATCGCCTTGCATATACGTCCATGTATGCAGTAATGTCATTTATGACACCCTGTGCTGTTTCAGATATTTACCTTTCAAGTACAGAGTCCTCAGGAAATGGTAGCTCAAGTCCACATGTTGAAAAGTCTCCTGTTCTACATGACGCTTCTATAAATGAATTCCATTCACCCGTTCACCCTAGAAATAACGCATTACACAGGGTTACTCAGACCGAAGAACCCAAGTTGTCATTGTTTTCTCCCATCATAAACTGGACACCAAACTGGGATGAATATGGAAATTACATTCTCTCGCCTCAGAGTCTCTCTAGCCGTCAAAATATGTTTGGTGTGGAGATGGGAAAAGTTTCAGAACAAAACAGTTGTGTGAAAGGAGACTGGGACTGGCTAGACAGTCAGAGCAATTTTAAGTCTGTTATAGAAGATGTCAATTCAATATTGGCCAATTCACCATCACCCAATGTATCTGTCAGTACCAGTGATACAGCATCTGAGATAGAAGTTATAGCTGAATTCACAAAGCTTTCTTCAGATATTTCAGATGATGATTTAGACTTTGATTTAGACAAGTTGTAGGCAGTGAATTTTTGGTGTCCCTTCATAAAGTTAAAGCACTGTGGAAAATGCACCAAACCAGCTTGCTTCAAATGAGTGAAAATATATAATAGCACTTGCCTTTTCCAGGAACAGAATAAGTTCAGATGATAGTTTAGAAAAAAAGGACTTCAAAGAGTATTTTGCTAGAAATTAGTAACCATTGTACATAGTTTAAAACTTGCAGTTTTATGAAGTGTTTCTTACAAGATAAAAATGCTTATTCCCTAATGTACAGTATGAGGTTTTCATGAAAGGCATGCTTATTTTTGTAAGACTAAAAAGTTTAAAAAGAAATAGATTTCTAACTTTCTAAATATTGCAATATAGTTGTAATACTGTAATTAAATGGTTCATAAACATACAATTTTATCATGAGGAAGGTTTCGTGTACAATTTACTGCCTATCATTGATGTTACTTAACTCTTTCCCTGGTTTTTAGAAAACACTATGGGAAAAGGAGAAATTGCTCGAAATGAGCAATTTCTCCTTTTCCCACAGTGTTTTCTAGCCTATCGGAAAACTTTCTGCCATTCTCATCCAATTCAAAGTTGTCATCTGCAAACACTTTGAGTTTGGAACAGTCTAAAATTTGTCATTTGGGAAAGGGTTAAAGAGCACTGAATCAGACGTTGGCCAGTTTTCTTTTCAGTTATTTCTTTGTGAGGGCCAATGGAAGGTGAAATGAGGGGGTGGGGGAGTTAATATTTCAGAATGCACAAAACATTTCATCAGTAAAAGAGTCTATTCTTTGATCTATGCTGTTTGCCATGTCGAGATGTTGCCTGATTAAAAAACCATCCTTAATAGCAAAATGTGGATAATTTCTTCTTTTTGGAAGATGTCTGTTTTGTTTGACAATTGAACAGTCGCCAGAGGAAACCCAGGGAAACCCAAGTGGAAAAAATTAACCAATGGTGCCGATACAAAGTAAGTAAAGAAACACTCTAAAGGAGAAATCACATGTACTTACTCTGAAACTTTTAGTATGAATAATACTCCTTTATATGGCCAGTTTTAACATAAACAAGTATTTTTGGAACACAGTCTTCCTATTCATTTTTTTCTTGTCTAAAAAAGTCAATTTTTCTTTTTCACTGGAGCAGTTTCAGTAACTGAAGAAACCTTGAAGTAAGTTTGAAAGACGTCAGAAAGTTGTAAACACTGCAAGAACATGATCTCTTTACTACTGGCACTTCTCAACTCTGTGATATGAAAAATAGTTTAATTGTTCTATATACAGTTTTCGACATTGACAAGTTTTCAGAGCAAATATTTGAAACATTCTATTGATATCAGTGATTACACATAATAGCCATGCTCTATGAAAAGGGAGCTTAATGCATCTGCAAATGGGTCCAAGTAGGCTGACCTCGAAATAAACGTTTTGCTTACGGTCAATTTTCTACATGTCAGAGGACTAGTGCACCTTGTGATTCAAATGCTTGTTGGACCAAATGGACTTTATGGATCCATAATTATGTGATGACTTGCTTAGTAATATGTATCATGGGGATGTACTAAATCCCTTTTTGCCAGAGCATGGCTCATATATAATAATAATATATAAACTGTTGTCTTGGATCAGCCTGCACAGTTGACGCAGGCTAACCCGAAATGACACTTTGGGGGTGAATACATTGTAGGAATAGGAGAAAATTCTGGTTTTCAGCATTTTCTCCTTTTCCTACATGGTTTTCAAAAGGCTATTTACTCACAATACACTCAGACTCAGGATTTTGGAATGGAGTTATCCATAATTTTAAAAGATGTTTCAAAGTTGTCTTTTTAAATTTATTTAACTAGGTAACAAGTTAAATACCTGTACACTTTTATATAGACAAGTCATTTTAGACCTTATAAGAGGTAACAAAACAGTTGGTCATATACATATATTGGAAAACATAAACATATTATATGTTGTTCTGACATGGTAGCACTTTTTCCACAATGTATAACTCTTTTAACTTTTTTAGCACTTTTCCAGGATAACAGCAATACCCTGTCCACCCCCAATGCAAGCAGATCCAAAGGCATACTTTTTGTCCTGGCGTCTAAAAAGAAAGTTACAGGAAGAGTTGATAAATGGCTCAAAACAATATGAAACTTCATGGGAACACTTATATTTTAAACTACTGTTCAATTATGCCAATACCAAACCACAAAATTTTACACTTGTTCAAAGTACAACCCTCTGCAGATGACAAAATAAATGTGACTTAAAAAATTAACTTGGTTTGGGAAGGGTAGAAAACATTGTGGGAAGAGGAGAAAATGCTGGTTACCAGCATTTCCTCCTTTTCCCACAATGATTTTAAAAGGCTTCTTTCACAGGGTCATTAAAGTTGGGACTGTGTAGTAATGGAAAACATTGTGGGAAGAGGAGGAAATGCTGGTAACCAGCATTTTTGCCTTTTCCCACAATGTTTTTAAAAGGCTTCTTTCACAGGGTCATTATAGTTGGGACTGTGTGGTAATGGGTTAAATTGCTATCTCCTGATATAAATTTGCAGACTCGAAAACATTCTTATCAAATGAAAGCACAGTGGTAATGGAGAGCATTCACTCCTTTTCCAACAATTTTTTCTAAACTCGGCTCTCTGAAGGTCACTAAATCACAGAAATTTATATTTGGAAAACAATTTCTCATTTTGCTACAGTATTCAAAAGTGTACTAGAAAACCAAAAGGTTTGTCTACAGATTACATGTTAATCACTTTAAGTGTAGTTCTAGACTCGTAAAACAATGTTCCCTACCTTTAAAAGGACAAATTCCAACATTTTAAATCATATTAAATTTGTTGTTTGCAAGTGCTTTCAGTTTTGGACAAGTGAAATTTTGTGATTTGGCAAAAATTAAATATCAACCACCAGCAGTGCAAACAGGCCATTTTATTACAAAATTTTTAATGAGAGTAAAATTCTAGACTCTAAACTCTAAAATTTTGACCTAGACTCTACAGAAGAAAATCTGTTTCAATCTATATTCTAGATCTTATTTTTGTCAGCTAAAATTTGAAGATGCTAATATCCTTGAACAGCTCGATGGCTGGAAAAGACTTAGAGAACAGATTTAGCGAACTGTAACTACAAAATGAATGCCAAAATGTTGAAACAATTTGATATGAAAAATAAAGGAATTCTTTTATTTTCAGAAGCTGTGAAGATGTATAAGAAAATGCCTGATGCATGATATTGTTATATTAGTAGGAACTAAAACCTTTGCAAGTACTTAATGACTATCCAAAATATTATATTACATCTAAATTGCTAAACCAGTCATATGATTAGCACAGACAGTTTGCCTACTCTAGCCCTTTACTACATAGATACTCATTTCTACACATTGCTTGCAGAAGCCTTTGGAAAACATTGTGGCAAAAGGTGAAATTGCTCGTCACAAGCAATTTCACCTTTTGTTACAATGTTTTCTATGCTATCAAAAGGAGTCATTTACACATAAGAAACGGCTTCATCCTTGCTGTTATTTAGGGTCAATTAGATTCCATAGGAATGCCTTATGGGGTAAAGGGCTAGTCAGATAGCTAGCCTTCAAATTTGAAATTGGAATTCAAAGTAGAATAGTTGGCGGACATAACCTTTGGAATAAGTACCTTAATTCATGCACTAAGTGCCCTGTGATTCTCGCTCCAGAAGCTCCCAGCGGATGCCCTATTGCTATGGCTCCTCCATTTATGTTTGTCTTGGCTCTGTCCAACCAAAGACCTTTTTCAACAGCCAAGTATTGTGCAGCGAAAGCTTCATTTACCTGTGACATATTAGTTATCTGTTAATACATTTCAACTTGTATATCCTCCAGATAACTTTGTCTTACAGTAAAGCAATGCCTTTCAGTTATAAAGCTCACAATTTAACAATTTTTGAAACAACATTTTGTTGGACTCATCCAGAATGAAGACAACTGGGGAATATAATCTATGAATTCATGCAAATAGGGATGGAAAACGTGGGCAAATGCTGGACACCAGCATTTTCTTCTTGTCCAACAATGTTTTCAAAAGGCCATTTTCTCTAAGGTCATTAACCCTTTCCCAAATGACAGATTTTAGACTCTTCCAAACTCAAAGAGTTTGCAGTCGACAATTTCAAATTTGATAAAAGTGGCAGAAAGTTACCCAAATGGGTAGAAAACACTGTAGGAAAAGGAGAAATTGCTCGTTATGAGCAATTTCCCCTTTTTCAACAGTGTTTTCAAAAGACTTGTACTGCAGACACATAAAAACAAGGGCTTGTTTGGGAAAGGGTTAAAACACAGGGATTCGCTATCCTACTAGTTGGTAATTAACAAACTATTGCCAAATACCTGTAAGAGGTAAAACATCTTTGAAGTGAGGTACTGGTAGTATTTCAAAAATCTTTAGACTAATATGCGACTAGCAAGAGTAATTGGCAAAAGAACAGATACTTCAAGTAAAGGAAATTATCAGTTTTAAAGAGTATGACAACATTATATAACCAGAAATTTCTCCTTTTTTCACAATTTTCTGTAAAGTTCTCATTTGAAGGGGAAAAAACATCATATTTTCAACCATTGGCTAGTAAAATAGGTAATCTTGATAGAATCTAAAATACAGAATTCATCAAGTCTAAAATCACTGACAAGATTTACTTACCTCACAAATATCCATGTCCCCAATCTGTTTCCCTGCCTTCTCTAAAGCAGCTTTACCAGCTGGTACAGGGCCAATTCCCATAATTTTTGGATCACAGCCTTAAAAACACAGAAAACTAAAAACTGACCAATAATTCAACATCATTACTGACCAATCCCCTATCTTATGTGCAGGTCAAGAGGTGGCTTTGAACATGTAATTTTCAATAACCCATCTTTGTATAATTACAGTACAACTTTTCACTTTCATTTACCTACCTTTCACAGTCCTGTAGTTACAAAGTTTTCAAAATAAATCGACAATGTGCTATCTCTTCCTGCAAATATATCCTTTGTATAGCTTGTATATGTATCCAAAATAATAGTTTGTATAGACATCTATTGTCCTCTGGAAGAAGGCATATAGATACTGGTGTTGTCCATCTGTCATAAAGTGCAGGTAATCCTGAAAATTATGCCGTTTTTTCCCCACTACAAAACTTCCACTGAAGAAGCAAACAGAGCCAACTGTTGGCAGCCACATGTGGTGGTGCTCTTGTTTCCCAGAAGAAACAGGCCCACTTCTGGAGCAGATATAAGCTCAATGCAAATCTTTTTTTTCCGAACTAAACACTTTAATTTTGGTAACAAACTTTGCTATGAGTATAATTGTGGAAATTTCTGTGGTAGATATTCCTGTAGAAAGCATTTACCTGCTATTCCATAAGACACCAATCTAGCTAAAGGTGTAAGATTGTGCTTTTTGACCGCCTCCTCACTGGCCACTATCAATGCTGCAGCTCCATCACAGATACCCTGCATAAAATGTTTTGCATAAATTTCTATTTACTCACCACAATCATAAATTTGGAGACCCACTTAACTGTTAAAACAAGCAACTTAGTTGAAATGATCTTTCCCACCAAAAAAGACCTTTTAAAAATTTACACAACTTCATAACTCAAAAATCACTCCCAGCCGGCCATTTTGCATCAATTAAAAAAAATATTAATGGAATAGGTTATTGTAAACACATACAAAGTTTCACCAAATTCCATCTGATGGTATTGGAGATATTGTCCCAGGCAGAAACACAGACGGACAGATTGACGATGCTAAAACTATATCCCTCCATCTTTGACAGGGGATAATAACATGATAGACATCTGAAGGAAACAGAAGTTTTGTTCATGTACTTAATCCTTTTCTGTCCAATGCAGTACGAGCAGGCCGACAATGCTCAAAACTTATTTTTACTATCAGTCAATTCTCTTCTTGTCAAAGGACCAGTCTACTTTTTGATTAAGTCCGTTTTATGGGTTTAAAATCATGTGATTGCTTGCTTGGTATAACACATCACAGTCATGTATTTAACCCTTTACCATACAATGACGACTTTTGACAACCCTGAAGAGGAAGCCTTTTGAAAACATTGAGGGAAAAGGAGAAAATGCTGGTAACCAGCATTTTCTCCTTTTCCCACAATGCTTTCTACCCTTCCTAAATCAAATTTCGATTTTTCAGTCACATTCGTTTTGTCGCCTGCGAATGCATTCAATTTGGATCACTATATTTGTCGTCTGGTGAAGAGTTAACCCCCTTTTGCTAGAGTGTGGGTCATGTTTGTGTACTTACAGAAGCATTTCCAGCAGTGACAGTTCCATCCTTTTTAAAAACAGTTGGAAGTTTAGCTAAAGCTTCTGGTGTACTCTGTGGCTTGGGATGTTCATCTACTTCAAACATTTGTGGGCCTGTATCAGTACAGAATGGTCAAAAATTGTTTCATATATTTGCCTCTTCATTTAGTCCTTTCTCAAATACCAAACTTCATAATTCAGAAATTTAACAAATATCTACCTGTAACTTGGTATATAAAATAACGCTGCTCAAACCGAATCATGAACCTTGAAAATTTCCTTAACAAACCCATGTTTTTACATGTCTGAAGTTTGTGGGAAAAGGAGAAATTGCTCATAACGAGCAATTTCTGCTTTTCTAACAATGTTTTCTACCTTATTGGAGAACTTTCTGCCATTCTATCAAATTTAACGATCTCGTCTGCAAACTCTTTCAGATTGCAAAAGTCTAAAATTTGTCATTTGGGAAAGGGTTAAATGTTAGAAAAATCATTGATTTATGAAAGTATATGTAGTTTAAGCAACAGTGATCTTTCACACCCACAGTAATAGACAGATGATGAAGAATATTTCGACACAATAAACAAACCATAACAAATTTGATAAATCAACATATAACCTTGAGTACAAACAGTAACAACTTGTTGACTCGAATACATGTACTAATTTAAGAGCCGATTTCCCACAATTCTATTATATTACATGGCAAATATTATTGAAATGAAATATACATCAAACACTGTGAAACTTGTAACTACATAAACTTGGACCAGTGCCTAGTATAACAATCAGTAGGAATTTGTGATTAACTTGCATATACAGGTGCAAAACAATGGAATTTCAAAACACATGAAACATAGTACCTTTTTTGCCTTTCACTTCAATTGGTGTTATCTCTGCTTTGAACACACCATCTGCTTGAGCTGCAATGATCAATTACAATTATTAACCTCATTCCACTAAATCAGCCAGCATTTACAGTGGTTAACAGACTATCATTAACAGAATTTGTCACGCTGAGTCAAGTGTATCTATTTCTACAACTTCAATGTTTGTATTAAAACAAAATATACTGTACACGTCGATATATATCTGTGTCCAAAAGTTCACGAATTTTTGATAACGGACCTTTTGCAAATGGAAATAATTGTGAATTCAAAACACTTGGGTTTTGTCAATATACTTGTAGTAAGATACATGACCAGGAAAGTCTGCAAACTCCTCAAATTTGCAAAATCCTTCCAAAAAACAACTTTCAATTTTCAAGTTGCATTAATTTTGTCATCTGCAAATGCTTCAAATCTGGACTAGACTAAAATGATGTTTGGTAAAGAGTTAATCTTTTGACAGTCATTGACATGACATGGCTGGAGATTCAGCTCAAAGGCTCGTGTTCAAAAAATGAAATTAGAAATTAAATATGATGAAAACTATAATTTTAAATGGACAAGTTTTCAATATACATATATCATAGGTTTCTAATTCCACCGACCAAAAAAATGCCTGAAAACAGTGAAATAAAATTAGATGTTACAAGTAAGTGACAACTACGCTACATTATGAACAACAAACGCAGATGTCAACTTTTACCAGAACTCCTAAACTTAAAACACAGATCTACTAAACATAAACAAGAGAAACTCTTACCCTTGCCCCATCTGTGTTGTGATTGGAGGGCAAACTCGTCACAGTCCTGTCGAGATATTCCATACTGCTCTGCAAGATTCTCTGCAGTGATTGCCATAGGTAACTTTGTGTAGGAGTCTGTGAGAGCTGACCACATGGTATCCTCAAGCTGAAATAATACCAGTAAGCAAGTGTACATCGATATCAAAGTTTATTTGCTGTTTGAGGTGTTTTCAATATCACTTCAGTTGTACCACTGCGGCTATACTTTTCCGCAGTTTCTTTATATCATTACTTTGCGCAATATTCTTCCTAATCTACTGGATACTTATCCACATTAACATTGTTAAAAATTAAATCAGAGGTTAGAAAGAAATGAGTTCTGTAGCAAGATTAGCACAGAGCTTGAGATAGAAATTTGCAGAGCTGGGAGTTTAACATGTACCACATAATGACGACTTTAAACGACCCTGAGGAAGGGGCCTTTTTAAAACTTTGTGGGAAAAGGAGAAAATGCTGGTAACCAGCATTTTCTCCTTTTCCCACAAAGTTTTCTACTGTATCAGAGAAAAATGGCATCATTTGAGCCACTATGAAATTATTGTCTGCAAATGCTTCGAATTAGATATATCTAAAATCCTGCTGTGTGGTAAAGGGTTAAACAACACTGTCAAGGTAGAAATTAACTCTTTATCAGCAGGCAAAATTTTAGGCTGTATTACATAAAATGCATTTTCTCCTTTTGCAGCAATGTTCCACATTTTTAATCCAGTTAAATCTTGCTTTAAAATGCTGACTGATCATATTTACAAGAATTATTTTGAAGACTTCTATGAGAATTTTGTGACTAAAGAAAATGTGTAAATACCGGTATACTAGTTTCCTGTAAGTGCATGTTATCACTTCATGCAACCCATTTATCATACGACAAAACAATCCTAAGTTTTGATTACCCTGACCTGGGAAGTTTTTGAAAGCAATGAGGGAATAGGAAAAAATGCTGGTAACCCTTTCAAACACGGATACATGTATATCTTATTCATGTTTAACCCTTGAACAAATGACAAAATTTTAGACTTTATCATATAATATGAATAATCTGACAAAAGTGTTATTGTAGCTTGTCTGGTTTGCAAACTAGACAAGCCTAAAATAATACTCTCTGGTAAACAGATAAAGAGAAAGAAAAAAACAAACCTGCATTGGGTCCCCAAGCTTTGTTCCAAACCGCATGTTTCTGAGGGCAAAAGGTGCTAAACTCATGCTATCTGATCCACCCACCAAACAAATTTCACTCTCCCCTAAATTGATCTCCTGTAGTCAAGGGAAAAAAAAATATGTCAAAATGAAGTTATCAGTACAAAAAGGGAAATATTATTCGTCACAGGAACAGTGGTTTCAAAGACAGCTAAAAAAGGAAGAATTTCTTATAAAGTATGCATAAAAGGCTTGGTGATATGGGTGATATTCAGAAATTGTTCTACAAACTAAAAAGTCTATTTCCATTTCAATAACTCTTACGTTTTTTTTGTACAATAGTCATGATAGATCACTCTTGTTAAATCTTAATCAAACAACAAAGTGAACAAGAGCTTTGCAAGGCAGTACTATATATGCCCTAAGAGGTTTGTCAATAAAACGGGTTAAAATGTAAAATGCCTTCAGATATCCAAATCTAATGAACGACCGAGGCCATAACATAGTGCGAACCTTCTGGAATACAAAAATTGAAAGCAGTGGCAGATGAAATATCAAATGTAGTTAAATATATGAATTCTGTTTCTGAAAAGTATGTAACTTCAACCCTTTACCAAACAATCCCTGGTTTTTACAACCCAGAGAAAGAAGCCTTCTGAAAACATTGTGGGAGAAAGAGAAAATGCTTGTACTAGTATTTTTTACTTTCCCCACAATGTTTTCTACTCTTAAAGAAAAAAACAAACTCACATTAATTTGTTAACTTTTTATTTGTCATCCGTAAATACTTTCAATTTGGGCAAGTCTAACAGAGTGTCTTTTACGATACAAAATTAACCAATTACCACACAATCCCTACTTTTGACGACCCTGAGAAAGAAGCCTTTAGAAAACATTGTGGGAAAAGGAGAAAATGCTGGTAACCAGCATTTTTTTCCTTTTCCCAAAATGTTTTCTACCCTTCACAAAACAAATTTCAAAATTTCAGTCACTTTTATTTTGTCTTCTGCAAATGCTTTCAATTTTGAACAAGCCTAAAAGCCTAAAATATTGTCGTTTGGTAATGAGTTCAGAGATTGGTGTTACCTGTGCAGCATTTACGACAGCTTGAAATCCACTACCACACAGTCTGTTGACAGTAAGAGCAGGAACAGAGATTGGCACTCCACATTTAAGTCCAACATGTCTAGAGATATAACATGTGTCCACTGCTGAACTCTGCAATGTAATGTTTGTATTTTTTTTTTTTTTTGAGTATAAACCCTTTACCACACAAACCCTAGTTATAACGACCCTGAGAAAGAAGGCTGTTAGAAAACATCATTGGAAAAGGACAAAATGCTGGTGACAAGCATTTTCTCCTTCTGTCACAATGTTTTCTACCTCTTTGAAGAAAGATACTACCGGTATACTTTCATTCACATTCACTGCAAATGCTTTCAATTTTGACAAGTCTAAATTACAGTTTGGTAAAAAGTAAACACTGAGACAAACACATAAAATATAGAACATGAAATTTCCACTTGTGAACACTTCAACAAAACTATTATCTTACATTCTATATACTGGTAACTACTTTATGCTAGAAACAAGCTTGCACCTGAAAAAGATATTAGTTGTGTGCACTGATTGTTTTCTTGAAGATTGAAACCGTTTTCAATGGTGCATGCATTTGATCACCACAGGCTTTGAAGCTTAAACACACCATTCAAACCTCATACCAACTTTCCATAATGAATTTAATTTAATGTATATCTCATTGGTTAAAAAAATTGGATTCTAAAGCTTGAAATCCCCTAGTTTAACTCTTTACTACAAAATCAGGACTTTTGACGACCCTGAACGAGGCGGCTTTTGAAAACATAGTTGGAAAAGGAGAAAATGCTGGTAACCAGCATTTTCTCCTTTTCCAACAATGTTTTTTACCCTAGCAAAGACATAAATCATGATTTCAGCTACATCTTATTTGTCATCTGTAAATGTTTCCAATTTGGTCCAGCTAAAAAATGTTGTTTGGTAAAAAATTACTTCATACTCAAGTTCATGGTTTTTTTGTTTTTGTTTTTTTGGGGGGTAGGGAAGATGTCCTTAGACAAGACACATCAGAACCAGAATATACGAAAAATATTGGTTACAATCATCTTCTCCTGTTCCCATGATGTTTTTGAGAAAGCTTATCCTTCTGGATCATTAAAGCTCTGCACCATTTGGTAAAGATTCAACATTTTACGAGATGACAAAATTATAGACTTGTCCAAATTGACAGCATTTGCAGACGACAAAATAAATGTGACTGAAAATTTGAAATTTGGTAATGAAAGTGTAAAAAACATTGTGGTAAAAGGAGAAAATCCTGGTTACTAGCATTTTCTTCTTTTCCCAAAATGTTTTCAGAAGGCTTCTTTCTCTGGGCTGTAAAAACCAGGCATTGTTTGGTAAATGGTTAATTCATATGTATTCTTTTTTCATATGGATGTTGTTACAGTTACCTGCTGCAAATTTTAGATCATAGAACTTACCTGAAGAACGCTTCCGATTGTGACTGAATTAATGAGTTCTGGGTTCACATTTCCACTCTCTAAAGTAGCTTTACAGGCCACTTCTTGTAGCTTTGTCGGAGAAACTGTTTTTAGTGTGCCACCATATGTCCCAAACGCTGTTCTTTTTGCAGCAACAATGAAGACATTTGAAACGCCTGATTGCAATGAATAGAGATGAAAGCAATTGATAACAAATAGATTGTGCAGGCTGATGTGGGTTGATACATGAAAACTTTTTTAAATTTCTGTAGTTCCAAATGTTATCAGACTTTACTTGTATTTATGAATGTACATGAAAACTTTTGAGGAAAGAAAAGCAGAAGATTGAGTATTTCAAACCGTAAATTTTTCACACTTTGTCGATTAGCAATCAGACTGCACAGTGCATGCTGACTGGTTCTGATGCACAATGTTTGCAATACCATTTGAATTAGGCGCGCTCAGCAGCAGATATTTTAGGTGGTGTCTGAATTCTCGCATGTAAATTGTTTTTGGTTTTTCAATGTTAACAACGTAATTTGTATTTACTTTTTCCATTATTCTTTTGGAAAACATGAAGTATTTCATGTAATGCCAACACACACTTTCTGGAAAGAAGCCTTTTGAAAACATTATGAGAAAAGGAGAAAATGCTGGTAACCAACATTTTCTCCTTTTCCTACAATGTTTTCTCCCCTATCAAAGAAAAATCAAACCATTTGAGACACATTGAAATTGCTGTCTGCAAATGCTTTCAATATGGACAAGGCTAAATTTTGTCGTCCGGTAAAGGGTTAAACTGTATTTGGTATTGACTATAAATAATTGTTGTATTTTATGCAAAATAAAGATTATGTTATGTTATGATACTTTTTGCAGATGCAAAAAGCCCCCTTTTCACAGAGCTTGGTTCATCTTGATGCCGACTCTTCACCAGATCACAACATCTAAAATTTGTTTATTTTGAAAGCAATAACAGATGACAACTTTTCTCATTAACCCACAGTCCCAAGTTTTAATGGTCATAAGAAAGCAAGCTTTTGAAAACATTGTAGGAGAAGGAGAAAATGCTGGTAACCGGCATTTCCTCCTTTTCCATCAGTATATATTTTCTAATATTTCACAGCCCAATATTAGAATTTGCAGCTACATTTAACTTGTCGTCTACAAATGCTTTCAATTTGGTTAACTCAAAAGGTTTTTGTTTGGAAGAGTTAATTCATATTAATTAACAACAAAGTTTTAAACTGATCCAAACTAGTCTAGACTGGCCCGAATTCAAAGCATTTGCAGATGACAAATTAGAGGTGGCCGAAATCATGAAATATGACCTTAGTAGGTTACAAATGACATTTCATCCCACTTTCCCAGACCCAAATTCCAAAGAACCCTAGAAAGAAAGCTTTTGAAAATATTGTGAGAAAATGCTGGTCAGCAGCACTTTCTCCTATTCCCACGAACCTGTAAAAAAAACGTCCTTAGGGTTGTTAAAATTCAGGAGTTTTTGGTAAACTGATAAATAAAAGCAACGGTGAAATGCAACACAGAAATATTGAAATTCAAATTTGTTGACATCAGACTTCTGCCTCTGGTCAATGTTCGCGGGATGTACAGTGGATTCTTATATTTCGGAGGAAAAGATACGGAAAATGAAATATATGCTTCTTTCATGACAATTTCAAATCTTCCCCATAGATAGTCTAGAAAATGCCCAATGGCAAAAGAATTCTGTGCGAAACTGTAATTTCTACATGACCGGCGTTATGGATTTTGACCTTTCCAAAATTTAGCCCCAAAAAACTTTCAGACAATTGTCAGCAATACATTTGTAAGTAAGGCGATTAATAATGAAATTCTAAGTCTATGAAGAATCTCCTAGCGCTAATAAAATTGAAAATATTGACTTACTTCTTGACACAACCATGATTGCGTGCTTCTGGCGTCTACAGCTAATCGGGGAACTCTGAGGGGTCAAAGGGAAATAACTAATGAAACAAAACTTTGTAAACAGGAGTGCTTTCCCTTTAAAAAAGTAATAGGCACTTCTTCGAACAGGTTTCTTTGCGTGGATCAAAACAAATAAACGGAAACTATTTCATTTGTTCAGTTTAACATTAATACATATATGAACGGAAAAAGAAGAAAACAGTATTACTAGATTATAATTTCAGAAGCGCCCTTGGAAAGGAACATACGGCCCCCCCCGCCAATTTTTTTAAAGGGAAGTAACTATTGTTGGATTAGTAAAAGGTTTTATACGATTTACTTCCCTTAGATGATGTCAATACAATATTCAAGGCGTCATCATTTCAAATCCATGGTCAAAACAACCACACTACACTAGATGCACTGTACATGGCTACTGCACAGGGACTTTTAAAAGTTAAAGCTGTGAATTACCTGGTTGTCATCTAATGATATTCTTCCATTTTCCACGGGAAAACACATAATTATGGCAACATGCAGAATCATCACCAAATCTTCTTCATACCTACCATTTTGATATGGAAGATGTAACAAGCAAGGATTTGTACAATCTGCTTGAACTGACCTTACAGAATACCTACCTTTTTTTGGACCAAGCTCTTGTGTTTAACTCTTTACCACACAATCCCTACCTTTAACAAACCTCAGAATTAAACTTTTTGAAAACATTGTGGGAAAAGGAAAAAATGCTGGTAACCAGTATTTTCTCCTTTTCCCACAATGTTTTCTTTCGTGCTGGAAACAAATTTCATTTTTGAGTCATGTTTATTTTGTTGTCTGCAAGTGCTTTCAATTTGGACAGTCTAAAATTTTGTCGTTTGGTGAAGAGTTGAATATCACCAACTTTAAGTTAAAAGAAATTCATATTGTTGAAAATAACACTGTGACTCGAAAATCAAATGAAATTATCTTTATTCATAATTGTAGGAGATACAAAAATGTTTCAAATGGAAAATGAATGAACTGATCAGAAAATGTAGAATGCAATGTTTTCCTACACAACATGGTATCCTTTTCTTGAGAAATGTAAATTTAAACTATAATAATCTACATGCGCTTTTGGCCGTACAACCCCTATCTCCATGTGTTATCTTATGGTATCACATTATCACACTTGAAAAGGATGGTTTACCACTGACAGCTTGCGTGTATTATTATAATTCAGGGGTACATAAAGAGGGAATGATTTTGATTTCAAAACTGAAAATTTTAATTATTCTTAACTAAATCCTATGTCGTGGGTACTCATCAATATTGTCTTGCCAAGACGATTCTAATGAGTAACCACAATGTAGGGGTTTGGAGAAAAAACAATGGATTTAGAATACCATCACTCCCTCTCATCTGGCGCTCTGACAATTGAAATTTTACAACACAGTTAACACAAAACTCTTTTCCAAACAACAAAATTTTAAGCTATCCAAACTGAAAGTGAACATATTTGCTGACTAGCCCTTGCAACACTGAACTAATGAAATAGGCCATTTCAACAAGGAAAAACATCCCAAATATTTCTATTTCAATTATTTTTGGCTGGAATATCTTATGAAACAGAAGAGTGTAGATCCACGATCAGACTTCACATTTGTCCGCAAAAAAATGCTTACATCGTTTCCAACCCTTCACCACACAATGACCACTTTTGACAACCCTTGGAAAGAAGCCTTTTAAAAACATTGTGAGAAAAGGAGAAAATGCTGATGACCAGCATTTTCTCCCTTTCTCACAATGTTTTCTATCATATCAAGAAACAATTGCACCATCTGAGCCACACTGAAATTGCCACCTGCAAAAGTTTCAATTTGGACAAGGGTAAAATTTTGTCGTCTGGCAAAGATTTAAATGTAAAATATGACTCTCAAAAACTAATGGTATTTGATTTTGAAAGGGTAGCAAACATTGTCGGAAAAGGAGAACAAGATGGTTTGTCAGCATGTCCTCCTTTTTCCCACAAGTTTCCAAAAACCTTCCTCTTAAGGTTTCTGGAAATTGTATTTTTTTTTTAAACAACTTTGATAATGAGTGATCAGTATGCCTTTACCACACAATTTCCAGTTTCAATGACTCCAAGGAAGAATCTTTTTGAAAGCATTGTGAGAAAAGGAGAAAATGCTGGTAACCAGCTTTTTCTCCTTTTCCCATTATGTTTTCTACCCTGCTGGATACAAATTTCAATTTTCAAGTTATGTTTTTCATCTACAATTGCTTTCAATTTGGACCAGTCTAAAATTTTGTCGTTCGGTAAAGAGATACCTGTAATGAGAAAATTGTAAAAGTTTTGCTATTTGATATTCTCATTTTCTGTATGAAAAAAGACTTGAACAAGAAAAATATAATGAATAAAGAATCATATGATAGGACAAACAATGTACTCTTTACAAATTGGAGAGAGGGAGAGAGAAAAATAAAGAAATGAAAAGAAGACTTCATTATATTACAGGTATGAATTTAAATAGGAAGTATCAGATGGACAAGTATAAAACATTTCCATCTGATATTTTCATATTCTAAACAAAAAATATGAAATGGACGAGAACAGTTAAATGATTAAACCCTTTACCAGATGACGAAAACTTTGGCCAGTCCAAATTCAAAGCTTTGCAGACAACAATTTCAGTGTGGCTCAAATTGGCAATTGTTTAGTGATAGGGTAGAAAACATTGGGGGGAAAGGAAAAAATGTGGGAGACCAGCATTTTTTCCTTTTCCCACAATGTTTTCAAAAGGCTTCTTTCCAAAGGTCATCAAAAGTTGTCATTGTGTGGTAAAGGATTAAGATGCCTTCATCAGGTAGGACAAACAATATGATCTTTACAAATGGAAAAGAGAGAGAAAGAGAGAGAGAGAGGGAGAGAGAATACTATACTATAGATATGAATTTAAATAGGAAAAATCTAATAGACATGTCTCAATAAATTTTGCTGGGCTGTCTGATATTTTTCAATCTCTTAATAAAAATAAAAGAACTGTCCAATAATAACTGAATTAATTTTAGACATCTTGATAAGCCAGGACTACCAATATACTCCTTTAACCCTTTACCATACGATGCCAACTTTTAACGCCCCTGGAAAAGAAGGCTTTTGCAAACATTGTGGGAAAAGGAGAAAATGCTGGTAACCAGTATTTTCTCCTTTTTACACAGTTTTCTACCCAGCCTAAGAAACATTGCTCCATTTGAGCCACACTGAAAATGTCATCTGCAAATGCTTTTAATTTGGACTAATTTACAATTTTATCATCTTCTTAAGGGTTAAACTTGCAGAAGGAGAAAAAAAGAAGAGTTTGTATTATACACGAAGTATGGTTTTGAATTTAAATGAGAAATATCTAATGACAGTTATTGTCTGACAGACATCTTATTTCTTGATCAAATAATCCTGTGCTTCAGCCACACTACAAGGAGAAGCCTTCTGAAAACATTTGTAACCAGCATTTTCTCCTTTTCCCACAATGTTTTCAAAATACTTCTTTCCAAAGGTCATCAAAAGTTGTCATTGTGTGGTAAAGGGTTAAGACACCTTCATCAGGTAGGACAAACAATGTGATCTTTACAAATGGAAAAGAGAGAGAAAGAGAGAGGGAGAGAGAATACTATACTACAGATATGAATTTAAATAGGAAAAATCTAATAGACAAGTGTCAATAAATTTTGCGGGGTTGTCTGATCTTTTTCAATTTCTTAATAAAACAAAAAACTGTCCAATAACAACTGAATGAATTTTAGACATCTTGATAAGCCAGGACTACCAATTTACTCTTTTAACCCCTTATCACACGATGCCGACTTTTAACGCCCCTGGAAAAGAAGGCTTTTGCAAACATTGTGGGAAAAGGAGAAAATGCTGGTAACCAGTATTTTCTCCTTTTTACACAGTTTTCTACCCAGCCTAAGAAACATTGCTCCATTTGAGCCACAATGAAATTGTCGTCTGCAAATGCTTTCAATTTGGACTAATTTACAATTTTAGCGTCTTCTAAAGGGTTAAACTTGCAGTAGGAGAAAAGAAAGAAGAGTTTGTATTATACAAGAAGTATGGTTTTGAATTCAATGAGAAATATCTAATGACAGTTACTGTCTGACAGACGTGTTATTTCTTTATCAAATAATCCTGTGCTTCAGCCACACAACAAGAAGAAGCCTTCTGAAAACATTGGAAGCCTTGTGAAAACATTGTAGGAAAATGAGAAAATGATGGTAACCAGCATTTTCTCCTTTTCCCACAATGTTTTCTACCCTTCCCAAAACAAATTTCAAATTTCAGTCACTTTCATTTTGTCGTCTGCAATTGCTTTCAATTTGGACCAGTTTAAAATTTTGTTGTTTGAAAAAGAGTTAAACCCCCTTTTTCACAGAGCATAGCATATATACTCCAAGTTGGTACACAATACATGGTTGTTTTATCAAGAATATTGGTCTGTCTCAAAATGTCCTCAAATTTAGACCAGTGATCAGACCACACACCCTAAACAACCACATTCAGTCTCATCTTAATCTAAACAACCAAAATAGCACCATACATCGTCCTTTGATTACTTCAAAATACTACAAACATGACCTTCACACAAACAGTCAGTGATATGTAGATGTACGAACAGTCAGACCTGTATAAATCTTTTACCACACACTCACAAGTTGTAAAAACTCTGGGATAATAGACTGCTAAAAACACTGTGGGAGATGAGAAAATGCTGGTAACCAGTATTTTTCTCCTTTTCCAACAATGTTTTCTGTCCATCAAAAACAAGTTCCATCATACAAGCCACGTCTGTGGCCAAAAAATGCTTTCAACTCTTCACCACAAAATCCTGACTTTTAATGACCATGAAAAAGAACCCTCTTGAAAACATTGTTGGAAAAGGAGAAAATGCTGGTAACCAGCATTTTCTCCATTTTCTACAATGTTTTCAACCCTTGCCAAACCAAATTTCAATTTTTCAGTCATATTTATTTTTCGTCTGCAAATGCTTTCGATTTTGACCGTTCTATAATTTTGTTGTTTGGTAAAGAGTTAATTTGGACAAACCTACATTTCAATTTCATCAAGTGGTACAGACTTGACAAATTTTGCTAGCATATGAACACACATGTTGCTAGCATAAGACAGTTCACCTATCTTCCATTTGTAAAAGAGTGCAACACACTTCGGGCAGAGGCCTTTTTAAACTTCATTTTTAGCCTGTCTAGAAGTGGTATTGGGCTTGCCCCCCGTTGAACATCACCTCGAGCCTCTGCCTTTGCAGAGCTTGGTAAATTATCAGATGACTCCTCTTTCAAATGACCTTCTGAAATGCTATCACCTGTTGATCCAATAGTAGGCTTTGAACTTTCACCATTCAATACAATTTTTTCATTTTCCTTATCAGAAGAGCCACCTGAGTCATTTTCAGGTAGCAGCATTTCCATATCTTTACAATCCAGCCCAATTCTCTCTGGTGTATTTATGATACCCATTCCTGTAGGTTCACATCTTCCTTCATAAACACTAATTCTTTTATCTTTACAATCCAGTCCATTTCTCTCTGGTATATTTATGATATCCCTTCCCATAACTTCACTTGCTCCTTCATTAACACTAATATCTGTGTTGCTTTCAGTAACGTGGCTATTAGTATTTCTACTTTTAAAATGTAGCTGATCATTGTTGTCATGCAAAATACTCTCTGTTTTATCATCAACCATGTTTATCTCAGTTTTACAGTTTTCCTGACTTTCTTCATCCTCTAACAAATCATCCAAAATGTCATCCTCCGAAATCGCACCACTGCCTTCTGACAAAACATCAACACAAACATCGGTCTCTTCCTTGGTATCAGACCTGATCTTAGCTTCTGATATATCAGTGCAGGAGTCTGTATCATTTCTAAACACTAAATTCCCAGGTTTTGATTTAAATACAAAGTCAACATGAGAAGTATTGTCGTGTGTTAGCTCCATATTGTCTGTATCTTGAAGCTCCTCATCAGAACTATGAAGGTCACTGCCATATTTATTTCGATTCAAGCCAGAAATAGAGCCCAAACTAGTGTCAGTGTTACACTGTTCAGGAAGTAATTTCCCATCATCAATTTTACAAGAACTGTTGACTGTGTATTTATTGTCAACTGATGTCTGTATGTTGAATGAAGTGTAAAGATATTTGTCATGATCCCTGCTGATAACACACACAGAGTTATCATTTCCACTACAATCCACAGACTTGTCCTTTGTGCACGCTTCACTAATTTTATCATCCTGATCATCATTTATGCAGACTTTCAAACATTCATCATCTAAATCCACATCACATTCATTATCAATGTAACAACCCTTCCCTGATCCTGCTATATCTAATTCACACATACCACTATGTCTTTCTACATGAGTGTTCCTATTCTGTTTCTCCCTGAGTTTTCTTTTTATATCATCTGTTGCCCTTGCACAAATGTGACTGTGGTTTGTCAAAGAATGCAGACCAAGATCAGATGGAAAACGTGTGTGAGTTGACCTTGATCTACATCCCTTGTAGTTGTCTTTTTGCCGCATGTTTTGTAAACCATACCCATAACTCAGTTTGATACTTTTGTTAACACAGCTCAACTTGTAATCATCCCTGGCAGATTTTTGAGGTACCTGTGCCCATGATCCTAGACCCTGACAGGACTGAATATTTCTTTCATATGCATCTGTCAAGGAATTATTGTTTGATAAGTAATCCATATTTAGTCCACAACAGCTATGAACCTTTTTGGTTTTGTGTAGCTCTTGAGGCAAAATTTCTTTTGTATTTGCTTTAGACAGAGCTTTTTCTTTCATACAACTCCTGGTCTTACAGTACTGAGAGCTTGATTTCTTGTCACAGCATTCCCCGTCATCTTCCATTTTACCTGAGCTGGAGACAAATACAGTTTCATCTAAGTAATCTAATTCGTCATCCAGACTTGCAAACTTGTTTCTGTATTGTGGGCAATAGGCATTGCAGTATTTCTTTATTTCTATGAGGGCATTCTCTCGGTTCTTCTTTGCTAACAACAACTCATCTCTCTCTGTAAATCTGCTGGGATATTGTTCTTGATCATTATCTCTAAGCACTGCATCCTCAGAAGATATAATGTTAATACCCTGATCATGTTTCAAATCTGATTCCAAACAGTGTCCACGATATATTTCCTGTGATGGTTTAATGGCTTTGGCAAAACCATGTCTGTCTTTCCCTTGATTTTCATAAGTTTGTTGTTTCGATGGAGATAAATCAACTGTATTCATTGAAAGAACAGGACCCCTGTTGGATAGAACATGGCATTCACTGTCATCAGGAACTGCTATGTTTGTATTTGTATCATTACACTGTGCATGTTTCTTGATCAGTTTTTTCTTCAGGGCAAGTTTTTGTTTCGCATCTGTGCTGGAAGATCCAGTGTCTCCACTGAGACAACTGGATAAAACGTCTAATTCAAGGAATGTGTCATCAGCAGACAGGTCTATCACTGGAGAGGCTTTTTCCAGTTTTCTTGATTTACAATTAAGCCTTGATTTTGCAACTAAAGCTGTCTGTAGATATTCAGAACAAGTTTTGAACTGAGATTCATTCATCATTGAATTATCTTTACTTATATCAATTGAAGATGAAACTTTTTTTATTTTCTTTTTCTTCTTTTTCTTTTTTCTCCCGTTAGTTTCCAAATCATTGCCATCATTAGGCATCACTTTTTGTCCCAAACTGGACTGAGTGGCTTCACATATAGTATAACTTTCTACATCAGGCACTGACTTTCTGCTCTGTGCCAACTTGCCATTTTCATGAAAACTTGCAAATGTATCTTGTTCTACTGTGTGTTTACTTGCCTCCTCTGTCTGGGATAGTTTTTCATTGTTTTGGTATGCACTATTTATGTTTTTTCTTTGCTTCTTCTTCTGTCGTTTCCTTGCTGACTTTCCAAGTCCAGAGCTTCCCTCTCTATACTGTTGCTGATTTAAACTATGATTCATGTTCACTGGCCTGGTTTTGCTTTGAGATAATAAATGTTGGCTCGCTTCTAAAGCTAATTCTTCAGCCAAGTTTAACTTACTATGTCCACTGTTAAAGTCATAATGTTTTAAACCAACATCCTGATATTTACCATCCTTTTCAATCTTCCTTAAGCTCTCACACAAACTCTCATACTGCTCTCTGTTCATACCCTTTGGTGTCAATGTTTGTATCAAACTTGCACATAAACTGTTTAGTAAAGAACTTTGGAGGTCAAAGTTAATTTCCTGTGTTTCATTCGATGGTTGTACACGAGTCTTTTTACTTGTCACATTTGGAGTGTTTTCTTTAGACAGTTTTTGATAGCTTGTATTAGAACTTTGGCAATGCTGGACGGTACCACAAGAACCCATTTCTGCATGCTGATTAAGCTGTAAATTTAAATTTGCACCTAAGGAAAAATCCTTACTGAGTTCATGTAAATAATTCTCAATAAATTCTGTTTGCCACTTTCCTTTCAACAGGCTTGATTTTGCTGCAGTATTTTTTTCAATACCATTGTTATTTTGTAAAAGAGTCAAAGGTGAGGTAGAATCATATACCATGGGAATCTTCACTTTATCAGGGGTGTCACAGAACCTAAAATTTGTTTGTGTCGTTCTCTGCTGTATTGGTAGATCATCAGTCAGGTTATTTTGTATTGGACTGTCTCTGAATTTACTATCACAATCATTCTCAATGGATTGTTTAATATAGCTAGCTGGGCTACAAAACATATTGGAGGCAGGACTGGACATTTTTCTTGAATCTCTGACATGGCTGTTTGTTGGTACCATGCAAGGAACAACAGGAGACCTAGGGCTGTTTATTGAAACATTATTGAAAACACTTGAAATCACAGACTGATCCAGATTTTCAGTAATTTTTCCGCTTTTCTTTTTTGACTTGTCCATGTTTTTCTTTTTCCTCTGAGATGAGTGACTACCATGAACAGAAAGATTTTCAATTTCTTTGGTAATTGATTCAACTGCTTCTGTGTCCTGCCTTTGGTGCTCTTTCTTCTTTTTTTCAAGTCGAAGTTTAACTCTGTCGCAAAATGGAATGTCCAATTCATCTGATACTGATGTTTCATGAATGTCAACTGTCATGGTTTGTTTCACGTCCTTGGAAATAGACATGCTAAATGCATTTTCACTTGATTGAGTCACACCACTAACTTTACTGGATGTTTGAGACACGCTGGACTGTTTCATTTTTGTTGTCAGTACACTATCTTCATATTCAGTGAAAGATGGGCAAAGCTTGTGAACAGATTCTTGTAGTTTACGTGTGACACTTTTGAGATTTAATTTCCCAAAGTCAAACGATAAATTTTCAACAGCTCTTTGATCAACTTCAATGGTTTTCTCTTTTCCTTTCTTCTTTTTAGCTGTCAAATAGAACAAAAATATTATCAGAATGAGCTGTTCTCTATTTTATTTTAACCCTTTATTGGCTTTACCTGATGACAAAATGTTAGCCCTGTCCAAATTGAAAGCATTCGCAGACAACAATTTCGTTGTGGTTCAAATTATGCAATCTGGCTTTGACAGGGTTGAAAACATTGTGGAAAAAGGAGAAAACGTTGGTTACCATCATTTTCTCCTTCTTCCACAATGTTTTTAAAGAACCTCTTCTTCAGGGTCGTGATAACCAGGGATTGTTTGGTAAAGGGTTCAAAACATTTTTTCTGTAGCGATGTTCCCGAAATTGTCTGCTCCACACAAATGTGGATATCACGTTAACAAGAGCGGCAAACTGTCGCAAGATACGCCCGTCTTACCCCAAGTTGTAAAGCTGGGGCATGCACCAGACTAAATTCAAGTATGAAAAACGACAAAGGGCAATAACTCAAAAATTAAGCGAGCAAGAGTTATGATTCCTGTGCACTGCACTCCCCTTTGATGAGATTTATCCACCCATGAAATTTCATAACTCTAGCTAGTATAGTTTTGGAGATATTCACCAGACAAAAATCAAGTATGAAAAACAACAAAGGGCAAACTCAAAAATTAAGCAAGCAAGAGTTATGATTCCTATGCATTGCACTCCCCCTTGATGAGATCTATCCACCCATGAAATTTCATAACCCTAGCTAGTATAGTTTTGGAGATATGCTCCGGACAAAATTCAAGTTTGAAAAACGACAAAGGGCAATAACTCAAAAATTAAACAAGCAAGAGTTATGATTTCTGAGCACTGCACTCCCCCTCGATAAGATCTATCCACCCATGAAATTTCATAACCCTAGGTAGTATAGTTTTGGAGATATTCACCGGACAAAATTCAAGTATGAAAAAAGGACAAAGGGCAATAACTCAAAAATTAAGCAAGCAAGAGTTATGGTTCCTGTGCACTGCACTCCCCCTTAGTGAGATCTATTCACCCAAGAAATTTCATAACCCTAGCTAGTATAGTTTTGGAGATATGCTCCGGACAAAATTCAAGTATGAAAAACGACAAAGGGCAATAACTCAAAAATTAAGCAAGCAAGAGTTATGGTTCCTCTGCACTGCACTCCCCCTTAGTGAGATCTATCCACCCAAGAAATTTCATAACCCTAGCTAGTATAGTTTTGGAGATATGCTCCGGACAAAATTCAAGTATGAAAAACAACAAAGGGCAATAACTCAAAAATTAAGCAAGCAAGAGTTATGGTTCCTGTGCACTGCACTCCCCCTTGATGAGATCTATCCACCCATAAAATTTCATAACCCTAGGTAGAATAGTTTTGGAGATATGCTCCGGACAAAGAACTGGACGCCGCCCGCCCGCCACGGGTGATCCCATAATACGTCCCGTCTTCGACGGGCGTATAAAAAGGCATTCAACCTGATTTTGATTAAAAAAAATTATTGGAAAATCTTCAAATAGGCCAATGTTTTTTGTTTGCATACAAAGGTGGCTTAAAAATCAAAATCTACATAATGTAACGGAAAACCTACCTTTCTTTTTCTTGTTTTTATTGGCTACTTCCTTCTGGAATGTGTGAACAACTCTTGGATAACATTTAGAGAACAAGTCCTGTGTTTCTACAGTAACATAATAGTCTCCTTCAGAGTAAGGGTCTGTCACTGCAAGGTAAACATATATAAAGAAACCCTAATTAATTATGACCATGACAAAAATATTGTTGGAAAAGAATGAATTTTCGTAAAAACTGTGCTCTTCTTTTCCCATCATGTTTTCCGTCCATTGAAGGACAAATCCCATTATTCACACTACATTCTATTTGTTGTCAGTAAAACCTTTCAGTATGGACATGTCTCATGTTATGCCTTGGGCAGATTTTAACCACTGGTTATGATGATGTTCCCCTCACATTTCCTTAACCCTTTACCACTAAATGCTGACTTTTGAAGACCTTGAGGAAGAAGCCTTTAGAAAAGATTGTGGGAAAAGGAGAAAATGTTTTCTACCCTGCTGGAAACAAATTCCAATTTTTGAGTAACATTTATTTTACCGTCTGCAAGTGGTTTCAGTTTGGACCAGTATGAAATTTTGACGTTTGGTAAAGAGTTTATGTCAGAATTTAGTAAAATTCTCATTATTTTCATGTTGTCAGAGAGTGACATTATCGAAATTTTCTAGCTGTTGGATAATCAATTTCAAGTAGGAATTATCAAATCTTAAGTTGCTCTCATTTTAATAAAATGTGTGTTGCTGAGTAATTTACATCTGGGGCTGCATATACTGCAATTTCTGATTTCAAAACCAACTCTATATCTAACTCTTTACCACAATACAAACGTTGAGACTTTGCTAATTGGAAGTACTTGCAGGGGACACAATAACCATGTCCTGAGTAATTGACATCTGGGGCTGCATATACTGCAATTTCTGATTTCAAAACCAACTCTATATCTAACTCTTTACAAACACAATACGAACATAGAGACTTTGATAATTGGAAGCACTTGCAGGGGACACAATAAGCATGTCCCAAATAAAGTATGAGACACTGTGGGGAAAAAAGACAATTCTGGCTACCAGCACTTTATTCTTTTCCCACAAAGTGTTTTCAATTGCCTTCATTCATAGGGACATTAAAATAAAAGTCAACATTGTTTGGTAAAGGGTTAAATAACAGCCACCTGTTTGGTTGAGAGGTCTAAATGCATAAAATAGCTAGTCTATGAATTAACAATTAGATCAAGATAGCAAAAAGGTGGTGGATTGTCTTCTGATTAACATTTTGCTACCCGATACACCATTGCCATTATCTTACATGACATTTCACTACCCGATATACCATTGTTTTTATCTTACATGACATTTCACTACCAGATACACCATTATCTTGATCTTACATGATATTTCACTACCAGATACACCATTGCCTTTATCTTACATGACATTTCACTACCCGATAGACCATTGTCTTGATCTTACATGACATTCACTAGCCAATACACCATTGTGCTTATCTTTCATGACATTCACTTGCCGACCAACCATTGTTTTTATCCGACAGTAAAGAATCATAATTTCCTCTGGAAGTTAAGAAACCTATTTTTGACATGGTTTTACATTAAACTGTGGAGGCGAAAGATCAAAAATCTGTCAGCACATTCTGTACAACCTGATCTTGATCTACACTATCTGCAAATGATACTTCTAAGGCCCATGGCAGTGAAAGGGCTAAAAACCTCCATCATTATGAGAACAACAACATCTCACCTGGTTTTAGCCATTCTATTTCATAGCATGGAACACCTTGTCGTACCCTAGTTTTCACAATTCTGTAAAGAAATTTGTACAGGTATTGTGTATCATGAAAATAAAGAGACAAAAATCCAGTTGGCTTTTTACAATTCTTACAACCATGAAGAAAAAGGCTTGAAAACATTATAGGAATAACAGAACACGATAGTAGATAGTATTTTCTCCTGTTCTCCACAATGTTTCCAATTACATCAGAGATCTTCAACACATTTGTACCACTTCGTATTGATTTTTGTCTGCAGCTGTTTTGAATTTGGAAAAGTCTATTAATGGTTTAAAGTAAACTGACATATGCTGATGAGGTCATATCAGGAGCAATAAACCATTATACAAGATGTTTCCCAATATGGGAATGGGCGTCATTTCAAGAAGTGCTGTGAGAAGAAGCTACTTTCACAAGGTTATCACTTTTATCACAATTTAGGTTGTACAGTTTTGTACACTTAAAACTTTATACATTTACGTTGAACATGACAGTGTCTATTCTTGGATGTGCAGTTGCGGGATTCATGCTAATTTTTTCAGATCTCTCGTGAATTGAGTCTGAACTCTGAATTCACAAAACAGCCATCTTATTGACTGTGACATAGTGTCTCTGTAATCATACGTCTTACGAGTAGTCTTGGAAATTTAACACTTTTACACACAGTTGCAAGTTTTAACAACCCTGAGGAAGAAAGCTTTTAAAAAAATTGTAGGAAAAGGAGAAAATGCTCGGACTTTCCAGACAAATGCAATCATAAAATTACAATTACTGTACTTGAATTTCATTTTTAGACTTTAACATAAAACTATTGCTTGGGTTTATTTGGAGCTCTATGGACTAATAATGCACAAATTGTTTTTTAAACACTTGCATAGTGTTCACTCTTACCCAACACACATTTTCAGTGTATAAGTAAGATCCAAATCAGTGAAATTTCAAGGTTGCTTTAGTCAAGAAGGTCTTGGCAAAGCGGAGGAGTGTAGATCGAAGATCAGACTGCATGTTATGTGCAGTCTGATCTTGATCTGCATGCACCGCAAAGGCAATTGAAGTCGTGAAAGGTGCCTCCCGGGTTAAAAAGATGATAATCAATCCTCAAAAGTTTACCTATGAGGTCTGAGATGTTGATGATTGGAAGGATTCTTGGACTGAAGTAGATCTTGCATGTCCCATAGAGTAACAAGAGGTAGTATTTTCTCTAGTGTGTATTCCACAGGCCACTCTAGCTTGGAAAGAGCAAAGTCCTACAAGAAGAACATAGTACATTTACAATACACAGATAGCAGTCCAATAAAGAAGCAAGAGGTACTGTCTTCTCCAAAATGTATTCTACAGGCTACTCTAGCTTGGACACAGCAAAGTCCTACAAGTAGAAAATAGCACATTTACACTGCAGTCATCAGTTGGTTGGTTGGTTGTGTTGGGGTTTAATGCCACTTTAACAGCTAAGGTCATATCATGGCAGTCGGTGACGCACATATGTTTCCTGGCTTTCTCACACCAGTACTTACACTACTTTCTTTCCAAAGCCACCGACTACTTTTCTCACATGCTTCAGCAGAGGTGAGAGGCAGTCATCAGTATCTTTTGCATAGTGTTCTCTACTGCTCAAAGTCCTACAAGTAGAAAATAGCACATTCACACTACAAGTCATTAGTATCTTCTGCAAAGTGTTTGCTACTGCTCAAAGTCCTACAAGAAGAAAATAGCACATTTACACTGCAATTATTAGTATTTTCTATATGGTGTATTCTACTGCTCAAAGTCCTACAAGTAGAAAATAGCACATTTAAACTGCAATCATTAGTATCTTCTGCATAGTGTTCTCTTCTGCTCAAAGTCCCACAAGTAGAAAATAGCACATTTACACTGCAATCATTAGTATCTTCTGCAGAGTGTTCTCTACTGCTTAAAGTCCTACAAGTAGAAAATAGCACATTTACACTGCAATCATTAGTATCTTCTGCATAATGTATTGTACTGTTCAAAGTCCTACAAGTGTAACATAGCACATTTACACTGCAATCATTAGTATCTTCTGCATAATGTATTATACTGCTCCAAGTCTCACAAGTAGAACATAGCACATTTATACCAGAGACATCCGTACCACATAGTAGCAAGAGGTAGTTTTTTCTCGATTGTGTATTCTACAAGTCATTATAGCTTGGACATAGTTAAGTCCTATAAATAGTTGGTTACGAGATTCCATAGATTATGGCCAACAGAAAATGTATTTAGGACTTGGCTTATATCCACTGGTTTAATCAACGATACAGTATGATGCATGTCACACGACCTTTGCCATGCATATTCATGTGGATGGCAAGAAAGTGGAGTCAAGACACACTACACAGGTATAGTGATGCAACAATCTATGTCAGAAGAACCCAACACCAATTTACTCAAGGATGTCCGAATCTTATATCAATAGTGCAATGGAATGCTTTTAAAGACAGCAGAAATACTAGAGCTGTCACTGAATGTGACTTAATACCCCCGCCAGTGCTTTGACAGAAACGGGCAATTACTAGTATTTTGTACACAGACGGACACACAGACACACACACGGACACACACAGAGACACAAACATGGACAGACAGGCTGATTCAAATATACCCCCAAAACATTTGTTTTGCGGGGGTATAATAAATTTCATATGTGAACACTGATATTTAGCATTTTGGAATTGCTGAAAGAAGGGAAAAAACCATGATCCGACAAACAGATGAGTGTACCATCTCCCACATTGAAACAAGTAGTGTAATTTCTAGATGGGGGTATGCAAATGAATATAGTGATACAATTCCCGCATTGTTTACAGTTTTGACCTGAAGAAATTTTCTTCTGACCAAGATTCATATCAAAAACATTAAAACTTCTTTTCATTCTTCAGACTCATATTGCTAATTCATTGGTTTAAACACAAATTTTTACAATTGGCTAAAATGAGTAAATGGGGAACTTTAATAACTTACCTGCAGCTTCACTGGTACCGGTCGTTTCCATGGTAACAATTTTGTTGGACATCTGTCTTTTGGCTGTAGAAACTCATTGATGACCTACAACACAGGCAGAAATCTAAAATGAGGTGTGACAAATTTACTTAACCCTTTCCCAAACGACAAATTTTAGACTCTTCCTAACTCAAAGAGTTTGCAGACAACAATTTCAAATTTGATAGAAATGGCAGAAAGTTCTCCAAATGGGTAGAAAACACTGTGGGAAAAGGAGAAATTGCTCGTTACGAGCAATTTCTCCTTTTCCCACAGTGCTTTCAAAATACCTTTACTGCAGACACGTAAAAACCAGGGCTTGTTTGGGAAAGGGTTAACTGACCCTTTACTTGTATTTCAAATTGTCTATAATATCTAATTACTTGTACAATTATGAGGCACACTGGTAAAAGGGGGCTTGGTGCATCTCTGTGATCCATTATACAACAAAAAGTTATCACATGGTTTAGGATCCATAAAATTCATTTGAATAATCCACTGGATCTGGAGGTCACATGGTCCTTTGACATGCAGGAAATTGATATATAGCTTGCAACACTCGAAAAAGGGGCATTCAGACATTTGCATAGTGTCATCTCGGATCAGCCTGTGCCAGGCTAATCCTAGACGGCACTTTACGACTACACTGGATTTTGTGCTACAGTGGACTTGTGCAAAACAGAAAATACCATGAAAACGAGAAGTGCCGTCTCGGATTAGTCTGCGCGGACTGCGCAGGCTGATCCATGACGACACGTTACGCAAATATCCGAATGCCCTTTTTCGTGTGCTGCAAGCCATATAGCATGTCAGCCTGGGTTGATACTTTTTGCAGATGCACATCGCATGGCTCATATAAATATGTCTTGAATATTTGATTTACTTGTATTTCAAATTGTCTGTAACATTCTACTGTTTGATGAATTAACCCTTTACTCCATATATACTCATTTCTTCACACTGCTTGTTGGAGCCTTTTGAAAACATTGTGGCGAAAGGTGAAATTGCTCATGATAAGCAATTTCACCTTTTGCCACAATGTTTTCTATGCTACCAATAGGTGTCATATACATACAAGAAACAGCTTCATCCTTGCTGTTATCTAGGGTCAATTACAGATACCATAGAAATGCTTTATGGGGTAAAGTGTTAAGACTTGTCCATATTAAACGGTTACTCGTTGCCATCCCTAATAGAAAACAATGTGGGAAAAGGAGAAAATGCTGGTTACCAGCATTTTCTCCTTTTTCTACAGTGTTTCCAAAAGGCTTCTTTCTCAGGGGCGTCAAAAGTAGGGATTGTGTGGTAATAGGTTAAAGTTTTGACCCAGGACATGCTGTGCTTTTTCAATACTCTTCGCACATGCATTAACCTTCTTTTCACAGAGCATAGGTCAACTGTTTTTCATACTTACATCAACCTGAGGAAAGTCTGGCGCATTCAATGCTTTTCCTCTCACCATTTTTTCCACGGGATCTAAACACTGACTTTCATGGATTCTTCTCCATTCCTGTAATCTGCAATGTTAAACCACGACAATTTGACAATTTTATAAACCTTTGCTTTTGAAAATAAGGGACAGACAGAAAATGCTGAGCAACATCTAATTTGTTGTTTACAAATGCTTTCAACATGGGCCATTCTAATTCATAATTTCCTAAACCAAATTTAGAGAACTCTCAGAAAACCCTTTCCAATGGGAATAAGAAACTTAATTAAGTTTCAACACTTCAATACAATGTACTTTGATTACTAAAAAAAATCATTATGGCAGATTATGAGAAATTGCCTATTAGGAGCATTTACAACTATTTTTTTCATAATGATTTCAAACAAGTCTGTTATATGGAATGAAAAGTAATCTTTGAACTGATGTATATTAGTATCAGAATGAAATTTTGATAAGAATCACATGTGTGAAACCATAGTTTCTGAACAACTCTAGGACAATATCAACAACTTTGTCTCAAACTATATTCAGGGACCATCAAAGAAAAGTAAGGAAAGAGGATTCCTACTGCAGGTAGTCATTTCTGAATTATTTCCAAAACTTGTTAGTCAGCACTGCAAAAGTACTTATTCTTAACTCATGCCTAAACACTGTTTCAATAGCGTTCATTGACGAAAGCAGCCAGTTGCTTGGAAAGGAGCTATGAAGAGCTCTGGTACATGAAACCTGCCTCCCTTTTCTTTTCTTTTTGATCAAAGACAGATCCCATGACTTGTGCTGTGTCTGCCTTGCTATGCTTTCAAGATGGACAAGATTAACTAATGAAATGTCTTTCACAAGTACAATTGTATGTGTGGCCAGTATTGATCAAGATCAGTCCACACAAAACATGCAGTATGATCTTTAGTTTTCACTGTCCACTTTGCCGAAATACTAAAGACAACGGCCTTCATTATTCTAGTCATAGTTCTAAACTAAATAGAGCGCCGCATGCAGGTGCCAACACTTGGCTGCTGTTGCATTAAGTGAAAGTTCTTTTCCAATAAAGTGGCATAAACTGTGTCAAAAATATTTTGGTTACCTGCCCGCGTTATATGGGTTTCCCTTTTGATAGATAAGAACTAGTCTGAGCTTAACCCTTTCCCAAACAATCCCTGGTTTTTACGGGTCTGGAATAGTAGCCTTTTGTACACATTGTGGGAAAAGGAGAAAATGCTGGTAACCAGCATTTTCTCCTTTTCCCACCATGTTTTCTACCCTATCATAGACAGAAATCATCTTTTCAGCAAGAGTTGAATTATCGTAAGCAAATGCTTTCAATTTGGTCTAGTCCAAAAGTTTGTCGTTTGGGAAAGGGTTAAAGTAAACATGAAAGAGATATTATTGAACATCAAAGTTTTTGCACAAAGACGCAGATGACAACTACACCATCAACACCAGAGCTATGACAATACCTGGATGTTTCTTTCCAAAAATGCCGAGAAAAAATATCTGACATTTATTAGACATTCCAAGGGTTAAAATTTGCCTTTACTTAAAGAATTAAGTCCAAAGTAGAAAATCTACCTTTCTAATACATTCCTTCCTTTTAGACTATCTAATAACTTGACAGCATTTGCCATGCCAATTCCTGAGACTCCTTTAGGTATGAAATCACAGCCTAGTAGTAATGCTAGAGCCACCAAACCATTTCTGTCTATTCCTAACTGTGACTCTATGTCTGAATATCTGTATCTTTCAACATGTGGATCCTATAATGAAATATATCCATGCTCTGTAAAAAGGGAGTTTAATGCAACTCTATGATGCATCATACCGAGCCAATCATCAAATTTTTTTACCCAAATCATAAAACCTTTTTACTCTAACATGAATCATGAGATAGAATGGTCCTTGGATGTGCAGAAAATTTCCAAATGGCCAAATAACAGTTGCTTCCTACAAACAGGGAAAAGACATGTGGGAAAAGGAGAAAATGCTGACTACCAGCATTTTCTCCTTCTCCCACAATGTTTTCAAAAGGCTTGTTTCCAAGGGTCGTCAAAAGTTGTCATTGTATGGTAAAGGGTTAAACCCAGAATAATGCTATTTAAAAACCATTTTCTGGATAAAAATATCTTATCTGACATTATGGATCTAAGATCTGGGTCTGTATTCACCATTCCTTCTTAAGAACGTTCTTAGTCTTAATCTTTAAAACTTTTTGACTGTGATAATAACAGAACTTTTGATTGGCTAAACCAAGTGGTCTGGCCAATCAGAGGTTCTGTTACTTTTGCATTGATGAAAAGACAAAAAAGGAATAGTGGTTTGGTTAAAGCAGTACAGTAACACTCTTTTTTAATTATAGCAAACTTTGTTGGATAATGATATTGTGGAAAGAGCTGTTTTCTATTACAGGTCAACTACGTTAACAGCCTAAGATATATGACAGTATTCAAGCTCTCCAAATTATTAAATATATACATACTTTAAAGTAGACTTCAGTTTAGATTTCATATTTAGTATTAGTGTATTTTGTATGTGAAATTCCTTTTGTGACAGAGTAACTACACATATAATCAGAAAGGTTTTCAGTTAGCCCAAATTTATAGGTGAGCTACCACTGATACAATATTCAACCCTTTACCCCGTAAGACATTTCTATGGTATCTGTAATTGACCCTAAATAACAGCAAGGATGAAGCCATTTCTTATGTGTATATGACACCTTTTGATAGCATAGAAAACATTGTGGCAAAAAGGTGAAATTGCTCGTCACGAGCAATTTCACCTTTTGCCGCAATGTTTTCCAAAGGCTCGTACAAGTAATGCATAGAAATGAGTATCTATGGAGTAAAGGGTTAAAATATCAAAACCTTGGTATTCATGGTGAAATTCCTGTACACAGTCTGGGCTCCATACAAAAAAGCATCCCCATCATCTGTCAGGCAACCATCCACCAGCTTGAAATTATAGGTTTGAATATAAATCAAAAGCTATGGAATCTAACCCCTTAGCTCATTATTAAATGACAAAATACTAGGGTTATCAAAATCGAATGCATTTGCAGACAACTTGGCAGTGAAAATGTAGAAAACATCGAAGGATAAGGAAAAGATGCTGGTTATCAATGCTACAGAAGCTTTTGAAAACAATGAAGGAAAGGAGATATGCTGCTTATGAACATTTGCTCCTTTTTCCGACACAATGTTTTATGTCTTTTCAAATGCAATCCCATTTTAGCATCCAAATTCAGTTTGTTGTCTTCAACTGCTTTCATTCAACTTTTTCAAATAAAAAATGTCCATCATAAAGGTGCAATTAACATAAACATTTGAATTCAGCACTATAGACACAGTGCAATAAAAGTGTGATAAAATCTATGTTATTCTATATGGCTTGCAACAAGTGAAAAGGGGCATTCAGACATTTGCATAAAGTGTTGTTTTGTATCAGCCTGCGCAGTCCGCACAGGCTAACCCAAGACCGCACTTTACGACTACATTTGATTTAGTGCAACAGTAGACTTATGCAAAACAGAAAAATACATAAAAACGGAAAGTGTCATTTTGGATTAGCCTGCGCAGAGTGCACAGGCTGATCAACTCTGGGCAGGCTGATCCAAAATAACACTTTCCGCAAATGTCCGAGTGCCCCTTTTTGTGTGTTGCAGGCCATATAGAGTAACATCATTGTATATGGAGTGATGTCATTCTGTATAAAGTAATTAAGTATATTAAATGGAATATAATCTGCATTTTTACTCGAAGTATGAACTTGCTTTCTTTTCATTAACAGCTGCTCATGTTAGAATCGAAATAATCTTCTATCTTATCATTCAATAAACCACATAACATAACTAAATTAACTCTTTACCACACAATCCCAACTTTTAACGACCCTGAGAAATGAGACTTCTAAAAACATTGTTGGAAAAGGAGAAAATGTTGGTAACCAGCATTTTCTCCTTTTCCCACAATGTTTTCTTCCCTTCCCAAACCAAATATTAATTTTTCAGTCATCTTTATTTTGTCGTCTGCACAACGCTTTCAATTTGGACCAGTCTAAAATTTTCTTGTGTGGTACAGAGTTAATGTGGAAACAGTGTTTAACACCAAAGAAACAAAGACCACTTACTCCGGATGAGTTAAGTAGAGCACACATCGCTTCTGCTTCCCCTTTACTTTGTATGTATGGTATACCTAAAATATCTAGTAGCTCACAGCACTGAAATAGAAAAACAATGATGTCTGCCTTTTGTTTTCCCCCTTTTCATTAAAAATTCTTTATCCTCAACACAAAGGATCTCTAAAATTCTTTACTTTTATTATTTTATTGTCAACCCTTTACCAAACAATCCCTTTTTTTTTTTCAACAACCTTTTTAAAAAAAGAAAGAAGCCTTTTGAAAACATTGTGGGAAAAAGAGAAAATGCAGATATCCAGCATTTTCTCCTTTTCCCACAATGTTTTGTACTCTATCAATAAAGAATTGCACCATTTAAGCCACACTGAAATTGTGGTCTCCATATGCTTTCAATCTGGACAAGGCTAAAATTTTGTCGTCTGATAAAGAGTTAATGTTATATTGCAACATTTCAGTGTTTCACTTACATCACAGCGGCCAAAGCACTTATTCATGATTTTCTTTTATTGGCATTTTGCACAATTTTCTCTGGCTGCTTCTCACATAACCATCTTTTTGATCATGGTCAGTGGTGGGAGAGGAATAGATCCTGTAGCCATGACTATCATCAATCCTCTGAAAGAAATTGGGCAAGCCAGGAATCAAACCCACTATCCCCTGTTCTCAAGTCCTGCATGCTACCAACTGAGCTACTGGGGCGTGGTACTGCTTGAACAATAACTAATATTTCCAATTCTGAAATCCAAACGACTCCCTCTGTCTGGAGCTCTGTCAGGATTACTTGACATTTAACCCATTACCACACAATCCCTACTTTTGACGCCCCTGAGAAAGAAGCCTTTAGAAAACATTGTGGGAAAAGGAGAAAATGCTGGTAACCAGCATTTTCTCCTTTTTCCACAATGTTTTCTACCCTTCACAAAACAAATTTCAAATTTTCAGTCACTATTATTTTGTCGTCTGCAAATGCTTTCAATTTGGGCCAGTCTAAAATATTGTCGTTTGGTAATGAGTTAATTTAAAAAATCACCTCCTTTATAACAGCATTGAAATTTCTCCTGCTTTGTTTTGATGGTGGCTTCTGTGCAGCTGTTTGTTTACTTTGTCGACCAGGTAATCTATTCTGTTGCCGCTTTGCCATCGTTTCCCATTTCAATTCCGGAGCAGTTCCCTCGATGACAAAAACGAGTTTAACTCCAATTTGTGTCAGGTGCAGTATGCGGAAAAACAAGTTCCTGTAAAATAAATAAAAATACATTGTAATTGAGCTAAATTTTGGAAAAAAGGGGGTTTAATGCATTATAATTATCAACTGTCATCACAGAATTATGGTCGATTAAAATCTATTTTGCCAAACAAAGAACTGAAATTGGTAGTAAATGGTCCTTTGTACTGTTGAAAATTGACCATTAGCAAAAGGTTTTGACCTTTGACCCATGTCAGCCTGCGTATACCGCGCAGGCTGACATGAGTCGATACTTTTTTCTGTTGCAAAAGACCCCCTTTTCAAAGAGCTAAATCATAAGCAATGCTTGATACAATTTATAATGGTTACTTACAGGTAGTCACTGGCAGAAGAATGATTCTTAAAAAAAGATTGTAAGTAGACAAAATGTTTTAAAATACACAATAAAAAGTGTTGCACCCCTGACAGATTCCTATTCATCATGAGATCAAGGGATACCTCAGTTCAGGTCATTTCATGGGCAAAAGATTGATTTGTTGGTGTATGCAGCAGCCATATTCTAATTTCTACCCCATTTCACAAGGCATCTTTCTCAGGGTCATTAAAAGCTGGAAAAGTTGACAACTTTTGACGACCCTGAGGAAGAAGCCCTATGAAAACATTGTGGGAAAAGAAGAAAATGCTAGTGACCAGCATTTGCTCCTTTTCCCACAAAGTTTTCTACCCTATCAAAGAAAAATTGCTTCATGTGAGCCACTATGAAATTGTTGTCTGCAAATGCTTTCAATTTGGATAGGTCTAAAAATTTTGCTGTGTGGTAAAGGGTTAACCCTTTCCCAAACAACAGATTTTAGACTCTTTTAGGGTCTGCAGACGACAATTTTAGCTTTCATAACTGTGTGGTAAAGAATATTCCCCAATAAATCATTCTAAATCGGAAGAAAGTCTCACCTAAGATGTGGCTTTGACACAACACCTTGCATGTTTTTTACACCATCACTCTCACATATCCAAATACTCAAGTCCACAGCTAATATTAATCCTTCTAGGGAAGCTAGAGTCTGGTGCTCCTGTACAGGACTTAAAATCTGCCACAGCTGTGTCACGCCCATTGTCACTCTGTCCTATCATACCACAGATAAAAGCAAACTGTAAATACAAAAAAAAATCCCATATTAACTACAAGATTCAAGCCTGGTTTCTGTTCATTTACCATGTAGTTTACCTTAACCCTTTCCCAAACAATCCCTGGTTTTTAAGACCCTGAGATAGAATCCTTTTGAAAACATTGTGGGAAACGGAGAAAATGCTGGTAACCAGCATTTTCTCCTTTTCCCACAATGTTTTCTACCCTACTGGAAAGAAATTTCAATTTGTGAATTACGTTTATATTTCAATTTGGACCAGCCTAAAATATTGTTGTTTGGTAAAGAGTCAAACCCTCTCATCCCATTCTATACCCAGGGCTTTATCCAGGTACTTTGGGAAAAGGCCCCCTTACCAAATTGGGAAAAATGTCATCAATGAAAATACTAATTGTTTGGTGAAGGGTTACAGTAGGAAAATTGGTATGGACAGGTGATTTTTAAAAAACCCAGTAAGACTTGCTCGGACAGAAGTCTGGTTATCAATACCTAATCAACCTATTACCCATTGGAAGGCCTAACTCAGTATCTGTTGGCTTACCAAATGTAACATTGTTTTCAGCATTATTTCAGTTATGTCATGGAGGCCAGTGCACCTATCCATGCTTTACTAGAGTTTTTTTTTTTTTTTTTTTTTTTTTTAACCAGTATTCCACAAAACAGTCTTTCAAAGCCACTGGCTGGGTTCCTTCATTGTCAAAATTATGGCCAGCGGTGAGACAGGAATCCCGTCGCAATCTTGTCGTCAATCCTAACAGAGAAATTAGCCAAACTGGGCATCAAAACAGTGAACTCTTGCTCTCAAGTCCTGTCCTTAACCCTTTCCCAAACAAGCCCTGGTTTTTACGTGTCTGCAGTAAAAGTCTTTTGAAAACACTGTGGGAAAAGGAGAAATTGCTCGTAACGAGCAATTTCTCCTTTTCCCACAGTGTTTTCTACCCCTTTTGAGAACTTTCTGCCATTGTCTCCAAATCTAAAATTGTCGTCTGCAACCTTTTTCGGTTTGAAAGGGTCCAAAACTTATTGTTTGGGAAAAGGTTAAACGACTGAGCTACCACGCTTGCAAGTTTGCAAAAGTCGATCACTACAGATTCTTTCAAGGTTAGAGGCCTCACATCTTCAACCCTTTACCAAACATTTCAAACTTTAAACAATCATGGTGAAAGATGCTTTTAAAATCATTGTGGGGAAAGGAGAAAATGCTGGTTTTCTCCTTTTCCCACAATGTATTCTACTCTCTCAAGACAAAGTGTTACCATTACCTTCAGTCTGAAGGTGTCTGCTCCGATGCTATTTTTGTGACTGGTCTTCGCTAACACCTTCAGTCCAGCCATTCATTCAAGGCTTATGGAAAATATACGATTTTACCCGCATCTTTTCGAACGGCTCTATGCGACAGAATTTTAAATGACAACTACTAAAATGGGCATGGATTGTTAGATAAATGATTAATCTTTACAAAAAAACTGATGTTAGTTAATATCCAACTCTTACCTTTGTGCAAATCTGTACTTTTCAACGTAAATAATCGTTGACCTACTTCACCAGAAATCAAAACATGGTTATCTTTTCAATGCGCATGTCTCGGCAGAAATCGCAGTATCTCTGACACGCTACAGGATGGTTTAGTTGCGAATTTTGCTGCAAATAAACGCACCTTGATCGAACTTGGCTGTATAGGGTTAGGGAACCAGACTGTACAAATTTCAAATTCCGTTGAGTGCGCATGCCTGACTAACGGAAGTCGCCGTGTTAGTTGTTTACAAATTATGCTGGATTTATTTACGTTGGGAAAAAGGTAAATTCCCATTGATTTAATTAGTATTTTGCAGCATATTTTGTGTGCTCTTAAAGATTAATCATTTATCTAACGATCCATACCCATTTTATTAGCTGTCATTGGAATTTTTGTCGAATTGAGACGTTCGAAAAGATGCGGGTAAAATCATATTTTTTCCATACGGGTTCAATGAATGGCTGGACTGAAGGTGTTAGCGAAGACCAGTCACAAAAATAGCATCGGAGCAGACACCTTCAGACTGAAGGTATGTTACCATATGAGTCACACTGAGTTTGTCATACACAAAAATCTTTCTAATTAGACATATAACTGGGTGGTAAAGTGTTAAATGAAGGTTTAAATGTTAATAGATTCTCATGACTGTTCAAAAGAAAAAATTCACTCTCAGCTTTCAAACCATCCAACCGGCATCATGGGCACTTAGATCGGTCTAAACTCAATTTTTACCCATCCAATGTTACAGATATGGCAAACAAAGCATGCAGTAACAAATAAGAACACTCTAATATACGATGAAAATCCTAGAATTTGTTGATTTGTTGATACCTGGGAGGACAGGAATTCATGTGTTTTTATGGCATGGATTTTCCCTGTGAGATCGGTGTGTAAAGGGAAACAACTCTTCGTTGACCTTAAATTTCCCGCAAATTTAGGTCAGTAAAAGCACTAAATAAAAAGGTTTTTTTTTTATATATATTAGCTAATATGGAGAATGCATTGCTTGTTTTGGACACTGGATTAAAAAAAGATACCTAAAACATGAGTCGAAAAATAAAAGTTTGTGCAGGTGAAAACCAAAATATCACGTGACATAAATATGCCGAAGTGTAGCGCCATTTCTATTCATGCGCGCCAGATTTTGAACGCCTTCTTGACTACTTTTAATGGATTTTATACAAAATGCCACTACTAGCGAAGAAGATATTTAACTGTGCGAAGCCTATTTCGGATCTCAAGGCAGACGAAAGCGTTTTTACCATCCAACATACGAAGGAACAATTCCGATCTAAAGAGTATCCTTGTTCTGTCGGTTTCGTTGTGAAAATCCAAGATGGCGGCGCCCATGGAAAAAATTTCAAAACACGAAATCTACCGATTTAGACATTGCCATTTGATAAATTTAATGATTTTACAGGATTCCTGATGCAGAACATCCATATCGATCTGCATGTTCAAATATCTTATGATTTTATACAATTTTTCATTCAACCTTGAGCTGATAAATCTATCGTTTTTCTTTCATTCACGTTGTTTAAAGCGGGTTTGTGACAATGGAATCGCATTTTTGATACTTTAAACTGTGGGTTTCACTGTTTACTAACCATACTTACCGCTCATGTCATGGACAAAGTTCATTTCTCTCCAAGTCAATGGGAGCTACCCATCGCTGGATTATGGCGGCCATTTTTTTGTACAAATGATGTTCCTAGGCTGGTGTTGCATAGTAAACCATACCTTCAGTCTGAAGGTGTCTGCTCCGATGCTATTTTTGTGACTGGTCTTCGCTAACACCTTCAGGCCAGCCATTTATTAAACCCTTCTGGAAAAAATATGTTACCTGCATCTTTTCGAACGGCTCAATTCGACAAAAATTCCAATGACAGCTATTAAAATGGGTATGGATCGTTAGATAAATGATTAATCTTTAAGAGCACACAAAATATGCTGCAAAATACCATTTAAATCAATGGGAATTTACCTTTTTCCCAACGTAAATAAATCCAGCATAATTTGTAAACAACTAACACGGTGACTTCCGTTAGTCAGGCATGCGCACTCAACGGAATTTGAAATTTGTACAGTCTGGTTCCCTAACCCTATACAGCCAAGTTCGATCAAGGTGCGTTTGTTTACAGCAAAATTCGCAACTAAACCATCCTGTAGCGTGTCAGAGATACTGCGATTTCTGCCGAGACATGCGCATTGAAAAGATCACCATGTTTTGATTTCTGGTGAAGTAGGACAATGATTACTTACGTTGAAAAGTACAGATTTGCACAAAGGTAAGAGTTGGATATTAACTAACATCAGTTTTTTTGTAAAGATTAATCATTTATCTAACAATCCATGCGCATTTTATTAGTTGTCATTTGAAATTCTGTCGCATAGAGCCATTCGAAAAGATGCGGGTAAAATCATATTTTTTCCATACGGGTTCAATGAATGGCTGGCCTGAAGGTGTTAGCGAAGACCAGTCACCAAAAATAGCATCGGAGCAGACACCTTCAGACTGAAGGTAAGTAAACCACAAGCATGTGAATTTTAAACCAGCTGCTCTTGTCAACAGTTTTCTTTTTGTCAGATAATTTCTAAAACACAATTCTAATTGTTATTAGATTGCATTGTGCAGAACAAAACATAGTTATTATTCATGGAGTTTGTTACACTATTGCCATTTGGATACCTCATTAATTTGATCTGATGGTCAGCCTGTCTGAATTTATTATGCCCTTGCAAAACCAATGTGTTCGGGGAGGGGGGTCCTGGAATTAGCCTGTCTGTCCATCAGTGTGTCAGTCTGTGTGTCTGTCTCTCTTCAAAATACTACTTATTTTGTGTCGCAAACTCCTCCCACAGTTTTCCTTCAATTGTATTGAAACTCTGCACACATATTTATCATATGTAAAATTAGAAGACTGCATCTCGATCTTTCCAAATTCTTGTCTCATAGCAGAAAGCAACATTTTGTTAAGCAGTCTATATACATTCAGTGTGTAATCATCGTCAGCTACAATTTTACCAAGTTAGGAAAGTAAGTGGGCAAATTTGACAAACATCAACAATAATTACAAGAGCAGAGCTCTCAAAATAAGTCTTACTTAAGTTCCAAACAGAAAATAAAAGATATAGGGTCAGGGAGTAGCCTGCCAAAATCACATGGTTACATGTAAATGATTCCAATGGGTATCTGTCAGGTTTGTTAAGAGTCTGCTTTGATCATTCAAATCATTTGTTTTCAGCGAGGGTTGTAGTAATATGCATACATGTATACTTTAACCCTTTACCCCATAAGGCATTTCTATGTAATCTCTAATTGACCCTAAATAACAGCAAGGATGAAGCCGTTTCTTATGTGTATATGGGTAATTTCACCTTTTACCACAATGTTTTCCAAAGGCTCCTACAAGCAATGCGTAGAAATGAGTATCTATGCAGTAAAGGGTTAAAGTGATAAAGTTAAATTTATTTGAAGTGGTCTTTGTCCCTCTGTTTCACCGAATGTCCCCTTAGATTTTTACCGGGGGGGGGGGGGGGGGCTGGTCTCCCCCAGTATTTTCTGCCTAGGAACAACACTGGAATAGAAAGGGCAACAGTGTAGTTATTCCTTAACTTTTTGCAAGTGAATATGAAAAGCGACTGCATCTATACAAGAGTAGAATATGGACATGTCAGAGTACAGGTCACGTCAATTTAACCCATGAAGAAGCCTGGAGCTCAGAGAAAACTGTTCTGAAAACACTGAAAGAACAGTTTGCCCCCTGTTATGATAAACCAGTCCTAGAACTTGTTCATCACAGTAAGTACATGAATTAACCTTTTACCTTACTTTGCAATTTTAACAAATCTGTAAAAGATGGCTTTTAAAAAACACTGGAAAAGGTGAAAGTACTGGTAATCAGCATTTCCTTTTTTTTCCATGATGCATTTTTACCTGAATAAGAGAAATAAGAACATCTGAGACATATGTAAATTGTTTTTCGAAGGTGGTTCAAATATGGACAATTATGAAATATCATGTGGTAAAGGGTAGAATTTTAACAGGATGGTCCCAGTTGAAAGTATTTACAAAAGGCGAATTAACTCTTTACCACATGACGAAAATGTAGACTTGTCCAATTGAAAATATTTGCAGAAGACAGTTTACATTAACCCTTTCCCAAACAACAAATTTTAGACCCTTCCAAACCGAAAGAGTTTGCAGACGACAATTTTAGATTTGGAGAAAATGGCAGAAAGTTCTCAAAAAGGGTAGAAAACACTGTGGGAAAAGGAGAAATTGCTCGTTACGAGCAATTTCTCCTTTTTCCACAGTGTTTTCAAAAGACTATACTGCAGACATGTAAAACCCAGGGCTTGTTTGGGAAAGGGTTAAGCATGGTTCAAGTGATAGAATTTATATTTGATTAGTAAGAAAACATTGTGGGAAAAGGAGCGAAGCTGGTTACCAGCATTTCTCCTTTTCCTACAATGTTTTCAAAAGGCTCTTTTCTTAGAGTCCTTGTAACTCTGGATTGTGTGGTACAGAGTTAAATGATTCACACAGATCATGTGATTTCTATCAGAAAGGGTGGGAAAAGGAGAAAATACTGGCTACCACTCCTACTTTTGTTTTCTTTTCCCCCATGTTCTGAAAAAGACTTCTTCCTGCAGGACATCAAAACTAAGAGTGTTTGGTAAGGGATTAATTTTATGATTTTCATTTTAAATCTTTACCGAACAACATTTTAGACTGGTTCAACTTGAAAGCATTTGCAGACCACGAAATAAATGTGACTTAAGAATTGTAATTTGTCCTAAGAAGGAAGGAAAACATTGTGGGAAAAGGAGAAAATGCTGGTTAGCAGCATTTTATCCCTTTTCCCCCACGATGTTTTCAAAAGTTCTCTTTCTCAGGGATGTTAAAAGTCGGAATTGTGTGGTAAAGGGTTAAATGATACTTTGTGCTTCTAGCTTGATTTTGCTCTAATAATATATTTAACCCAGGGTCTTAACCCTTTACCCCATAAAGCATTTCTATGGTATCTCTAACTGACCCTAAGTAACAGCAAGGATGAAGCTTTTTCTTATGTGTATTATATATGACACCTTTTGATAGCATAGAAAATATTGTTGCAAAAGGTGAAATTGCTCATCACGAGTAAATGGTTAAAATAGGTTAATCAGTCAATTCAAGAATAAGGTTGTTTGTTTAGATGCAACTTTTTGCTGTAACATTAATGATAAATTTGCGAAAATGCATAACTCGAACAAGTTCTGTCATTGGTCTGGCAGTGTTAACCCTTTACCTCACAATCCTGACTTTTAACCTTCCTGTGAAAGAAGCCTTTTGAAAACATTGTGGGAAAAGGAGAAAATGCTGGTTACCAGCATTTTCTCCTTTTCCCACAATGTTTTCTACCCTTCCTTAAGCAAATTTTGATTCTTTAGTCACAGATATTTTGTCTTCTGCAGATGCTGTCAATTTGGACCAGTCTAAAATTTTGTTGTTTGGTAAAGAGTTAAATATTTGGACACAAGGTTAGATTGCTAATAAATGTGTTATTACCTTGGTTACTGCTGTTTTTTTCTCTACAACTGTCACCTGAGCATGCTTAAAACTTATGGATAATTAAAGATCTGATATTTGTCATTATGATAATGATTTTTTTTTTTTTTGTTCTTTCCAGGTACACAGTCTCTAGACTCATTAGTAGATCAAGCATGGCTTATGTTGCAGCAGACATTAGTCGTTGGGGAAAGGGTTCTTTTGAAAGTGAAGGCTGGAGGAAAGTCGTATGTTTTATTTTCTATTTCATGTGCATCTCAGGCTGCAATTATAACGTAACGTGGCAAAAGAAATGAAAGGATAATGTTGGTTTCAGTTTTGGTTGATATAATATCAGACTTTAGAGATTGAAATCAGGCTGTGTTGCTTTATTTAAGTTGAAAGCATTTGCAGAAAACAAATGTTACTGAAATATATTTATTGTCTGTATAAGTGTAAAAAAACCTTTTTGGAAAAGGACAAAATGCTGATTACAAGCATTTTCTCCTTCAGGGTTCAAATTTAACGGTCGCAAACTCGCAAAATGCGAGCTGAAATGAAAAAATGTGAGTGCCAAATACTACCGGTCGAAATAATTTGCGAGTGCGCCGGAAAATGGGCAAACCTACCGCTTAAAAATCTGAATTAATCTATGAATGCGGTTGTTTTTCGTGTACACTGTATTGCCGTATACGGTGTAGAACTATCCTTTGAGAGTATCGCCGACCACGTGACATTCATAGATACGCTTGTTGCGATATTATAAATACATGTATCCGATATTTAAAGCACGTAGACGATTCTGATGTTGTTTTTACGTCTGTCTGCATTGCCTCGCTGAGAGTATGCACAGGAATCGGACGTTTATTTGACGAAAATAGCTAAATGTCAGCCGAAGTGGTCACTCTCTATTATAAAATTTCATAATAGAGAGTGACCACTTTGGCTGACATTTAGCTATTTTCACCAAATAAACATCCGATTCCTGTGGAGTATGGAGAGGAAAATATCTATAGTTTTTTCGGCAAAATCCCGTACATCACGTATTCTGTGACATTGCCGAAATACACAGACACCAAAACGATAAAACTGTCGAAGCCCACTGTCGAATGTGTAGAGTCTGAGCTATAATATTAGCCGTATTCTACGGGTAATCACGGTTTTTCGTGTTGCACTCTTTGTATTCAAATTGTAAATTTCACGATTTCGTAAACTTTAAGGAAGCACAAACCTTGCGCTCTCAAATCGACGTAATGTATGTAAAACACGAAACAGGCACCTTATAGGTAGGTGGAGCTTATAACATTGTAGGAAAAAGAGAAATAGGCTCATCAATGTTTTCGTAAGTTTCCCATTTCAGAGTAGTTAAAACAGGGGACTGAGTGGCAATGGGTTAAAATATTGCTAGTACAAAATTGAGTTTTGCGAGTAGAAAAAATGCTCACTAGCAAATTTTTGCTAGTTGAAAAAAAAGTTAAATTTGACCCCTGTCCTTGTTCTATAAGGTTTTCACATGGCTCTTTCCTCAGAGTTATCAAAACTCAGGATTATGTGGGAAATTTTTCGGACAAGAATCAAGACAATTCAATTTCGTAGTTGTCTGCACCTTGATTTTTTTTTTTTGTGATACATGGATGAAATACTGGGTCAGCTCTTTTTTGAAGAAAACATCAAGTTACTGACAGCGATCTTACAACGCATTTTGTGATAAACCTGTAAAATGTAATAAGCATTACAAAATGCGTTGTGATTACATGAAATGTAATAAAAAAAGTTATGCAACAGATTTTGTAGTAAACTTGCAAAATGTAATAATCTTTGTTCCCTGGGCCATTATCACATTTTTCAAGTTTTTTCTACAAAAACAATGTTTTCTATCCTATCAAAGACATAAATAATCATTCCAGATACATCTAATTTGTTGTCTATAAATGCTTCCAATTTGGTCCAGTCAAAAGTTTTGTTCGTAAAGAGTTAAAGGATATAGACCATGTTTCTATCTTTGCAGATTGAAAGCAGTTGTTGTAAAAACAGACAAAGCAGGCTGTGAGGTAAGTATTCAACATAAAGATTTGTACTGCGATTCTGAATTCTAATTGAGGGATATTTATGTGCAATGTTCTACCATGGCAGGGATTTCGGAACCATTTTTTGTTAACCATCTGCCAGATGACAAAATGTTAACAACTGAAATCTTAGGTAGAATGGCCCTTTGACATGCAGAAAAATTGACCTGTAGCCAAAAGTTTTGACCTATGTCAAACTCAGTAATTGCTCCTGCCGACCTGGATCGATATTTTTTCTAGATGCGGTAAACCTTCTTTTCACAGAGCATGGCTGATATAGAAGGGACAAAGTCCCATCTTTGTATAATCCAGTCCCACATTATTGCGATTCAGTGGAATAGTGCGCTGGAATTTTCCCCTATGCAACATACCATATTTGCTGCTAAATCTTTTAAACCTTTACGCCATAAGGCATTTCTATGGTATCTCTAATTGACCCTAAATAACACCAAGGATGAGGCTGTTTCTTATGTGCATATGACACCTTTTGATAGCATAGAAAACATTGTGGCAAAAGATGAAATTGCTTGTCATGAGCAATTTCACCTTCTGCCAAAATGTTTTCCAAATGCTCCTACAAGCAAAACATAGAAATGAGTATTTATGGAGTAGACGGTTAAAGAATATGCTACAGAAATCATCGTAGGAAAAGAAACTGCTGTTTATTCTCTACCCTTTCAAAAAAAAATTACTTTCGTTCAGGTCATTTAACCCATTACCACTCAATCCCTACTTTTGACGCCCCTGAGAAAGAAGCCTTTTGAAAACACTGTAGGAAAAGGAGAAAATGCTGGTAACCAGCATTTTCTCCTTTTCCCACAGTGTTTTCTATCCTTCCCAGAACAAATTTCTATTTTTCAGTCACCTTTATTTTGTCGTCTGCAAATGCTTTCAATTTGGACCAGTGCAAAATTTTCTCGTGTGGTAATGAGTTAAATTTCTTGTCTCAAAGTGGTGTTAATTTGGATGAATCTAGAATGGTGTGGAAATAAAAGCTGGTAGAGTCCTCATTGCTTGTTACAGTGATTGTTTCCAGGTAAAGTAGACAGTATGTGAGAATGTTTTAGCTCATTACGGAACAACAAAATCTTAGGTTTGTCCAAATTGAAAGCATTTCCAGACGACAAAATAAAAGTGATGGAATATTTGAAACTTGTTTTGTAAAAAGGGTAGAAAACATGGTGGGAAAAAGAGAAAATGCTGGTTACCAGCATTTTCTCCTTTTCCCACAAAGTTTTCTAAAGGCTTCTTTCTGAGGGTCGTCAAAAGTAGGGATTCTGCGGTAAAGGGTTAAACTAGGATCTTTTGGTATGGCAGGTATAGATTAGCAGAATATTTGGAGATTCAGGGGTAATAACATTTTATGGGTTTTTTTTTTTTTTTTTTGCGCTAAGACTTGTTATGTTGATATTTGTTTAGACTGCCTTGATGAAACAATTTTCATGAGTCCAAACAACAAAAATTCTTGCAAGAAATAATATTTTTAGGATTTTTAACCTCTTGGAGTCTAATGCAAAAACCAGGGGTGGTTATCAGCATTTTCTCCTTTTCCCTGAATGTTATCAAAAGGCTCCTTTCTCAGGGTTTGTTAAAAGTCGGGATTGTGTTTTATAAGTTTAGATTAATCCTATTTGTTTTATGATTTCAGAGAAATCCCACAAGTAACTGCAGTTCTCCATCCAGTGACAAGGAAAACACAGAAAAAGATGACAACGCCTCCCCTAAAAAATGGATCCCTCCTAAGGTAATTGTAGAAATATCTATAAAAGAGTTCTTACATAAAATTTTTACCAAGCCACTAAATTACAGACCTGTTCACTTGAAGGAATTTATAGAAGACAAATGTAACCTAAGTAATGTGGTTTGTCTTTGAATTGGTACAAGGCATTTTTGGGAAGGAGAGAATGCTTATCACAAGATTAAAAAATAAAGGGAGTGTTTTACTTAACCCATTACCACACAATGCCTACTTTTGACTTCCCTAAGAAAGAAGCCTTTAGAAAACGTTGTTTCTCCTTTTCCCACATTGTTTTCTACCCTTCACAAAACAAATACCAAATTTTCTTTTGCTTTTATTTTGTCATCTGCAAACATGTTCGATTTGGACAAACCTAAAATGTTGTTGTTTGCTAATGAGTTAATGCAATTTGTTTACTTTTATAATGTTTGAGTCTTGCCATCAGGCACTTCACATTGAAGCTGTGTTGTTTTTTTTCCCCAGCTGCTGCCATATAAATACAGTATAAGGTTTGAAAATGAGGACAGCGTCATCCACTCTGTACCAGCTGCAGACTTGAGGTACTTATGTTTAACTCTATACTGAATGTTCTGCCTCTGGCAGGAGTACTAATGCAAGCCAAATAAGTTTTAACTTTATTCGATTCAGCAGCAAGAAACTATAAATAAAGAAAACAATAACAATGGTGAGAAAATTGATTGCACCAAAAAATGCAGCAAACCTTTGAATCCAATCCAGGCCTGCAGCCAACAAAGAATACATCCTTCATCAAACCCAATGTTGTAGGTTTTCATCAGAATCAACAATGTAGGCCTTGATGGAAAATACTTTAATCATTGCAAAGGTAGAGATGGTTGTAAAGACTTATTTTCATATGATCACTATGAAGCAGTTGACTTAACAACAAAAGTGACACATGAGAAAAGGAGTAACAATTTTCATGTTTTAAAACATTGTGGGAAATGCACCAATAGTTTTGAGACCTTATTGAAACATTGTGGAAGAAGTACCAATAGTTTTGATACTTGACTGAAACGTTATGGGAAAAGTACCAATAAGTTCGGAATTTTATTAAAACATTGTGGGAAAAGCAGCAATAGTCTTGACTTGAATATGGCTTTCTTTCTCACTACACATTTGGTGCATGTATGCTAATTCAAAAAAGGAATTTCTACAAAGATACAATAAGTTTGAACTAATTCTATAGAAAAATCTACACTGTGGTATCTGAGGCTTTTCCAGCATTACATGGAAGGATTTCCAAAACTGTGACCACTGCAATATAGAAATAATGCTATTTTATAGCCTCTTGTTTTCTATCTCTTCCATAGTTCACTTTTCAAAACATTTCAGATATATTGGCTGAAGAATAATGACCAGCATAACTGGTGAATCTTCAAATTTATGTTACATATATAAACTAGCAGAATGAATAAACTACAGCTGACAGGAACTCTTAATCCTGGCTTAACTTGTATCTTTTAACTCTTAACCAAACGACAAAATTTTAGACTGGTACAAAATGAAAGCACTTGCAGACGTGAAAATAACCATTACTCAAAAATTTAAATTTGTTTCCAGCAGGGTAGAAAACATTGTGGAAAAAGGAGAAAATGCTGGTTACTAGCATTTTCTCCTTTTCCCACAATGTTTTCATAAGGCTTCTATCTCAGGGTCATCAAGAGTTGGGACTGTGTGGTAAAGTGTTAAACCTTTTTTAACAATATTTCAGTAAAATCACCATGACAGTTCACCTTACACATACTTCTCTAGAGTAGTTAACCAGTACTAGGCTTGGACAGGTGACTTTTAAGCAACATTCCAGCCGTGACTACAATTAGGGTCACATGCTCATGGCCCAATCTTACTCTGGGACAAAGAAAAACTGCTAATAATTTGCGAATACATGCAAATACTGTAGAAAAATACAAAGAAATTGCTCATAGCATTCTTTGTTTACCAAAGTAACTCATCTCTTGACTGAAGAATCTGGCCAAAAGATGAGTTAAAGAGAAAAATTCTCTAAACTTACAAAATGTCTGCTTGCCATCACGTTCTTCATGTGGAAAAAAGACAGAAACACACTTGACTAGTGAGTACTTAACTGTCCCAAGAATAAGTTATCCTAACAAAATTATGATTTCGGAATTGTTCTGGAACATGGAAAAACAAGATTTTAAACTCTTACACTCGCAACGGAGGTTCACAATGCTACAAACGTCATTTCTTCACATGTTGAGACAGCACCTTTAATACTGTCTGTCTTATGTTGATCTACTTTCTCTACTAAAGCAGTGCAAGTTGTGCAAAGAGCTTTTCATTTGGTCATCCTTGCTGGAGAAATAATCTTTGGGGTGTGTATTTTTGCTCCAGTATCAAAATTTTTGGTTTTATATTTGTCACATACTCAAATGATGTTAGGTTTGCAAGATTTTTTTTTTTTTTTATCAAATCCTTAAAGATTTAAGTGTGTTAAATGTAAAAACAACATAAAATTCTATGGAATTCCTGCCTGGGAATTTGTTTACTTGCAGTTGTGATTGTGACTTGTAAAATAATACAGGAGATTTGGTTCTCGGAATAGTTTTTCTGATAAGGCCGCCTGTTGGCTATATTCTGTGGCATGCAACAGTACCAGTTTTTTCTTGATCATGGTTTAATTTTTTTTTTTTTTTTTCAGTCGAGGTGATAAGCCCCCATCTAAAGAACTACTAAGACTGTTTATCAGAACATATGCTGTTCGGGCAGGACAGTCAGGGAGCAGCCCATGGATTGTGGATGAAGCCCAAGTGAAGAAACTTGATCTCTCTAATAAATTTGCTGGATTCCTGTTGTCTCCAGTAAAGGTAGAAGCACATCTATCTTGTTTTGTGATCCAAATATAATTTGGAATGTATTTTGATGATTCTTTGAGGCATGGTGTCAGCTTTCTTTGGGCAATGGCTGATTGCACGAAGCTTTGTAGGTGAGGGTTATTTTACTCTCTCCCTCCTGGTCTCTCTTTTAGGTATTTTTATACCCCCGCAAAACGAATATTTTTGGGGGTATACTGGAATCAGCCTGTCTGTCTGTGTGCCCGTCTGTTTTCAAAAATACTAGTAATTTTTTGTCGTAAAGTCTTGGTTTTCCTTCAATTGTATTGAAACTTTGCACATATATATTGATCATATATTGAAGGTTTGTAAGACGCAACTTTCATCTGTCAACTTCTGCTTGAGGAATAATCTCCCCTTGAAGGCTTGAACTTGTCACTATTTTATTCCCCTGCAAATGGAATGTTTTCGGGGGTATACTGGAATCGGCATCATCTACGCCCTATGAATTAAGGGTAATCTCCCCTTGAACTTAATTTTTTTTTAATTGCCTGTTTCTTTCAAAGCACTGGGGCAGATTAAGTTACATTCAGTTTCAGCTGTAGGTTTTTCTGTTAGAAATAAGAAAACAGTATCTATTGTAAAGAAAACTGTTTAGAAGGCAACAAAATTTCACAATGATCTAAATTTCAAGGAATGGCAGAAGACAAGTGATTTGTAGGTCCTCAAATTCTGTACATAAATACAGTGCTAGCTCTGGCCCAAGTAAAGTAATGGCCAACAACTTTTTCTTACAAAAAATAATAGATAAAATAAGCGTGTGAAGTTGGTTTAGAAAAAAAATAAACATGCACATGTAGCATTGAACAAACTTTACTGTATACTCATAGTTTTAAACTTTCATTCACATAATTATGTCATTAATAATAAATCATTTATATATTTAATCTTATATTGTAGAAATATCAGGGGAAAAGGTACATTTGCTCTATACCATTTCCTGGGATAGTGCTCATTTTCCCACAAGATTTGCATAAAAGCACAAGGACTGATTTCTTGGTTTCCTTTGGTGAAAGGTTATTCTTTTAGCATATAACACAATTTTGTTTTAATCTTACAGTGCAGAAAATATTGTGGGGAAAAAAGGAAAATTTGTTAAGTGCTACTTCCTTTTCCCACAATATTGCATAAAAGCATAATGACTTTTGAGACTACCAAACAATATATTTTTTAATAATCGTTTTAAATGATATGCACAAGGAAATGGTGAAAATTTTCTATTGCATAATTGCCTCCCTTAATTAGATTTTAACCACAATTATTTTCAAATTAAGTCATTGTAGTAGAGGAGTCAGACTATGTAAACAAAAAGTTATTCACTTGATAATACATAAACAGTGAGGTAGACGTATATAAGTAAACAGTTATCCCAGTAGCTTTTTTTGTTTCAAGGATACTCTTACCCCCTGAGCTATGAATCTAGGGATAAAATATCATGACATGGTATGACAATAGTTTTTCTCAACTAGAGGTAAAGTAATCAATATTGATAATTTGCTGAACAAACCTCTGTTAAAGTAAGATATCTGTAGAAATTTACTGCCTAAGGTCATTAAAAATCTGAAAAGATGGTCTAAAGTGACAATGATCGGTCAATATCAAAAGGAACATTTTGTTGTGTTCTGGGTTTCCATGTTTTTTGTATTCAGCATTTTTTCACGTGTTGATTTGTGGATAGGTATTTTCTGCATGATTTGAGCATAATTTATTAATAAGGGTAGCAAGTAACTTCAAATCTTCTAATTTTAGCCAAGTTAAGCAGAAATTCCCTTCTAACACTGCGTCATTTAACCCTTTACCACACAATCCCGACTGAACGACCCTAAGAAAGAAGCCTTTTCCCATGTTTCCTACACTGCTGGAAACAAATTTCTTATTTTGAGTTACATGAAATTTGTCATCTGCAAGTGCTTTCAATTTGGACCAGTCTAAAATTTTGTTGTTTGGTAAAGATTTAAGGTGGTCAATCAAAATTTAAGATGAAATAAACAATAATGGCCAATTAGCGGCTTTGAGTAATATGACGCGTGTTGTAAAGTATACCAGCACATTGTGACCTGCTGGTTGTCCAAGTCTGCGTTCAGTGCAAATTAACCTGTGATCCAGGCATATACAGGAAATTTTACCAGACTTTTTTGGGAATAAATTAATCGGCAATTTTTATCAAGAATTGGAAGAATTAAACGACATCTGAATTAATAAATCGACAAATTTGAGTAATGTTGATTGGCAGCGCGAGCACTGTAAATACACTTCTTGGAGTGTAAAAGATCCCTATCGATTTTAAGGTTAATCTATGAAAGGTCAAGGTCACAGTTACAACCAGATGATTCAGGGTCCATGCTGCTTTTTGCCACTTGAACCATTTGCTAAAAAAAAATTAAAGTGTCTTAAAAATCATCATATGAAGCTTAACTCCTACTTTTGACACCCCTAAGGAAGAAGCCTTTTGAAAACACTGTGGGAAAAGAAGAAAATGCTGGTAACCAGCATTTTCTCCTTTTCCCACAGTGTTTTCTACCCTTTCAGAACAAATTTCAATTTTCAGTCACCTTTATTTTGTCGTCTTCAAATGCTTTCAATTTGGACCAGTCTAAAATTTTCTTGTGTGGTAAAGAGTTAACTTGTGGCTCCAACATTTTACTTGCGTGTTATCGAGGACATAGTAAGCATCAAAGTCAACTGGGAAAAAGGGGAAGTCCAACGCACATTTGATACAGACACAAATATCAGTTAATTAATTGTGCCACTTCTTGTATCAATGTGGCATTAGGGGGGCATGACTTTTACAGACAGACATCTTGTTTTGTAAAGACTTACTAAGAATTGTTTATGTTTCACTGTTCTAGTGGAAATCTGATGAAATAGCAAAGAAACTGGAAGAAACAAAGAAGCACAAGTCTCCCTCTAAAGGATCTCCGCGCATCAAGACCAAAATGGATGCCAAGGAAGAAAAGAAGAAAGAAAAAGCCAAGAAATCTTTATCTAAGTTAGAAGAGAAAGGAATGAGAGCCAAGACTGCCAAACAAGTGGCAGACAAGAAGAGTGAAGGCACAGGGCAAGATTCGAAAAAACAAAAGTTGAATGAAAGTGAAGTGCTAGAAGTATCAGACTCTGATTCAGATACTCCCCTGTCTGCCATGAAATCACAGCTAACCCCAAAGAAAAAAACAGTCAGTACCTTGAAATCTCCAAAAGATGATACGAAGAAAAAGAAACCTGAACAAAACAAGCAGAGTGATAAAAAGAAAAGTGTGACTTTGGCAGACATGAAGAAAAAAATGGAGAAAAAGAAATCATTATCTTTAGCTGATTTAAAAGAACAAATGGGTAAAAAGAAAGCTAAGAAATCATCAGGAGAAAGTAAGAAAGAAAAGAGCTCAAAAGATGAGAAAAAGAAGTCAAAGAAGGGGCAGGTATATCAGAGAGCTTTACTCTTGTTTTAGACTTTCTTTGAAAAAATGTCATCACTTCTCTTGACCAAGAGACATATTTAGCTCAGCTGTTTTCAAAGAAAATGGCTAGATATTGCCATAGTCCTGGCATTATCTTCTGGCTTTTCTGAGTAGAAATATAGACTTTTTTTTTTTTTCATATCTGTGTTGTTAACAGAGATGCTAACTTTACCTGTTACCACACAGCAAAGTTTTAGACCTATCCAAATTGAAAGCATTTGCTTATGACAATTTCAAAGGTGCTCAAATGGTGCAATTTTGCTTGAATGGGTAGAAAACTTTTTGGGAAAAGGAGAAAATGCTGGTTACCACAATGTTTTCCAAAGGCTTCTTCCTCCTTGGTGTTAAAAGTCTTAAAAGGGTGAAAAGTTGTTGACTGTGGAAAGGAAAATATGTACAACAGGGGCAGATATCCATTAAAAAACTTTTTTGACAGTTTTGCCCTTTATTCCACTTGGGATTTTCTCTGAAAATTAAGCTTTTGCAGTCAAGTGTAGCACCTGCATACGGTTGTCTCGTTTTCATGTAGGCAAAAACCACTTGAAAACAAAAAAGAAAATATACTTAGTTTTCTTGCTAATAGTGTATAGGTCCTGTTTCTTCATATTTACCAAATTATTATTTATATGGCAGCTGGCTACCAGTATTTTGTCCTTTTCTCAGCTTTCAAACCTTGTATACTCAGATTCTATCATTATAATATATTGTCAATTTACTTCAAAAACCTTGTAACTACAGCTTGAAACAAGCTGTTTCAAGCTGTTGTTATGAGGTTTTTGAAGTAAACCGGCGATATGACATTTTTTTTTCTGCAACAATTTTCATCATAGACAAATCTAAATGAAATATTGTAAAGTAAAGAGTCAATAATAAACAAAATTATGAACAAAAAAAAAATTGTACAAAAAAGTTCTGTCGACAAAGGATATAAAATTTTTCAGGACCCTAAACAGTTGACATTGTTTGATCTCTCAAAGAAGAAAGGGCTCAAGACACCTGAAAAGAAACCAAAATCACCTCAAAAGAGCCCTCTGAAACAGCAGAAAACCCCCGATGGAAAACCCAAGGTGATGAGTCCACCCAGAACACCAACAATAGTAAAGAAGTAAGTGGTTTAACACTCTCTTTGTTCAATTCTCTATCAAGTGTATAAACTACACACAGAGCTCTAGATAGAGGGTGTGAGTTTGATTTTTAAATGAAAAATATCAATTATTTTCCACAAATCCCTATGTTATGGGTACTCATTAGAATCTTCTCAACGAGACTATTCTAATGAGTACCCACAACATTAGGTTTAAAAGATAAATAATGGATTAAGAATACCATCACTCCTCCTTATCTGGAGCTCTGTACACATTTTAAGTGGCAGAAAGTGTAGTTCCAAACAATGAAGAGACAGTTTTGTCATAATCTAGTATAGAACAGTGGACAGTGTAGATCAGAGATCAGACTGCACATATGGTGCAATCTGATCTTGATCTACAGTGTCCTCTAAAAGATCTGATGTCATCTACAGTAAGGAAAGAGTTAAAGATACAGTACATCTGTATTCATTTATAGGCAGTTTTCAAGTAGCCTTTAACACATTTTATCTTTACTCTATATTTTCTAAAATGTTTTCTACAGTACTGTTTCAAAAGCCACATCAAATTACAAAAGACGACTTTATGTCTCATGAAATTGTGAAGTAGTACAATAAGGTACATGCTGTGGTTGGTTTTGATGGCTTTATGCGCTTTTTGCCCCAAATCATGCAGAACACAGTTCCTAAAAACAATATTTCACTAGTGTATTATCAAAAATAATTCATGGTTTCAAAACACAGATGGAGGAGGTTTTATGCGATATATTTTACTCTTTAACAGAATTCAGAAAGCAATGAAGGACAAATCACTAAGCATGGTGGGTGTGTATGTATCACAGGCAGCCAAAAACCTCTCGTCAGCTCAGCGGGCTAAACTACCAGACGGTATCAAAGAAATGGTGCAGAAGAAGTTTGACATTTTACAAGAAAAAAGGAAGCTGTAAGTCTATACTCTGTTGTTGGATTCTTTCCAAAACAAACCTGTGTTTATGACAACCCTGAAGAAGAATTCATGTCCATTTAGGGGGAAAAAAGTTATGAACACTTACTCTTGTGGAAGACCAACTTGTTCATAATTGAAAGCTGTTGCAGATGGAAATTAAATCTATATCAAAAACTGAAGTTTGTTTTCAGTAGAAAAAGGTAGAAAACATTATGGGAGAAAAGGAAAGGGAGGTTACCAGCATTTTCGCCTTTCCTGCAGTGTCCTCCAATACCTTCTTTGTCAAGGTTGTTCAAACTCGTGTAACGGGTTAATAGACCTGCAGAGATTATACAATGAGAGGATTGAAATATCAATAGAACATTTTTTAAAACTTCTTAAAGGAGTGTAACATCCAAGATTCGTCTGTCCTTGTGCTGACTGATCAAAAGGTATATAACCTTTAAACTGCAGTGGATACAAGAATTTTCTTTTTCCACTTTGTTTTTTATCTTTTGAAGCAACAAATCTGTCAACTGCAAATGCTTTCATTTGGAACAGTTGTAAAATGTTGTCTGGCTTAGAGGTTTGAAAGAACAGTTAAGTTTCTCTATTTGATTTTTTTTTTCTCAGGGCAAGAATGAGTGAGTCAGAAAGAAAAGAGTATCTTGCACAGCAAGCTGCTAAAAAGAGAGAAATTAACCGCCAGAAAATGAAGGAAAGAATGAAGAATTTGAAGAAGGTATGTCAAAAGCAAATGTCTACATATACACTGTATGCTGTCATTGTGTTGTATATTTCATGCAAAATTGCATAATTTTAAATACTTAAAAGGCCATAAAAGATTGAATTTTTGAAGAATTACCTGTTGTATCTTTAAATTTCATAAAGTTGCAGGTTAGAACTGGTTTTTTTACAGATTACGAATTGTTGGTGTATAGAAACCCATTGCTTTGTGAAATCTTCTGTTATTGTTGTTTCATATGAACAAAGTTGGAGGACAAAGCCTTTGAAAACATTAGGGGAAAAGGAAACTAGCATCTGCTTTCCTCTTAATGTTTTGTACTCTTGCAATGACAAATTTCAAATTTCTGGTCTTGCTGAATTGGTCATCTGCAACTGGTTTCGTTTCTTAAAGAGTTAATTGAAACAAGTGAAACAGAGTATCCATATTTTACAAATGTATTCACAGAATAGTGGTGTAACCCTTTCAGTGGTGGAAATGGGAAAATTATTGCAGCTAGCATAGGTCAAGATCAGACTACTCTGACTTATTGTCTACTTGTTACATCAAGCCTATAAAATATTTATGAATTTCAAAGTACTATATTTTCTCCTTTTGAAAGTGGTTGATTTGATGTAATTTGGAAGAGTGCAGAAGGTAAAGAACTAGCAGAACTCATGTGGACTGTATCGTTTTTAACACTGTTTTGAACATTATTTCAGTTATATTATCGCCAAACCATTGTTGAAAGAATGGTTGGCAGTGGCAGACGAATGAATCCTGTCACAATGACTACCATCAATCCTTGGAGAGAAATATGCCAGTCCAGAGATCAAACCAACAAACTGTTCTCAAGTTCTGTGTGCAATTGACTGAGCTACAGAGAGTTGTCACCAAAACTTAAATGTTTTTCATTATTCATCTTGTTAACATAATAAATACAGTTTTTAGGACACAAGACCCCCCCCCCCCCCTTTTTTTTTTTTATACGCCCGAAGGGTCGTATTATGTTATACCCCCGGTCGTCCGTCTGTCTGTCCGTCCGTTAGCAATTTCTTGTGTGCGCAACTCCTCCTACAGTTTTCATTGGAATTATTTGAAACTTGCCATAATGAATCTCCATGATGTGTAGTTGTGCACCTGGGTCTTAGAATTTTGATTGCTGTTTCCGTTCCAAAATTATCTGCCCTTGATTTCTGAAATAACCAACTTTACACTTTGAATTTTTGTTCAGGCCATAACTTCCATACTATAAAAGGTATTAAATTGAAACTACATACACTGATAGAACACATTATGGAGAAGTGCAGTGCATAGAAACATAACTCTGCCACTTTTATTTTTTGAGTTATTGCCCTTTGTTAATTTTCAGTTTGAATTTTTGTCCAAGCCATAACTTCATAACTATAAAAGCTAATAACTTGCAACTTCATACACTGATAGAACACATTATGGAGAAGCGCAGTGCACATGAACCATAACTCTGCCACTTTTATTTTTTGAGTTACAGCCCTTTGTTAATTTTCAGTTTGAATTTTTGTCCAGGCCATAACTTCTTAAATATAAAAGCTATTAACTTTGAACTTCATACACTGATAGATAACATTGTGGAGAAGTGCATCGCACATGAACCATAATTCTGCCACTTTTGTTTTTTGAGTTATTGCCCTTTGTTAATTTTCGGTTTGAATTTTTGTCCAGGCCATAACTTCCAAACTATAAAAGCTAATAACTTGCAACCTCATATAGTGATAGAACACTTTATGGAGAAGTGCATTGCACATGAACCATAACTCTGTGACCTTTATTTTTTTACTTATTGCCCTTTGTTAATTTTTTAGTTTGAATTTTTGTCCAGGCCATAACTTCCAAACTGTAAAAGCTAATAACTTGCAACTTCATACACCAATAGAACACATTATGGAGAAGTGCAGTGCACATGAACCATAACTCTGCGACTTTTTTTTTTTTGGTTATTGCCCTTTGTTAATTTTTTAGTTTGAATTTTTGTCCAGGCCATAACTCCCAAACTTTAAAACCTATCATCTTGAAATTTCAAAGACTTATAGAACACATTATAAAGAAGTGCACTGCACAAGAACCATATAACTCTGCTATCCTTCTTTTTTAGTTATTGCCCTTTGTTAGTTTTCTCTTTGAATTTTCGTCTGGGCCATAATTTCTAAAATATAAAAGCTATGATCTTGAACCTTTCAAAACTGATAGAACACCTTGTGGAGAACAGCAATTTAAAAAATTTGTAACTGTACCACCCTTTCTTTTTTTAGCTATTGCCCTTTAATATTTTTCACATATCATGGAGATTAACTACTCTTCATTCATGGCCCTTCTGTCATTTCAACTCATTTCACTGACAAGCCCCTTCGGGCGTATATGCGCCGCTTTGCGAAGCTCTTGTTTTATCTCTTTCAGAGATATGAAGATGCATTACTAGAACACAAAGCTTTACCCCAGCCCAAATTGGTGGCAACACCTGATGGTCTACCAAACGAGTCATTTGGTGATGTAACAATGGTAACAGAATTTATATCATGTTATGCTGGCCTCTTGATGCCAGATGATGAATATCCCATCTATACAGGTAAGTTCAGCTCAAGAAAACAATAGATGAAGGAAAACTTCGTATAATGTATTGAAATGGTATAATGTATTGAAATTATCTGGGTAGATGTTACCCGTTTATGGCCAAATTGCCATTTGCAGAAAACCTCGTTGTTTCATATACCATGTATGAAAACACTTTGGCAAAAGAGAACTTCTTTGTGACAAGCAATTTCTCTTTTGTCTCATGTTTTCAGGCATAAAACTTGGTGACAAGTACATACTTCCTTTCCCAAATGACAGATTTTAGACTCCCAAACTCAAGTGTTTGCAGATGATAATTTTGAATTTGATGAGAATGGCAGAAATGTTTCCAAAGGCCAGAAAACACTGTGGGAAAAGGAGAAATTGCTCGTTATGAGCAATTTCTCCTTTTCCCTCAGTGTTTTCTAAAGACTTGCACTGCAGACACGTAAAAACCAGGGCTTGTTTGGGAAAGAGTTTAGATATGTTTTATCGCTTCCTCACAATCTTTGTTTATTTACCGTGATACCAGGTGACAAAATTTTTAGACCTGTCCATATTGAAAGCACATCCAGACAACAAATTGAACTTGGCTACAATAGTGGAATTTGTCTTTGAAAGATTGAAAAACATTGTGGATGTTAGAAGATAAAATGCTGGTCTCCTGGAGCATTTCCCCCTTTCCCATGAAGTTTTTAAAAGTTTTAATTCTAGGAATCCATCAGTCAAGATCGTTTGGTAGGGGAAGAAGAAAATATACAATGACATAAGTTGGGGTTTAAACTTTCCTGGGGAAAATTTTACTAACCCTTTACCCCATAAGGCATTTCTATTGTATCTCTAATTGACCCCAAATAAAAGCAAAGATGAAGCCATTTTTTATGTGTATATGACACCCTTTGATGATGTAGAAAACATTGTGGCAAAAGGTGAAATTGCTCGTCACGAGCAATTTCACCCTTTGCCACAATGTTTTCCGAAAGCTCCTACATGCAATGCATAGAAATGAGTATGTATGGAGTAAAGGGTTAAGTGTGCGTGTGGCAAGCTTGGTAACGTTTTTTCTTGACAAGTTTCAGAAAGTTATCTCATACGCCAACTGATGTCAGATTCTTTCTATCACAAAACTATATTTCACATATTATGGACCAGAGGATGCAAAGCAATCTATAGATGATGCACCATAGGTAATATTCATTCAAGGCAGGTTATGTGATAAAAATGAATTTCAACGCTGATATTGTTTCCCATTTTTAGATGCCCTGATGAAAGCACTGACATCACAAAAGGATGGGTTCACGTATCTGTCTCGTGTACTTGCGGTCCTTTTGCAGACCTTGTTACAGGATCAGATTGCAGAGGTAAAATTGTCATTGTATGAGAGAAATAAACTTTCAAAACCTTCCTTATAAATTGACGCTTTATTGTTGCACATGACTGGATAATTTTAACTCCTTATCACATGGCAAGCTTTTAGAATTGTCCAGATTGAAAGCTTTTGCAGACAACAAATGAAATATGGCTATAATGATCATGTTTATTTTTGAATGGTTTAAAAAAAACATTGTGGGTAAAGGAGAACATGCTGGTATCCAGCAATTTCTCCTTTTCCCACAACAAGAACTAAAACCTTTATCCTCAGAGTTTTTAAAACTTTGTATTGTATGGTTAAGGGTAAAACAAAGAGTAGATCAAGGTTAGGCTGCACAAAACATGCAGTGGGTAACTACAGATGATTTGAATGATAACCTTAGATTAACTTTGTTTCTTGAAGGAAAAAAAAGACCTTACTTGAAAATTAAAAAATTTTCTGGCAAGAACGTTTCACAAAAAAAAAAATCAGTTAAGACTTGAGATCAAAGATTTGTACTGTCAAGAATGATGAATTGATGTTCAGTTTTGCTATCTGCAAGGCAGTTTCGGCATTCTGTTGACAGTGGGATAAGAAGTTTTGCAGAAAAGACTATTTAACCCTTTTTAAGACCCTGAGATAGAAGCCTTTTGAAAACATTGTGGGAAAAGGAGACAATGCTGGTAACCAGCACTGTCCCCTTTTCCCACAATGTTTTCTGCCCTGCTTGAAACAAATTTCAATTCTTGAGTTACATTTATTTTGTGGTCTGCAAGTGCTTTCAATATGGACTAGTCTAAAATTTTGTTGTTTGGTAAGGGTTAGGAAAAGGGATGTCCCTTATGCTTTCCACACTTATTTCTGTCAACATGGTAGTGTTCAAGCCATCTTTGCAAGTGAATATAAGATTTTGCAAGATTGAAGAAAAACAAAACTTGTATATGTTAGTATCAGTAATAGTTATACTGCCTTACCATAGAGCTAACATTTGTTGCGACATAGTGAAGCGCTCACCTTCAGACGTAGAGGGGAGGTTATTTGTCAGAACTTACTTTTGCAAAAGAAAAAAATGTCTTTCAATCTCCAACCAGGAAGGTTATTTATCAGAACTGTTATACTTGCAAAAAATCTGTTTGTATGCCACTTTAACTCGTGGCAAGCCTCTCAGCACCATCTACATGTCTTAGAATGTTTCTATTACAGGATTACCAGGAGATTAAAGTTCCGCTCAATGATATTCCCATTAATCCCTGTACTACATCAGAGCTTGTGCGACTTTGTTTAAGGAAGCAAGATGTAACAGATGATAAAAGTGACAGCAGCAATTTGTCAGAGGAAGATGGGGAAGAGGATGATGAAGTGGTTTGTTCTTTTAACTGATTGACTGATTGATTGAATCGGAGTTTAATGCTGTTTCAAGGGCTTGGTTTGTTCTTTTAACTGATTGATTGATTGAATTGGAGTTTAACGCTGTTTTAAGGGCTAAGGTCATATCATGGCATTCAGTGTACATATACATGGGCTTCCTCCTTTTCTGAAACCAATACTGATACACCTGAAAGTTTACCTGAACCACGTATAACAAAGACTTGTTTGCCACTGAGCTTCCTGCCGGGTTGCTTAAAAGGATTTGGTCAATCCGATTTGCTCTAAGAAAATAGAAAACATTGTGGAAAAAGGAAAAATTGCTGGTTACTTGCATTTTCTTCTCTTCCCATAATGTTTACGAAAGCTTTCTTTCTCAGGTTAGTTGAGATTGTGTAGTTCATAGGTAAAGTTGAGTGAGATGTTTACTTTAAACAAAGACTTCCAGGCCAGATAACACTGAAAACATTTTTGACAGTTATGCCCCTTTCCCGAGAATGTTCATTGAAAAGCAGAGGCAGTTGAGCATTAGCACCTCTGTGTTCGTGGACCATTCTAAGGAATATTCTTTCTGTTATTGTAGATTTAGAAAGTAACGTTACTTCTGATTGGGTACACCATAAGCTGACTGGCTTCCAACAGTACAAAATTCTAAAGAATGAGACTAAAAACCTCAAGAATGGTTGGTGAATACAGATTGTTGATTCATTGTTTTTGTGTCATTTTCTCATGTCAAAAGAAAAAGTAAATTTTCTTTATTTTTCAGCCAGAAGACTTGATACAGCTCCTGGAGACTCAAGAATTTTTTCAGCTTGAGCCTCTACAAAAGCTCCAGATACTAAAAGGCCTGTGTTTACGTATAATGGGAACCTACTCTGTACAGGACTACATGGAGGAAAAACAACAGGAGTGTTCTCGTTTGTTGTAAGCATCTATGCTCTTTCCCACTCTACAAAATTTTTTAGATTCATCCAAATTAAACAATTTGCCGGAAAAGTTTTTCTCCATAAGTGCTCCCTAAAAGTACAAAAAAGCTCTGGTGTTATAGGGTTTAACCCAGACTGAGCCATGTAACCACCTTCACAATCACCACTGTCTGAAATGACTCAGAATAGTGAACAGTGTAGATCAAAGATAAGACTGCACATTTTGTGCAGTCTGATCTTGATCTACACTGCCTGCAACGGCAACAATAGTTATGAAAGGCATTTTAAAGGTTAAGTCAGATGAACTGCGAACTAGAACTACTAATTTTTTTTTTTCTTCAGAAAAGAAAAAACTGCTCAATCAAAAGACAAGCGTTTAGCGAAGAAAGAGGAAGAAAAGTCACAAAAGGAGGCTGAAAAAGAATCGAAGGAAAAAACTAAGACTGATAGTGACCAAAACAAGGAGAAAAATACTCTGTTGGCACATTTTTACGGTAAAAAGAACACTGACGAGGCGCCGTCCTCTGGTAATAATAGTGAATCCACAGAAATCGGTGATGATGAAGGAGATTTAGCTACAGTTGTTAAACGGAGGAGGCTGAATGCTGCTAAAGCCTTAGAGGAAAGACAGAAGAAAGAAGCAGAGGACAGGATTAGGTGAGATAATAATGTCTGTTTATTGGAATATCATTAGCTTTGTTGTTTTCAAACAGAACATAGGTCAGTGTTGTACTGTGTCAAAGCCCTATTTTACCAAAATCTGACAAACTCATATCACAGTCAATGCTGTTGAATTCTTCACCACTCTCTCACAATAAAAGACAAACATTAATGTTGACAAGGGTTCTTGTAAATCCTTACCATGCAGGGTGAAAAAAATCCACTTGTCTGCTCGTATTACGAGTAAGAAATTGATGAGGATGAGTGAAATATCAGTTATACTTGTCCAGCAGGAGTAGTGGTGAATAGGAGATAGTAAAACAAGTTTTTCCGATGAATATTTAACTTACACAAGACAAAACGGCCATTCAATTATTGAATAAGCAAATGATGGATATTCAGGAAATCATATTTTGAAACAGAACATAAAACATGCTAGTTCTCCGCCCCAAAGCCTTATGATATAACCTGGAACCTTTCATTGCAAACAAAAATCTCATAATATGCTCCAAGTGCACCTACTCATTTAGTCTGAGCGACTTTGCTAATTATTACAACAAACAATATCAACATTAAAGCAAATACTTTATCGAAACCAGTTTGAAAATTTGTGTTGCTTTGGCTTTATAATTTCTGTAAATCAACTGGATAATTAAAGGTTCATTGTAACATTTCCGTTTTGTCTGGGAAAAAAAAAACTGTCGGAGTCCAATATTGGAAAGGTTTTTATCGTCTGGCAAGTGAGAATCAAAGCAGGGCAAGTGTTTTGCTTTATGTTGATATCGTTCATTTTAATTTAAAATAATGTCCTTCAGGTGGAGTGCCTTTTCTGGAAATCTTTGGACCCTGATATGTGACCTGGCATCTAGGCCGAATATACCATAAAGGCACAATAGCTGCAAACTGTAAATAATGCAGGGGTTAAAATGCGTTTAAATTTAAATCTTACTATTTAAAACAAAATGTGTGTGAATTATTTTTGGGATTACTATCTCTTTTTATGGTACGCCAAAGTGTCAGTTGCTGGTAGAGAAATGAATTTCAAAGCAAGGCTATAATTTGTCAGGTCTCTTCCTTTTGTTTACTTTTTGCTTGATTTTAAAACTTACTTTTCTGCCAACATGAACTAACATTTGAATGGACCCCACAATAACAGGTTATAAACTTCACAACATTTTCCATACTTTCAACACATTTTAACAACTGCATTGTGTTTTTGGCCACTGTTTAACCTTCGATGTAGCCTAAATTTACAATGGCGTACATCTTGGAATTTTTTATCAAAGCACAAAAAAAAGGGAAGATTTCTTTTGCATGCAGATTTCCGGTTTAAACATATATTAACTCATTACCAAACGACAAAATTTTAGGTTTGTCCAAATCGAAAGCATTCGCAGACGACAAAATAAAAGTGACTGAAAATTTGAAACTTGTATTGTGATGGGTAGAAAACATTGTGGGAAAAGGAGCATTTTCTCCTTTTCCCACAATGTTTTTGAAAGGCTTCTTTCTCAGGGTCGTTAAAAGTAGGGATTGTGTGCTAATGGGTTAATTAGGGTAGACTCTGAATATTTAATGTGCTTGCAGGAGACAGAAAGAGTTGGAACAATACAAGGAACAGAAGGAGAGGGAACAGTTTGAGAAACAGTTCTCAGTAAGTGTTCATAATTATAAATTATTAGACATAAAACATTTTTAATCCTATCTGAAACAATTCTCTCTTAGATCTTTCAGATCCCACAATTCAAGCCACACTAGATCAGTTTCCTGCGAATTACTTGCAACACAAATGAAATCGGAAACTTTGCTCTACAGAGTTTTCTGTCCAAGTCCAATCCTATAATTGAAGCCATGTTTGATTGTTTGCAAATACTTTCAATATTGATGATTCCCAAGTTTTATATACAAAAATTAAAGAAAAACGAAATTCTTTATTTCAACAGGAGGGTATATATCTAGCTAGGATCACTCAACGGCAGACGCCCATTGGGACAGATAGAAATCACTGTAGATACTGGATATTTTCTGATGTCACTCCGGGACTTTTTGTGGAGAAAGGTAACATGTTAAAAGTTTTTTGTTTATGTTTAAAAAAAAAAAGCCATTGCTGCAATCACTGAGTGGAAAGAGCTGAGAACAGGTTCCATCTTCACTAACCTTTCTTAAAACTTAGAAATAGTCTCGGTCAAATAATGGATTTTGAAAGTAACACAACTTCTGATTGGCTAAACCATTTGGTTTAGTTAATCAGAGAGCATATTACTTTCAAATTTTGAAAATCTTTTAAGAATAAGACTAAGAATATTCTTAAGAATAGTTGGTAAAAACGGACAGAGATAAAATTTCTTGTTGCTGGGTTTGTTTCTTACAACTTGTTGAATATAACTTCGACTAACTTGAAAAGGGTCACATGTGCAATACTCCAAAACTGGATAGGCATGCTTATTGTTGTAAAATTTAACTCTACCAAACTTTAAAACTCTAGACTTGTCCAAATTCAAACGCACTTTAACCAGCATTTTTTGGTAACCAGCATTTGGTAACCAGCATTTTCTCCTTTTACCACTGATTTCGAAAGAGTTTTTCCTCAAGGTTTATAATTTGTAATTGCATTGTTTCTTTATCAGGTTGGGTGGGAGATGAAATCGAGTACACTTGTAACAAAGAGATGGAAGATGGTGATGAGGATTCGTCCAGCTCATCAGAAAGTGAAGATGAAGAGGAAGACAGTACCAATACAAAGAAGAAGAAAGTTGAAAAATGTCTGGATAAAACGTATGACTGATTATATGCAATATAATTTGTAGAGCTTAATCTTTCATTGTGCATTAAAGGTGCAATAATGTCCAAATGTAAAATGCATTTAGATTTAAACTGTTATTAAATGTATTATGCAAGTACCTGCACTGCTAACTGGTACAGGCAGTCCAATGGCTTGCAATGTTATCCGACAGCTATTTTTTGAATAAGCGAATACGTGTACCTATCTCAAACAAATTACTTTTAACCGTTTCCTAAACAATCCCTGGTTTTCACGACCCTGTGAAAGAAGCTTTCTGAAAACATTGTAGGAAAAGGAGAAAATGCTGGTAACCAGCATTTTCTCCTTTTCCAACAATGTTTTCTCCTCTTTCCATAACAAATTTCAATTGTTTAGTCACATTAAATTTGTTGACTGCAAATGTTTCTAATTTGGACTAGTCTAAAATTATGTCATGTGGTAAAGAGTTAAACAAGTATGTCCAAAATCTTCTGACATGATGCAAAATTGATGTAGTTCATGATTTTTGTCTTTTGACTGATTACTTATATTACATAGTAATGGAATTCCGAAGTAACATACCAAGCATTAAATGTAAATATTAAATCAAATTTGAATACTATTGATCCTATCTCTTAACTCATTACCAAACAACAAAATTTTAGGTTTGTCCAAATTGAAAGCATTTGCAGACGACAAAATAAAAGTGACTAAAAATTTGAAGTTTGTTTTGCGATGGGTAGAAAACATTGTGGGAAAAGGAGAAAATGCTGGTTACCAGCATTTTCTCCTTTTCCCACAATATTTTCTAAAGGCTTCTTTCTCAGGGTCGTCAAAAGTAGGGATTGTGTGGTTATGGGTTAACTCTGTACCAGACAATCCCAACCCTGAAAAAGAGACTTATAGAAAACATTGTGGGAAAAGGAGAAGATGATGGTAACCAGCATTTTCTCCTTTTCCAACAATATTTTATACCCTATCAAAGTCAGAAATCATCATACTAACAAGATTTAATTTGTTGTCTGCAGATGCTTTGAATTTGGTTCAGTCCAAAAATTGGTTGTTTGGTAAAGAGTTAAGAGGCTTACATATTGCAGATAAAAAGATCATACTGGTATAGAGAGTACAATATAAAGTTTGGTAAACTTGGTAAGGAGAAATAACTATGAGTGGGCAAGTCTTGACACGATAAATTCCCTCAACCTTACGCGATTACATTGATAATATAACACACTGTAGATAATCTTTATTTATATTTCAGGTTTCCACATGTGGGTCAGAATCTGTGGTTTACCTACAGCAATATGAGTGATGTGGACACACTGTTAGAAAGCTTACATCCTAACGGGTCCAGGGAAAGCGCCCTAAAAAAGGAGCTACAGAAGAGATATGGGGATATCGGCAAAGCCATTCGTAAATTACAGAGGTATGGGTGGTGTTCTGACTGTCTTGACTATTTACTAAAAGACAAAAATTTAGACTTCTCCCTGTTATTGTATTCCGAACAACAAAATCTTAAACTTTGCTAAATTGCAGACGACAAATTAAAAGTTTGTTGTATGGTAATGAGCATAATACATAAAGGATATTTTGTTTTTTACTATGAAAGATCAAAATTTATTTCATTGAGTGAATGTCATTGGTAATATTTTTAAGTGTGGCCCAGCCAAGAGTGCAAATATTACTGATGATATTCACAGGATTAAATAAATTTCAATCTTTTACCTAACAAACCCTCCAAATATTCTTTTTATTTCATGCTTTTAACCCTTTCTGTGGGGGACTTAATCAAAATCCAGTACACTTCTTTTTTGGCTATTCCCCATGGCATGAAATAAATAGAATATTGGGTGGGTTGTTGGTGAAAATCAAAATTTATTTCACCAAGTGAATGTCATCAGTAATATTTTCACTCGTGGCTGCTGTCATCAGTAATATTTTTCACAAGATGAGGAAGAAGCCTTTTGAAAAACATTGTCTGAAAAGGAGAAAATGCTGGTAACTAGCATTTTCTGCTTTTCCAACAGTGCTTTCTACCCAATCTAAGACAAGTACCATCACTTGAGATACTTTTGTCTGTAAATACTTTTCAATTTGGACAAGCATACATTTTGGTTGAGTGGTAAAGATTTAATGACGATATTTCAGAACCAATAGAGAATTGCGAGATAGTGATGGTGAAAAGGAGATAAAATCTACATTTCAAAAGGTATGTGCTGTTTAAGATAGATACCATGTTGTATTTTGTCTATTAATTATCCCTTGCTGAAGGCAGACAGATATAATTATAAAATTGTCCATCTATCTGTCCTTTCATCTGTCTGTATGTCCTTGTGTTTGTCTGGGACAATATCTCGATACAGTCGGACGGAATATTTTTAAACTTTATATTTGTGTGCAATATTCTGCCTATATACTTTATTTAATTTTTCGATTTGATGGCAAATGGCCATCTGGGAGCAATTTTGAATTTTGCAGCCATGTAGATTTTTGAAAAAGTCTTTTTCAGCAGGGGATATCATTTTAAAGAAATTGTTTATACTATATATTTAGTCTCTATTAATTTATGTTACACTTTCTTTCTGTCTTCTCCAATTATTTAACTTTTTACCAAACGACAAACTTCAAAGCAGGTGAAATATTGAATGTTATCAGAACATGAAATTTGTCTTTCATAGGGTAGAAAACATTGTGAGAATAGGAGCTTATCCCTTGCTCCTTTTCCTGCAGTATTTTCTATCATCAAAGTTTTGATTTGTCAACTGGAAATTGTTTCAGTTTGGTCCAAAATTTTGTCCTCAGGAAAGAGTTAATGATTGATTGAATGTTCTATATTTGTTTTGTTCAGGAATTACTGGAAACTGAGATGAGATTACGGAACGGCGGGCTAGGTGGAGTCGATGACTTTACAACTTGGAGCTGTCGACTTGAGACCTCGGAGGACATCAGTCCCATGGTATTATGATTATGTTTGGACATCTTGCATATGTTTTGTGCTTGCAGTTAACCCTTTACCCCATAAAGCATTTCTATGGTATCTCTAATTGACCCTAAATAACAGGAAGGATGAAGCCATTTCTTATGTGTATATGACACCTTTTGATAGCATAGAAAACATTGTGACAAAAGGTGAAATTGCTCGTCACGAGCAATTTCACCTTTTGCCACAATGTTTTCCAAAGGCTACTACAAGCAATGCGTAGAAATGAGTATCTGTGGAGTAAAGGGTTAACTGATCAGATGTGGCTTGAATGTGATTTGTTGCTCAAATGGTAGAAAATATAGTGGGAAAAGGAGAAAATGCTAGTTACCAGCATTTTCCTTGTTTCCCACAATGTTTTTTTAAATGGCTTCTTTTTCAGGGTTGTTAAAGCTGTGGGTTGTGTTGGAAAGAATTCTCACTAAATTTGTCAGTCACCCAAGTGTTTTGTAAACTACATTTACATTATTATACCCCTACAAAAGGAATAATTTCGGAGTGTATACTGGAATTAGTCTGTCTGTCCATGTGTCCTTCCGTGTGTCTGTCTGTGTACAGATAATTGCCAGTTTCTGTCAAAGCACTAGCAAGGGTATTAACCCATTACCACACGAGAAAATTTTAGACTGGTCCAAATTGAAAGGGTTTGCAGACGACAAAATAAAAGTGACTGAAAAATTGAAATTTGTTCTGGGAAGGGTAGAAAACACTGTGGGAAAAGGAGAAAATGCTGGTTACCAGCATTTTCTCCTTTTCCCACAGGGTTTTCATAAGGCTTCTTTCTCAGGGGCGTCAAAAGAAGGGATTGAGTGGTAATGGGTTAAGTGCCATTCAGTGACAGCTTTAGTTGTTGTATGATTGTTGTGACATTCCTTGCTGTTCAACAATGCATATAATACTTAGTTCTAAAGTAATTTTCTTTTTGACTTTAATGATCCACTTTCGGTTTCCCTTTTCCTCATAAGACTCTGATACTGGTCTTCAGACAGATTATGTATTAATAGTTTAGTTTTTCCTCATTTATTGTTCATTAACTCTTTACCACACAATCCTGACTTTTAACGACCCTGAGAAAGAAGCCTTTTGAAAATATTGTGGGAAAAGGAGAAAATGCTGGTAGTCAGCATTTTCTCCTTTTCCCACATTGTTTTCTATCCTTCTTAAAACATATTTAAGTTTTTGTAGCCATGTTTATTTTGTCGTCTGCAAATGCTTTCAATTTGGAAATGTCTACAATTTTGTTGTTTGGTAAAGAGTTAACACTAATTAAAGCAGAACATGACAAGAGAAAAACAAATACAGATGACTGCTTGTTGCTCTGCTCTTTTCTTCCCCTTTCACCCCATGGCAAATTAACTCTTTACCACATGAGAAAATTTTAGACTGGTTCAAATTGAAAGCTCTTGTAGACGACAAAATAAAGGTGACTGAAAAATTGAAATTTGGTCTGGGAAGGATAGAAACACTGGAAAAAGGAGAAAATGCTGGTTACCGGTGTTTTCAAAAGGCTTCTTTCTAAGGTGCATTAAAAGTCGGGATTGTGTGGTAAAGAGTGAAGAGAACGGTTTCATTTGGCAGCCACTTATTTTTTTTTTGCTGAAGTGGATGTTTTATACCAGATTGACTCTAATTGTTTACTCGTGCTTTTGTATCGCAGGCTGATTGTTTATTAGAGACACAGGCAGCTGTTCTTGACAGATTTAGAGATGGAATTATGGCAAAGAAAAAGACCAAAAAAGTACAGCTGGATGATATTAAGGAAGAACCTGAGGATGGTAAGTGGCAGTGTTTGGGTCCATTGGACCAAACTATAGTGAGCCTATGTCATGGTGTGGTGTGCCTTTGGTTATACATAAAACTGTTGAACCAGTTTTAACTCTTTACGGAAGGACAAAATTTCGGACTGGTCCAAATTGAAAGCACTTGCAGACGATAAAATAAACATAACTCAACAATTGAAATTTTGTTTCCAACAGGGTAGAACATTGTGGTAAAAGGTGAAAATGCTGGTTACCAGCATTTTCTCAGTTACCCACAATGTTTTTAAAGGGCTTCTATCTCAGAGTCGTAAAATCCAGGGATTGTTTGGTAAAGGGTTGATTAAAGTAATAAAAAGATTCTGGTCATTGTTCACAGGATTGATTCAAAGATGCAGTTCTATGAATTGTAAGAGAAGTAACAACTTTTAATAGCTTCATTTGTTATGGGAGACCACTCCTTCATGCATAGCTTCGTCCCGATTTAGATACAACACCTGACTACTGCATTGGGGAGATATCTCTTCAGCTCAGTGGTTATGGTATTGGTCTGTTCAACCTCGCAAAACAAGGATCTTGTCCACCATGGGTTTTAGTCCCGCCAGATGCGGTTGTATTTCTGCTATGCATTCATTTGTTTCTTTGTTACGGACTTTGTTTGTAAGACATTCTTTAACTCTTAACCTGACGACAAAATTGTAGATCAGTCCAAATTCAAAGCATGTGCAGACGACAAATCAAATGCTGCTCCAATGATAGTATTTATCCTTTGGAGGCTAGAAAATATTATGGGAAAAAGGACAAAATATTGCTTACCTAGCACTTTCTTCTTTTCTCAAGTTTTATAAACCCTTCTTCATGGTCATAAGAACAATATTTTGGTTTTTACTTAAAAATAGTGTTTGATAAAAGTCAGAAAATGCAATAAGCATCAATTTCCCATCAAATTTCTTGATAAAGGCAAAAGCCGAAAAATTGAAATAGAGGAAATAATTTTAGATTGTGTATTTTTCATTCCCTCAGAAATATTTAGTGGATTGATAATATTTTGAGTTAAACGGTTTAACCAGTTTTTTTTTTTTTTCTCAAACATGAGAAAAATGTTCCCGTCATTTTCTACACATAATACCTCAAAGGGTGGAGTTTCATGAATAGCAACAAATGTAGAAACTTTTAAAAAATCTTGGCCCATTATTTAATCTTTCTCTTGACACCTCGGCCGGGGTTGCTATATTCAGCATCTCAGATGAAGATAAACAAGATCTGTTTCCACACAGCAAAATTTCAGACCTATCCAAATAGAAAGCATTTGCAGGCAGCAATTATTCTCCTTTTCCCACAGTGTTTTCTACCCTTTCCAGAACAAATTTCTATTTCTCAGTCACCTTTATTTTGTCGTCTGCAAATGTTTTCAATTTGGACCAGTCCTAAATTTTCTCGTGTGGTAATGAGTTAAAGTGTTAAGTAAAGCTGAGATGATGGTAATTGGCTGTCAGTGTAGAAAATCTTGAATGGCAAAAGGAGAAAACGCTGGTACCATTTTCTCCTTTTTATCAAGGTTTTCAACTGGCTTAGAAATCGGGGTTAGTAAAACTTGGGATTCTATTGAAAAGTCCAGACAAACGACGACGATTTGTCTTTACAGGTGAGGAAGTGGAGGAAGTTGAGGAGATAGCCCCGGGTATCCAGCAGTGGAGAGATGCAGTTAAAAGTGCTGGCACTATGTCACGTTTACATGTATTACTTGGAATTTTAGATTCTTGTATTAAGTGGGAAAAGTCTTCAGAAAATGCTGTAAGTTAATTTCTGTAGAAGTTGATTAACCCCAGGAAAGAAAGCTTTTGAAAACATGAAGGGAAAAGCAGAAACTACTGGTTACCAGCACTTTGTCCTTTTCTACATTGTTTCTACCTTTTCCAGGACAAAATAAAAAGTTTGGGCTACAATTGATTTGTTGTCTGCAAATGTTTCCATTTTTCGGATTTTAAAAACATGTGAAGTGATAAGGATTATGTCAATTACATGTGATGATTACAGCCAATTAATTCATAAGGATTATGTCAATTACATATTATTATTATTATGGCTGATTAATTTCAACTTAATTGATAGACCATGTAAATTGCCTGAAGACCTGTATGAATTTTTTTCTCTCCTTACTTACTTCTTTACCACACAAATCCTGACTTTTAACAGTCCTTAGAAAGAAACCTTTTTAAAACATTGGGGGGAAAATGAGAAAATGCTGGTAACCAGCATTTTTCCTTTTCCCACAATGTTTTCTACTCTTTCCAAAACAAATTTCAGTTTTTCAGTTGCATATACATGTATTTTGTTGTCTGTAAATGCTTTCAATTTGGACCAGTCTAAAATTCTCTTGCTTGGTAAAGAGTTAAAACTGATGTGTTTTGGTAGGTTCTTAAGAGACCTTCCGTTTGTTTCAGAAATGTAAAATCTGTAGGAAGAAGGGTGACGAGGATCGTCTATTACTCTGTGATGACTGCAATCAAGCGTTCCACATGTATTGTCTACGTCCTGCCCTGTTAGAACTTCCTGTCGGTGACTGGCATTGTCCTGCCTGTGCAGTGAGTATTGTGTTCATCTATAACTTACAGGCATTACTTTCTATAGCAGTCAACAGGAGTCAGATCTTTCCTCATTTGGGAGAACTTCCTGTTGTGGTGCTGGAATTGAAAAATTTTAAAATGCCCAAGCCCATAAGTATCTGCCCCAGCTTATAAAGAACTACTTGTATTATGGATTTACTGAAGTATGTAAAGGTAGTCAGAGCATTTTACTATCTTTTCCTATTTCGTTGAAACAATTAAGATACAGGGAGAAACCGTTCTATACTCCAAAAGTCTGCTATCTTCAAGGTTGTCATGTTTATTCATCTTTTGAGCCTCTCTGCAATAATCTTGGCGCATGTTGATTATCCATATTTCGATGGATATGGTTGGCTCTTTACCATACGAGAAACTTAGTTTGGTCAAAATTGAACACTAGTGCAGAGAACATGTTGACCCATTACCACACAACCCCTTCTTTTGACAACCCTGGGAAGGAAGCCTTTATAAGACATTAAAGGAAAAGGAGAAAATGCTTGTAACCAGCATTTTCTCCTGTTCCCATAATGTTTTCTACCCTTTCCAATAAAGTTTTAAATTTTCAGTCACTTTTACTTTGTCATCTGCAAATGCTTTCAATTTGGACTAGTTCAAAATTTGGACTTGTCCAAAATTTTGTCGTTTGGTAAAGAGTTATGTATTGCTTTAATGCTTGGAATTTTAATGTGGAAGGTTAGAAAACATTGTCGATGCTTATTTGAAAGGTTAGAAAATGTGGGTCGAGGAGAAAACGCTAGTCACCTGCATTTTCTCTTTTTCCCACAATGTTTTCAAAAACCTTTCTTTTTCATAGTTACTATGTAGTAAAAAGTTAGGTTACATACATTTTTTAACCCTTTGCCATTTACAGCCACAATACAGAAAAAGAATAAGAGATGTACCTGGCAGGTATCGAGAAGAGGTAAGTACTATAAATGATTTGTTATACGCCCAAAGGGACATAGTAATGTTATGGCCCTGGTCTTCTTTCTGTCCGTCCGTCCGTAAGCAGTTATGTGTGCGCACAACTCCTCCTACAGTTTTCATTGGAATAAGTTCAAACTTACCACAATGAATCTCTATGATGTGTAGTTGTGCATGTGACTTTAAGAATCTGGATATCTGTAGGCATTCTAGATATTAACCCATTTCACTGACAAGCCCCTTTTGGGCATATATGCACTGCTCTGCGAAGCTCTTATTCTCAATTTGTGGTGATAGCTGGACTCTTGACCAATCAACAATAATTCAGACTTGTGCAAATTGAAAGGTCAAGCAGACAACAAATTAAAATTAGCTCAAATGATGAAATTTGTCTCTGAAGGGTAAACCAACATTGTGGAGTTTTTACTGAAGAGTAAAAAAACATTGTGAGAAAAGGAGAAAATGCTGGTAACCAGCATTTTCTCCTTTTCCCACAATGTTTTCAGAAGACTAACCTTTTAGGGTAATTAAACTTGGGATTGTGTAGTAAAGGATCGACTATCTACTGAGACTGCAATTCTTTTGAAAGGATGTGATTAACCCTTTCCCAAACTTTTAGACTAGACCAAATTGAAAGCATTTGCAGACGACAATTCAACTCTTGCTGAAAAGATGATTTCTGTCTATGATAGGGTAGAAAACATTGTGGGAAAAGGAGAAAATGCTGGTTACCAGCATTTTCTCCTTTTCCCACAATGTTTTCAAAAGGCTACTATTCCAGACCCGTAAAAACCAGGGATTGTTTGGGAAACGGTTAAATTTTATACGATTGAAGTAAGATTTGAAACAAGCAAAGTTTTATAAGAGACAGTGAGTAGATCAAGATCATACTGCGAAGAACATTAGTCTCATCTTTGATCTACACCAGCTGATGGTTTATTCCTGGTCGAAATGCCTCTTGTTTAGAATTACCTTTTATTTTCAGCTGTCAAAAAAGTAGATTCATTTGTTTAATACTGAAAAAAAATTATGAGAAATTATTTAAGCCTGTAGCTTGTTGTACTTCATGGGCAGAAGTAAATTTCAACCAGTCTGTACTTAGACTTAATCAAAAATAACACATAAAAGATACAAATAAAGGGAAGGAAAACATTAGCAAAGCAGTAATTGCTTGTGGCAAGATTTCTAAAAGCCTGCTGTAATCTGTTAAACACAGAATTTATGGCAATGAATTATCATATAATACCTTTTGAAACAAATAAGCAGCAGATGAGTGTGAACTTGTGCAGTAGAGAAAACTTGTGGTGAATTAAGGTTTATTTAACTCTTTATCAAATGAAAGAATTTCAGGCTTGTCCAAAATGACAGCATTTTTGTGGACAACAAATTAACAATAAATAATGATTTAGGCTTTGAAAGGGTAGGAAACATGATGAGAAGAGGAGGAAATGTGGATAGCAACATTTTCCTCTGTTTGTCAATTATATTTTGAAAAGCTGTGTATCATAGGTTTGTTAAAACATGGGATTATTTGGTAAAAGATTAACTCATTACCAAACAACAAAATTTTTGGCTAGTCCAAATTGAAAGCATTTACAGACAACAAAATAAATGTGAATCAAACATTGAAATTTGATTTAGAAAGGGTAGAAGACATTGTGGGAAAAGGAGAAAATGCTGGTTACCAGCATTTTCTCCTTTTCCCACAATGTTTTCAAAGGCTTTCTTTCTCAGGGTCGTCAAAAGTCGGGATTGTGTGGTAAAGGGTTAAATAATATTGGTCGAAAATATTTATGAAACTGTGTAGGAAAGTAGCTCAGTATTAGCCATTTCTCTTTTCGCCACATACAGTTAAAAAAAAATGTCTCTGAAAAGTTTATAAAAGTTGTCTGAGGATGGCAATGAGTTTGAATCAAACCCCAAATTTCTTGTACAGCAAGTGGAAAGCGACGAGGATGAAGCTATAAAGATTGCTAAGACACAGAGTATCAAACACGAGACTCACTGTGTGGAGTGTGGTGCTGATGAAAACCTTATCGAGTGTGCCGAATGTCCGTCTGTCTATCATCTAGAATGTCACGATCCGCCGCTCAGACATCCTCCAAGGTAAGCTTCTTGACAAATCTATACTTAGTTGAAACTTAATCTTTTTCCACACAATCTTGAATTTTAACAACCTAGGAGAAATTTGCCTACAGCTAAACCTTATCCCTTTACCACGAAATCAAAAGTTTTAACATTTCCAAGGAAAAACAATATTATCAGTGTTACCTTTTAATCTAAAACTGTTGAGTAGGCAGGGACGCCCAGCCACTCAATATCATATTTTATATACATTATAAATGACACATATTTCTTCTTCATTTAAAGACTTCTTTTTATCAATCCAGCATTTACTTCAAACCTTTTTATAACATTCTTAACTCTTATCATTTAAAACTTTTGAGAATATAGGGATTGCCCTGTGACCCAGTAATGCCATTTATACATATGAAGATCACACATAATACTTCTTAATTCAATTCGTTTATTATCAGTAATATATTCAAACTTTGTTCGATTTAAACAACTCCACTTTTATTGTCTTTTAACACAGATATGCAGCTAAATGACCAAAGCTGTCCATGCGCATTCATTCATTAAAAAATTTAATATTCTGGAGCTAGAGGGATTTTGAAAACATTGACACATCCCGCCATTTTTGCTATTTAATATGTAGTGTGCAAATGCATTTGAGCTTTGCTCTGTTAAAAGGGGGCTTATTGTATCCCTGTAATGCATGATACCAAGCAAGTCTCATCACATAATCATTTTAATCAAACAATAGACTGAATCATCATGAGGTAAAATGATCTTTTGACATGCAGAAAATTTAAAGATGGCAAAAAGTTTTGGCCCATGACAGCCTGTGCATTATGCGCAGGCTGACATGGATTGATACTTTTAGCAAATGCATTAAGCCCCTTTTCACAGAGCATGACTAACTCAATTAGTACAAGTCTAAACGTTGGTTATATGGTAAAAGAGTTAAATGGGTGTTAACACATGGCAACTTACTGCTAGCTCTAACTGCATCAAATCACATCATTCGTAGCATTACATCTTTGATAAAAATAGAACAGGGTCGCGATGAAAATTGAAGGTAAACATGATTTCATACCTTCGTGGATGTGTGCAGGATCTGTAACAATTTATTACTAAAGAAAGCATAGATAAACAATATTTACATAAAGTTTCAATGTGACCAATCAATCATCAGGTAATTTAGGCTATATCCCAGCACCTGACCATGGAATGTCGAAGTATGTTTATGGTTATTGCTTCATGTTGAATTATTGTATACATAAGCGGTTATAGACTGCTACCATATAGCTAAGGTTATGTTGAAAACAGAAAACAAACAAGCATGCTTGTTGAGCAGTTAACCCTTACCCACACAATTACAACTTTTAACGACCCTTGGAAAGAAGCGTTTTGAAAACATTTTGGCAAAAGGAGAAAATGCTGGTATAAACCAGCATTTTCTCCTTTTCCCACATTGTTTTTTATCCTATCAATAAACAATTGCACCATTTTAGCCACACTGAAACTGTCGTCTGCAAATCCTCCCAATTCAGACAGGGCTAGAATTGTGTTGTTTGGTAAAGGGTTAAAGTTTAGTTTGTAAGAAACACGCTGACAGAAGAGCTTGAATTGGTTAACCCATTACCACTCAATCCCTACTTTTGACGGCCCCGAGAAAGAAGCCTTTTGAAAACACTGTGAGAAAAGGAGAAAATGCTGGTAAACAGCATTTTCTCCTTTTCCCACAGTGTTTTCTACCCTTTCCAGAACAAATTTCAATTTTTCAGTCACCTTTATTTTGTCGTCTGCAAATGCTTTGAATTTGGACCAGTCTAAAATTTTCTTGTGTGGTAAAGAGTTAATATGAGATTGTTTATGTACAAATCATTCTAATCATTGTTGTTATTTTACTTCTACAGAGGAAGATGGGTGTGCAATGATTGTAAAAATGGTATAACCACAAGACAGAGGAAGAATAGACAGGCTAGAAATGCAAGGGGAGGTAAAATAGATTCTCTATCACTTGCAGCAGTATTAAGTCCCTGAGTTTTACAATCTTTAAAAAAACAAGGGCTTTTGAAATCATTGAAGGAAATGGATAAAATGCTGGTAATCAGCATATTTGTCTTCTTTTCCCTCAATGTTTTTTCTCCTTTACATGGCAGTTTTTGTAATCATTGTAGGAAATGGAGAAAATGCTGGTAACCAGCATATTTGTCTTCTTTTCCCTCAATGTTTTCTCTCCTGTACATGCCAGTTTTTATTATTTTAGTCACATTTGTCATTTGCAATGGCAGTCAGTATGAACAAGACTGAAACTTTGTCATATTTAACCCTTTACTCCATAGATACTCATTTCTACGCATTGGTTGTAGGAGCCTTTGGAAAACATTGTGGCAAAAGGTGAAATTGCTCGTGACGAGCAATTTCACCTTTTGCCACAATGTTTTCTATGCTATCAAAAGGTGTCATTTACACATAAAAAATGGCTTCATCCTTGCTGTTATTTAGGGTTAGTTAGAGATACCATAGATATGCCTGATGGAGTAAAGGGTTAAGGTATACTGAAATCCTCGGACAAATATAAAATCCAAATAATGACATTTCAAAGTTCCATTTGTGGGAAAAAATTCACTGTATCAGACATTGTAGATGATGATCAAAGATGAATATGCTCAGAATGTTCACTTAAATTAACACCTTCACGGCAGAAAAATTTCCTTGAAAAGCAAAGGTTGTCAACAAGAATTAAACCTAAATGAATGAATGCATATGGAAATATTTTGGCATAAGTATAAGTAATTTCTTTTCTTCCATTGCTGTCTCAATAGACATCTGCTCTAGGGTTACAAAAAAAAGCGTGCTTTAGCTTGAGTGAAAATGTTAGTGAGCAATAACTGTAACATTGGTCAGTACTTAAAACCTTTTGATCATGCATGACTGTGGCTCAAATAGTGGAATTTGTCTTGATGGTAAACAGCATTTTCTGTGAAAGAAGCCTTCTTTCTGTGAAAGAAGCCTTCTTTCTGTGAAAGAAGCCTTTTGAAAACATTTTGGGAAAAGGAGAAAATGCTGCTAACTGGCATTTTCTCCATTTCCCTCAATGTTTTCTTCCCTTCCTAAAATAAATTTCAATATTCTAGTCACATTCATTTTGTTGTCTGAAAATGCTTTCAATTTAGACCAGTCTAGAATTTTGTCATTTGGTAAAGAGTTAAACTTTGGTACCTTAAAGACAGTAGTGATACAGGTAAGTGTCAACCTTTGCTTACAATCCCATTTCTGATTCCTGTGTACAGCAGGAAGAAAGCGGAAGAGGTATGTTGAGTCATCGGAAGAGGAAGGAGAAGATGAGAATGAGGAAGAAGAGGAGGAGGAAGAAGAATCTGAGACAGATGAACCACCAAGAAAGGCAGCTCGAAAAACCAGTGGTGGGAGGGGCAAGAGAGGACCAAAACCTAAATCATCTCCGAAGGCTGGGGCAGGTCGACCTAAAGGTAGAAAATCTGCACCGTCTCCTGAAGTTACGTTTGACCCTAAACCTAAAGTATGTCGCAGGGCACCGTCCGAGTTGTCTGTAAGTACCACATTTGAATCATAGAGCTCTTCTCTTTGTTTCATTTTGCTAATAATATCTTGCTTTTTGTGTTTACTTTGTGTTAGTCAGTGGGCTCTGTGTTCCTACCATAGGGGGACCAAAATGTCTTTCCAAGGATTGATGATAAGCAGTGCAACAGAACTTCTTATTATACTGCAAAGAAATTTCTTGTGATCTGATTGGTGAACATGCCGGGAACATATATATATATTACGTACCCTGGCAAAAACCATGTAAAGTCAGCTTTCCTTTTGAGTACCCTGTAAGCATTACTACGCTTGCAACACAACATCCAAAATCGCGGTGTTGATTGATCTCCAGACTGCATGTTTACGCACCAAACTGCACGTTTTAGTGAGGTCAGTTTCTAGTGACATCAGTTTTCATTGAATAGGGGCACTCATAAGGGAACTTCTATTTCGTCAGCATACTCAATTTGTGAGATTATAAGACAGGAAAATTATGCTTAACTCTTTACCACACGAGAATTTTTTAGACTGGTCCAAATTGCAAGCATTTGCAGACGACAAAATAAAGGTGATTGAAAAATTGAAATTTGTTCTGGGAAGGGTAGAAAACACTGTGGGAAAAGGAGAAAATGCTGGTTACCAGCATTTTCTCCTTTTCCCACGGTGTTTTCAAAAGGCTTCTTTCTCAGGGGCGTTAAAAGTAGGGATTGTGTGGTAATGGGTTAAAGCACTTTGAATGGGTAAAACCTTTCAGTATGAGAAATTTGTTGTACGGTCAGGTGGCAGGAGACTTGGAAACTTGTTCATTGTGAGGTGGTGACATGATTTGACACAGCCGTGAACAAGTTTCCAAGTCCCCTGCCACCTGACCGTACAACTAATATTATCATTTTTTAAATGACTGAACATAGGTAAGACTTTGTCAGTAAGCAAGCAGTACTGATTAGATAAACTCCAAGATGGATAGGTATGGCTTAGTCCCAAGTACCTTTGGCTAGGGTGCTTGAGGAATCGAAAACAGGGGGCTGTGGGCTCGGCCCCTGGCTCAGCCAATTTCTTTTCGGGAATTGATGATTGCAATGTAGAATTCATTCCTCTCCTACCGCTGACCAATGTTAGGAGAATGATTATGTTGGAAAGCAGACAGTTGCTTTGAAAGAAAATTGTTGGGAGTACTGGTAAAAAAGACTTGAGGAAAGCATAGATAGGTGCACTGGCTGCTCCTACATAACTGAAATAATGTTAAAAATGGCTAATAACACCAAAAAGTTACAACTGCAATAACTGTTTGCATACATGTATTTTTATGTTTTCTACAGGTTATGGAAGATATAGTGAATCAGATGTTGGCATACAAAGATGCTTGGCCTTTCTATCACAATGTCAATAAGAAAGATGTAAGTATTGTCGATTAGTTTGTTATTGAAATTATGACATAAAGAGTGAAAGCAGTTTCAGTTTTGTTAAAGTTTTGCAGAGAAGTCCTTTTGTAATGGTCAGTTTGCCGAGCCCGTATCATACAGGGCTTGAACCCAGGGCTCAGTGGTTTGTATTGTATCATATCTTGATTTGTTGTCTGCAAATTCTTTGAATTAAATATGTCTAAGATGTCTTTTAACTGTTTACCACACAATCCCTACTTTTGACACCCATGAAAGAAGCCTTTAGAAAACATTGTGGGAAAAGGAGAAAATGCTGGTAACCAGCATTTTCTCCTTTTCCCACAATGTTTTCTACCATTCACAAAACAAATTTCAAATTTTTAGTCACTTTGATTTTGTCGTCTGCAAATGCTTTTGATTTGGACAAGCCTGAAATATTGTCGTTTGGTAATGAGTTACGATAGTCAGACTTAGGGCTTACTGGATAAAGGATTGATAGAGGTTGCCTTTCAGGCAGGTTTTATAGTACTAATATTTTTGTTAAATTCATTTTTAAGGGTGTTTTGGGGTCCTGCATGGCTTAACAGTAAAGTGTGAGACTCGTAACCTGAAAGCCCAGGCCTCAAGCCTCTGTAATAGCACTAAGATTTTCAACGGAATGGCTTTTAGCCCTGGCCTAGTCTCTTTTCGCCTCCTACCTCTGCTAAAGCATATGAGAAAGGTAGTTGGTGGCTTTGGAAAGAAAGTTATAGTACTGGTGTGAGAAAGCCATGAAACATATGTGGGTCACCGAACGCCATGATATGACCTTAGCTGTTAAAGTGGTGTTAAACCCTAATACAACAACAAAAAGAAAGTCTCTTTGAAACTTTAAGCTTGTATTCACCTACCATTCTTTTAAAAAAATTCTTCGTTTATTTTTCTCTTAAAATTTCTAAATTTGAAAGAACCCAACTTCTGATTAGATAAACTATTTGTGCCTTAACTAAATGGTTAAGCCAAACAGAAGTTGCGTTACTTTCTTAATCTCAAAGGAGACGTCAAATTAAATTGAGAATCATTTGTTAATGAACAGTGACCCAGGACAGACATGAAAATATAGTTGGCAGCAATATAAACAATGGTCAGTCAGTCAGTCAATCAATCAATCAATCATTCAATCATTCAATCAATCAATCAATCAAATTATGTTGTAGGTTCCAGACTACTATGATATTATAAAGCAGCCCATCAGTTTCCAGAAGATCAAGGACAGACTTAACTGTCTAGTGTACGGGTCACCCAAAGAAGTAATAGATGCTGTGGCCCTGCTGTTTAGGAATGGAGTCGAGTATAACAAGGTAAGGAAAAGATCACTCATTTCTGTTTTCTCAGTCAAACCTGTTGTTAACCCTTTACCAAATAATTCCGGGTTTTTACGACCCCTGAGATAGAAGCCTTCTGAAAACATTTTGGGAAAAGGAGAAAATGCTGGTAACCAGCATTTTCTCCTTTTCCCACAATGTTTTCTATCCTGCTGGAAACAAATTTCAGTTTTTGAGTTTTGTTTATTTTGTCGTCTGCAAGTGCTTTCAATTTCAATTTCTAAAATTTTGTCGTTTGGTACAGAGTTAAACCATTTATCAAACAACCTTGTGTCAATGACATTTTGCTAAGTCCCAGTAATTCACTCAGTAGGATACAGGACTTGAGATCAGGGGTTGTTGGTTTGATGCCTGGCTTGACCAATTTCTTTCTGAATGACAAATCAAACTGCTAGTAGACATTGTTATACCCAGCAAAATGAATGTTTTTTGCGGTATACTTGAATCAGCCCGTATGTCCATCTGTCTGTGTACAAAATACTAGTAATTTTGTGTCAAAAACTCCTCCTATAGTTTTCCTTCAATTGTATTGAAACTTAGCGCATATATTGATCGTAATATTGAAGATTTGCAAGACGCAATTTTCAATTATTAACTCTTCCTGGTTGAGGAATTGTCTCCCCTTGAACTTTACCTTTTTTTTTTCTGTCAAAGGGCTGGCGGGGGTATTAAGTCACATTCAGTGACAGCTGTAGTTGGATCTATCATTAGCAGATTATTCAGATTGAGAAAATGTAAAATGTCTGTTTTCAGGTTGGAAGTGAAGTTTACACATGCTTAGAGTCATCTGAGAAACACTTTGTCGATTTGTTAAAAGAAAGCCTACCACACTACTCCTATACACGGGAAAATCTCGCAAACGGATATGGGGATCACATGTACTCAGATGATGGGAGAAAATCAAGGAGAAGTAAATGAGACCAACAACATGTTCAGTGACATGATGCTGCATTTTTAGCTTGTCTGTTCTCGAAGAAAACGACGAATTACTGTCATAGGCCTGGGGTCGTCATCATCTGCATCGTGCAAGATCTTAACCTTTTACCAGACGACCAAATTTTAGCCTTGTCAAAATTGAAAGCATTTGCAGACAACAGTTTCAACAACAGTTTCAATGTATCACAAATGGTGCAATTTTTCCCTAGACAGCATAGAAAACATTGTGGAAAAAGGGGAAAATGCTGGCACCAGCATTTTCTCCTTTTCCCACAAAGTTTTCAAAAGCCATCCTTTCTAGGGGCGTTAAAAGTCGGCATTGTGTGGTAAAGGGTTAAACATTTTGCAATATCTCAATTATTGCTGAATTTATTTATTTGAAACTCTGACAAGTTGTTACCTATCAAAGGAGGTTCACAAACTAGGCATAAACCATCAAAATATTTTTTGACGCAGTTAAGCCCCTTTTTCTACTTTGAAATATTCCCTGAAAATCAAGTACTTGCAGTCGAACATTGGTACCCACGTGCAATGCTTTTGTTTCTTAATCTCTGAAGCAGATCATCTTATGTTGCAATTTTTCAACTTTTTACAACATGACAAAAATAAAAACTTGTCAAAATTGAAGAAATTTGCAGATTTCAATATAAATGTGGCTCAAATGATAGAACATGTCTTTTAAAATGTAGAAAACATTGGAAAAGGAGAAAATGCTGGTTACCAGCATTTTCTCCTTTTCCAACACTTTTTTCAAAAAACCTTCCTTCTTAGAATCATTAAAACTTGGGGTTGTGTGTTGAAGGGTTGACCCTGTATCAAACAGTCCTGTAAAGACCCTCTGAAAGAGACTTTATGAAGTAAATGAGGGAGAAGGATATACAATATTGCATGTGACTAGAATCTTTCACATTTCAGATGCTGTTTTCTACCCTTCCAAATACTACTACTATCATTTATGCCATATTAGTTGTTTGGAAAAGCTTTCAATATGGATGGGTTTCAAATTTGTTGTTTGTTAAAAAAAAAAAAAAAAAAAAACTTTTAACTCTTTACCACACAAGAAAATTTTAGACTGGTCCAAATTGAAAGCATTTGCAAATGACAAAATAAAGGTGACTCAAAAATTGAAATTTGTTCTGGGAAGGGTAGAAAACACTGTGGGAAAAGGAGAAAATGCTGGTTTCCAGCATTTTCTCCTTTTCCCACAGTGTTTTCAAAAGGCTTCTTTCTCAGGGGCGTCAAAAGTAGGGATTGTGTGGTAATGGATTAAACCAGATGATGAAGTTTACATTTGCCAAGATTCAAAGCACTTATAGTTGACAAACAAAATATTGTTCAAATTATGTGATTTGTCTTACCACATGACAAGATTTTAGACCTGTCCCAATTGAAAGTATTTGTTGATGACAGTTTTAATGTGGCTCATATAAAATGATTTTTCTTTGAAAGGGAAGAAAACATTGTGGGAAAGGAGAAAATGGGAAGTCATCATTGTGTGGTATAAGGTTAACAGGGTAGGGAACAACCAAAATCAAGGATCCAATACTGGTTACCCACCTTTTCCCACAACGTTTCCAAAAAGTTTTCCTTCTGCAGGTCACTAGAAGTCTTGATTGTGCAGTAAATGGTTAAGACTAATGAATGATTTTGTGGAGAAAATTTTAGCAGCCATTCTAGGGGATATGCTAAGAACTTTAGTACAAGAACTGTAATTTGGCGGATTGCTTAGTGTGATGCATGATTGATTTTTGTTTTGGTGATATTTTGTAATGAGAGCAGGTTTTTCTCATTATTCTTTTAAATTGTTGAATTATTTGTTAGGAATTTTGAAATATCCATGACCAGAGAAAAGTTCATGGTTTACTTAAGAATTTTAGCTTGCTCATTCAGTATATTGTACAGATTTTTTTTTTTTTTTCAACAGTGAAGGAAAAGAAATACCACATTTAAGAAAAATCTAAACTAAATACATTTGAAAGAAACGGAAAACTACTTTAACTCAATACCAAAATTTTGAACTTGTCGAAATTCAAAGCATTTGCAGATGACAAAATAAATGTGAATCAAAAATTGAAATTTGATTTGGAAAGGGTAGAAAACATTGTGGGAAAAGGAGAAAATGCTGGTTACCAGCATTTGCTCCTTTTCCAACAGTGTTTTCAAAAGGCTTCTTTCCCAGGGTCATCAAAAGTAGGGATTGTGTGGTAATGGGTTAAAGAAATTGTATATACTGCTGTAGCCTTTTATTTTTTTTTTTGTTGTCAGCAAAAAATAAGAAGTATCAGAAACAAACATTCTTTAATTAAATTAGTAGTCGCCAGTTCTAGTCTCTATGTGTCTTACATCTAAGGTTTAGGTTGGTATGGTTTCCCCATATATCCCCTACTGCAGGCATTTTAGCTTTTGACATAGAAAAGTTTAAAACGCCATGTAACTAGACTTTTTTTTTTCTCTCTTTTTATGTAATGCATGTGCTGAAAAGAGGCGTCTTTTTTTTAATTTTAAATGTATGTTTGCAGGCAAATAAACTTTTATAAGTGATGAGATTTTCTCAAACTTGTGAAACAAAATCTGCGTTTATGTCTTTAACTCTGTGCCAACAAAATTTTTTAATTTCCAAATTGTACGCATTGCAGGTGACATATCAGAGATGGTTCAACTGATGAAACTTGTCTATAATAGATTATGGGCAGATGAAAGTGCTGGTTATTACCATTTTCTCTTTTTCCCACAATGTTTTCAGAAGGCTTCTTGGGGTTGTAAAAACGTGGGTTTGTTTGGAAAAGGGTTAAACTTTAAATAAAGAATTTAAGAACTTTAACAATTAACTTGTTACCACACAATCCCTACTTTTGATGCCCAGAGAAAGAAGCCTTTAGAAAACATTGGGGGAAAAGGAGAAAATGCTGGTAACCAGCATTTTCTCCTTTTCCCACAATGTTTTCTAACCTTCACACAACAAATTTCAAATTTTCAGTCACTTTTATTTTGTCGTCTGCAAATACTTTCAATTTGGACCAGTCTAAAATATTGTTGTTTGGTAATGGGTTAACTGATAAAACTATTGTCATCCTGTAGAACACACTTGATTATACTTGTATTTTAATATTGACTTATCACCAAACCATCTCGAGTTTTATCGACCTTTGACAATTAGACTCATATTTATGTCAGAACTCGCTTGGTATCATGCATTAACCCTTTACTACACAAAAATTTCCAACATTTAACGACCCTGAGAATTGCCAGCAATTTCTCCTTTTCCCACAATGTTTTCAAAGGCCTCTTTCTACAGATCATTAAAACTAAGGATTGTATGATAATGAGTCAAGCCCCCTTTTGCTGAAGCATGGCTCATAATTGTGTTAACTTGCTTGGCATCATGTTTTCGAAAAAGTTGACTGTTGTAAGTATTTGTTGTTGTAATTTTGTATAGTGTATCTTGTTGTGCAACACATTAATTTGCTCGACCCCTGTGACTCGGTGTAACTGTACAGGAGCATAGCTTGTAATATAGGGCCTTTTACTTCACTTTTGGCTTTGTCAAAAACTGTATCTGAAGAGTTCTGTTGTCCTGTAGAAAGGGACTTGTGGTTAATTTACTGAATATGTAGATAATACAGTAATTATATGTGTTGTAGAAAATTTGCAAACTGCCAAATGCGGACATATTGCTAACGGAAATGTTTTCAAATTCAAGACACACCTTTTTTTTGTTGGTATACTTAAGGTAAAATTTCCATACCCAAAGGTTGGCAAATTTTTTATATATTCTTGAAATCCCAAAAAAAATCCACTCGTGCAGGAATAGGGCCCATATTTTCATTCTTTACCGCACAATCCTGACCTTTAACGACCCTGAGAAAAAAGCTCTTTTAAAATATTGTGGGAAAAGGAGAAAATGCTGGTAACCAGCATTTTCTCCTTTTCCCACAATGTTTTCTACCTTTAACAAAATTCAAATTTTTAGTTACATTTTTTCGTCTGTAAATGCTTTCAGTTTGGACCACTCTATAGATTTGTTGTTTGGTAAAGAGTTAAAGGTTTCACAGTTTCTGAAAAGAACATTTAAATTTGGTTTGGCCAAACAGAAATCACTCGACTTTCTAAATCTAGAACAAGACACAGAGACCACTTTAAAATATTTGGTGAAGCTTTGCTCAGAGCTCTAGCTACCCGCTTGATATAAGTTGACTTAGTGGTGGGAAAGCAGCCATTTGCATAGGAAGATTGTTTGGCATAATGGTGATTAAACTTATACTAGACTAAAATTTCAGGCATGTTTATGTTTGTGAGATTACAGACAATGCTGGTTACTAACGTTTTCTAGAAAAAATTCTCATTATCCCACAATATTTTCTGGTCTTTCACAGCCAAATTTCATATTTCCAGCCACATTTACAGTGTCGTCTGCAAAATCAATGCTTTCAAATTGGATAATTTAACCCTTTACAATACAACAAAATTTTAGACAGGCCCAAGTTGAGAGCATTTGCAGAGGACAAAATAAACATAACTCAAATATTGAAATTTGTTTCCAGAACGGTAGAAAACATTGTGGGAAAAGGAGAAAATGCTGGTTTCCAGCATTTTCTCCTTTTTATACGCCCGATGGGTCGTATTGTGTTATACCCCCGGTCGTCCGTCCGTCCGTTAGCAATTTCTTGTGTGCGCAACTCCTCCTACAGTTTTCATCGGAATTATTTGAAACTTGCCACAATGAATCTCCATCATGTCTAGTTGTGCACCTGGGTCTTAGAATTTTGATCGCTGTTTTCGTTCCAAAATTATCTGCCCTTGATTTCTGAAATAACCAACTTTTCACTTTGAATTTTTGTTCAGGCCATAACTTCAATACCATAAAAGGTATTAAATTGAAACTACATACACTGATAGAACACATTATGGAAAAGTGCAGTGCACAAGAACCATAACTCTGCCACTTTTATTTTTTGAATTACAGCCCTTTGTTAATTTTCAGTTTGAATTTTTGTCCAGGCCATAACTTCTAAACTATAAAAGCTATTAACTTTGAACTTCATACACTGATAGATAACATTGTGGAGAAGTGCATCGCACATGAACCATAACTCTGCCACTTTTATTTTTTGAGTTATTGCCCTTTGTTAATTTTCAGTTTGAATTTTTGTCCAGGCCATAACTTCCAAACTATAAAAGCTAATAACTTGCAACCTCATATAGTGATAGAACACTTTATGGAGAAGTGCATTGCACATGAACAATAACTCTGCGACCTTTATTTTTTTTGTTAATGCCCTTTGTTAATTTTCAGTTTGAATTTTTGTCCAGGCCATAACTTCCAAACTATAAAAGCTAATAACATGCAACCTCATACACCGATAGAACACATTATGGAGAAGTGCAGTGCACATGAACCATAAGTCTGCGACTTTTATTTTTTTAGTTATTGCCCTTTGTTAATTTTTTAGTTTGAATTTTTGTCCAGGCAATAACTCTCAATCTTTAAAACCTATCATCTTGAAACTTCAAAGACTTACAGAACACATTATAAAGAAGTGCACTGCACAAGAACTATAACTCTGCCATCCTTCTTTTTTTAGTTATTGCCCTTTGTTAGTTTTCTCTTTGAATTTTCGTCTGGGCCATAATTTCTAAAATATAAAAGCTATGATCTTGAACCTTTCAAAACTGATAGAACAGCTTGTGGAGAACAGCAATTTACAAAATTTGTAACTGTGCCACCCTTTCTTTTTTTAGTTATTGCCCTTTAATATTTTTCACATATCATGGAGATTAACTACTCTTCATTCATGGCCCTTCCGTCATTTCAACTCATTTCACTGACAAGCCCCTTCGGGCGTACATGCGCCGCTTTGCGAAGCTCTTGACCCACAATGTTTTCAAAAAGTGTCTATCTCAGGGTCATGAAAACCAGGGACTGTTTAGTAAAGGGTTAGCTCTACTAAAGGACAAAAATGTAAACTTGTCCAATTTGAAAGCGCTTGCAGAGGACAATTTAAATATGGCTGAACTGATGAAATTTTTCTTTTGTTGATTAGAAAAGATTATGGAAAAAGGAAAAAAAAATGCCGGTTACGAGAATTTTCTCCTTTTCCCACAATATTTTCAAAAGTTAGCTCTTTAGGGTCATTAAAAGTCAGGATTGCTTAGTAAAGGGTTAAATTTTTTGTTGTTTTTGTATAGAATTAAAATTTTTGAGCCAAACAGGATTTGTCGTCTGTGAATGGCTACAATTGGGACATGTCTAGCATTTCTTTGTCTGGTATAGCGCTGTAGAAAGGATCATTTGGAGACATATATGTACTTGTACAGTTTGTAATTGTAAACATTTGTGTACGTACATCATTCGATCACAATAAAATAAAGATGAGAGAAGTATAGAGAATTTGACTTGTTATTATACATTCATCTTATTTAACCTTTTACCCAATAAGACATTTATATGGTATCTCTAATTGACCCTTAATAACAGCAAGGATGAAACTGTTTCTTATGTGTATATGACACCTTTTGATAGTTTAGAAAACATTGTGACAAGAAGTGAAATTGCTCATCACGAGCAATTTCGCCTTTTGCCACAATGTTTTCCAAAGGCTCCTACAAGTGATGTAGAGAAATGAGTATCTATGAAGTAAAGGGTTAACTCTTTGCACCACAATTCAGAGTTTTCACAATCACAAGGAAAATATGCTTTTCAAAAAGGAAGCAGGACATTGTGGAAAAAAAGCTAATGAGCTCTATTTTGTCCTTTTCCCACAATGTTTTCTACCCTTTCATGGACATATTCCAGCATTTATGCCATATTTAACACATTGCCAAATAATATGTTGTTTGGGAAAAGGTTAAATTGTTGTCTGCAAATGCTTTCAATTTTGACAAACTTTATAGTTAGTCATCTGGTAAGGTATTAAACTTTACCAGACGACAATATTTTAGACTTCTGCAAATTGAAAGCACAGACGACAAAGTAAAATCACTGAATTGAAATCTCTGTTTGGATTGATGAAAAAACAACAGATTGAGTTACCGTGTGAAACACAGTTTTAAGACCTAAGTGACAGGCCGTCACTGCACAGAATTCAGGGTCATGCATCATCCAAAACACTGTTCACTTCTGGTTCTACAAAGTAACATTGTGGATCAGGTAATTATCTGGTAAAGGAATCAGAGCTACTTGAAACAAAGTAACTTGCCTCTACAATTTTTTACAAAATCATAGTTAACAGACCTTTCACAACTATACGATGAGTGAGTGCAACACTATCCTAAGTGCCTATACAAAGTATAGGCACTTAGGATAGTGTAGCACTCACCCATTGTATAGTTCCTTAGCAACTCCTACAGCATCCCACAGCTCAGAATCAGACTGCACAAAACATAGTCTGATCTTCGATCTATACTGCTTACCTGATGCAATTAAGATCAAAGGAAGAGCGAAATAACAATATTTTCATCGTATTTATTTGGATAATAGTAGTATTCATTTGGCACTTTAAAAAATAATACGTATTAGCTCGTGGGTTATTGGGAAAAAATGTGGAAACTTTGCTACAAAAACAACATATTACTACTTACCAGCAATCTGATCTTTAGCAAGCTAGTTCTAATAATAATTTCATCAGTGGTCTGTTGTCTTGAGTATTTTGAAACGCAGTGGCTATCATGTATTAAACTAAATATGTCGCTGTTGTCAAACACGCGAGTAGGTGAATGACGGAGTTATTTCTAAAATCTATAGTCTAAGGGAATAAACTCGCGTAATTTAGAAGTTGAGTTCTGAAGAGTAATCCCCCTTACTGTGACAAGTTTGCCGTGTCCACAAAACTACACTTTAGGACTAAACATTACATTTTGTGCTACAGTAGACTTGTGCCAAACAGAAAATTACATAAATACGGAAAGTGTCGTTTCAGATTAGCCTGCGTGGATTGCGCAGGCTGATCCGACACTACACTTTATGCATAATTATGTCCGAATGCCCCAGTTTTCGCTTGTCGCAGGCCACATTATGCTATATGCCTATCTAGACTAGCCTATAGATCTATTCAAAGTTGCAGAGAAAGGTTATACAGACAAAACAGGAAGTCAGCGCTGCCCAGATTTTTCCTTCCGGAAAATATTGGTGTTGACCAGTAGAAATCGTCCCCTGGAGAAATCGTCCCCAAACTGCTTGGGACGATTTCTCCTTAGAATTCATTCCCTGGGGACGATTTCTCTAGAGAAATTCTCCCCTGAATCAAATTTTGGAGAAATTGTCCCCATATTCAGTTTGGGACGATTTCTCCAGCATTCAGAAAATTCAATATGGACTTCAGACGGTAGGCCTGTGGATAGTCACAGTGCCCAATGGATGTCAAGCTATGAAATGAAGCATTGTAAACGTTTCAATATTGAGATTGAGCATTCTTCTTTATTAAATTTCAGTTTTACGTTACCTTTTTAACGTGTTTGATTTTCTCTCAATAAAGAATCATTATTTCAACACTTCGAATTTTGGCGGATGTCGTGTTTACAAAACTTTGATGAAGAGCAAGGGAGACTACTGCCAAGTAACAAGATAATGATTCGTATTCCTAAACTAGATCTAGTGTTTCTTTTATCTTATAAATGTTATGATTGCATTAGAACTTCAGATATTTATTAAACTATCATAGTGATATATGATAACTCGTAATAACGAGGCGGAATTTTTTTTTTTGATACGGATCATATTTACAGACTTTCAGGCGTGTACATTATGTAACAGGGCGGGCGACTGTGGTATTTAATTCATACAAATACGAGTATTCTCGCTTTGGCAAGTAATCGTCACGTAAATTGTAGAATATAACAGAAAGACATGGAGACTTCGGATGAGTGTATTAAATTATATCTAATTTCAGTTTTAAAACTTCATGAATTTAGAAAAGTGTATCTATTTCAGTGACCCTATTATATGTTGCCTTTTTCTTTTTTCTCCTATGATGTTTCAATTTCCCATATTTAGATGAGTCCACTTATTCTGGATTTTTTCTCTCTTCATTTTTAACCCTTTCTTTGACAGATTGTAACTGTCTCACGGATATTACTTACGACAAACCACTTCAGAAAAAAAAAGTTATTTATCCATGGAATAAGCTCACTGGCTGCTGCAGGCCTAACGAAAATTTAGTGTTTAGTATATAACGTTGAACACCATTGAAACAATATTTCACTAGTACAAAAGGTGCTTTTCAAAAAAGGAAGTGGGCTTTAGTGGAGAAATAATTGGGGGGGGGGGGGGGTGAGGAAGCTGGTAACCTGATTTTTTTCCTTTTCCCACAATGTTTTCTAACCGGAAAAATGTTAAATTGTCGTTTGCGAATGCTTTCAGTGCTGACAAGCTCAATAGTTTGTCATCCGGTAAGTATTAAATCTTTACCAGATGACATAATTTTAGACTTGTCCAAATTGAAATGATTTGTAGATGACAAAGTAAATGCAACTTAAAAATTTAAATTTCTGTTAGGAAGGATAGAAAACATTGTGGTGAAAAGGAGGAAATGCTGGTTACCAGCATTTTCTCCTTTTCCAGCAATGTTTTCCAAAGGTCACTATCCCAGGGTCCAAATCTAAAAATAAAAAAATTCAGAGATAAGGATCGATACACTGTTCATTTTGAGCTTGGTGGCAAACTTTGTGTTTACCCGTTTTAAACATTTTTCTTTCGGGTAAAGGATAAGTGAACGATGCTGATCACTGGTTCCAGCACTATTTTAACCCTTTACCGCAAAATACGGAGTTCAAACAAACAACGATGCATTAACCCTTTCCCATACAATGACGACTTTTGACGACCCTTGGAAAAAAGTCTTTTGAAAATATTGTGGGAACAGGAGAAAATGCTGGTAGCCAGCATTTTCTCCTGTTCCCACAATGTTTTCTATCCTATCAATAAACAATTGCATAATTTGAGACACATCGAAATTGTTGTCTGCAAATGCTTTCGATTTGGACAGGGCTAAAATTTTGTTGTCTGGTAAAGGGTTAAGGGGGGTAGGAGAAATTGTTGGTTATCAGCGTTTTCTATCTTTCCTCAAATTCATTGTTTCTACCATTTTGAAAGGAAAAAAACTAGTCTGATTTGGAAAAAAAAAAAGAACTATTTAAAAAAAAAAAAAATGTCTGGTTATTCTTCCAACACAAGTGTTAAATTACTACTGTATGGCAAAGGGTTTAACCCTTTCCCAAACGACAAATTTTGGACCCTTCCAAACCGAAAGAGTTAGCAGGTGACATTTTTTTATTTGGAGAAAATGGCCGAAAGTTCTCAAAAAGGGTAGAAAACACTGTGGAAAAAGGAGGAATTGCTCATTATGAGCAATTTCTCCTTTTCCCACAGTGTTTTCAAAAGACTTTTACTGCAGATACGTAAAAACCTGGGCTTGTTTGGGAAAGGGTGAAATTAGTCGGATCTATATTGTTGTTTTCTATCCAGATCTAAATCTTTTGTACTACTTCTTCTGATATCTACTCGTTTTCAAAATCCGTCTTTTCGGTTGATGAAAAAAAATTACTTTCTTTCAAATCATTCAACTATCTGTTACTCGTTTATTAAGCATTTTTATAGTAATCATGTCCTTTTACGGTAATGCAAATAATGAGGGATGACGTCACGGGCACTTAACCCAGCGTTGACAGTTCAGGCCGTACCGGACGGAGTTCTCTATCACGTGACACTGTCCCACCCTTGACTAAACTTTCAACGCAAACACACGACATTAGACTAATTTCCGAAAATGTCGGCAAGACTATCCGCAGAGCTTCCAAGGCTTAATGATGAACAGATTGACGCTATACAGGAATTACTGGAGGTAAGAGCTTGTTATTTCAAAACCGTTTATTCATTTTAACCAAGTATGAACGATAATTCAACAGAAGTGTCGCAGGCGTTTCAGTTGTTACCGGGTTAGTCGGCCATGATGTGAAAAACTGTAATCCGGCATTTCCTCATTCAGTGTTTTTTCCAATAGTTTTTATGGTCATCAGTCACTGAAACAACTCATTACGTGCACACACTTTTATGACAGGAATGCTGTCATTTTACATGTGAGGAAAAGCACTTAAATGTAGTCTTACTAAATAGTGTCTACAGGTCTATGACAATATAAACAAACACTCAGGAAATAAAAAAGTTCACACCTGTGTAACTTTTTTGCTTGGCAATGACGAGCTCAAGACATAGGTGACTCTGGAATCTGAGAGAGAGAAATATTTCTGTGAGCTTTTTTACCTAACTACGAAAAATTAGACCAGCCCAAATTCAAAGCAATTGCAGACGACCATTGAAATGATATTAAATTATGGGATATATATGTATCAGAAAGTTTAGTAAACAGTGCAGTAAAAGTGTAAAGGCTTGTTTTGAATGCCAAGTAAATCTACATTAGGGTTTGAAAAAACTAGGAATGGCAATGGGTTAGCTCTTGACCAAGTAACAGAGTAACACACCAACTATCGACTTAGAAGCTTTGCTGTAAACCATATGCCTTGAAAAGGAACGAACAAGTTTGCCCTCGTTTGGTATTATTTACACAAACAATTTTCATTGTCACTTCAATGCTTTAACTCATTTCCAAATCATAACATTTTTGACGGGATCAAATAAATGCAAGTGCGGACAAAAATTTAGATGTTCCTATAATGATGGTTTCTCTTTGATAGGGTAGAAAACTTTGTGGGAAAGGAGAAAATGATGGTTACCAGGCCAGGTGTTGCATATATATATAAACTGCTGACCAAATATTAAGAACAATATATACTTATTTACCTTTCAGGCTTTGAGGCTTATAAGACTGCCCATTTGTCGATTAAAGTTGACAACAAATTCTATAAGGCTGAAATTATGGATTTTGTCCCTGAAAGGGGAGAAACATCACAGGAAAATAGATAAATGGTGCAAGAGTCAGTATCAGTCCTGTTCGTTACCATTCAGAAAAAGCTAAGAGAGTTTTAACCCTTTACCATGGAATCCAGACTTTTAATCAGCCTGAGAAAGAAGGCATTTGAATACATTGTAGGAAAAGGAGAAAATACTGGTTACCAGCATTTTTTCCTTTTTCCAATGTTTTCTACCCTTCCAAAAACAATTTAAATTTTTGAGCTACATTTCTTTTTTCATGTCTAAAAATGAGATGTTTTATTGATAACTTGGAAATTCCTGTTTGTTCAACAAATAGAAGAGATAAACAGCCTAGGATATATAACTCTGTTTATACACATGTCACACTTTAATTAACCCTTTACCACACTATTTCAAGTTATGAAGACGCAGAGGTACAGGCCTATGAGGCCTGTGAAAACATTGTGGGAAAAATAGAAAATGCTGGTATTTAAACGGGACATATTACGGGACCACCCATGGCATATGGATGGGCAGGCGGCGCCGCCCAGTTCTTTGTCCAGAGCATAACTTTGTCATCTCAAGTGGGATTGACTTGAAACTTGGCAATTGTGTTTGTTGCAATAATAGGGAGTGCGATGTAAAAGAACCGTAACTCTACTTTGTGCTGTCTTTGAGTTATTTTTCCTCAAGGCTTCTCACTCAGGGTCATAAGGACTGAATTATGTGGTAAAGGATTACTCTGAAAAAAAAATATTCCCATTACCACACAATCCCTACTTTTGACGCCCCTGTGAAAGAAAGCATTTTGAAAACACTGTGGGAAAAGGAGAAAATGCTGGTAACCAGCATTTTCTCCTTTTCCCACAGTGTTTTCTACCCTTCCCTGAACAAATTTCAATTTTTGAGTCACCTTTATTTTGTCGTCTGCAAATGCTTTCAATTTGAACCAGTCTAAAATTTTTGTCGTGTGGTAAAGAGTTAACAGATTACAAATTTTTAAGCTTGTCCAAATTGAATTCTTTACCAAACAACAAAATTTTAGACTTGACCAAATTGAAAGCATTTGCAGACAACAAAATAAATGTGACTCAAAAATTGAAACTAGAGTTTAAAAGAGAAGAAAACATGGTGGGAAAAACGAGAAAATGCTGGTTACCAGCATTTTCTCCTTTTCCCACAATGTTTTCGGAAGTCTTCTTCATCTGGGTCATAAAAACCAGGGTTTGTTTGGAAAAGGGTTAAAGTATTTGTTGACGACAAATGTTGCAGAAATTATGAAATGCCAACATGACAAGGGAGAAAACAAAGGTGAAAATGCTGATTCATTTTGGGTTACCTTTTTTCCTATATTGCCCAATATTTTCAAAAGTGACTCTCCTATCCAGGCCGTCACCATGTTTTTGAAGATTCCTTTTCCTTTAGAGTCATTAAAACTCATGAATGGCTTTATGTGTGGTAAATGGTTAATTTCTCCTCTGGAATTGCTTTCAAAATGGTAGGGTAATTAAAACTCATGAATTACTTTATGTGTGGTAAATGGTTAACTTCTCCTCTGGAAACGCTTTCAAAATGGTAGGGTCATTAAAACTCATGAATTACTTTATGTGTGGTAAATGGTTAATTTCTCCTCTGGAAACGCTTTCAAAATGGCAGGGTCATTAAAACTCATGAATTACTTTATGTGTTGTAAATGGTTAATTTCTCCTCTGGAAACACTTTCAAAATGGATTAGTCTAAAATTTTGCGGCTCAAGAAATGATACTTGACTTTTGAAGAGTAGAAAACATAGTGAGAAATAAAGAAAATGCTAGTTACCAGCATTTTCTCCTTTTCCAACAGTGTTTTCAGAGGGCTTCTACCTCTGGATCGTAAAAACTTTTTTGAAACGTAGAAAACAAGAAAATGCTGGTAACCAAATCAAATTTCAAATTTTGAGTCATATTCATTTTGTCTGCAAATTTTTTCAGTTTGGACCAGTCCAAAATTTTGTCATTTGATCAAGAGTTAACCCTTCACCCCATAAGACATTTCTATGGTAGCTCTAATTGACCCTAAATAATAGCAGGGATGAAGCCGTTTCTTATGTGTATATGACACCATTTGATAGCATAGAAAACATTGTGGCAAAAGGTGAAATTGCTCGTCACGAGCAATTTCACCTTTTGCCACAATGTTTTCCAAAGTCTCCTACAAGCAATGTGTAGAAATGAGTATCTATGGAGTAAACGGTTAAAAAGTGGGATTATGGGTAAAGGATTAAAGTTCAGGCAATCCCAGACATACTTAATAGTTATTATGGAGACAGACAGGAGAAGCATAACTAGAGAGAAAGGATGAATTATTTTTTTCTTGAATGATTTCAAAAATATGTTTGGTCAGACTTCTTGTCAGACAGTGTTTTCGGAAAAAGTCATCTGCGACAGTGACATCTTATTTACAGCAGGAAGGGCCAGGAAAACTTCTTGATAGCCAAGCTCCAGATATAGGGAGTGATTTTGATTCCAAAATTGAAAATACATGTATTAATTATTTTCCATTAAACCCTATGTTGTAGGTAATCATGGAGATGATTCTAATGAGTACCCACAACATAGGGTTTCTATAATGACTTTAGAATACTATCACTCCCTCTTATCTGGAGCTCTGTCAGGTAGTTTTATCAGTTGGGCAAGGGATATAGATGTCGGACCATTCAGAGATATGAGTAATTGATATCAATATAATAGGGTGTTTATCATCTGCATTCTTGAAGGTTAGGTTATATGTACATAGCACCCTGTTACATCATGTGAACGTTTTCTGGCTTATCTAAGGGGTCCTGCTTGGCTCAGTGGCAAAATGTAGAACTTGTAACCTGGAGAGCCAGAATCCTAATGTACCACTGGTGAAACCCAGTACATCCATGAATTCATATGAGGTCTAAAAAACATGTTTAGGGTTCCCTACCCTATCTAGAAAATGCTGCCCACCCAAAACTTTCTTGTGCTGTGATCGAAATAAAAAAATATTCGTTGAAGATGATATAGAGAATAATGAAATTTATTTTATCAAGTGAACAACATCGGTGATATTTTCACAAGTGTAACCAGCATTTTCTCCTTTTCCCACAGTGTTTTCTACCCTTTTCAAATCAATTTTCAATTTTTTATTCACATTTTATTTTGTTGTCTGCAAATGCTTTGAATGTGAACCAGTCCAAAATTTTGTTGTTTTGTAAAGGGTTAACTCTTTACCACACAGGAAAACTTCAGACTGGTCCAAATTGAAAGCATTTGCAGACTACAAAATAAGGCGACTGAAAAATTAAAATTTGGTTTGGGAAGGTTAGAAAACACTGTGGGAAAAGGAGAAAATGCTGGTTACCAGCATTTTCTTCTTTTCCCACAGTGTTTTCAAAAGGCTTCTTTCTCAGGGTCGTTAAAACTCGGGATTGTGTGGTAAAGAGTTAAGATGTTCATGGAAATGTTTTGATGTCAATGATCAGACAAGGGTGACAGGAAGGTGACACAGTCATGTCTTGACCGCTGTCCAGTAGCTTCAAAAGAGTTATTGGTCATAATGCAAATATTGGCCGTAAACTTGTCGATATCCATGGCCTCAGGTATTCACATGTATTGTGTGTTCAGTCCCCCTTTTGTGTTCCCTGGGTCTGTATTCACCAAGCATTCTGAAAACTAATCTTTGTCTTATTCTTCAAGATTTTCTAATGGTGAAAGGAAAGTAACAGAAATTCTGATTGGCTAAACCATTGGTTTAGCCAAATGGTTTAGCCAATCAGAAGTTCTGTTACTTTCACATTGACAAAATTTTGAGGAATTATAAGACTGAGAATGTTCTTAAGAATCATTGGTGAATACAGACACTGGTTTTTGTAGTCCTGCACAGAAGTTTTGCAAACTCTTCATCCCTTCATTTGCAAGGGCCAGTTGTTGATGTTACGAATTGAATTTTAGGTTGATTGTTTTCTAGGAAATCATAAAGGTCTGCCACAAGCCTTTGGCTTCATCATGCAAAACTGACATTTTATCATATCTTTCTAATCACTGGAGGTATTTATGTAAAACTTTGACAAGTTATTGACTAGCAAAAAGGGAATCTAGCATATAAGACAGGCAGGTCAAAATTATTAACCCATTTGATGACCCTGAGAAAGAATTAGAAAACAGTGTTGGAAAAAGGAGACAATGCTGGTAACCAGCATTTTCTCCTTTTTCCCACAACGTTTTCTACCTTTCACAAAACAAATTTCAAATTTTCAGTCACTTTTATTTTGTTGTCTGCAAATGCTTTCGATTTGGACAAGCCTAAAATTTTGTCGTGTGGTAATTAGTTAAAGTATTTTTCACTCAGTTATGCTCTTTTTTCAGCTTAGAATTTTATCTGAAATTAAGAAACCTTAGGGTTGAAACTTTCAAGCATTTTACCGAGAGTATAGTTGCAAAGTGTTAAGTCCGAATTTGGATAAAAAACAGAAAAATGTTAAAAAACAATATCCCAGGCTAATGTTATCATTCAAATCATTAATTGCAGATTTTAACCCTTTCCCATGCAATCCAAGGCTTCACGACCCTGAAAAAGAAACCTTTTGAAATTATCATGGGTAAACATGAAAATGCTGGTGACCAGCATTTTCTCCTTTTCCCACAATGTTTGCAACCCTCCCAGAAACAATTTCAATTTTTGATTCAATAAATTTTAGTTGTCTGCAAATGCTTTCATTTTGGACCATTCTAAAATTTTGTCGTTTGGTAAAGAGTTAAATAATCCTCAAGGTATATTATGTCAAATAAAGTATGTGATATGCATTTGAAAAGGATGGAAAAATTGTGGGAAAAGTAGGAAATCCATGTTAAATTCTTTACATTGCAATAAAAATATGACACATCAAAATTAAAAACTGTTGCAGACCACATATTAAATGTGGCTGACGGATGATCAGATTTATCTTTAAAAGGGCAGAAAAAATTGTGGAAAAAGGAGAAAATGGTTTTCCAGCACTTTCTGCTGTATACACAATATTTTCAAAAGCCTTATTTTTCACAATTTGTTAAAAAAGAGTTATCATTTTGTTAGAGGTGAACCAACAGCCAAGTATTTTACGATCCTGAAAAACAAGGCTTTTGAACATGTTTTTGGAAATCTGGACACTGTATCAACATTTCCAATTTTTCCTTCATTGTTTTCAATTATTCCTAACTCAAAATCCTATTGTTTGTGCCACATCAAGTCTGTCATATGAAAATACCTTCGATGTAGACTGGTAAAAAGTTATTGTTATTTGTAAAACAGTAAGAGGATTTTTATGAGTGCTTATAGGTATTTGGAGGAGCTAGTCTCTCTGAAAGAGTAGAATGAGAATTTGCTATCTGGTTAACTCTTTACCACACCAGAAAATTTTAGACTGGTCCAAATTGAAAGCATTTGCAGGCGACAAAATAAAGGTGACAAAAAATAGAAATTTGTCCTGGGAAGGGTAGAAAACACTGTGGGAAAAGAAGAAAATGCTGGTTACCAGCATTTTCTCCTTTTCCCATAGTGTTTTCAAAAGGCTTCTTTCTCAGGGGCGTCAAAAGTAGGGATTGTGTGGTAATGGGTTAACCCTTTACTAACTTACAAACCTTTAACTGACAGACTTTTCCCATTTTGTTCATTTCGTCAATGACCTCAGTGCATTCTTTGTTATCAAGTTGATTTGACACTGCACTTTTAAACTGAAAATAAACAGGGGTATGGGGGCTGCAGCCCCCAAGAAGTAATCAAATATTTATTTATAAGTATATGTATTTATGTCCCAGGATTTATGTGTATTTATGTGTCCTTGCTAAAGTGCATTTGGCCCAATATTCTACCAGCCCAAATTGAAAGCATACAGCAGACTATAATGTGGCTAAATTTATGGAATTTCAGACTGAAAGAGTAGAAAATGTTACGCGAAAAAGGGAAGATTTTTTGGTTTCTGGCATTTCTGTTCTTTTTCCCCACAATATTTTTTATTCTCAGGGGTTGTAGTACTCCGGATTGTATGCTAAACCTGGGTTTGAGTTAACAGAGCCAAGTAAACAAGAGCGATAAAAATTAAGTCGGTCTGAAACAGATCCAAATACTGCTATTCAAGGATTATTTTGAGCCAGCATGACTCAGTCATGTTTGTTTTGTGCAGTCTGATTATGGTCTGCACTTGCCAAAAAGATGATTATAGTAAGTGTTGTAAAAGACATTGTAAGGATTAACCATTTGCTACACAGAATTTTAACCCTTTACCACACAGCCCCGAGTTTTAACAATCATTGAATAGAAGGCTTTTGGGAAACATTGTGGGAAAAGGAGAAAATGCTTTTCCCACATTGTTTTCTACCCCTCCCAAACCAAATTTTAATATTTCAGTCACATTTATTTTGTTGTCTGCAAAATTTGCTTTCAGAGGTTTCATGACTCCAATGCAAAAAGCCTATTACAACTTAGAGAAAGAGGCCTTTCAGAAACACTGTGGAGAAAATGCTAGTAACCAGCATTTTCTCCTTTTCCCACGAGGGTTTTGGAAAAGCTTCTTTCTTGGAGTCATTAAAACCCAGGATGGTGAAGTAAAGGGTTAATATGGCTTAGAAAGAGAATATCTCCATAGGGAAAATGGCAGATGCTGGTTACCAGCATTTTCTCCTTTTTACACAGTGTTTTCTTGCTATGTTAGTGAAAATTAATCATACCAATTGATTTTAATTGAATTTGTCATCTACAAGCTCTTCTAGCTTGAACAAGTCTAGAATTACATCATGTAGGAAAGAGATAAGGGGCTAATCTGTTTTATAATGCACATAAAGCTGTACCTAAGCTGTTGTTCACCCATTTTTACACTGGAATTTTCAACTTACTCAACCCTTCACCCTTAACTCTTTACCAAACAACAAAATTTTAGACTGGTCCAAATTGAAAGCAGTAAATTGTTGCAGACTACAAATTGAACATAACTCCAAAAAAAGAAATTTGTTTCCAGCAGTATAGAAAACATTGTGGGAAAAGGAGAAAATGCTGGTTACCAGCATTTTCTCCTTTTCCCACAATGTTTTCAAAAGGCTTCTTTGTCAGCGTTGTAAAAATCAAGGATTGTATCGTAAAGGGTTAAGGTGCCATAGACAAAAAAATAAGGGTTTTATGCTGACGGCACAGACAGAACATGCAGTCTGATCTTGCATCTACACCTCTCTCTTGTTCAGTAAAATCTATAGAATGAAAGTCGTTCAGGGTTTCGTTGGACCATACTTTCAGTGGTCCAAAATGGTTGATTTTACATACTTGGCATTGAAGGAGTTAACCCTTTATAACCTCATAACCCAGAGATAGAAGCCTTTGGAAAAAATTGTGGGGAAAGGAGAAAATGCTGGTAATCAGCATTTTCTCCTTTTCTCACAATGTTTTCTACCGTGCTTGAAATTAATTTTGATTTTTGAGTTATGTTTATTTTGTCATCTGGTGCTTTCAATTTGGACCAGTGTAAAATTTCGTTGTTTGATGAAGAGTTAAACTGCAAAAGTTTTCCAATACAAAGACTGTTCTAGCTAGTTGTTTGCAAAGTCTTAGTGAAAATCCAGTATCATGAACAGTCCTTGCCATGGAGCCTAATCTTGTATTGTTCTTCTGTGCTATTAACATTTTTTTCCACAACTATTATCTATTGATTGAATGAATGGTGTTTTATGCTGTTTTCAACATAATTTCAGTCATGTCTCGGAGACAGCTCACATGTGCACATATTTCCTGGTTTCACCAGTACTAGGCTGGAGCTCTGAATTGTCTTGCCAAAGGAAATTCCCATGAAAAACATTGAATCGCAGTTACATTGAGACGGCAAGTCCATATATAAATACTCACAAGGAGTTTTTTTAACCCTTTACCATTTATTGCAGACTTTTAATGACCCTGGGGGAGAAGCCTTTTGAAAACATTGTTGCAAAAGGAGAAAATGCTGGTAACCAGCATTTTCTCCTTTTCCCACAATGTTTTCTATCATAACTGAGAAAGAATTGCACCATTTGATGTGCTTTGAAATTGGAGTCTGAAAATGCTTTGATTTTGGACATGGCTAAAATTTTGTCATCTGGTAAAGTGTTGACCAGTATTTTGAATAGTATGCTCCCCAGTGTTTAGACACTAAAAGTTTTGCTGTTTTCTCACATACAGATAACCAATATTGAAACAGTGATCAAGTCTGAAGAGGAATGATAATGTTACAAATACTGTTTATATTAATCATGGGAAAGATTGGCTGAGCTTTGCCAAGTCAGAAGTCCCCCTTATTTTAAGCTCTTGTATGCTACCAACTAACCCATTACCACACAATCCCAACTTTTGGTGCCCCTTAGAAAGAAGCCTTTAGAAAACACTGGGGGAAAAGGAGAAAATGCTGGTAACCAGCATTTTCTCCTTTTCTCACAATGTTTTCTACCCTTCACAAAACAAATTTCAGTCACTTTTATTTGTCGTTTGTGAACGCTTTCAATTTGGACAAGCCTTAAATATTGTTGTTTAGTAATGAATTGACCCATTACCCCACAATCCCCACTGTTGATGCCCCTGAGAAAGAAGCCTTTAGAAAACACTGGGGGAAAAGGAGAAAATGCTGGTAACCAGCATTCTCTCCTTTTCCCACAATGTTTTCTACTCTTCACAAAACAAATTTCAGATTTTCAGTCACTTTTATTTTGTCGTCTGCAAATGCTTTTGATTTGGACAAGCCTAAAATTTTGTCGTTTGGTAATGAGTTAATCCTTTACCACACACATCAAGATTTCTAACTAGTCCAAATTGAAAGCATTTGCAGATAACAAAATAAGTTTGTCTGAAAATAACTGAGAGATTATTTCTCCCATATCACAGTAACAGTTATTGCGAGTTCACACATTCATGCAAGTCCTGGGTTTAAAACTTGTTACCAAACAACAAATTTTGGACTCTTTCAAACTGAGAGAGTTTGCAGACTACAATTCTAGATTTGGACAATATGACAAGAAGTTTTTAAAAAGGGTAGAAAGCGCTGTGGGAAAAGAAGAAATTGCTTGTTACGAGCAATTTCTCCTTTTCCCACAGTGTTTTCTAAAGACTTGTTCTGCAGACATGTAAAAACCAGGGCTTGTTTGGGAAAGAGTTAAAACCTGTTACCAAACGACAGTATTTTGGAGGGGACCAAATTGATAATCAATTGCAGATGACTAAATGTAATGTGACAGATGATAGGATTTGTTTCTGATTGGTTAGAAGATACATGTATTGTGGGAAAATGAGAAAATGCTGGTTACCAGCATTTTCTCATTTTCCCTCAATGTTTTTAAAAGGCTTCTTTCACAGGGGTGTTAAAAGTCGATTTTATGTGGACAGTGGTAAAGGGCAAACTAGTACAGAGCTGGGGCCCTGAGATGCTCTGTGTTGGAGAGGAGACTTTCTTGCAGATATGTGACCGATTTTTGTACAGCAATCATATTAACCCATTACTACACAATCCCTACTTTTGATGCTCCTGAGAAAGAAGCCTTTTCCCACAGTGTTTTCTACCCTTCCAAGAACAAATTTCTATTTTTTAGTCAGCTTTATTTTGTCGTCTGCAAATGCTTTGAATTTGGACCTGTCTAAATTTTTCTCGTGTGGTAAAGAGTTAAGTATCTCTCAGTCATTTCTCGTCATGCAATATATATGGTTAACTCTTTTTCATACAAAAACACTTTTGACTTAACCAAATTGAAAGCTTTTGCTGGTGGCAAAATAAATATAGTTGTGATGATGACTTCTGTCTCTGATAGGATAGGAAACACTGTGGAAAAAGGAGATAATTCTGGCCACCATAATGCTGATTTCTATATTTTTAATAGCGTTCTCTTTCGGGGTCATTAATCCTTGGAATTAAAGAGTTAAAGATAATGGACTACATGCCTGAAGTTGCAAGCTTTACCCTATACTAGACAATTCCATCATGTTGGGACCTTTAGGACGAAGGCTTTATTAAAAACAGCATGGAAAAAGTAGAAAGTGCTGGAAAAACCATCATTTACTCCTTTCCCACTGTGTTCTCTACCCTGTCAGAGAACTTAGGCTTATTGTATGAATTTCAAATTTTTTTGTCTGCAAATGTTATAAAATTATATAAGTCAAAATTTTATCATAATCGAAGAAGGATAGTGATATTTACATTCGGCAGGGTGTCATAAGATATAAAATGTTGTGCAAATATCTCTGTACTAAATAAAGCTAATACTAAATAACAAAATCTTGGACCAGTCTGAATTGAAAGCATTTGCACTAACAAAATAAATGCAACTTAACATTTGAATGTGTATGGAAGGGTAGAAAACAATGTGGGAAAAGGAGAAAATGCTGGTTACCAGCATTTTCTCCTTTTCCCACAATGTTTTTGAATATTTTTATATCTCCAGTCATGAAAATTCGGGATTGTGTGGTAAAGGGATAGGGCTCTAAATTGAGATAAGTGAGGTGCTGCAGGGATTAGTTCAATGTATTATACGGCTTGCGCTTGCAATAAGCTTATTCCTTTCCCAAACAATCCCTGGTTTTTTCGACCCAGAGGTAGAAGCCTTTTGAAAACATTGTGGGAAAAGAGAAAACGCTGGTTACCAGCATTTTCTCCTTTTCCCACAATATTGTCTATCCCGCTGGAAACAAATTTCAGCTTTTGAATTATATTTATTTTGTCGTCTGCAAGTGCTTTTAATTTGGACCAGTCTAAAATTTTATCGTTTAGTAAAGGGTTAAAGGGGCATTTGAACATTTACGTAGGGTGCCATTTCAGATCAGCCTGCGTAGTCATGGCAAGGTAATTTAAGATCACGCTTTAGGGCTACACTAAATTTTTTTCTATAGTAGAGTTGGGCAAACTGAAAATTACATGAAACACGAAGTGCCATCTCAGATTAGCCTGCCCGGACTGTGCAGGCTGATCTGAGACGACACTTTACGCAGTTGTCTGAATGACCCTTTTTCGCGTAATGCAGGCCATCTTGTAGTGTTGTTTAGAAGAACCTTATTTGACCCGGGATTTGTGAGATATCGGCTGATTAGTAAGTAACATAGAATGACCAAGTAATGAACTCTGTCAAACCAGTCATAAGAGGTCATACCTATTGTGAATTATCTATCAATTATCAATCATTTTCAATAAAGATTCTAAACCCTCAACCATACACTTCAGAATTGTAAAGACTTCGAAAAAAAAAAAGGATTTTGAAAATATGGGAAAAGGAGAAAATGTTGGTATGCAAAGAAAGTCCTGAGTTATGTAATTAAGCGATCTTGAAACTGGTCTTTACTTCCAGCAGGGACAAGCATGTTCTATGTCTGGTTTCAATATCTGATTTGTTGAATACCAAAATTCACCTATTCAATTATTGAATAGCAATTTTGTCTCCTGCAAGCTAAATATTCACCCAAAAAACTTGTTAGTTCATAATATCCAATTCACCACTAATGTGTGGCCGGACAACCATGACTGATATTTCACTCATCCTCGTCCATTTCTTACTTGTAAATATGAGGGGGATGTATAGATTCTTTGGATCCTGAACCTGCAGAAAAAGGAGAAAGTGCTAGTGATCAGCATTTTATGATTTTGCCACAATGCTAGTATTTAGCAAAGGATTTCAATTTTGTTTATGCTAAATTTTGTCACTTTCCAAAGACATTAGCCATCAACAGTAACAAATTTGGATGGGTCCGAATCCAGGATATTTGCAGAGGATAAAATGTGGATCTGATGGTTGGAATTGTCTTTGAAACGATAGAAAACAGTGTGGGAATAGGAGAAAATGCTGATCACAATCAATTTTCTCCTTTTCCCACAAGCTTTTCGTAAGCCTTTGTTTTTGGGGTCATTACAGTTTTGGATTGTGTGCTAAGGAGTTAATGAATCATTTTATAATGAGAATTTATACACTGTGTAATTAACTAAAGTACTTACTCAGAAGTGAGAAAAAAAAGAAGAAAATAATTTGAAAACCAGGAAAATTACAAGGAAAATGAGTAATGAGATCATAGCAAATCCAGTAAAGTATATTATCCATGCACTGTAAAAGGGAGGCTTAATGCATATACAAAAAGTATCGACCCAGGTCAGCTTGCGCAGTCCGCGCAGGCTGACCTGGATCGAAACTTTTTGCTATTGGTCAATTTTCCCGCATGTCAAAGCACCAGGCCACGTCCAGATGGCTCAGTGGTGAGCATGTTGGACTCCTGACCTGGTGGTTGTGAGTACGATACCTGGTTGAGGTGAACTTTCTTTCCAGCATATTTTCATCTCTCACCTCTACTGAAGCATGTTAGAAAAGTAGTCGGTGGCTTTGGAAAGAAAGATGTATTAGTACTGGTGTGAGAAAGCCAGGAAACATAATTATGTGCCTCGCTGATCGCCATGATATGACCTTAGCTGTTGAGGTGGCGTTAAACCCCAATACAACCAACCAAAGCACCAGTGTATTTCAAAATTCAGTTAGTTGTCCGACAAAATTGATTTTGTGGATCCATGTTGATGTGATGACTTGCTTGGTATCAAACAATAATGAGATGCATTAACCCATTACTGCACAATCCCAACCTTTGACATCCCTCAGAAAGAAGTCTTTTGAAAACACAGTGGTAACCAGCATTTTCTCTGTTTCCCACAGTGTTTTCTACCCTTCATAAAACAAATTTCAATCACTTTTATTTTGTCGTCTGCAAATGCTTTCAATTTGAACAAGCCTAAAATATTGACATTTGGTAATGAGTTAAGCCCACTTTTGCCATGGCTCATAAAATGACATTAGAAAGTGGCTTATATGATTGACTATGTCTATGGAAGAGTAGGTGATTACCAGCATTTCTCCTTTTTTTTACAGTGTTTTCCACAGCCCCTTTTTCTCAGCTTCATGAAAACTTAGGATGTTGTTAACATGTTAACACTATACATGTACTATTATAACCAGGATTCAGGACATTGTCTCTCCTTGTATTAAGTGCTTGCCTCTCACAGTATAGGGATGTAACTTAGTAATTGTTTATGTATATGATATAAGTCACTAGTCATGATATTAACCCTTAACTGCACAGTGCTGACTTTTAACAACCTTGGGAAAGAAGCCTTTTGGAAACATTCTGGGAAAAAGGAGAAAAACTAAATTCTTTTGGTGGGTAAAGATTTAGGTGTGGTATTCATAGGCAACTTTATAAACAATCAGTAGCCTAGTTTAGTTTCTTCTCTTGTGTACAAATCAAATACAAGTTGGGCACTTGAAAAACGTATAAATCCCATTTAAGGAATATAGCTTACATGTCATAAACTTCAATCTGCTGAGGGATAGCAAATTAAACAGGTTGAAGTCATATCTGCAGACAACTTGCTATGTATGAATAATCAACATTGAAGGGGTCTAAAACCTTAACTCTTTACCAAACGACAGAATTTTAGACTGGTCCAAATTGAAAGCGCATGCAGACGACATTATAAACGTATCTCAAAATTTGTAATTTGTTTCCTGCAGGGTAGAAAACATTGTGGGAAAAAGGAGAAAATGCTGGTTACCAGCATTTTCTCCTTTTCCCACATTGTTTTCAAAAGGCTTGTTCCTGAGGGTCGTTAAAAGTCAGGATTGTGTGGTAAAGAGTTAACTACACAATCTTGAATTTTAACAACCCTAAGAACTAAGTCTCATGAAAAAATTGTTGAAACAGGATAAAATGCTGGTAACTCTAAGCACTTAATAAAGATGGTCTCTTGACGGAGGTGGTCTTTGAAGACAATTTTATTAATATAAGGAGGGATTAGAAAGAAACCGAGATACGTTTACTCTTTACCAAACGACAAAATTTTAGACTGGTCCAAATTGAAAGCATTTGTAGACGGCAAAATAAATGTGATTATAGAATTGAAATTTGTTTTAGGAAGGGAAGAAAACGAAGTAAAAAATAGAAAATACTAAAAAATAGAAATTTGTTCTTGGAAGGGTAGAAAACACTGGGGGAAAAGGAGAAAATGCTGTATATTTGTTTACTCTTTGCCAAGCAGCAATTTCTTTTTAGACTTGCCCATATTTAAGGCATTTGCATATACATGTTTGATTTAACTGATGGTGTTTGGCTATGTGTGGAAAACCTTGTGGGAAAGGAAGAAAATGCTGGTGACCAGCATTTTCTCCTTTTTCCTCAAGGTTTTTAAAAGGCTTTGCCCTCTGGGTCATGAAAACCTTGGATTGTTTGGTAAAGAGTTGATATGACACTCTAACTTTTGCTGTGGGCGAATTCTTGCAGTAGATAGCAAAACTCGACCTTTTTCATATTAAAAGCCTTTGCAAATAGCAAAATTCTATCTTGATCATATTAAAAACAAGCATAAATTTGCATATAACAAAAATTCTGCCTTTATCATTCTTACGAACAAAGGAAAGAACAAGGAAACACGTGAGCAATTGCATAGCAGAAATTCAGAGACCTGGCAAGATTCAAACTTAGAACGGCCAGAGGAAAGACCAACAACATAACCACTTAGCTAAAGAGAATTCTCCCTAATGCAAGTTGTTTGGTATTGTTTAACCCTTTATGAAACAATCCCCAGTTTTTACGAGCCTGAGATATAAGCCTTTTGATAACATTGAGGGAAAAGGAAAAAATGCTGGTAACCACAACATGCTTTCAATTTGGACCACTCTCAAATTTTGTCGTTTGGTAAAGAGTTAAATGGGGATAAAGCCATGCATGAAGGAGTGGTTTCCGTAAAATCATTATAAGGATTTTGAACCAAAGATGGGATTTGACCATGTTGGGCGGAAAAATTGTAATAGGAAAGAAATAAGATAACTTCGATTTTATCTTTTCCCACAATATAATTAAAAGCCCTTTCCAGGGCTTTAAGCACGCACATTAATTTTAGAAAATGAAAAAAAGCTGAAGCTGTTTCAGTTTCTTAGTTTTTGGAAAACATTTAGCCCTGTATCAAACAATGCCGGGTTTCAACAGCACTGAGGAAGAAAGCTTTTGAAAACATTGTGGGAAAGGAGAAAAATGCTGGTTACCAGCATTTTCTCCTTTTCCCACAATGTTTACTACCCTGTTAAAGACATATTCCATCCATTGCGCTAGTGTTGAATTTTCATCCCCAAATGCTTTCAGTTTTGAACGGTCTAAAGTTTTGACAAAAATTCCCATAGATAGCCCATGGGTGCATATTCACTAACAAGGAAATTGAGGGAGAAGTTTTTAGTGGTAAATTTTATACAAAGCCTCAAACAGGGGGAAAAATTACATAGTAACTGAAATATTTTGCCCTATTACCAAATGACAAAGTTAAGACTGGTTCAAATTTGTAGCATTTTGCAGACGACAGTAGTACTTTTATATAAGGAATAGAATTTGTCTCTGAAAGTTAAGAAAACATTGTGGGAATATTTTGAAATGCTGTCTACCAGGATTTTGTCCTTTTTCGAATGGTGTTTTCAAAGGTAATTTCTGTCACGATGGTTAAAACTAGTGACTGTGTGGTAAAGGGTTTAATCTGTTCATTTTTTGTCCATGAACTTTACACACAGACTTGGGTTTCTCCTGGTTAACTATTAACCCTTTACTACAAAATTGTAGTCTTAACCAAATGGAATGCATTTGCAGACTACACTATCATAGTTGTTCAAACAACGGATTTTTTTCTGTTATGGGATAGAAAACTAAGTGGGAAAAGGAGAAACTGCTGGTAACCAGCATTTTCTCCTTTTCCCACAGTGTTTTCTACTCTTCTAAAGTCAAGTTTCAATTTTTGAGTCACATTTATTTTGTCATCTGCAAATGCTCTCAATTTGGACAGGTTTAAAATTATGTTGTTTGGTCAGTAATTTAATATTAGGATGACAGTAAAAATGAGATTTCTTGTGGTAGTTTTCCTAGTTGCCACAATGTTATCCATCTGTACATTTCTATGAATAGATGAAGTTAACATTTTACCCTGCAGCATTCCTAGGCCCGCCCACATAACTCATTGGTCAGTGCGATCTGACTAGTGATCTGGAGGTTTGAAGTTCAGTACTTCGTTTCCAGCAAATTTTCACCTCTCACCTCCGATGCATGTAAGAAAGTAGTTAGTGACTTGGAAAGTTGGGTCTGTACTGGTCTGAGAAAGGCCTGTAACATTTGTAGGTTTTCTGTCCAATGTGATATAACCAAAGCTGTTAAAATGGCGTGTGATATATTACCAGGAATTCGTATTTGTCCTCCTGCCATTTGGCACTCATCCTGCAGATAGACAAAGGAGGATAATCCACTTGCCCTCGCCAAAATTTTAATTAGTAAGGTCGAGCCGACCAGTGAAATTTTTTGACCCCAATCACTCCAATACGATCAATCAATAAGGAATCCTGTTGGTTGTACCTATCTTGTCGAAGAACAGTTGGTATGGATTGTAAACTTGTATGCCTGCTAGGTATATGAGAGCCCTGATTTGATTGATTGATTGATTGATTGATTGATTGATTGAGCGACTGACAGACCGACCAGTATTATTTCAATTAGATAGCAGCAGCCTGTGCAACTGTCTTAGCCTTCCTTAAGTTACTTTTACAGTACTCTGCACAGTCTTCTTCCTGAGCCACTGGCTGCCTCCCTACATAACTATCGTTGAAACAGTGATCAGTGGTGAGAGAGGATTGAATCCTGTAGGAACAACTATCATCAATCTAGGAAAGAAATTGGCCATGCTGGGAATCGAACCAGCATCCCCATTTTCTCAAGTCCAGTGTGCTACTGACTGAGTCACCTGCAAAAGTTCTGAATTCTGTATCTGGTGTATTTGCCTGGCGTTTAACTCTTTACCAAAGGACAAAATTTTGGACCAGTCCAAATTGAAAGCATTTGCAGATGACAAAAAAAATGTGTATCAAAATTGGAATTTTGATTTGGAAAGGGTAGAAAACATTGTGGGAAAAGGAGAAAATGTTGGTTACCAGCATTTTCTCCTTTTCCCTCTTTGTTTTCAGGGTCGTTAAAAGTCGGGATTGTGTGGAAACAGGTTAATGCTGTTTCCAACAAAATGTAGCCTATAATTATATTATTGTGGCCTGTGTACCTATACATTTATTTTAACGACTCTGAAGAAGCCCTTCGAAACCATTATGGATGATTTCTTATCCTAATAAAGACAAATCATCATTAAATTTTGCTCTCTCTAAAATTTGTTTTCAGCTAAATGCTTTCAATTTGGGAGAGTTCCAAATTTCGTTGTTTGGTAATGACTTAATCGGTGTAATTGGTTAATTGTTCTATAAGTGATTGGATTGAGTACATCCTGTATTTATCATCCGGTTTCATGTTCTTGGTGTCCTGATCTCTGTTTCATTTAATTGTTCTGCGCAAAAAGAGAGCTTTTTATAAAAACCTAGAATAAAAACAATACAGTCTGGTCAGAGAGAAGTCAATATTTGACCTTATGTCCACTGGGTTTTCCCCAGCTCTAAAATTTGGGGTCATTGTGACCCCCATCTTTGCGAGCCAAGTTTTCGATCACTACGTGGATCTTACCTTGGCTGATTGAGCCGGATTTCGAGATTCCTGTGATGCGCCCTCTATTGCATACCGGTTATTACTCCCCTTTACATCATGTTTCTAAAAGCAAATGAAATATCATTTTACAAACCGCTTACGAATACACATGAAGCGATAAGCAGACATCTGCGTGTGTTTCCATGTTTTAACTATTATTCGAAAGGTAGAGACCGTGTTCTATTTGAAAGGTAGAGACCGTGTTCTATTTTTAATCAAAGATGAAATGTTACGAGCGATTTAGCGATTTTATTAGATGCAGCTAGAGCTGGCTGCATCCAATGAAAAGGTGTATCGGGGGGGGGGGGGGGGGGGGGGTGGTAAAAATCAAGCTCAGTCCGCCAAGGTAAGATCCACGTAGTGATCGTAAACTTGGCTGGCGAAGATGTGTGACCCCTTGCCTCATTAGTTGAGCATCATTTCTAAAATTTAAAGGGTCAAAATTGATGGGTCTTTTTGGTGACAAGCATGGATTGCAGTGAATTTCCCCTTTAAACTCCAAGAAAGCAAAAGTCTGTCCGTCATTCCCAGAGAATTTAAATTTTTGACATGCAAAAAATCTTATCCGAATCACTGCTTGATCAGTAGTTTTTGTAAAAAGCAGACAATAAAAAGGAATGCTTAAGTTTACTTTATCATGTCATTATTTTCTGCAAACAGAACAGACTAGTAATGTGTACTTTTATCTACCAGAAGTTGTGTGAACTAAGGTTTGCAATAAGGAGAACCCACCCAAGACTTTGACTGGGCTCGTGTTAACGGCACATGTGCGATGTACCCTACAGCAATAATGGGTAAACCAGTCATATTCCATAAATAAGTTACCAGAAAAACCACTTCTATCTAAAATAAACCCTGTACATGTAGTTAAAAAAGGAGCGCTGTTCCTCTAATGTTGAAGCAAGAACAGACATGGATTTATGATGCTTTATTCAATTTCCAAGATGCTATAGACTTTGGAAAGTTGCATCACTGATATTATACCCCTCCCCCAAAAACGAATGTTTTTGGGGCTATACTGGAATCAGCCTGTCTGGCTGTCTGTGTGCCCATGTGTCAGTGTGTCTATGTACAAAATACTAGTAATTTTGTACAATTCCTCCTATTGAACAGAGTACCTATGTATACCTCATATTTTCTTTATTTGAAAGTAATGCACCTTCTAATTGGCGAAACCACTAAACCAAAAATAATGGAGTTGCCAATCAGATTGTGTGTTATTTTCAAATTGAGAAAATTATGAAGAACAAGCCCAAGAATGTTCTTTATAAAAGTTGGTGAATATAGACCTTGATCTTTTATTTAAACTATCTGGTTACAACAGTTTATTTTAGTAATATTTAGGATTTTTCCCCTTTCAGACTTCTATTACGTTAAAGAGCTTTTGTTTGCATTCATTCATGTTACAGAGAAAGAACCATTGTTAGGATTAGAAGAAATATCCCTATTCCCCTAATAACCCATTACAACACAATCCCTACTTTCGATGACCCTAAGAAAGAAGCCTTTAGAAAACATTGTGGGAAAAGGAGAAAATACTGGTAACCAGCATTTTCTCCTTTTTAGCTCCACTGGCCCAAGGCCAGCGGGCTAATGTGATGGCCCGTTGTCCGTCGTGCGTGCGTCCGTCCGTCTGTCAGTCCGTCCGTGCGTCTGTCCATCCGTGCGTTAACTTTTTCTTTAAACATCTTCTTCTCTGAAACTACCCATCCAATTTTGATGAAACTTCACAGAAATGATCCTGCCATGGTCCTCTTCAGAATTTTTTGAAAGAATTTAATTCCTTCAAAAACTCTGGTTGCCATGGCAACAAAACTGAAAATTTTTTAAAATCTTTGAAAATCTTCTTGTCTGAAACCGTAAGGCCTAGGGCTACCAAATTTGGCATGTAGCTTTATCTAGTGGACCTCTACCAAGTTTCTTCAAATTATAGCCCTTGGGTCAAAATTGGCCCCGCCCCGGGGGTCACAAGTTTTACATGGGCTTATTTAGGGAGAACTTTAGAATTCCCTTTCTACCTAGGCATAGGGCCTAGGGCTACCAAATTTGGCATGTTGTTTTATCTAGTGGACTTCTACAAAGAGTGTGTAAATTATAGCCCTGGGGTCAAAATTGGCCCCGCCCTGGGGGTAACAAGTTTTACATGGGCTTATATAGGGAGAACTTTAAAATTCTTCTTCCACCTAGCCATAGGGCCTAGGGCTATCAAATTTGGCATGTAGTTTTATCTAGTGGACTTCTACCAAGGGTGTCCAAGTTATAGCCCAGGGGTCAAATTTGGCCCCACCCCAGGGGGTAACAAATTTTACATGGGCTTATATAGGGAAAACTTTCAAAATCCTCTCGCACCTAGCTATAAGGGCTAGGGCTATCAAATTTTGCATGTAGCTTTATCTAGGGGGTCTCTACCAAGGGTGCCCAAATTATAGCCCTGGAGTCAAATTTAGTCCCGTCACAGGGGGTCACAAGTTTTACATGGGCTTATATAGGGAAACTTTAATAATCTACTTGTACATAGCCATAAGGCCTAGGGCTACCAAATTTTGCATGTAGCTTTATCTAATGGGCCTCTACCAAGAGGGCCCAAATTTTGACTTTGGGGGGTCAAGTTTGACCCCACCCCAGGGGTCACAAGTTTTACATTGGCTTTATAAACCTGTCTCATGGGTCACATATTTTACTGGGCCTTTTATTGAGCAAACTTGTTTTACAGGGCTTTTTATTGGGCAAGATTAAAAAATCTTCGTGTTTATAACCACACATTCTAGTTTCATATTGCAAGTCGTGGTCAAAATTGGCTCCATCCAGGGATCACAAGTTCAAAATATAGTCACTGCAATATAAACATTAATCAAGGGAAATAACTTTTTTATGAAAGATAAAGTTTGGTACTATTTACCTCCCTTGATTATCAAACTACATTGATACATGATTGGTGCTAGACATTAAGTTTTTTTTATAGAAAATATTCTGTTTTCAAGTATGATTCATTTTGATGCTAATAGTTGTGCTCACATGAGGTGAATAATAAATTCAGAGTAAGGTTTCTATCATTCAGCTTATTTTTCCAAGGATTTTACCTTTCATGCTAATGAATTAACCTGTTTGTACTGCCTAACAGTGTTCATTGTTGTTGAAGGCCCTCTTTTTCATGGTCATGAACACTTCAGTTTATATGGTAATGGGTTAAAAAGCCAGTGGAGCGATACAGGGCCATCATGGCCCTCTTGTTCCACAATGTTTTCTACCCTTCACAAAACAAATTTCAAATTTAGAGTCACTTCTATTTTGTTGTCTGCAAATTTATGCTTTTGATTCGGTCAAACCTAAAATTTTGTCATTTGGTAATGAGTTAACTCTTTACCAAACAACAATATTTTAGACTTTCCCTAATTGAAAGCTTTTGCAGACCACACAGTAAACTTGACTCAAAAATTGATACTTACTTTGGAAGAGACGATAAAATTGTGGAAAAAGGAGAAAATGCTGGTTACCAGCATTTTCTTATTTGCCCACAGTGTTTTCAGAAGACTTCTTCTACGGGGTTGTTATAACCAGGGATTTTTCCTTAACCCATTACCACACAATCCCTACTTATGACGCCCCAGAGAAAGAAGCCTTTTGAAAACACTGTAGGAAAAGGAGAAAATGCTGGTAACCAGCATTTTCTCCTTTTCCCACATTGTTTTCTACCCTACCCAGAACAAATTTCAATTTTTCATTCACCTTTATTTTTTCGTCTGCAAATGCTTTCAATTTGAACCAGTCTAAAATTTTGTCGTGTGGTAAAGAGTTTAAAAAAAACCGCTTCCGCATGGTACATGTTCCTGTTATTTTTTCTTTTGAAACAAAGCTGATGCAAACATCCTTGTGAGACGGAAAAATAAAAACACACACATGCAAGTGTACACTTATCAGTTTTAGCACATGATTACATGCGAAAAGAATAGTAAAGGGAGACACAATAGTTAACCCTTTACCATTTAACGATAAAATTTTAGACTGGTCCAAATTGAACACGTGCAGACGACAAATAATGTGACTGAAAAATTGAAATTTGGTTTGGGAAGGGTAAAAATCATTGTCGTAGAAGGCATTGTCTCTTTTTCTCTGAATGTTTTCAAAAGGCTTCTTTAGCCTCAGTGTCGATGTGCTATAAGATAACATTCATTTATTTAGTCTTAGGGTCATTTAAAGTTTGGATTGTGTGGTAAAGAGTTTAGGAGCAATTTCTCCTTTTGCGCCTTGATGTCATCAAAATCAATCTGCTATAAGCCTCAGAATGCCAAATGAACCCAGCAGGGTAATTTTCAGTCTTGAAATAAGATCATAAATAACTGCTGTTTTAATGGGTTTGTTTTGGTCAAGAAAATTGCAGGAAAGTGAATAATGTATGTGAAACATAATAGAGCTCCAGATAACAGGGAGAGATGGTATTCTAAATCCATTATTTCTCTTCCAAACCCTATGTTGTGGGTACTCATTAGAATCATCTCACAGAGACGATTCTCATGAGTACCCACAACATAGGGTATAGTCGAGAATAGTTCATATTTTACATTTCAAAATCAAAATTACTTCCTTTATCTGGAGCTCTGATTTAGTTATGACAGGATATATACAGCCTTATCTTGATCTTCACTTGCAAGAGTAGGTGTGATAAGGGTTTTGATTGTAAAAAAACTCCACCTTTTGTGCATATTGAATTGAAATGGCATAAAAGGAATAGGGAAGAAACTCCAGCATTGGGGAAAATTAAAACAAAAAGATGTTTGCTAGTTTCTAGTTGAAAATGATTTTAATCGTCTTCTCTATTGTGAAAAAATGTCCTTCTTCCTCCCAAAAAGGTAATTTTATGTTTTTATGCTCTTTTATAAAAGCAGCACACATTGAGCTAGGAACAATTTTGCTCATTACTGCGTAGGACAAGTTTTTATCCCCTGCCGAAGGCGGAGGGATAAATTTTTAATATTGTCCATCTATCCATTTTCTACTATTACATGAAAAGAAAACTTTCCTGTAAGTTGATAAATTTTCTTAACTGCATATGCTTTCATTTTGGTCGAGTCTAAAATTTTGTCTTATTGGTAAAGGATTACACAGTTTATTTCATATTTACTGGGTCTTTAACTTTTTAAACATATGTATTTTATGTCGATTGAGAAATAAGTTTTATAACTTGTACTAAATCTCTCTAGACTCTGCTGCCTGGGAACTATACCAGTACTGGCACTGAATGTGTGGGCCAGTGAAAAATCCCAAAATTGACACCCGCTCCTGGATATCTAACACAGGACCTTATGGTTACAAGGCCATTGCTCTACCCTACAACCACGGACACCACTTTGTATGGTGTCCGGCCAGGGTTTTCCATGACACACAAATCTTGCGTCATTGACGTAATTTTAATTCAAATGACCCCCAAAATAAATGACAGTGCGTCATCGGTGACGCAACTTTCCAAAATTTAAATAATGTACGAAGTTGAAAGAAGCGTCATAATTCCAAGTCTGTTCTTGCTTCAATGTCAGACGAACACCGTTCTTTTTTTAACTACAGGGTTTATTTTAGATAAAAGTGGTTTTCCAGTAATTTATTTATAGAATAAGACTGGTTTATGCATTATTGGCGAAATGTATATTGGACACGTGTTGTAAATATGGGCCCAGTCAAAATCGTGGTTAGGTTCTCTGCATTTCATAGCATATTTTACACGACTTCCGGTATATAAAAGTACACATTACCGGTCTGTGCTGTTAGCGGAAAAATAATGTTAGACGTAGAAAACTGTAGCATTCTTCTATCGTCTGCTTCCTACAACTGCCGATCAAGCCATGTCAAGCAGCAATTCAGGCGAAAATGTTTGGTTTGTCAAAAAGTGACATCGGCCTTTCCGTCAGAAATGATCGACCGACTTTTCAATCTTGGAAGTTGGCGTTTAAAAGGTAAAATGCATTATAAATCGTGTTTGAAGTTGATGACGAGGAAATCCATATTTTTGACCCCCAAAATTAATGAAATGACCCGCAACTAATGAGGAAGGGGGTCACAATGACCCCCAATTTTCAAAGCCGAGGGAAAACCCTGTGTCCGTCTTTAACCCTTCCAATGCATAGGCAAACCCAGAGGCTTCAGCAGATGACATAGAGCAAGGTTAGACCAGGCAACACAGAGCTGTTGTCTGTCTAGGCCAGCTTATAAGATTTGATTCGGAGTTTCAGACTACGAAAAATATACTTAGTTTACAAAATTAAGTATTGAAATGCATAGCAAGTCTACATTCAGCTTATGTTGTGGTTATAGGTTCATGGTGTGAATTTTTCTTAATATTTTATGTTCTGGATGACAGGTAGAGTGAGTCAAAAAATATGAAATAGAGCCAATCATGTGTGGAAGGTCTCAACCCAATTAGCTAGAGAATGTATATAGTATGACCTCCGAGATAGTAGTGAGCTTTGAATGTAATGAAAGTTGTGAGTTGAGTAAAGGGACATTGACTTATGTTGGCCTGAACAAATATTTTGCTATAAACAAGATTACAATGACATTTGTTTAATTTAAAATTTGGAGCATTGTTGTGTCTGGGTTACTTTTACACTTTTCCCTACGACAAATACGACAAAATTTTAGACTCGTCCAAATTGAAAGCATTTGCAGACGACAAATTAAACAGGACTCAAAAATTGAAACTTGTCTTTTGAAGAATAGAAAACCTCATGGGAAAAAGAGAAAATGCTGGTATCCAGCATTTTCTCCTATTCCCACAAGGTTTTCAGAAGGCTTCTTCCACTGGGTCGTAAAAACCAGGGATTGTTTGGTAAAGGGTGAATGGCCTTTTGGATTGAGACATGCTATATAGAAATGGGGTTAAATGCATCTGCAAAAAGTATTGAGGCAGATCAGCCTGTGTTGTACGTGCTGGCTGACCTTCGTTAAAACCTTTTTGTCACCAATTTTCTGTATGTCTAAGGAGCATTTTACCTCAGGCTTAAGCCAGATGTTGGACAAAATATATTCTATGGATCCATAATTACGATGATTTGCGACAAGGAACTGAATTTAGCTCCCAAATTTCAGAGCATCGGTCATCTCTTCCATTGACTCACAAAGTTCTCATTGTTAAACCTGTTAGCATGGTGTACAACTGGCATTATGTTTATTGAACTACAATACTAAGGGCATATTCCTTTCACCTGTTCTGGCACAATGTTCTGTGTTCTGGAATGCTGTTTTGGAATGTGCGAAAGGAATATTTCAGAACACAATGCACTGTTCAGGAAGTATGTTCTGAATGAAGCACGTTCGGAACATTATTCTAAACCATATTGAAATGAAAGTACATTGGCATGATGGCTGTTGCAAGAGCTACTGTCTTAGCTGTGTTAGTTGAGGATATGATAAGCTGCAGAGAGAGAGTAGAGACAAGTCTAGTTTGCCATATTTATGTCATTCATATCATAAAGAAAGACAATTGCAAATTTTGCCATGAAGAATTGTCTGTCTTTCAGCCATCTTGTATCACCTAGCAACCGTTCAGCAGGTGTGCTACACCTGGATTGGATTAGAACAATCAGAACATGTTCTGAGGAACACGGCACAATGTTCCGAAATACTCGATTGACCTAGAACATGTTTGGAGGGTTTGGAGTAGCAAAAGGAATACCCCCAAGTGTGACTGGTCTGGTTCCAATTTTTTTTTTTTAAGAACACTAAATTTTAATGTAACTCAACATCTTATTGGCTAAACCAAATAGTTGTTTGACCAGAAGTTGTGTTACTTTCAAAGTAAGAAAATGCCTAAATTTTACACAGGGTTGTTTAACCCTTTCCCAAACAATCATTGGTTTTTACGGGTCTGGAATAGTAGCCTTTTGAAAACATTGTGGGAAAAGGAGAAAATGCTGGTAACCAGCATTTTCTCCTTATCCCACAATGTTTTCTACCTTGTCATAGAAAGAAATCATCTTTTTGGCAAGAGTTGAACTGTCGTCTGCAAATGCTTTCAATTTGGTCTAGTCCAAAAGTTTGTCGTTTGGGAAAGGGTTAAAGCATGTTTGTTTTTTGTAAAGGGTTTAAGTTGTATGCAGGTTATAAAAATGTCAAAGTGCACAGCTATATTTTTGAAAGGTGAAGAAATATGTAATGGCAATAACCATATCTGTAGGGCATAATCAATCTAATAGGCGATTTGTATACCTGTCGGTTTTGACTTGTGGTATAGTGACCAAAACATATTTGTCATCCCAAAAAACTGACCATTGGTCAGGTGAAAACAATGAAATCTTGATTTTCATTTATGTATGATTGATCTGGGTATAAACTATACACAATAAATTTGATATCTACCAGGATCAATCTACATGCATATTCAAAAAAGGGGTGATACAGGTGAATTATCAGTTTTATAATTATCTGAAAGCTATTTGCAACTTCAAATCATAATCAAATTACAGGTAATGAAAATGCGATAATTGTGGTACTTGTCTATCAATACTCTCAAATGGAAAACATAAAAACAGGTCAGAAAATGTGAAAAATAGCTGCTATATTGCATTGCCAACAGTGTGACTGCTACCATGGTACAGTGGTTTGGTTGTAGGATGGTTGCTGAAATTGCTAAATCAATTTATGTTTGATTGATTGATTGAAACAAATGGTATTTCAAACTGCTCTGCCAAGTTTTTAATAGAATTGAATGAGCCAGTTTTCATATACTCATATTTCAATCTATTGCGGCATACGACTCATCAACTTTCGTGAAGCATGAAAAAATGAATATTAAGCTCCACCTACCTGTAAAATGCCTGTTTCATGCTGCACAAACATAACGACGATTTGAGAGCGTAAATTTTGTGCCTCATGAAAGATGAAATCATAAAATGTCCCAGTTGAATACAAAACGGTGCAACAGGAGAAACTGTAAATTTTATCGGTCGAATACAGCTAATGACTGTGTTCACATTGTAATTACAATGAATGTGGGGAAAACATGGTATAATCCAGACAGTATGTTGCTTTGATATGATCTCAGTAGAAATTATCAGCTGATAGCCAGTTACCACATACACAGGATTGTAAATTGTCACAAATCAGACCAACTGTGAAAGTATTCTGGACCTGTATTCACCAACTATTCAGTATTCTGGACCTGTATTCACCAACTATTCATGAGAATATTCTTGGTCTTCTTCAAGGTTTCCTAATTTGTAAGTAACGCAATGTCTGATTGGCTAAACATTCGGTTTAGCCAATCAGAGGTTGTGTTACATACAAATGTAGAAAATTCTGGAGAATAAGTCAAAGAATTTTCTTAAGAATGGTTGGTGTATACGGGCCCTGGTAAAAAGAGAAATGAGGTGTGACAATCAGTTTCTCTTTTTGTGCTTCCTAAGGTTTATATTATGTTATGTCCCCTGTCATCTGTCCATCTGTCTGTCCATCCGATCGTTAGCAGTTTCTTGTGTGGGCAAGTTCTCCTATTGTTTTCATTGGAATAAGTCCAGACTTGCCACAGTTAATCTCTGTGTTGTGTAGTTGTGCTGAACTTGGGATGAAGTGATTTCTCTCTAGTCTGAGAATTGGGAGAAGTTTTGCAAAATGTAGAGAAGAGGTCAGACTTTGAAGTTTAGACATATATTAAAAGCAGATGAGCGGAGTTACAGAAGAAAGTATGTGTAAATACCTTAACAATGTAAAGAGGCCCTAATACTCATTTTCAGCCAGTTTTAAACCATTTTGTCTTTATTTTATCAAAATATAGTCATTCTTATATCTTCATACCAAATATTGCGCCTGACGGTTGCAGGATTGCTTAGATTACGGCCAATAGAAAATGCATTTCACTGAGTTGTGGCCTTCAGTGTAAACAGATTGTTGTTTCCGGTTTTTGAATCGAAGATTTTTGATAACCGTTATACACTGGGGTAGATTCGTATGATGATCATGCAATCTGTCATGTGACTATATTTGACCTTTGCCCTGCATCTGATGCAATAAATGAAGGAAAAGGGATGCTTCTCTGTTGCAGCCTCGATTTCTTGGCCTATATGCAAATTTCACCGTATCTGACTCTCGGCGGAAACCAACAATAAATTTCCGTGACGCTTCGCCATTGTTTACAGCTTTGTCAGCCAGTTTTCTTTTGACTAATGTTCGGTTTCTAATACAAATCTCCTTTGTCTTTTTTTTCATTACAGCACATATGTCAGTAATTTATCCATGTTTACACTAAGGATTGATTTCTCTACCATTTTAAATTGTTTGAAATTTAACAGCGTTTTTGCTCACCGGCTGTAGACAGGCATCTTTAACAGATTGATAAATTAAGAAAAACATGTATGTGTATTCCTTTTAGATAATAACTAAATCATATTCATGGTTTACCCTATTCATGAATTCGCAATGTATGCTTGCAAAAAAGCAAAGTCTCTGGCAAAAGAGTGATTTCAGGCCCTTTAAGGACCTCTAGTTGAGAATGTATGATCGAATTTGTCCCCTGCATGCACATGATGTCAGAATAACCAATTTTGTTTAAATCCATAATGCAGTGAATTGTAACAAACAAGGTCATTCTTACCTCCAATAAGGGCTGTGAAAACTCCCCGCTAATTTCCATCGATTTGTTTTTTTCAGGAGGGTTCGGGAGACCTGCAGACTGATAATCTGCAAGCGGCTTTAGAGGCATCTGGTATGAAAATTGCAGGTTATAGAGTGAGACAGCTGGTACAAGAACTTGATTTAAATTCTGATGGCAAGATATCATTAGATGAATTTGAAAGGGTAAGCATTAAAAAAATAACTCTTTACCAAACATTAAGATTTTAGGCTGGTCCAAATTTAGAGCATTTGCAGATGATGAAATAAATGCGACTATAAATTAGAAATTATTTAGCTCTTTACCATACGACAAAATTTTAGACTGGTTCAAATTTAAAACATTTGCAGACAAAATAGATGTGACAGAAAGATTGATAGCTGATTTGGAAAGGGTAGAAAACAATGTGGGAAAAAGAGAAAATGTTGGTTACCAGCATTTTCTCCTTTTTCCACAATGTTTTCAAAAGCTTTCTTTCTCAGGGTCATAAAAAGTCGGGATTGTGTGGTAAAGAGTTAACTCCTTACCAAATGACAAAATTTTAGACTGGTCCAAATTGAAAGCACTTGCAGAAGACAAATTAGAAATAACTCAGAAATTGAGATTTGTTTCCAGCAGGGCAGAAAACATTGATGGAAACACATTTTTTTCAAAAGGCTTCTTTTCCAGGACCATCAAAAGTCGGCATTGTGTGATAAAGGGTGAAGAAGTTGCTTCTGTCTTCAGTGTTAATTGGCACAGCAGACATTGTAGTTCAAAGACTAGACTGCATGTTTTGTGCAGTTTGATCTTAGTCTACATGACCACGAAAGCAACAACTGTTGTGAAAGGCACTTAAGGGGTTAACCCTGTACCATCAATGCCGACTTTTACAACAACCCTGGGAAGAAGGGCCTTTGAAAAAATTGTGGGAAAAGGAGAAAATGCTGGTAGCCAGCTTTTTCTCCTTTTCCCACAATGTTTTCTACAGTTTCAAAGACGAATACCATTATTAAGGTTACAATTATATTATATTGTTATCTGCAAATGCTTTCAAATAAGATGATTTGAAATTCATCTCTTATGATAGAGGATTCATATACCAACTATCCTTCTAATTCTACATTTCAAACTAGCCATCAGTATTGCCTGAGATATTCATTATCTCCCGCTAGATGGCATTCTACAAATACTCCTCTATCTTATTTGGGCATTTTGGGTATAGAACCGGACAGCCATTACTTTGAATTCCAAACTAAAATAAACGTTTATAAAACACTACTTGGTGAGATTCATTTAGCTATGATCAGCAGTTTAGAGAAATTTGGAGCTAAAACAGGCCTGATTTTTTTACTCAGATGTATTGATAAAAGTCATTTTCACAATTGCTAATTGATAGGGTGTATCACTACAATCTCCCCAATATCGGGGAGAGTGCTGCATCATATAAGACAGGTCTAATCTTCAAAGAATATGACATGCGCAGACAACACCAAGATATTCTGTCTACCTATTTGAATTGATTTTTTTTTTTTTGGTCAGGTATATGGTAAAGTAAAGGCAGATGAAGATAAAGCACGTCATTTCAAGAAAGCTATATCGTCAAGGAACGACATCCAACAAACAAGTGGTAGTTCTGAAGGTATTACACATACCATTAAAGATTCTGAAAGATTGGCATTCTCAGATTGGATAAATAGGTAAGATTAGCCTGTTTCTGACAGAGCTGCAGATACAGGGAGTGGTTTTGGTGTCAAAACTGAAAATATTAATTATTCTCCACAAAACCTTTTGTTATCGGTACTCATTGGAATGGTCTCTATGAGACCCACAACATAGAGTTTGGACGAGAGATAATGGATTTAGAATACCATCACTCCTTGTCATCTGGAGCTCTGATCTGATTGCCTCAGAGATAAAGAGGATTTGTTGTTTATATTTGTGTTTAACACCGTTTTAGTTCATCACCAAATGGCAATATTTAATGTTTGTCCAAATCGAAAGCATTTGCAGACGAAAATAAAAGTGACTGAAAATTTGAAATTTGTTTTGTAAAGGGTAGAAAACATTGTGAGAAATGGAGAAAATGCTGGTTAGAGCATTTTCTCCTTTTCCCACAATGTTTTCAAAAGGCTTCTTTCTCAGGGTCGTTAAAAGTCGGGATTATGTGGTAGAGAGTTAAGGGCTTAGGTCCTATCACAGTGGTCAGTGCATGTTTGTCAGCTTTCTCACACCAGTACTGATACAAGTTACTTTTCAGGCCAATGGCTACTATTCGCATGTGCAACAGAGCTGAGAGGCAAAAATTTAGAATGGGGAAAAAAAAAAAATGCCTTAACCCTTTACCAGACAACAAAATTTTAGCCTTGTCCAGCTTTGTCCAAGTTGAAAGAAATTGTAGACAATTCCAGTGTGGTTCATATTGGTCATTTTTTCTCTGATAGGGAAGAAGACATTGTAGGAAAAGAACAAAATGCTGGTTATTAGGTAGCTGTGTCTTTCGTTTTCTATTAAAATTCTTGTGCCAGCAACTAACACATGGCCCTATTACATCATAACAGACTGTCATCTCCACAGTATTTTCTATACTTCTAAATGATTAATATATAAATGTTTTATGACATGTGCTTTGATATTTTGGCTTTTACTGGGCCTTTAAGAATACACTTTTTCTTATTTTGGAAATTTGAAAGTAACACTTTTGATTGGCTAAACCATCTCAGAATTGGAAGAAGAACATTCTCAAGAATAGTTGGACCATGATAAACATGAGTGTTCCTTTAACCCTTTACCACACTATGTCAACTTTTAATGACCCTGAAGTAGGAAGCTTTTTGAAAACATTGTGGGAAAAGGAGAAAATGTTGGTAACCAGCATTTTCCCCTTTTCCCACAAAGTTTTCTACCCTCAAAATTGAGTCATTTGAGCTACTATGAAATTATGGTCTGTAAATGCTTTCAATTTGGTTAGGTCTAAAATTTTGCAGTGTGGTAAAGGGTTAACATATGATATAAAGATCAACGAAGGGATGAGTCTACTTTCAATAATGTGTTACAGTCAAGGGCTTATATTTGTGGCAAATTTAAATCTATGGCTTATAACTCTTTCAGTAATTTAAGTGGTGATCCTGATTGTGAGAAGTTGCTGCCAATTGACCCATATAGTAACGACTTGTTTGAAAAGGTTAAAGATGGTATTCTGTTATGGTAAGTGTATTCCTTTTTTTCAGCACATTTTTGCCTCACTGGCCTAAAAGACCATGGCTTGTATTCACCAACCATTCTTTAGAACATTCTGTTTCTTATTCTCCAGAACTTTCTACATGTAAGTTACACAACTTCTGATTAGCCAATCAGAATTTCTGTTTCTCACAAATTGAGAAAATCTTGGAGAATAACATGGGTGGATCCAGAGGGGGGGACTGGCGGTCCCGACCCCCCCTGGAATTTTGGCAAAAATGTGGTTATCGGATTTGTGAAATGGTACTGGTTTGATATTGCTCAGTATTTATGTAAAATACAGTCATAAACTTAAAAAAGAAAGGTTCTAAATGTGGAGACCTCCTCATGGTTAAAACTGAAAACGTAGACTTTTCTTATAAACGACTTACATCCACTGATATCCTGAAATCAGTATATAATAAGACGAGTGCATTTTCGGTTTACCTAAAGGAAACTTGGACAGTAAGCTTGTTCTTAACCATATTGCCTAGGGTTACTAAATTTTGCATGGCCTCATAGGGTAGACTTTCGGTGAGATTGTCCAAATTTTGTCAAGATTGTTCAAATTATAACCGTGGGGTCAAAAATTGCTTTACTCCAAGGGTGACAAGTTTAACTCTTACCAAAAAATCATGACTTTTAACGGCAATGTTTTCTACCCTGCAAAAACCAAATTTCAATTTTTCTGTCACGTTTATTTTGTCATCTGCAAATATTTTCAATTTGGACCCGTCTGAAATTTCTTGTTTGTTAGTTAACGTAATTATGCTTTCATAGTGGAAACTTAATGTTCTTAACCATAAATCCTTTGGTCACAAAATTTGACATGAAACTATCTAGTGGATCACTGCCAAAATGTAGCTATAACTGTGTTGTAAAAGGTTGTTAGAACTCTAGGATGCATTTTTAGTCTGCCATTTCTTACAGTAAGCTGATCAACCATTCTGTGGAAGGTACAATTGATGAAAGGACTATCAATAAGAAACCCGAAAAGGTCTTCTTGCGTACAGAGAACCAGAATCTAGCCCTTAACTCTGCCCGAGCTATTGGCTGCAATGTTGTCAATATAGGAAGTGGTGATATTGAGGATGGGAGAGCACATTTAGTGCTTGGACTACTGTGGCAAGTTATCAGGGTAAGTCATATGCAGCTGTGAAAGTAGAGCTGTTTTGTTGTGAAATTATCAGTGTTCGACAAAGTAACAAGGCTTTGAATGTGTAAAAATTGAAAATTATAATGCCAAATTTTTTTATGTTTTCAAGTATCCTTCACGCAGAGACTCAGTAACACACAGGAATTCTTTAGAAAGAAAGAAAATAGTCATGTTAGAAATGGAAAAGATGCTGGTAACAAGTGTTTTCTCTTTTTTTGAAAGTGTTTTCAGGAAAAAAAGTCTTCTTTCGCTTCCACAGAGGTGTGAAAACATGGTTTTGATAGTAGAAGGGCTCCATATGGAGGGAGTGATTTTGATTTTAAAATTGAAGATATAATTTTTCTCCACTAATATCTATGTTATGGGTACTCATTAGAATCATCTCATCAAGACAATTCTAATGAGTTCCCACAACTTAAGGTTTGGAAGGGAAATAATGGATTTAGAAAACTGTCACTTCTCCTTTTCAGCAGCTCTGTTAAATTTGTTACTCAAAAAAGATAAGACAAATTTGTAAAAATATATTTTTGTTAGACAATTTAATGATGCTTTTTGACTTTTCTCTTTTTAGATAGGTCTTTTGAGTGAAGTGAATCTTACAGAAAATCCCGGTTTAGTGTTACTGCTGGAGGGCGATGAAACTAAAGAAGATTTAATGAAATTATCACCAGAACAGATACTGATCCGTTGGGTGAACTACCACTTACAGAAAGCAGGAGAAACCAGGCGGATAACCAATTTTTCAGGTGATATCAAGGTAATTGTTACCTTTTGGTTGGTTGTTTATCCCAAATACCAAATGATGAAATTTAAGACCCAGGCTGAGCTATTTCACAACATTTGCAGATGGTGAATTAACTCTTTACCAAATGACAAAATTTTGGACTTGTCCAAATTGAAAGCATTTGCAGATGACAAAATAAATCCAACTCAAAAAATGCATTTGATTTTGGAATGGTAGAAAACATTGTGGGAAGAGGAGATAATGCTGGTTACCAGACAAAATAAATCTGACTCAAAAAATGAATTTGATTTTGGAATAGTACAAAACATTGTGGGAAGAGGAGATAATGCTGGTTACCAGCATTTCCCCCTTTTCCTACAATGTTTAATATAAAATACCATCACTCCCTCTTATCTTGAGCTCTGACTTTAGAATTTCTATTAGAGAATGGTTGGTGATCATGGTCCCTGGTGTCAAATACATGTATGGGGATGTTACATTGGCCTATGGACTAGAATGTGATCAGATTTATAAAACAATATGAATGCTAACTTTGCTTCTTTTCAGGACTCTGAAGTATACTTCCATCTTTTGCATCAAATTGCCCCCGCAGGTAGTGGAGTCACAAAACAGGCAATGCATGTATGTATTTTTCTTCTTTGTTTACCGTTTACCGCACAAATGTGAGTTCTAACTCTTTACCAAACAACAAAATTTTGGACCAGACCAAATTGAAAGCATTTGCAGACGACAAAATAAATGTGAATGAAAAAATTGTAATTTGGTTTGGGAAAGGTAGTAAACATTGTGGGAAAAGGAGAAAATGATGGCTACCAGCTACCAGCTACTAAACCCTTTCCCAAATGACAAATTTCAGACTATCCCAAACTCAAAGTGTTTGCAGATGACAATTTTGAATTTTATGAGAACGGCAGAAAGTTTTCTGATAGGCTAGAAAACATTGTGGGAAAAGGAGAAATTGCTCATTATGAGCAATTTCTCCTTTTCCCACAGTGTTTTCTAAAGACTTGTACTGCAGACATGTTAAAACCAGGGCTTGTTTGGGAAAGAGTTAAGGGCCATTATGGCTGTCTTGTTTTTTTTTTTCTCATCATGAATTAATATTTCACACTAGGAAAAAAAGGTAAAATAACTGATAGTAGAGCAGTTTCAGGCCCTCAAAGGCCTCTTCTTGTATGATGGTTACCTTCTGTAAAGATTTACCCTTGGTTTTCCAGGAACAAAATCCCAAACAGAGAGCAGAGTATATGTTGCAAGAAGCAGATAAAATTGGCTGTCGAGCATTTGTTACACCAGATGATGTCGTCAATGGCCAGCCAAGATTAAATCTGGCTTTTGTTGCCAACCTTTTCAACACCTATCCTGCTCTTGATAAGCCAGAAGAAATAGATGATATGCCAGTCGATGATGAAACAAGAGAAGAAAGAAGTAGGTGATAATTTTTCTCGGGATAATTTTCAAAGAACAAGTTAATAGTTATACCCCCACAAAACGAATGTTTTCGGGGGTATACTGGAATCAGCCTGTCTGTCGATGTGTCTGTCTGTCCGTCTGTAAATACTAGTAATTTTATGTCGCTATAAACTCCTCCTACAGTTTTCCTTCAGTTGTATTCAAACTTTAACATATATGGATCATATATTGAAGATTTCCTAGACACAATTTTCAAGTGTCAACTCTTCCTGGTTGAGGAATTATCTTCCCTTGAACCTGACAATTTTTTTCTGTCAAAGTGCAGGCGGGGGTATTAAGTCACATTCAGTAGATAGTTCTAGTTTTTAGCACACCTGAGCACAAAGTGCTTATGGTGAGTTATTGTGATCGTGCTGTGACTGGCATCTGGCAACCATCGTGGGTCGTCTGTTGTCAACTTTTACCTTGTGTACGCTCTAGAGGCCAGATTTTCAGTCTGATATTCATGAAACTTGGTCAGAATGTTTGTCTCAATAAAATCTTGGATATGTCAGAAAACGGGTCATGTTGGGTCAAAAACTAGGTCACTTGGTCAAATCTTAGAAAAAATCTTGTGTATGCTCTAAAGTCCACATTGTCTGTCTAAATCTCTTTAAAGTTGGTCAGAATGTTTGTCTTGATGATATCTCAGACGACTGAAAAAGGGTCATGTTGGGTCAAAAACTCGGTCACCTTGTTAAATCTTATAAAAAACTTGTTTACACTCTAGAGGCCACATAATCTAATAAATCTCTTGAAAGTTGGTCAGAATGTTTGTCTTGATAATATTTTAGACGATTCTGAAAATGGGTCATGTTGGGTGAAAAACTAGGTCACCAGGTCAAATCTTAGAAAAACCTTGTGTACGCTCTGGAGGCCACATTTTCAGTCCAACACTGTTGAAAATTGGTCAGAATGTTAGCCTTGATAATATCTTGGACAATTTTGAAAATGGGTCATATCCGGTGAAAAACTAGGTCACCAGGTCAAATCTTGGAAAAACCTTGTGTAACCTGTAGAAGCCACATTTTCAGTCCAAAACTCCTGAAAGTTGGTTAAAATGTATGTCTTGATGATACCTTGGACAAGTCAGAAAATGGGTCATGTGGGGTCAAAAACTTGGTCACCAGGTCAAATTCTTAGAAAAACCTTGTATATGCTACGGATGCCATATTTTCAGTCCAACACTCTTGAAAATTGGTCAGAATGTTTGCCTTGATAATATCTTGGATGAATGTGAAAATGGGTCATGTTGGGTCAAAAACTAGGTCAATAGGTCAGGTCTTACAAAAATATTGTGTACACTCTTGAGGACAAATTTTCGGTCTGATACTCCTGAAACTTGTTCAGAATATTTTTCTTGGTGACACCTTGAATTAGTATGAAAACGGGTCATGTTGGGTCAAAATCTAGATCACTGGGTCAAAAATTAGAAAAACCTTGTGTACACTCTAGAGGCCACATTTTTCAGCCTGATACTCTTCAAACTTGGTCACAATGTTTGTTTAGGTGATGTCTGAAAAGAGGTTGATAATGGGTAATGTTGGGTCAAAAACTAGGTCATTTGGTCAATTTTGGAAAAAACTTTTGTATGCTCTAGAGGCCTCATTTTCAATCCAATACTCATGAAACTTTGTGATAATGTTTGTCTTATTGATATCTCAAAAGTGTTTGATAATTGGTAATGTCTGATAAAAAAGTAGGTCACTAGATCGTTTGGTCAATAGACTCAGGTGAGCGCTTTCAGGGCCATCATGGCCCTCTTGTGTTCAACACCATTTTCAACATTATCACAGATTTATACAACCAGCCAGTGCATCTGAACCATGCCTTTTCTGGATTTTCTTTAACTCAATTACCAAATGACAAAATTTCAGGTTTATCCAAATTGAAAGCATTTGCAGAAGACAGAATAGAAGTGATTGAAAATACAAAATTTGTTTTGTTAAGAGTAGAAAACATTGTGGGAAAAGGAGAAATTGCTGGTTACCAGCACTTTCTCCCTTTCCAATAATGTTTTTAGAAGGCTGATTGTTTGATGTCAAACAACAAACTTCAATCAAAGATTTTTTCTGTTTAATCTGATTAGCATACCGAAACTGGATGAACAGCATGGGAGTCGACCCATATGTACATCGACTGTATGTGGATCTACAGAGTGGCCTGGTCTTTTTTCAATTGTATGATGCCTGCAAGCCAGGAATTGTGGAGTGGAAAAGAGTTCATAGAACATTTTCTAAACTGAGGGCCCATTTCGAAAAATTAGGTAAGTTGAATGACAACTGATTTAACCCTACACCCATCAAACTTCTAGTATTGGCAAAATTGAATGCTTTTGTTGGCAAGAAATTTTGTTAGGCTTAAGTGGTAAAACTTGCATTTGAAAGGGTAGAAAACAGTTTGGGACAAAGCAGAAATGTAAATGCTGGCAGCAAGCAATTTCTTTTTTTACGCCTGGTCGTTTTATGTGATGGCCCCGGCTGTCCATCTGGCCATTCATCTATCTGTTCATCTGTCTGTCTGTCTAGCCATCCAACAATCTGTTTTTCTGTCTGTTCGCCTGGATACCTGCCTGCCTGCCCGTTTACAATTTCTTGTGTGCGATAAATATTAATCCATTTCACTGACAAGTCCCTTCAGGCACATATGCGCTGCTCTGCCTAGCTCTTGTTTTCCCTTTTTAAAAGTATCTCTTTTTGCTTTATACACTGTCCACGATATCTTCTGTCAGAGAAAATCATACTGGCAGGAGATTTTAATGGTCACTGTTAAATCTGGAGTGGCAGTGATATAAGTCAAATAAGCTTACCAGTGGAAAACTTTATTTCTAATAACTCATTGGCAGTTCAGACTGACAATAACCCCAAAACATCTCTTAACCCATTACCACACAATCCCTACTTTTGATGACCCTGAGAAAGAAGCCTTTAGAAAACATTGTGGGAAAAAGAAGAAATGCTGGCTTAAATAATTTAGATTTGTTTTGGAAGGGTAGAAAACATTGTGGGAAAAGGAGAAAATGCTGATAACCAGAATTTTCTCCTTTTCCCACCAAGTTTTTAAAAGGCTTCTTTCTCAGACTCGTGAAAACATGGGGTTATTTGGTAGATTTAAACCATAAACACTTCAGCACTTACGTCTGATACAAGTGAAAGCCTGTTCGTACATGGTAATCAAGCTGTTCCCTTGATATGGCTGAAATAATGTTGAAATCAGTTTAAAATAGGGATTTTTCAACATACCAGCATCTTCAGTTTATTGAATCATTGAATAAGAAGAACGCCCAATTACTTAATTGCCAGCATTAATACTTGCTCCTATTGTTAATTTGCATCCTGTTTATTTCTCCCGCTTATTGATTTCAGAAAACTGCAACTATGCTGTGGACCTCGGAAAACAATTAAAGTTTTCTATAGTTGGTACGGATGGAAATGACATCGCCGCAGGAAATACTAGTTTAACCCTAGGCTTGGTCTGGCAGCTTATGAGAGCTTATACTGTAGCCATGTTATCAAAGTGCTCAAACGATGGGACTCCAATAGACGATAATATTATTGTGAACTGGGCCAATGAAAAGGTAACCGGGGGAGTAATGGTATTGTTAATCCATTATTTCTCTTTTAAACCTTATGTTGTAGGCACTCATTAGAATCGTCTCAACAGACGATTCGAATGAGTGTAAATAACATAAGGTTTGGTGCAGAATTATCAATATTTTTAATTTCAAAATCAAAATCATTCCCTTTAACATGAGTTCATGTACAGTTATGTGACATTTTTGAAGTCGGTGCCAGAATAGTGTTTGTTAATAGAAGTAGAGTTTCTTGTTGAAGTGTCACCCTCCTACTGAAGGTGACAGCCAATATCTGACTTACATGACACCTCTTTTGATAATGTTTAATTTCCAAGTCCCGTAAGTCTTTATAAGCTTACCTGAGCACAAAGTGCAAAAAAGTGGGCTTAAATTGTGATTATACTATCAGACCTCTATAGTCAACTTTTAGCTCTACTGGCTGAAAGCCAGCAGAGCTTATGTCATGGCCTGATTTCTGTCATCCGTCTATTAAAAGTCTGTATTTTCATGAAACTTGCACAATTTGTTTGTCTCATCAATAGCTGGAACCCTATTGGTTTTGAAAAAAAATTGTGCAATTTGTATGGGAAAAGTAGCCATTTTAAGTTAAAAATATCCATTTCTTGCTTACACGATAAAGTCTTCATTTGTGGTCAGATTTCAGAGAAAGTTGCATTGTTCGTTTATCTTTTCAAGAGCTTCAACCCTATTGATTTTGAAAAAAAAAATCCAACAAACAATAAGGGAAAAGGAACCATTTCGAGTCTAAAAATGTCCATATTTTGTTCACATGATGAAGTCTGCGTTTGTAATCAGATTTTTGTGAAACTTGCAGTTTATTTATTTCATCGAAAGCTTCAACCATATTGATTTTGAAAAAAAAAATCAACAAACAGTATTGGAATTCTGATTCTTGTTTATGCTGTAAGTCGGCATTTGTGATTGGATTTTCATGAAATTGCACAATTGCTTTGTGAAACAGCTTTAACCCTATTTATTTTTAAAAAAGACTGACAATCTATTGTAGATTCTATAAATAGACACAATTGATCATTAGCTCATTACCAGACAATCCCTACTTTTGACGCCCCTGTGAAAGAAGCCTTTAGAAAACATTGGGGGGAAAGAAGAAAATGCTGGTAACCAGCATTTTCTCCTTTACCCACAATGTTTTCTACCCTTCACGAAACAAATCTCGATTTTTCAGTCACTTTTATTTTGTCATCTGCAAATGCTCTCGATTTGGGCCACTGGGTGGCTCAGTGGTGAGGGTGTCGGACTCATGACCTGGTGGTTGTGAGTTCGATACCCGGTTGAGGTGAACTTTCTTTCCGGCGTATTTTTGCCTCTCACCTCTGCTGAAGCATGTGAGAAAAGTAGTCAGTGGCTTTGGAAAGAAGGTTGTGTTAGTACTGGTATGAAAAAAGCCAGGAAACACATGTATGTCACCGACCGCCATGATATGACCTTAGCTGTTAAAGTGGCGTTAAACCCCAATACAACCAACCAACTCTCAATTTGGGCATGCCTAAAATATTGTCCTTTGGTAATGAGTTAAGACTAGCCTAAATTTTGTAATGTAGCTTTTATTTTGTCGTCTACAAATCCTTTCGATTTAGACCAGTCTAAAATTTTGTCGTTTGGTAGTGAGTTAAAATTTGCGGCGACATTGGTTCTTTGCATCAATATTTTCTTGTCTTCTATTTTAGCTCGCAGAGAATGGAAAGAAGTGCAGACTGTCAGGTTTTAAGGACCAAAGCCTTAGTGACGGGGTCACCATTCTTCATTTAATCGACAGTATTGCACCGGGAAAAATCAAATGGGATTTAGTAAAGGAGGACCCTAACGGACTTTCAGATGAGGTTTGAAATAGAAATACCTACGAATTCCCTTTAACCCTTTTCCAAACAATCCCTGGTTTTTATGGGTCTGGAATAGAAGCATTTTGAAAACATTGTGGGAAAAGGAGAAAATGCTGGTAACCAGCATTTTCTCCTTTTCCCACAATGTTTTGTACCCTATCATAGACAGAAATTATCTTTTCAGCGAGAGTTGAATTGTCGTCTGCAAATGCTTTCAATTTGTTCTAGTCCAAAAGTTTGTTGTTTTGGAAAGGGTTAACCCTTCACCAGATGACAAAATTTTAGCCTTGCCCATATTGAAAGCATTTGCAGATGACAATGTCGGCCTGGCTCAAATGATGCAAATTTTCTTTTGATAGGGTGGAAAACATTGTGGAAAAGTAGAAAATGCTGGTTACCAGCATTTTCTTCTTTTCCCACAATATTTTCGAAAGGCTTCCTTTCCAGGTTAAAAATTGGCATTGTGTGGTAAAAGGTTAATCTCCTTTGATCTCCCAGGACAATATTCAATAACACAGAATTCATTTCTCTCTCATTGCTTAACATTGTTTCAAGTTTGGGATCCGTCAGGGTTCAGTGCTGAATTCAAAGGATAACACTCTGAAGTCCATAGGTTTCAGCCTCCCCTTAGGTACTGGGACACTCTGAAGTCCATAGGTTCCAGCCTCCCCATAGGTGCTGGGACACTCTGAAGTCCTTAGGTTTCAGTTTCTCCATAGGTACTGGGACACTCAGAAGTCCATAGGTTTCAGCCTCCCCATAGGTACTGGGACACTCAGAAGTCCTTAGGTTTCAGCCTCTCCATAGGTACTGGGATACTCAGAAGTCCATAGGTTTCAGCCTCCCCATAGGTACTGGGACACTCAGAAGTCCATAGGTTTCAGCCTCCCCATAGGTACTGGGACACTCAGAAGTCCATAGGTTTCAGCCTCCCCATAGGTACTGGGATCTTTGCAGGAATGCCCAAGAGCAAGAAACATCAGACCTCTAGCTCAGTCTTGGAGAAATTCAGGATTCAGGGCCCCGTTTCACTAAGGTCGTTGCTAACAAAATTTTCGTAAGTTTTACGTAACTATAGTATAGTGGCATTAACCCTTTACCAAAGAATCCCTGGTTTTTATGACCCTGATATAGAAGCCTTTTGAAAACATTGTGGGAAAAGGAGAAAATGCTGGTTATCAGCATTTTCTCCTTTTCCCACAATGTTTTCTACCCTGCTGGAAATAAATTTTAATTTTTGAGTTACATTTATTTTGTCGTCTGCAAGTGCTTTCAATTTGGACCAGTCTAAAATTTTGTTGTTTGGTAAAGGGTCAGTCTGCCACAAGATACATGAAAACTATCATGATATAACTGAAAGAATCATGCAAGCAGCAAAAAACCTTGTACAGTTGATTGTCATATTGTGTCAGCAGGTGTGCCCATCTGTGTGCACATTTTACTAATGCTTCTTTCGTGTGGTTATTCTTTTACCATCTACCATGTGGCAGAATTTTAGACTTGCCAAAATTGGACACATTTTTAGGCAACAAATTACATTTATTCTTTACCACACAATCTCAACTTTTGACAACCCCGAGAAAAAACTGTTATTTCGAATTTCAAAATGAAATAAATGTTGACTCAAACGTTACTTGGTGGGATTCATTCAACTATGGTCGCCTAGCATGTAACCCATGCATCTGCCATTTATCAGAGCAAATCCTACATGCTTGGATAAAAGGTTAACTCATTACCAAACGACAATACTTTAGATTGGTCCAAATTGAAAGCATCTGCAGATGACAAAAGTGACTGAAAATTTGAAATTTGTTTTGTGAAGGGTAGGAAACATTGTGGGAAAAGAAGAAAATGCTGGTTACCAGCATTTTCTTCTTTTCCCACAATGTTTCCTAAAGGCTTCTTTCTCGGGGGCGTCAAAAGTAGGGGTTGTGTGGTAATGGGTCGATAGCTTTGGTATAAGCCCTACTTTTCCCAGGTATTCAGGGGATGGATCATGCCTCATAGCAGATAGATTGAATCTTCGCAGAATATGACATGCACAGACAACGTTTTGTATCTATATTAATTTCTTATCTATTAGCCCATTACCACACAATCCCTACTTTTGACGCCCCTGAGAAAGAAGCCTTTAGAAAATATTGTGGGAAAAGGAGAAAATGCTGGTAACCAGCATTTTCTCCTTTTCCCACAATGTTTTCTACCCTTCACAAAACAAATTTCAAATTTTCAGTCACTTTTGTCGTCTGCAAATGCTTTCAATTTGGGCATGCCTAAAATATTATCGTTTGGTAATGACTTAAGATATCAATGAATCAAGCCATTGTTTTCACTATAAACATTTTAAGTCTTTGTTAAATCCTGAAAAATACTTGACTGTTGATTTACCTTATAGAAACAGAATCGCTCTAGCACGATTTAGATGTTTTAATCATAAATTTAGAATTGAGACTGGACGCCATTCTAATATACCATGTGAGGACAGAATATGCATTTACTGTTTAGAAAAATTCAATATTAGAGTTGTAGAATGTGAATTTCATGTATTTTTTCATTGTCCAAAACATGATGTAATAAGACAGCATTATCTAAGCGGTACTGATGTAAATTCTTTCTATGAAATATTTCAAATAGAAAATTTTGAATTATTAAGTAAATTAGCATTTTACGTACACATGATCCTTAAATCTGATATAGGTACTTCTCTGAACATGTAATATGGAATTTTGTATGTTGTATGTATTTTTGGGCCGGTGGCCTGTATACGCAAATAAATATGTGTCATTGTCATTGTCATTTTTCAGGATAAAATGATGAATGCAAAGTACGCCATATCAATGGGAAGGAAAATTGGTGCAAGAATTTATGCATTGCCTGAGGATATAGTCGAAATGAAGCACAAAATGTTGATGACAATATTTGCTTGTTTGATGGTGATCGGCTGGAAAAAGGGTGATAGTTAAGTGATTGACAGGAGCTATTTTACATGAAGGACATTCCAAAAACTTCCATATCTTTTTTTTTAATTGTCTTTTTTTGTGAAAGAGCTAATTGGAAACAAATTGTAATGATGCTAACAAACATTGTAAATAAAATGGTATGGTAGAATGCGTTTTATAGATAACCTGGTGCAGTGTCACCTTGAGGAACAAATGTGGGAGATAGTTTGAGGTCCATCGAGAAGTATTACTGGATCAAAATGACATGAAATAAATGACCTCTATCACCATATATTACACACTTGAATTACTGTCCAAAGTTAACTACGGCTAATGTCGACTGCATGTGGTACTATGTGAACATTTTGCAACTCTTTATGTTGCTAATTGATTCACCATGCCTTAATGAATATTTAAAATACTTGAAATAAACAGGAATTTGTCGGTTTAACCCTTTACCAAACAGTCCCTGGTTTTTACAACCTCAAGATAAAAGCCTTTTGAAAACATTGTGGGAAAAGGAGAAAATGCTGGTAACCAGGGTTAATACGTAAACGACAAAATTTTAGACAGGTCCAAATAGAAAGTGTTTGCACACTACAAAATAGATGTGACTAAAATTTGAAATTGGTTTTGGGAAGGGTAGAAAACAATGTAGGAAAAGGAGAAAATGCTGGTGACCAGCATTTTCTCCTTTTCCTTCAATGTTTTCAGAAGGCTTCTTTCTCGGGGTCGTTAAAAGTTTGGTTTGTGTGGTAAAGAGATTAAGTCTTTCCTGAAAAATCCCGGGTTTTTACAACTGTGGGGAAGAAGCCTTTTGAAAACATGGAGGGAAAAGGAGAAAATGCTGGGAAGCAGCATATTCTCCTTTTACCTCAATGTTTTCTACTCTATCACAGAAAAATTACACCATTTGAGCCTCGCTGAAATAGCCATCTGCAAATGCTTTCAATTTGAACAAGACTAAAATTTTATCCTCGGGTAAAAGGTTAACACATTTTTGTGATGCATCATTCCAAGCAAATCATTACATATAAATTATGAATCCATATTTTGTATAACAAACTGCTTAATCATGAGGTAGCCTGGTCATTTCACATGCAGGAAATTGGTCAATTGCAAAATTGGGCAGGCTGACTTGCATCATTTTTGTGCACAGAGCTCCAGATAGAGGGAGTGATTTTGATTTCGGAAATGAAAATGTTATTTTTTCACCTAAACCTTATGTAGTGGGTACTCATTGAGAGGGTTCTAACGAGTACCCACAACACCAGATTTGGAAGAAAAATAATGAATTTGTTGACTGCAAATATTTTCTCTATTCTTGAGTCTTAATTTTTAGTCTACTTTAACCCATTACCCCACAATCCCTACTTTTGATGCCCCTGAGAAAGAAAGAAGCCTTTAGAAAACATTGTGGGAAACGGAGAAAATGCTGGTAACCAGCATTTTCTCCTTTTCCCTTAATGTTTTCTACCCTTCACATTTTCAGTCACTTTTATTTTGTCGTCTGTAAATGCTTTCAATTTGGGCAAGCCTAAAATATTGTCGTTTGGTTATGAGTTAATCTTTATGCAAATATGAAAAAGAAAAAGTTTCCTGATACTCTGGGAGATGGGGATTAAATGCATCTCTATGCTTAGTTATACAAAGCAAATTATCATGTAAATTCCAGTCTGTCTAGTTACAGACTGAACAGAGGTAGAATCATCTCCGTGCATGCAGAAAATTTCCCCTTTACAAAAAGTTTCAACCCTGCTCAGCCTGTATGGATGACATGGGCTGACCAGCAGGTAGCCGGTAAAGTAGTTTTAACACAGTTATGTCCCCCTTTTTTTAAAAGTAGAATTTTCAATGAAAGTCAGGCAACTGCAGCCAGGCATTGTCACCCGCATGAGGTAGTTTTGTTATTAGGTAGTTCCGTTATCGTAATGTAATTAGCCCAGACCTTTACCATACCACAAAATTTTAGACTTGCCTCATTTGAACATTTTTTGGACATCATACATGGGCTGAAGGAGTGTATTTATCTTGAAAAGGCTTTTACAGAATTGACGACTCACTGACCTTTTGTGGACAGGGAAGATCAAGATCAGACTGCACAGAATGTGAAGTCTGTTTTTGGATCTACGCTGTCAGTGGATATATTTTTTTCCCCTAAATATATCATTTCCAAATGGCAACATTTGGGGTGTTTATAACGGACTAGAAAGATCCTTGTAAATTATTTCGCAAGATAAGGGTTGGATTCCTTTATCGCTAAACTGTTTAACCCTTTACCACACAATCCTAACTTTTAATGACTCTGAGGAAGAAGGCTTTTGAAAACATTGTGGGAAAGGGAGAAAATGCTGGTTACCAGCATTTTCTCCTTTTCCCACAATGTTTTTGACCCTATCACAGAAATCTCACACCATTTATGCCACACTAAAATTGCTATCTGCAAATGCTTTCAATTTGGACTTGGCTTAAATTTTGATGTGTGTTAATGGGTTAAAAAAGGTGATGAATTGATTATTTCTTGTTGAATATTTTTTGTGTTACTTTTGTCACATTGTTTGTTAGATAACTTTTTACGTTCTTTTGTATAGCTACCTACCATGGATGCCTTATATCAGTGTGTGCATATAGTGTATTGTTAACCTATGTTATACATAGAGAATATGTTTTCACTTGAACTTAACTCATTACCAAATGACAAAATTTTGGACTTCCTCAAATTGAAAGCATTTGCAGACGACTAGTTGATTAAATGATTGGTTTTATGTTTCATTCAATAGAAACCATTGTAGAGAAAAAGAGAAAATTTTGGTTACTAGCATTCTCTCCATTTCCCTCAATGTTTTTAAAAAGCAGTCTCCCTCAGGATTGTTAAAGAAACGACTTTTTGGTAAAGAGTTAAGCAGGAGTGATTTTTGGACATGAAACATTTTCAAAAAGACATAGAGTAGAAAACTATTGTTACATATATATCGGAATGTGATTTCAGACTAGGTTTGCATTCACCAACCATTCTTATAAACTTTCTAATTCTTATCCTCAACAATTTTTTAATTTGAAAGTAACACAATTTCTGATTGGCTAAACCTTAAATGGTTGAGCCAATCAGAAGTTGTGTTACATTCAAATGTTGAAAATCTTGGAGAATGAGACAAAGAATGTCCTAACGAATGTTTGATGAATACAGGCCTAGACATAGATCAGACTAGAAAGCATTTATTTCAGCTATGGAGATAGATAGTGCCTATTTAGAAGACTTTTATCTTATCTGTACAGAAGTAATCGTAATAACCTGTGTGTCCTAGAAAATATTACATTCATTGCATAACCTTGTTGATTGTATTTGATAAATTCTATATGTAACCATTATGTTTTTGTTTCTTATTTTTCTTTTTGAGAAAGTTTATTCCGGAGGACTGGAGATGATGATTACAGACACCATGTATAATTCTTATCTCTCCAATATTTATCCCACCTAGATCTGTGATTTAACTCTTTACCACATCATCCAAACACACATTCCAGACTTTTAATGACCCTGAGAAAGAAGGCCTTTGAAATAGGGATGGCAACGGTTAGTAAATTTGCTAACCGGTTAACCGTTCAATCTTTCGATCGGTTAACCGGTTAACCGAACGACTATGTAAAAACATTTAGGATGAAGGTACCTGCTTGATATGTCAACATTGACAACCGGTGCGTGAGTAATGCATTCCCGTGATGTTTACTATTTCTATACTTTAGCGCAAAAGACGGCCAATCTATCGACGATCTCTCTCCCTCTCGGCAATAAAATCAATTTTCCACATTTTTTTCTATAGAGGACTAGAAATTATCAAGCCATTTTAGTGTTTCCACTATGCAAATTATTGCGTAAATCACCTAATAGAAATGAAATTCATGTAAAAAAGTTTGGTTTCACGTGAGACCTCACGTTGGAAAGAAAAAAAAAACATTATCTGCTTAACTTGAGTAAAATACCAGGATCTGAAGTTACTTGCTACCCCTTTTGATATACTATTGTCAAATCAGGCCGAAATACCTATCCATAAATTAAAACACATGAAAAAATGCTCGATGCAAGAAACACGGAAACCCATGACTGAACAAAATGTTCCTTTCGACATTGTCCGATCAGAGTCACTTCAGATCATCTTTTCAGCTTTTTAATGATTTTATGCAGTAAATTTCCATAGATATATATAAAAAAAAAACAGACTTTAGTGCTGCATCGAAAGAAAAAACTAGTGGGATCACTGCTATTTACAACTTCAAAAAATCTGCAAACAGAATCATACAGATGATGGTATGGTTATTGATCGTCAGACGAAGCGGCCATCGCTAAGTGATCGGGTGTTAACTAGCCATGGCCCAAACGTCAGGTTTAAATTTTAGACTCTCCCAAATTCAAAGCTCTACACTATACTATGATTTACGAAGATACTTACCGAAGTGATAATGAACGAACGAAGAGAAACCGCTATGCCTGCTTGAACACAGATTGGTTAACTTATAAATTTCAATCCGTCTTACGCTGATTGGTCAATCCATGCATATATTTGATTGAGGGCGGGTACTTAATGAAATAATCCAAGCAAATCAATATCGATAAGCCAGTGCCTTTGATCCAAAGAGAACACGTGTTCGATCGTTTATTATCGGAGACTGGGGACTAATTAGCGAATTAACAATGTTTGATATTGCACAGACATGTCAAACTGTATATCACACCTTCGCCACGTCTCAAATGGGGACATTGGATGTGCGTATGATGCAGTTTTGGTTGTCAGAACCGGCAAAGTTAACTTTGTATTTTTTTTTTATTATAATGATTATTTTGGTAAACTTTTGATATTATAGGCCTTTATTTGTTTCTGGTTAACCGGTTGCCAATTTCCTAACCGGTTAATCGGTCATTCGATCGGTTAACCGGTTAACCGGTTAACCGTTGCCATCCCTACTTTGAAAACATTGTGGGGAAAGGAGAAAATGCTGGTTACCAGCATTTTCTCCTTTTCCCACAATGTTTCCTACCCTTTCCAAATCAAATTTCAGTATATGATTTACTTCCATTTTGTGGCCTGCAAATGCTTTCAATTTTGACAGGTCTAAAATTTTGTAATTCGGTAAAGAGTTAAGCCTTTGCCATAATACACTGTGGCGTTTTAACGACCCTTAGTATACGAAAAAATTGTGGGATAAAGAAAAGCATTCCTGCAATAAGAGAAATTGCACAGAATATGCCATCTGATCTATTATCTACACTGTCTGATAAGGGCATTTTCTCCAACAAAAAATACCCTTAGAATAGCAAAGTTTTGGTTTTAGCAATTGGCTTAGAAATTTCATCTCACATGTTTAGCGGGACAAGGCCTAAATCTCCATGTTACAGGACTTCTACATCAGTTTGAAAATATTCTCTCTATTTATTTAATAATTTCATCCTTTTCCAAACAATCATGCGTTTTTGCGATCCTGAGTATGATGCCCTTTGAAAACATGAGTACAAAAGCTTTGCCAAGCAGCACATAAATGTCGGAAGGGGCTTGTCAGTGAAATGGGTTAAAAACTTAAAATCTAGAATGCCTGCATTGTAAAAGTCACATGCACAACTACACATCATGCAGATTAATTGTGGTATTATTGCAATGAAAACTCTAGGAGTTGTGCTAACAGGTGGACAGCCGGGGCCATTGCATAATTCAACCCTTTTGGCATTTAGAAAGTTAAAAATGCTGGTACAAGCATTTTCTCCTTTTTTCCACAATGTCCTCCTTTCTTTTAACCCTTTCCCAAACAACAAATTTTGGACCCTTCCAAACCAAAAGAGTTTGCAGACAACAATTTCAGATTTGGAGAAAATTGCAGAAAGTTCTCAAAAAGGGTAGAAAACACTGTGGGAAAAGGAGAAATTGCTCGTTACGAGCAATTTCTCCTTTTCCCACAGTGTTTTCAAAGACTTTAACTGCAGACACGTAAAAACCAGGGCTTGTTTGGGAAAGGGTTAAACATGTATTCCATTATTTCAGCCACATTTATGAACTGTCGTCTGCTTACTCTTTCAATTGTGTCGTGTGGTAACTGTTTAAGGTCAATGAAGAACGAGACTTGTGATTGGACAATCATTTAAGTCTTTACCAGAGGACAAAGTTTTGGACTTGACCAATTTCAAAGCATCTACGGACCACAAAGTAAATCTCAGTAATATGATGATTTCTGATGTTATTAGAGTAGAAAATGGTGTGGGAAAATGAGAAAATGCTAGTTACCAGCATTTTCTTCTCTTCCTACAATGTTTTCTATAGGCTTCTTTATCAGGGTCTTTTAAAGTCGAGATTGCATGGTAAAGAGTTAAGTCTTTACCAGACTATAACACTTTTAACCCATTACTGCTTAATGCCGACTTTGGAGGACCCTTAGTAAGACGCCTATAGAAAACATTGTGGGAAAAGGAGAAAATGCTGGTATCCAGCATTTTCTCCTTTTCCCACAATGTTTTCTACCTTATCAATAAAGAATTAAACCCTTTGGAGTCAGTCAAATTGTCATCTTCAAATGCTTGCACTTTGGAAAAGGATAAAATTTTGTTGTCTGGTAAAGGGTTAACAGATCCAAATTGAAAGCATTTGCAGAGAACAAATTTAACAAATTTGGAATGATCGAATTTGTCTTTGAAAGGGAAGAAACATTGTTTGAAAATGAGAAAATGCTGGTAACTCTTTACCAAACTATATAATTTCAGACCTATCCAGATTGAAAGCATTTTAGACAAAAAAATAAGTGTGAATCGAAAATTGAAATTTGCTTATGAAAGAGTACAAAACGTTGTGGGAATAAGAGAAAATGCTGGTTACCAGCATTTTCTCCTTTTCCCACAAGGGTTCCAAAAGCTTTTTTTCAATAGTTTGTTAAAGGCCAGGATTATGTGATGAAGGGTTAACCAGTATTTTCTTCTTTTCAAGATAAAAACCATCTAACAAATGATTGCTAAACAGGATTGTTTGGGAAAGGTTTCAGCACTTGTTAACTGGCTCTGTCTTGTTCGTTTGTCTTATTGTGAGAATTTTTTATCTATATCTCTAGAGAGCTTTTTTATGGTATCGAGGAACATAATTATGCATGTCTCTGAATCAATTAAACAATAACTATCTGTACTATTTGTTTTGTCATTATTATTTTTTTTTCTAAAATGTGACCCATCATGCATAAAGGGACCTTTTAGGACCTGCTAAAAGTGTCAATCCTGGTCAGAATGCACCAATTGCGCAGGCTGACCAGGGTTGACACTTTTAAAGAGTTAACCCTTTACCACACAATTCCGAGTTTTAAACAACCCCAACGAAGTATAACTTTCGAACACATCATGGTTAAAGGAGAAGAGGCTTATAACCAACATTTCCTCTTTTTCCCCACAATGTATTGTAATCTTTAAAAGATGATTCTAATCATGTAAGCTTCATTTAACTCTACCAAACAATCTCTGGTTTATACGATCCGAAGATAAAAGCCTTATGAAAACATTGTGGGAAAAGGAGAAAATGCTGGTAATCAGCATTTTCTCCTTTTCCCACAATGTTTTCTACCCTGCTGGAAACAAATTTCAAGGTATGAGTTACATTTATTTTGTTGTCTGTAAGTGCTTAAAATATGGACAAGTCTAAAATTTTGTTGTTTGAGAAAGGGATAATGGATGTCTGCAAATCCTTTGAATTTGGACCAGTTTCAGATTTTGTCTTATGGAGAAGAGTTAACCCATTACCACACAATCCCTACTTTTGAACCCCTGAGAAAGAAGCCTTTTGAAAACACTGTGGGAAAAGGAGAAAATGCTGGTAACCAGCATTTTCTCCTTTTCCCACAGTGTTTTCTACCCTTCCCAGAACAAATTTCAAATTTTCATTCACTTTTCTTTTGTCGTCTGCAAATGCTTTCAATTTGGACATGTCTAAAATTTTCTCGAGTGGTAATCAGTTAACCTTTATGTTGCCAAGTGCGTCTCGCTGACCTTTTGTGAACAGCATAGATTAAGATCAGACTGCACATTCTGTGCAGTCTGATCTTAGATCTACACTATCCGCTAAGGAGATACCTTTCCCCAAAACATACCTTTGAAATAGCAACATTTGGGTTTTTACCATCCTCGGATACCGCGGGGTCTCCCTATTTGCTACGCTACATCGACCCCTGGGACAATTGACTAATAAAACTTTGAATCAGCTGCCGAAAATCGATACGAAACGTCATGGCATACACCGACTTGCCCATCACAAAATGATGATGGAACCAATGAAAAGCCAGCATTCGGCCAGCGGTAAAGCGAGGGAAATTCAATTAATTGTCCCAGGGGTCGATGTAGCGTAGCAAATAGGGAGACCCCGGGGTATCCGAGGATGGGTTTTTACCAACAGACTGAAAGTTTTATTCTAGTTACTAGAATCTAGCAGGACAAGGGTTTAGAGGAAAACAACGGACAAATCAGATATAGCATTTAATACCAAAAAGGGCCATAACTCTCAAGTATTCATCATAATGGGGCATGCTGAGGCTAAAGACAACAGATCTCAATGACAACTGTAAAATTTCATCTGAATTAGATCAGATTTAACTTTCTACCAAACAACAAAATTTTAGACTTGTCCAAATTAAAAGCATTCACAGGTGATAAGCTTAACTAAAAAATTGAAATTAATTTTGTTTCCAGCAGGGTAGAAAACATTGTGAGAAAAGGAGAAAATCCTGGTTACCAGCATTTTCTCCTTATCCCACAATGTTTTCAAAAGGATTCTATCTCAGGATCTTAAAAACCAGGGATTGTTTAGTAAAGTGTTAACTCTGTACCCCATGATATGATTTGAGAATTTCAATAATGAATGCATTAGCAGAAGACAAAGGTGGCTCAAATGACACTATATATCTTTGATAGAATAGAAAACATCTTGGGAAAAGAAGAAAATGCTGGTTACTCAGATTTTCTCCTTTTCGCACGATGTATGTAAGAGCCTTTCTTATAGATGATGAAAGGTTAAGGCACCATCAGCGAAATCAAAGAGAGCATTTGATTAAAAAAGTAACTGATCATTTCCAAGTTGAATGCGGTTTTAATAGCTACGGTCATATCCGGCTGCCAAAAAATGGCAGGGAGGAAAGTTTGCCTCAACCAGGGCTCGTATTCACCAACCATTCTTGAGAATAATCTTAGTCTTATTCTCCAATGTTTTATAAATTTGTAAGTAACAAAACATCTGATTGGCTAAACCATTTGGTTTAGGCAATCAGAAGTTGTGTTACATACAAATGTAGAAAATTCTGGAGAATAAGACAAAGAACTTTCTTAAGAGTTGTTGGTGAATATGGGCCCAGGTATCAAACTCGCCCCCACCAGGTCATGAGTTTGATACACTAACTACTGAGCTACCCTGGTGGGCAATTAATAATTGGAAAAAAAAAAAATGGGAGCATAATTGCAAGAATCCATTACAAGGAGATATGCTGTCACTCTACATTATTAGTTGTATGGCAGGTGGCAGGGCACTTGCAGTCATGAGATTTTTCAATTTTTCAGTGGATTTCTGATTTTTTCGATAGCTGATGTGGGTCTTGTGATTTGTGCAGATCCAAGGAGAAAAAGGAGGGGGAGCACATGGCTATTGCGTATAAATAGTACCTCCACTGAGGAGAGCTCTTCCTCCAAAACTGAAGAATTCTTCCTTCAAAATGGCGGCTTCCAAGTTTGCAGAGTGTGGAAAAAAACGATCCATTTTCAGATTTTTTCCTTTAGACCTCAGTAGTATGCCTGCGCTTGGAAACTTCTTCACAGCTGTGGCAGATCATCTCGTCTTGAGGTAGCAACATGATCTACCATAAGTATGTTTCTAAATGCACTGCCAACTGACATACAAAAAATTTATTACACTGCGAAGTGTTATCATTCCAATGTGTATTCAATTGAAGTTTCCCTACATATGATGGTCTCTTGAATAAAGCATGCTTACAAAATCAAATTTCCCCTCTGGGTGCCCCAACACACTGAAAACGCTGACATCACTGAAAACTGTGTAAAGCATGGAGATTATTGCATAAAGTTGCTACATTAGACATTCATTGTCTTTTCATTTATGCATGGATTTTAACAATTTCAAGGCAAGTAAATATTCATCTTGTGATTTGTTGGCAAAAGTGAACATTGTATTAGGTGACATTTAGATATTCATTAATGTTCCATTGTATGACCTCTGATAATTCACAATTTGTTCACATGCAGGGATAGATTGTTTTAACCCATTACCACACAATCCCGAGTTTTGGCAACTTTGAAGAAAGAATGCTTTGAAAATGTTTTCGAAAAAAGTGAAAACCAGCATTTTCTACTTTTCCCATAATGTTTTCTACTCTTCACAAAACGAATTTCAAATTTTTAGTCACCTTTATGTTGTCGTCTGCAAATGCTTTCCATTTAAACAAGCCTAAAATATTATCGTTTGGTAATGAGTTAAGCCAGTGTATTTGTTTGAGAATGACAGCAGTAACAATTATTTCCAAGTGTATAACATACATGTCACATGGTGTCAGATAAAAGGGAATTTCTGCACAAAAACATAAAACTTTGAGCTTCAGATGCAGTTATCATCAGTAGAAATTCATCAGAGAACTGGACAAGATGGTCAAAAATGATTTGATTTATACCCAATGAGAAGTGTAAATGAAAGTACTATTTGGCAGGCAAAGATATTACACATTTGCACCTGCTGGAGTACCTTCAGTCTGAAGGTCTGCTCGGATGCTATTTTTGCTACTGGTCTCTACATAGATCCATGTCCATTTTATTAGCTGTAATTGGAAATTTTGTTCCATAAAGCCGTTTTTAAAGATGCGGGTAAAATCATATTAATTCCAGATACTTTTGATGAATGTTGCTGTGAAGGTATGCGGAGACCAGTAACAAAAATAGCATAGGAGCAGACCTTCGACTGTAGGTACTGATGGAGGAGATTTCGTCCCCTCCACTCTGGACCGAAATGACCTTAAAACTGTGCTTGATAATTTCCGGTCACATTGCAACCCATGAAAAAATACAAGGAGTGTGACACATTTCTGGGGGATAAAACAAAGAGATAGCAAAACGGTTGTTCAGTTTGTGAATTAACTGAAAACCAAAGCAAAAATTTGGGAATTCGGGGATCAAACAATTCCTATGATAAGGGATCAAATAATATTTGGAATTCAAGGCAAACACAAGAAAGGCTTATCTATAGGAGAAAACGAAAAACCCAAATTTAGACAGAGTAGTCAAAATGTGTAGAGCAGTAGAGATGGGCAAGAAACAAAAACACAATGCAAATAGCAATCAAACCGCTCCATCAATTCAACATAAACTAGAGCTGTCACTGAATGTGACTTAATTCCCCTGACAGCGCTTTGACAGAAACAGGCAATTACTACTATTTTGTCAAGACGGACACGCAGAGGGACACACAAACAGACAGGCTGATTCCAGTATACCCATAAAAACATTCGTTTTGAGGGGAGTGAAGACAAATCAGGTAACTGTATGAAATGTGGATCCAAAAATTTTTCATAGAAATGCCCTACCTTGGTACAGCATGTAAGAAGTACAATCATTTAAAAAAAAAAAAGTGCTTCTTTAACCCATTACCACACAATCCCTACTCTTGACGCCTCTGAGAAAGAAGACTTGAAAATACTGTGGGATAAGGAGAAAATGCTGGTAACCAGCATTTTCTCCTTTTCCCACAGTGTTTTCTACCCTTCCCAGAACAAATTTCTAATTTTCAGTCACCTTAATTTTGTCGCCTGCAAATGCTTTCAATTTGTTCAATGTGGACCAATCTAAAGTTTTCTCGTGTGGTAAAGAGTTAAGAAAGTTCATGAAAATAATGTGCACTAGGATGACACTGATAAACAACAACCATTTTTATGTGGTCAAATATCACCTCACTCATTGTGAGAAGACCAGAATTAATAAAGAGATGAATAAAGGTTTGGGTAAATCTTTGATGAAAATCCAAGAATGAACCGAAGTAATGGGATATTTAAGAAGGCAAACTGAATAAGCAATTTCGTTGAAATGATATCTCCAACTGAAAAATTTAGTTGACAGCATAACTTAAAATCTCTCCCAATCGGCCATTTTTCATCAAATGAAAAGAAACGGTATCTGCGGAATGGGTTAAAGTGCGAATGTATAAAGTTTCAAAAAATTTTGTCCAATGGTTTTGGAGATATTCTCCTGGATGGAAAGACAATGCTAAAACTATATCCCTCCGCCTTTGACAGCAGATAAAAGAAATTTTAGGAGCATTTTTCAGGTATCACAGAATATTTGGAATTGGAGAAACTTATTTCTTTATTTATGATTAAGGTAAGAAAGGAACTAGTTACATAGAAGAATGCAACACAGTTTGCAGATGAAAAATAGCCCCTTACATCCTGTCAGGTCACAGACAAGGCATTTAGTGTACCTCACAGACCTTTGTTATCCATAGAAAATAGTCTTAACTCTTTATCACACAATTCTGACTTTTAATGACCCAAAGAGAGAAAACCTTTGAAACACTGTAGGAAAAGGAGAAAATGCTGGTAACCAGCATTTTCTCCTTTTCCCACAATGTTTTCTATCCTTCCCAAAACTCATTTTTATTTTTGAGTAGCATTTATTTTGTCATCTGCAAGAGATTTAAATTTGGACTAGTCTAAAATTGGTAAAGAGTTAACAGGGACTATGGGCTGGATAGAAATTACATCAACAGAGGGGATGCTGTCTCTGTACAGATGTCTGAAACTGAAAGACAGAATAGTGTGTTTTATGATTACAAGGACGCATGTTCTTTGAGTTCAGTGCAGAATGATGATATTGCATGACACGCGTCTAATTAAATACATGTCAGTAAATGAGGATATTAGGAATAAATCATTACTAAATATGTTTGGAGAAGATGCTGAAACTATATCTCAGAAATCTAGTGTAGGCATTATTTTGGATGATGCTCAAAAAAGTATAATTTCGGAATCTTTCATGGGTGTGAAACCTGACAAATCATCGTATTACAAGGACAGTTAGAGAAATGATTTTCCAGGTCATGAATCTTGGGAACACTGGTGTTCCGCAACAGATCCCGAGTTTATAAATTTGTTTGGTTAACTTATTTTTGGGACAGTTCAGAAATCGCTAATCCAGTGTGTTTCTGTCTTTTTTCCACATGAAGAATGTGATGGTGAGCCTAAAATATTGTCGTTTGGTAATGAGTAGAGCAAGGTGAACGACTATCTTGCAACGGTTAACACATTACCTCTTACACCAGAAGGAGCGTTTGTTTCAATAAACTGAAAGCAAAACAGGAAAGGAATTAGCAAATTGCCAGAGTTTATCCCAGATAGTATTTTTCAGAAACCAAAATCTCTACCCTCTGCAACTGTTATATTAGAGAAAATACCTGACTCATCTGAGAATATGGCAAAGAAAGGAAGTTTTGAAGACAAACAACAGTCCCAGTCTCGGCAGAGTTCTGGGCCTGTATTCACCAATCATTCTTAAGAATGCTCTTTGTCTTATTCTCCATTATTTTCTACATTTGTAAGGAACACAACTTCCGATTGGCTAACCATTCGGGAATGGTTTAGCCAATCAGAAGTTGTGTTACTTACAAATGCAGAAAACCTTGGAGAATAAGACTGAAAATATTTTCAAGAATGTTTGATGAATACAGGCCCTGGATATTCAGATACCCAAGGAACTCCTACAAACAAGGACAAACTTCATTTGGAATCAGTTTATGCATTTATAGAAAGGAAAGAAAATTTAAAAAATGCAATTCAATCCCTGATCGTAAAGTAAAATACAGCTTTTCAATTTCTTCATGTGCTGGGACTCATGGTTTCTTGTGCAGAAATAGTCCCATTTGCTCTGTAACAGATTTGCCCAATTCAAAATCATTGAAATGACATCCTCTGCCAAAAAAGACCTTTACAAAATTTTAAGCCAATGCTTAACTCGGTATCATTTCCAGTTGGCCATTTTGCAACAAATAAAAAAAAAATATATCAGTTATTGTGCACACTTATAAAGTTATAAAGGATGGATGGATTGATGGACAACACTAAAACTATATCCCTCCACCATTGGCGGGGGATATTAAGAATCTGCAAGTGTTGATAATGCCCTAAATCTTTATTTGCTTAATAATATAATTCAGACATCATGTCTGTATAAAGAGCAGTTGCAGAAGATAATTCAAATCTTTTTCAAACTATGTTATTCTTTAATTTTTGGCCACAAATCCAAAGACAGGGCTTTTGAAAAAATTGTGGGAAAGGGAGAAAATGCTGGTACCCAGCATTTTCTCCTTTTCCTACAATGTTTTTCTATCCATTCCAAGACAAATCTCAACCTCTGGATCACATTTAAATTTTCATCTTCAAACTGTTCCAAAGTATATTCATCTAAAGTTCTGTCATGGGGTAAAGAGTTAGCCACACGAGTAAGAAGTCTTTTCAAACAATTTGAGAGTAGAAAATGCTGATGACCTCTGATTTCTACTCTTAGTGCTTTGATTCCAGCTCTTTCTCCTTTCCTCTCAAGGTTTTCAAAGGGTTTTTTCTTTAACCCATTACCACACAGTCCCTACTTTTGACAACCCTGAGAAAGAAGCCTTTAGAAAACCTTGTGGAAAAAGGAGAAAATGCTGGTAACCAGCATTTTCTCCCTTTCCCACAATGTTTTCTACTCTTCACAAAACAAATTTCAAATTTTCAGTCACTTTTATTTCGTCATCTGCAAATGCTTTTGATTTGGACAAGCCTAAAATTTTGTCGTTTGGTAAATGGTTAAGGTTGTTAAAACTCCTCATCACGTGGTAAAGGGTTAAAGACCCTGTGTTTCTATCTTATAATTGGACACCAAAGTCTTAAGATTATCCAATACTTCACTGTAATCATCTTCCTCTAGCCCGAGTTCCAAGTATCTATGGTGTTTTTTGATGTTCATTTTCACTGCAGCATTATACAGCTGGTCAACTACCCCACCCAGTTCACTGTTACACTGTAGGGAAGTCATCATGGGTAATTCATTGACAAACTCATTTTCTGTCCGTTTACTTGAAGTTACCTGACCACATTTATTCACGTTTTCATTAAATATGTTAGGAAATGGGAACTGAACCTGTTGCATGGACTGTAAACATGTTCTTGCAGTTTGGATATTTGGACATTTCTTATCAAGATACCTCTCTATGGTTTCATCGGCAGTTTGGCAACCAATCAGGTACTCTTGAAGTTTTCTTGGATCTGCGAGACTTTTTACCTGTTTGTCGGATATTCCCCGACACACAACAGACTGCATAAGTATTTGTGTGTTCTCATTTTTTATGTGAGGAGTAAGAGGGACCCAGGGAAAGTCTCCTTCAACATTGCAGAAGAAATCCACCAAACTCTCATTTTGTTGTAGTCCAAGGGGCATACTTGTGTTTACAGACGCAAGTTTACGACCTTGTGCATTAAACGTGTGTGTGATATCCCTCATATGATAGGATCCCATTTCCAGTCTGTACGGTAAAGAAAGTGTTTCTATTGTAGATGCAAGAATTGCACTGGTATGATATGACAGGTTTTCGTAAGATAAATATGGAAACTTAGATACTGGACCTACTGTTTTCCATAGACTTGTTGCTAGAGACAGCGGAACAAACAAGGAACTATGGGTACAGGCTTTATCATATGCAAGAGCTGAGTTAATAATCCTCGATGATCTCGCCTGTGCCGTGTTGTCCAGAGTATTTGAAGGAGTCAGGCCAAATGTCAGAATACTTTTTCCAGGATAATCCTCTTCTATGTGTTTTAGTACACCTGCACCGAGGCCTCCAAAACCATCATGTGTGTCTAACATAATTTGGAATCCTTGTAAGTGGTCACACTCCTCGACAAAACGCCGTATCCGATTTTCCCATTCACAGGTTTCCTCGTAGTTAGAGAAAATCTCATCTGCACAATTAAAGAGGTCAAAAGGTCTTAATTCATCTGAGTGACGATATTCTTCAACAACATGAACAGATCTAGGGTGGTAATGTGTTCTAAGGAAATCCGACCAGGTTGTCACAGTTGTACTCAAACTGCTGGCAGATGGGTCTTTAGTCTCCTTGGAAGCAGAATCGAATTCTTCAGTTCTCTTTCGCTTTGATGATTCAGCTTCTTCTTTATCGGCAAATTGTTCTAAAATGGAAAATGTTTACGACTAGTTGCAAGTAATATATCGTAGGTTTACTTCCAAAACCTCGTAACTACAGCTTGTAACAAGCTGTAGTTACGAGGTTTTCAAAGTCCACCAACGATATATTACCACACAAATATTATATTTTCAACCATTTATCACACAATACAGTCTTTTAACCCTTTACCAAACAACAAAATTCGAGCCTAGTCCAAATTGAAAGCATTAGTTGATGACAATTTTAATGTTGCTCAAATGGTGAATATATTGTGGGGAATAGAAGAAAATGCTAGTTACCAGCATTTCCACCTTTTTTTCACAATGTTTTCAAAACTCTTTTTTCCCAGGATTGTTCTAAGTTGGCATTGTGCAGTAAAGAGTTAAAGTAACTCTAAAAATGGCTTTTGAAAAGATCATAGAAAAAAGAGAAATGCTGGTAACAAGCATTTTCCCCTTTTCTCACAATTTTTTTCTATTTTTTCTCACAAAATTATCTACACTGTCACAGACAAATCTTATTAACCAAAGCAATAGTTAATTTATTGTCTGCAAATACTTTCAATTTGGACCAGTCTATAATTATTTTCCTTTGGTACAGAGTTATTACTGTAGGCAAAACGATTGAAAAATACCTGTAATAAGGGAAGAGAAGCTTACTTATCATCAGATTTGCTTTTCAAAGTTTTAATAATCTGTTTCCATCATTTAACCCCTTACCAAACAATCCCTACTTTTGATGACCCTGAGAAAGAAGCCTTTAGAAAACCTTGTGGGAAAAGGAGAAAATGCTGGTAACCAGCATTTTCTCCTTTTCCAACCACCCATCACAAAACAAATTTCAGATTTTCTGTCACTTTTACTTTGTTGGCTGCAAATGCTTTTAATTTGGACAAGCCTAAAATTTAGTTGTTTGGTAATGATTAAAGGCCCAGGAGTGACCAAAGGTAAAAACTGCTGGTGTTAAAATACATTTAAATTTAACTCTTTACTAAACAACAAAATTTTAGACTGGTCCAAATTGAAAGCTCACAACAAAATAATTGTAACTCAAAAATTAAAATCTGTTTCCATTTTCTGCTTTTCCTACATTGTTTTCTACCCTGTCAAGGACAATTTCCGTCATTTCAACCAAAGTTAACTCTTTACCAAACAACAAAATTTTACACTGGTCCAAATTGAAAGCATTTGCAGACATCAAATTAACCCATTACCACACAATCCCTACTTTTGACGCCCCTGTGAAAGAAGCCTTTTGAAAACACTGTGGGAAAAGGAGAAAATGCTGGTAACCAGCATTTTCTCCTTTTCCCACAGTGTTTTCTACCCTTCCCAGAACAAATTTCAATTTTTCAGTAACCTTTATTTTGTTGTCTGCAAATGCTTTCAATTTGGACCAGTCTAAAATTTTCTCGTGTGGTAAAGAGTTAAATGTTGTTAAAATGGTGATTTATTTTTTTTAATGGGTAGAAAACGTGTGAAAAGTAAAAAATGCTGCTTACCAGCATTTTCTCCTTTTCGCACAATGTTTTCAAAAGGCTTCTTTCCTAGGGTCGTTAAAAGTCAGGATTGTGTGGTAAAGAGTTAAGGGTTAATCTTGTTGTTCGGGATCATGTGGTAAAATGTTGGCAAATTCTTTCAATTCAGGCGGGTCTACAACTTTGTGGAGTTGTAATGAGTTAAACCAGAAATCTATAGATACCTTTATCAATGACATCCTCCTGTTCTGTGGCGTCATCGCTCATCTTCTCTTCCAGATTCCGAAGAAACATGTTTTTGCCCGCAGGAACCTCTCTATGCATTGTGACATCACCAAGCCATCGTATCTCATCTTCCTCTTGGTCTGTTTCATACAATGATCCGTCTTGTTTAAGAGTCTTCAAACTCCCCTGTAATTTATATTAACCCTTTACCAAACGACAAAATTTTAGACGGTTCAAATTGAAGGCATTTGCAGATGACAAAATAAACATGACTGAATAATTGAAACTTGACTTTAGAAGCATAGAAAACATTGTGAGAAAAGGAGAAAATGCTGGTTACCAGCATTTTCTACTTTTCCCACAATGCTTTTAAAAGGCTTCTTTCTCAGATTCCTGTAAACGGTTTAACCTAGGATTGTGTGGCAAAGGGTTAACCAAGCATGGCTTAGGTCAGTTTTGAGGACAGTACAGATCAAGTTCAAACTGCGCTGAATGATTCAATGTGTCTGATCTTGAAAGCATTTGCAGATGACACTTTAAATTTGGCTCATATGATAAAAATAGACATTCAAACAGTAGAATACAAAAATGTACCGAAAAACTGAGAAAATGCAGCATTTTAACTCTCTTCCATAATTTACAAACTCTATGTATTTATAGTAACAGTGTCTGATAATGAAAATTTCGTTATCCCTTGATAGACCAATGAAGTTTAAGAGGCCTATGGAAAGAGATACGACAAAACAGATTGATGAGTAAGTGCAACACTACTGTAAGTGCATATACATTGTACATACCCTTACATTAGTCTTACACTGACCCCTTGTGATGACAACAGGGCTATAAAAGAGCTCCAGATAAGCGGCAGTGATAAGTGATGGTATCTTAAATCCATTATTTCTCTTCCAAACCCTATGTTGTGGGTACTCATTAGAATCGTCTCAATGAGACGATTCTAATGAGTACCCATAACATAGGGTTTAGTGGAGAATTATTGATATTTTCTCTTTTGAAATCAAAATCACTCCCTCTATCTGGAGCTCTGTATAAAAATACCTCCATGTTTTCTTTAAAGAAAATTAATTGTGCTAACAAAGGTGGAAAATGTAAACTACAAGGTAAAAGATGAAAATGGGTTAAACCTTAAGGTCAAAAGCAACAAGACGTGGAGTGAACGTGACTTCTTTCTTTGGGTTGATTCCTTCTCGAAAGAGCACATCATGGCACACTTCCTTTGGACCTTTCAGCTCAGCTGGACTGTAGACAAAAGACGACTCCTGTATGTTCCAGAAATGGGCACCTTAAAGAATTTCAAGCAGTTAATATAAGGACAAAGAAAGTTATAACAAGACCTACAGCATTTTCTCCTTTTCCCAAATAGGAAAAGAAGAAAAAGTGGGTAACGACTAATGAGCAATGTCTGCACATGTCATATTCCTTGAAGATTCAATGTACCTGCTATGAGGCAATATTCTCCCATTATTTGGGGGATTGTAGTAATATGCCCTATAAAGTAGCAAGGGAGAAAATGGCTTTTATCTTTTCTTTTGAGGAGGAATCAGGCCTGCTTTAGTGTCAGGTTTCTCTACAGTGCTGATCATAGCTGAATGAATTGCACCAAGTACCGTTTCATTGCTTATTTCACTTTGAAATTCAAAGTAACGGTAGTCGCATAGAAAAGTAGTCCTGTTCTGTACCTACCCAGAATTTCCCAATTAGATAGAATGATGTGTATTTGTAGCATGCCATCTAGCGGGAGATAATGGTCTATCAAAAAAATATCTGGTTAGGGTTTCCCAGCCCTACCTAGAAAATGCTGCCAACCCTACACTGTTTATGCCATGATTAACCCATTACCAAACAATCCCTACTTTTGACGCCCCTGAGAAAGAAGCCTTTAGAAAACACCATGAGAAAAGAAGAAAATGCTGGTTACCAGCATTTTCTCCTTTTCCCACAGTGTTTTCTACCCTTCCCAGAACAAATTTCAATTTTTCAGTCACCTTTTTTTTATCGTCTGTAATTGCTTTTAATTTGAATATGTCTAAAATTTTGTTGTGTGGTAAAGAGTTAAACAAAAAATCTGGCAAGTGTGATTTTGGTGCATGTGAAACAGTTACTGAAAAAAAAATCCTGCCTACCCTAGATCTAACTACAACATGTCCGACTGAAACCCTAAACACAGATTACTGATATTTCTGAATGTAGGTAAAAAAGCCAGAGGTAAAAAAGCCATAGGTAAAAAGGCCATAGGTAAAAAGGCCATAGGTAAAAAAGCCAGAAGTAAAACGGTAAAAAAGCCATAGGTAATAAGGCCATAGGTAAAAAAGCCAGAGCTAATTTAGTACAAGTACATGTATATATGGTTTATTAAGAAAATACCAAATATTTTGAATATAATATTAATAGATATAAATATTTAATAAAAATACTTTATGATGAGTTAGTTGTGCATTAATTTTAACATTTATATTTGTGCATACATTTTTACATTTATTGTGTAAATTAAAAGAATTCACCATACTCTATGTAAAGCATAATGTGGTATTTAAATAAAGATTGAATTTATATTATCAAAAAGGATTGGTAACAAGAAAATTTGTTTTTAATAGAAATTATATTTGTTTATTTTCTACAATTACTTGTTGATAAATTAATTGAAACCAATAGTAGGTGCAGGAAATGCCCTATTACATAATTTAACAGTATTATTTCAAAATGTTATTGCCCAATCACGTGATTATGATTAAAACTTGGCCTTGTGAAATGACAGTTTGCACATGTTTGTAATAGTTTGTTTTTTGTATTGAAAGTTTGTTCCATGGAAACTTTGAAGTATAAGATAATGGTTTGCAATGATTGCAAACATTGTGGGAAATTGCTTCCTTTAAGCAGTTTCTCCTTTTTCCCGAAATGCTTTCTAAAGTTATCACCTGCAACTGAAAAAGTGTTAAGTATAACCGGTTTCACTTATCAAACAACTAAATTGAGACTAACATATTGAAAGAGCATGCATAAAACACATCAAGATAGGATATAAAACATTGTTCGAAAAGGAGAAATTGTCTGCTATGAGCAAGAAAAGTAAAAGGAGGCCCGTCTTAAATTGCGTTTTTTGGGAATTTGGAAAAGGGTTAAATATTGAAAATACCTGCATACAACACATCAATATACAGGGAAATGTGTGAAAAGGAAAATTTGTTTGTTATTGGCAGTTTCTCCTTTTCCTTAAAGTTTTTCAAAAATCAGTAGCTGAAGACTGGAAACAACTATTTTCAGACTCTTACATATTGAAATAATCTGCAAACAACACATCAAGATAGGATATAAAACATTGTGTGAAAAGGAAAAATTGGCTTCTCCTTTTCCCAAAATACTTCTAAGGATTTTCTGAAACAAAAAGCTTTCTCTACATCATATACTAAATTAGCTATTTTTTTCTTAATAAACCATATAATACTAAATTAGCTCTGGCTTTTTTACCTATGGTCTTATTACCTATGGCCTTTTTACCGTTTTACTTCTGGCTTTTTTACCTATGGCCTTTTCACCTATGGCCTTTTTACCTGTGGCTTTTTTACCTCTGGCTTTTTTACCGCACACCGATATTTCTTTATTAGGCCCAAGGAATTCCCCCTTTTCCACAATGTTTTCTTCACTAAAGAATTGATTTGATGGTTTGAAAAAACATTTAATTTGATGTCTGAAAATGCTTTCAATTTGGACCAGTCTAAAAATGTTTCAGCTCTGCAGAGACCTTAGATATACCCCATTGCCACACAATCCCTACTTTTCACCACCCTGAGAACGAAGCCTTGAGAAAACAGGGAGAAAACACTGTGGGAAAAGGCGAAAATGCTGGAATATATTTGTGTTGATAGATCTACGTAGAAAATTTTGTGTGAGCGTGTGGGGGGGAATAAGACGTTAATTACACAACTTGAACGGCCACTTTAACTTAGAAGCAACTGGCACCTACCCACATGATTGGCGTAGTGGCCAATCTGAAGAGTAACTGTTTCTCTGTATGACATGCTGGGATAAACCTTTTGTTCGTGGAGTATTTTATCTCAACACCGTAACAGATGAATTTTATTTGATATAAGCGATATTTCCGCATTTTCGTAAGCGGCGTACCGGAAGTATCACGTGACACCGGACAAACGAAGCACTATTTCACCGTTGTCTGATCATATTCACAGGAATTGATATTCTATAACCAAAATAAATGATAAAATATAAAAAAAAAAAAATCCGCCCCATCCATATACGTATGGGGGAGATTTTTTCCCTCATATTTTATCATTTACTTTGGTCATAGAATGTCAAATTCCTGTGATTAATTATTTCACAGACAAATGCCGTATGTCCCCCGTTTGCAAATCCTTTAAATTTGGACAAATTCACAACTGAAAAGAAAATGACATTGCAAGAAATAAAGAGGAAATTACTTTTAACACAATTAAAAAAAAAAAAAACATATCTTATAATTGTTGCTTTTGAAAAAAAAAAAAAAAAAAAAAAAAAAATCATGGACACACAAAATAAGCATTAAATGAGGTCATATTGAAATAAAGTGTCAAAGTGCCTGCTCCGATGCTATTTTTGTTACTGGTCTTTGCATAAACCTTCACATCAGCACACATTAAAAGTATCTGGAATTAGTACAATTTTACCCGCATCTTTTCAAGTGGCTCTATGCGACAAAATTACCAATGACAGCTAATGAAATGGGCATGGATCGTTAGATAAATGATTAATTTCTAGAAACATCGACATACTGTGCTGCGAAATACCAATTAAATCAATGGAAATTTACCTTTCTTTTCCAACGTAAATAAATCCAGCATAATTTGTAAACAACTAACACTGCAACTTCTGTTAAAGGTAGCCCTTCAGATTTTCGGAGGAAAATTTTATAAAAACACGAAAAAATAACCCTTTTACTCCCAAAGCATTGTAATTTTCATTTATAAAACCCAAGTAGTGGAAAACCATCCAACAACCAGTGAAATTAGAGAATTAATACAGCCCAGGTCGACATCGATGGGATACATGGTCTATTTTTTCACGAGCAACTTGCCCATTTACATACCAGAAATACACAGACGAAGCTTCAAAAATAGCGTTTAAAGAAGACATATCATGGAAAATAATTACATGTTTTTTATGTTATGGAATTTAAGCGTCATAAGTCACTTTACATTCCCACAATACTTTTTTTTATTTTTGGCGCAAAATCTAAAATAGCTTAAGAGGCTACATAGCCTTTTACGGGAATACCATAAAAAAATTTTTTTTTATACTTCTATGATTCTTAATTATAGATGATTTCTATTGTTTTTCATATAAATTTCAGTGATATACATCATTTTGACAATGTGAGCTTTCACTTCACACATCATACTTGCGCCAGGTAGACAGGTTGACCCATCACATATTATTAATTACCATTTATTGGAAAAAGATATAAAGAGTATACGTATGAACAATTCTCATTTTTCCCCATAATTATACACCGCAAAACAAATGTTTTCAGGGGTGGTTGGGTATACTTGAATAAGCCTGTTCGTCCGTCTGTGTATCCATGTGCACACTTAAAGCAATTTGGATTTTGTACAGTCTGGTTCTCTAACCGTAACAACCATTTTAAGATTTAGATATTAACTAAAATCATTTCTTTTGTATAGATTAATCATTTATCTAACGATCTATGCCCATTTTATTATCAACCTTAACAATCCCTGCCACCTCCCCTGCCTCCCCCCCCCCCCCCCCCCCAAAAAAAAAAAAAGGGAAGGAATATGTTGTTCAGAAACATCTGTGAAAAATTGATTTGAAAGTTTGAGAGAATGAGAGAATATAATTATTATAATTATTAGGAGGAAAAAAACGCAGTGCTTGCAACAAGCATTTTCTCCTGTTCCAACAATATTGCTTACTTTTTCCAGGACAGTTTCAACCATTTGACTCATTTTGAGCCATGTTTATTCTATCTTCTCCATATGCTGAGTATGGGGATGAGTCCAAAGTTTTGTCATTGTGGAAAAGCATTCACTGTAACTGTTAAAAAGGCTTTACCAGTCCACATAACCCAAGCTTTTTACGAACGTAGAACATTTTGGCCAGGACATTTTGACCACGGTTTTGGCCAGGACATTTTGGCCACAGACTTTTTGGCCGGCTGGAAGTACAAAGGAAGTTTGGCCAAATCTTTTTATTGTGATTTTGAGCTGTATGTATCATGATTTAAAACATTGTAGAAAATGAGGAAATTGCTATAGTAGTATTTGGCCTAGATAATCTAAGAAGTAATGTGATTTTATTTTACTTTTTATTTCATTGCAGTTATGTACAGATGATGAACTTATTAATTTTTTGATTGATTGGTGTTACAAATAGTTAATACTTTCAAGCCTTATTTTTCTCTAACACACTGTTCAGAACTGCTTTGATGTTGATTTAATAGCAAAATATCAATTAATTGAGCAATACATTGAAAGTTCGTAGTTAAAGTCTAAAAAATGTATGCATCTTGCTATAGAAGAATGCAAATCAAAGTCAAAGAATGTTTTTGTCAATACTGATTAAAAGTATAAACTGCATGAAATGAACATAATTTATTTTTCCTTATCTAAAATGATATACCAAAAAGCATAGGAAGTTTGTTTATTCCATTTTTCTGCACTCAAAAACAAATGGCCTAAAAGTCCTACTTCCTACTATCATCTGACCAAAACATTCATGGCCAAAACACCCTGGCCAAAACGTTCATGGCTAAAACGTCCATCCACTGCTTTTTATGACCGTGAGAAAAATAGCTTTGGAAACTGTTGTGGAAAAGAGTGAAAGTGCCGGTAACCAATCCTTTCTTCTTTTCCTTTGCTATCCTTCCTACAGAAAATTTCATTTTCGAGTCACATTCAAACTATTGTCTGCACAGGCTTTTCATCTGGGCAAGTCTCAAATTTTTGTTTGGCAAAGAGTTAACCCTTTACCAAACAATCCCTGGTTTTTACAACCCTGAGATAGAAGCCTTTTGAAACATTGTGGGAAAAGGAGAAAATGCTGGTATCAGCATTTTCTCCTTTTCCCACAATGTTTTTCTACCCTACTAGAAACAAATTTCAATTTTTGAGTTACGCTTATTTGGTCGTCTGTAAGTGATTTCAATTTGGACCAGTCTGACATTTTGTCGTTTGATAAAGGGTTAATGAAGATTCAGTATTGCGGAAAAAGGGGGAAAATAATACTGATGTAAGTGCAATATAGACCTTTCCTATTTCATGTCTGATTGATCAACTAATGTTTGCCGAATTTCACAGATAAGATTGTAACATACAAGCTTGAAATCCAGGGATCGGTGGTTTGATTTATTTAAATTATTAAATGATAATTTTTCTTTTAAAAAAATTGTTCCATTATCTGCAAATAGACAGAGACAGTCTATTTACCAAAAACTGTGATGTTATACACTTTGAAAACATTATAAGAAAAGAAGAAAATTCTGGTAATTGGCATTTTCTCCCTTTGCCACAAGGTTTTCTACCTTATCAAAGAAATGCTCAATTTTAACCACATTGAAATCATTATCTGCAAATGCTTTCAATTTGGACGTGGCTGAAATATTGTCGTCTGGTAAAGAGTTAATTTCTAAATTAGTTAGCTGTAAAGATGTGCATGTGTGATATCTTTTTGACCAATCAGACATACAGGGACCATCTGAGAACCCCCTACATGAATCAAGGGAGATCACAGCCAGTGTACTGGGTCTGGGTCAATAGTCTTCAAACATGTGACTTTATAAACTCTTTTGGACCAGTCGAAATTGAAAGCATTTGCAGAGGACAAAATAAACGTGACTCAAAAATAGATTTTTGATTTTAGGAGGGTAGAAAACATTGTAGGAAAAGGAGAAAATGCTTCTCCTTTTCCCACAATGTTTTCAAAAGGCATCTATCTCAGGGTCATTACAATTAGGGATTGTGTGGTAAAGAGTTAGAGTAGATAGGTAAACATTTCACTGATAGAAAATCTACCTGATGTGAAATTTCAGTCTTGATCAACCTACACGGTCAGTGCAGCTTGACCAGTGTCCATACTTATTGCAGTTTCTAGTGGTCCTTTCTCACATGAAGGGTCACATTTAACTCTTTACCAAATGACAAAATTTTAGACTTGTCCAAATTGAAAGCACTTGCAGATGACGAAATAAATGTGGCTCAAAAATTGAAATTTCTTTTGGGAAGGGTAGAAAACATTGTGGGAAAAGCAGAAAATGCTGGTTACCAGCATTTCTCCTTTTCCTACAATGTTCTCAAAAGGCTTCTTTGTAAGGGTCATTAAAAGTTGGGATTGTGTGGTATAGAGTTAATAAACTTTTCTTTTTTTTAATAATTCGTTGAAATTAATTTCATTGTTCATGAATAGCAAGGGCCCAAATTGAAAAAATGTAGACAAAAAACCAAACTGTAATGATGTACTTGCTGATCTTTGTCTACACTTCTTACAATATATGATTTAAGTTGGGAACTTCATAAATGAGGATAAATACATAACTTACTATTTTTTCCCTCTTACATTAACTCTTTACCACACAATCCAAACTTTTAATGACTCTGAGAAAGAAAGCCTTTGAAAACATTGTGGAAAAAGGAGAAAATGCTGGTAACCAGCATTTTCTCCTTTTCCCACAATGTTTTCTATCCTTTCCAAATTAAATTTCAGTTTTTGTTTCACATTTACTGGTATTTTTTTGTCTGCAAATGCTTTCAATTTGGACTAGTCTAAAATTTTGTCTTTTGGTAAAGAGTTAAGCTTTTTATTGAATAAAGCAAGTATAAAAAAGGTGTACTTAACCCTTTCCCAAACAAGCCCTTGTTTTTACATGTCTGCAGTACATGTCTTTTGCAAACAATGTGGGAAAAGGAGAAATTGCTCGTAACGAGCAATTTCTCCTTTTCCCACAGTGTTTTCTGCCCGTTCAGATAATTTCTGCCATTGTTATGAAAGTTAAAATTGTTGTCTACAAACTCTTTCAGTTTGGAAGAGTCTAATATTTGTCGTTTGGGAAAGGGTAAAACTCTTTACCACACAAGAAAATTTTAGACTTGTCCAAATTGAAAACATTTGCAGACGACAAAATAAAGGCGACTCAAAAATAGAAATTTGTTCTGGGAAGGGTAGAAAACATTGTGGGAAAAGAAGAAAATGCTGGTTACCAGCATTTTCTCCTTTTCCCACCATGTTTTCAAAAGGCTTCTTTCTAAGGGGCGTCAAAAGTAGGGATTGTGTGGTAATGGGTTAAATAAACATTCATGTGATATAGATATGCTTTTTTGTGTGTTAAAATGGATATACACTTTAAATACTCTAAAAACAGAAAAGATTCCGATTTGGTCAAGGCAGATTCTGTATCTGCATGCCTAGCCAAACTGGAATTCTTTTTCGGCCTAGGCAGATCTGGAATCTGTATCTAGACCAAACAAGAATTCAATTTTGGTCTAGACCAAATTAGAATTCTAGTTTGGTCTAGGCAGATTCTAGATCTACCTAGGCAGGTTCCTGATCTGCCTAGATTCCAATCTGGCCTACGACATATATCATGTTCTTTCAAGAATTTACAGAGAATAAAATATATCTGGTCATTATTGGTTTTTTTATCGTTTTTTTTTTCCCCCAACTTTAAAACTTTATTAGTTAGAACCACTAGTTCCTTTTTGCTGGTATAAGGAAAACTGCATTAGAAATTAAACAATCAAGGTTCTTCCTGAAACTACTTGAAGGCAGCCAATGCTGGGGTTTTACCCGTTGTGAACTCATGTATTTATCTAGTGATTTGTACAACTTTTTTTTTAGTTTCTGTATGTCATGAACCCTTTTACTTTCTTTCCACTTATTTTCGTCAACTTGAAATTCTGTGTAGCACTGAACGGAGATACGCCTAAAATAAGGAATAATTAATGGTCAAAGGGAGAAAACTCATACATATTGACATCACATTCTTAATGGTAGAGTTACATCCCTTATATTTGTGAACAGCATAAAACCGAAGACAAATAAACATAATTGCCGTTTGTGAAGACGACCTGTATCGAACAATTAAATGTTCGTAAAGCTGTCATTTCACTGGTATGTTTTAAGACAGGGTTGTATACGATACGATATGCTGTTACCCCTGAAAATATCGTGACAGCTGACAAGAGAAATAAAAAACAATTGCGGACGTGGTTACTATTTTATAAACAGGTGGTAGTCTCCCTTGTATTTCGACCTCCAAAATTTAAACTTGGAAGTAACAATTCGGTCATCAAGTAAGTGCTCACGCAGAATCTAGATGTAAGTTTCATAACAAAAAAATATCAACTGATAAATATAGGATAAATAAGCTTTTTTATGTTACAATTTAAAATTATAAACCAATGGGATGTTTTCGTTCAGCTAGATCTAGGTCATTGGGGTTTTTTAACAAATATCGTTAATATGGCCTGAACTGTCAAATTGCAACCATTTCTTTGATCATTGACCGAAAGAAAAACGGTACAGAAAGTAAACGCAAACCTGAATCTTCCAAGTCAATAAATGGAGATGAAAGATGTGTCTTTTCCCGATATTTTGGGTTTTGATTCCAGGTTAGATTCCATTCTTTTTCCCCCCCATTTCTTTGAGAGGGGAGGCCACTCTCTATTAATTCGAACACATAAAATTTTATGGTCAAAGGGAGAAAACTCATATTTACTAACTTAACTTTTCATGACACAGTTACTTCCCTTATATCTATGGACAGCATAAAACCGAAGACGAATAAACATCATTGCAGTTGTTGAAGACGATCTGTATCGAAAAGGAAAAAAAATGTTCGCACAGCTGTCGTTATTTCTGGTAAAGTTTAAGACAGGATTTCAGATGCTGCTACTTCTGAAAATATCATGACAGAAGACAAAACGAAGAAAAGCCAACGTGGCAGACATGGTTACTCTTTTGTAATAGGTGGTAGTCTCCCTTGTATTTCGCCACATTTGTAAACCAGGCGACCGCTGATATTCAAACTTGAAAGTAACAATTCGTTTATCAAAGTAAGAGCTCGCGCAGAATCCAAATGCATTTTTTACAAAAAAAATTCCCCACTGATGAATGCATACAATGTATGGTATAAGATGAATAAGCTTCATTATGTTGCAATATTTAAACTTATGAACCAACAACATGTTTTCGTTCAATTAGGATTTCGAGGCTATTAATAAGTATCGTTGCAATTGACTGAATTCTCAAATTCCAAACATTTCTTTGATCATTGAACGTAGTGAACAAGGGACAGATAGTGAAAGCATACAGGTCTGAATCTTCCAAGCTAATAAATGGAGATGAAAGCTGTGCCTTTCCCCCCCCCCCCCCCCCCGATTTTATTAATGTTGATCCCAGTTCAGATTCTCTCTTTCCCTCCCCTGTTTTTGGTGGAAGGGTTGCGAGAGGGGAGGTCACTCTCTATTAATTTGAACACCGAATCGCTGAGACAATAAATTGATTTAATTAAAATAACTTAATGTTCAGCATCCAGCCTTTGAGAGAAAAATGCCAGCGGGGAAACCACAACTTTACTCTTCTTGAAATTCGAATGGAATCATCGAGAAAGTTTTGAATCCTGGAAAATCGCCATTTGCAAAGTTATGAGATTTGCGGACGGCATTCAGTATCATACTCCACAGAATGTACGATCTGATTCTCTGTTTACATAGTCCGCTTGTTTTGTTGAACCCATGTAGTGTTAAAATCTATACAAGATACATTTAATGGACTGTAGAGTCTATATATTTAAACCGTCGAAAGAGGTCCACATGTAGGCGCGAAAAAACTTCAAACCGCCATATACAATAATAGTTGTCTTTGCAACCAGTGTAGGTTAAGATCAGACTGCAGAGAACGTTAAGTCTGGTCTTGATCTACACTGTCCGCTTTGCGTAGACATTCTTCAGAAGAGCAACCTTGATAATGTAACTGTTTGGGAGAAGATTCTAGACTGAACATTTCTGTTGGGTTTATTTGACGCCCTTGATAGATCTAGTTGTCAGTATAGGGGACAGCTTTAGGGCTCAATTTTGAATCTAACTCATATATTTCTACAAACCAGAAGTTTTATTTTGAACTAATTTATAAGATAACGTTTCAATATTAAGCGGTATAGATCTGTCGACATTGTCTGTAAATGAAAACATATTTTTGTTGGTAAGTGTGTGTTTATTTATCATCGTGATATCATATACTGTCTAATTTGATTTATTAATATCTGTTACTTCAGAGATATGTTACCAAATGATGCATTGTTATTCTAGTGAAATCTTACCTTAATTCCAAATTCAAATATTGGCGTTATAAATTGTCATGAAATAAAAGGGAGACTACCTAACGCCTGCTTTGACAGATAATATGTCTTACTGAATTATTTTCTGTCGGGTGGCATATGTCGATTTTAGAATAATTGAAATTAACAATTTTACCAAACGAACTGATTCAAAGTCCTTACAGCTACATGAAAAATTATCGCTTGTCAAACCGATCGTCTCTACAGACGTTACCGTGTTTATTCGTCCTCGGTTTTACGCTTGCTCTTTGCTGGCATCTTTTGTAAGGTGCACAGGCATATAAGGACCACAGGCATGAGGAGGAGGTTCCATGTCCCGCCTACTGCTTCTACCATTCAGATACTGTAGCCGCAGTCATTTAGCCCTACCGGAAAAAGCCAAAGCGAGGCTTTGGGTGGAGCCTGTCTCTTGTAGACCTATCTTTAAAGGTAACGATCTGAAACAGTCAGAAATAAGCACTGTCCTCTTCAATAAGGGAAGCAACTCTGACATTACTAATAACAAAATTTTGAATGAGTTGTCTCCCATTGACCATTGGTAGTTCATCATTCTATCGCAATGGCCTTAAATTGTGAAAGAAAATCAGTTTAGAACAAAACACCAAGCACAAGCGCAGGTAAAATGGAATAAATAAGCGAAGGAAGGGAGCAAGAAAGTAAATAAAACAATGGACAAAAAATAACGTTACATGATAATGTTTTAACAAATATCAGTTGAAACGACATGAAGGAACCGGAAATAAACAAACACATGTAAGGAAACGAGATAGATTTCCTTGATTTCTTGTGATTTGACGGGTATTTCTTGTTGTTAGTCGTACATTTCATAATCTAACACAAAAAATCGCGTGTATCTTCACATATAAACCGTAAAACAATCCACAAAATACTGGAATCATTGATGAGTTTTATTTTCACAGTGTCCGGGTTATACATATATTCGGATAAAAGTTTGGCTTTGTAGAAGAAGAGTAAAAGTTCTGTTCTTAAAACACTTCATTTAAGTTTTGAAAAATAAGTAACGCAAAAAATGGAGGAAAAGGTTGGTAAACATTTAACTATTTAGAAGATGACAAACTTTAGGCCAGCATCAAATTGGAAGCAATTTAGCAGACGACAAATCTAAAAGTTGGTCAAAAGATGACTTCTGTCCTTGATAGGATATTAAAAATGAAATGATAGGAAAAACCAGAAAATGCTGGATAATAGTATTTCATCCTAATTCTATAGTGGTTTCAAAAGAACATAGAGTTCTCAAGGATATATTTTGAAGCTGGGGACTGTGTACCTTCAGTCCGACTCTGAAGGCATGCTCCGATGCTGTTGTTGTTATTTAGTCTCTGCTATGGAGACCAAATAACAAAAACAGCATTGGAGCAAGCATGCAACCACTAGGCTTTGTATATACCTGAAGGCTGAAGGATTTCCCAGGTGTCATTTTGTAATTGGATCTCGGAGAGGAGAAACTTTTAAAAAATGGCATCGAAGCTCCCCTTTGGATCGAATGTAGGCTTTGTACATAGATCCTTTTCTTATTGACCAACAAATCTAAAGTCAGTTCTAGAACATGATATCAAACCATTCTGTCAGACTGAAGAAAACATTTTGTATGTTTTGTTTTGGCCACAGGGTTCTGAAGCATTGTCAGCCCATGGATACATGTAGATGATTTCTTTATGTGTAAAATACAATGTGGTTGGAATGATGAAAGTTGCCATAAAAAGGGTAGAAAAACCTTGTTGGAAAAGGAGAAAATGCCATTTATTATGGTGGTTTGAAAACAATGAATGTCTTCAAAAACGATGGCTTGTTGCGTACAAGATACTTAACCCCTTACCACACAATCTCTATTTTTTGACGACCCAGAGAAAGAAACCTTTAGAAAATATTGTAGGAAAAGGAGAAAATGCTGATAATCATTACCAGCATTTTCTCCTTTTCCCACAATGTTTTCTATCCCTCACAAAACAAATTTCAAATTTTAAGTCACTTTTATCTTGTCGTCTTCAAACGCTTTCGATTTGGACAAGCCTGATACATTGTTGTATAGTAATAAGTTAAATAGAAACATTTAAATTCTTTTATGGCTCAAAATGAAGTCAGATAATGAAAAGTAACCTGGCAAGCAATTACCTTTTTATCATCACCATTGTTTTGTTTTGTTGAAAAGCAGTATATTTATTGGGTTATTGGGTGATGCTCAGTGCTCATAAATAACGGTTTCATAAATGTTCAAGAAAATATGGCGGCAAGGGCCTGCCAATAAGCGTGTGAATATTTTTTACAAATCGCAAATTAAAATCTATTTGTTCTGAGTATGTACAAAGAAGTAGGTCAAATGCCAGTGCATTCAGCTACATGTACCTTTCAAAAAAAACCCTCTACCTCATGGGTGTTTTTTTTACTGATACAGTGTGTGAAAGGTTTGAAAATTTCTTTTTTTATTTCAGATTTTCAGTACAGAATTGCTTGGGGAGTTAATGGTTGTCCAGTAATTTTTGCAGCACTTAAACTTCATGAACGTTCAATAAGAAACATGTGGAGCACTGAAGAAACAGAATTCAGACGTCTACCATATTATAGAACCATTGTGAAGTCATTTATAAAGAAACAGAACCAGCTAAGATAACTAACACGTGTTGAAATTCAGTATTTTGATTCTGTAACAAAAGAACAAAATGCCTAACCCTTTACCAAACAATCTCTGGTTTGTACTACCCTGAGATAGAAGCCTTTTGAACACATTATGGGAAAAGGAGAAAAGGCTGGTTACCATCATTTTCTCCTTTTCCCACAATGTTTTCTACCCTGCTGGAAACATATTTCAGTTTTTCAATTAGGTTTTTATTTTGTCGTCTGCAAGTGCTTTCAATTTGGACCAGTCTAAAATTTTTTCGTTTGGAATAGAGTTAACTCATGATAACTGAGACTACAAAATTGTCCAGGTTAACCCTTTCACACAAAATGCTGACTTTTGATCTTCCTGGAAAAGAAGCCTTTGGAAGACGTGGAAAAAGGAGAAAATGCTGGTAACCACATATTTTCTCCTTTTCCCACAAAGTTTTCTACCCTGTCAAAGAAAATTTGCACATTTATAACCACTTTGAAATTGTCGTCTGCAAATGCTTTCAATTTGGACAAAGGCTAAAATTTTTTTGGCTGGTAAAGGGTTAAAAGGTTTTGCATTCTGTAAATTACATATAGCTTAAGTTATGAGATTCATGATTTAAAAAGCAAGAAAAACAATGATGGAAAAGGAGGAAATGCTGGTATCTAAGGTTTTTCTTCTTTTCATCGTTCAATATTTTCAAATATCAAACCTGAAGCTAAATTCAAACTGTCCTCTTCAACTGCTTTAACCCTATACCAAGCCATCCAGACTTTTAACAATTCTGATAAAGAAGGCTTCTGAAAACGTTGTTGGAAAAGAAGAAAATGCTGGTAACCAGCATGTTCTCTTTTTCCCACAGTGTTTCCTACCCTGCTGAAAACAAATTTCAATTTTTGAGTTTTGTTTATTTTGTTATCTGCAAATGCTTTCAGTTTGGACAAGTCTAGAATTTTGTTGTTTGGTGAAGAATTTAATTATGGATGACTGACATGGATTAATTCTTTACCACACAATCCCGACTTTTGACGACCCGGAGAAAGAAAACCTTTAAAAACCTTGTGGGAAAAGGACAAAATGCCGGTAACCAGCATTTTCTCCTTTTCCCACAATGTTTTCTACCCTTTCCAAATGAAATTTCAGTTTTTGAGTCATGCTTATTATGTCGTCTGCAAATGCTTGCAAGTTGGAGTAGTCCAAAATTTTGTCATCTGGTAAAGAGTTAAGATATATTGCACATTAACAATTTGTGGCTAAAGGAATATTTGAGTAGGGAAAAGGCAAATAATGACTGAAAGGAAAACAGGAAAAGTATTAGAGTAGGTATTCACTGAGGTTAATACCGGTAGTCTCTTTTAGCTCTTTACAATGAAAAAAAAATAAAGGATGGTCAAAACTGAAAGCATTTGCAGAAGATGAATCACATGGTGCACAGAGTAGAAAAGTTTTCTTTGAAAGGATAGAAAACATTGTGGGAAAATGAGAGAATGCTGCCTTTTAGACCAGTACATATTGAAATCATTTGCAGACAACAAATTAAATGTCAACCTGATGTTGAGATATGTCTTGGAATGGATAGAAAAGATTGTGAGAAAAGCAGAAAATGCTAATTACCAGCGTTTCTCTCCCTTTTCCTCAATATTTTCTAAAGCCTTCATCCTCAGGGTTAATAAATCAGGATTATGTGGTAAAAGTTTAATACCTGCTGGTACAATTGATTGTTTTGATTGTATGGTGTTTAGAGCCACTTTCAGTATTATTTCAGTTATGTCACAGTGGCCAGTTCACCTATTCATGCTTTCCTGGAGTCTCTTTTATCAGTATTCCAAACAGTTTTCTTTTCCAAACCACTGGCTGCTTTCACACATAACCATTGCCAGGACAATAGCCAGTGTTGGGAAAATGATGATTCCTGTGGCAATGACTATCAGCAATCCCCTAAAAGAAATTGGTCGAGCCAGGGATCGAGCCCACGACCTTTTGTTCCCAAAGTCCTGCGTGCTACCAAATGAGCTACCAGGGCTTGGCTTTCCTTAGGTATAAAGTTTTTGAAAAGATTATGGGAAAAGAGGAAAATGTAGATGACCTACATGTTGTTTTTCCCCAAGTTTTTTTTTAACAACTCAAAACAGTAACCATCCCTTGACCTATATTTGTTAGTTGCAAATGCTTTCAGCATTGTTTATTAAAGTATTAGCTTCAGGAAATAGTGAGACTGTAAACGCTGATTCAAATTTTTTAAACTTTACCAAACTGCATAATTTTAGACTTGTCCAAAATGAAAGCTTTTGCAGACAAGAAAATAAATGTAACTCAAAAATTGAAATTTGTTTTCAGCAGGGTAGCAAACATTGTGGGAAAAGGAGAAAATACTGGTTATCAGCATTTTCTCCTTTTCTTATAACGTTTTAAAACTGCTTCTTTCGCAGGGTTGTTAAAAGTTGGGATTTTGTGGTAAAGGTTTAAACAGGAATATGAATTAACTGACTTCACTTTGTTTTAATGATAATTCTTAACCCTTTACTGTACAATCCCTGGTTTTTATGACCCTGAGGGAGAAGCCTTTTGAAAACATTGTGGGAAAAGGAGAAAATGCTGATAACCAGCATTTTCTCCTTTTCCCACAATGTTTTCTACCCTGCTAGAAACAAATTTCAAATTTCCAGTTACAGTTATATTGTCATCTGCAAGTGCTTTCAATTTGGACCAGTCTAAAATTCTGTTGTTGGTAAAGAGTAATTACACCCAGAGAACTGAATATTTTTGTAAAATACATGTATATATACATGTTTATGCACAGAACTGCATTGTTAAATAAATAAGGTTCATTTTATGAATTTCTATCTTTTTATCTTGTCATTCCTTTTACCCCATTCCACACAATCCTGAGTTTTAACAACCTCAAGTAGAGAAGGCTTTTGAAAACTTTGTAGGCTTTCTAAAACATTGTAGGAAAAGAAAAAAATGTTGGTAACCAGACAAGACGCCTTTGAAGAAAGAGAAGGCTTTTTAACCCTTTACCACTCAATAACAACTTTTAACACCCCTTGAGGAAGAAGCCTTTTGAAAGCACTGTGGGAAAAGGAGAAAATGCTGGTAACCAGTGTTTTCTCTTTTTTCCACAGTGTTTTCTACCCTATCAGGATCAAATTTCATTATTTGAGTCACATTTAAATTGTTGTCTGCGAATACTTTCAAGTTGGGCAAGGTCAAAACTTTGCCATCTGGGAAAGAGTTGAAATATTGGAGATTTTTGAAAACATTGTGGGGAAAAGAAGAAATGCTGGTGACCAGAAGAGAAGTCTTTCAGATAAAGAGATGGCTTTTGAAAACATTGTTGGAAAAGAAGAAAACGCTTGTGACCGAAAAGGAGAATTCTTCTTCTGAGAAATCGACAGCTTTTGAAAACATTGTGGGAAAAGATGAAAATGCTCTGTAGCTCAGCTGGTAACAACGTTTGAGCAAGCATGTTGCTGGTACAAAATTCCAGCATGCCAATTTCTCTCAGAGAATTTATGATAGTCATTGCAACAGGATACATTCCTATCTTGCTTCTGAATAATCCTTGATGGTTATGTGGGAAAGCAGCCAATGACTTAGGAACACCATAGTGAGAAGTGCTGGAAAAGAAATGCTGGGAGAGCATGTATAGCTGAAGTGGTTGCAGCTGTGATGTCATTGAAAATATTTGAATGGTATCAACTCTTAGGCTGTTAAGTGCAACTCAAGGACCTTTTGCAGACTGTGTTGATCAAGATCAGACTGCACAGAACAAATAGTCTGATCTTTGATCTACAATGTCCTATAAGGGGATGTTTGATCCTGAAAAAAATACCTTTGAAATAGCCAAATTTTGGTTTTTACTATCAGATTGAATTTTTCATCTCAGTTACTTAGTAGGACAAGGGTTGAATTTTAAACAAACAAATCGATTAGACTATAAAAGTTCTGTACTATTTAGTATTAGTAACATTTACAGATAATGTTTGATCAAAAGTTTCTCAAAAGAAGGACTTTGTGCAGGATATGAAATTATTGTGGCAAAAGGAAAATAGCATGCAACCAGAAGTTTTCCTCAAGATTCTCATTATGTTTTCCAAAAGCCTAAACAGTGTCCCTAAGTATCGGTACTGTCTTGTAAAGGGTTAAATTGCACAATAATTATTTGATTAAAATGTATAAGAAAGAGTCATATACAAGCATACTGTTTGACAAAATTTTTCATTGATTTGAATAAGCCACTGTGTAGTCTACATAATTATGTGCAGATATGATTTTCCTTGATTCATATATGACGAAAAAAAAAAATAAAAAAAATAAATAGCCCTTTTTCTTAATTAGATACAGTTTAATTACAATATCGAATTATATCTTTTATTAATCAACCCAATAAATGATGCCCATAGACTCGTACTGCAGAACTATCGCAGCTGGGATTTTTAAAAAAAATTATGGTCTAGGGGAGAAAACTCGTACTTTCTAGAGTAAGAGTAAAGCAAGAGTAGTCTCCCTTATAATGATCCGCCCTTCATCATTTTTCCTAGACGCTTGACGGATCAAAGTACTTAACACAACACTAGGAAAAAAGGTTACGTGCATGTAACGTTTTTAATCTGTTTTTGATGAAGATTTCAATTAATTTTAACAAAAGAGTGTCATTGATATTGATTTTAATACAAAACGCTAGAATCTAAGTTTTGAATAAGATTATTTCCTGCTTTTTCTACTTGAAAGTCGATTGGGATCACCGAGAAGGTTTTTAATCTTTGAAAATCGCCATGAGGTTTGCGGACGGCATAGTTTAAAATGACGCTTCACAGAATGTACGATCTGACTCTGAGTCTACACAATTAACCTGTTTCGTAAACCTTTCAGTGCAAAATAAATAAATTCAAATTCCAGCGGTCGGCTCTAAACACATTCTATTGAAACTCACAAAGATTTTGTTTGTATAGGTTTGACTACACCAGTGGATGACATAGATCAAAGATCAGACTGCACCTTCTGTGCATCTTGATTTATGCCGCCCGCAAAAGTCTCTGCTTTGGCCTATGGCGCCGAAAGGGTTAAGCCTTTTTGGATAGAGTTAAAATCTTTATCAGATAGGTAGTTCCGGTACACTGTTCAAATCGTCGACAGAGGCTCGATGTCTTAAGGCGCGTAAAAACGAAAACTTCAAAGTGCCATATACACTCAAAGTTGCCTTTACAGTCTGTGTAGATCATGATCAGACTGCACAAAACGTGCAGTCTGACCTTTGATCTGCACCCTCCACTTTCCTCAGACTTTCTGCACAATTTTATGCAACTTTAAAACCTTAATTGTTCGGAAAGTTTTTTTTAAACTGAAGTTATCTCTTGTTTATTTGGCGCTCTATGGGTTTGTAACGGGAATGGTTTGATATTCATTGGGATTTATTTTAACTAGACATCATCTCCCTACATTAAGCCAATTTATGTTTTGAATTTGAGCTATAAAATGACCTACCATATTTAGCGATATATGTCGATATCGTCATTGAATGAAAACATAGCTAGTTTTGTTTGTAACTTTGCTTTAAGTTATCGTAGTGGTTATCATTAATTCATTAATTTCATGTACTGAATATCTATTACCTCAATGATATCTGTTACAAAATATTGCATTTTTATTGTAGCGCGATCTTACAATGAATTCCAAATTCAAATATTGGGGGTTATAATTAACATGAAATAAACGGGAGACTACCTGCCGCCTGTTAAGAAAAATAATAAGTTTGACTGATTTTGTCTGGTGGCATGTCGTTTTTAGAACGGTTAAAATTAACAAGTTGACCACATAAACTGGTTGATATCCGTTACACCTAGATGAAAATTTATCGTTTGTCCAACGGATCGTCTCTACAGTCGTTACCGTTTTTATTCGTCCTCGGTTTTATGCTTGCTCTTGGCTGGCATTTTTTGTAAGGTGCACAGGCATATAAGGACCAGAGACAGAAAGAGGAGGTTCCATGTCCCGCCTACTGCACGTACTATGCACATACTATAGCCGCAGTAATATAGCACCTCCGGAAGTAGCCAAAGCGAGGCTTTGGGCGGAGTCTTTGTTTTGTAGGCGTACCATTCAATGGTATGCACGTACTCACAACGCGAAGCAGTCAGAAATAAGCCCTTTCCTCTCCAATAAGGGAGGCAACTGTAGCATTACTAATTTCAAAATTTTGTACGAGTTGTTTCCCTTGGACCATTAGTCGTTCATCATTCTCTTGCAAGACCCATATATTTTGAATGAATATCAGCCCGGAATAAAAAGCAAAGCAAAAGTGCAGATAAAATGGACTGAAATAAGCGATAGTAGCAATAAATTAAACAAACTGAGGAGAAAAAGCAATGTAAATTGGTGTTACAAACAAAAATTGATGCGAAAGGAACAAACCGGAAATAGCAAATAAGCTTGGTAGAGAAGATATGACACTAGTTCCATGATTTCTTTACGATTCTACGGGTGCCGATGGTTGTTAGTCGTTTGTTTCTTTTTTTAAAGTAAACACGTGTATATCTTTGCAAATGAACCATATCAAACTCAAAGGCAATAAAACAGTAAACATGAACGAGATTCATCTGTTCAATATCCGGATTGTAGATATATTCGGATAAAAGTTTGAATTGTTAGAAGAATTTGAAATTTATTCAATACAACACTTTACGTTAGTTGAATAGCATAATTGAGAGAGGCTAGTATAAATACAGTTGTAAAAACTTGTTTCTATCGAATGGCAGTCATTTGAACACCCTGAAATTTCGATACCCAGTCATTTCGACACATTTTGGTTATTTCAATTCCCGGTGGAAAAATGTTTGCAAACTTTGGTCATATCGACTTCTTATTTTTTAAAGCACTTTTTAAACTCGACTTTTTATTATCAAGTTACTTCAATTTTTTTTAAAGATGTTATATCAGTGTAATTTTGTGTTGGTGTGTGACCGAAACATGTTTTTAAATCTTTATTCAAGGGGAATTACTCCGAGTATTGGTAGATTTGTACAATTTTATGTATTCTACTCAGCCTTCTTAATAAATAGATTAATATGCAGAATAATATTTATCACACCTTCACCTGTCTTTAACTGTGTTTGACTTCACATTTTTATCGATCGGAATGGATCATAATTAATGAAAATCCTACTAAATATAACAAATGCCCAGACTAGACCACCTAAAAAAAGATTAAGAAAACATAATTTTATATCCTTCACACATTCAAGATAAAAATGTATCTACATACAGTACGTCCATTTTACCGAATCTGTAATTTACAGAAACCCTTTTACATCCAGCACAGCGGAGTTTTTTTGTCATGCAGTGAGGTAACCTTTGAAAGCATTGTGTCAGTGAGAGTTTTTAATAAGAGCAAACTGCAATGCAGACTTTTTGAGCCACTTGGACCACATGGCAAACGATAAGTTAAAGAATGTTTGATTAATAATTGAGTTCTTCTAAAACCCTTTACCACACAATCCCAACTTTTAACAACCCTGAAAAAGAAGCATTTTGAAAACATTTTGGGAAAAGGAGAAAATGCTGGTAACTACAAACTACTTCTACATAAACTACCAAAAATGAGAAATTTTTGTACCCCCCACAAAATGAATGTTTTTGGGGTTGTACTTGAATCATCCGCTTTGTCTGTGTATCTGTCTGTGTGTCTGTCCATCTGAGTACAAAATACCAGTAATTTTGTGTCCCAAACTCCTCCTACAGTTTTCCTTCAAGTGTATTGAAACTTTGCACATATATTAATCATAATTATATCAAAGATTTGCAAGATGCACTTTTCAAGTGTCGATCAACTCTTCCTAGTTGGAGAATTATCTCCCCTTGAATTTGACACTTTTTTTCTGGCAAAGGGCTGGCAGGGGTATTAAGTTACATTAAGTCACAGCTCTAGTTCAACTTGCTGAAATAAAAAGGAATTGCAGACAACAAATGAAATGTAGTTCAAGCAATGAGATTTGTCTCTGACAGTCAAAAACATATTGGGAATGTAATTCAAAAATAGGTTAAGTGTTTGATAGAAAAAATTATTTGTTGGAAAAGGAGAAAATGCTAGTTCCCAATATTTTCTCATTTCCACATTATTTTCAAAGTACATTTTTCCTGGAGGTAATCAAGGGTTAATGAACTTTTCTTTCCATCTTTGTAGTGTAAATATGGAAGGGAGGTGCAAAACGCAGAAACTAGTTTACCTCGTTGGAGAAGAGAGAAATCAAAAACCATAATATTTTTCGGGAAGAAGTTGTGAAGTATTTAACAAAAAAGTGGGGCAAGAGTTCTCCACCATCCACACTCAGTGTTTTTTTTTTAAAAAAAAACAAAGAGAAATGGACCAGTCGTTTTGAAGATTACAGGGTTCAGACTAGCACACCAAAACACATGAACCTGGATGAGAGCCTTTATTGTTGGTACTCAGACTTAAGTTCAAGAAATATTATTGTAAGTGGTAATATGCTTGTCAAAAGGGCGAAGAAACTTGGCTGTGAGCTTGGAATTCAGGATTTATCTTATTCCAATGGATGGCCGGCCAGATTTAAGAAATGCCATAGTATAAGAGCATGCAAACCTAAATGTAAGAATGTTTTTCAAGTCCAATCCAAGTTTTTACTGGTTTTAATTCTTTATCTCGACCAAATTCCTGTTGACTTTTTTTTTCACCAGCAATTTCTCCTTTTCTCACACTGTTTTGTACTCTTTACAAAACAAATTTCAAATTTTTAGTCACCTTTATTTTGTCATCTGCAAATGCTTTTGATTTCGACATACCTAAAATATTGTCGTTTGGTAATGAGTTAATTCTTTATTTCGACCAAATTCCTGTTGATTTTACAAGATAGGCCTTTCCTATTTCTTTACTCAAAAAACTTTTCTTCAGTGTTGTTAAAACATGGGATTGTTTAAAGTGCAGCCTGGGTTCAGTCCAATCATTTTCTCTTTTTTTATATCATGACATTACTTTGTCAAAAATGGGCATCATTAAAAAAAGGGGGGGGGGATAAAATAAATCGAACTGTAATTAGGCTGTGTAAAAGGTTAGATGTAAAACCAAATTTGTCACACTTAATAGTAATAATTAGCTGACGAAAGAGTTGCCTCTGAAAAAGTAAACTGACCGTTCGATCAATACTGTAGCAAAACAAATGATTGCCAAGTGCAGGGAAAACGTAAATGATAATTACTGCAACTAAGAATTGAATTGTCTGTACTTTTTCTCTTTCATATTTTCTGTTCTTCCCATGTGGTATGGCATCTGATTTTTAGATATAACTCTTTACAAAACGACCAAATTATGGACTAAACCAAGCTAAAAGCATTTACAGGCGTACATACACAACTAACTACATTTGCTCAAATGATAGTTTTCTTTCTCTGATATTATAGGAATATTGTGGGAAAAAGAAGCAAAGGCTGTTTACCAGTATTTTCTCATTATCCAGCAATGTTTTCAAAAACTTCTTTCATAGTTATTAAAGCTTGGGATCGCAGCACTTGTTCCTTTAGAATGACCATATTTTTAACGCAATTTTTGTTTTATAAGATTTAATAAATATATTTCATAGCTATATATTTTTGTATATGTAATATCTTCCAATCAATTGTGTTATCCTTTATTTTACCTTTATCTTCTTTAGTTCAACAGATCTATTGGACTACTCATTATGGCCTATTGAATTCCGTGAATTCTGAAAGATTTCTTGAAACAAATGGTAACTGCAAAATTATTTTTTCGCCGTGGTTTTACCCATTTTGCTGCATCTTTGCAGCAACTTTTGTACTTGTTCTATAAGAGAAACAAAATATATATTTCCATTGCGTACTTTCTATTCCATTGCGCCCATTGCTCCATAATATTTCCTTTGAGTACTTAGGCCGACTTACTACTCAGGCTCATGTAGATGCTTGATATTTGAAGCATTATTTTTCATTATTATATTATGATATGGAGCTCAAAGCTCGTGCATCACTAACACTTTTTGATGTATGATACATGCCGAATGCAAGAATTTCACAATTGCTATTTTACACAAAGCCGATTAAATGGTAATCGAAAGTAGACAGGCAATCGTCTACATGACACTGAACGGTGTAAGGGTAAATTTTATGGCTTGATCTGAAAATGGCAAGGAGAGGCATCCTACTGTCCAGAACAGTGTTGGTTCGTGATGGAAACATTGAAAAATCTTTTGAATTATTGAATAGGTAACCGGCGATTTGTTCAATTTACTTTACGTGAAAGTTTTATGCTGTCAGCGAGTATTTCACCCATGTTAATTCGTCCCGCATCTTATTCGGCCCAGGCCCTGTTAACCCATTAATAGAACAGAAGTTTAAAAGTGTCAGTTTTTCTATTTCATTTTTTTTTTTTTTTGGTGGAGGGGGGGGGGAATGAGATTTATCATTATCAGGCGATATACACTTTCATTCTGAAGGGTACCTTCAGTCTGAGCACAGGAATTTCGGTCCATAGAAATACTGAAACGCAGGAAACGCTGAAACGCAAAGTAATTACCGAAACGCACTAACAGTATTGGTTTTTTATTGATTACTTTTACCTGTAGGCAAATGCCGAAACGCAGTTATGAAATTGGGTTTCTATTCAAATTCAAACATTGTTTTATTTCTGTATATTATTGAATATTCAGCAATATTTTTTTCATTATATACACAGGTTTTTGTTATACTTGTGGAAAAAGGGAAAAATACTTGAATCTGGTGCAGCAAGCAGGTAACATATTAACTGATTACCAGACAACAAAATTTTAAACTTGTCCAAACTGAATGAAGTTGCAGACGGCAGGGTAGAAAACGTAGAAATGAAATTAGATACTGAAACGCAGAACTTTGTGTTTAACAAAATACAATTAACCGAAACGCACTGTAAATAAATACCGAAACGCACCTGTACTTGCCCAAGAAAGAAATGAAATCAAATACTGAAACGCACAACAATTGGTGTCTATCGGTCTTACTTATATATCTGTTCAGTCCAGGATCGAAAAATTCCGCTTTTAGCAATTTTTATTAAAATCGGACGTTCAGAAATAATTTCTTACATATTGAAATACCATATATATTACACATTGGATGTTTGTTTCTTATTAATCTGTGCTGATTGGTATATGACGAAAGTGCACAATGTAATTAAATGTTTTTGTTACATTTACTTTTGATTGTTTGCTTGATTGTTTATAATCACGTTTAAATAAAAGTTGGTAACTATTGAATCGTTTTTGGAATTTCATTTTTATTTAACGAGTCAACCTATTTCAAAGACCTTGTTTTAAGCACATTCTGCCATTTCAACAAGGCTTTTCTCCCATTTAACTCTTTCTCAAACAAGCCCTGGTTTTTACGTGTCTGTAGTACAAGACTATAGAAAACACTGAGGGAAAAGGGAGAAATTGCTCGTAACGAGCAATTTCCCCTTTTCCCACACTGTTTTCTACCCTGCTAGAAACAAATTTAAATTTTTGAATTACATTTATTTTGTCATCTGCAAATGCTTTCAGTTTGGACCAGTCTAAAATTTTGTCGTTTGGTAAAGAGTTAATGCAATGGAGTCGTAAAAACTTTGCAATGTGTGGAAAAGGGTTAAAATTGGGTGTTGCGGGATAATCGAAACCAAACTATTATTTCTGCATTTTATTCAATTTTATAATAGTTTTAGGGAAACTTAATTGGGAACTTTGATGACCTAGGAATGTTTCCGAAAAAGGATGGAAAAAATAACAAAGTATACAACAAGCGATATATAGGAGACTTTCGAGTTACATGTTGGTCCTGAAAAGGACCGTTTTTTACTTGTGGACGATGACTGGACTCAGGCACTGAAGAAGACCAATCGTATCCGAAAGAAATACTTCCGTATACCACATGTTGTACTGGCCTCAGTCGGGTAGGACAGATGTACCAAGTCTTTATCGTAGTCTCTTGGGCAGTGAATGTCGTTGAACTTGACTAAGTTTTTGCCGTATTTCTCACTGAGTAGTTTATTGACTCTCTTTCTGTCTCTGTCGAATTTGGATTTTGTAAGCCCAGGTGGATTGCTCTTAGAAAAGTCTGCTCTCGGCAAAATCTCAGAGATGAACACTTGGCGTACCCCGGCATCTTCAAATTCTGTCACCAACGCGCATATTCGGTCGAATATCTCTTCTGGAACCGAGTTGGGACTTATGTCATTACCGCCGATGGACAGGAAGATGATGTCGGTTTCTGCTGCCTTCATCTTATGTTTCATAGTATCGGTGAGTCTGTCAAGTCGCAAACCACCTTGATGTACAAAGATGGATTCGCCTGGGACACGGATATCGCCATTGAAGAATTTGTCGAGTCTCTTGATGTAGGAATCGCCAAAAAGACCAAATCTAGCCATATTGCTTTATCGAAGATTGAAAATGATATGAAAAACATGCTTATAGTAAATAATCAAATCCCGTAAAGATGTACTCTAGTTTTTCGCAAGTCAAACCCTTTTTGTTTTGTTAATTGGCCTGTTTCTTTAGTGTCAGTGTGTCTTTTGTGTCTTTTTTAATTAGTTAGGTTAAAAGTCTTATGTTCTTGTTTGATGTTCTGTTGTACAGAAAAGATCAAAACCTTTCACCCTTTCCCAAACAAGCTCTTGTTTTTACGTATCTGCAATAAAAGTCTTTTGAATACGCTGTGGGAAAAGAAGAAACTGTTCTTTACGAGCATTTTCTCCTTTTCCCACAGTGTTTTTTCTGGTCACCAGCATTTTTGCCCCTCCACAATGTTTCAAAAGGCCTATTTCCCTGTAGCAGGAATATATTGCTTAAAAATATCAAAATTGTTCAAGAGAATAAGACCGAAGGCAAAAGATGAAAATAGATAAAGTTGAAAGCGTTGTGAAAATGGGGGAAGACGCTGGTTACCAGCATCCTCTCCCCTTTCCAGAATGTTTCAAAAGGCCTATTTCTCTGTATCAAGAGTATTTTGCTTATACATATCCAAAATTGTTCAAGAAAATAAGACCGAAGGCAAAAGATGAAAATTTATAAAGTTGAAAGCATTGTGAGAATGGGAGAAGATGATAATATTAAGTTTTATTTTAACCCTTTCCAAAACGACAAACTTTTGGACTAGACTTAATTGAAAGCATTTGCAGACGACAATTCAACTCTTGCTGAAAAGATGATTTCTGTCTATCATAGCGTAGGAAACATTGTGGGAAAAGGAGAAAATACTGGTAACCAGCATTTTCTCCTTGTCCCACAATGTTTTCAAAAGGCTACTATTCCAGATCCGTAAAAACCAGGGATTGTTTGGGAAAGGGTTAAATGAGTTACGATGAAAAAAAAACAACTAACCAAACAACAACAACAAAACAAAATGTTTATACAATTTAGACGTCTTAATAATTTGCAGCGATTATTGCATACATCTACACAATATGTAATCGCTTTGTATATTTAATGTATTTATGCTATTTTACTTTTAATCCTAATATCCCTTATACATGTGTACAATTGTTGAGTATATTACCGTATGTTATATTTGAAAAGTTAACAATTACATTTTCATGGATAAATGAATAAATAATAATGATGATAATAATTTTCGTATATCTGCACATTTTGTTATCCTTTCTATTTGAAATAATTGTGATATTTTATTTTTAAAATTACTATGATTTCATGTACATGTTTTCAATTGATTGAATATATTATATCAAATTTGACAATGTTTACAATTTGTGTTATCCTGTTGTATTTAATGTATCTGTGATATTCTACTTTTAAAATTACTAAGATTTGATATACATGTGTTCAATATTGTTCGAATATATTCTGTTATATGTTATGTGAAATTTTTAAATAGATGATAAATAATTATATACTGAGCTTCTTTCTTTCGCTATTTATCCTTTATCATATTGTCAGTTGTGATTTCTTACTCTTCGAATCGTTCTTAAAAATTGGTAAACATTGGGGAGTTTCAGAAGTAGATCTGCTTTTTCAGTTATCTGTGCGGTTTAACCCTTTCCCACACAGTACCAACTTTTCAGGACTCGGAGATATTGAGGAAAACGTTGTGGAAAAAGCAGAAATTGCTTATGACAAGCAATTTCTTCTCACATTGCTTTCTTCCCTATGTGATACTTATGTTTTAACTAAATCAAACTTTCAGTAATCAGTATCTCCGTGCGTTTCAGTTTTTCGAGTGTTTAATATATCAACGTGCGTTTCAGTTTTCGTGTGTTTAATACATGTATCAACGTGCGTTTCAGTTTTTCTAGTGTTTAATACATGTATCAACGTGCGTTTCAGATTTTGGTAAAAGCCGGTAACTGTTTGTGCGTGCGTTTCAGTAATCAATATCACCGTGCGTTTTGGTTTTCGTGTGTTTAATACATGTATCAACGTGCGTTTCAGCTTTTCGGGTGTTTAACCCATTACCACTCAGTCCCTACTTTTGACGCCCCTGAGAAAGAAGCCTTTTGAAAACACTGTGGGAAAAGGAGAAAATGCTGGTAACCAGCATTTTCTCCTTTTCCCACAGTGTTTACTACCCTTCCCAGAACAAATTTTTATTTTTCAGTCACCTTTATTTTGTCGTCTGCAAATGCTTTCAATTTGGACCAGTCCAAAATTTTCTCGTGTGGTAAAGAGTTAATACATGTATCAACGTGCGCTTCAGTTTTTGGTAAAAGTCGGTAACTGTTTGTGCGTGCGTTTCAGTAATCAATATCACCGTGCGTTTCAGTTTTTCGGGTGTTTAATACATGTATCAACGTGCGTTTCAGTTTTCGTGTGTTTAATACATGTATCAACGTGCGTTTCAGTTTTTCGAGTGTTTAATACATGTATCAACGTGCGTTTCAGTTTTTGGTAAAAGTCGGTAACTGTTTGTGCGTGCATTTCAGTAATCAATATCACCGTGCGTTTCGGTTTTCGTGTGTTTAATACATGTATCAACGTGCGTTTCAGTTTTTCTAGTGTTTAATACATGTATCAACGTGCGTTTCAGATTTTGGTAAAAGCCGGTAACTGTTTGTGCGTGCGTTTCAGTAATCAATATCACCGTGCGTTTCAGTTTTTCGGGTGTTTAATACATGTATCAACGTGCGTTTCAGTTTTTCGAGTGTTTAATACATGTATCAACGTGCGTTTCAGTTTTTCTAGTGTTTAATACATATACCAACGTGCGTTTCAGTTTTTGGTAAAAGCCGGTAACTGTTTGTGCGTGCGTTTCAGTAATCAATATCACCGTGCGTTTCAGTTTTTCGGGTGTTTACATGTATCAACGTGCGTTTCAGTTTTTCGAGTGTTTAATACATGTATCAACGTGCGTTTCAGTTTTTGGTAAAAGTCGGTAACTGTTTGTGCGTGCATTTCAGTAATCAATATCACCGTGCGTTTCGGTTTTCGTGTGTTTAATACATGTATCAACGTGCGTTTCGGTTTTCGGTTGTTTAATACATGTATCAACGTGCGTTTCAGTTTTTGGTAAAAGTCGGTAACTGTGCGTGCATTTCAGTAATCAGTATCTCCGTGCGTTTCAGTTTTTCGTAAAAGTCGGTAACTGTTTGTGCGTGCGTTTCACTATTCATTATCACCGTGCGTTTCGGTTTTCGTGTGTTTAATACATGTATCAACGTGCGTTTCAGCTTTTCGGGTGTTTAATACATGTATCAACGTGCGCTTCAGTTTTTGGTAAAAGTCGGTAACTGTTTGTGCGTGCGTTTCAGTAATCAATATCACCGTGCGTTTCGGTTTTCGTGTGTTTAATACATGTATCAACGTGCGTTTCAGTTTTTGGTAGAAGTCGGTATCACCGTGCGTTTCGGTTTTCGTGTGTTTAAGTATTCAATATCACCGCGCGTTCCGATTTTAGGGTGTTTAATACAGGTATCAACGTGCGTTTTGGTTTTTTGTAAAAGTCAGTATCACCGTGCGTTTCGGTTTTCATGGGTTTAATACATGTATCAACGTGCGTTTCAGTTTTTGGTTTCTGATTTGAATTTGTCAATCACACCCACACACAAACTAAATGAAATAAGTAAACAAAAGTAAGTCATCCGAAAAGAAAGAATTAAAGCTTTAGATCAGTAAGCCTCGGCGAATCTAATAACTGTCGGTGGGTTTTGTACAATGTCTCCGTGCGTTTCGGTTTTCGTCTACTTAGGTATACGTGCGTTTCAACAACAACAATGGTGAAAAAGAACATGATACAGATCATAACATTTAATTAACTTTAAATCAAAATACACAAATTTTTATTGCATTTATACGGTATGCTATTAACTGATTACTTTTTGCGTGCGTTTCGGTAATTACTTTGCGTTTCAGCGTTTCCTGCGTTTCGGTATTTCTATGGACCCCAGGAATTTGACATTCTAAAACTAAAGTAAATGATAAAATTTGAAAAAAATATCTCCCCAATACTGTATAATATAAACACAAGGAATGCAATGTCTTGATTGCTGGCGCCAGCACAAAACAGCCTTTCCCACCCAAAATCACCCACGAAACAAACCTTGATAATAAGTTCCTTTAGCATAGCGATAGACAACTCAAAAATGTAATGAATGAATGAATGGTGTTTTAAGGCCCGTCGACAACTTAGGTCATATTGGGCGCACTTACTTAGTAAACAATAATGTGAGGTGAAAATAACATACATGTCGAACAACACAAGACAAACATGATAAATGAGGAATGGATGAAACACAAAATGATGCCCCTTTTGTCGCCTTTTACGACATGCATGCTGTCACTTTTGTTCCGCCAGATGAAATGGCAGATGTGACGATCGCGGGACTGCAGTGGTTTATTCTTATACCCCCGATTAAACCACACGGGGTCCCACAGGCCGATTGATTCCCATTCCAAACCCTATTTACATCGAGAAAAAAATATAGGATTTGGAATAAGAACTACCCAGCCTGCTGCAATCCTACGAATTACGAGGAAAGCAGCCGTTTGTCTCTAATTTTAGTCGCCTTCTACGACATGCCATAGAGAAAGGCCGAGGTCCTATTCTATACAGTAAAAACCCCCGGGACCCCACGGGGACTCAAAAATGTACCTGCGACATTCGGCGATACCTCAGTAGACACCTTTTAACTGGAGACATGGATCATGTTTTACATTTTTTTTGACAATTTCGATTCATCAAGGAAGCCATAGCTGACGTCATGGGATTCCCAGGAAGTGTATTTTTGGATTACGTAGTAGAGTCAAATATCTTTTCTTTAAAAGAGAATACGGTCAATACTTTTGTTAGTTACATGTACTTCTAGAAAAATCTTAAGTATCATCTCATGTCCATTAATATATCTTAAAAACGAAAACAATAATAGTAATACGTAATACAAAAATACACTTCCTTGGAATCCTGTGACGTCAGTTGAAAGGGAAACAAGTTCATTTCATGTGGTACTTAAATAATTTATGTTCTCCAAAAAAACATAAAATGGCTGCTTTACATGATAGATTTCATCAGTTTTTTAACATGTTATAAACAGCTTTTGCAAGCTCTTTAAGGTAATGAAAGTTTTAATATGTCTTTTGTCATGTTTTTTACTAAAACCGACAAAAAGTGAGTATAGTACTCTATCTTTGCTACTGGAAAATTTACAATGGACTTGAGATGGTATTGTGTACAATAAATATCCATATATCAAAAAAATCATCGTCTCATCTCATTACTGAGACTACATTTGTGACCAGCAAATGTGTTTAACTCTTTACCAAACAACAAAATTTTAGACTGATCCAAATTGAAAGCATTTGCTGACAGCAAAATAAATGTGACTAAAGAATTGAAATGGTTTTAGGAAAGGAAGAAAACATTGTGGGAAAGGGAAAAAATGCTACCAGCATTTTCTTCTTTTCCCACAAAGTTTTCAAAAGACTTTTTTCACAAGGGTGGTAAAAGTCGGGATTGTGTGGTAAAGGGTTAAATAGGTTGTGTCTAACATTTTGTCAAAATGTGAATTTACAGGTTTTTTTTTTTCATTATTCTCATAGTGTGTTGGCCAGGGAAGGTTTCAATAGAGAAATTGCACAGAAGAAATATTTTGAAAGACCATGTGACAAAAGGAGGCGACTGGCATATGAGAGAGGAAAGAGAATTTATGATACAGAGATGCGAAGAAGGTTAGAGCTGTTGAAGAGAATGAACAGAATAGAGTGCTGGCCAAGATAACACATGCTCCATTGCTCATTGGATCACATGTAGATTATAGGATGTATTAGCTGTATTTCAATCTTTGTAATATAATTGACACACTTGACAGTGAAAAACATTTCATATTGAAACAAATAAATTATAGAAATAACAAAGTTATTTAGGAAAAAGCACTGACCTCTTTGTTTTCATTATTAACTCATTTAATACCAAACAACAAAATTTTAGTTTTGTCCAAATCAAAAGCATTTGCAGACGACAAAATAAAAGTGACTGAAAATTTAAAATTTGTGTTGTGAAGGGTAGAAAACATTGTGGGGAAAAGGAGAAAATGCTGGTTATCAGCATTTTCTCCTTTTCCCACAATGTGTTCTAAAGGCTTCTATCTCAGGGTTGTCAAAAAAAGGGATTGTGTGGTATTTGGTTAACAAACCCGCAGACTATAGGCTGTAAGAATTGACCTGGCAAAGCTGAGCTATGCTACAAATCACTGCATTTCAGATTGAGGTAAAATAGGTCAGATAGAACTGAACAACATGCATACAAAGTACCTTTTTTCACAATGTTTTTGCATGGTAAAAGAATATGCAGTATGTCATGCGTCCATTAAGCAAAGGATATCATAAGTACTGCTGTGATGCATACTTAGATTAATGACAAACAAGTCCGAAATGCTACTGAAATAAAAAAGAAAAACTGTAGCACTTGCGTCAAAGGTTAGCAAGGCTCTGCAAGGTCAATTTTTACAGCCTGTACTAAACAAAATTATACATTTAGTTGCTTTTATATAATTATAATCTACTTCATTTAATCTGACCCAGGTCTAAATTATTTACATAAATTAATATTTTATTTATTTTTATCCTCGGCAGAATTATGGTTTTGGAAACATTTTGTATGGTTTACACCAGTCAACGTTTAAGTTACTAGATGAGTTTATTAAAACATTTCGGTCAATAGTAAATAGAGCAAATATTACGATTTCAACGTTATTTTTTCGTGAAAATATCTCCTCATCAGACAGTGGGTCCATGATCAGACTGCATGTTGTGTTCAGACTGATCTTGATTTACACTGACCGCCAAAATACTTTAACCCTTTCCCAAACGATAAATTTTGGACCCTTCCAAACTGAAAGAGTTTGCAGTCGACAACTTGAGATTTTGAGAAAATGCCAGAAAGTTCTCAAAAAGGGTAGAAAACACTGAGGGAAAAGGAGAAATTGCTCGTTACGAGCAATTTCTCCTTTTCCCACAGTGTTTTCAAAAGACTTTTACTGCAGACACACAAAAACCAGGGCTTTTTTGTGAAAGAGTTAAGTCACACTATGTAGGCTAAATTGCTTACCTGTGCATATTAGTACCATCCTGCAAATATGTATATATCTTTCTGAATAATAGTCGTAGTTTCGTTTATTTACCTACTAATATATTTGGCATGAAGGTCAGGTTCAGGTTAACCCTTTACTACACAATCCCTACTTTTGACGCCCCTGAGAAAGAAGCCTTTAGAAAACATTGTGGGGAAAGGAGAAAATGCTGGTAAACACCATTTTCTCCTTTTCCCACAATGTTTTCTACCCTTCAGAAAACAAATGTCAAATTTTCAGTCACTTTTATTTAGTCGTCTGCAAATGTTTTCAGTTTGGACCAGTCTAAAATATTGTTGTTTTGTAATGGGTTAAAAGTTGGTCAGGATCTTTGTTTTGATGATACCAGGGACAAGATTGAAAATGGGTCACATCAAAAATTTGATGGACAGTGTCAAATAAACATGTCTACACAGATTCCTTGTTGTACGGATTATGGTTGTCTGAGAAAAAAAAAAATCTCTTTCGCCCGTCTATAGGATCTACTCAACATTTGCCAGGGATCACCGTGTTTATCCCAAACTTTAGAAAAAATATTTTAACACAAGAATCATCCAATACAACGTGCAGTATGTATCAGATATTTCAATTTGCTTCTGAGACAAACCAATGAAATCAGCCACCTGTCACACAGAAAGTTTTTGTATGCAAAACTTAGTTGGTGTAAAATACATTGAAACATCTAAATGATCCCTAGCAAATGTTGAGTAGTATATTAATTTGTTCGACTTCTAGAAGTTCCTGTATTTCATGAACACTATTACTCCCTGTTTACACTGATTGACGTCAATGGAAAATTGTGTGTGGAACGAACCAAAACCTGCTAAAATTTGGGATAATTTTGTGGTCAAAGGGAAAAAACTCATATTTACCGGTTTCACTTTTCATGGCAGAGTTACTTCCCTTACATTTGTGGACAGCATAAATCTGAAGACGAATAAACATCATTGCATCTTGTGAAGACGATCTGTATCGGGAAAAAAAGCGTTGGTAGAACTGTTATTATTTCTGGTACAGTTTAAGACATGATTGCAGATGATGCTACTTCTGAAAATATCATGACAGAAGACAAAAGAAAGAAAAACCAATTGCAGACCTGTGGTTACTATTTTGTAAACAGGTGGTAGTCTCCCTTCTATTTCGTCACATTTGTAAACAAATTTCCTATTGGATGGAAAACATAATGGCAAACATATTGTTTACTTATATTTTCTCCTTTAACCCTTTACCAAACAATCCCTGGTTTTTACAACCCTGAGATAGAACCCTTTTAGAAAACATTATGGGAAAAGGAGAAAATGCTGGTTACCAGTATTTTCTCCTTTTCCCACAATGTTTTCTTCCCTGCAGGAGACAGATTTTGATTTTTGACATATCTTTATTTTGTTGTCTGCAAGCGCTTTCAATTTGGACAGCCTAAAATTTTGTTGTTTAGTAATTAGTAACCTTTTCCCAAACAAGCCCTTGTTTGTATGTGTCTGCAGTACAAGTCTTTTGAAAACACTGTGGGAAAAGGAGAAATTGCTCATAAGGAGGAGCAATTTCTCCTTTTCCCACAGTGTTTTCTGTCCGTGCGGATAATTTTCTGCCATTGTTATGAAAGTTAAAATTGTCATCTGCAAACTCTTTCAGTTTGGATGAGTCTAAAATTTTGTCGTTTGGGAAAGGGTTAAACACAATGTTTTCATTTTTTATACAAAGCAAATGGCCTATAATTGTGTCTTCAGTTTTTAAAAGTGTTTATCTTTGCGTCATCTTCTCAGTCCCTGCATCCATCCCTACATGGGTCCATCTGTATGTATGACCGTTTCTTGTGTATAAAACATCTCCTAAGCTTCTGATTGTATCTTTTAAAAATTTGCTCAATGTCATTTTCATAAGTAAATGTGCATGAAGCAGTGATTTTTTAGTTCATTGATCTTTGCAAGAGTTATGTCCCTTTAAACTTTTTCTTTATAGCTACTTTCTTGATTTAACCCATTACCACACAATCCCTACTTTTGACTCCCCTGAGAAAGAAGCCTTTTGAAAACACTGTAGGAAAACCAGCATTTTCTCTTTTTCCCACAGTGTTTTCTACCCTCCCCAGGACAAATTTAATTTTTCAGTCACCTTTATTTTGTCGTCTGCAAATGCTTTCATTTTGGACAAGTCTAAATTTTCCTCGTGTGGTAAAGGGTTAAACTTTGTCTTTATAGCTACTTTCTTGATTTAACAGCCACGTGGTGGCATATATCGTGATGTATGGCACTCGTTATTTTGAATTCAGGGTCTTCAAAACATGTGATGGCGTGATAGTAAGTTAGTTTGAGATTGGCAAAAATGGATTATGTCTTTTGAAAGGGTATAAGCTGTTGTGAAAAAAGGAGAATTGCTGGTTGCTGGCATTTGCTCTATTTCCCACATTTTGAAAAGGCTTCTTTCTCAGGGTCTGTAACAGTCAGGATTGTGTGATAAAGGGTTAACCCATTACCACACAATCCCTACTTTTGACTACCCTGTAAAAGAAGCCTTTGGAAAACATTTAGGTAAAAGGAGTTTCTCGTTTTCCCACAATGTTTTCTACCCTTGATAAAACAAATTTCAAATTTTCAGTGACTTTAATTCTGTCGTCTGCAAACACTTTTGATTTGGACAAACCTAGAATTTTGTTGTTTGGTAATGAGTTAATCCCATTTAATCCTTTATCACACAATAGTTTACCGCACGAGAAAATTTTGGACTCGTCCAAATTGAAAGCATTTGCAGATGACAAAATAAAGTGGACTCGTCCAAACTGAGAGCATTTGCAGACGGCAAAATAAAGCGGACTTAAAAAAAAGAAATTTGTTCTGGGAAGGGTAGAAAAACACCGCGAGAAATGCTGGTTACCAGCATTGTCTTCTTTTCCCACAGTATTTTCAAAAGGCTTCTTTCTCAGGGGCGGCAAAAATAGGGACTGTGTGGTAATGGGTTATGGGTTAATGACCCTGAAGAAAGAGCCTTTGAAAATATTGCTAGCTACTGGCATTTCTCCTTTCCCGCAATGTTTCTTCTCAATTAACAGCTTCCCAAACAAGCCCTGGTTTTTATGTGTCTGTAGTACAAGTCTTTTGAAAACACTGGGGAAAGGAGAAATTGCTAGTTAACGAGCAATTTCTTCTTTTCCCACGATGTTTTCTACACTTTATGAGGATTTTCTGTCATTTTCTTGAAATCTAAAATTGTTGTCTGCAAACTATTTCAATTTGGAAGAGGCCAAAATTTGTTTGGGAAAGGGTTAAAGGCAAGTTTCATTGCTTGAGTAATTTAAAATTAATGTCTGTATTGCTTTGAATTTGGACTAGTCCAAGATTTTGTCACTTTGGTATTTCTACCATTGAAATTTTTAGACTTGCCTTATTATCTCTACCAGAAAAAGAAAATAGACTTGCCCCATTCATTCGTCAACTTTTTGTAGACGGCACAAATGTAGCTCAAATGCTTTTTTGTCTTCGTGGAAAGAATTGCCATATCTTTAAAAAGCACATTTCTTTACGATTTTCAAAGAGGGGATTGTTTGATAAAGCACTGAGCAATCTGAAGTATCCCCCAGGGGTCCTGGATGGCTCAGGTATGGCGTTGCAGTCGTGCGTCACCGACCGCCATGATATGACCTTAGCTGTTAAAGTGGCGTTAAACCCCAATACAAACAAACAAATTCGCGTTGCAGTCTGGAAGTCCCAGGTTTAAGGCTCACTGGAAACACTTGGGTTTTAGTGAGTGTCCTTGGGCAAGACACTTCAGAGCTCTAGCCTAGTACTTGTGAAAGCTAGGACATATGAATAGGCAAGCTGTTGTCATGATACGATTTGAAATAATGTCAAGGCAGCATTCCAATCAATCACCGTTTAACTCTTTACCACACAATCCCGGACTTTTAACGACCCCAAGAGAGAAGCCTTCAGAAAACATTGTAAGAAAAGGAGAAAATGCTGTTACCAGCATTTTCTCCTTTTCCCACAATGTTTTCTACCCTTCCCAAAATAAATTCCCATTTTTCAGTCACATTTATTTCATCGTCTGCAAATATTTTCAATTTGGAACATTCTAAAATTTTGACATTATACAAATTATTTTCCTTTTTTCACATTTTTTCACATTAAAATTGCTCATGATGAGCAATATCACCTTTTGCGACAATGTAAATCACAATGAAAAGATGTCATATACACATAAGAAACGGCTTCATCCTTGCTGTATTTAGGGTCAATTAGAGATACCTTAGAAATGCCTTATGGGGTAAAGGGTTAAGACTTCTTTTAGATATTTTTTTGGTTTCTTTTCCCACCATATTTCTAGAACTCATGTTTTCTCTGGGTCATTGAAATAAGATTTTTAACCCTTTACCAAACAATCCAGAGTTTTAACAACCCTGAGAGAGAAGCCATTTGAAAAAATTGTGGGAAAAAGGGAAAATGCTAGCAACCAGCATTTTCTCCTCTTCCCATAATGTTTTCTGTTCTTTCAGATAGGTTTCATCATTGGAGCCACTTTTGATTTATTCTCTACAAATGCCACAGTACTTAAGTCTGAGATGTCATCTGGTAAATGATATTTATCAAGTCCAAATTAAAAGCACTTAGAGACAACAAATACTGTCCAAATGGTGTGATTTTATTGTTGAAGTGATACAAACAGTATAGGTAAAGTAGGAAATAGTAATTTCAGGGAAATTTGATAGAAATAGTATAGGTAAAAAAGCAGTTTCAGGGAAATTTGATGGAAATAGTAAAGGTAAAGTAGGAAAATACCAGTGCTAGGGAAATTTATTGGGAAGCATTTCATCTAGTCTGTGACTTCAGCTTTCAAGAAATAAATAAGGCAAAAGTTTCAATACAATCAATATTTATTCACATTATTACAAATACAACAAAAATATAGAGGTTGTTTGCCATAGTTACCTACAAGAGATAATTAACCCATTACCACACAATCACTACTTTTGATGCCCCTGAGAAAGAAGGCTTTAGAAAACATGGTGGGAAAAGGAGAAAATGCTGGTAACCAGCATTTTCTCCTTTTCCCACGATGTTTTCTACCCTTCACAAAAGAAATTTCAAATTTTCAGTCACTTTTATTTTGTCATCTGCAAATGCTTTCGATTTGGACAAACCTAAAATTTTCTCATTTGGTAATGAGTTGATGCCCAGCCCTTGCCACGAGAAGGCCACCTCTGTAAGGGCCATCATGTTTAGCAAATATTCATTACAAGTTGTCCTTGTAAACATTGGCATAAAACTCAAATTCTTCATTTACAACATTCCATAATCTAAATCACATGATCAGAAACCCGATCCTTATTGAAATATGTGTACCAGCAACAACATATCAACAAACGTAACTGATAGAATAAATGAATAGCGTTTTAAGGTCCGTCGACAACTTAGGTCATATTGGGCGCACTTACTTGGTAAACAATTATGCGAGGTGAAAATAACATACGTGTGCAACAACGTAAGACAAACATGATAAATGAGGAATGGATGAAAGGCAAAATGATGCCCCTTTTGTCGCCTTAACTGATAGATGTTTACAAATGAAAATGTTACTAATGATCTTGTGTTAACTCTTTCCCAAACAAGCCCTGGTTTTTACATGTCTGCAGAAAATTTCATTGAAAACACCGCGGGAAAAGGAGAAATTGCTCTCCTTTTCCCACAGTGTTTTCTACCCTTTTTGAGAACTTTCTACAATTTTCTCCAAATCTAAAATTGCCACCTGCAACCTCTTTGGTTTGGAAGGGCCCAAAATTTGTTGTTTGGAAAAGGGTTAAAAAACAAAGGTATTTTAAGTTTCCATTTTTGTGAAAATTACAAAAATTGGCTTCCTTCCTCCCCTTCAGCCAACCATCATCACCTTCAAACCGTTGCATTGGATCTAAGCATTCACTAAATCCATTCTACAAATGTGTGAATAATCAGCTCATGCATGTTTCTATATAAAATGTAACAGGACACATAAGCACGAATTATGTGTGGTCGTAAAAATATCAAATGATCATTTTAGCTGTGACAAATAAACATTTTGTTAATAATCACTACAGAAACAAAACTTCCACAACTAGTTAAACAAAAAAAAAAGACTGAAAACAATGTAATATACAATCTCTACAAACTCAGCTGTAAATCTATCTCGACAGTATGGAAAACAGTATGGACGAAAACAAAAACAAGACTGTATAATTAATTACCACTTTTATGTCAGGTAAACCACACATATTAAACAAGAGCTGTATTTCAACAATAGAATCATGATGGTCCTACATCGCTCACCTGAGTACTAAGCAGTAAAGGTCTATGATGAAGATAAATACCAAATATCGAAGTTCAAGACCAAATGATAATGAAAAAAGATAGGAATCTCAGAAATGTTATAGAAGTCTAGGCCCTAAGGTTACCCAGAATTTTTTTCATATTTGTCTGATATACAGCTTTATTATATTGCAAAGAAATTTTTCAAGACATTCGGCTCAGGAATGAATGAATAGTGTTTTAAGGCCCATCAACAGCTTATGTCTTACCTGTATTGGACACACTTACTTAGTAAACAATAATGCGAGGTGAAAATTAACATACATGTGCAACAACATAAGACAAACATGATAAATGAGGAATGGACAAAACACAAAATGATGCCTCTTTTGTCGCCTTTTACAACATACATGCTGTCACGTTTGTTCCGCCAGATGAAACGCAGGACTGCAGTGGTTTACTCTTATACCCTCGATTAAACCACACAGGGTCCCACTGGCCATTTAATTCCCATTCCAAACCCTATTTGAATGAATGAATAGTGTTTTATGGCCCGTCGACAACTTAGGTCATATTGGGCGCTCAAACCCTATTTACATCGAGAAAAAAAAAATATAGAATTTGGAACAAAAACTACCCAGCCTGCTGCAATCCTACAAATTACGAGGAAAGCAGCCGTTCGTCTGTAATTTTAGTCGCCTACTACGACATGCCATAGAGAAAGACCGAGGTCCTATTCTATACATTAAAAAAAAAAAACGGGACCCCAGGGGGGACATTCAGCTCAGGACGACATGATTCACCACAGCTGTGAACTAGTTTCCAAGTCCCCTGCTACCTGACCATACAATGATTTTCAAACGTGAGCCCCAGGGCAGGGTCTATAATGATCCCAGGCATTTGCTTTGAGAAAAATTTGTAAAGATCTACAAGGTGATGTTTCATGCAAAGTATTGCAGCTCTAGGTCTTCTGTATTCAGACAAGAATGAATGTATGGTGTTTTGTGATGCATCAACATCTAAGGTCATTTAACAAGCAATAAAGAAGCAGTGAAAGGAAAGAGAAGGATGTGAAAATGTGAATGGATGAATGAATAGCGTTTTAAGGCCCATCGACAACTTAGGTCATATTGGGCGCACTTACTTTGTAAACAATAATGCATTGTGAAAATAACATACTAGTACATGTGCAACAACATAAGACAAACATGATAAATGAGGAATGGATAAAACACAAAATGATGCACCTTTTGTCGCCTTTTACGATATGCATGCTGTCATGTTTGTTCCGTGTGAGAATGTGAGCCATGAGTAGAATTATGATGAAAGATGTGTTATGAAATGATAAGATAATGGAAATAAAGTAAAACAGATATAGAGTGATAAGAGAAAAAATAAGAAAGTCCAAATATGACAAAAAGTTTTTAAAATATAATAAATAATATATCAAAATTATGTCTAAGGTCAAATTTCCTTGAGAAAAACATTGTCCCTGAATAGATCGACATCCTTTCTGGTATGCCTTGATCCGTCATTGGCGACAATTATGCTGTAATTCTTTTGTATTTCATAAAACTAATCTATTTGAATGTTTGATACAGTATCCAGATGAAATTTTCGAACAAACAGATCTCGTATTCTCAAATACCAGCAACTTAGGCAAAAAACATAATTGTAAATGTCAGTGTTCTTTTATAAAGAATTGGAAATTTTCAAATGCAAGGGAGATAAATGTCAACTTAACTGTCAGTATTGCGACTGCTGAATTGTAATAATTCTAGCATTTGCAAAGTTGCAAGGTCTTGTCTATTGTAGTCTGAATGTTATGATAAGTAAAATATCAATTTTGTCAGTTGAATAACAGAAATGGGAAAGATGTCATACATAGGCATTAAATGGTGTATTAGTTGAGAACTATTTTCATTTAGCGTAAAGTTTTGTGGTTGGGTTCCTTCTGCATGGGTACTATTTCTTCCTTCGAGTTGTCAGACATGAGGAAGCCTTACATGGTTTTTGGGAGAATAAAATGATTCTTAGCACCTTGATTGTGGTAACAAGGTAATGGCAACACTTTTAAATAATGTGCTGTGTTCATATTTCATTTGTTCTCATGCATATAAAAGTCTGCCTAGCATGTACTGCAGTTATAATGAATGAATGAATGGTGTTTTATGGCCCGTCGACAACTTAGGGTCATATTGGGCGCACTTACTTAGTAAACAATAATGCAAGGTGAAAATAACATACATGTGCAACAACATAAGACAAACATGATAAATGAGGAATGGATGAAACACAAAATGATGCCCCTTTTGTCGCCTTTTACGACATGCATGCTGTCACTTTTGTTCCGCCAGATGAAATGGCAGATGTGACGATCGCCGGACTGCAGTGGTTTATTCTTATACCCCCGATTAAACCACACGGGGTCCCACAGACTGCAGTTATGATCTTGAAAACATGTATGAAGCAAGGGAGTTTGCCACGAAATGCACGCTGCTGATATTTTGTGCTAAAATCATAAAAATTGATGACAACTGAATGTAACGAAGAGCTATATTTGTTTCCTGTATGTCTGTGTGCCTGTTCTTAACTCTATGTCTTTGTCCCTGTTCTTAAGAGCTGCAGATAAGAGGTATTTTGCAAGGTCTCAAACCCTTAAACCCCATGTTGTGGTTACTCTGGAAAAGGTGTTGATAAAAAGAGTACCAGCAATACTAGAATTCAATTTAGAAGTTACTTACTGAAAAGGATATACATAATTATGCTACCTCTTATCTGGTCTCTATTATGTTCACTTTCTGTCCATTTGGTAGTCTGTTGTTTATTTGTCCATTTATTCATCTTTCTTTCTGTCTATCTGCATGTCTTTCTTTCCTTCTATCTATCTACATGTTAGTCTGCTGTTTGTCCATTGTCCATTTACATGTTGGTCTTTTGTTTGTCCATTTATATGTTTTTCTTTCCTTTTACTCGTCTACGAGATAGTCTGCTGTTTATTTATTTGTCAATCTTTCTGTCTATCTGTTTATTTGTCTTTCTTTCTGTCTACATGTTAGTCTGCTGTTTATTTGTCCATTTGTCCGTCTTCTTTCTGTCTATTTGTATGTCTCTCCTCTTGTCTATTTGTCATGTCTCTTTAGTTGTAATATCTTAATTCTTATTTACTTTTTGTATTTTTATGTTTTTTCAGTTTTACAGGAATATAGTGTATATAAACGAAAATTCTTTAATGAAACTTCATCATAAGTCAAGGCCAGCTACAACAATTATGGGTAAGGTCCAAACTTGTAGATGCTAGAGTGTAAAGAAAGTTAGATATAGCATTTTTCTTTATTCAAGGGCAAATAAATTCAGTTGTTCTGGTCAGATTAGACCCATAATCAAACTCATCCGAGATCTTATGGTCATACATATTTATATCCCCACAAAACGAATGTTTTCATGGGTATCCTGAGATCAGCCTGTCTGTCTCTGTGTCTGTCAGTGTGATATTTGTAGATGCTAGTGTGTAAACAGCAAAATGTGCAAAGGGCAAATGACTCCAGTTGTTCTGATTTGACTAGACCCATAACCAATCTCATCTGAGATCTTATGGTCAAATACATTTTGACCATATTTAATGCTTATTTGTTAAAAATTGTAGATGCTAGAGTGTAAACAAAGTCATATATAGCAGTGTTTTTTAATTAAAGGGCAAACAACTCGAGCTCTTATGGTCATTATTATATATTTTGACAGTTTGGTGCTGGTTTGTTAAAAATTGTAGATGCTAAAGTGTAGATAAAGTCAAGTATAGCAATTTTTCTAATTCAAGGGCAAATAACTCGAGTTGCTGTAGTCTGAATAGACCCATAATCGAATTCATATGAGATTTAAGGGGCATATATACTTTTACCAAGTTTGATGGTCATTGGTTGATTTTTGTAGATGCTAGAGTGTAAACAGTCATATACGTGTATAGCAAATTTTCTTATTCAAGGGCAAATAACTCAGTTGTTCTGATCAAATTACACCCATAATCAAACTCATCTGAGATCTTACAAAAAAATATATCTTGACCAAGTTTGGTGCTAATTGGTTGAAAATTGTAGATGCTAGAGAGTAAACAAAAAAACGTGAACTGATGGACGCCTGAAGATTTTCAAAGTTTGATCTATTAAGATTTTGCCCAAGTTTGTGACCCCTGGAAGCAGAGCCATGAATGAATAGTGTTTTAAGGCCCGTTGACAACTTAGGTCATATTAGGCACACTTACTTAGTAAACAATAATGCGAAGTGAAAATAACATCCATGTGCAACAACATAAGACAAACATGATAAATGAGGAATGGACAAAACACAAAATGATGCCCCTTTCGTGGGAGCAGAACCAATTTAGACCCCAGGGGCAGTATTTTAACAAACTTGGTAGAGGACTACTAGAAGATACTACAAACCAAATATCAAAGCTCTGAGCTTTCTAGTTTCAGACAAGATGATTTTTAGAGATGTTGTAAATTTCCACTTTTTTGTTGTCATGGCAAAACCAGAGTTAATAAGTTATTTAATTTTTTTAACAAATTTGGTAGAACTTTACACAAGGAACATGCCTGCAAAGTTTCAAAATGATTGGCCCACTGTTTTAGGAGATGTTTATGGAATTGTGGACAGATGGACGGACGACGCCCGATCACAATACCTCACCTTAGCACTTCGTGCTTAGGTGAGCTGCAAATAACAGTATTAGTACCAATGAGCTTGTGATTATATATGTGTGTGTGTGTGTGCGAGAGTGTCGTAACAATTCTATGTAAACTAGGGCAACAGCACTCATCTGAATTATTGAGACCATGAAAATAATTTCACTTATAAAAAAATTTACCAAATGCAATATAACTCCAAGACATTTATGTAGGCTTTCAAACTTCTCTAAACATAAATCAATAAACAAATTGTATTTGGACAAATTGGACTCCTTCCTCCCCTTCAGCCAACCTTCACCACCTGCAAATCTTAGTACCTGATTTTAGTGTACACTAAGACCATCCAACGAAAACATGCATACTCCATACAAACATGTTACTAAATAAATTGTAACAGGAAAACACAAAAAAAATTATGTGGAAGTAAAACATGTAATGAATAAATTAATGTTATAGGTAGGTAAAATAAAAAACCTTGCTGATAATCACTACAGAAACGAAACTGTCCGTAATTAGTTGAAAAGAAAACAACTGAAAAATGCATGTAATATACAATCTCTACAAACTCATTTGTAAATGTATTTCAACAGTATAGAAAACAGCATGGAAGAGAACAAAAACAAGACTACCATTTTGTCAGGTAAACCAAACATATTGAACAAGAACTGTATTCGAAAAAAAAAAAAACAATATTGGTACCAATGATCTTTTTTTAAATACATATATTATATGACTATGTGTGTGTGTGTTATAACAATTCTATGTAAACAAAGGCAAGAACAGTCATCTGAATTACTGACAAAATGAATTAGATTTACTTCACTGCTAAAACTTAAGACTGCAATATAATTTTCATCAAGACATTATTGTTGGCTTCTAAGCTTCCTTAAACCACACAATCCAGACTTTTAACGACCCTGAGAAAAAAGCCTTTTGAAAACATTGTGGGAAAAGGAGAAAATGCTGGTAACCAGCATGTTTTCTACTCTTCCTAAACCAAATTTCAATTTTTCAGTCACTTTTATTTTGTCGTCTGCAAATGCTTTCAATTTAGACCAGTCTTAGATTTTCTTGTGTGGTAAAGGGTTAAACATAAATCAATAAACAAATTGTATCTGGACAAATTGGCCTCCTTCCTCCCCTTCAGACATCCTTCACCACCTGCAAATCTTTGTACATCGTATCTGAGTTACACAAGGAACATGCCTGCTAAGTTTCAAAATGATTGGCCGACTGTTTTAGGAGATGTTTACGGAATTGTGGACAGATGGACGACGGACGACATCCGATCACAATACCTCACCTTAGCACTTCGTGCTTAGGTGAGCTGCAAATAATAGTATTAGTACCAATGATCTTGTAATTATATATGTGTGTGTGTGTGCCAGTATGTCTTAACAATTCTATGTAAGCTAAGGCAACAACAGTCATCTGAATTAGTGAGACAATGAAAATAATTTCACTTATAAAAAAATTTACCAAATGCAATATAATTCTAAGACATTTATGTAGGCTTTCAAACTTTTCTAAATATAAATCAATAAACAAATTGTATTTGGACAAATTGGCCTCCTTCCTCCCCTTCAGCCAACCTTCACCACCTGCAAATCTTTGTACCTGATTTTAGCGTACACTAAGACCATCCAACGAAAACATGCATACTCCATACAAATATGTTACTAAATAAATTGTAACAGGAAAACACAAAAAAATTATGTGGAAGTAAAACATGTAATGAATAAATGAATATCATAGGTAGGTAAAATAAACACCTTACTGATAATCACTACAGAAACGAAACTGTCCGTAACTAGTTGAAAAGAAAACTACGGAAAAATGCATGTAATATACAATCTCTACAAACTCAGTTGTAAATGTATTTCAACGGTATGGAAAACAGCATGGAAGAAAACAAAAACAAGACTGTTAATTAATAACTACAATTTTGTCAGGTAAACCACACATATTAAACAAGAACTGTATTTAAAAAAGAAAAACCTACAAATCTTTGTACATTGTATCTGAGTTTAGTGTGCATTAGGACCATCCAGCAAACACATGCATACTTAGTACAAACATGTTTCTAAATAAATTGTAACAGGACAATTCACAAAAATTATGTGGGAGTAAAACATGTAATGAATACATGTAATCATTCATAGGTAGGTAAATAGGTTGATAACCACAAAGGAAAAGAACTGTGCGTAATAGAAACAAAAAAATGAAGTCAATGTAATAGAAATCACTAAAAACACATGCAAATCAACAGTACACAGATGAGTACAAATGAATGAATGAATAGCGTTTTAAGGCCCGTCGACACCTTAGGTTATATTGGGCGCACTTACTTAGTAAAACAATATAATGTGAGGTGAAAACAATATACAATGAATGAATAGCGTTTTATGGCCCGTCGACAACTTAGGTCATATTGGGCGCACTTACTTAGTAAACAATAATGCGAGGTGAAAATAACATATATGTGCAACAACATAAGACAAACATGATAAATGAGGAATGGAAGAAACACAAAATGATGCCCCTTTTGTCGCCTTTTACGACATGCATGCTGTCACTTTTGTTCCGCCAGATGAAATGGCAGATGTGACGATCGCGGGACTGCAGTGGTTTATTCTTATACCCCCGATTAAACCACACGGGGTCCCACAGGCCAACTGATTCCCATTCCAAACCCTATTTACATCAAGAAAAAAAATATAGGATTTGGAATAAGAACTACCCAGCCTGCTGCAATCCTACGAATTACGAGGAAAGCAGCCGTTTGTCTCTAATTTTAGTCGCCTTCTACGACATGCCATAGAGAAAGGCCGAGGTCCTATTCTATAAAGTAAAAAACCCCCGGGACCCCACGGGGAGAAAACAATATACATGTGCAACAACATAAGACAAACATGATGAATGAGGAATGGATGAAACACACAAAATGATGCCCCTTTTGTCGCCTTTTACGACATGCATGCTGTCACTTTTGTTCTGCCAGATGAAATGGCAGATGTGACGATCGCGGGACTGCAGTGGTTTATTCTTATGCCCCCGATTAAACCACACGGGGTCCCACAGGCCAATTGATTCCCATTCCAAACCCTATTTACATCCAGAAAAAAATATAGGATCTGGAATAAGAACTACCCAGCCTGCTGCAATCCTATGAATTACGAGGAAAGCAGCCGTTAGTCTCAAATTTTAGTCGCCTTATACAACATGCCATAGAGAAAGGCCGAGGTCCTATTCTATACAGTAAAAACCCCCTGGACCCCACGGGGAACAGATGAGTATAAATATAAACAAAAAGAAACTACCATATGGTAGGTATGATAAAGTATATGGATCCATATGTTAAGGACTATGTTGTTAACCCTTTACCTGATACGCCAATTTGAGGCGCTTCCATTTTAACAGCAAATGAAGATATGATGTCAAAAATATGGACAAATGAGGATACAAATTTCTGATTGAGTGGAAAACATTGTGGGATAAGGAGAAATTGCTCATCACGAACAATTTCTCCTTTTCCCACAATGTTTTCATAAGCTGTCTATTGCTGATACATCAAAATGAGTATCTATGGAGTAAAGGGTTAAAAAAAAGAATCAGCTTCAAAAAGTATGGAATCCCATAACTCTAATGAAAGAAAGAAAGCGACAATTCTGATATGGTAACTTAAGTAAACAAAATATCATGCTATCACCTTTCAGCAAGTAAAATAATCAACAAAAACTATAACAATAAACATAGCTATATCTAGGCGCCTTGAATGAAAAATAAATGAAAAAGGAAAAAAAAAAAGTTCAAAATTGAATATATCTATAATTAACTTATAAGTACATGTACATAGTTGTTTACAAAAAGCAACAATATGGGTATATGTAAGAAAAAAAAAAAGAAATCGAAATTTTTCAACTTGAAATGGCTACTTTTCCCATTTGTTATGTTAGATTTTTTTTCCAAAATCAATAGGGTTGAAGCTATCAATGATATAAACAAACATTCAGATGAGATAAACAACCTCTGCAAGTTTCACGAAAATCTGAGCACAAATGCAGACTTTACTGCATTAAACAAGAAATGAAAATTTTCAATTTGAAATGGCTTCTTTTCCCATACTGTAAGTTGGAATTTTTTCAAAACAAATAGGGTTAAAGCTACTTATGAGATAAACAAACTGTGCAAGTTTCACAAAAGTCTGATAATAAATGCAGACTTTATCACGTAAACAAGAAATGAAAATTTCAACTTGAATTGGCTACTTTTCCCATACTCTTTGTTGGATTTTTTCCACAATCAATAGGGTTGAAGCTATTGGTAAAATGAAAAAACTGTGCAAGTGTCATTGAAATCTGACCAACCAAATGCATGCTTTATCATGTATACAAGAAAAAGACTAACAGACGGATGGACAGACAGGCAGACAGATGATGGGAACCACTCCAAGACATAAGCTCTAGAGGTTTTCAGCCATAAGAGCTAAAAACATAAACCCATTCCCAATCAATCCCTACTTTTGACGACCCTGAGAAAGAAACCTTTAGAAAACATTGTGGGAAAAGGAGAAAATGCTGATAACCAGCATTTTTTCCTTTTCCCACAATGTTTTCTACTTTTCACAAAACATTGTTAAGATTTTCAATCACTTTTATTTTGTCTTCTGCAAATGCTTTCAATTTGGACAAGCATAAAATATTGTTGTTTGGTAATGAGTTAACCTAAATTATGGCCAGTCATAAATAAAAGTGAAAACAAATTATGGACATGCATATCAAAAATTGGGTGATACATTAAACTATATTACAAACAAAGATACAAAACTGCCCAAAAAATATGTACATGTATATCAAAAATTGGACGACATATTAAACAATACAAAAGATACAAAACTACTCAAAAAATATGTACATGTATGTCAAAAATTGGACGACACAAACCATATTACAATACCCAAGATACAAAGCTACTCAAAAAATATGTACATGTATGTCAAAAATCACAAGATACAAAGCTACTCAAAAAATATGTACATGTATGTCAAAAACTGGACGACACATTAAATCGTATTACAATACAAAAGATACAAAACTACCCAAAAAATATGTACATGTATGTCAAAAATTGGACGATACATTAAACCATATTACAATACGCAAGATACAAAACTACCCCCAAAACTGTGTACATGTTATCAAAAATTGGATAATACCCGTTAAAACCTGTAGACTGGAATGAAGCTCAAACTTGATCTGTAAGTCATGGTGGTTGACTTACCACCAAAAATCAGCTCAATATCTGCCAGCATTTAGAAAAAAAGTGTGGAAAACCGATTGCAGGACTAACGGACAGACTGTAAACCTAAAGTCCCCTCCGGCTTCACCTGTAGGGGACTAAAAATAGACCTTGCATGTTAACGGTGTTATTAACCCTTTCCCAAACAATCACTGTTTTTTACGGGTCAGGAAAAGAAGCCTTTTGAAAACAGTGTGGGATAAGGAGAAAATGCTGGTAACCAGCATTTTCTCCTCTTCCCACAATGTTTTCTACCCTATCGTATAGAAAAATCATCTTTTTAGCAACTGTTAATTTGTTATCTTCAAAATGCTTTCAATTTGGTCTGATCCAAAATTTGACGTTTGAGAAAGGGTTAAACAAGGAAGTCAATTAAAGTAAAATAAAAAAAAAAAGAAGTCATTCTAGGTATCCTATAATCCAGCTGGATCTGTCACTCACTGCTTGTCTTCATGACCTATAGGTTGCCAAATCTAAAAAGAAAAATATATATGTAAAGCCCTTTACTTTACAATCACAAGTTTAACCTGGCCCCACTTAGAAGTCTTTTAAAAACATTGTGGGATAAGGAGAAAATGCGGTTTAACAGCATTTTCTCTTTTTTCCACAATGTTTTACAAATTTCTACAGACAGACCCAATTATTGAGCAATGTTAGAATTGTCATCTGCAAATGCTCTAAACTTGGACAAATATTTTGTTGCTTGGTAGCTGGTTACCAGCATTTTCTCCTTTTCCCACAATGTTTGGCAAACTTCTACCGACAAACACAATTTTATGAGCAATGTTAGAATTGTCATCAGCTAAATGCTTTAAACTTGGACAAGTATTTTGTAGTTTGATATCTGGTAAGCAGCATTTTCTACTTTTTCCACAATGTTTTTTCCTAACTTCTACTGACAAAAGTAATAATTGAGTTATGTTAAAACCCATTACCACACAATCCCTACTTTTGACGCCCCTAAGAAAGAAAGAAACATTGTGGGAAAAGGAGAAAATGCTGGTAACCAGCATTTTCTCCTTTTCCTACAATGTTTTCTACACTTCACAAAACAAATTTCAAATTTTCAGTCACTTTTATTCTGTCGTCTGCAAATGCTTTCAATTTGGGCAAGCCTAAAATACTGTCATTTGGTAACGAGTTGAACTGTTGTCTGCTAATGTTATAAATTAAGATAAGCCTAATATTTTGTTGTTTGATACCTGGTAACCACAGTTTTTCCTTTTCCCATGTCATGTAGCAAAAGAGTTAAACTTGGACAAGTCTAGAATTCAATATCTGGTAAAGAGTTACTAGTACATGTACTTACAATCTTGACTATTAGATATTGCAGCTATCTGGTCGTCTATATACAGTTACGGATTGTCGCCTCACAAGCAAGAACTTCTGTCTTTCTGAACGTTGTCTCCAAAATTTAATGTTGTCTCCAAATCTTCAAGTCGTCTGCTGAAAATGGACAAAATTAATTAACGCTAAAGCACATGATTAGTTTTGAAACTCTTCTGTGATACAACCATTCACAGGTGACAAATAAAATGTTACTCAAATGTTGAGATTTGTACATGAAAGAACGGAAAACATTGTGAGACTAGTACTTACAATCTTGACTATTAGATATTGCAGCTATCTGGTTGTCTATATACAGTTTGCGATTGTCTCCTCACAAGGAAGAAATTCTGTCTATCTGGACGTTGTCTCCAATCTTTAATGTTGTCTCCAAAACTTCATATTGTTTGCTGAAAAAATTTTCAATTTGTTGACCAGTATCTAGAATCTATGCAATAACATGCTGGTTTAAGAAGACAAGAGTCATAATATTGTATGCATTGATAATAATATGCCATATTTGCCATTAAAAAAAAAAACAAAGTAAATCTGATATTCCCTGAAGAGTGGCTAATCTAACAGTCTTTATATAAATTATGTATAGTTTGTATGTGTCCATTCCTGTAAAGGTCCTTTTCGGGAATTGGGTCAGTTTGGATTGTGGAAAACGCCGTCTCTAATCGGTCTAATAACAGATTAAAAATTGGACATTTTTAAATTGTTGATTTAGAGGTACTTACAACACTCTTACCTGTTGAATATTGCAGTTGCATGTACCTGGTCATCTAGAGGTGGTTAGGCATAATCTTCTAGCATTTAACAAGTTCAGTCTTCTTTTAAATGACCTCTCTCTCCAATTTTTATTGTCTTCTGCTTAAAATAAAAATAAAAGTGAAGACTAACTTATTTAACTCAGTGCCAAATGACAATTTTCTACTCTTCTGAAATGAAACCATTTCAATAAATTAAGGTTTATTCAAATGTTGAATTTGTATACCAAAGGACAGAAAACATTGTGAGAGAAGAAGAAAGTACTGTTTACTTGTATAATTATTCTCCTTGCACCTCAATTTTCACAAAAGCCATCTTCCAAAATCCACGTTTAACTCTTTACCAAACGACAAAATTCTAGACTGGTCCAAATTGAAAGCATTTGCAGACAACAAAATTACTTTGAATCAAAAATTGAAATTTGTTCTTGAAGGGTAGAAAACATTGTGGGAAAAGGAGAAAATGCTGGCAACCAGTATTTTCTCCTTTTCCCACAATGTTTTCAAAAAGCCTTTATCTCAGGGTCGTAAAAACCAGGGATTGTTTGGGAAAGGGTCTAGTAGATTTCATATCAAAGAAGCTAGTGTACCTCCCCGTGACTTCTCAGTTTACTTTGCCAGTCCATATATTTTTAATTTTAACCACCCTGAGGAAGCAGCCCTTTGGAAACACTGTGGGAAAAGGAGAAAATGCCATGATTTTCTCCTTTTCCCACATTGTTTTCAACCATATCAAAGTCCAAAATAATGATATAAGCTGCATTTGGTCGTCTGCAATGTTTTTAAATCTAAAATTTTGTTTGGTAAAGTGTTAAGTGATGGGTTTTATCTTTGAAGTGATAAAACAATGCAGAAAAAGGGAAAAAATAATGTTTACAGTATTTTCCACAGCTTTGCTCAATACTTGATTAAGAATGTTTGTTTGGAAAAGATACTCATAAGAAAGTTACTTGTTATCTCTCCATTGGATACTATCCAACACATCTGGCATCACCAAACATTCTCCATCTATCTGTCAGGGGGGACTCGTCTTGCTTCTCTCCAGAACATCATCTAGGCACTGTTCATCAACACTGGTCTTCTATCCATCTGTTTAACTCTTTACCACACGACAAAATCTTAGACTGGTTCAAATTGAAAGCATCTGCAGACGACAAAATAAATGTGACTGAAAAATTGAAATTTGTTCTGGGAAGGGTAGAAAACACTGTAGGAAAAGGAGAAAATGCTGGTTACCAGCATTTTCTCCTTTTCCTACAGTGTTTTCAAAAGGCTTCTTTCTCAGGGGCGTCAAAAGTAGGGATTGTGTGGTAATGGGTTAAAGGCTGTTCTCCCTTCTTGAACATAATCTAGTATGTTCATTAAGGCTGGTCTTCTATCTGTCTGTTTGGGGCTGCTCTTCTTGTTTCTCTCAGGATCATCTGGGATCTGTTCTTCAAATCCTTAGACTTGGACTTGATGGAGCAAAGAAAGAAATTAATTAAGATAGAACTATATACAGTAATCAGTATTACCCATTAAACTCATGACAGCCCATAAAACAACTGGAACTAGAGCTGTTACAGAATCTGACTGAATACTGCCACAAGGACTTTGACAGAAAAAAAGTGTCAAGTTCAAGGGGAAATCATTCCTAAATTAGGAAGAATTGACACTTGAAAATTGCGGCTTGCAAATCTTCAATATATAATCAGTATATGCACAAAATTTCAATACAATTGAATGAAAACTGTAGGAGGTGTTCATGACACAAAATTACTAGTATTTTGTACACAGACGGACATACAGACGGATGTACAGACACAAGGACAGACATGCCAATTCAAGTATAGCCCCTCCAAAAAACATTCATTTTGCAGGGGTTAAATAGCAGTTTACTAGGATGGAACTGAAAATCTACCCTATACAAAAGATTTAGAAACACTACCAAATATACCACCAAACCTAGCTATGGCTCCTACTTAACTAAATGAGGTTGCAAGTGCTTTAGCCGGGGTTTGGGTGTGAGGGTTTTTTACCCTTGTTGTACTACAAATCTATGTAGTAAGAGAGCGTGTGTGAGAGCCAAACAAGGGTTTTTATATCAGCCAGCAACCTTATTCTAATTGGTTTAAGAAATAAAAACAACCATGTATTTCTATTCCACAGTAACCAAGGTATGAAATGACACTAGGCACCTGTCGACACATCAATGATGATTATTGTTTTTAATAACTAAAAATATTAATACTTATTTTATTTTTCAATAGAACTAGTACAATGATAAAAATTATATATCTGTAGGCTTGCTCATATAAGAATGTTAAGAATGTTATTAAACAAGAAAGAAAAAAGAGGAAAATAGCAGTGCAGAGATAATGATTCATATGCACTATGCATTGCACTCCATAATTTTTAAAAAAAATCATGCATACCAAATTTGAAGATGTTTAGACTGAAAATGACAAACTGACATTCCAGACAAGCAGAAAATGACGATCAAAGGGAAATAACTCAAAGACAGCATGAGGTAGAGTTACGGTTCTTTTGCACTGCACTCCGTATTATTACAACAAACACAGATACCGAGTTTCAAGTAAATCAGACCAGAGATGACAAAGTTATGCTGCCGACAAGCAGAAAATGCCGTAAAAATGATGATCAAAGGAAAATAACTCAAAGACAGGGCAAGGTAGAGTTACAGTTCTTTTGCACTGCACTCTGTATTATTGCAACAAACAAAATTGCCAAGTTTCAAGTCAATCAGACCAGAGATGACAAGACTTATGGAGTGGACAAGTAGAAAATTCTGTAAAAATGAAGATCAAAGGGAAATAACTCAAAGACAGCATGAGGTATAGGTACAGTTCTTTTGCACTGCACTCCGTATTATTGCAACAAACACAAATGCCAGGTTTCAAGTCAATCAGACCAGAGATGACAAAGTTATGCTCCGGACAAGCAGAAAATGCTGTAAAAATGACGATCAAAGAGATATAAGTTAAAGACAGTACAAGGTAGAGTTACAGTTCTTTTGCACTGCACTCTGTATTATTGCAACAAACACAAATGCCAAGTTTCAAGTCAATCGGACTTGAGATGACAAATTTATGCTCCAGACAAGCAGAAAGTGCTCTAAAAATGATGACCAAAGAGAAATAACTCAAAGATAGCACAAGGTAGAGTTACTGTTCTCTAGCACCGCACTCCGTATTATTGCAACAAACACAATAGCCAAGTTTCAAGTTAATTGGACCTGAGATGACAAAGTTATGCTCCGGACAAAGAGCTGGATGCTGCCAGGACACCCACCCGCCAGGACACCATGGGTGGTCCCATAATACGTCCCGTCTTCGACGGGCGTATAAAAATACTAATACTTATTTGATTTTTCATAACCACTAGTACAATGATAGAAATTATACATCTGTAGGCCTTGCTCATATAAGAATGTTAAGGATGCTATTAAACAAGAAAGCAAATTCTAGGTGTTTTGTTATCCAAAAGTCTAGTAATTCTAGGTATCCTGTAATCCAGCTGGATATGTCACTTGCTGCTTGTACTCATTACCAATAGGTTGTCAAATCTGAAAAAAAAAAATTGTATAAAGCCCTTTACAATCACAAGATTAATCTGGCTCCACACAGACATCTTTTGAAAACATTGTGGGAAAAGAAGAAAATGCTGGTTAACAGCATTTTCTCCTTTTCCCACAATGTTTTGCAAACTTCTACAGACAAACACAATTTATGAGCAATGCTAGAATTGTCATCTGCAAATACTTTAAACTTGGACAAATATTTTGTTGCTTGGTAGCTGGTAAACAGCATTTTCTCCGTTTTACACACTGTTTTCCAAACTTCCATTGACAAAACTAATAATTAAGTTATGTTTAAATTGTCGTCTGCTAATGCAATAAATTAAGACAAGCCTAATATTGTTGTTAGGTACCTGGTAACAACAGTTTTTCCTTTTCCCATGTCATGTAGCAAAAGAGTTAAACTTGGACAAGTCTAGAATTCAATATCTGGTAAAGAGTTACTATACTTACAATCTTGACTAGATATTGCATCTATCTGGTCGTCTATATACAGTTACGGATTGTCGCCTCACAAGCAAGAAATTCGGTCTTTCTGGACGTTGTCCCCAAATCTTTAATGTTGTCTCCAAATCTTTATGTCGTCTGCTGAAAATGGACAAAATTAACTCTAAAGCACATGATTAGTTTTTAAATTCTTCTGTGATACAACCATTCACAGGTGACAAATAAAATGTTACTCAAATGTTGAGATTTGTACATGAAAGGATGGAAAACATTGTGAGACTAGTACTTACAATCTTGACTATTAGATATTGCAGCTATCTGGTTGTCTATATACAGTTTGGGATTGTCTCCTCACAAGGAAGAACTTCTGTCTATCTGGACGTTGTCTCCAATCTTTAATGTTGTCTCCAAAACTTCATTTCGTTTGCTGAAAAATTTTTCAATTCGTTAAACTCTTCTGTGATACAACCATTCACTGGTGACAAAATGTTACTCAAATGTTGAGATTTGTACATGAAAGAACGGAAAACATTGTGAGAGGTGTATATACTGATAAAAACTAGCAGTTTCTCCTTTTTTCGTATTTTCAAAAGATTTTTTTCTCGGGGTCGTTAAAACTCCTGATTGTGTGGTAAGCAGTTAACCCTTTCACCAAATAATTTAGTGTTTAACTCTTTACTACACTGTTACGAGAGACCACTCCTTCCTGCATGGTATACTCCCGATTTAAAAATACAATACCTGGCAACTGCGTCAGGGAGATATCTCTTTGGCTCAGTGGTTAGGGTATTGGCTTTGCGTCCGGGAGTTCGGAGTTCGAATCCCGCTCCGATCCTTATTTCTGCCATGCATTTATTCATTTGTTTCTTTGTTACGGACTTCGTTCGTAAGAACACAATCAAGACTTTTAATGACCCCGAGATGGAAAACTTTTGAAAACATTGTGGGAAAAGGAAAAAATGCTGGTAACCAGCATTTTTTCCTTTTGCTGCAATGTTTTCTACCCTTCCCAAATGGAGTTTCAATTTTTGTGTCACATTTGTCGTCTGCAAATGCTTTCAATTTGGACTAGTCCAAAATTTTGTCGTTTGGTAAAGAGTTAACTCTCTACCACACAATTTGAGATTTGTATACCAAAGGACAGAAAACATTGTGAGAGAAGGACAAAATACTGTTTACTTGTATAATTACTTTCCTTCTACTTCAATTTTCACAAAAGCCATCTTTCGAAATCAATGTTAACCCATTACCACTCAATCCCTACTTTTCACGCCCCTGAGAAAGAAGCCTTTTGAAAACACTGTGGGAAAAGGAGAAAATGCTGGTAACCAGCATTTTCTCCTTTTCCCAGTGTTTTCTACCCTTCCCAGCATTAATTTTTTTTTTAGTCACCTTTATTTTGTCGTCTGCAAATGCTTTCAATTTGGACCAGTCTAAAATTTTCTCGTGTGGTAAAGGTTAAGTAGCTTTCATATTACAGAAGCTAGTATACCTCCCTGTGACTTCTCAGTTTACTGTGCCAGTCCATATATTTTTCACAACACTTTCTGAGCAAATGGCTGCTTTTTTATAAGAATATCAACAAAACAAGATTACCAGCACTATCTTTTTTCCGCACAATGTTTTCAAAAGTCCTCATCCTCAAGTCCATTAGAGCTCATAATACTGTGGTAAAACAAGTATGAAACAAATCCTGTGTTTCAACTCTACCAGACGAGAAAATTTTAGACTGGTCCAAATTAAAAGCATTTGCAGACGACAAAATAAAGGTGACTGAAAAAAGAATTTGTTCTGGGAAGGGTAGAAAACACTGTTGGAAAAGGAGAAAATGCCGGTAACCAGCATTTTCTCCTTTTCCCACAGTGTTTCAAAAAGGCTTCTTTCTCTGGGGCATAAAAAGTAGGGATTGTCTGGTAATGGGTTAACTACCCCCTATTTGGTCATATCTACCATAAATCTATCATTTCATGAATTTAAGAAGTAAACTTTTACCCCGCAGTTTCAAATTTTAACCACCCTGAGGAAGCAGCCTTTTTGAAACACTGTGGGAAAAGGAGAAAATGCCTGCATTTTCTCCTTTTCCCACATTGTTTTCAACCTTATCAAAGTCCAAAATAATGATATGAGCTGCATTTGGCTGTCTGGAATGTTTTTAAATTTGGCTGAATCCAAAATTTTGTTTGGTAAAGTGTTAAGTGATAGAAATTATGTTTGAAGTGATAAAACTGCAGGAAAAGGAAAAAACATACTGTTTTCAGTATTTTCCACAGCTTTGCTCAATACTTGATTAAGAATGTTTGTTTCGCAAAGATACTCATAAGTAAGTTACTTGTTATCTCTCCATTGGATACTATTCAACACATCTGGCATCATCAAACATTCTCCATCTATCTGTTAGTTGGTACTTGTCATGCTTCTCTCCAGAACATCATCTAGGCACTGTTCATCAATATCTGTTTTCTATCCATCTGTAAGCGGCTGCTCTTCTGATTTCATCCTAGGCGGCTCAGTGGTGAGTTTGTAGGATTACCAGTGAAACCAAGGACACATGATAAGTGAACTGTTACTGTGATATGACGATAATATCACAGAAAAGATATGTAATAAAGCTGAAAACAAAACTTGGTCCAATCCATGCCAAGGCATTAGCGCACCAGATCATAATAAACATGTCATAAAATTATGCAAGCTTACTTCATAAATGAAATGGAAAGCATTAAGAATGAAACATATCTGTAATCACCATAGATTGAAGACCTTCTAGCCCGACACTCTGCAGGAACTAATAGATGGTTTCCTTAACCAACACATTTATTGACCTTGGGCACTCTAGGTTTGTGACTGTGCAATGGAAAGCCAACTTCAAAGACCTGTAGGTAAGTTTTTCCTGGTCAACTACGTACAGATCCCATTCATCACCTTCCTGTCGCCACTTTATGCACAAGAACCACTTACACAGTGGGTAACCCTACACAGATACGAGTGAGTGTCAATAAAAGGCTCAATCTAAAGTAATGACAAATATGGGGCTCATATTAAACACAATGTCTGCAACTGAAGCTATTCTTTAAGTGGGTGGTTTCTGTGCCTTAAGCACTTTTTCAGTAGTTGACTGACAAACTTTTGACTCGAAACATTTATCTACGATTGATGAATTTTTAACCCATTACCACATAATCCCTACTTTTGACACCTCTGAGAAAGAAGCCTTTCGAAAATTTTGTGGGAAAAGGAGAAAATGCTGGTAACCAGCATTTTCTCCTTTTCCCACAATGTTTTCTACCCTTCAAAAAACAAATTTCAAATTTTCAGTCACTTCTATTATGTCATCTGCAAATGCTTCCAATCTGGACAAGTCTATAATACTGTCGTTTAGTAAAGAGTTAAAGCATTTAATAGTAAACCAAGTGGACATAACGATCAGATTTACATGGTGGTAATAAATTCAATTACAGCCCAAAAATACATATAATTAAATACACTACTTGGTTCAGAAAAAGCAATATTTGGTAAAGGGTTGAATATATGCAATACAGCTGAATACAAAACTTGTTCAATCCATGGCATTGCAATAGAGCACCTGATCATAATAAACCCACATGTCATAAAATTATGCAAGCTTACTTCATAAATGAAATGGAAAACATCAAGAATGAAACATATCTGTAATCACCATAGATTGAAGACCTTCTAGCCTGACACTCTGCAGGAACTAATAGATGGTTTCCTTAACCAACACATTTATTGACCTTGGGCGCTCTAGGTTTGTGACTGTGCAATGGAAAGCCAACTTCAAAGACCTGTAAGTAAGTTTTTCCTGGTCAACTACGTACAGATCCCATTCATCACCTTCCTGTCGCCACTTTATGCACAAGAACCACTTACACAGTGGGTAACAACTCTACACAGATACGGGTGAGTGTCAGAGAAAGGCTCAATCTAAAGTAATGACAAACATGAGGCTCTATTATGCAAATGATGCAACAAAGGCAATTCTGTAGATATGCTATTCCACATGGCCAAAGGTAAGGATATGTCACCATAACCTAGTCCTGGTCTGCAACTGAATCTTTTTTTAACTCTTTACCACACAACAAATTTAAGACTGGTCCGAATTGAAAGTAGTTGCAGATGACAAAACGAAATCAACTTAAAAATTGAAACTTATTTGGGTAGGCTAGAAAACATTGTGGGAAAAGGAGAAAATGCTGGTTACCAGCATTTTCTCCTTTTCCTACAATGTTTCAAAAGCTTTCTTTCTCAGGGTTGTTAAAAGTGGGGATTGTATGGTAAAGAGTTAAGTAGGTGACTTCAGCCCCAGACGCACTTTGAGGATTAGCATCTACACCTAACACACTTTTGAAAACATTTATGACTAACACACTTTTGAAAACATTTATGACTAACACACTTTTGAAAACATGTCTGTGACTCACAAACTTTGGTTCCAGTATTCTCTTTCTCCCACAGTGTTTGCAAAAGGCTTCTATCTCGGGGTCATCAACACTAGGGATCGACTCCTAGCGGGCTAATAATATATCCAATCACCATACCGGTCAGGTGGACGGCTAATTCGCCCGCTACGAGTCCTGACAACACGCTGTCGCCGTGAGTCACTATATACAGTTTGGGCAAATGGGGAAGGGACAGAGTTATGTTCGGACTCTTCCCCATCAGCCGAACTGTCACAATCCCCAATATTCTCCAAGTCCGGGCTAGGCACTGCGGCAAAAGACGTGTTGGCGTAACTTCGCTCAGCCGAGCCAAGTTGTGCCACCGTGTCTTCTGCCACATTTGAAAAATACATGGAGGTATTATTTAGCTCAACAGAGCCAACCAATACCTCCATGTCTTCCTCATCATCAGACTCATCAGACTCATCAACCCTCCCCCTCTCAACATCATCCAAAACCGCCGCATAAGGGTGATCCCAGATCAGGGACACAGAGGGAGAAAACATTCCGTTTTCTTCCGCTGTCTCCATATCTTCAGAACCAGATGACTCAAAATATGCGATCCTATATGCATAATCATTAATGCCCTGCCAATCATTCAGGGGCAAGGGTGTGTGGTTCAGAGATTGCTCATGCACCACATCATCCTCGTCCCTGACAGGCGAGAAAATGGAGGAGTTACTGAGGTCATCTGAGCTCAGATCTTCCTCCATTTCCTCGTCTCCCTCAATCTCATCCCATACTAACGAATCTTCAGACATGCTAACGGAGGTTTCGTCTTCAGAAAAGAGGGGGAGAGCAGCATCATGAGCAATAAGGGGAGATGCAGGGGTTGAGTAAACCTCTGCATTTCCTCTCATTGCCCATGAAAGTGGATTTGCACTTGTATCTACATTGAAATGAGACATTTTTCAATTGTTTATGAAATAAATCTATACTTATACTATATTCTTCTGTATCTGAAAAGAGAAAAAAGAAAAAAAAAAAAATAGAATTTCAGTAATCCTAGTAGTGCTAAAGTAGGATTTACTCACTTAACCCTTTACCAAACGACAAAATTTTAGACTGGTCCAAATTGAAAGCAATTGCAGACGACAAAATAAATGTAACTCAAAAATTGAAATTTGTATTGTGAAGGGTAGAAAACATTGTGGGAAAAGGAGAAAATGCTGGTTACCAGCATTTTCTCCTTTTCCCACAATGTTTTCAAAAGCTGTCTTTCTCGGGGTCGTTAAAAGTCGGGATTGTGTGGTAAAGAGTTAACCCTTTACCAAACAATCACGAATTTTAACGCCCCTGTGAAAAAAGCCCTTTGAAAAATTGTGGGAAAAGGAGAAAATGCTGGTAACCAGCATTTTCTCCTTTTCCCACAATATTTTCTACCCTCTCTGAATAAAATTTCAATTTTTGATTTACATTTATTTTGTCATCTGCAAATGTTTTGAATCTGGACTAGTCCAAATTTTGTTGTTTGGTAAAGAGTTAAATGCTGAGAGTATAGACTAAGATCAGACCAAACAGAATGTGCAGTCTGATCGTGAGTTAATAATGTCACTTTTTCTGCAGAGATTCTGACAAGAACAGAATTGAAATTGCAATATATGCACCTCTATCACTGACCAAGATTATAGGATATTGCACTTGTAGGGGAATATATTGTTTTGAACTTGTTCTTTTGGCAGAGTCGCCCAAGCTTGCGAGGGCAACTACGCCAAAAGAAGGAGTTCAACACAATATATTCCCATGCAAGTGCAATAACCTTTTTATTACATTCTTATTGATATTGTTTACATAATTTCCCCGTAATTTAACAGTATTTCCAACAAATTTGTTGACTTAAAAAAAAAAACATTCTTATTCATCCATTGCTAATGGTATGTAAACAAACAAGATAGCGACCGGGGATCTGTTTTTATAGCTTAATAATTTCATCATTGATACACATGTTCGATAGACAAATTTTTCATTCTTTTGTAGTCACTGATATTTAGGAAACCAGTATTCTGTTTTTTTTTCATGTTTTCATAAAGGACAATGCTTTGAAAACTTCGTAAATCTTTATGTCTGATGCTGATTTTTTTTATAATGGCAGCAGTTCGTAATTTGATTTCTAGAGAAATGGCAGGTTTTAGAATAGTTCCGTAGTTAGCAACTCATGTGAAAAAAACTCTCAACTATGAAATATGAAAGTATGCAATATGGAAAAATATTGCATACTTTCATCCAGTGCAAATACTTTGGGACAATATCAAAGTATATGATAATGTGCATTACATCTAAAATGTATTTTTAGCAGCCTGATCTTGATCTTTTCCGCCAGAAAAGGTAACCAAAGCTGTCAACTATGCTTAGTCCTAAAATAAAATGCCAGCCTTTTTTTCTTAATATCTTTATTTGCTCCTGTTTTCCAGGGTACAAATATTATTTCCATCACTTGGCCAGTTCCTGAACCCTTTAACTCATTACCAAACAACAATATTTTAGGCTTGTCCAAATCGAAAGCATATGTAGACGAGAAAAAGGAAAGTGACTGAAAATTTGAAATTAGTTTTGTGAAGGGTAGAAAACATTGTGGGAAAAGGAGAAAATGCTGGTTACCAACATTTTCTCCTTTTCCCACAATGTTTTCAAAAGGCTACTTTTCCAGGGGCGTCAAAAGTATGGATTGTGTGGTAATGGGTTAACGCGCAATGCAGACTTGACGACCCTGGAAAAAAAGCAGTCTGAAAACATTGTGGGACGAGGAAAAATACTCATAACCAGCATTTTCTCCTTTTCCCACAATGTTTTCTATCCCATCACAGAAAAACTGCACCATTTAAGCTACATTGAAATTGTCATCTGCAAATGCTTTCAATTTGGACAAGGCTAAAATTTCATCATCTGATAGAGGGTTATTAACTCTTTACAAAACAACAAAATTTCAGACTGGTTTTTCTCTGTTCCCCCCCCCCCCCCCCCCCCCCCCCATATTTGTCAAACCTTTCTTACTCAGGGTCATCAAGTCAGGATCATGTGATAAAGGGCAAACACAGCTGTACAGTATGTGAGGTTTTCTAAGTATTAGTAGAATTTTCTTGAATTTAACTCATTACCAAACAATCCCTATTTTTGACGCCCCTGAGAAAAAAGCCTTTAGAGAACATTGTGGGAAAAGGAGAAAATGCTGGTAACCAGCATTTTCTCCTTTTCCCACAATGTTTTCTACCCTTTACAAAACAAATTTCAAATTTTCAGTCAGCTTTATTTTGTGGTCTGCAAATGCTTTCAATTTGGACCAGTCTAAAATACTGTTGTTTGGTAATGGGTTAACTACATCTACTTCATAGCCATTAAGTTTGTCAATTAATGGATGTCCATTACAAATTATGTAATGAAGCATCGAATGAAACTAAAAATCAACAATTCCCAAATTTTATTTCATTTCTCTGACAGCAATACGATGAAACAATACCAAATACCAACCAGCAAATTCCATTTTTTGTCATCTGAACTTGAAAACTCTAGCATTCTCATTTAAATCTTTACCACACAATCGCCACTTGTAATGACCTTGATAGGAAACCCTCTGAAAACATCGTACCAGCATTTTCTCCTTTTCCCACAATGTTTTCTTTTCTTCCCAAAACAAGTTACAATTTTTTCGGTCACTTTTATTTTGTTGTCAGCAAATGCTTTCAATATGGACCAGTCTAAAAATTTGCTGTTTGGTAAAGAGTTTAATCTGTACCAGATGACAAACTCTACATCCATATAAAAAGGGCTTGCACCCTATCTAATACAGTAAGCCTGCATAGCTCACTAGGTAGAACGTAGGATTGTGAAAGTGATGAACATTCGAGTCACTTGCAATCTAAAATTACTTATTTTTTGGACGAGACGTCAAACTGAGATCCAGTGTGACTGTGCTATATACCGAGCATGTAAAAAAACTAAGTGTGATTTTAGATGGGTTTCGACCTGTATCTGCACTATATAGCACTATCCCCCTTAGCACTACTAACACCCTTAACTCTTTACCACACAAGAAAATTTTAGATTAGTCCAAATTGATAGCATTTGCAGATGACAAAATATATGGGACTGAAAAACTGAAATTTTGTTTGGGTAGGGTAGAAAACATGGTGGGAAAAGGAGATAATGCTGGTTACTAGCATTTTCTCCTTTTCCCACTATGTTTTCAAAAGGCTTCTTTTTCAGGGTCGTCAAAAGTAGGGTTAATGGGTTAAGGGGGCATCGCCCATATGGGCAACCGGTGGCCACAATCAATAAACACAAATTCAATCATACACAGTTAAAACTAGAGCTGTCACTGAATGTGACTTAACTCTTAACCAAACGACAATATTTAAGACAGGTCCAAATTGAAAGCATGTGCAGACAACAAAATAATCGTAACTCGAAAATAGAAATTTGTGTCCAGCAGGGTAGAAAACATTGTGGGAAAAGGAGAAAATGCTGGTTACCAGCATTTTCTCCTTTTTCCACAATGTTTTCAGAAGGCTTCTATCTTAAGAGTCATAAAAACCAGGGATTGTTTGGGAAAGGATTAACCCTTAAGCTGCCTATCGCGACTTGCTGACATTTTGCGGACAGTGTAGATCAAGATCAGACTGCACAGAACATGCAGTCTGATCTTGGATCTTCACTGTCCGATAAAGAGATATTTTTTCTTAAAAAAATATACTTGAAATAGCATCGTTTGGGTTTTTAATATTGGCCTGAAAAGTTTAATTTGATTTATTCAGCAGGAGAAGGGTTATAACCCCTCGCCAACCCTTTGACAGAAACAGGAAATAACTATTATTTTGTACACAGACAGACGCATGGACAGACAGGCTGATTCCATTGTACCTCCGAAACCATTCATTTTGCAAGGGGTATACTGATGTATTTGCCTTGTAAAGAGTAGGCTGCAGTAGGCTTCACCCTTTCCCAAACAACAAACTTTTGGACTAGACCAAATTGAAAGCATTTGCAGACGACAATTCAACTCTTGCTGAAAAGATGATTTCGGTCTATGATAGGGTAGAAAACATTGTGGGAAAAGGAGAAAATGCTGGTTACCAGCATTTTCTTCTTTTCCCACAAAGTTTTCAAAAGGCTACTATTGTAGATCAGTAAAAACCAGGGATTGTTTGGGAAAGGTTTAACCGTCTTTCGAGAAAGTATCAAAAATGAGAAAAGAAGCAAAAACAGGTTACCAACATTTTCTTCTTCTTCCACACTATTTCAAAATACCTACTGCCAGCATTCTGTCCTTTCCCATTTTTTTAACCCTTTACCCCGTAAGTCATTTCAATGGTATCTCTAAATGACCCTGAATAACAGCAAGGATCAAGCTGTTTCTTATGTGTATATGACACCTTTTGATAGCAAAGAAAACATTTTGACAAAAGGTGAAATTGCTGGCCACAAATTTTTCCAAAGGCTCCTACAAGAAATGCCTAGCAATGAGTATCTAAGGAGTATAGGGTTAAGGTGGTGTTTAACCCATTACCACACAGTCCCTACTTTTGACGCCCCTGAGAAAGAAAGCCTTTTGAAAACACTGTGGGTAAAGGAGAAAAAGCTGGTAACCAGTATTTTCTCCTTTTCCCACAATGTTTTCTACCCTTTGCAAGACAAATTTCAATTTTTCTGTCACCTTTATTTTGTCATCTGCAAATGCTTTCAATTTGGACCAGTCTAAAATTTTCTCGTGTGGTAAAGCATTAACCCCTCTAAAGACAAGCCCTGGTTTTTTATGACTGCGACTGAAGGCATTTGAAAATGCCTTTTTGATGTGCGAAGGGTAGAAAGCAGCACTCCATATAGAGGTAGTGATTTTTATTTCAAAATTAGAAATGTTAATTATTCTTCACTAAACCCTGTGCTATGGGTACTCATTAGAATTGTCTCATCTAGACAATTCTAATGAGTACCCACAACATAGGGTTTGGGAGAGAAATAATGGATTTAGAATACCATCACTCCCTCTTATCTGGAGCTCTGTAGAAAGCCTGCTGGTTACCAGCATTTTCTCTTACTCTCACTTTGTTTTCAAAAACTTTCTTTGTAAGGGTTGTTAACCCATTACCACACAATCCCTACTTTTGATGCCCCTTGGGAAAGAAGCCTTTAGAAAACATTGTGGGAAAAGGAGAAAATGCTGGTAACCAGCATTTTCTCCTTTTCCAACAATGTTTTCTACCCTTCACAAAACAAATTTCAAATTTTCTGTCACTTTTATTTTGTCATCTGCAAATGCTTTCAATTTGGTCTAGCCTTAAATTTTGTCGTTTGGTAATGGGTTAAAAGTCTGGATTGTGTGGAACAGGATTAAATAGATCTGTTAGCTTTAAAATCGTCAGATTCTTTTCAAAATCTCTAGAACTCGAACTACTGATGATGAAAATGAGCTGCACGAATGCTTCACTAAAATCAGTTCATGATAACAGACTTTATTGCACAAACAAGATTTACTTATTTTATTGTGTTAAAAACTGTTTCCAACACTATTTTAGTTATAATGTGGCAGCCAGTGCACCTATCCATGCTTTCCTGGTGTTTCTTTTACCTGTACTCTGCAAAGTTTTCTTTCCAAGCCACTGACTGCTTTCCCACAATCATCGTCAATGCAATGGTCAGCAGTGGGAGAGGAATGAATCCTGTCACAATGACTCGTCAATCCTCAGAAAGAAATTGACCGAGCCAGGGATCAAACTCACGAACCCGCTTTCAAGTCCTGCATGCTACTGACTGAGCTACTAGGGCTCAGCTGCATAAACTAGAGAAAGACAAATGGGCAGGCAAACAGGTGGACAATAGAAACAATGAAATGACACAAGTTCGGCTGGCTTTCAGCCACAAGAGCTAGAAACTACTGTAATGTGCTAGTTACTCGACTTCCAAAACTGCCTTTCTTACATCTATACCAGGGTTGTCCCAAAACTCTAACAAATTTCATAAACGAGCCGATTTTAGGGTCAGGACATTCAATTTCCCACATTTCATCCACTAGTATAATATTTCACTTTCTAACAAGTCTCCAATGAAATATTAGCTTTATTTTTTCTTTAAATTCACAAAATTGATATATTATTTGCCAGCACATGCTATTTTTTCTATTTTTATGTTTCTTTATGAGCTCCAATCATGTTAAAATATTTTTGATATTTGCTATCATTTCTGCTTCAATTTTACATGGATGCTTTTTTTCTGAAACTTTGATGTCATCACAGGAAATTTGAACATAATCGAGTAAACAACAGATGGTATACAAACAAACGAAAAAGATCAGCAGAAAAAAGGAAACTTGAAATGACAAAGTCAGAAAATTGTTCGGCCTAGTGAACAGTTATAAACTTCAGCGCCAATCTTGGAATTACACTTTAGTAGAGTATAAGACAAATTTGGTGTTCTGAAAAGTTTAAAACTTTACTCCAGCACTGGCTTACAAGTGCCATAGGATACTTGGATGTACATATTTGTCTGCTTTCCACAGCTAAAGGAGGATTTATGAAGTCGTAAGTTCGATTCCAGCAATGAGCTGGTGTGTTTTATAATTGCTTTTAACAGAGATCTGACAGCAATTTGGTTAAAGACAGTTTTTGAGCAGCCATGGATTTAAATGACATAGCAAATGTGTTAAATTTCATGGAGAATACCTTGAAAAAGGCTCTAAACTCTCTACCACACAATCCTGACTTTTGACGATCCTAAGAAAGGAAGCTTTTGAAAACATTGTGGGAACAGGAGAAAATGCTGGTCACCAGCATTTTCTCCTTTTCCCACAAAGTTTTCTAACCTTCTAAAATCAAATTTCAATTTTTGATGGACATTTAATTTGCAGTCTGTAAATGCTTTCAATTCAGACTTATCCAAAGTTTTGTTTTTTGTTAAAGAGTTAAACTTAACATAAACAATGTTTATTAATGCTTGATGTGCACCTCAGTCTGGGTACTTGTTTTGGTATTTATGCTATAATTTTCTTATTTGTAAAGATTTTTGTGTGGTTTTCTATAAAAACATTGGGTATATGACTCAGTCTCATGAAGAATTGCCAATTCCATATTTAAAACCTCAAGTTTTTAACTGTCACTGTTGTGAAATTTGTCAATACTTTACTTCTTCTTGGGTCAGATTAAGGAAAATGTTCGTTTGAAATCTTGCAAAAAAGAAACTATTTTTGAGTTTTAAATATGCATGTGGTGCAACAATTTGAGATTTCTTGGAATGGAATCACCTTTTTTCAAACCATTAAATTGGCAGACAACATTGCTGGAAAGTGTTTTCTTTTGTTTTTACTTGCTTTGTCATGGATTAAAATACATGAATAAAAAAAAACAAAAGTTTATCTTTTCATTACTTTTTTATAAAAAAATGAGACAAACTACCAACTAAATAACTTGAAATTCCTTAGTTATACATACTTTTCACAAAACTTAGCCTAAATAGAACTGAAAATGTGGAAGAATTGAAATATTAAAAAGCAAACAAATTTTGCCCCTCAAGAAATTTTCTGCTTGTCTCTGTCCATGTGGTGAAAAGTTAAGTCTGGTTGAGCTTAAGTGACTTCATGTGAATATTTAGGGTCGCAGTCGTTGAAAAAGGGTATCGTAGATTAGGTCTTGTAAATAATGAAATACAATTATCTGGAAATGTAATGTATTGTATTGGGTTTTAGCGCCACTTTAACAGCTAAGATCATATCATGGCCGCAGGTGACGCACATGTGTTTCCTGGCTTTCTCACACCAGTATTAACACAACTTTCTTTCCAAAGCTACCGACTACTTTTCTCACATGCTTCAGCAGAGGCGAAAATACACCGAAGCAAAAGTTTGCCTCAACCGGGTATCGAACTCACAACCACCAGGTCATGAGTCCGACACGCTCACCACTGAACCACCCAGGCAGGCTCTGGAAATGTAAATTGTTGGTTTGGCACGAAATTAAAAAGTAGCGTACACTTTGAATGGCACCGATATACTATTTAATACCTAATCAATGCATAGTTGTAGATAAAGCTACACTATTTAACCCATTACCACACAACAGAATTTTAGACCTAACCAAATTGAAAGCATTTGCAGATAACAATTTCAAATTGGCTGAAATAGTGCAATTTTGCTTTGATAGGATAGAAAACTTTGTGGGAAAAGGAGAAAATGCTGGTTACCAGCATTTTCTCCTTTTTCCACAATGTTTTCAAAAGGCTTCTTCCTCAGGGTCGTTAAAAGTCGTCATTGTGTGGTAAAGGGTTAATGTAGACCCAAAAATATGCATTCAAATATGTTTTCAGGACTAGTAGATTAGGAATTAATTTTTCAGTTGAAGGGTTCGAGTTTTAGCCTCTCTTCATGCTTGTATCCATAATACATTGAGCTCAAAGTGATACTTTTCATCTAAATTGACTATTTTTAAGCATTTATGCCAAATATTACTAGATTATAATGATATTTTTGACATTATTGTTGTATGAAATATGGACTCATAGATTATGTCCGATTTGGGGACACTTCAAAAAGCAACATCAAAAATCACAAAGATAATCCTAGTCAATATATTTTACTTTAATATGTGATATGAGCCCATACATTTTGTATATCAATCACTTTTTACAGTTTTTGGTTGTATTTTTGTAAAAATGATGGGGCTTTACAATGGGAATTTGCCGTTTTCATAGAATATGGTAGACAAGATCAGTATTTTTATTTGATCCAAAGTGAAAAATCTACAATTGAAATGCCCTTTGAATATCATCAACTGACTTTACTTATATCTGAACATAATTCTGAGGCATATGGAAAGACGTTAAACATTCTAGAGAACTAATAAACAATGGCAACGTTAATTGGCAAATCTTCGTGAGACTGGGTCATATATGTCTTGAAAATATATCCAAAAAATGCATTTGCAGCAGTTTATTTTCTTTTGCTATTGAAATTGTCACGAAATTTTGGGACAACCCCCGTAATTTTGTGAATTCGACTGAAGCGTGCTTACTGCAAAAGCTAAATACTCGACTTCATTAGCTGTTTTGCACTAAGGTTGCAACAAAACCGATTCTTGCAGATTTTAGCCGTTATTTGACTTACTGCAAAAGCTAAATACTCGACTTCATTAGCTGTTTTGCACTAAGGTTGCAACAAAACCGATTCTTGCAGATTTTAGCAGTAATTTGACTTCAGTGGCTTTTTTCTGCATAAATACACGATATATCGCGGAGTGATGCTGCTTGCTTAATGCAAAAGCTAATTACTGAACTTCATTAGCTATTTTACATTCAGGTTGCAGCAATATATAATGCGCATGCTTTTTTATCGGTCTCTAACAAACTCTGATTTTATATGACCCCAATGGAGAAAGTCCGTAACTCTTTACCACACAATCCCAACTTTTAACGCCCCTGAAAAAGAAACCTTTTGAAAACACTGTGGGAAAAGGAGAAAATGCTGGTAACCAGCATGTTCTCCATTTCCCCCAGTGTTTTCTACCCTTCCCAGACCGAATTTCCATTTTTCAGTCACCTTTATTTTGTCGTCTGCATATGCTTTCAATTTGGGCAATCCTAAAATTTTGTTGTTTGTAAATGAGTTAAATTCATGTTTAACCCTCTACCATGCAATCCCAGGTTCAAACAACTCTAAGATTGGAGCCTTTGAAGATACTGTAGAAAAACTAGAAAATGATGGTTACCATTATTTTCTCCTTTTCCCACAATGCTTTCTACCCTTTAAGCAGGCAAATTAGATCACATGAGTAAAATCGAGTTTGTTGTCTGCAAATTCATGTACTTTCAATTTGGAAAAGTATAGAATTTAGTCATTTGGTAAAGAGTAACATTTTGCTCGCTGATATTGCTGATCAACACTTTCCACAATGTTTTCTACCTTTTCAAAGCCAAAGATCATGACGTCAGCCATATCTCATTTCTAGCGTGCAAGTGTTGTCAATTTAGACAAGTCTAAAATTGTGTCTTTTGGTAAAGACCCTTTCTCAAACAACAACTTTGAGACTCTTCAAAACTGAAAGGGTTTGCAGACGACAATTTCAAACTCGATGAAAATGGTAGAAAGTTCTCCAAATGGGAGGAAAACACTGTAGGAAAAGGAGAAATTGCTCATTATGAGCAATTTCTCCTTTTCCCACAGTGTTTTCAACAGATTTGTACTGCAGACACATAAAAACCAGGGTTTGATTGGGAAACGATTCATCCTTCACCACACTGTCACAAGTTTTATTGACCCTGGGGAAGGGGCCTCTTGAAATCACTGTAGTAAAAGAAGAAAATGCTGGTTACCAGAATTTTTTTCCTTTTTTCTTGGCATGTTCTACCTTTTCAAATACAAATTTCATGTATTCCCTGGATTTTACGGGTCAGGAATAGAAGCCTTTTGAAAACATGGTGGGAAAAGGAGAAAATGCTGGTAACCAGCATTTTCTCCTTTTCCCACAATTTTTTCTACCCTGCCATATAGAAAAATCATATTTTTAACAACTGTTAATTTGTTACCTGCAAAATGCTTTCAATTTGGTCTGGCCCAAAATTTGCCGTTGGGGAAATGGTTAAGCATAGTAGAAAACATTGTAGGAGAAGGAGACAATGCAGGTTACCAGCATTTGCTCCTTTGCCCATGTTTTTAAAAAGGTTCCTTCCCCTGGGTCGTAAAAACCAGGGATTATTTGGTAAAGGTTAAGGTAATCCTAGAAATGCTGATCAACTCCTTCCAAGGGACATAACTTTGGGCTTGGATACTGGCTTTGTCTGTTTTTTCAAACGACTGACTCTTGAAGGTTAGAATCACTCTACTGGCAGTAATTGTGACTGCTAATTAACCCATTACAACACAATCCCTACTTTTGTAGCCCCTGAGAAAGAGGCCTTTCGAAAACACTGTGGGAAAAGGAGAAAATGCTGGTAACTAGCATTTTCTCCTTTTTCCACAGTTTTCTACCCTTTCCAGAACAAATTTCAATTTTTCAGTCACCTTTATTTTGTCGTCTGCAAATGCTTTTAATTTGGACCAGTCTAAAATTTTCTTGTGTTGTAAAGAGTTAATGATGCAATCTATTGTTTGAAATTAAGCAAAATTTTACAGGGTTTCAGTACCCATTGTACTTATCAAGCCACGCAAGTTTCAATGAAACGGGAAAAATAATGTGGACTGTGTTGAGTAAATAAGATAAAAGTCATCAAAGTACTGCTTTTTCTAAAATGATCACTGGGTTTTCCTCCTTTTATTGGGATTCATTTCCTTGATGATAATCAAAGTATTGAAACTACTAATTAGTAGAAGTTAGAAAATTGCTAGCGAACATAACTTAACAGTAGACAAATTTAGACAAATCTATCAAAAATTCATTCATCTGATGGTTCATACCATTATTTCTAAATGATTTTCTATAAAATCACGTATCTTAAATGTTTTGCATGTAGTTTTAGGTGTCAAGTGGTTGGAGGTCTTTTTGGAAGTTTTTCTTTTTTATTCATACTCCAAGTAGACTTTATAAACTAGGTCAGGTCAACAATGTGTAAAGAGGTTCATTTCAAATCTAGAACTATTTCAATAACATTCTGAAGTTTGCTGTTTGTGTAATATGCTTTCACAGATTTCCAATCTACATGTAATTTTTACTTATCAAATGATACAGAAACATCTGTTCATTGATCTTTTCTTGAAATAAAGGAGTGATCTGCCCTCACAAGACTTCAGCCTGACAATTGCCATAGACAGTGAAAACTGAAAAATATCACCATCCAACTATAATCTGTGCAAGTTTCAAAATAACTATAAAAATTGCACACTCTCCTGTATACAGAAGAAATGTAAATTTTCAGTTTGAAATAATTACTTTTCCCTTACTGGATACTGGTTGTCAGATTTTTAAAAAATCAACACTGTTCAAGGTATTGATGATATACAGAAACTAAGTTTCATTAACATCTCACCACAAAACATTATCTCCCGCTAGATGGTATTCTACAAATACTCATCTAATTTGGGCATCCTGGCACAGAACCTGACTACTTTTCTTCGCGACAACAGTTACTTTGAATTTCAAACTAAAATAAACTTTAACTTAATAAACCGCTACCTAGTGCGATTCATTCAGCTATGATCAGCAGTTTATCAGCAGAAATCTGAAGCTAAAACAGGCCTGAATTTTCCTCAAATGTATTGATAAAAGCCATTTTCTCCATTGCTACTTTATAGAGTGTATTAATACTACAATCTCCCCAATATCAGGGAGAGTAATGCGTCATATAAGACAGGTAAAATCTTCGAAGAAAGTGACATGGGCAGACAATGCATCATGAATGCAGACTTTATTGTATATACAACAACAAGACTAACTAATTAACAGAAGGATGGAAACCATGCCATGACATCAACTCTGTTGGCTTTCAGCCAGTAGAGCTAAAATGTTTTCAAACTATTTCCTCGGTTATATTAAAACTTGGAAGTTGTGTGGTAGGGGTTAAGCGCATTTTGGGAGAGAATACAGGAACTTTAAGAAAACAAAACTCTTCATTGCATTATAAGATTCAGGAGACAATCCACTTACTTGTAATCCACATAAAATTATCTGACTTGAGTTTTATCTCACCAAAAATTTGTACAGCATCTCCACCAAGACAAGTATCCTGCAGCATGACTCCCTGGTCATCAATACAGACACCTGAAACAGTAAGTAAAATAATCAGAACTGTACTTGAGAAACCCTCTACCAAACATCTAAGTCTGAAATTTCACACCTAGTAAGTATTAACCCTTAACCACACAATCATGAGTTTTTATGACCCCCAAGATCAAAAGGCTTTTGATAGATTGATTGCATGGTGTTCATCACCATTTTCAACATTATTTCAGTTAACTCATTCCCACAAAATCCCTACTTTTGATGCCCCTGGAAAAGAAGCCTTTTGAAAACATTGTGGGAAAAGGAGAAAATGCTGGTAACCAGCATTTTCTCCTTTTCCCACAATGTTTTCTACCCTTCACAAAATTAATTTAAAATTTTCAGTCATTTTCATTTTGCTGTCTGACAAATGCTTTCGATTTGGATAAGCCTAAAATATTGTCGTTTAGTAATGAGTTAAGGAGAAAAAAGGTTTTTGAAAAACACTGTGTGTAAGATAGTAAATCCCAGTTACCAGTTCTCTACCCTACGCTTGACAGTTTTCACATTTAGAGTTACATTTAAACTTGTCATCTGTAATTTTTTTCAATTTGAACAAGTCTAAGATTTTGTTGTTTGCTAAAGTTTTAAGCGTAAGAAAGAAAACTTATCAAAACATAGTGGGGAAAATGCTATTAACCAGCAAATTCCTCCCTTCCTCACAATTTTTTTTAAACCTTTAAAAACCAAATGTTTGGTTTTGATTTTTATGTCATTAATTTTGTTGTCTGCAAATGCTTAAGCTTCAATAAGTCTAAAAGTTTGTCAATTGGTAAAGACTAATACCAAGCAAACTTTTGTTCTGGATTTATTCAAGCCTTCACCACACTGTCTTGGGTTTTAATGACCCAGAGGAGGAAGACATTTAAAAACATAGTGGGAAAGGGAAATGATGTTGGTTATCAGCATTTCCACCTTTTCCTACAATGTTTTCTACCTTTTCAAAGATGAGCCCTATTTAAAATTTCACCTGCATCTGCTTTGAATTCGGACAAGACTCGCATGTTTGTTGTGTTAGCCCTTTCCCAAACAATTCCTGGTTTTTATGACCCTGAGATAGATACCTTTTGAAAACATTGTGAGAAAAGGAGAAAATGCTGGTAACCAGCATTTTCTCCTTTTCCCACAATGTTTTCTACCCTGCTGGAAACAAATTTCAACTTTTGAGTTATGCCTATTTTGTTGTATGCAAGTGCTTTCAATTTTGGACCAGTTTAAAATTTTAACCCTTTGGTAAAGGGTTAAAAGAGTTTTACATATAATGAAATTCTACAGTAATCATAAATAATCACTTTTCAAACTGATTTTTGAAAGTTCAGATAATTGTCTTTATACCTCAGCCATCTAAATATTTATGGTAATACTAAATCAAAAATAAAAAATCTGAAAATGAACTTTTACTTTAATACCAACCCCAGTTACTTTTGTCTGAAAAATCTTAAATCTTATTCCTTTAATTATCATTCTTTTCTAGCTTGCCTCAATGAAGGCCCAGGAACAGCTATAACACTACCCCTGTGTTGGTGCTAGCCTCAGCATTTATGTCAGGATAAGTGCCCGTGATGGCATAAGTGCTAGTATCTACATTAAAGTTACAGCGTGTTTTTTTTTCTATAAAAACTCACATTTTGCAAACCTTATGATAGATTTGTTTGATGTTATGTATGATAATAGATGTAGGTCCAAAGTGTCTTTCAGCAATACTCCTGCCGATGCTCATGGCCAAGGTAGTAGACTATGCCGTAATACATCAAGTTTTACACAAAAGTTTTTGAGCTCATTTTCCAAACAATAATGGGTTTGGATAATACTTGACAGATACAGGTGCAAAATTTCATTGACAATACCTTAGTCATGCCCATGATCACAGGGTCAAGGTCAGTTTTAGAAGTACCATGTTAGAATTTTCTAGGAGCTATCAAGCTTGAATCACAATTTTTCCTCATCCTATTTGAAGTTTTCAGTAAATGCATTGTTTCCATTTTATTTACTTTTTGGAAGAATCTAAATGACCATAATCTGCTCTCACCTGTTTTGCCTTGAAGTTTGCCATATTCATCATCAAGGTGTCCACATGGATGAGCCAGAGCGTGTAGCAGCAGTTCTGCAAGGTGGGGATGCTTCAGACGACATGAAAGAGCTATAACTTCGAATAACTGCAAAATATATCTGAAGGCAGTACACAATGCATTCAAAAGCCTTTTCCTAAGGGTCTTTAACCCTTTACCGCACAATCCTAAAGACCCTACAGGAGTAGGCTTTTGAAAACATGGTGTGAAAAGGAGAAAATGATGGTAAGTTTTCTACCCTGCTGGAAACAAAGTTCAGTTTTTGAGTCACATATAATTTGTCGTCTGCAAGTGCTTTCAATTTGGACCAGTCTACAATTTTGTCGTTTGGTAAAGAGTTAAAATAAACCTTTTATGCCAAGTCATTGCCAATGAAAACTGTTGAACTTTTCCAAATTCAAAGCACTGGCAGATGACAAATGTAGCTAAAATTGATATAATTTTTTTTTTTTAACATTGCCTTTGAAAACATTGTGGGAAAAGGAGAAAATGCTGTTAACCAGCATTTTCTCCTTTTACCGCATTGTTTTCTACCCTTTCTAAACCAAATTTCACTTTTTGATTCACATCTATTTTACTGTCTGCTAATGCTTTCAGTTTGGACTGGTCCAAAATTTTGGCATTTGGTAAAGAGTTACAACATTTAACTGTGTGGCACAGTCCACATTAACCCTTTCCCACACAATGACGACTTAACAACCCTCAGAAGGAAAGATTTCGAAAACATTGAAGGAAAAGGAGAAAATCCTGATTACCAGCATTTTCTCCTTTTCCCACAAAGTTTTCTATCCAGTCAAAGCAAAATTGCACCATTTGAACCACTCTGAAATTGTCGTCTGCAAATACATTCAATGTGGATAGGTCTAAAATTTTGTGTGTGGTAAGTATTGTGTTGTAATCAGTTAAAGAATGATTCCAGCAATGTTGATACACAAACACTTCACCGTCACAGCTGTCAACCAAGATTTTATTTAATTCATTACCGCACAATCCCGATTTTTAACAACCAAGAAAGAAGCCTTTTGAAAACATTGTGGGAAAAGAAGAAAATGCTGATTACCAGCATTTTCTCCTTTTCCCACAGTGTTTTCTAACCACCTCAAATCAAATTTGTGTTTTTTATTCACATTTATTTTGTCGTCTGCAAATGCTTTCAATTTGGACAAGTCTAAAATTTTGTAGTTTGGTATAGAGTTAAAAAAAAAAAAACAGTTCTATTCACTAAAATATGGGTGTTTATAACCTTTTACCACACAATCTCGAGTTTCAACGACCAGGAAAGGCCTTTTGAAATTATTATGGGTAAAGGAAGATATTGGAAACCAAAACTTTGGATATGGACAATAGTAATTTATTCCCGTGTGGTAACCAGCTATAAGGACTTTTTCAGGCATGGAAATTGAAGAGAAAAAGTACTTCATTGCATTAACAGTCATGAGGCAATACACTTACATGTTAACTTGATAAAATCATTGAACTTGTGTTTTACTTAACCAAAAAATTTGTACAGCATCCCAACCAAGACCTGTATCCTGCGGCATGACCGCCCTGGTCATCAATATGGACACCTGAAACAGAAAGTGAAATAATCAGAACTGTACTTGATTAACCCTTTACCAAACAGTTACTCAATATGACACATCCTTTCCCCAAGAAGAAAACTCTTGCAAACAGTGAGGAAAAGGGAGAATATGCTGGTTATTGGCAATTTTTTCTTTTCCCCCACAATGTTTTCTACCTTTTTAACTTTAACAAACAACCAGGAGTTTTAACAACCCTTCAAAAGACAGCTTATGAAAACATTGATGGAAAAGGAGAAAATGATGGTTAACCCTTTACCACACAATGCCGACTTTTGATGCTCCTGGAAAAGAAGGCTTTTGAAAATATTGTGGGAAAAGAAGAAAATGCTGGTAACCAGCATTTTCTTCTTTTCCAACAATTTTTCCAACTCTGAATCAAAGAAAAGTAACACCATTTGAGCCACACTGAAATTGTCGTCTGCAAATGCTAAAGTTTGTCATCTGGTAAAGAGTTAACTGCATTCTCTCTTGTTCCGTAATTTTTCCACCCCCATTAATTGTTCACCTGAGAAGGATTGCCCCCCTAAAATATTCAGAGAAAATGCTGATAACCAGCAATTTCTCTTTTTATGACAATGTTATTTATGCCTTTGCAGCCAAATTTGACCATTCCGGCCATGTTGGAGTAGTTATCTGCAAGTGCTTTCAGTTTGCAAGAGTTTAACACCTTACCGTTTGGTTGAAAGTTAAAGTCAAGTCATTTGGGCCAAGGTTACATTGAAGAGTTTAACATTTTATTGTTTGGTTTAAAGCTATGGATAAATCATTCCAGCCAAGTTTATATTGTCACCCGCAAATACTTTCAACTTGGAAGAGGCTAAAACTTTACTGTTTCCATCAAAGTTAAAAACATCAATTGAGCCAAGTTTACAGTTGTCACCTGCAAATGCTTTAACCCTGTACCAAACAGTCCTTGGTTTTTACAACCTTAAGAAAGAAGCCTTTAGAAAACATTGTGGGAAAAGGTGAAAATGCTGGTAACCACAAAGTTTTCTACTGTAGTACAGACAGGATGCACCATTTGCTGATTTCTGTCTTTGGTATGGTTTGGAAATATTGTGGCCAAACTTTCTGCCCCCTGCACTAGACATAGGGATGCTACCAACATGACCCTAGATCATCAAATGCTGCCCTCATGACGCAAAGATGAGAACCGGGTCACTGGTTCTATCCTCAACATGGCCAATTTCTTTCACAGGACAGATGATAGTCATTGTGACAGGATTCAATCTTCTCTCATCACTGGTCATTGTTTCAAAGATGGTTTTATGGAAAGCACCCAGTGGTTGGGATTGCGCATAGTACTGGTAAAAGAAACCCCAGAAAGGCATAGATAGGTTCACTGGCTGCCATAAGAAAACTAAAATTGTTGAAAACTGCTTTCAACAACTTACAATCAATCAGTAGAGCACTACAAGTCCATTTTGTTTTTTAACCCTAGGAAGACTGAATTACCCGACCATATATTTTCCATCTTAACCCTTTACCATTCCCGTTTTCACGACCTTGTAGAAGAGGCCTTTTTAAAACATTGTGGGTAAAGGAGAAAATGCTGGTAACCAGCATTTTCTCCCTTTCCCACAATGTTTTCTACCTGTAAAAGCCAGATTGCACCATTTGAGCCACACTAAAATTATTGTCTGCAAATGCTTTCAACTTGGACAAGGCTAAAATTTTGTTGTGTGGTAAAGGGTTAAAGAACCACTTAATTACAGTTTCAATCTTGCTTTTGTCTGGAATGTCAAAGCAAAGTAGACAGTGTACATCAAAGATTAGATTGCACATTTTGTGCAGTCTGATCTTGATCTACACTGGCCACAAGAGCAACTATTGTAATAAGTGCTTTTACTCATAACCACACAATCCCTACTTTTAACGCCCTTGAGAAAACATTTCCCACAATGTTTTCTACCCTTCACAAATCAAATTTCAAATTTTCAGTTACTTTTATTTTGTCGTCTGCAAATGCTTTCAATTTGGGCAGTCCTAAAACTTTGTTGTTTGATAATGAGTTGAGAATTGAGTTTTGCAAGAGCTTAACCCTTTACTAATTAATCCCCGGTTTTAAAGACCCAGCAGAAGAACCCTTCTGAAAACATTGTGAGAAATGGAGAAAATGCTGCAAACCAGCACATTCTCCTTTTCTTACAAAGTTTCTACTCTTCTAAAGTCAAGTTTCAATTTTTGAGCCACATTTATTTTGTCATCTGCACATACTTTGAATTTGGAGAAGTATAAAATTTTGTTAATTAGTCTCAAGTTAAATGACAACCATTAACAATTTATGCTCTCACCTTCTTTGACTTGAATGTTGCCATATTCATCATCAAGGTGTTCATATGGATGAGCCAGAGGGTGTAGCAGCAGTTCTGCATGGTGGGGATGCTTCAGACAACATGAAAGAGCTGCAAAATAAAAATATCTAGCGGCAGTAACGGATTTTTTTTTTTATCTAAAAGTAAGTCCACTCTACAACACAATCCTCACATTTAAAGACCCTGAAAAAAAAAAAGGCCTTTTGAAAACATAATGGGAAAAGGAGAAAATGCTGGTAACCAGCATTTTCTCCTTTTCCCAAAATGTTTTCTATACTCCCCAAACAAATTTCAGTATTTGTGTCATATTTATTTTGTCATCTGCAAATGCTTTGAATTTGGAACAGTCCAAAATTCAGTCGTTTGGTAAAGAGTTTATATTAGCAGCAATGTGTCGTTCTTGGTGTGTGCATAAAATATCATATTGAGTGGCTGGGCAACCCAAGCTACCATTCCAAAGTTTTAGATTAAAAAACCAAGCCTGTGAATATTACTTTTCCTGGGAAATTCTTAAGTCATTGAAATGTAACTGTGACCTCAAGTTTGGAGTCAAGCCATGTTAGAATATCTCGTGCCACGTACCACGCGCCACGCCATTCGCTCTTTTTTTTTTTGTTATAAGCTCTGGCACTAGTCTTAATTTAATATCGTCCCAGGTTTGTAACCTGGAGATCTACACGCATGCAAACATAAGGTTGAACAACAAAAACCCTTATCCTGTTAAATCACTCAAACGAAATTTTCGATTCGTTAGATGGTAAAAGCACATGTGTTGCTATTTCAAAAGCACGATTTGGCTAATAAAACCCACTTAACGGAGAGTGCAGATTCAAGATCAGACTGCATGTTCTCTGCAGTCTGATCTTGATCCACACTGTCCGCAAACTGGTCAGAGAGTCGCGCTTAGCAGCCCAAGGGTTAAAATAAGATCGAGTGCTCGTTATCTCGTGTCACACAATGCTTTTTAATGCAATAAATAAAACGAATACAGTTTGTTTACAACAAAATGACAAAGTTCGAACTGTACTTACGCAAAGAATGGGGGAAGCAAACCAGCGAGAAAGGGGTATTTATACCCCTTCGCTGACGTCACAGTCTTGGAGAAACATACGGATTCTTTCGTCGCTAAACGGCCGATTCCGTAAGACCGTCCAATATGTCTACCGAGTTTTGCCGAATATTGAAGGCATTTTTAGCTCCTTCCCTCGGGTTTTACATTGGAATGTAAGCGCGGGAAAACATGGTATAGTCCACCCAAGGGGTGTCAAGGTATCCAGCGCTCTTAAGAAAACAGCTTTTTCACACTGTCACGGAGTTTTAAACAAACTCATTCACTTTGTCGTCTGTAAATGCTGTCAATTTGGAGCAGTTGAAAATTTGTTGTGTTATGGGGTTACGAGAAATCTATGGCTCGTGGCTATTATCCGTCAAGAAAAAAGACCATTAAAAACATTGTGTAAAGAGGAGAAATGCTGGTTTCCAGCTTTTTCTCTTTTTGCAACAATGTTTTCTTACCTTTTACCACCAATCTCATCATTGCTGCCAAGCCCAACCGGGTAGCTCAGTGGTAAGGGTATCTGACCTGCAATCGGAGCATCGATACCAGGTTGCAGCAAACTTTATTTACGACAATGTTTAGTCTTTCACCTCACTGTTTCAGAAAAGTAGTCAGTTGCTTAGGGAGAAAGTTATGTCAGTATTGTTGTTAGGAACCCAGGAAACACATAAATAGGTGATCTGACCGACGTGATATGACCCAAGCTATTAAAACGGCGTTGTACTAAAAAACACTTCATTACCTGTGGATTTAACGACTGCAATGTTTCTAACATGTGCCAGTCTAGAATTTCTTCTGGTAAAAAGATAAAGATGTATGGTGCAAGTAATGGATTTGTGAAGTTAGACCAGGGATCATATATACTATCCCTGGTTAGACGTAACAAGGACTTTGTGGGACATGAACTTTTATCCATAGTTTTTCATCCAGTCGTCCATTCATCCGCTTGAAACGTAATCTCTGTATGCAGATTAACCTGGTATTCCTAAATTTCAACTTTATTCTTGCTTCAGTTTACTTTTTTAATGTTTGCAACAATACAAAGTCACACTATTCCCTTTGTCTACAAAGCACGACTCATTGACCCAAAATGTGCAACCTGGTCCTAGATTTATACTGTCTGATAAAAAGATATATAAATTCCCCCAAAGCTTAAGTCCGAAATGGCATTATCTAGCTTTTACTATCAACTTAAAAGTTTCATTTGAATTTTCACCAAACGGCAAAATTGTAGACTTGACCAAAATAAAAGCATTTGCAGATGACAAAGTAAATTTAGCGTGGCTCGTGATGATTTCTATCTTTAAAAGGGTACAAAGCATTGTGGGAAAAGGAGAAAATTCTGGTTATCAACGTTTCTCCTTTTCCATCAATGTTTTCACAAGTTTTTTTCGTGCAGGATCGTTAAAACTCGAGATTGTTTGGTAACAGGTTAACCTATGTAACAGGCTAAGAGTTAAAATTGGAAAGGGTCAAGACACAGGTCTGGGTTGGTGAGAGCGATATCAATATTGTATTTATAAGAATTAGGCTACACTAAGTTTGTGGTTCTCAATTTTTTGGCCATAATTAGACCCTCGGGATATGTGAAAATATTTGACAGTGATCACTGTTCAACTTGCATGTGTAGGAGACCTTTCCTGTATGAAGACTTAAAGGTTGTGCTTTGTCCATGTCTATTTTTGAAACTCATAAAAAAAGAACCATTGGGCATGTGCGAAAAATGTTACGTAACTTATCTGTGCTTTCCATCGCCCATTAATTTTTGCTTAACCATTTCCCAAACGATAAATTTTGGACCCTTCCAAACCGCAACAGTTTGCAGATGACAATTTTAGATTTGGAGAAAATGGCAGAAAGTTCTCCAAAAGGGTAGAAAACATTGTGGGAAAACGAGAAATTGCTCGTAACGAGCAATTTCTCCTTTTCCCACAGTGTTTTCAAAAGACTTACTGCAGACACGTAAAATCTAGGGCTTGTTTGGGAAGGGGTTAACATGACTCACGTCTTTTATATACCATGTTCTGCTAGAAATCAGAATCCAAAACACCGTGAAAGAAATGTACTGCGGATGCCTGAGAAGATCCCTATTTTGAAAGTCTTTGTTCCATACAGTACGGGAAAACTTACTCTTTACTAAGCAATCCGGGGTTTTAACCCTAGACCACTTCCAGCGTCAGCTGGGATTCGAATTTCACTTACAGTTTCCGTAACAAGAAATTGAACTGGGAGGGGAGTTGGCCCTCCGCAGCAGGTTTCTTTGCTTTAGAAACTTTTGCTTTCTTCCCTTTGTCACAGCCTCGTTGGCCTAGCACCGCAAAGTGCTAGTTTCCAGGGTGCACCAACGTGGAGGTTGAGGATGGCTTGAGTGCCCTACGGTTCACCGGCAGGCTACTAATTTTCGCTCTTCGCCCAAAAACTGGCTGTGGTGCAGAGCGCTTGGACACCCCATGCACCTCAGGGGGTTTTAACCCATTACCACAAAATCCCTACTTTTGACCACCCTGAGAAAGAAGCCTTTAGAAAACATTATGGAAAAAAGGAGAAAATGCTGGGTACTAGCATTTTCTCCTTTCCCACGGTATTTTCTATCCTTCACAAAACAAATTGCAAATTTTCAATCACTTTTATTTTGTCATCTGCAAAAGACTTTCGATTTAGACAAGCCTAGAGTATTGTCGTTTGGTAATGAGTAAACAATTCTTCACATGGCAACTATAAAAGACATTGAGGAAAAGAGAGAAACGGCTGGCTACGAACATTATCTGCTTTATTATTGTGAGGTAAAGGGTCTTACGCTCTTTAAAATGTTAAATTCGAGTGTTGAGAAATATTTTATCATTTGTCTGCTTTGAATGTAGTCAAGGCTGCAATTTTGTCTTCTGGAGAAGAATTACCCTACGCATTACCAAACGACAAAATTTTAGGTTTGTCCAAATTGAAAGCATTTGCAGACAACAAAATAAAATTGACTGAAAATTTGAAATTTGTTTTGTGATGGGATGAAAACATTGTGGGAAAAGGAGAAAATGCTGGTAACCAGCATTTTCTCCTTTTCCGCTATAATGTTTTCTAAATGTTTCTTTCTCAGGGTCGTCAAAAGTATGGACTGTGTGGTAATGGGTTAACCCTGTACCAAACAATCCCTGGTTTTTACGACCTTGAGAAAGAAGCCTTTTGAAAACATTGTGGGAAAAGGAGAAAATGCTGGTAACCAGCATTTTCTCCTTTTCCCACAATGTTTTCTACCCTACTGGAAACCATTTTTAATTTTTGGATTATGTCCATTTTGTCGTTTGTTGCTTTCAATTTGGACCAGTCTAAAATTTTGTAGTTTGGGAAAGGGTTAAACAATCCCATTTTTGATGACCATAGGAAAGATTTTGAATTATGTAATCAATGTGGAGAAAAGAAAAATTGCTAGTGACCAGATTTTCTCCTTCCCCCTCGATGCGCTCTATCTTCCAAAGCAATGATTTGTTCATGTACAAAAAGAACGCGTTTCCCGTCGGTGTTTGAATAATGTGGTTTTATAAATGAAAATTAAAAGGCTTTGGGAGTATAAGAATTATCTTTTTTTGTATTTTGGTTGAATTTTCGTCACAAAATCTGAATGACCACCTTTAACCCTTTCCCAAACAATCCCTGGTTTTTACAGGTCTAGAATAGTAGCCTTTTGAAAACATTGTGAGAAAAGGAGAAAATGCTGGTAACCAGCATTTTCTCCCTTTTTCCACTATGTTTTCTACCCTATCATAGACAGAAATCATCTTTTCAGCAAGAGTTGAATCAATTTGGTCTAGTCCAAAAGTTTGTCGTTTGGGAAAGGGTTAACAAACAATCCTGATCTGAACTCTTTACCAAAAGACTGGTCCAAATTGAAAGCATTTGCAGACGACAAAAAAGGTGACTGAAGAATTGAAATTTGTCTTGAGAATGGTAGAAAACATCGTTGGAAAAGGAAGAAATGCTGGTTACCAGTATTTTTTCCTTGTCCAACAATTTTTCAAAAGGCTTCCTTTACAGGGTCGTTAAAAGTTTGGGTTGTGCCATAACGGGTTAAAATGACTCAAAACGTGCAGGCTTTTTTTAAAGACATTGTGGGAAAGGAAAAAATGTTAGGAACCAGCATTTTCTTCCCCTTTTCTGGCAGAAAGTATCATTAATGTTACATCTTTTTTGTCGTCTGCAAATACTTTCAATTCCGTCCAGTAAAACATGTAAAACACTTTGTAAAACATATAATTATATGCATATTCCTACTGCATTTTACAAAACAAGTCATGTATTTCTAATTTACTTTTTTCTTTTAACCCTTTACCAAACAATCCCTGATTCTTACAACCCTGCGATAGATCTAGAAGCCTTTTGAAAAAAGTTGTGGGAAAACGAGAAAATGGTAACCAGCATTTTCTTCTTTTTCCACAGTGTTTTCTACCCTTCTCAAACCAAATTTCAATTTTTCAGTCACATTTATTATGTCGTCTGCAAATGCTTTCAATTTGGACAAGCCTAAAATATTGTCGTTTATTAATGAGTTAAAATGGCTAAAATATGAGATAGAATTGTCCTAAATTGGACGGAAAATTTAACAATGGCCATATAATTCTGGTGAAACACTGAATGTACAGATTCCCAAATCTAGAATGTTAAAAAATTGCAAACCTTAAAGGTGGGTATTTAGAATTTTCACATCACACCAAATTAAAATATATATATAAAAATTGAAATCTATATGAGAAAACAATACAAATCATCAATAATTAAGAATCATAAAATTACACACACAAAAAAATTTTTGATGGTATTCCCTTAAAAGGCTATGTATCCTCTTAAGCTATTTTATGATTTCGCGCCAAAAATCAATAAAGCATTGTGGGAATTTCAAGAGACTGGCATGTGGCTAATAACGCTTAAATTCCATTACATAACAAATATTTAATAATTATTTTCCATACTGTCTTCTGTGGACGGATGTTTGAAACTTCGTCTGTGTGTTCCTGTATTTGAATGAAATAATTGATAATCTAAAAGTAGAACGTGTCTCCCATTGGTGTCAACCTGGTCCGTAATAAATCTCTAATTTCTCTTGTTATCGGATGGTTTTCGACTACTGGGGTTTTATGAACGCAAATTAAAAGGCTTTGGGAGTATAAGGATGATTTTTTTATAAAATTTTTGTCCCAAAATCTGAAGGGCCACCTTTAACCCTTTACCAAACAATTCCTGGTTTTTACAACCCTGAGAAAAAGCCTTTTGGTAACCAGCATTTTCTCCTTTTACCACAATGTTTTCCACCCTTAGGCAAACAAATTTCAGTCTGTTTGAGTCATATTTATTTGTCGTCTGCAAAATGTTTTCAATTTGGACTCTGCCAAATTTTTGCAATGTGGTAAAGAATTAAGGAAACAGTAGCTGAAAAAACATCAGTACAGAAGAAGGAAAAAGGTATGGAAAAAGAACTATTTTTTCTTTAACTCTTTGCCACACAATCCCAATTTTAACGACCCTGAGAAAGAGGCCATTGGAAAACATTGTCGGATTAGGATAAAATGCAGGTAATCAGCATTTTCTCTTTTTTCCGCAATATTTTCTGCCTACCCAATGCAAATTTTGATTTTCAAGTCACTTTTATTTTTTCCTCTGCAAATGCTTTCAATTTGGACAATCCTAAAATTTTATTGTTTGGTAAAGAGTTAACCCTTTCCCAAACAAACCCTGGTTTTTACGTGTCTGCAGTACAAGTCCTTTGAAAACACTGTGGGAAAAGGAGAAATTGCTCGTAACGAGCAATTTCTCCTTTTCCCACAGTGTTTTCCTACCATTTGAGAACTCTCTACTATTTTCATTGAGTTTGAAATTGTTGTCTGCAAAGCCTTTGAGTTTGGAAAAGTCTAGAAATTGTTGTTTGGGAAAGGGTTAATGGGCTTTGTAGCCTCTAGCATATTTTTAAAATTTATGCTGGAATTTTGCTGAGGTTTGTTGGAATGTCACATGAAAAACAACACATTTTGAACGAATGTTTCCTAATGAGTAGGATGGTGTCATTTTGCTATCATGAAAATAGATGCAATTACTGATTGCAAAGCAACCAGCTTATTTTTTGTAAAAGTGTAGAGAAGATGAGACAGCAACTCTTGTAGTTAGATACTCTTACAAACAAAGTCCATGACAAAGAAACAAAAAATCCAGGCAGGTCTCGAACCTAGAATGCCTGGATGAAAGGTCAACACCATTACCATATGTCTAAAGAAAATTCTCTTTAGCTCAGTGTTGGCCTTTTGTCTGGCGATTCAAAGATACAATTTCCTTAACCCTTTCCCAAACAAGCCCTGGTTTTTACGTGTCTGCAATATAAGTCTTTTGAAAACACTGTGGAAAAAGGAGAAATTGCTCGTAACGAGTAATTTCTCCTTTTCCCACAGTGCTTTCTACCCTTTTGGAGAACTTTCAGTCATTTTCATCAAGTTTAACATTGTCATCTGCAATCTTTTTTAGTTTGGAAGAGTCTAAAATTTGTTGTCTGGGAAAGAGTTAAGCTCAGTGGTTAAGGTATTGGTCTTTTGTCTGGGCTTTTGAGGTTTGAATCCTGCCTGGTTTCTGATATACATTTGTTCATTTGTTTCTTTGATACAGACTTTGTTTGTAAGAATACATAGAATTATCAACTAGAACTTAATGTAAACATTGGGATTTCTTTGCTACATTCTTTTTTGAACCCAGCAAAGAATCCAGTTGTGTGGAACTGTGGATCTAGAATTAGACTGCAAGTTATATGCAGTATGATCTTGATCTACACTGTCCACGTAAACAATTAACCGTTAACCTCACAATCCTAATCTTAACCCCTTCCAAATCAATCCCTGGTTCTCAAGACCCTGAAAAAGATGCCATCTATAAACATTGTAGGAAAAGGAGAAAATGCTGGTATCCAGGAGGATATGCTGGTATCTACCAATTTCTCCTTTTCCCATAATGTTTTCTTCCCTTCCAAAACAAATTTTTGAGTCACATCAACATGTTGTATACAAATGCTTCAATCTGGAAGTCTGAAATTATGTCGTCTGTTAAAGCGTTAAAGTACTCCTTGGAAGATGGCTTTCGAAAACATTGTTTGGAAAAGGAGAACATTTTTCAATGCTGGTAGCCGGCATTTTGTTCTATTCCCACAATGTTGAAAGACAAATCTTGTGGTATGAGAAACATTTATTTCATCATCTACAATGATTTAACCCTTTCCCAAACAGCAAATTTTGGACCAGACCAAATGGAAAGCATTTTGCAGACAAAAAATAAACAGTTGCTAAAAAGATGGTTTTTCTATATGATAGGGTAGAAAACATTGTGGGAAAAGGAGAAAATGCTGGTTACCAGCATTTTCTCCTTTTCCCACAATGTTTTCAAAAGGCTTCTATTCCTGACCCGTAAAAACCAGGGATTGTTTGGGAAAGGGTTAAATTTTGACAATGCCAAAGTTCTGTCATGCAGTAAAGAATTTAATCCAGGCTGGGGCCTACAAGGGTTTTACTAGACCGGTGTCAGTCTGTTAACCCATTACCACACAATCCCTACTTTTGATGCCCCTGAGAAGGAAGCCTTTTGAAAACACTGTGGGAAAAGGAGAAAATGCTGGTAACCAGCATTTTCTCCTTTTCCCACAGTGTTTTCTACCCTGTCCAGAACAAATTTCAAATTTTCAGTCACCTTTATTTTGTCGTCTGCAAATGCTTTCAATTTGGACCAGTCTAAAATTTTCCCGTGTGGTAAAGAGTTAAATAGAGCATCTTCATTAAAACACAATCATCAAGTAAAACTGCAAAACGAAACCTCTGTGTTCTCAATGTTCTGAATGTCTTATCTATATTTCAGAAGAAGGGTAAGTAACAACAAATATTTCTGTGACTTTGCTGTAGTTGTGTACCTTGTTTATTAGAATGATTTAAATGCAGGGCCTGAATGCCAGGCTAGGGTTTTACCAATGCTCTGTCACTTTTAGTCTTTCTGTTTGTCTGTCTCTTTATCTCAGAGTTCAGCTTGGCTTTGTGATTGGTAAAGCAGAGGCCCAGACTTTGATCCTCATCCACAGTGTTTTTCGTAGGAATATCATTAAGTAAGGCCCTTCAAAGTCCTGCCCTGATAATAGCAAAACTCTAGCTTATACTACACCTTAGTAATCAAAGTTTCCTGGAAATTTTATCTGATAAAATGAAAAGATAGTTTACAGGAAACTTTGATTTTTGGAACAGTTTCTTAACCCATTACCACGTACAATCCCTACTTTTGACGCCCCTGAGAAAGAAACCTTTTGAAAACACTGTGGGAAAAGGAGAAAATGCTGGTAACCAGCATTTTCTCCTTTTCCCACAGTGTTTTCTACCCTTCCCAGAACAAATTTCAATTTTTCAGTCACCTCTATTTTGTCGTCTGCAAATGCTTTCAATTTGGACCTGTCTAAAATTTTCTCGTCTGGTAAAGACTTAAATAATAATGATACAGTAGTTACCTCGTATCTTGTGGCAGAAATATGCTTCCAAACCATAGTTACCTAGAACTTGCATAAATTTTGTTTGTTACTACCTAAGTAACTGGCCCTGGGTTTCCATTTATCCACATTTTTCCCCCCCCCACAACTTTTTTTTATTGTAAAGGGCGAAAATGATAATAAAGATCCCAATCTTTATTTACATCTTTTATTCTTTATTTACAAAGAAAACGGAATTGTGGCGGTACGATCTTGGTTGTAGCCTTGCTGACTGCACCTAACGCGTTATTAAACTGTAGGACCAAAAGGCATGTGGCAGCCACCACAAACCAAGCTACAACCCCAATAGCCGTTGGGGGAATGAGATGACCATGGTCCTACAACCAGCCAACCCTCACACAGTACAAACAATATGAAAGGGTGGCCTACCCACCCCCAAACAGTTCATACAATATTTGGAGACAAGGAGACAGAGTGTATCGACAGAAAGCCAGCAACTGCTATGAAGTATACATAGCCTTTGCAATTTCATAGAATCTGAATTGGCACCGCCAGGAATATTCTGCCAGAGAACAAGATAAATATCAAGCAAGCAGTAATCGCAGATAATATTTAAACATATTGTTCCAGTATGGAGAGCTCCTAAAGTTATAACAAAGCAGATCTGAAAATAGAAAAAGGAGTGCAGCAAAAATATAAGTAAAACAAGAGACCATGATGGTCCTATATCGCTCACCTGAGTACTAAGCAGTAAAGGTCAACAATGAAGATGAATACCAAATATTGAGTTGAAGGCCAAATGATAATGAAACATGAGCAGCAAATTGTCACACAGCCAGTTGTCGAGGAGGTATAATAAAGGCAAAGGGCTGGTAATGCAACAAATATGTTTACAAAGCCTCAAGCCAATTTGACTTGAGGTGACAAAGTTCTGTTCCGGACAAGCAAGAAATACTGTATAAATGAAGATCAAAGTGAAATCAGTGTTAGGTAGAGTTATTGTTTTTGAGTGTAATATTGCAACAAATATGCATTCCAAGTTTGAAGTCGGCCTGACTTGAGATGACAAAGTTATATTCCTCACAAGCACTAAATGCTGTAAAAATGAAGATCAAAGGGAAATAACTCAAAGACAATACAAAGTAGAGTTACAAATCTTGCATACTGCACTTCCAAATATTGCAACAAATAAGCGTACCATATTTCATGCCATTCCCACTTAAGATGACAAAGTTTTGCTCCAGACAAGCAAGAAATGCTATAAAAATGAAGATCAAAGTGGGAATAACTCAAAATTCATGCTAGGTAGAGTTTTGGTCCTTTTGCACTGCACTCCGTATTATTGCAACAAACACAAATGCCAAGTTTTAAGTTTGGAGATTACAAAGTTATGCTCCAAACAAAGAACTACATGTATCTTAAAGAATTTTCAATTTCAAGGGCAGTCATTCTAATCTGATAAGACCAATAATCAAACCCATCCAAGATCTTATAGTCATATATATTTTGACCAAGATTGGTGCTGATTGGTTAATAATTGTAGATGCTGAAGTGTAAACAAGAAGATTTTTAAAGATTTCCTTCTCTATGTGAAATCTGAGAACCCACAACATAGGGCCAATTTCCACACTGGGGCCATAATTTGAAGTTTTTTGGTAGAGGGCCACTAGATGATGCTACTTGCCATATATGAGAGCTCTAGACCTTAGGGTTTGGGACAAAAAGATTTTAAAGATTTTCTTCTTTATCTCTATGTGAAATCTGAGAACCCACAACATAGGGCCAATTTCAACACTAGAGCCATAATTTGAAGTAGTTTTGGAGAAGGTCAATAGATGATGCTACATGCCAAATATGAAAGCTTTAGCCTTTACAGTTTGGGACAAGAAGATTTTTAAAGTTGTTTTCTCTCGGTTGCAATGGCAACCAGAGTTCTTCAATGATTTCAATTCTTTGCAATATTTTGAAAGAGCATGATCTAAGGATCATTTCTGTGAAGTTTGATTGAAATCTGATTGTTAGTGACGGAGGAGAAGATTTTTTTTTTTTTAATACGGATAGACAGACAGACGGACAGACATAGACCGACTACAGTAGCTCACCTTGAGCACATTGTACTCAGGTGAGCTACAGAAAGAAAAGGTGGGTGGGCAGGTTTGTGATTTCTGTGGCGGTTTACAAAAGGTGCAAAATGATGCAAGCTGTGTAGCATGAGAATGACTCTCTTTATGATAAAACCATCACAACCCTCCACCCCCACACATACCAAACAGCTTCATTTTTTCACACAATAAACTTGACTATTTGCGATAAATAGTATGTTTTATTGTAATAGGCGAAAATGATAATAAAGTTCCAAATCTTATTATTCATTTACAAAGAAAACAGATTGTGGCAGTACGATCTTGGTCGTGGGCGAAAAAACCCCAGGGGAACCAGCCCTAGCCTTGCTGGCTGTAGCAAATGCATTATTAAACTGTAGGACCAAAACGCATGTGGCAGCCACAACAAACCAAACTACAACCCCAACAGCCATTGGGGGAATGAGGAGACCATGGTCCTACAACCCACTAACCCTCACATAGTACAAACAATATGAGAGGGTGCTCAACCCACCCCCAAACAGTATATACAATAAACTGTATTGACTGCAACCAAGCAATCACTCTGAAGTATACATAGCCTTTGCAATTTCATAGAACCTGAATTGGCACCCCATGGAATTTTCCGCCACACGAACTTGTTTGCCCCAAAATTCTGTTATTTTAAGATATGTTCTCAAACAGACTTGTCAAACTCAAAAGCATCATATTGTAACCTAGGTCTGACAAGTGTACTCCATCTCTCTGTATGTACCTGGAGTGTTGATGTTAATATCATCATGTTTTACAAAATAACAACCTTTAGCACTTATGAAATCTTGGATGCGATTATTGAAATGTTTCCTTTTCTTCTCAATTTTTTGAAAACATTGGCAATAACTTGGAGAAAATAAAAGTTGTGTTTGGTAGGTTACCCACCCATAAATCTATATCAACACGAACTTTTGCTCAAGTTCACAGCCTGTTGTTGATGTGAGGTCATTTGAACCGAGATGTATCACTACATACTTTGGTGGGCTGGAGTGGAGACACTGCAGTTGAAGCATTAGGTTGAATTCTGACCAGTGCATTCCCCTACGGCTGATCCCCTTCACTCTGGCTATTGACGAGACGCCTAGCTTTGACTTTACTTTGCTGAACTGCAGACACTTCTCTACACAGTGGATGTATGAATTACCAACAAACCAAACATCTGAAATGAACTTGTATTACGTTATTATACAACTTATATAAAGGAATAGGTTTTTAGCTCCACTGGCCAAAGGCCAGCGGGGTTATGTCATGGCCTGGTGTCCATTGTGCGTCCGTCTGTGCGTTAACTTTTATTTCAAACATTTTTTTCTCTGAAACTACCCATCCAATTTGATGAATCTTCACAGAAATGATCCTGCTATGGTCCTCTTCAGAATTTCTTGAAAGAATTTGATTCCTTCAAAAACTCTGGTTGCCCTGCAACAAAACTGAAAAAAAAAAAAAAATTTTCAAAAAGCTTTTTCTCTGAAACCACAAGGCCCAGGGCTACTGAATTTGGCATGTAGCTTTATCTAATGGACCTCGTAATTGACCTTCATATTATTTGCTCCATTCCAGGGATCACAAGTTTAACACGGGCTTCAAAATATAGTCACTTCAATTTAAGCATCAATCAAGGGAAATAACTCTTTTTTAAATAAAGATTAAAGTTTGTTACTATTTACCTCCCTTGATTATGAAACTGCAGTGACCCATGATTGGTGCTAGATTTTAAGTTTTTTGATAGAAAACATTCTGTTTTCAGGAAGATGATTCATTTTGATGCTAATAGTTATGCTCACATGTGTGAAATGATTAATTTATAGTAAGGTCTCTATCATTTGGGTTTTTTTCCCTAGAACTTTACCTTTCATGCCAATGAATTACCCTGCTTGTATTGTCTGACAGTGTTCATTGTTTTTGAAGGCCCTCTTTTTTAGGGTCATGAACACTGTTGGTGTGGTTAAGGGTAAAAAGCCAGTGATGCGATACAGGGCTATCAAGGAAAACTATTAATATTTGGATTATACAGTTACATTAATTAAAATATTTAATAAATTGACTTAGTATGTAATAAAGACTAGTGACTAGAATCTCTACATATAATGCTTATATAGCCAGGTTCTGTTCACAGAATTATTCACCCGGCTTCACTTTCCCTACTCAAATTTTTACAAAGAATCATGATCAACCCTGAGTTAAATATGTATGTAGTGTACAAAAACATTTGAAGACCATCTTCCAAATTTCTTTATTGTTGGGCAAGCCATGTAGCTGCTCCAATTCTGAAAGAGTGAGTCTTAATAGCCTACCGGTGACATTTCCAAATTCATAAGGGATTTCCAGATCATTGCACCAAATTGGTATAAAGTGAGGAGAGACCCATTCTCGTGACAAAATTAATGACTAGACGATTTTAGTTTGACTTGTAAGCAAGTTAACATGGCCTGAATGGGACATACGGCTGATTTCACAGGATGAACAGTAACTATTTCTGGTTTGCCTGCTTGATTGGTTTTTGACCTGCGCATTTCACTTTAGAAAGTGAAGCTTATTTGAAACGCAGATGAATTGTACATCAGAAGTTTACAAAGGTCTATCAGGTTCCCCAGGAGAGGTCCAAACCAACTCTCTCGCCCAGAAGAGACCAAAGAATGTGAGAAAATATGCTGCCCTAAATAGTTTGGTTTCTTAGCTTGAAAAACATGTTTTTTCTAAAGTAACCCAAATTTTTGTGAAAATATCCAAAGTAGTTGGCATTCTTGTATCTTTCGAAGGATTCAATCTGTGATAACCTTCAAGAAGTTTTTAGCAACAGAAATGGACACATGAGTTCTTCATGTTATTTATCTTGTGATAGAAAGTAATTGCAGAAATGAAGGTTGATGCAGATCTGGAGGAATAGTTATTTTGGTGTAAAACGGCGATGAAATACTCTTAAGAACATTTTCGGTAGTAATTTCTGCACATCACTTTGGCGATTTCAAGGGAGACAATGATTCTTCTCAAAGAAGGTACTTGTATATCATTCGGACAATACCATGAATTTTGGATATGGTTCGTTTCGAAGCAAAGAATGAGTCTACAATATCGACTTAACAGACATTTTGCAAAAGATCGAAAGGGGAAAAGATCAGAAGAATACAGGAAAGTTTTCGACGGTATGGACTTTCTCAGGGACTAGAATCTACTGAACATGACAGTCCTGATCGGTCTTAGTGCCTAAACGGTTACTACGGAAACGGCCATTTTACAAAATAATCTAACACGTCAACATATCTTTTTCTGCTCATTTTTGTACTTACCATTAAATTTTACTGTATATACCAAAAAATTAGAAAGCTCTATGAAAGGAATTTTTCAAAATTTTGAATTAATTAAGACTACATGTTGATTTTGCTTATATTTTGGTGAGTCAAGAAATAGGAAAAATGTTTTTTTTTAAAAAGAAAATGAATTCAGATTATTATTTCATTGACAAAGAATCAAGAAAAAATATATTAAATATGGAAAATAATATTTGCATTGTATAATAAACTTTCTATCACTGTATTACTGTCTTTTATGAAGATATAGTCATATTAGGTGTTTTGATATAAACGGTTACCCTAGAAACAACCATTTTGCAGAAAATCTAACTCAGCAACGTACCTCCTTCTTTTTATTTTTGAGTTTGCCAATGAATTTTACCCAACATATGAAAGAATGAGAAAATTCTATGAAAGGATTAAATTTTCACAAAACTGTAGAAAACGTCTTTAATAGAGATAGAGGGACAGGCCATAAATTTTGTAGACCACTACCAGTCATAAATTCATTGAATTTTTCAATTGCATTTTTGTACACCTTTTTTGTGTTTATTGACATGCTGGCCTGTGGCATTGTTAAGCAGTGTTGTCAAAGATGGACCAAAGATGAGCTGGAATGGTTCTTGGTTCCTGGTTTGGCATTTGGCGCTAGCAGCCTGAAACGCTTCATCTGAAATGGAGATAAACTATCTGATATTAGGTTTTTGGAACCAGGTAGATATTCTGCTTTAAAATTGATACTGAATTTAAGGCAGAATAATGTAAAAGACCTAACAAGGACCATAACTTTGACTTGCTGGACTGGTTATTGATAATATTGACCACTGCTTGGGTATCACACTTAAACAGAACTTTTTTGTTCTAAGATTTACATCCCAAATATTTGACTGCCACCAGAATAGGTCAGTACTCCTGAACTGTGATATCTTTTGTAAGGCCAGCATCGTGCCACTCTTTTGGCCAGACACCTACAGCCTATTCATTCATGAAAGTTGCCCCAGAGCCATGACCAACTGCAGCAGAACTACCTGTATACAGACAAATATCTGAGTTGAAGGTCCAGAATTGTTCATGGAACACTGAAACCCCATCGAAGGAAGTTAAAATTCCAACCACATGCTTAGATCTTGTCTCATTCCTTTGTTGATTTTGATGTAACGGTAAGATATTGTTATTCCACAGTCATTCTCAAAAAATTGGTACAATTACACTTGAAAAAATGTCCAAATTTTTAGTTTCTCAAATGATTATCATATTTACTGGATAGTAAAATTCAACTATCGAGTAAATTATCTGCAAAGTTTGACACACTCGACATCAACCATCTCCGAGAAATGTGCCGGCAAAATAATCAAGCGTCAGGCTCTGTTACGGATGTTAGAAACACTACCTTAACATATGTTGGGTAATATAAATCTACTTTTACGACAAATACATGTTGTTTAAGTTTGAGATTTTGACAGATAATTTCATAACCCTTACAGAGAATAGCAAATATTTGGCCAAGTTTTGCGAAAACATCAAAAATACATTATCATACAAATTGATATTCTGAGAAAACACATATTTTTATAAAACATTGTCCAATGTTTGTAATTTAAGTACTCTAAATGAGTGATGGAACACGTTTTTAATATAAAAGTGGAACCAATAAACTGCAAAAACATTTTAGTGACATATGCTATAACATCACATATGTATATACCAGTATTCCTGGTATGAATAAAGCCAGTTCTTTTGTTACGGAGGTTAGCAAAACGTGTTCATTTAAATGAAACAAATAAATCTAACATTATCGCTGCACCCACAACATGATACCATTAGCAAGCAGCCATTATTTCTTTCAGGACACTAAGTTATTAAGAGTATTCTCAGAAACTAAACTGTTTAACCTTTCCAGACAATATTTACACCAGAAAATGGGTTAAATATTAACGTGTATTAAACAGTATATGCTCTTTTTGTTTAACAAATAATGGAACCCACACAATAATATAGGGTTAATTCACGTTTTTGAGGTCGTTAACATTCGCAGAGGCCTGAAAAATGCTTTAACGCCTGAGTGCGAAGCACGAGGGTGTTTAAGTATTTTGAGGGCCTCTGCGAATGTTAACGACCAAAAAAAACGTGAATTAACGCTATTATTGCATAAAGTAAAGGTATTCTAATAATAATTTGCACAGATAGCAAAAATATTTCCATAGAAATGCAAATAAGCGAATTTCAAATGTACTGTACGCAAATGGGTCAAAACCGGAAGTCGGCGAAGAAGTTTTTGTTACGATAAGGAAAGGGCCGTTAGTCCTGTATGCCAGTTTTGATACTCTCGCTGTAAATACACTTTTATTGATTTTTAATACACACTGGACTTATGTGGAATAAACTTGCACACATTTGGACGATTACAACTAGGATGAATGCATGGATATAAATTTCTGTAACTGAAGGCGACAGAGGGTTCGATATACATCAAGCCAGGCGGACCGATCACGTTAAAAAGTGGGTGGGATGTAGCTGCTTTAGGGTACATTTCACAGGTGAATTTTTGTTCAGATCTCGATTAGACTGAGATTCTCTGCAAAGGTTTGTTTGTGGTGTACTAATATCATCAAAGACATACCATAAAAAGGATCGAATATGGTACGAATTCCTACAGTTTGACGGTCGGAGTCTAGGGAAAATCTGACAAGGACAAACGTTGTTTACAAGGTAGGCCCGAATCGAGGATATTGATAGTACAAACCCGGGCGTTAACGGCGCGTGAATTTACTGATTAATACACGTTTTCTCCCGATAACCGCCCGTTTTTTACCCGTTAATACATGCTTATAACGGCCCGAAAAGGCACGTTTTATGCAATAATAATATATAAACATCTTGAGAACCGTATGGGATGACATCACTGATATAAACACCAGCATTACTGGTAGAAAACTAATTAATAATTTTGTTATGGATATTAACAAAAATGGAAAAATAGCCAAATAAGAAATATAAAACTTTCCTTTGTATAATTATGCAACATTAGTATACAACTTTGATTCGTATAAGACACTAAGTTATTTTGTGCCTTATCAGGATCCAGGCTCTTTGACTTTTAAACTGTTGTACTAGAAAACCTAACTGGTTAGCTAAGATGCTGATGAGAGAATGTATGCTTAATCACTTTCTACCTTTAGTAAACTGGATCGCTCTCTTTCATCTTTGTTCTTTCTCTTTAAAAGTCTTTATTTTTCCTTTTAGCCTTTAGGTCAATTTCTTATGCCTTTCAATGTTTATGACTGTCATTTTGCAACAAAAATCATGTGTTCAGATGTGGGACTTTGAAGTAATATTAATGCCTGCATGATGTTATCGAATTTACCAATTTTTAACCAAGCTTATTTTTTTTTTCAAACCTCCACTGACTTCTAATGTCCGTAACAGCACAATTCATTACTATCAAACATTATTTACGTTAAAAATTTTTTCTAATTTTAACATTTATCTAAGTCATAACTCAATTGAACAATATTCAATCCATTTATGTCAGGCTGACTTAGAAAAATCACAGATTGAGAAACAATAATTACATCATCTAACCTCCGTTACGGTTTAGTACCGTTTACATAAATTTTTATCATCCATTTTTGCTCTTTTCACATTTCACACAGTATGTGACGTCTTCACAGACTGTAAAACATTATTTAAGATATTCAAAACGGATCTAAACTGATTTCATAAAATAAAATGCATATGTGGCCGCGAGTCTAACCTCCGTAACAAAAAGGGAAGGATTTGATTGTCCAGAAATATTCAATGTTGACACTGGTATTAATATGGCCAATTTATTTTAAAAGACACATTCCTGGTGCTTATGATACATATCTACAATAATCATTTAGTAGAAACATAACAGTTTAATAGTATGTTTAATATTACAAGAGAACTCATTTGGCACCTCCTTTCAACCCCCGCCATGGGTTCCAGACACAACACTTGCGGCCGTTTGTTTTTATTTTGAACATATACATTGGTGGCGGTGTCAAAATAGGTCATACCCTCAGGATAACATCTTAAGTGAAGTCACTTTTGTCAGAAAAAATATTTCGTTACGGATGTTAGTCGTTACGGATGTTAGAAATATTTCATAGAAACTGACATTTAGCGGAGGAGATGCAGGAGAGACTCACATGCACTTTTTCAATTATCTATCCTAGATTGTGTCCATACTAAAACGGTGTCAATTTCACAGGGACCAATCAATTTATGGTAGAAAAAGCCGTTACGGATGTTAGAAAAGAATTTTACCCAAATAGCTTTTTTGTATTTCATATGTAACAGTCAGCTCAACTTTAAGGGAATGTTAAAAATTATCGAAGGGTTGTGAGCTCTATTCATTCCACACCTGAAAAAAGGTATTTTAGAGTACATGACACAGTTCAAAAGACTAGCAATTAATTGATCAAAATGTGTTACGGACGCTAGGTATGATTTTGCGACAAATGATTTTGGATGAAAGAATATATAAGCTCTGGATATAATTAAGAAAAGTATCCAAATACGAAAGATATTAGTTGTGTCAATTGAAAAAATAAGGTATACTACCCGATTCTTCCCAATCTTAAGATACAGCTGAAGTACACATACTGTGTATAGTACCTGCGACAGTCAAAATTTAACAATATCCATCCAATTAAAAGGATACTAGTGTCACAAAAATGAATCTGATGACTTTCAAAGTATACTTATTTTAGACTAGTATCATCATTGATATAAAAATAATTGGTCTATCATTTGTATGTAATCATTAGAGTAATTCACGTATATATTGTTGCGACAGGCATTTTTCGTAATTGTACCCATTTTTGGAGAATGACTGTCCAGATTGTGCATTAATAAGTCTTCTGCAAAAGGGGCAACCAGGTACTACTGCCCGGCAAATGAAATTAAGAGACCCAATCAATGACTGCAACTGTACCGATTTTTTGTGGGCTAAAACATCTTTGATATAGCCAATTAGCCGAGTTATTTTAGATAATGAATCTAATTCAAGCCGCAAGAATATAAGAACCGGTGTTGGCAAACAGTTTTTCTTCTGCTACCTTTTCTTCTGCTAACTTTTTTCAGCAATTGTAAAAAGTCTGCAACAATAGCAGGCAACCAGTCATCTGATCCCACTTTCCCTCCAAAGATAAAATCATCCAGGTAATGATCCAGGTCCCCAGAAGCACAGTTTTTACGCACAATCCATTGTAATGCGCAGGCAAACTTTTCAAAGATAGCACAGGAAATAATAGCCCCAAAAGGAAGCATACAGTTGAAAACGCCATGAGAAAACCCAACTAGAGAGAAATCTTCTTTGGCTAGTGGTATCAAGCGAAAAGCCAATCTTACATCTGCGTTGGCCATATCTAGACAGTTTGTTTTTTACTGCAGAGTATTTGACAGATGTTACACCTAACCTGAAATTCTTTTGTCTCACTATTTTCGAAAAGGGGGGAGTCTTTTGATAACATCTAATTTGGGTATGATCCCCTTGGTAGACTAAACAAATATGGGCATATTTGCAATATGGGAATCTGCAATTTCTTGCCGAGTTATATTCATAACAAATATTTTTTGCCAGATTGAATGTGTTAAGATTATTCATGGTGCTCTGGCTAACAGGGGCTTTTTAGGTAATGGGCGCAGACAGACACATAGCTTTAAGCCAAAGATCAGCATGAATTTTACCCCAAGGCATTGGACTGACTGCCTGTTGAAGCATAAAACTTTCATCGTATGTTTTCCACCAATCAGTAGAACCACTCCTGCTTTCAGCCTCTCTGATAGTGGCCATATACTGAATAAGCTCCCAAGCTTTTTCAGGCTTTTGTTTTAGTAACAATATACATGTAGATCAGAAAGGGGTTCGTCCACTCACGGATATTGGAAATCTGCTTTGTAAATTTGGGTAACAACTCAAGGGTGCCCTGCTCGGTTATAGTAACTTTCGATCCCTGGCCCAACGCTTGATCCCTCAGCTCCCTTTGTAACAGTTGAGCCAAGTTGGCATATTTGCCCTTCCATGTTTTGGTACATAGTTTGGACGGTACATGAAGAGCAATATCATTATCGGCTTGGCGAATTGCCTGGAAGGCATTGTGAAATTTGACCAAGAAAGCATAGGTATACAAATTAACCGAGCAAGTAGGTTAACCGGCGCGGGCTCGTCCGAGGACAACACAACATGTTCCGTCTCCGCGGCAGCAGATTATTCTGTTTTCGTGGCCGTTGAAGCCTTTTGAGCTGGTGTAGCCTCACCCTGAGGCTCAGGACAATCATATGGAGTATGTTTACTGGGTCGTCGAGGTGGCATTTCAGCATAAAGGCAAAAAACATGATTTGTGATTTCTGTGGCAGTTTACAAAAGGCGCGAAATGATGCAAGCGGTGTAGCATAAGAATAACTCTCTTTATGATAAAACCATCATGGCCCCCACCCCACACCAAACAGCTTCATTTTCACACAATAAACTTGACTATTTGTGAGAAATAATTTGTCTTATTTTTATATATCACTACTTGTGTTTATTGGACACAAGAGCAATCAGAGATGGGTTATGCTCCCCGAACAAGTGCTTTTTATAAAATGTATGCAATTGATATAAATTCACTTCTTTTATCCTAAAAAGACCCGTTCATCCCCCCCAAAAATTGAAATTAAAAGTCAATTACTATCTTAGAGAGAGCCAACTCAAACTTGAAGAGGACAATAAGCCCACTAAGCCCCCTTTTACCATAAGACAATATTGCATCATTGGAATCAATACAACTGGTGTGTGGTTTGTGGCATTTTTAAATACCGGTAATAATCGAAAATTCCAAATTTCATAAAATCTTGAGCAGTCATGTAGTAAATATTACATAAAACCATTTTTTACATGAAGCCCCCTTTTTCCGTGATGCAGCCTGAAATTGAGAAACCGGGTAAGAAGTATCTGGGCAATGTTCCAACGACTTCAGATTTTAAATTTCATGAACTTTTGAGAACTAATGTAAGAGATATTAGTGGGAAAAAAAAATACATGAAGCCCCCTTTTTCCGCAACGAAGCCTGTAATTGAGAACCCGGAAAAGAGGTACCTGGGCAACGTTCCAACAAGTTTAGGTTTGAAATTTTGTTTTGAGATGTAGGACATACTAGTGAAAAACAATTTTTTCCATGAAGTCCCCTTTTTCCGTGATGCAGCCTCAACTTGAGAAACCAGGAAAGAGGTATTTGCACATTAATAATTCATAGATTGAAAATAACAAGGGCACATGTTGAAACTTCTAAAACAAGATATAACCATGAAGTTTCATGAAATTTTGACAAAAACTGAACAAGATATTAGTAAAAATTGCACTTTCGCATTAAGGGCAGGCCCCTTTTTCCTTGGCATTTTACAAAAAAAAAAATTTTTTCCATGACAGAGGGTCAAATTGAAAAACACAGAGATAACGAAACACAAGCACATGGTGAAACTTTGAAAAAACAATATATTCTTGAGGTTTAATAAAATTTTGATCAAAACTGAATGAGGTATTAGTAAAAATTGGAATTTCGCAAGAAACCCCCTTTTTCCATGATAAAAAGTCAACTTAAAATACATCCAGATTAAGAATAGCAGGGGCACATGCTGAAAGTATCCATAAACAATATAACCATGAAGTTTTTTCCATGACAGAACGTCAACTTAAAAAATGCCCAGCATAAAAATAGCATGGGCACATGCTCAAACTTTCCATAAACAATATAACCATTAAGTTTCACGAAATTTTGACAAAAACTGAACAAGATATTAGTAAAAATTGCAATTTTGCATTAAAGCCCCTTTTTCCATGACAGGTGGTCAAATTGAAAAACTGGATGACATACATCGGCGCATTACCCTAAGGAGTTCATGATGAAGTTTTTTCCAATTTGGTCTAGGGGTTGTGGAGATATGGCTTCGGATGGATGGATGGACGGACAGACGAAGCGGTGACTATATGCTCGCCCTTTGGGAAGCATAAAAATGATATTGGGCCATTCTCTCTCAAATGTCTGGTGTAGATGAGAACAAGTCAAGGCACTTCTCATTACTGTTTCTGGCTGTAATGGCAGTTGCCTTCTTTACAACCCTCTTGTAGTAACCATTTTTGTGATATAGTCTTCTCAAAATTATCCTCCAAGATAGTTTTTGTTTATTTTGAAGTTGTTTCTCGTTATATTTTTGTTTATTTTGAAGTTGTTTCTTGTTTTATCAGATTCAATAATGGTCTGTCAGTCTGGCTAGATGATTTACGTTTCCTGTCACATTTTTTCCTTCCTTCTACTTTCTTTAGAATTTTCAATAATTTTCTGTCATTGAAGTCTTTATGGAAATTTACATATGGTAAATATACTTATTCAGGAGCATAACCAAGAAAAAGTAAATTATATGCACGCCGAAGGCATGCATGAATGCCATAGGTGTTCTTGAGTGCCATAGGCGCGAGTGGGGGGGGGGGGGGTTTGGGGGTCCTCCCCAAAGAAAATTTTGATATTCAAGATAGCTGTAAAACAATTTTGAGCCTCTACTAAGATAGAAATTTGTTTTTCAAAGACAGGTTTGATTGGAATTGGAATCAGCCGAATGGAATTGGAGCCGTAAACTCAAGATATTTCTCATCTTAGCTGTTTTAGAAAATGGCCAAATTGGAGAACACTCGAAAAGAGGCAACCTACGACCTATTCTTGATTTTATTTTTACATAATGCATGTATGTGGTGTCCGTAACAGAAGTTACGCCTATGCTTATTTGTAGTTAATTGGCAAATTCAAAATTGATTTTACCATCCTTATTTAGACAAAAGACTATTTCTTTTTAAGAAGCTGTCTGATCTCTACCCTCTTAGACCCATGTTTCAACCCAGACAAAGATTTGTTTGTTATACTACAGCTTTGCTTCCCTTGGATAACAAACATGTGAAGACATACATTTTTACTATGACAGTTAGCTCTGTCAACCGATGAACCCTTTCCCAAACAGTCCCTGATTTTTACAGGTCTGGATTAGTAGCCTTTTGAAAACATCGCTGAAAAAGAAGAAAATGCTGGTAACCATCATTTTCTCCTTTTCCCACAATGTTTTCTATCCTATCATAGACAGAAATAATCTTTTCAGCAAGAGTTGAATTGTTGTCTGCAAATGCTTTCAATTTGGTCTAGTCCAAAAGTTTGTTGTTTGGGTAAGGGTTAAGCACTCAGTCTCACTTTAGTGCAACAAATGCTACCTTCAACAGTGGTATGGTGATACCAACGCTTGTAGGACTTCTTGTGCTGGTCTAAATGATTCTTTGGATTGTACAGCCACTCTGTTTATGGAAAATCACAAACACTCACATTATACTATCTATTCGCAATATATAATCAATTTTCCATCAAGGGGGCAGCCTGTCTTCAGAGAAAAATGACTTGTTTCAAGTACTGTCCGTAATTATTTATAACAACACAGGACAAAAGTTTCATTTTAATCGATCTTATAAATATGCCCCTTAACCCTTTACCACACAACTAAATTTTAGACTGGTCCAAATTGAAAGTATTTGCTGATGACAAAGTAAATGTGGCTGAAAAATCAAAATTTGTTTTGGAAAGGGTAGAAAACATTGTGGGAAAATGAGAAAATGCTAGTTAACAGCATTTTCTCTTTTGCTCACAATATTTTCAAAAGGCTTTATTTGTAGGGTGGTTAAAAGTCGGGATTGTGTGGTTTAGAGGTAAATAATTTAAGACAAAAGAATTAAATTTGGCATTTGGAGAGGAGAGAACCAGTGAGTGCCATATTAGAGTGTCTTCAACATTTGAACTAGTTTCAAGACATCACCTAATTTTGATTACAAATTTAGCATACAACTTCAAATAACAAATACAAATAGCAATCTTTACCAATTATGGTCCTATGTCTGTGCCTGCCTATTCAAATCACAAGTTTTTGCTGCTGTTATGCAACCAGAAAGAATCAAAGTATTTAACTGCATAGGGTAATTTTAACGAAGACATTTACGAGATACATTTCTCATGTAACATTACACCGATTTATGAACACTGGAAAATAAACAGTTAAATTCTACCAAAACTATAGAGTTCCTATGAAATAAAAAACACAATTTCAGCAAAAGATCCATAATGTGCTCGACGCAACAGTGGCTTTACCAGATTTTGAAGCCATTTACAAGTCTCCATTTATGAGACAGATAGTGCAGTTTTCCTGATTTTTTTTTTTATCTTTTTTTTTTTTAATAAATTTTCACTCAATAAAGGGTATTTGTGACAAAGTACTACAGTGGCTATGTTTGAAACTGAACAAGTGTGAAAATAATGGTTATTATTTCTTGCTTTCCGGTAAGATATCGAGGAATAGCAGTGAAAATATTTTTCGATCTTACACTGGTACCACCAGTGAAAATACCGATTTTCACGTTCTTGTTGCCTTGGTAAATTGCGCGTGCCTAACAACCAGATGGGGAATATGACGTCATATACCTTACATTTCTCGCGCTTGACGTAATATTGCTATGCTACGCCACAGGGAATAACGGAAAAGAACTGTACTGGATTTTGATAAAGCTCCTCCTAGAAAGGGTTAAAAGCAAGAAATAAATAGAATATTTGTATTTTTCGGTGAAAGATCAAAATTTATTTCATCTTGTGAACACCATCTCTAATATTTTCAATCGTGGCTCCGCCACTTGTGAAAATATTACCGATGGTGTTCACTCGATGAAATAAATTTCTTCCATCTTTCACCGAAAAAAACAAATATATCCTATTCCTCTATATCTACGGAAATTTATATGAAAAAACAATACAAATCACCAATAATTCAGAACCATAAAATTACAAAAAAAAAAAAATTTGATGGTATTCCCTTAAAAGGCTACATAGCCTCTTAAGCTATTTTTTAGATTTCGCGCCAAAAATAAAAATAAGCATTGTGGGAGTGTTAAGTGACTGGCATGTGACTAATGATGCTTAAATTCCATTACATAACAAATATGTAACTATTTTTCATAGTATCTTTCTCAGACGCTATGTTTGAAGCTTCACCAGTGTATTTCCCATATGTATGGTATAATGAAAACAATATTTCTAAATGGTATAATGAAATGGTGTAAACAAATTTCAGTTTTTGAGTTATGTTTAGTTTGTCGTCTGCCAGTGTTTTCAATTCGGGCCAGTCTAAAATTTTGTCGTTTGGTAAAGGGTTAAACAAAAGATAGGGTGACCTGGCAACTTTTGATCTATTTTCAGAATTCATCTTTCCGCCAGAGACTAACACATGGCTGAACTGTACAATAACAGTGTCAATAATTTCAGTATTTCTAAATGGTATCAAAGCATTGAAAATGCTGAAGTGGTATTTGTCAAGGAAATCCATTGTGTGGAATTAATAGTTTGAAAGAAACAGAGACATATTGTTCAGATATTGGCTTAAAAGTCAACCCACTAATCAAATGAATACCTTTTCGGTTGAAGGGAGAGTATTCATGACAAAGTTTGGTTTATATTTGTATAAGTGGTCTCCTTTTGATCATGAGGAAGAAGCAGGAGTAACGCCCCTTGACAGTAGGATGCATGACGAATAGAGAGAAAAATGCTGTTGATATATCAAACAATATTAAGTTTGTTCCTGAAAACTATAATTTTGAAATATCTCTAGCCTTTTACATTCAATTTCCAACATTACAATCAATAGACGGTAAGCGATATTTCCATTTTATCGTAAGCGGCGCACCAAAAGTATCACGTGACACCGGACAGTCAAAGCATTATTTCAGTAACAAATGCCATATGTCCCGTTCGCAAATCCTTTAAATTTGGACAACTTTATAACTGAAAAGAAAATGACATAGCAAGAAATCTATGGAAATCAATTCTAACACAATTCAAACATATTTCATGATATTGCCTTTGAAAAAGAAAATCACAAACAGACAAAATATGCATTTTATAACATTGTATTTAAATAAAGAGCATGTAGAGACTAAGAACGGACTTAGCTTCTGAAACCTGTATAAAAAACATAATCCTGACCATTAATGATCACCAAAGGGGTAAATTGATATGAAACAAAAGATAAGAAGAGTCAATTTAATGTGACACGTGTGTGCTAATCTGTAAGAAGCAAGTACATTACAGCTGTTCTAATGGTCACCCACTCTGCAGTGCGATACCGAGATCAAAGGAACACCGATTTAACCCTTCACCCATTTTTTTTTGGTAAGACTTCATAAGATACATATTTTCTATATTCAAAATGAAGCTTAAAAGAAGTTATGGAAGGTATGAAATTTGATCTGAAGCCACATTTCTTTTGTTCATGATAGATAACATGAAGTTATTCGTCAATAGGTACATGCTTGAAAGTGCAACAAGGATGTTTGATAATAGTACTTTAAAATCACTAAATGGACTGTCCCTGTCTTTCTGAAGACACTAAACAGCTAATCAACCTTTTACCAAAGTATTTCGAGCGACCCGTGGAAAAAGGGGGCAGACGTGATGATTTGCCCCACTGTCTGTTATTTGTCTCACTTTCTCAACCTTAACACATTTCCCCCGACACACACTTTCAAAAAACCGAAAACTGAAAGTAATCAATATGTAGTTCATAATTTTCAACGTGTGAGAGACAATATTTGAGGAAAAAAGGAAGGGCTTGCAACATGCATTTTCTCCTGTTTCAACAATAGTTTTTTTTTTTTACTTTTTCAAAGACAATTACAACCATTTGACCCATGTTTATTCAATCGTCTCCATGTGCTAAGTATCTGGACAAATCCAAAGTGTTGTCGTTGGGTGAAAACATTCGCAGTAACTATTTAAAACCCTATGCCACATAACCCAGGTTTTGTACGACCCTTAGAAATATAGTTTTTTAAAAATGTTGTTGAAAAGGGTTAAAGTTCTGCGACCAACCTTTTCTCCTTTTCCCTTGCTATCCTTCCTAAAAAAAATTTCATTTTTAAGCCACATTCAAATTGTTATCTGCAAAGACTTCCAAATTTTTGTTTCGTAAAGAGTTGGTGAAAGATTCAGTGTTATAAAAAATGGGGTGTGTCTGTGGGGGGGGGGGGGGGGGATAACATCAATATACCTGCAGTAGACCTTTCCTTATTTTATGTCTGATTATTCAACCAATGTTTGCGTAATTCTGTAGCTAAGTTTGTAACGTACAGGCTCGAAGTCCATGAATCTGCGGTTTGATTTATTCAAACTATTAATGTGATAATTTTTCCAAAATATCGTTCCAGTATCTGCTAAAAGACAGAGACAGTCTACTAACAAAAAACTGGGACATCAAACATTTTGAATTTATAGCAAAAATCTTAACTTTGAAATAACATTTTTATATATCTGTATAGTTGCATGTTTGCCATGTTCCTGTTTGAACTACCTTGTAAGTTGACTATCGTAATAACAAAGTAATAACAAAGTTTAATTCAAATTTCAAACCTTCCATTCCCTCTAGAAGAAAAGATGTTAGAGATTCATTGAAAAGCTAGTCAAGGGTTAGCTGGGTGTATGTTTGATCTCGGTGTTTCACCGTCAAAGCGGATGATCTATATGAAAAGCTGTTGTGTTCTTTTTAGGCACCGACTAGTTAACACACACGTGTCATAATTAAGTGTTTATCCCATTTAATCTTACGTTGATCACTTGTAAAGGTTTGGAATTGTTAAAAGCTGTGACAGAGGGTAAGTCTGTTCTAATTACTGGCGCCAAAAGATGCATTTTTCTGCCCGAACATTTTTTTTTTTCAAATGCATTATGTAACCTGGGTTAACAGGTCCCACTTTAAATGGTATATTTGCACTAATTTCTTTAGGAATGGAGGGGGGTATTTGTTTAATTTAAGTTAAACCTCATCTTACTAAATAAATTAAATACCACTTTTAAAGCCGATAGTAAAACCTCAAAAGTTATTTCAAAGGAATATCTCGAGGAAAAATATCTCCGTTTTGGATAGTGTAGATCTAGGATCAGACTGCACGTTCTTCCTGGTGTGATCTGAATCTATATTGTATGCAAAAGGTCATTGAGTCGCACTTGGTAGCCAAAGGGTTAATGCAGTCTGCATGCATACAAAAAGCTCTATCAACACGCCCGGCAGGAGACAGTGCTTATGATACCGCTTTACTCTCTGAAGTCTACCGAAAATTGATGAAACAACAGTTTTAGGTTGTTTATTTATCGCGTTTAGTGTGTAATCCATTTAAAAAATATGACACTTTCACTATTCGGGTATAAACAGGATTGGGAAAAATTGTCGGGTGGAAAGGGAAGTAACTCGTGGTGATGCGTCAGTAACGGTATTTGGCAAATGATCTATTACCTCGATCTATAAATATTCATGAGCAATCAAATGGAGTGGCGTGCAATCATAGGACGAACAAGCCATGGAACGAATTGGTTTTGGAACGAAAAAGCCCAAGGTCAGTTGGCAAATTTGTATCATTTCGCCAAAAAAAGGCTATGATCAAGAGAAGCTAGTTTCAATAAAAAATAAGTATCTCAACGATCGATGGCCTCGACCAATGTATTTTAATATGCCATTTCAAATTACATATTTAAGTGCCACTGTAAAAGTCATTTGCCTGAGAAAAAATGAGTGTAACTGGGTTTATTTCCTTCGGTTTTGCACAAAATGGTTAAACTAAAACTCTACAAAGTTTGGGTACGCTGTCTCGGTATAGACTCGGTATCAGGGTTCGAATTTCATTTTTTTATCCACTTGCAAATTTTAGCAAGTAGCTTTTATTTCCTCTTGCAAAATTAAAACTGGACTCGCATTTTTTTTTTTTGAAGCTCAGCTTACCTACCAATTGTAAAGAACCAATGGCCGGTACAAACTGTCCAATTCTATTCTATTACGTAACTTGTCGACCGAGACAACAACCAAACAAAAGGAACGTTAATTGACATTAAAACCCTCATTTAACAATCAATTCAATTCCAGTTGAATTTCTGTTCTAGTGCCATGTTATATGTCAACAAAACTTACAATGGTGGATGATTTTGTAAATGAAATACGGTCGTGTCACATCCGAATATCTGCGTGTCCGGTAACTGGTTTAGCGAGTCCACCACGTCTGACTTGCTTCTCGTTGCTATTTGTGCATAATAATTTATCTTTTCATGAAAGATTGACAGATGTTTTTGTATCAAATCAGAGATTGAATTCGCCTACTGTTTTTTCCGTATAAAAAATGCAAAACCTCGGTATCAGCTGTGAGTGCAGACGAACGCACTTGCCTCACGAAGCTCGGATAACGAACAACAACTCGAAGGCTTCAATGGCGACATGTAAAATTATCAACAGCCGTCGAAGTGTATTCTCAGTGCGATATGACTGTTTATCCAGAACGAAAAGAATTACCCTTTGTTTGTATTCACATATGAAATTTAGTACATTCGTTAACAGTTCTATAATAATTTGCACTCGAATTTTTTGCAAGTACTTGAAATTTCAACTCGCATTTTCCAATTCTGGCTTGCATTTTGCGAGTAAATATGTGGGAATTTCGAACCCTGGCTATGACAAAATGGATATGCTGGCATATGTAGAAATATGCATCATATAGAAGATCTGCAAATCAAGATTTAAATTGAAATGTCGTTCTAAATAGCTGCAAATCATGAAGAAAATGGCAATTATTCATGTATTTAAATTGAACTACTTTATGCCAAGTTTTATACTCTTGCGCTAAAGCCCGGGACCTTTCGGAGGTTGATTAATTTATCAGTGTCATTGACGACCGACTTTTTTTGAAAAGGACTGGGTTATTGCAATTGAAATTACGTTTTTCAGCCCATCTGGCTTTTTTTTGCGATAAAAGAGCATATAATCATTGCTTTGTCTGCTTGAATGTGGTTAGGACAGAGAACGTAGTAATGACATTCCAAAGCGTTTGAAGCATTTTCAAGCTACAAACATCCAGGATATTCCGGCAAAATTTAAGCCGGAACTAACTCAATCTCTTTCTACTGCTGTGTACCTAAACGCGATGGAGTATTAGATTCACGGTACAAAATAAGATACATGGTTATCAAAATTCAATCTTGAACTCATGGTGGTATTGTCTTCGACAAATACCACAATAATGAAAACAATATTTCTAAATGGTATAATGAAAACAACATTTCTAAATGGTATACTGAAAAATTCAATGCAATTTATTCATCTGCATCATTTACTTTTGGTCACAAATCAGGCTCTAGTATAACTGTGCTTTAGAAAGAAATCGCTTAACCCATTACCACGCAATCCCTACTTTTTAAGCCCCTGAGAAAGAAGCCTTTAGAAAACATTGTGGGAAAAGGACAGAAGGAAATCACATGCTGTCAAAGATAGAGAAGCACAGTCACCCAAAAAGTCGGCCATTAATTAGTGCTTTGACATCACATTAGCATTTCAATTATTTTACAAAGATTGAACGTTTTATATTACTTGAATGTTATTAATGACAGAAATTATATAAACACATATACATCTGCAAGGGTAGCTGTTTCAAAGTCACTGTTATTTCTATGGATAAATCAGTAATTTCCTGTTAATCTTGACAAAAACAAGAAGTTTTATATTGTGAGGATAGTATTTCACATTTTTAATAGGACTGACAGTGTATGTTCCTCTTAGATTTTTGAGTCGCCTGTTTACGTAGCAAACAGGCTCTCATTGTTATCGTCCTGATCTATGGGGTGACGTAAGCATACTTCCGGCCTTGTACTGCTTCCTGTCCCAAGTTCCGGTTTACGAGATAAAACAGTTTTCTAATAATTCGGTGAACAACCCAGTTTTTTTCTGTTGTAAATAATTTACAATTGTGCCTTTGTGATAATGAATATGTCTATAAAGACTGAGCTGTTTAACGGTTCAAACCTTTGAAACAATCATTTCGTCCACAAGGGTATCCTACACATTTGCCTGATGTCTCTGTAAGACATCATCTCTAAAAATAGCGCATTACGTATATGTAAAAATAGCTGCCGCGAACTAAACAAGTCTGCAGACATGCTGAGAAATCTTCAGCTACAAGCATCTTTTCTGCTTCTATTTGCGGACAATTCACAGTGAAAATTGATTGATAATCACCTATTAGAAGTACACTCTAACTCTTACATTCATACAATCCTAACTGCAAGCCTTATTACAATTCAACGCTCAACCTATGATCGGACAGAAAAAGGCGATGTCGAGTTAACATACTGCTTTTTTTCTCAGCAGTAGGCTAATTTTTTTTAATGAATTTATAACGACATGGAATGGTTGCATTGCCTTCTTAGACATTCTTACACGTTGCTTCTTCCCAGTTTTTTAATCTAGACTTTAGATACTTTGCACACCCATATTCTAGGTGCACCAGAGATCGTACATAGCGTATGCAATGTACACGGTTATAGGCTGTACCAAATTATCGCTTTACAGGTGTTTTCTGGAATGTAGCTTTGCGACAAATATAGATCTTGTAATCACGCGACGTATAAACGTCATTTGCACCACGGAAATCTTTATGAATTTACATATTTATTAATGAATCAGTCGCTGAACCGGCCTTTACTTTCAGCGTGCACTGACCTACATGTATGTAGAGAGAGTGCTTCGAAGTTTACTATGTTTAATTGGTTTTCGTTCATAAAGACGGCCAAATTTTTATAGTCTGCTGGTTTTTTTTCAGTGAGCGATTAACTTAGATCTAGTAATTATTAAACAACAATTTATTAGTGCCGGTGTTAGAACGCAAAGGTGCTTTTGTAACTGAAAAAATCTGAATTTACACTACGCAGTTCTAACAACCAGCAATCTGAGAAATTGACTTTTTACTCCGCTATAATTCAAATATAATAGAACAGATCAGTGTTTACCCGCTCGAACAACAAGTTCTTTATTGGAGTGTTTGTAATCTTGTGAAGGGTTTTTGTAAAGGGTAATAAAGCGAATCGCAAACATTTAATTTACACAAAAGCAATGTAGACAATTTTTGATTGGTGTGGAAGCACTATAATCCCTGGGACGTTATAAAACGCAGACAAATATTAAAGGCTGATGATCATGCTGTTGGGTTATAGATTTTATTGAGTTGTAGCGCTACATTCATAGAGTCCATTGCTGGTCAAAACCTCAACCTGGACAACAACAAAAACAAATTATTTCCAAAGGAAAGGTAGATCACTGAGTCAAATATTTGTTTGTGCTCCAAAAGCTACAGTTCAGTCCAATGATCATGAAATTGCCTGGCTGTTTGTCTCAATAATTTCTTTGACAAAACTGAATACAGGTCACTTGGGGATAATAGAAAAGCCTAAAGGTTGTCATTAGGTCAAATCAGACAAAACCGTAATAGAGCTGTAGAATTCATTTATGTTCAATGTAGTACTTATGAAACTTTGTCAGACTGCTACGATTAGATATGAGCGAGTTGCAAAAGGGCATTTTTTGTCTAAAAGTAAGTCACTAGATCCTATACCAGGAGATAATCTGGTCTTTATTTGTAAAGGGTTGTTGTCTGTGAGTAAATGACATTGAACTTATTAAAGCTGGTCCTGGTGCCTAAATTTTAATTTCCACCACATTTTTTTAAATGTAAATTTTAATACGGATATTTTGAATTTTAGGATGACATCTCAGAAATATGCTTGCATATAATACTGTCTTGTGGTTAAGTTATTTTGTATCTTGAATACTTTTAATAGATTTCAACAAAAAAGGGTGAAAACTTCTAACCCATTACACTACAGGCGACTCTCGGGACTATCAGTCCTTTGATTATTTTTGTTAAAATCATTCACTGGACAATAATGGACCATTTTAAGAGACAGTATTTCCAACATGGTATACATAAACAGAGTAAATACATCAACATTTATAAGTGATGATTTTATGTCGGGAGTCTTGTCAAAGGCAGACGATGTGTGAAACTTTTTCTTTGTTTTGTTTTTTTATGGAGTTATACAATTTGTTTTCTTTTATGTTGTAATAAACACCCTCCAAATTTACAACAAACATGTAGCTTTGCTTCGATCTTTTACACTTGCAGATGATTCCAAAGTCGTAACAAAAAATGATTCAGATAAGAACAGGTTTATTTTATTAGTAAAAGTCATGACAAGTCATAATTATATAGGCCTCAACACATTCAGTACTTCTTGTTAAAGTACATGCCTCGTAAATGGCTTCCTAAAATAACAGCAGTGGTATTAGACATTTATGAATGGACATGGATGTGGAGATGGACAACAGAATACAGGTTTCAATAAGGGGTTTTCTCAAAGTAACTATGACATTATGTATATAGGCCAAAGAAAAAGACATCATGGTTTAAGGTCCACGGTCCCCAAGTCTCATAGTAAAAGACGAAAGTTGCCGAGATTGGCTGAATTGCCTATAGGGATTGTAATCCTTAACTCCTTTTTTATTCAGTGCTTCTGATAAAGAACACAATGGTAAAACTTTTAAATAAGCATCAGCAATTTCAGTACTGCTACTTATGCCTAATTCCCCATTGTTTTTGGCCTCCTCATTTTTCACACAACATTGCAACATTGTTGCTCTATAGAAACATAGTGCTTCTGTTGTTCATGTGGTTGGCATCATTTTCCAACTTAGTTTCTTTAACTGTGTTGTTTTACGTTAGTATCTTGACAGAAAGAAATGTGATAAATGCATTGATGTCTGGTCTTTACGACACATTCCAACGGTATTTAGGTTTATATGTGATTACATAATGGTCGACCCGACGGGGAAACTTAAATAAGATTTGGATGGTTGTCGGTGCAATGGATGGAACAAGTCAAAAATATGAAGACCTGCTAAAATTTGATCAGAAATAGTTTTACTTCGGGTATCGATTTTACCTCTGTACATGTAGGCTCACTGGTCACAACTCGGCCAATTCCGTACCTATATCTAATTTGATGGCTCCTGTCACCCCTGGTATGCCGAATGCATGTGGATCAATACCCAGGTTGTCATATACAATACTGAAATGGTTTGGTAGACGGAAACTGGATTAAGGGTCATCAGGATGATATCCAGCAATTCATTCTGATGCACAAATTTGACAACAGTTACCATTTCTGGTTGGTTGCGTATTGCTCGTGGATAAAAATTAATACGATATATCCAAACAGATTTCTAGTCATGACCTCCTGTAATGCACATTTGAGTCGGAGAGCTTCTATAATGCACATGTGTGTCGGAGAGTGGGAGAAAAACGTCAACATGCATGTTGATAAGCAATATATTTCATGTTATAGGATGAAGGTTGAAGACATAAACGCAGTGCATTAATGGTTAACTTTGGCGGCGTCAGAGACGATTCCTATCGTTAACTTTTCGAATCATTGCAAAAATAGTATATCCGAATTGCTGTAAATCAGTAGGATCGATTCGATGAAAAGTTATGTTTCTAATAATGCTATTAGCTTGATTATCATGTTTTCTTGGCTTGGCTACAGTCGTTTGATTTTCATTGGAAATACTAAGTCCAACAAGTGGTTTAACTGTGTCGAAATACTTTCATGGTTATCTGCCCTTGTTGTATCGGTTCCGCATGTGACAGAGAACAAGCTGTCCAAGCTTCAGGTGACTATCTTCCGTCATGACAAGAGATATAAAATGTCAGTTTATAATGTCAAAGTTTTTACCCAATGACAACGCAGACGATGGCGCAGACGACACAGGGCAACGACAATACCTCGACGTTTTCTTCATAAACAATCGAGCTAAAAATGATTATTGTAAAAGATTTCAATAAAAAATTATTATACGGCCTTAACGATCATTTTGATACATGTGACCCGTCACGCACAACGATTTTGATACATGTGACCCGTCACTCAAAAAGAGCCCATAATTGAACCCGTAAATCAAAAAAATGATGAGGAGATCGAAGCCAGTTTAGGTTGATCCGGGAAGATATGTTTAACAACTATTTTAGCAAGGTTGAATGGTCTTTTAACATACAGAACATCTGCCTAAAGCGTAAAGTTTTGACCCTTGTCAGACTGTGCTGTCGGCGTAGTCTGACCAGGGTCGATTTTTTTTGCAGTTCTCAGATGGTTCTTTTATGCCTGACGCGTCACAAATGAATGTGTTGAGACAATCCCCGAGTTTTCTCTGCTTTCTGTTGTCCATCTCCATATCCGTGTCCGCCCGCAAATGTCTAAATATTATTGGCATCTGAATATGGAAAAGTATTTTAGTTGTACTCATAATAACTCTGCTTTATCTCCTTCATATACTACTGTTCTGAAAAATTAAAGTCAAAGTTGCATTTGCGAAATTTTAAAAATCATTTATTTTCCAGCAACTCTGTCACACTTAAGGGAGACTGAGTGTAAGATGCAATTAATGAGAGAATGTCAAAACTTATTTTGATATTATAATGAAAAACATATTGAGGTCGGCTATGTTTGTGGACAATAATTTGACAAATGGATGTACTATACAGAACTGTTACCAACTAATTCAACCTATGATAGAAGAGTTCCTGGATCTACCTGGCCTTGTTTAACCCTCTCCCACACAATCCCTGCTTTTGACACCCCATAGAAAGAAGAATTTTGAAAACACTGTGGGAAAAGGAGAAAATGCTGGTAACCAGCATTTTCTCCTTTTCCCACAGTATTTTCTACCCTTCCCAGAACAAATTTCAATTTTTCAGTCACCCTTATTTTGTCGTCTGCAAATGCTTTCCATTTGGACCAGTCTAGAATTTTCTTGTGTGGTAAAGAGTTAACCCTTTCCCAAACAATCCCTGGTTTTTACGGGTCTGGAATAGTAGCCTTTTGAAAACATTATGGGAAAAGGAGAAAATGCTGGTAACCAGGATTTTCTCCTTTTCCCACAATGTTTTCTACCCAATCATAGACAGAAATCATTTTTTCAGCAAGAGTTGAATTGTCGTCTGCAAATGCCTTCAATTTGGTCTAGTCCAAAAGTTTGTCGTTTGGGAAAGGGTTAATAACAGTCTATACATACATAGCTGGTGCAAAGGGTTACACATGTATGAGTCTTTTCAGTTGAAGTATTGGGTGTGAATTTCTTCAGGTTTTGGATCTGGATTAGTCCCTTTTGTTATGCAATATGATTTGACTTGTGACCACTTTCCATACACACAGATATACATACTTTGAATGATCAGCTATTTTATGATGCATGCATTTAGATGCTTTTAACAGCAGCGGGTGCAAGAAAAGGGTACCATGCTGTAGATCAAATAAGTTCAACAGGTAATTTTTGCATTAACTCTTTACCAAACAACAAAATTTAGACCTCTCCAAATTGAAAGCATTTACAGACAACAAAATAAACGTGACTCAAAAACTGAAATTTATTTTGAGAAAAGTAGAAAACTTTATTGGAAAAGGAGAAAATGCTGGTCACCAGCATTTACTCCTTTTCTCTCTGTTTTCAAAATCTTTCTTTCTCGGGGTCAGGATTGAGTTGTATAGAGTTAACTCTTTACCACACAATCTCACATTTTAACTCATTACCAAACAACAAAATTTGAGACTTGTCCACATCGAAAGCATTTGCAACTAACAAAAGTGACTAAAAATTTGAAGTTTGTTTAGTGAAGGACAGAAAACATTGTGGGAAAAGGAGAAAATGTTGGTCACCAGCATTTTCTCCTTTACCCACAATGTTCTCTAAAGGCTTCTTTCTCAGGGTTGTCAAAAGTAACAGGTTAGACCAGGCGTCCACTAGGGCCAGGACAATACTTGGATAACATGCAGACAACGAATTTAATATTCGGCAAAGCTTCCACATGTTCCTGATTGCTTCTTATTGTTGTCCTAGATGCTTCTGCCTGATTTGAAGCCTTCCGGATCAGCAATTTTGTCCGCGTCGAAATTGTGCTCGAGAACAAAATTTGGACGCGGAAATGAATTACACCTTCGGCATCTTGTCCACATTGTCGTCAGGACATCATCAGGACATCTCGAGTCTTCTGCGTATATTCCTGAAAGCTTCAGCAAAGCAGACAGCTTGGGGACACTAGGAGGAATCGATACGGAAGGTTCGCAGAACCTTTCCTGAACATTCATAGAGGTCGTGGTATGCTCTCTGAACACGGGGAAAATGTCACATGATTTTCGTATCTAGGCAGCCTAAGGGCCTTAACATTTCAAAATCAGTGCTCTATCACTTGCAGTTTGACTTTAGACAGGGTGGACATGTTTTTAATCTCTCCTGCACACAATATGCCGAGACAAAAAAGAAAAAACTAAAGTCGATGCTGAAAAAAAACCTGCCAACTGGAGTTTGTGGTACTTTCAATTCTTGCTCGTCTAGAACGACCTTATCTTCTCTGATACATGGCTAATTTGTTGATGTCAGTCTATGGAACGAGAGATCCTAGCGCTCTTATATCAATTATAAATGCAACCTCTGCATTTCTGTATTGTCTTCGCCTAGTTACGTGCATTAAAACTAGTTGTCCCGAACGTTTCCTGGTGTAATCCTAAACGTGTCCGCGTTGCCCTGAAACGATCTGCTTTCACGCCTGAACATTCGGTACCATTCTGGATTGTTTACGCGGACAATCCTAAGTATGCTAGAAAGAGGTCCCCGGACAGTCGGGGGATAAATACATTTCTGAACTGAATCTATATTTTTTCACCGTAAGGTATGCCGAAATGATTTTATTTTTACCGCAAAGCTTCCTTGTCCCCTCTGGGTCCTAGTCGACGCCAGGCATTTATGACCCTGAGAAAGCTAATTTTGATGACAAGGAAAAAAAAGAAAATGCCAGTAACCAGTGTTTTCTCCTTTTCCCACAATAGTCTCTACCCTTCCCAAAACAAAATTTCTACGTATTTAATAAGGATCAAAAGGTGGTATTTGCTTTTGAAAATTGAAAAAAACCTTGAGGAAAAATGGTAGCTACCAGCTTTGAGTCCATTTCTCATTATGTGTTCAAAAGACCTCAAGTCTGTCACTAATTTTCTGATTGTATGTTCAGTTATATAATACTTCTATAATACCGTCAACTTTTGTAACTCTTTTCTGAATTGAAATTTTTAGAAGTTTTTGCAGACGACAAAACAAATATTACTCAGACTGAAATTTGTTTTGGGAAGGGTAGAAAACATTATGGCAAACAAAGAAAATGTTGATATACATGTATAGCATTTTCTCCTTTTCCAACAGTTTTCCCACAATGTTTTCAAAAGTTTTTTTTTAAGTTAAAGGTTGTTAAAACTGTGGATTGTGTGGTAAAGAGCTAAAACACCTGAAATATTAACATTTATTTGCACGTTTCTAGATAGACTGATAAATACTAGAATGTTTCGTTTCTTTTTATGTTTTGATACCCTCCCCCTCCAGAACACTAAAATTAAGAGGACTATATAACTTACTGATTTAAAGTAAACATTTTATCTGTAGAAAAGTTGGGTTAACAAAGGATGTGCATGTTTCTTTTTTTATCTAGAACACACATTCCTGACACAACTGTAAAATTACAAGTGTCCACTTTTGTTGTCTTTTAGAGTTAAAAAGTGAAACAAGAGTGCTGTCATCACAATATATGCCACCACAAGCTGCTATTTCAAACAGCTAGCTTTAGGGACTAAAGTGTTGGAATTTCTAGCACCTGCCTGGGTAGCTCAGTGGATATATTATGCTACTTATGATCTAAAAGGTTTACAGATGGTCTGATGAATGGACAGACGCATGTACAACAGACACAATGGTCATTGGCTTTGATTAAGCAATAAAAACACGACGTTTCATGAAAATTTGTCCAGTAGCTTGAGGTACAGAGATGAAAATTAACATTTGACATGAAGCCCCCCTTTTTCATGACACAGCAATAAATTAAAAAACCCTGACAATATGCACTAGGTCAAACAATCTGAGATATCACCCATATCTGTTGAGATAGGCCCAGTAATTACAGAGATTGGTAAAACTTTAATATAACATGAAGGCCCCCTTATCCATGACACACACATCCTTGACAATCTGAGCTGGGTCACATGATGAGAAACATGAAAATTTCATCCAAATCCATCAAGAAATGCAAGACGAGTTGTGTTCACAAGAAATAGACATACGAAAGGACAGATGCAATTTGAATTTTACATGAAGCCCCCTTTTTCCCATGACAGTGTTATAAATTATAAACCTTGACAGTATGTGCTAGGTCACACGATCTGTGAAAATTTCCATCCAAATCCGTTGAGATATGTCATGCGCAGATCCAGATATCTTTCTCAGGTGGGGTCCCACCGAAAACGCACTCGTCTTATTATATGATACTTTGGTTTTCCGGATTTCAGTGGATGTAAGCCGTTTATAAGTAAAGTCAACGTTTCCAGTTCTAACCATGAGGAGGTCTGCACATTTAGAACGTTTTTTTTTTTTTTAAATTTATGACTGTATTCTACATAAATGCTGTGCAATATCAAATCAGTACCATTTCACGAATACGATAACCACATTTCTGCCAAAATTCCAGGGGGGTCCGGACCCACGGTCCCCCCTCTGGATCCGCCCATGTATGTCCAGTATTAATTAGAAATATTGGTGAAAAATAAAATATAACATGAAGCCCCCTTTTTCCATGATGCAGCTATGAATTGCAAACCTAAAAACCTTGACAATAAGTCAAGTTATTACACTAAATGTTCTGCTTTATTCAATATCATTCATTTTATTTTGTTCCATATATTTTTATTTCCAATCAAGCAGGTATAGATCTATTATTTTCATTTCATAAAACATTTTTTTTTTTCACTCATGAACAGAGTTTCTGCTTCCACGTATTGTTTTAATCGGAGATTTGTGTAAATTCCCTGTTTGAATCAATTACTAAATATGAAAAGATAGTTTGAAGTCTATCTGATCGGACGATGCCACGCTGATCACTGTAGTGTCATGGGTTTCATGTTTTTTTGTCGATCGTGACAGGGTAATAACAATGTTAATCCTCTTATCTAGTGTAAAGTGACAGATTTTTAAGTTATCTGCTATTCAAAATGACAAACTGATGTCAAATCATGTATTAATACTTCTCAAAAACTTAATTGTCACGAAAAAATAGATCGCCAAAAAAACTTGAAAACCCATGACACTACAAAGATCAGCGTGGCATCGTCCGATCAGAGCGACTTCAAGCTATCTTCTTATCTTTAATAATGAATTTAAACATCTCATCTTTAATAATAAATTTTAACACTGTATGTATGTAGTAGTACAAGACGGATGTGTTCTGTGACACAATAAGATAAAAGGCCGATTTTTCTTTTATCGGAAGAAAACAAAAATAGGGTCAGGGCAAAATCTCCAGGTAGGGTCGGGTTACCCAAACAAACTTTTTTTTAGGCCTTAGCTCAGCACTAGAACTTCAGTAATTTATACATCTATCTATGACCATTTCAACAGCGCTGTAATCACATGGTACCGTTTGTGATTCAAAGTTCTGTCATCTTTCTCAAAATTTAAAAGGGCAGATTTTACGATTTTTTTAAATTACAGAACACTGCTTTTTCCAAAAACTATCGAAAGGAAGGCCAGATTATTTAGAATCCATGCTCATATCATTCAACCAGGAAAATTCACAGAAAATGAATTAGAAAGGGACAGAAACAAGGTTATGCTGCTCGGGAAGAAGACATTGATCGCCAATCTCGAATGCAGTGCATTTTTTGTTCAAGGACATTTTGGATGATTCGAGCACTGCGAAAACTCAAGCATTTTGCTTGTCCCCTTGGGACCTCGAATTATCGAGGTTTTATTGTATTGGAACAGTAAGTTGTACTGATTTGTAGCTCTAATGAGATGCAATGATATGTGAAATTCTCGAAAACTTAGTTCGAATATATACAAAAAAGATAACAGATAAAGGTTGTCTTGATCAATGGCTTCCCTGAAGACAAAGGGCTAATCCATGCATTTTCACACACATATATCATGGCAACCAATGCAGTAAATGACATGTCTGCTTTTCTCCAATCTTAAATACTGAACCAAAAAGGGAACTTCCCCTGTGGTTAAGTGCAGATATACACAAATATGAGAATTAGGATTAAACTAGATTTATATGCATTGAAAGAGTATTTTATTGCGACCTTGTGTGAAAAAAATTATTGCTGAAGGTTTATCCAAAAGTAGTGAAATGGTAGTTAAAATGCAGAAGGGGTTGCTCACCAAATCACAAATTAATACCGAGTATGACTACCTTGAGCATGAAGGACTGCAGCAATAGCTGAATGACGTTTGACGGTGGAATAGGGCGACGTCTAGCACGCTGGTCCAAATTATCCCAAAGGTGTTCAATGGGATTCAGATCAGTGCTTTTGGCAGGCCAGTCATTCATAAATTATGCAGTGTTATTCCCCTTGAGGAAATTCACATTGTACCTAGCTGTATGGCTTGTGGCACTATCGAGTTAGCACAACGTTCATTTCTCCTTCGGCTTGGCTAGGATATTATAACAGGAGATGTAGAGTTTGCATGATAATTGTCTTGTCTTCAGACAACAGCAGATTGACAATCTCCAACAGAACAGGCACTTCAGGTTTAGAATCAGTGTGCGGAGATTTGAGTACCTGTAGATCAATCAGCAAAGACTTTGAATGATTCATGCCAAAAGTATCTAGAGCTATCACTTAACACGATTATACCCCCACCAGCTCCTTGTCACACAAACAGGTCTGTCACCAAATGCAGAATGGTATAGTACAAAAGTTAGAGTTGGAAAAAGTTCAAGAAGAGATAATTGCGCAACAAATCACAGCAGAGTCATGAAAATTGCACATGCACAACTTCATATAAATAGGAACAGTGTGTGTAAGTTTGAGTTCAGTACGTTAAAAAGTCTTAGAGCATTGCTCTGGACAAGTTTGTGTCTACGGCCAGATGAACGGACAGACAGCCATCCTGATTCCAGTTTTCACCCCTCCACTATGCTGTGGGGGGTATAAAAAGGCTGAGGTGGCCTTTATTATATGCAACCCTTTTAACAAACTTTTTGTACTGTGTCCCGGTTATTGACATGTTTTGACACAAAGTGTTTGATTGTTTTTTAAATACATTGTCTGCAACCAACAAAGAATGTGTTCCACAGTTAAAGAAAAGTTCTTTTGTCAGCTGTAAGTTTTTACAACAAAGAAACCATTGAATAACATGTACAAGAGGGCCAAGATGGCCCTGGATCGCTCACCTGAATGTTTGAGATGACCATAGTCTATTTTTTTTTTTTTTTTGAGGTATTGAAACACTGGAACCAAATTTATAATTCTGCCAAGCAATTTTCAAAAGGTCACCTGTAAAAGTCATTTTGAAATCTGACCATCAGTTTCAAAAAGAAGAATTTTTAAGAATTCTTCATTTCTGTATAAGAGCAAGTAGCCCCCATCCACAAGAGCCATTCACAAGAGCCATGTTTCTTGACAGATCAAAATTATATGTACAGCTTTTGAAAAGGGTCACTCAAGGAACATCTCTGTCAGATTATTTTAAAATCTGACTACGGGTTTCAGAGAAGAAGAGTTTTCAAGAATTTCTTCATTTCCATATAGTGCAAGTAGCCCCCATTCACCAGAGCCATGTTTCTTGGCCAATCAAAATTTCGCGAACAATTTTAGAAAAGGATCACCCAAGGAACATCTCTGTGAAATTATTTCAAAATCTGTCCAGCCATTTCAGAGAAGAAGAATTTTCAAGAATTTCTTCATTTCTGTATAGTGCAAGTAGCCCCCATTTACCAGAGCCATGTTTCTTGAGCAAACAAAATTTCGCGAACAATTTTTGAAAAAGGTCACCCAAGGAACAAGTCTGTGAAATTATTTCAAAATCTGTCCAGCCATTTCAGAGAAGAAGAATTTTTAAGAATTTCTTCATTTCTGTATAGTGCAAGTAGCCCCCATTCACCAGAGCCATGTTTCTTGACCAATCAAAATTTCGCGAAAAGGGTCACCCAAGGAACAACTCTATGAAATTATTTCAAAATCTGTCCAGCCATTTCAGAGAACAAGAATTTTTAAGAATTTCTTCATTTCTGTATAATGCAAGAAGCCCCCATTCACCAGAGTCATGTTTCTTGACCAATCAAAATTTTGCAAACAATTTTTGAAAAGGGTCACCCCAGGAGCAACTCTGTGAAATTATTTCAAAATCTGACCAGCAGTTTCAGAGAAGAAGATTTTTTAAGAATTCCTTCATTTCTGTATAGTGCAAGTAGCCCCCATTCACCAGAGCCACATTTTTTGACGGATCAAAATTTCACGAACAATTTTTGAAAAGGGTCACCCAAGGAACATGTCTGTGAAATTATTTCAAGATCCGACCAGCGGTTTCAGAGAAGAAGATTTTTAAAGAATTCCTTCATTTCTGTATAGTGCAAGTAGCCCCCATTCACCAGAGCCACATTTTTTGACGGATCAAAATGTCACGAACAATTTTTGAAAAGGGTCACCCAAGGAACATGTCTGTGAAATTATTTCAAGATCCGACCAGCGGTTTCAGAGAAGAAGATTTTTAAAGAATTCCTTCATTTCTGTATAGTGCAAGTAGCCCCCATTCACCAGAGCCACATTTTTTGACGGATCAAAATTTCACGAACAATTTTTGAAAAGGGTCACCCAAGGAACATATCTGTGAAATTATTTCAAAATCCGACCAGCGGTTTCAGAGGAGAAGATTTTTAAAGAATTTGCTAAAAAATTCCATTTGGTTGCCATGGCAACCAGAGTTTTTGATGGAATCAAATTCTGTAAACAATTTTTAAAGAGGACCTCCCAAGGAACATTCCTGCCAAGTTTGGTCCAAATCCGCTAAACGGTTTAGGAGGAGTTGATGTTTAAAGAATTGTTGACGACGCACGACGCACGACGGACGACGCACGACGGACGACGGACGACGGACACCGGGTGATCCTAAAAGCTCCCCTTGAGCACGTTGTGCTCAGGTGAGCTAAAAAGGATTTAATATTGAATGATAGGGAAATTGCATAAGCGTTCAGTCTATGTGCGGTTAAGAATGCATCCATTAAAGCAAATGGCGCCAAGAAAAAGCAACATTTTGGCTGTATTGCACCGCAGTTAAAGTAGAGTCATTTGGATACATATCAATAAAAGCCTGCTTACAGTTTCAATCATTGCTAAATAATTAGTTTTGTGTCTGGTCATTTGAAATGTTTATTCCCAGTTCGCCCAATCCCATTTCGCCCATTCCCATTTCGCCAGAATTTTTCCTGTTTCGCCCATTCTTTTTTCGCCCTTTCCAACTTCGCCCTTTTCCCATTTCGCCAAATATCTGTCCTGCCCTTTTCCCGTTTTGCCCAAATTTATTTTCGCCCACTTTTTATTTCGCCCAGAAGCTATCTCGCCGAACTTTCACATTTTGCCGAACTTTCCCATTTCACCTTTTTCCCACAAGGCCCTTTCCCATTTCGCCCAAATGCCATTTTTCTGATATCTGGGCCCAATAAGTTAATTCCTCGATTTATGGACCTTATTTTGTGGGTTATTATGGCCTGCACAAATCACAGGTGAGGAGGACATATTGGTTACACAGTGTTTCCTTTATCAATTTGGATCAAAAGTTTGGGGGAGGGGAGGGATTTTTTAATGAAATCCGCAGTCTCAAAGATGACATTGAAGTATGCCCAGTATATCAATGGGGCGAGCTGATAACTGGGCAAAATGGCATTGGGCGAAGTGGTGAAATGATAAAGGGGCGAGATGGCATTGGGCGAATAGGCAAAGGGTGAATTGGCAAAAAAGCGAAACGGTAATTGGGTGAAAAGATGATTGGGCGACGTGGCAATGGGGCAAAATGAAAAAGGGCAAAATGGGTAGGGGACAAGACGGCAAAGGGCAAAATGGGAAGAAAATTTTGGCGGAATGGGCGAAATGGAATTTGGCAAACTGGGAAGACACCTTTGAAATAGCATTAGAGAAATTCATATTTTAACTTATTTGGATTTTCAGCATTATATTATGAAAAACTCTTCTAGCAAAATTTGGAAATTCTGTCAGAAAAATTGGGAAATTCTTTTTCCATAATTGGGAAAAAATTATGCTTTTTGCAAGTCAACGAATACCAGCCTCATCTATAGGAAAAAAAGCCCTGAGTGGTTATGGTATTGTTCTTTTAACCTCAAAAAACAAAGATCTTGTGTGCCAGGGGCTTAACCCTTTCCCAAGCGACAAATTTTTGGACTAGATCAAACTGAAAGCATTTGCAGATGACAAATCAACTCTTGCTGAAAAGAGGATTTCTGTCTGTGATAGGGTAGAAAACATTGTGGGAAAGGGAGAAAATGCTGGTTAACAGCATTTTCTCCTTTTTCCACAATGTTTTCAAAAGGCTACTATTCCAGACCCGTAAAAACCAGGGATTGTTTGGGAAAGGGTTAAATTCTGCCAGATGTAGTTTATATTTCAGCTATGCATTTTGTTCGTTTGTTTCTATGTTGCAAACTTTCAAGTTCATAAGATAGGGGCATGTCTGGGATTGGTCATTTAGCCATTAATCCCACTGGTTGTCAAAAAAAAGGACCTTCTGCCTAATATGGCTTCTAGTCATCAATAAATAATGGCTTTAAGAGGGGATTAATTGATTGTATATGTTTAGCACTGTTTTCAACATTATTTTAGTTATATCGTGGCAGACAGTGAACCTATCCATGCTTTCCTGGAGACTCTTCAACCAGTATACCACACAGTTTTCTTTCCAAGCTACTGGCTACTTTCCCACATAGAAATTATTGAAACAATGGTCAAACGTGGGACAGGAATTAATCATGTGGCAATGACTATCATCAATCCTCAGAAAGACAGAAAGAAACTTGTCAAGCCAGGGATAAAACCCATGACCCCTTGTTCTCAAGTCGTGCACGCTACCAACTGAATTACCCAGGCTTGGCACTTTAAGAGGGGGGGGGGGCGTTATGGGAGATCACTCCTTTACTGGATGGCTTCATCCTGATTAAAAAGCAATACCAAACAGCTGCGTTAGATATTTCTTTAACTCTGAAAATTTTAAATGTTAAAAAATTAAAAATCCTTAAAAAGATATTCCTTGTTTTTTTTCTTCCAAAATAAAGGTGTTTTAGTCACAAGTGATTTTTTTTTTAACAATTGATACTTAGTATCCTCTAGATTTTTTTTTTTTAATAAAATTTGATGTTTCACCAATACAATGACATAATGATACAAAATCAGAATATAACAATAAATAATGACATAACTTTCTTTATCAAATTTGCTCATAATCTTTGTCATTTAACCCATTACCACACAATCCCTACTTTTGACGCCCCTGAAAATATATAAATCATCCTTAAGAGGTGCCAACTAGTTGATGGAAAAATATATAAGATCTCCAGACATATTTCCTATTATTACTCTTTTAATTTATTTCAGGTAATTAACATGCTGGAAGGCCGTACAAAACACCTTCAGGGTGCTCCTTTTTCATGACCAATTTCAAGAAATTCTCAGGGTTGAGTGAGTATAATACTTTCTTCCAGGTTCTAGTTAGTGCCATTTGCAAAGTGATTGCCATTTGAAAAATCAACTCTCTAAACCCTTTACCGAACAAATTATTGTCGCCTGACAAAATTCTGGACTAGACCAAATTCAAAGCAATAGCAGGCAACACATTCATTGTTGTCTGCAAATGAATTTAATTTGGTAGGGTCCAATATTTTGTTGTTTGGTAAAGAGTTAATGCAGACTATCAATTTTACCACAAACAATGATTTATTTGGACATGAAATAGCATTCATAATTAACATTAGAAGCATGTATTCAAAACTTCACTTCGTGAATTTTTTTCACTAACTGAATTTTTAGTTGACAAATTTGTGTTATCTTCAGTTCAAAATGTTATTGGAAGTGTATGTATAGGTGGATAGTCAGGTGCTAATGACATTGATTTGTGAAGCAATTAGGATTATGTGTCGATACCCCATAGGAAAACTTCATTATAAAATATCGGTCATCAATAAATTTCATCGGTCTGTGTTTGAAAAGTTTTAGAGAAGTTTTCATGCATTTAGAAGTTTGTCACTTAAATTGCAGATTCTCCAGTATGGTTGGGTGTGGATTGTTTAGAAGCCTCTGCAGTTAGTAATATTAAGCGGGTGCTATTATTTCACACTGATCAACGTGAGCCGTGGACACCATGTGTTCTCAGTACAGCAGATCAAATTTTCCATGGAAGAACCGGAGGTAGTGTAAGTACCGTAAAACGCTGTGTATACCACGCAGGCATGTATAACATGCAGGCCTTTTTTAGCATCAGATCCGAGGAAAAAAGGTTGTTCGGATGTACAACACACATCAAAAATTGACCAAAATATCGTAACATCTGAAGCTTACGACGATATCTTGAAATATTGTAAATGGCGATACTTTATCAAAGGGAAATAACCATTTTTAATCAAAGTGAAAATGGTAATGATTCGATGTGTACTCGGGGGATTATAAAAACATGCCAGCTTATGACATGTTGCAAATTCACACATTGAACCGACAACTATATCGTAGTTAATCTCCTATTTTCTCACCTCCATCAACAAATGTGACAGGTGTGAAATAAATATATATCTATATGATGTAAATCACGGTTTTTGTAGAAAGTAGCGATAAAAATATATTTTTAAATCATTCATTTCTTTCTGAATCATTATTTTACTCTTTTAATAATTGTTCAATTTTAGCAATTAACAAAGAATAAAAAAATATGAGACGAATCAGATGATAACAGTAAATCAATATTTATCATTCCGGGGTACCTTCGTCATTGCCAAAATGGCTGATAGAATCGGGAAATTACGAATCCTAATCCACAAATTAAGAATGTACAAGTACATTTTAACAAAATTAAAACAATGTTTTTTTTATTTAAATCGGTAAAAGTTGAAATGGGATGATGACGAAAGTTAAGGCTGTGGCGAGAGAACTTTGCCGTTTTGTACCTACGCCCTGCTCCCCCACCCACTTTGAACAGGTATACGACTGACTTTCAAGGAGGAGCAAAACATGGTTTTGCCTATTGTAGTGTATAACACGCAGTCCCCAGTTTGAAATTATTCAGAGCTGAAAAAATGTGCATGTTATACGCACCAAAACATGGTATTTTCATTTTTAAGAACCTGATTAACCCAGATAGAAATGTTGATTTACAGCAATGTCAAGATGAATGATTGATCTGTTTACACACATACTAGCTGTGGCTTTATGAGCAACTGGGGTCTTATTGTTTTGAAGTTTGTTGCCGATTTTTGGACAAAATCTCCTAACCATTGTTCATTTTACAAGTTTGTATGATCAGATAAATGTATTCCCTAACGGAACACAAAATTTCACTTAGAAATGTCCATCCAAAGCGAAGATATATGTTTTGAATGGACCTGGGTAGAGGAAAATATGCTAACAGAATTTCAGTTTCAGCGTATGTACATGGACACCAGATCAGAAAAAGCTTGTGCTAAATGGACACCAACCTTTAAATGGGGTACGGACAATTGCCCCTGCGGACAATTGCCCCTGGGACAATTGCCCCTGCGGACAATTGTCCCTGCGGACATTTCCCCCTGCAAAATTTGTTCACCTGGACATTTCCCCCTGAATTTTTAAAAAGCTTAAAAATGGTTTTTATTTTAATCGGAAATATTTCTGTTTGCTTTAATCTTTAAATTTATAGCAATTTCATTATTATTTTGAAAAATTTAGTCTTATTTTAACAATATAACATGTGTTTTTTTTTTCTTTGAAATAAGTCTGTTTTATGGCATTTTTTATATAGATTTTCCGTTTGATTTTTAAATAGCTCCAAAATTGATGTTATTTAGACTAAAAATTGATTAAATAAAGATTACAAATGATATCATTCAAAATCAAATGTAAGTTACAATTTGAAAAAAAAAAAACATCAATTAAAGTAAAAAAAATAATGAATCAGGGGGAATTGTCCGCAGGGGCAATTGTCCGCAGGGTCAATTGTCCGCAGGGGCAATTGTCCCAGGGGCAATTGTCCGCAGGGGCAATTGTCCTACACTCCTTTAAATCATCAATATTTCTGCCAGAAACTTGATGCATGGGCTGTATACAAAGACTTTTCTTGTAAACAATAGGTCACTACGGTTTATTACCTGATAAAGAGCATGTTCAACCCAATTTCATTGATTCTAGTACTTGCTTTCTGATTATGGCTGAGAGTCAATGGTCCATTTTTACGATTTTTCCTTGAAATATTTGCAATATTACGGCAATTTACAAAGTAGACCTACGATGCTTGATCACAATTGAGCAGTCATTGCCTCCAATGTTGGTGCAAGACATGTTCTTTTTTTACAGCGCTTCAGTTTTATGAATGGCATATTAACCCATTACCACGCAATCACGAGCTTTAATGTCCCTGGGAAAGATGGCTTAGAAAAACATTGTCCATAAAGAAAAACCCCTATTAACTAATACAGAGTGTACATTATTTACCACATTTGGCCTGATTCTTAGTTTAAATAATTTTCAATCCGCTCGGCCAACTGCCATCGGGCTTTTAGAATGGCGCTCTACCCTTTGTACATTTACTTGCGTGCATTTGTTCGTCTGCGCGTTTATTTTTAAAATTTTTATTTAATTGACTTCTCCTCAGAAACCACGAAGTGGAAATCAACAAAATTCAACGTGGATGATTCCATAAATTTCTTTCGAAATACTTCGATCCTTTAAAAAAAATGGCTTATGTGGAAGGAGCTTATTTTCCGTGTACGGCGCATTGTGAAAATTGTAAAATTTGTCCTTTCATAAGTACTCAATCACGAGATTGGCATTGGGTAGCTTTCTATCACATTCCTTCAATAAATTTTGATCTGCTGAAAAACATGGCTTTTGTTGGTGGGACTTATTTTCTCTTTGTGTCATAAAGCAGAAGTACTTGCAGCTGTTTAAATTCATTGATAATACATGTATGTAGATTTACATGTATTTCTAACACAGATGATCACTGATAATGTTTTATTTTATCCAATATGCTGGGTGATCATGATAAACGAGATATTAATCTTTATTGTTACAAACTTACATAGTTCTTGGAAATGCAGCATTAGTGCTCAGAAATAGTTACAGTTCAGCCTATATTAATCAATTACCAAAGGGACGGTCAAAAGAGCTTGCCAAAGGCAGGTGCTTGCTTGATACAGATGAATGTCTCTGCATTGCTATTTGTCTGGAACTGTATATATATATGCTTGTTTATTCAGGTTGCTTGCTTAATACAGGTGGCCAACATGCCAGCTTGTACTGTATTTCATATTGCTGAAATTTATTGGAGAGGTCATCAGACCCTCCAACAGTGGTGAGTTTAAATTGCAGACTGCCACAGAATTTGCTGTCTAATTCTATTTCTTCGAGCGCAATTGTTCTGATACACAGTCTATTTTGTCATGGTTTTGTAAATAAAGCGAAATAAAAAAACCAAAACAGGAACTAGACTTGGTTTATTTTTATAAATGACGAATTTCAGAAATGATTTAATTTAGGAATTTGCCATGGCTGCAATTAACCTCTCTAATAATTTCCTAGCACACTACGTACCTTTGAGCGATATAAATTTAACCTGATTCTGTTCCCTCTTTTTATCCATGCAGAAATCTTTAGTTGGTTCTAGAGCATCGAGAGGTAGTATCAAACTCAAAGTGAAAATTGTACAAGTGAAAAAAAATGACAGTAATCAAATTGCTGAGAAATTTCAAAAACAAACTCACCTCTTTAATCAGTACTTGAATGTCAAATATGTCTATATGTGTTAAAGGTGGGTACTTAGAATTTTAACATCACACCAAATAAAAGAATATATATATCACTGAAATTTATATGAAAAAACAATACAAATCATCAATAATTAAGAATCATAAAATTACCAAAAAACATTTTTTTGATGGTATTCCCTTAAAAGGCTATGTAGCCTCTTAAGCTATTTTTAGATTTCGCGCCAAATATAAAAAATGCATTGTGGGAGTGTTAAGTGACTGGCACGTGACTAATGACGCTTAAATTCCATTACGTAACAAACATATGATTATTTTTCATAATATCTTCTTCGGACACTATGTTTGAAGCTTCGTCTGTGTATTTCCAGTATGGAAATGAGCGAGTTGTTCATGTAAAAATAGAACGTGTTTCCCGTGGATGTCGACCTTGGCCGTAATAAATCTCTAATTTCTCGTGTTGTCTGATGGTTTTCGACTACTGGGGTTTTATGAATGATGATTATAAGGCTTTGGGAGTACAAGGATGATATTTTTGTATTTTTGTAAAATTTTCGTCTCAAATTTTGAAGGGCCACCTTTAAATAGACTTTACACAGCGATAACACAATAGACCTGTTAACATGATATAAGAACCCAGTGTTTGCTGTCGTTGCGCTCACAAGTGGGGAGGGCGGCACAGGCACAGGAAATGATGATAATCAAAAGTAATAAATACTACTATGTTACACAGTTTATCACTGGAGTAGAGGCAAAAGGTGCTATGTGTACAGATACCTCCCTTTATCACTATCTAGACTATACACAATTTGTTACCCAAATCATGACTGGTGAAAAGGGTTATGTGTGCAGATACCTCCCTCTCTCATTAGACTATACACAATTTGTTACCCAATCATGACAAGTGAAAGGGGTTACATATAATGTGTAGATACCTCCGTCTATCATTAGATTATATACAATTTGTCCCCCAATCATGACTGGTGAAAGGGGTTATCTATATTTTTGCCCATTTATGGGTAAATTGTAGGCTTTCAACATAGTCTCATCTTGTTATTGCACATTGTTACTTGAGCAACAACAGGTTGGCAGGTCATACTTGCCCACCAAATCTATACAAGGCATAACATTAGCAATGTTTTTAAAATTTTATGATTTGTTTTTTCTAGGAAGAAAAACCAAGAACATCAGTGAGGAAGTGGAGGCCAAGAAGGCCCTGACAAGCCTGAGCAATAGTGCTTCTTCTCAAAAACAAAGGTATGCATAATAGTGTAGCCATATAGTGTAAAATCAACACAATGACCTTTTTTTTTCTTTTTCATTACAAACAGGAAGAAATGGGTCATAGATTTCCCCTGGCTTATGGCATGGCTCACTGTCTGTCGTCCGTTCATGTGTTAACTTCAATTTCAAACAATTTCTTCTCTGAAACTACCCATATGATTTTGATGAAACTTCACAGAAGTGATCCTCTCATGGTCCTCTTTAGAATATCGTGAAATATGATTCTTTCCAAAACTCTGGTTGCCTAGGCAACGAAACTGAAATCTATTGAAAAACATAGAAAATCTTTTCTGCTGAAACTGTAACGTAAGGCCAAGGGCTACCAATATGGCATGAAACCTTATCCAGTGGACCAGTGGACCTCAATCAAGTTTCTTCAAATTACACCCCCCCCCCCCCCCTCCCTCACACCTCATACCTAGTCATAAGATTTAGGACTACCAATTTTTGCATGAAGCTTTTTCTAGTTGGTCTCTACCAAGGATTCCCAAATTATAGCCCTTGGGTTAAAATTGGGCCACCCTGGGGGTCACAAGTTTTACAATGGTTTTTATAGGGAAAACTTTAAAAATCTACACTTGCCTAGCCATTAGGCCTAGGGCTACCAAATTTTCCATGTAGCTTTATCTATGGTCTAATAGAGCCAAAATTATAGCCCTGGGTCAAATTGGTCCCATCCAAGGGGTCAAAAGTTTTTCATGGGCTTTATAATGAAAACTTTATAAACTGTCTTAATGTTACTAACCATAGGACCTTGGGTGACAAAATTTAGCCCTGCCTTAGGGATCTCATATTTCACAGGGCCTTTCATGTAGGAAACTTTGAAAATATTTTTGTTTATATATCCACACATTCTTGACCTGTATTATTTGGTATTGGGCTTTATCTTCTGGACATCCACCAGCTTTCAAGCAACTGTAGCTTTGTTGCCACAAATGGCTTTGCCCCAGGGTCATAACTTTCTCGGAGGATTATGCACACAAAAAAATTGTATGTCTTCTAGTTTTGGCCAACTGTTGTAATATTTGGCTTGGAGTGTTTTATTAGCCAGTGGAAATATATAGGGCCATCATGGTCCTCTTGTTTTCGTTTGTTGTTGGCAACCCCTCATCACAAAAAGATATGTCATAATGTACAGGTTAGGGCACCTATAATGGAGTTGTTGAAGGTTCTTTTATTGTTACTTTGCACATTAGTATTTTCAAGCAGATGCCTGCATCTTGTCAAACTGACTATAACCAGTTTTCGACAAGAGATTGGTCGATCTGAAATTCCATCTTAATACATTCTGGTTGCAATATAGTTTGTTAGTAAGCTTCTAGGCTGGTTCCCCAATTTTTTTCTAATCTCTAATTATTTCTAAATTTTATTTTGCCACATCATATCCAAACAATAACAGTTTTGATTAAAAAAACAGACAGCACTTTCAATGTAATCTGATCTTGATATGCACATGCTTTATTAAAGCCATAGTAGGTTGGCAAATCAGGTTTCTGCTCCTTGTGGATGCATACTGTGCTTGGCATGAATCTTTTTATTTTTACATGTTTTTCTAGATATGTCAGAGGACAACAAGTAAAGAAGTGGATGCTAAAAAGACCATGATGAGGCTGGCCAATAGTGAATTTTTTCCATAACAAAGGTATGCATTACAACCCCCTTATAAGTGGAATTTTTAGCGAAGTGGATGTTTTTGCGATTTAACAAAATTTGATAAGTTCATAAAAATTCCTGTTCACATATTTTACCACAAGTATACCAATAGTAAACTAACTTGACCTTGCAAACATTTCTGTCCTCTAAATATCCATGATCAGTGACTAACAAATTTTTCAACATGTGTATAATTATATTTATGTATACAGCACAAAGTCTTAGGGTCCCAAATAAACAATGTGGTCATTTAAAGTCAGGAAAATATTGTGTCATTTCTTTTTCAGTAAGTTGCTGAGCAACAATAGCTCAATCAGTAGTGTACAGGACTTGAGAACGGGGTCATGGGTTTGATCTCTGGCTCCACCAATTTCTTTCCAAGGATTGATAATAGTCATTGTGACAGGATTCATTCCTCTCCCACCAGTGATCATTGTTTCGATAATGGTAATGTGGGAAAGTAACAAATGGCTCAGAAAGAGAATTGTGCGGAGTACTAATACAAGAGACTCCAGGAAATCATGGCTGCCGCGACAAAACTGAAATAGTGTTGAAAATGGCATCAAACACCATACAATCAATCAATTGCAGTAAGCGCCATACTAGTAATAAATTGGTCACAACCCATTGACCAGTGCACCTGTCTATGCATTACTAAATTTGTGTTTACCAGCCCTTTTCACACCACTCCAAGCCTTTGTCTTTTTTCCCAGAATTCTCATTAATTTTGTGTACTTCATTGACAATTTTGATGAAATATGAATATTGGTGTCTCTTACAAAGGATGACAAAGGAAGCATATACAGTCTACCAGTCGAAAAGACTTCCACAGATGCAGCTATTGGTATGTGGTGTTTACATTATTTTCAACATTATCTCTTTCCAGTTTTTCTGCCATTTTCAAACTTTTGAGGGTCGTTTAAAACCCCTATTTCTAATTTTTGAGGTTCTACAACTCTCTTTAGGCTACTTTTTTCAAATGCCTTATTTGTGCTACATTAATTTACATTTTTGGACCTTTCCCTGTGATTCCACCACCTTGGAACTTGTCTGACAAGACTCTGATATTTGTTGAATTAGATGATTATTCTCTTTTCATAATTTCAAGGTGTTTACTTGTGGAAGGGCCAGTATAACAGTTTTCAAGTCCTTTCTGTTTTTTTCACAGTCATCTTCTGTTATATTTCAAAAATCATCTAGAATACACAGAACATTTACATTTAAAGTGCTGTGACAAACTGACCTTCCTATAGTTGCAATAAGTCTTCTTCTTTTCTTTTTGTGAAGAAGAAGCCGATATTCTAGAAAAATTCAGTGTCTAACAACAGACATTGTATCATTATCCCTCGATATAAAAAATCTTGGGTACGAAATCTTCTCTCTCTGTAGATACAAACCTTATTTTGCCCTTAATTTTCATAGCAACATCATGGTGTGCATTTTAAACTGTTCTCTTTCTATTGAAATGGTGTTTTTTGCTTGTATCAGAAATGACTTGACAAATTTTAGTGTTTTAAAAAGAAATCATTGATTCAAAAACCCAAAAAATACGGTCTGGACCAAACACTGCATTCACTGGCAGGAGAGGTATGGAGTGAGCACTTTGATGAACAATTCCTGGTCATAGTTTACCATTGGGTTCATGTAACACCCTTACCGATGGTAAGGTGTTCCATACCTCTTGTGTCAACAGTTCGATTTATCATTTTATTTTTGTGTTTGAAAACATTTGATTGCATGGGTTTTTTGTTATTTACATCATAATCTCCGTTATGTTAAGTTTTGGGTGTCAGACAAAAATCATTTCCGGGTCATTTTTTTAAATCCCTTTTTTATGCTAGTTTGCTGTGCGTTTTTGGATCTTTTTCTGTGACCCCACCTACTCTGAACCTTAACTTAATCTGACAGACTGGGATAGTTTTTGCATTACTTGATTCTTTTTAGCTCTACTGCCTGAAAGCCAGCAGAGCTTATGTCATGGCATGGACTCCCTTGTCTGTATGTATGTCCATCAGTCTGTCCATCCAATAGTCTTTTTCTTGTTTACAGGATAAAACCTACTTTGTGGTCAGATTTCCATGAGATGTGCACAGTTTCTTTATCTCATTAAGATTCAACCCTATTGATTTTGAGAAAAATCCAACAAACGGTATGGGAATAGTAGCCATTTCAAGTTGAAAATTTTTATTTCTTGTTTACACAATGAAGTCTGCATTTGTAGTCAGATTTTTGTGAAACTTGCACAGTTTGTTGATCTCATCAAAACCTTCAGTCCTACTGATTTTGAAAAAAATCCAACAAACAGTATGGAAAAGTAGGCAATTTAAGTTGAACATTTTCATTTCTTCTTTGTGCAATGAAGTCTGCATTTGTTATCAGGTTTTTGTGAAATTTGCAGAGTTTGTTTATCTCATCAATAGCTTCAACCCTATTGATTCTGAAAAACAACCCACATACAGTTTGTCAAAAGTAGCCATTTCAGACACGGGGTGCCTTATCATATACTCTCAATATGAATAGTCTTGGCCTACAAAAACAGCTATCTCAGTATATATTTCAAGAAGCATCTAGAATACACAGGCTGCACACATTTAAAAGGCGGCTACAAATCCAAGTTCTTTATTCTGAACCTAGTTATTTACCATGAAACATACCTTCAAATGTGTGATTATCAGAAAAGGGCCAGTAGGTTGCAATAAGTCTTCTGCTTTTCTTTTGATGCAGTAGAAGCAGATATTCTAGAAAAATTCAGTGTCTGACAACAGACATTGTATCATTATCCCTCGATATAAAAATCATGGGTATGAAACATCTCTCTGCACATACAAACCTTAATTTGCCCTTAATTTTCATAGTAACATCATGGTGTGCATTATAAACTGTTCTTTTTCTATTGAAATGCTGTTCTTTGCTTGTATCAGTAATGACTCGACAAATTTTAGTGTTTCAAAAAAGAAATCATTGATTCAAAAACAAAAAAAAAAATACGCTCTGGACCAGGCACTGCATTCAGCGGCAGGAGAGGTATGGAGTGAGCACTTTGATAAACAATTCCTGGTCATAGTTTACCATTGGGTTCATGTAACACCCTTACCGATGGTAAGGTGTTCCATACCTTTTGTGTCAACAGTTCGATTTCTCATTTTATTTTTGTGTTTGAAAACATTGGATCGTGTGGGTTTTTTCTTAGTTGTATCATTATCTCCATTATGTTAATTTTTTGGTGTCATACAAAAATCATTTCAGGGTAATGTTTTTAAATGCCTTTTTTATGCTAGTTTGCTGTACATTTTTGGACCTTTCTCTATGACTCCACCTACTCTGAACCTTAACTTAATCTGACTGACTGGTATAGTTTTTGCATTAGTCGATTCTTTTTAGCTCTACTGCCTGAAAGCCAGCAGAGCTTATGTCATGGCATGGTTTCCCTTGTCTGTATGTATGTCCATCTGTCTGTCCATCCAATAGTCTTTTTCTTGTTTACAGGATAAAACCTACTTTGTGGTCAGATGTCTTTGAGACGTCCACAGTTTCTTTATCTCATTAATAGATTCAACCCTTTTGGTTTTGAGAAAAATCCAACAAACAGTATGGGAATAGTAGCCATTTCAAGTTGAAAATTTTTATTTCTTGTTTACACCAGGATTCTGCATTTGTAGTCAGATTTTTGTGAAACTTGCACAGTTTGTTAATCTCATCAAAAGCTTCAATCCTATTGATTTTGAGAATATTCCAACAAACAGTATGGAAAAGTAGGCAATTTAAGTTGAACATTTTCATTTCTTCATTGTGCAATAAAGTCTGCATTTGTTATCAGGTTTTTGTGAAACTTGCAGAGTTTGTTTATCTCATCAATAGCTTCAACCCTATTGATTCTGAAAAACAACCCTCATACAGTATGTGAAAAGTAGCCATTTCTTACACTGAGTGCCTTATCATATACTCTCAATATGAATAGTCTTGGCCTACAAAAACAGTTATCTAAGTATATATTTCAAGAAGCATCTAGAATACACAGGCTGCACACATTTAAAAGGCGGCTACAAATCCAAGTTCTTTAGTCTGAACCTAGTTATTTACCATGAAACATAGCTTCAAATGTGTGACTGTCAGAAAAGGGCCAGTAGGTTGCAATAAGTCTTCTGCTTTTCTTTTGGTGCAGTAGAAGCAGATATTCTAGAAAAATCCAGAGTCTGACAACATAGACTCTATATAATTATCCCTCAATATAAAAATCATGGGTATGAAATCTCTCTTTGCACTTACAAACCTTATTTTGCCCTTAATTTTCATAGCAACATCATGGTGTGCATTTTAAACTGTTCTTTTTCTATTGAAATGGTGTTTTTTGGTTGTATCAGAAATGACTTGACAAATTTTAGTGTTTCAGAAAAGAAATCATTGATTCAAAAACCCAAAAAATACGCTCTGGACCAAACACTGCATTCAGTGGCAGGAGAGGTATGGAGTGAGCACTTTGATAATCAATTTCTGGTCACAGTTTACCATTGGGTTCATGTAACAACCTTACCGATGGTAAGGTGTTCCATACCTCCTGTGTCAACAGCTCGATTTCTCATTTTATTTTTGTTTGAAAACATTGGATCGCATGGGTTTTTGTTAGTTGCATCGTTATCTCCATTATGTTAAGTTTTTGGTGTCGGACAAAAATCATTTCAGGGTCATTTTTTTAAATGCCTTTTTTATGCTAGTTTGCTGTACATTTTTGGACCTTTCTCTATGACTCCACCTACTCTAAACCTTAACTTTCTATTGAAATGGTGTCTTTTTGTTGTATCAGAAATGACTTGACAAATTTTAGTGTTTCAGAAAAGAAATCATTGATTCAAAAACAAAAAAAAATACGCTCTGGATCAAACACTGCATTCAGTGGCAGGAGAGATATGGAAGGCGCACTTTGATAAACAATTCCTGGTCACAGTTTACAATTGGGTTCATGTAACACCCTTACCGATGGTAAGGTGTTCCATACCTTTTGTGTCAACAGTTGGATTTCTCATTTTATTTTTGTGTTTGAAAACATTGGATTCTGTTGGGTTTTTGTTGTTATTTGCATCATTATCTCCGTTATGTTAAGTTTTGGTTGTCAGACAAAAATCATTTCAGGGTCATTTTTTTAAATGCCTTTTTTATGCTAGTTTGCTGTACATTTTTGGATCTTTTTCTGTGACTCCACCTACTCTGAACCTTAACTTAATCTGACAGATTGGGATAGTTTTTGCATTATGTGATTCTTTTTAGCTCTACTGCCTGAAAGCCAGCAGGGCTTATGTCATGGCATGGACTCCCTTGTCTGTATGTATGTCCATCCGTATGTCCATGCAATAGTCTTTTTCTTGTTTACAGGATAAAACCTACTTTGTGGTCAGATGTCCATGAGACATCCACAGTTTCTTTATCTCATTAATAGATTCAACCTTATTGGTTTTGAGAAAAATCCAACAAACAGTATGGGAATAGTAGCCATTTTAATTTGAAAATTTTTATTTCTTGTTTACACCAAGAAGTCTGCATTTGTAGTCGGATTTTTGTGAAACTTGCACCGTTTGTTGATCTCATCAAAACCTTCAATCCTACTGATTTTGAAAAAAATCCAACTAACAGTATGGCAAAGTAGGCAATTTCAGTTGAACATTTTCATTTCTTCTTTGTGCAATAAAGTCTGCATTTGTTATCAGGTATTTGTGAAACTTGCAGAGTTTATCTTATGAATACCTTCAACCCTATTGATTCTGAAAAACAACCCACATACAGTATGTGAAAAGTAGCCATTTCTTACACTGAGTGCCTTATCATATACTCTCAATATGAATAGTCTTGGCCTACAAAAACAGTTATCTAGGTATATATTTCAAGAAGCATCTAGAATACACAGGCTCCCCACATTTAAAAGGCGGCTACAAATCCAAGTTCTTTAGTCTGAACCTAGTTATTTACCATGAAACATAGCTTCAAATGTGACTGTCAGAAAAGCGCCAGTAGGTTGCGGTAAGTCTTCTGCTTTTCTTTTTGTGCAGAAGAAGCAGATATTCTAGAAAAATTCAGTGTCTGACTACAGACATTGTATCATTATCCCTTGATATAAAAATCATGGGTATGAAATCTTCTCTCTCTGCACATACAAACCTTACATTGCCCTTAATTTTCATTGCAACGTCATGGTGTGCATTATAAACTGTTCTCTTTCTATTGAAATGGTGTTTTTTGCTTGTAAAAAAAATGACTTGACAAATTTTAGTGTTTCAGAAAAGAAATCATTGATTCAAAAACAAAAAAAAATTTGCTCTGGACCAAACACTGCATTCAGTGGCAGGAGAGGTATGGAGTGAGCACTTTGATAAACAATTCCTGGTCACAGTTTACCATTGGGTTCATGTAACACCCTTACCGATGGTAAGGTGTTCCATACCTCTTGTGTCAACAGCTCGATTTCTCATTTTATTTTTGTGTTTGAAAACATTGGATTCTGTTGGGTTTTTGTTAGTTGCATCGTTATCTCCATTATGTTAAGTTTTTGGTGTCAGACAAAAATCATTTCAGGGTCATTTTTTTAAATGCCTTTTTTATGCTAGTTTGCTGTACATTTTTGGATCTTTTTCTGTGACTCCACCTACTCTGAACCTTAACTTAATCTGACAGATTGGGATAGTTTTTGCATTATGTGATTCTTTTTAGCTCTACTGCCTGAAAGCCAGCAGGGCTTATGTCATGGCATGGACTCCCTTATCTGTATGTATGTCCATCCATATGTCCATGCAATAGTCTTTTTCTTGTTTACAGGATAAAACCTACTTTGTGGTCAGATGTCCATGAGACATCCACAGTTTCTTTATCTCATTAATAGATTCAACCTTATTGGTTTTGAGAAAAATCCAACAAACAGTATGGGAAAAGTAGCCATTTTAATTTGAAAATTTTTATTTCTTGTTTACACCAAGAAGTCTGCATTTGTAGTCAGATTTTTGTGAAACTTGCACCGTTTGTTGATCTCATCAAAACCTTCAATCCTACCGATTTTGAAAAAAATCCAACTAACAGTATGGAAAAGTAGGCAATTTCAGTTGAACATTTTCATTTCTTCTTTGTGCAATAAAGTCTGCATTTGTTATCAGGTATTTGTGAAACTTGCAGAGTTTATCTTATGAATACCTTCAACCCTATTGATTCTGAAAAACAACCCACATACAGTATGTGAAAAGTAGCCATTTCTTACACGGGGTGCCTTATCATATACTCTCAATATGAATAGTCTTGGCCTACAAAAACAGCTATCTCAGTATATATTTCAAGAAGCATCTAGAATACACAGGCTCCCCACATTTAAAAGGCGGCTACAAATCCAAGTTCTTTATTCTGAACCTAGTTATTTACCATGAAACATAGCTTCAAATGTGTGACTGTCAGAAAAGGGCCAGTAGGTTGCAATAAGTCTTCTGCATTTCTTTTGGTGCAGTAGAAGCAGATATTCTAGAAAAATCCAGAGTCTGACAACATAGACTCTATATCATTATCCCTCAATATAAAAATCATGGGTATGAAATCTCTCTTTGCACATACAAACCTTATTTTGCCCTTAATTTTCATAGTAACATCATGGTTTGCATTATAAACTGTTCTTTTTCTATTGAAATGGTGTTTTTTGGTTGCATCAGAAATGACTTGAGAAATTTTAGTGTTTCAGAAAAGAAATCATTGATTCAAAAACCCAAAAAATACGCTCTGGACCAAACACTGCATTCTGTGGCAGGAGAGGTATGGAGTGAGCACTTTGATAACCAATTCCTGGTCACAGTTTACCATTGGGTTCATGTAACACCCTTACCGATGGTAAGGTGTTCCATACCTCTTGTGTCAACAGCTCGATTTCTCATTTTATTTTTGTTTGAAAACATTGGATCGCATGGGTTTTTGTTAGTTGCATCGTTATCTCCATTATGTTAAGTTTTTGGTGTCAGACAAAAATCATTTCAGGGTCATTTTTTTAAATGCCTTTTTTATGCTAGTTTGCTGTACATTTTTGGACCTTTCTCTATGACTCCACCTACTCTGAACCTTACCTTAATCTGACAGACTGGGATAGTTTTTGCATTAGTTGATTTTTTTTTGCTCTACTGCCTGAAAGCTAGCATAGCTTATACCATGGCATGGTTTCCCTTGTCTGTATGTATGTCCATCCGTATGTCCATGCAATAGTCTTTTTCTTGTTTACGGGATAAAACCTACTTTGTGGTCAGATTTCCATTAGCCGTGCACAGTTTCTTTATCTCATTAATAGATTCAACCCTATTGGTTTTGAGAAAAATCCAACAAACAGTATGGGAATAGTAGCCATTTCAAGTTGAAAATTTTTATTTCTTGTTTACACCAGGATTCTGCATTTGTAGTCAGATTTTTGTGAAACTTGCACAGTTTGTTAATCTCATCAAAAGCTTCAATCCTATTGATTTTGAGAATATTCCAACAAACAGTATGGAAAAGTAGGCAATTTAAGTTGAACATTTTCATTTCTTCTTTGTGCAATAAAGTCTGCATTTGTTATCAGGTTTTTGTGAAACTTGCAGAGTTTGTTTATCTCATCAATAGCTTCAACCCTATTGATTCTGAAAAACAACCCACATACAGTATGTGAAAAGTAGCCATTTCAGACACAGGGCGCCTTATCATATACTCTCAATATGAATAGTCTTGGCCTACAAAAACAGTTATCTAGGTATATATTTCAAGAAGCATCTAGAATACACAGGCTCCCCACATTTAAAAGGTGGCTACAAATCCAAGTTCTTTAGTCTGAACCTAGTTATTTACCATGAAACATAGCTTCAAATGTGACTGTCAGAAAAGGGCCAGTAGGTTGCGGTAAGTCTTCTGCTTTTCTTTTTGTGTAGTAGAAGCAGATATTCTAGAAAAAATCAGTGTCTGACTACAGACATTGTATCATTATCCCTTGATATAAAATCATGGGTATGAAATCTTCTCTCTCTGCACATACAAACCTTACATTGCCCTTAATTTTCATTGCAACGTCATGGTGTGCATTATAAACTGTTCTCTTTCTATTGAAATGGTATTTTTTGCTTGTAAAAAAAATGACTTGACAAATTTTAGTGTTTCAGAAAAGAAATCATTGATTCAAAAACCCCAAAAAATTTGCTCTGGACCAAACACTGCATTCAGTTGCAGGAGAGGTATGGAGTGAACACTTTGATAAACAATTCCTGGTCACAGTTTACCATTGGGTTCATGTAACACCCTTACCGATGGTAAGGTGTTCCATACCTTTTGTGTCAACAGTTCGATTTCTCATTTTATTTTTGTGTTTGAAAACATTGGATCGAGTGGGGGTTTTGTTGTTATTTGCATCATTGTCTCTGTTATGTTAAGTTTTTGGTGTCAGCCAAAAATCATTTCAGGGTCATTTTTTTAAATGCCTTTTTTATGCTACTTTCCTGTACATTTTTGGATCTTTTTCTGTGACTCCACCTACTCTGAACCTTGACTTAATTTGACAGATTGGGATAGGTTTTGCATTATGTGATTCTTTTTAGCTCTACTGCCTGAAAGCCAGCAGGGCTTATGTCATGGCATGGACTCCCTTGTCTGTATGTATGTTCATCCGTATGTCCATCCAATAGTCTTTTTCTTGTTTACAGGATAAAACCTACTTTGTGGTCAGATGTCCATGAGACATCCACAGTTTCTTTATCTCATTAATAGATTCAACCTTATTGGTTTTGAGAAAAATCCAACAAACAGTATGGGAAAAGTAGCCATTTTAATTTGAAAATTTTTATTTCTTGTTTACACCAAGAAGTCTGCATTTGTAGTCAGATTTTTGTGAAACTTTCACCGTTTGTTATCTCATCAAAACCTTCAATCCTACTGATTTTGAAAAAAATCCAACTAATAGTATGGCAAAGTAGGCAATTTAAGTTGAACATTTTCATTTCTTCTTTGTGCAATAAAGTCTGCATTTGTTATCAGGTATTTGTGAAACTTGCAGAGTTTATCTTATGAATACCTCAACCCTATAATTCTGAAAAACAACCCACATACAGTATGTGAAAAGTAGCCATTTCTTACACGGGGTGCCTTATCATATACTCTCAATATGAATAGTCTTGGCCTACAAAAACAGCTATCTCAGTATATATTTCAAGAAGCATCTAGAATACACAGGCTCCCCACATTTAAAAGGTGGCTACAAATCCAAGTTCTTTATTCTGAACCTAGTTATTTACCATGAAACATAGCTTCAAATGTGTGACTGTCAGAAAAGGGCCAGTAGGTTGCAATAAGTCTTCTGCTTTTCTTTTGGTGCAGTAGAAGCAGATATTCTAGAAAAATCCAGAGTCTGACAACATAGACTCTATATAATTATCCCTCAATATAAAAATCATGGGTATGAAATCTCTCTTTGCACATACAAACCTTATTTTGCCCTTAATTTTCATAGTAATGTCATGGTTTGCATTATAAACTGTTCTTTTTCTATTGAAATGGTAATTTTTGGTTGCATCAGAAATGACTTGACAAATTTTAGTGTTTCAGAAAAGAAATCATTGATTCAAAAACCCAAAAAATACGCTCTGGACCAAACACTGCATTCAGTGGCAGGAGAGGTATGGAGTGAGCACTTTGATAAACAATTCCTGGTCACAGTTTACCATTGGGTTCATGTAACACCCTTACCGATGGTAAGGTGTTCCATACCTCTTGTGTCAACAGCTCGATTTCTCATTTTATTTTTGTTTGAAAACATTGGATCGCATGGGTTTTTGTTAGTTGCATCGTTATCTCCATTATGTTAAGTTTTTGGTGTCAGACAAAAATCATTTCAGGGTCATTTTTTTAAATGCCTTTTTTATGCTAGTTTGCTGTACATTTTTGGACCTTTCTCTATGACTCCACCTACTCTAAACCTTAACTTTCTATTGAAATGGTGTTTTTTTGTTGTATCAGAAATGACTTGACAAATTTTAGTGTTTCAGAAAAGAAATCATTGATTCAAAAACAAAAAAATACGCTCTGGACCAAACACTGCATTCAGTGGCAGGAGAGATATGGAATGAGCACTTTGATAAACAATTCCTGGTCACAGTTTACCATTGGGTTCATGTAACACCCTTACCGATGGTAAGGTGTTCCATACCTTTTGTGTCAACAGTTGGATTTCTCATTTTATTTTTGTGTTTGAAAACATTGGATTCTGTTGGGTTTTTGTTGTTATTTGCATCATTATCTCCGTTATGTTAAGTTTTGGTTGTCAGACAAAAATCATTTCAGGGCCATTTTTTTAAATGCCTTTTTTATGCTAGTTTGCTGTACATTTTTGGATCTTTTTCTGTGACCCCACCTACTCTGAACCTTAACTGAATCTGACAGACTGGGATAGTTTTTGCATTAGTTAAATTTTTTTTGCTCTACTGCCTGTAAGCCAGCAGAGCTTATGTCATGGCATGGTTTCCCTTGTCTGTATGTATGTCCATCCATCTGTCCATCCAATAGCCTTTTTCTTGTTTACAGGATAAAACCTACTTTGTGGTCAGATGTCCATGAGACATCCACAGTTTCTTTATCTCATTAAATAGATTCAACCCTATTGGTTTTGAGAAAAGTCCAACAAACAGTATGGGAATAGTAGCCATTTAAAGTTGAAAATTTTTATTTCTTGTTTACACCATGAAGTCTGCATTAGTACTCGGATTTTTGTGAAACTTGCACAGTTTGTTGATCTCATCAAAACCTTCAGTCCTACTGATTTTGAAAAAAATCCCACTAACAGTATGGCAAAGTAGGCAAGTTAAGTTGAACGTTTTCATTTCTTCATTGTGCAATAAAGTCTGCATTTGTTATCCGGTTTTGTGAAACTTGCAGAGTTTATCTTATGAATATCTTCAACCCTATTGATTCTGAAAAACAACCCACATACAGTATGTGAAAAGTAGCCATTTCTTACACTGAGTGCCTTATCATATACTCTCAATATGAATAGTCTTGGCCTACAAAAACAGTTATCTAGGTATTTATTTCAAGAAGCATCTAGAATACACAGGCTCCCCACATTTAAAAGGCGGCTACAAATCCAAGTTCTTTAGTCTGAACCTAGTTATTTACCATGAAACATAGCTTCAAATGTGACTGTCAGAAAAGGGCCAGTAGGTTGCAATAAGTCTTCTGCTTTTCTTTTGGTGCAGTAGAAGCAGATATTCTAGAAAAATCCAGAGTCTGACAACATAGACTCTATATAATTATCCCTCAATATAAAAATCATGGGTATGAAATCTCTCTTTGCACATACAAACCTTATTTTGCCCTTAATTTTCATAGTAATGTCATGGTTTGCATTATAAACTGTTCTTTTTCTATTGAAATGGTAATTTTTGGTTGCATCAGAAATGACTTGACAAATTTTAGTGTTTCAGAAAAGAAATCATTGATTCAAAAACCCAAAAAATACGCTCTGGACCAAACACTGCATTCAGTGGCAGGAGAGGTATGGAGTGAGCACTTTGATAACCAATTCCTGGTCACAGTTTACCATTGGGTTCATGTAACACCCTTACCGATGGTAAGGTGTTCCATACCTCTTGTGTCAACAGCTCGATTTCTCATTTTATTTTTGTTTGAAAACATTGGATCGCATGGGTTTTTGTTAGTTGCATCGTTATCTCCATTATGTTAAGTTTTTGGTGTCAGACAAAAATCATTTCAGGGTCATTTTTTTAAATGCCTTTTTTATGCTAGTTTGCTGTACATTTTTGGACCTTTCTCTATGACTCCACCTACTCTAAACCTTAACTTTCTATTGAAATGGTGTTTTTTTGTTGTATCAGAAATGACTTGACAAATTTTAGTGTTTCAGAAAAGAAATCATTGATTCAAAAACCCAAAAAATACGCTCTGGACCAAACACTGCATTCAGTGGCAGGAATGATATGGAATGAGCACTTTGATAAACAATTCCTGGTCACAGTTTACCATTGGGTTCATGTAACACCCTTACCGATGGTAAGGTGTTCCATACCTCTTGTGTCAACAGCTCGATTTCTCATTTTATTTTTGTGTTTGAAAACATTGGATTCTGTTGGGTTTTTGTTAGTTGCATCATTATCTCCGTTATGTTAAGTTTTGGTTGTCAGACAAAAATCATTTCAGGGTCATTTTTTTAAATGCCTTTTTTATGCTAGTTTGCTGTACATTTTTGGATCTTTTTCTGTGACTCCACCTACTCTGAACCTTAACTTAATCTGACAGATTGGGATAGTTTTTGCATTATGTGATTCTTTTTAGCTCTACTGCCTGAAAGCCAGCAGGGCTTATGTCATGGCATGGACTCCCTTATCTGTATGTATGTCCATCCATATGTCCATGCAATAGTCTTTTTCTTGTTTACAGGATAAAACCTACTTTGTGGTCAGATGTCCATGAGACATCCACAGTTTCTTTATCTCATTAATAGATTCAACCTTATTGGTTTTGAGAAAAATCCAACAAACAGTATGGGAATAGTAGCCATTTTAATTTGAAAATTTTTATTTCTTGTTTACACCAAGAAGTCTGCATTTGTAGTCAGATTTTTGTGAAACTTGCACCGTTTGTTGATCTCATCAAAACCTTCAATCCTACCGATTTTGAAAAAAATCCAACTAACAGTATGGCAAAGTAGGCAATTTCAGTTGAACATTTTCATTTCTTCTTTGTGCAATAAAGTCTGCATTTGTTATCAGGTATTTGTGAAACTTGCAGAGTTTATCTTATGAATACCTTCAACCCTATTGATTCTGAAAAACAACCCACATACAGTATGTGAAAAGTAGCCATTTCTTACACGGGGTGCCTTATCATATACTCTCAGTATGAATAGTCTTGGCCTACAAAAACAGCTATCTCAGTATATATTTCAAGAAGCATCTTGAATACACAGGCTCCCCACATTTAAAAGGCGGCTACAAATCCAAGTTCTTTATTCTGAACCTGGTTATTTACCATGAAACATAGCTTCAAATGTGTGACTGTCAGAAAAGGGCCAGTAGGTTGCAATAAGTCTTCTGCATTTCTTTTGGTGCAGTAGAAGCAGATATTCTAGAAAAATCCAGAGTCTGACAACATAGACTCTATATCATTATCCCTCAATATAAAAATCATGGGTATGAAATCTCTCTTTGCACATACAAACCTTATTTTGCCCTTAATTTTCATAGTAACATCATGGTTTGCATTATAAACTGTTCTTTTTCTATTGAAATGGTGTTTTTTGGTTGCATCAGAAATGACTTGACAAATTTTAGTGTTTCAGAAAAGAAATCATTGATTCAAAAACCCAAAAAATACGCTCTGGACCAAACACTGCATTCTGTGGCAGGAGAGGTATGGAGTGAGCACTTTGATAACCAATTCCTGGTCACAGTTTACCATTGGGTTCATGTAACACCCTTACCGATGGTAAGGTGTTCCATACCTCTTGTGTCAACAGCTCAATTTCTCATTTTATTTTTGTTTGAAAACATTGGATCGCATGGGTTTTTGTTAGTTGCATCGTTATCTCCATTATGTTAAGTTTTTGGTGTCAGACAAAAATCATTTCAGGGTCATTTTTTTAAATGCCTTTTTTATGCTAGTTTGCTGTACATTTTTGGACCTTTCTCTATGACTCCACCTACTCTGAACCTTACCTTAATCTGACAGACTGGGATAGTTTTTGCATTAGTTGATTTTTTTTTGCTCTACTGCCTGAAAGCTAGCATAGCTTATACCATGGCATGGTTTCCCTTGTCTGTATGTATGTCCATCCGTATGTCCATGCAATAGTCTTCTTCTTGTATAAGGGATAAAACCTACTTTGTGGTCAGATTTCCATTAGCCGTGCACAGTTTCTTTATCTCATTAATAGATTCAACCCTATTGGTTTTAAGAAAAATCCAACAAACAGTATGGGAATAGTAGCCATTTCAAGTTGAAAATTTTTATTTCTTGTTTACACCAGGATTCTGCATTTGTAGTCAGATTTTTGTGAAACTTGCACAGTTTGTTAATCTCATCAAAAGCTTCAATCCTATTGATTTTGAGAATATTCCAACAAACAGTATGGAAAAGTAGGCAATTTAAGTTGAACATTTTCATTTCTTCTTTGTGCAATAAAGTCTGCATTTGTTATCAGGTTTTTGTGAAACTTGCAGAGTTTGTTTATCTCATCAATAGCTTCAACCCTATTGATTCTGAAAAACAACCCACATACAGTATGTGAAAAGTAGCCATTTCAAACACAGGGCGCCTTATCATATACTCTCAATATGAATAGTCTTGGCCTACAAAAACAGTTATCTAGGTATATATTTCAAGAAGCATCTAGAATACACAGGCTCCCCACATTTAAAAGGTGGCTACAAATCTAAGTTCTTTAGTCTGAACCTAGTTATTTACCATGAAACATAGCTTCAAATGTGACTGTCAGAAAAGGGCCAGTAGGTTGCGGTAAGTCTTCTGCTTTTCTTTTTGTGTAGTAGAAGCAGATATTCTAGAAAAAATCAGTGTCTGACTACAGACATTGTATCATTATCCCTTGATATAAAATCATGGGTATGAAATCTTCTCTCTCTGCACATACAAACCTTATATTGCCCTTAATTTTCATTGCAACGTCATGGTGTGCATTATAAACTGTTCTCTTTCTATTGAAATGGTATTTTTTGCTTGTAAAAAAAATGACTTGACAAATTTTAGTGTTTCAGAAAAGAAATCATTGATTCAAAAACCCCAAAAAATTTGCTCTGGACCAAACACTGCATTCAGTTGCAGGAGAGGTATGGAGTGAACACTTTGATAAACAATTCCTGGTCACAGTTTACCATTGGGTTCATGTAACACCCTTACCGATGGTAAGGTGTTCCATACCTTTTGTGTCAACAGTTCGATTTCTCATTTTATTTTTGTGTTTGAAAACATTGGATCGAGTGGGGGTTTTGTTGTTATTTGCATCATTGTCTCTGTTATGTTAAGTTTTTGGTGTCAGCCAAAAATCATTTCAGGGTCATTTTTTTAAATGCCTTTTTTATGCTACTTTCCTGTACATTTTTGGATCTTTTTCTGTGACTCCACCTACTCTGAACCTTAACTTAATTTGACAGATTGGGATAGGTTTTGCATTATGTGATTCTTTTTAGCTCTACTGCCTGAAAGCCAGCAGGGCTTATGTCATGGCATGGACTCCCTTGTCTGTATGTATGTTCATCCGTATGTCCATCCAATAGTCTTTTTCTTGTTTACAGGATAAAACCTACTTTGTGGTCAGATGTCCATGAGACATCCACAGTTTCTTTATCTCATTAATAGATTCAACCTTATTGGTTTTGAGAAAAATCCAACAAACAGTATGGGAAAAGTAGCCATTTTAATTTGAAAATTTTTATTTCTTGTTTACACCAAGAAGTCTGCATTTGTAGTCAGATTTTTGTGAAACTTGCACCGTTTGTTATCTCATCAAAACCTTCAATCCTACTGATTTTGAAAAAAATCCAACTAATAGTATGGCAAAGTAGGCAATTTCAGTTGAACATTTTCATTTCTTCTTTGTGCAATGAAGTCTGCATTTGTTATCAGGTTTTTGTGAAACTTGCAGAGTTTATCTTATGAATACCTCAACCCTATAGTTCTGAAAAACAACCCACATACAGTATGTGAAAAGTAGCCATTTCTTACACGGGGTGCCTTATCATATACTCTCAATATGAATAGTCTTGGCCTACAAAAACAGCTATCTCAGTATATATTTCAAGAAGCATCTAGAATACACAGGCTCCCCACATTTAAAAGGTGGCTACAAATCCAAGTTCTTTATTCTGAACCTAGTTATTTACCATGAAACATAGCTTCAAATGTGTGACTGTCAGAAAAGGGCCAGTAGGTTGCAATAAGTCTTCTGCTTTTCTTTTGGTGCAGTAGAAGCAGATATTCTAGAAAAATCCAGAGTCTGACAACATAGACTCTATATAATTATCCCTCAATATAAAAATCATGGGTATGAAATCTCTCTTTGCACATACAAACCTTATTTTGCCCTTAATTTTCATAGTAATGTCATGGTTTGCATTATAAACTGTTCTTTTTCTATTGAAATGGTAATTTTTGGTTGCATCAGAAATGACTTGACAAATTTTAGTGTTTCAGAAAAGAAATCATTGATTCAAAAACCCAAAAAATACGCTCTGGACCAAACACTGCATTCAGTGGCAGGAGAGGTATGGAGTGAGCACTTTGATAAACAATTCCTGGTCACAGTTTACCATTGGGTTCATGTAACACCCTTACCGATGGTAAGGTGTTCCATACCTCTTGTGTCAACAGTTGATTTCTCATTTTATTTTTGTTTGAAAACATTGGATCGCATGGGTTTTTGTTAGTTGCATCGTTATCTCCATTATGTTAAGTTTTTGGTGTCAGACAAAAATCATTTCAGGGTCATTTTTTTAAATGCCTTTTTTATGCTAGTTTGCTGTACATTTTTGGACCTTTCTCTATGACTCCACCTACTCTAAACCTTAACTTTCTATTGAAATGGTGTTTTTTTGTTGTATCAGAAATGACTTGACAAATTTTAGTGTTTCAGAAAAGAAATCATTGATTCAAAAACAAAAAAATACGCTCTGGACCAAACACTGCATTCAGTGGCAGGAGAGATATGGAATGAGCACTTTGATAAACAATTCCTGGTCACAGTTTACCATTGGGTTCATGTAACACCCTTACCGATGGTAAGGTGTTCCATACCTTTTGTGTCAACAGTTGGATTTCTCATTTTATTTTTGTGTTTGAAAACATTGGATTCTGTTGGGTTTTTGTTGTTATTTGCATCATTATCTCCGTTATGTTAAGTTTTGGTTGTCAGACAAAAATCATTTCAGGGTCATTTTTTTAAATGCCTTTTTTATGCTAGTTTGCTGTACATTTTTGGATCTTTTTCTGTGACCCCACCTACTCTGAACCTTAACTGAATCTGACAGACTGGGATAGTTTTTGCATTAGTTAAATTTTTTTTGCTCTACTGCCTGTAAGCCAGCAGAGCTTATGTCATGGCATGGTTTCCCTTGTCTGTATGTATGTCCATCCATCTGTCCATCCAATAGCCTTTTTCTTGTTTACAGGATAAAACCTACTTTGTGGTAAGATGTCCATGAGACATCCACAGTTTCTTTATCTCATTAAATAGATTCAACCCTATTGGTTTTGAGAAAAGTCCAACAAACAGTATGGGAATAGTAGCCATTTAAAGTTGAAAATTTTTATTTCTTGTTTACACCATGAAGTCTGCATTAGTACTCGGATTTTTGTGAAACTTGCACAGTTTGTTGATCTCATCAAAACCTTCAGTCCTACTGATTTTGAAAAAAATCCCACTAACAGTATGGCAAAGTAGGCAAGTTAAGTTGAACGTTTTCATTTCTTCATTGTGCAATAAAGTCTGCATTTGTTATCCGGTTTTGTGAAACTTGCAGAGTTTATCTTATGAATATCTTCAACCCTATTGATTCTGAAAAACAACCCACATACAGTATGTGAAAAGTAGCCATTTCTTACACTGAGTGCCTTATCATATACTCTCAATATGAATAGTCTTGGCCTACAAAAACAGTTATCTAGGTATTTATTTCAAGAAGCATCTAGAATACACAGGCTCCCCACATTTAAAAGGCGGCTACAAATCCAAGTTCTTTAGTCTGAACCTAGTTATTTACCATGAAACATAGCTTCAAATGTGACTGTCAGAAAAGGGCCAGTAGGTTGCAATAAGTCTTCTGCTTTTCTTTTGGTGCAGTAGAAGCAGATATTCTAGAAAAATCCAGAGTCTGACAACATAGACTCTATATGGGTGATTTTCAAAAAAATGAAGTCAAAGTGCGACATAGAGGTCAAAATTTAAATGGCAATTGAGCTGAATAATTTCCATGTCAGTTTCTTCATAAGATGTCAAAGTGTCAGGAATTAACATTAAACAATGTATGAAAAAAACCAAAGTTATATAATTTGTATGTTTCAGAAAATATTTGTTGTTTATTTTTACAACATGGTATAGACCATATAAGTAGTATTACACTTATTTCAGACATTTATAAATTAATCTTTTGGTTTTGTTTGACAAGACGTATATTCAGACACGACTCTATGCCATTGCTTTGAATACCGTGTTTTGGTGTGTATAACACGCACTTTTTTTCAGCTCTGAATAATTTCAAAGTGGGGACTGCGTGTTATACACTACAATAGGCAAAACCATGTTTTTCTCCTCCTTGAAAGTCGGTCGTATATATATACCTGTTCAAAGTGGGTGGGGGAGTGGCGTAGGTACAAAACGGTAAAGTTCTCTCGCCACAGCCTTAACTTTCGTCATCATCCCATTTCAATTTTTAGCGATTAAAAAAAACAACATTATGTTCTAATTTTGTTAGAATGTACTTGTACATTCTTAATTTGTCGATTAGGATTCGTAATTTCCCGATTCTATCAGCCATTTTGGCAACGGCGAACGTACCCCGGAATGATAAATATTGATTTACTGTTATCGTCTGATTCGTCTCATATTTTTTTTTATTCTTTGTTAATAGCTAAAATTGAACATTTATAAAATAGTAAAATAACGATTCATAAAGAAATGAATGATTTAAAAATATATATATTTATCGCTACTTTTTACAAAAACCGTGATTTACATCATATAGATCTATGTTTATTTCACACCTGTCACATTTGTCGATCGAGGTGAGAAAATAAGAGATTAACTACGATATGGTCGTCAGTTCAAAGTGTGAATTTGCAAATGTCATAAGCTGGCATGTTTTTGTAATCCCCATGAGTACACATCGAATCATTACCATTTCCACTTTGATTAAAAAATGGTTATTTCCCTTTGATAAAGTATCGCCATTTATAATTTTTCAAGACGGTGACCTAAGCTTCACATGTCACGATATTTTGGTCAATTTTTGATGCGTGTTGTACATCCGAACAACCTTTTTTCCTCGGATCTGATGCTGAAAAAGGCCTGCGTGTTATACATGCCTGCGTGGTATACACAGCGTTTTACGGTAGTTTCTGTGAAAAAAAATTTTTTTTGCCTTTTTTTGGTAAATTTGTCACTGAAATTGCTTTCTCTACCTACAAAAGTTCTTCTATTCACCTGAATTATTCAACAATTTATCCATAAGTTTTCTTCTGATCAACTTCAAGGCATTCTTGAAACATCCTATAAATTTCTTTTCAATCAAAACATTATTTCATGTAGAAGTGGGCCTATAAAAATGATCTGTTTCTCGAAAATGTTGTTGCACTTGGGACAAAAACAGTCTTTTTTTGTGAATTTCTAATAATGTGTCAAGGTATTGCTTATTTTAGCACTTGCTATGCCATTTTTATTTCACAGAACTAAGAAACATCAAGAAGTTTGAATACAAAAAATTACAAAAATACCAAATTTCTTTTAACAAACATTAAGCATTTTCTGTAATGATAAGAGTATTGATGCTATAGGACACCATACTGAAAGTAAGCTAGTGTTTTTCTACAAAATAAATTGAGACTAAGAAGTTTTAATCATTTTGAGCTAAGGTAAGGTGGTTTTCAGTGAAGTTTTTTATCAGATGTACATATGTATGCAAAACGTTGCACTTGGGACAAAATCAGCCCCATGCTTTCTCTTCTACCACGAAAGGATTTATTACAATTTCATATAATGAGATGATTTATAACCACAATCAGTGACGTTAAACATAAAAATTTAAGTTGATAAATGTTAATTCAAAACAAAATGAATGTTGTATAGGTTTTAGCACTATAGAAAAAAATGTATTTTTTTCCCAAAGTTTCAAAATAATTTGATGTTAAGATCATTGTTTCTTCTTGTCGTTTATTGCTTTCTAACAAAAAATAATGTTCAATTAAAATCTGAATTCTCCAAGTTTTAATTATTAAAAGTAAAGTTTTGCATATTGCACACATAAAAAATTACTATGTCCCAAGTACAACAATTTTACTAGCGGAATTTTAGTACCAGAAAAATAATATGATAATGATCTATGCCAAGACAAAACCTGATTTCGTGATGTGCGAACAATAGAAGAGAACAGATTGTACAATATACAGGTTATGATCAATACCTCTGTTTTTTATTCCAGTTATTTTATGCTATCTTAATTAATCAGTAAAAGCTGCTGGAGAACTTGTCCTAGATGATGAATTTTCCCCAGTAGGTGGCCCAGACTTCCCTTTAATGGTAGTTTTATAACAAGTCTTACCATATGTGTTGTATATATAATTCAGTTTCTGAAAAAAAATAGCTCTTGCATTTACAATATTCATTTTTTGATTGTTGTGTCCCAAGTGCAACATTTTAAGGTTGATCGGAAAATGACTGTTTATGTCTACAAGTAGACAGTTTAAGCTCAAGTTTTGAAAGTTTTAGCATTTGCTTTCAATAATTAATAAATGCAGGAAAACATAATTGCCTTAAAAAGTTCACATTCTGTAAAACACTCTTCTGAACATTTCAATTAGCAAAAAAACTAATATTTTTTCAAATATTTATGCAAAAATGGCTAATCGCAGTATTAAAAAGGCATTAATTGTTAAGATATATGCTTTAATAAAAATGACAACTCGTAACATAGGAGTTAAGGTGTATTGTTGGACAATTATAGTGCACTGATTAAATATGGAAAACTGCGTTGCACTTGGGACATCAGTTTTGGGCACCTGTTGGAAACCCATGCATTACTGCATGCAAAAGATTGCTTCAAATGGCTTTGCCCTGACTTGCTGCTCCGAAAAATAAATCAAAATAACATATTATACAGTGTATGATTATATGGTGGAAACAAAACTACAAAATGTTGCACTTGGGACAAACCTGGGTAACAGATTAGAGAAGCTAATTTCTGTAAAGTTAGTAAAAGCTCTAGCTTCATAACAGCTGATAATTAACCCAACAACATTATACTTTGTAATTAACAACATGCAATGCATCTGGTGCTAATAATGTGAGAAATATTATCTATGAAAATTCAAAGCAAGTTATTTTCATTCAAGTTTTTTTATTAGGGGTGTGGTCATAAGTTGCCATCCTTGAACAGGTCATCAGTACAAAACACACAAATTATATAGTAAACTCTGAGTTACATATTGGTATTTAACCCCCAAGGTTTATTTTTGGATATACTGGAACATATGCCTTTTGGAAAGAATTTGAAAATGATGAAACATTTCAAATGTCACGCTAAAACTGTTGCACTTGGGACAAATTTGGGTATGTTTTGCGGCATTACTTCGGAATGAATGCTTCAATTTTCATGAAACTTTGCATCATGTTTTATGCCAATATAACACATAATTTAGGCTAAAACTAAACTTGAAAAGTATGAAATTATCCAGCTGAGCTTGAATAAGAAAAAAAACTTCATTTTTTTGAAAATCACCCATATAATTATCCCTCAATATAAAAATCATGGGTATGAAATCTCTCTTTGCACATACAAACCTTATTTTGCCCTTAATTTTCATAGTAATGTCATGGTTTGCATTATAAACTGTTCTTTTTCTATTGAAATGGTAATTTTTGGTTGCATCAGAAATGACTTGACAAATTTTAGTGTTTCAGAAAAGAAATCATTGATTCAAAAACCCAAAAAATACGCTCTGGACCAAACACTGCATTCAGTGGCAGGAGAGGTATGGAGTGAGCACTTTGATGACCAATTCCTGGTCACAGTTTACCATTGGGTTCATGTAACACCCTTACCGATGGTAAGGTGTTCCATACCTCTTGTGTCAACAGCTCGATTTCTCATTTTATTTTTGTTTGAAAACATTGGATCGCATGGGTTTTTGTTAGTTGCATCGTTATCTCCATTATGTTAAGTTTTTGGTGTCAGACAAAAATCATTTCAGGGTCATTTTTTTAAATGCCTTTTTTATGCTAGTTTGCTGTACATTTTTGGACCTTTCTCTATGACTCCACCTACTCTAAACCTTAACTTTCTATTGAAATGGTGTTTTTTTGTTGTATCAGAAATGACTTGACAAATTTTAGTGTTTCAGAAAAGAAATCATTGATTCAAAAACAAAAAAAAATACGCTCTGGACCAAACACTGCATTTAGTGGCAGGAGAGATATGGAATGAGCACTTTGATAAACAATTCCTGGTCACAGTTTACCATTGGGTTCATGTAACACCCTTACCGATGGTAAGGTGTTCCATACCTCTTGTGTCAACAGCTCGATTTCTCATTTTATTTTTTTTGTTTGAAAACATTGGATTCTGTTGGGTTTTTGTTAGTTGCATCGTTATCTCCATTATGTTAAGTTTTTGGTGTCAGCCAAAAATCATTTCAGGGTCATTTTTTTAAATGCCTTTTTTATGCTAGTTTGCTGTACATTTTTGGATCTTTTTCTGTGACTCCACCTACTCTGAACCTTAACTTAATCTGACAGATTGGGATAGTTTTTGCATTATGTGATTCTTTTTAGCTCTACTGCCTGAAAGCCAGCAGGGCTTATGTCATGGCATGGACTCCCTTATCTGTATGTATGTCCATCCATATGTCCATGCAATAGTCTTTTTCTTGTTTACAGGATAAAACCTACTTTGTGGTCAGATGTCCATGAGACATCCACAGTTTCTTTATCTCATTAATAGATTCAACCTTATTGGTTTTGAGAAAAATCCAACAAACAGTATGGGAATAGTAGCCATTTTAATTTGAAAATTTTTATTTCTTGTTTACACCAAGAAGTCTGCATTTGTAGTCAGATTTTTGTGAAACTTGCACCGTTTGTTGATCTCATCAAAACCTTCAATCCTACCGATTTTGAAAAAAATCCAACTAACAGTATGGCAAAGTAGGCAATTTCAGTTGAACATTTTCATTTCTTCTTTGTGCAATGAAGTCTGCATTTGTTATCAGGTATTTGTGAAACTTGCAGAGTTTATCTTATGAATACCTTCAACCCTATTGATTCTGAAAAACAACCCACATACAGTATGTGAAAAGTAGCCATTTCTTACACGGGGTGCCTTATCATATACTCTCAATATGAATAGTCTTGGCCTACAAAAACAGCTATCTCAGTATATATTTCAAGAAGCATCTTGAATACACAGGCTCCCCACATTTAAAAGGCGGCTACAAATCCAAGTTCTTTATTCTGAACCTAGTTATTTACCATGAAACATAGCTTCAAATGTGTGACTGTCAGAAAAGGGCCAGTAGGTTGCAATAAGTCTTCTGCATTTCTTTTGGTGCAGTAGAAGCAGATATTCTAGAAAAATCCAGAGTCTGACAACATAGACTCTATATCATTATCCCTCAATATAAAAATCATGGGTATGAAATCTCTCTTTGCACATACAAACCTTATTTTGCCCTTAATTTTCATAGTAACATCATGGTTTGCATTATAAACTGTTCTTTTTCTATTGAAATGGTGTTTTTTGGTTGCATCAGAAATGACTTGACAAATTTTAGTGTTTCAGAAAAGAAATCATTGATTCAAAAACCCAAAAAATACGCTCTGGACCAAACACTGCATTCTGTGGCAGGAGAGGTATGGAGTGAGCACTTTGATAACCAATTCCTGGTCACAGTTTACCATTGGGTTCATGTAACACCCTTACCGATGGTAAGGTGTTCCATACCTCTTGTGTCAACAGCTCGATTTCTCATTTTATTTTTGTTTGAAAACATTGGATCGCATGGGTTTTTGTTAGTTGCATCGTTATCTCCATTATGTTAAGTTTTTGGTGTCAGACAAAAATCATTTCAGGGTCATTTTTTTAAATGCCTTTTTTATGCTAGTTTGCTGTACATTTTTGGACCTTTCTCTATGACTCCACCTACTCTGAACCTTACCTTAATCTGACAGACTGGGATAGTTTTTGCATTAGTTGATTTTTTTTTGCTCTACTGCCTGAAAGCTAGCATAGCTTATGCCATGGCATGGTTTCCCTTGTCTGTATGTATGTCCATCCGTATGTCCATGCAATAGTCTTCTTCTTGTATAAGGGATAAAACCTACTTTGTGGTCAGATTTCCATTAGCCGTGCACAGTTTCTTTATCTCATTAATAGATTCAACCCTATTGGTTTTGAGAAAAATCCAACAAACAGTATGGGAATAGTAGCCATTTCAAGTTGAAAATTTTTATTTCTTGTTTACACCAGGATTCTGCATTTGTAGTCAGATTTTTGTGAAACTTGCACAGTTTGTTAATCTCATCAAAAGCTTCAATCCTATTGATTTTGAGAATATTCCAACAAACAGTATGGAAAAGTAGGCAATTTAAGTTGAACATTTTCATTTCTTCTTTGTGCAATAAAGTCTGCATTTGTTATCAGGTTTTTGTGAAACTTGCAGAGTTTGTTTATCTCATCAATAGCTTCAACCCTATTGATTCTGAAAAACAACCCACATACAGTATGTGAAAAGTAGCCATTTCAGACACAGGGCGCCTTATCATATACTCTCAATATGAATAGTCTTGGCCTACAAAAACAGTTATCTAGGTATATATTTCAAGAAGCATCTAGAATACACAGGCTCCCCACATTTAAAAGGTGGCTACAAATCCAAGTTCTTTAGTCTGAACCTAGTTATTTACCATGAAACATAGCTTCAAATGTGACTGTCAGAAAAGGGCCAGTAGGTTGCGGTAAGTCTTCTGCTTTTCTTTTTGTGTAGTAGAAGCAGATATTCTAGAAAAAATCAGTGTCTGACTACAGACATTGTATCATTATCCCTTGATATAAAATCATGGGTATGAAATCTTCTCTCTCTGCACATACAAACCTTATATTGCCCTTAATTTTCATTGCAACGTCATGGTGTGCATTATAAACTGTTCTCTTTCTATTGAAATGGTATTTTTTGCTTGTAAAAAAAATGACTTGACAAATTTTAGTGTTTCAGAAAAGAAATCATTGATTCAAAAACCCCAAAAAATTTGCTCTGGACCAAACACTGCATTCAGTTGCAGGAGAGGTATGGAGTGAACACTTTGATAAACAATTCCTGGTCACAGTTTACCATTGGGTTCATGTAACACCCTTACCGATGGTAAGGTGTTCCATACCTTTTGTGTCAACAGTTCGATTTCTCATTTTATTTTTGTGTTTGAAAACATTGGATCGAGTGGGGGTTTTGTTGTTATTTGCATCATTGTCTCTGTTATGTTAAGTTTTTGGTGTCAGCCAAAAATCATTTCAGGGTCATTTTTTTAAATGCCTTTTTTATGCTACTTTCCTGTACATTTTTGGATCTTTTTCTGTGACTCCACCTACTCTGAACCTTAACTTAATTTGACAGATTGGGATAGGTTTTGCATTATGTGATTCTTTTTAGCTCTACTGCCTGAAAGCCAGCAGGGCTTATGTCATGGCATGGACTCCCTTGTCTGTATGTATGTTCATCCGTATGTCCATCCAATAGTCTTTTTCTTGTTTACAGGATAAAACCTACTTTGTGGTCAGATGTCCATGAGACATCCACAGTTTCTTTATCTCATTAATAGATTCAACCTTATTGGTTTTGAGAAAAATCCAACAAACAGTATGGGAAAAGTAGCCATTTTAATTTGAAAATTTTTATTTCTTGTTTACACCAAGAAGTCTGCATTTGTAGTCAGATTTTTGTGAAACTTGCACCGTTTGTTATCTCATCAAAACCTTCAATCCTACTGATTTTGAAAAAAATCCAACTAATAGTATGGCAAAGTAGGCAATTTCAGTTGAACATTTTCATTTCTTCTTTGTGCAATGAAGTCTGCATTTGTTATCAGGTTTTTGTGAAACTTGCAGAGTTTATCTTATGAATACCTCAACCCTATAGTTCTGAAAAACAACCCACATACAGTATGTGAAAAGTAGCCATTTCTTACACGGGGTGCCTTATCATATACTCTCAATATGAATAGTCTTGGCCTACAAAAACAGCTATCTCAGTATATATTTCAAGAAGCATCTAGAATACACAGGCTCCCCACATTTAAAAGGTGGCTACAAATCCAAGTTCTTTATTCTGAACCTAGTTATTTACCATGAAACATAGCTTCAAATGTGTGACTGTCAGAAAAGGGCCAGTAGGTTGCAATAAGTCTTCTGCTTTTCTTTTGGTGCAGTAGAAGCAGATATTCTAGAAAAATCCAGAGTCTGACAACATAGACTCTATATAATTATCCCTCAATATAAAAATCATGGGTATGAAATCTCTCTTTGCACATACAAACCTTATTTTGCCCTTAATTTTCATAGTAATGTCATGGTTTGCATTATAAACTGTTCTTTTTCTATTGAAATGGTAATTTTTGGTTGCATCAGAAATGACTTGACAAATTTTAGTGTTTCAGAAAAGAAATCATTGATTCAAAAACCCAAAAAATACGCTCTGGACCAAACACTGCATTCAGTGGCAGGAGAGGTATGGAGTGAGCACTTTGATAAACAATTCCTGGTCACAGTTTACCATTGGGTTCATGTAACACCCTTACCGATGGTAAGGTGTTCCATACCTCTTGTGTCAACAGCTCGATTTCTCATTTTATTTTTGTTTGAAAACATTGGATCGCATGGGTTTTTGTTAGTTGCATCGTTATCTCCATTATGTTAAGTTTTTGGTGTCAGACAAAAATCATTTCAGGGTCATTTTTTTAAATGCCTTTTTTATGCTAGTTTGCTGTACATTTTTGGACCTTTCTCTATGACTCCACCTACTCTAAACCTTAACTTTCTATTGAAATGGTGTTTTTTTGTTGTATCAGAAATGACTTGACAAATTTTAGTGTTTCAGAAAAGAAATCATTGATTCAAAAACAAAAAAATACGCTCTGGACCAAACACTGCATTCAGTGGCAGGAGAGATATGGAATGAGCACTTTGATAAACAATTCCTGGTCACAGTTTACCATTGGGTTCATGTAACACCCTTACCGATGGTAAGGTGTTCCATACCTTTTGTGTCAACAGTTGGATTTCTCATTTTATTTTTGTGTTTGAAAACATTGGATTCTGTTGGGTTTTTGTTGTTATTTGCATCATTATCTCCGTTATGTTAAGTTTTGGTTGTCAGACAAAAATCATTTCAGGGTCATTTTTTTAAATGCCTTTTTTATGCTAGTTTGCTGTACATTTTTGGATCTTTTTCTGTGACCCCACCTACTCTGAACCTTAACTGAATCTGACAGACTGGGATAGTTTTTGCATTAGTTAAATTTTTTTTGCTCTACTGCCTGTAAGCCAGCAGAGCTTATGTCATGGCATGGTTTCCCTTGTCTGTATGTATGTCCATCCATCTGTCCATCCAATAGCCTTTTTCTTGTTTACAGGATAAAACCTACTTTGTGGTCAGATGTCCATGAGACATCCACAGTTTCTTTATCTCATTAAATAGATTCAACCCTATTGGTTTTGAGAAAAGTCCAACAAACAGTATGGGAATAGTAGCCATTTAAAGTTGAAAATTTTTATTTCTTGTTTACACCATGAAGTCTGCATTAGTACTCGGATTTTTGTGAAACTTGCACAGTTTGTTGATCTCATCAAAACCTTCAGTCCTACTGATTTTGAAAAAAATCCCACTAACAGTATGGCAAAGTAGGCAAGTTAAGTTGAACGTTTTCATTTCTTCATTGTGCAATAAAGTCTGCATTTGTTATCCGGTTTTGTGAAACTTGCAGAGTTTATCTTATGAATATCTTCAACCCTATTGATTCTGAAAAACAACCCACATACAGTATGTGAAAAGTAGCCATTTCTTACACTGAGTGCCTTATCATATACTCTCAATATGAATAGTCTTGGCCTACAAAAACAGTTATCTAGGTATTTATTTCAAGAAGCATCTAGAATACACAGGCTCCCCACATTTAAAAGGCGGCTACAAATCCAAGTTCTTTAGTCTGAACCTAGTTATTTACCATGAAACATAGCTTCAAATGTGACTGTCAGAAAAGGGCCAGTAGGTTGCAATAAGTCTTCTGCTTTTCTTTTGGTGCAGTAGAAGCAGATATTCTAGAAAAATCCAGAGTCTGACAACATAGACTCTATATAATTATCCCTCAATATAAAAATCATGGGTATGAAATCTCTCTTTGCACATACAAACCTTATTTTGCCCTTAATTTTCATAGTAATGTCATGGTTTGCATTATAAACTGTTCTTTTTCTATTGAAATGGTAATTTTTGGTTGCATCAGAAATGACTTGACAAATTTTAGTGTTTCAGAAAAGAAATCATTGATTCAAAAACCCAAAAAATACGCTCTGGACCAAACACTGCATTCAGTGGCAGGAGAGGTATGGAGTGAGCACTTTGATAACCAATTCCTGGTCACAGTTTACCATTGGGTTCATGTAACACCCTTACCGATGGTAAGGTGTTCCATACCTCTTGTGTCAACAGCTCGATTTCTCATTTTATTTTTGTTTGAAAACATTGGATCGCATGGGTTTTTGTTAGTTGCATCGTTATCTCCATTATGTTAAGTTTTTGGTGTCAGACAAAAATTATTTCAGGGTCATTTTTTTAAATGCCTTTTTTATGCTAGTTTGCTGTACATTTTTGGACCTTTCTCTATGACTCCACCTACTCTAAACCTTAACTTTCTATTGAAATGGTGTTTTTTTGTTGTATCAGAAATGACTTGACAAATTTTAGTGTTTCAGAAAAGAAATCATTGATTCAAAAACAAAAAAAAATACGCTCTGGACCAAACACTGCATTCAGTGGCAGGAGAGATATGGAATGAGCACTTTGATAAACAATTCCTGGTCACAGTTTACCATTGGGTTCATGTAACACCCTTACCGATGGTAAGGTGTTCCATACCTCTTGTGTCAACAGCTCGATTTCTCATTTTATTTTTGTGTTTGAAAACATTGGATTCTGTTGGGTTATTGTTGTTATTTGCATCATTATCTCCGTTATGTTAAGTTTTGGTTGTCAGACAAAAATCATTTCAGGGTCATTTTTTTAAATGCCTTTTTTATGCTAGTTTGCTGTACATTTTTGGATCTTTTTCTGTGACCCCACCTACTCTGAACCTTCACTGAATCTGACAGACTGGGATAGTTTTTGCATTAGTTAAATTTTTTTAGCTCTACTGCCTGAAAGCCAGCAGAGCTTATGTCATGGCATGGTTTCCCTTGTCTGTATGTATGTCCATCCATCTGTCCATCTAATAGTCTTTTTCTTGTTTACAGGATAAAACCTACTTTGTGGTCAGATGTCCATGAGACATCCACAGTTTCTTTATCTCATTAAATAGATTCAACCTTATTGGTTTTGAGAAAAGTCCAACAAACAGTATGGAAATAGTAGCCATTTAAAGTTGAAAATTTTTATTTCTTGTTTACACTATGAAGTCTGCATTTGTACTCGGATTTTTGTGAAACTAGCACAGTTTGTTGATCTCATCAAAACCTTCAGTCCTACTGATTTTGAAAAAAATCCCACTAACAGTATGGCAAAGTAGGCAAGTTAAGTTGAACATTTTCATTTCTTCATTGTGCAATAAAGTCTGCATTTGTTATCAGGTTTTGTGAAACTTGCAGAGTTTATCTTATGAATATCTTCAACCCTATTGATTCTGAAAAACAACCCACATACAGTATGTGAAAAGTAGCCATTTCTTACACTGAGTGCCTTATCATATACTCTCAATATGAATAGTCTTGGCCTACAAAAACAGTTATCTAGGTATTTATTTCAAGAAGCATCTAGAATACACAGGCTCCCCACATTTAAAAGGCGGCTACAAATCCAAGTTCTTTAGTCTGAACCTAGTTATTTACCATGAAACATAGCTTCAAATGTGACTGTCAGAAAAGGGCCAGTAGGTTGCGGTAAGTCTTCTGCTTTTCTTTTTGTGCAGAAGAAGCAGATATTCTAGAAAAATTCAGTGTCTGACTACAGACATTGTATCATTATCCCTTGATATAAAAATCAAGGGTATGAAATCTTCTCTCTCTGCACATATAAACCTTATTTTGACCTTAATTTTCATTGCAACGTCATGGTGTGCATTATAAACTGTTCTCTTTCTATTGTAATGGTGTTTTTTGCTTGTAAAAAGAATGACTTGACAAATTTTAGTGTTTCAGAAAAGAAATCATTGATTCAAAAACCCCCAAAAATTTGCTCTGGACCAAACACTGCATTCAGTTGCAGGAGAGGTATTGAGTGAACACTTTGATAACCAATTCCTGGTCACAGTTTACCATTGGGTTCATGTAACACCCTTACCGATGGTAAGGTGTTCCATACCTTTTGTGTCAACAGTTCGATTTCTCATTTTATTTTTGTGTTTGAAAACATTGGATTGTGTGGGGTTTTTGTTGTTATTTGCATCATTATCTCCGTTATGTTAAGTTTTGGGTGTCAGAAAAAAATCATTTCAGGGTCATTTTTTTAAATGCCTTTTTTATGCTACTTTCCTGTACATTTTTCGATCTTTTTCTGTGACTCCACCAACTCTGAACCTTAACTTAATCTGACAGATTGGGATAGTTTTTGCATTATGTGATTCTTTTTAGCTCTACTGCCTGAAAGCCAACAGGGCTTATGTCATGGCATGGACTCCCTTGTCTGTATGTATGTCCATCCATATGTCCATCCAATAGTCTTTTTCTTTTTTACAGGATAAAACCTACTTTGTGGTCAGATGTCCATGAGACATCCACAGTTTCTTTATCTCATTAATAGATTCAACCTTATTGGTTTTGAGAAAAATCCAACAAACAGTATGGGAATAGTAGCCATTTTAATTTGAAAATTTTTATTTCTTGTTTACACCAAGAAGTCTGCATTTGAAGTCAGATTACCGTATATGCTCGACTATAAGACGCCTTCGCTTATAAGAGGCTCCCCCAACTTTGTGATTCAAAATCAGGGATTTCGTTGATGACCTCCTATAAGACACATGTAGACTTCACACGAACCATAACAGTCCTAAAATTGTGATTATTCAGCTGGATATACACCAAGCAGATATTACGATCTATCGTCCGGTGTCAGTTGCATCATTCCAAAAACGAACAGCCTGTATCTTAGCCAATCATACATTGATTCAAATCTAATTTCTTTTTAAAATGGGAAAAAGAAAAGGGTGAATAAAGTGTAAGGCATAGACCAAATCACTCACATTTTTTGTTAAAGTAATCCTTTCGGGGAAATTAGGCCTTCGACGGTTTGCTCTAACTGTTAATTATCAATGGGTGCACAGACTACTTATCTCGCCAACAGGAAGAGTTAAATCAAAGAACTAAAGTATTCAAGAGTGTATTACGCTCAGTAGGTTGTAATTTAAATCTCTACCAAAAGAAAGAAATTTGGACTGCTCCAAATCCAAAGGATTTGAATATTATAAAAGTACCCGACTCAAAAAGAGGATTTTGTTTCATCAGCATTTCCAATTTTCCAACACATTTTGTTGTATCAGTCTTTTTCTTCCAGGTTGTAAATACATGGAATTACATGGTAAGGGATTGAATATCTGTATGGCGAAGATACTTTCTAGCCATAAATGATGAGTTAACACAAAAGACTGTACATAATGCTTGCTAATTCAAACCTAAATTATATAATCGGCAAACCTTTACGGTAACTTTAGGCTATGTTAACTCTTTACCAAACAATCCGAAGTTTTCAGGGCTGTGAGAAAAAAGCCTCCTGAAATCATTGTGGAAAAAGGAGAAATGATGGTCACCAGCATTTCCCCTTTTCCTACAATGTTTTCTACCCGCCAAGAGCAAGTTTTAATCTTGGAACAGCATTAATTTTTCTTTTTTTGTCTTCAAATCCTTCAGTTTGGACCAGTCCAAGATTATGTCGTTCGGTATAGAGTTAACCAAAGTGATGTAAACTGCACTAATTTATCGATCGATGGCCTGGGTAGTGTAACCTATAAAATTTTGACATCTGGCTGTGAACTTCTAAAAATAGGTGTGTACTGTCTTGTAAACCACAGAGTCTGACTGCAGTCACAACCCTTTACCTCCTTACCTCCACGATCAACTGATAAATGCTTCATAATTTTTATTTAGATCTGAATTGCACCGTGAAAATTTTTACCTCAGTTAGGTTACTTATTACATCATTCTGATTCTTCACAATGCCAAAACTTATCAATTAGAACGCATTTTATTTTGAAAAAGTAATGATTCATCTTTGAATTTTACAATCGTGGAAAGGGGTCAATCAGTAGACCGTACTTTTTATCTGTACTACACTGAACTAGTGGGCCATAAATGAACTGGCTGAAACTGACACAGTAAGAGGAATAACTGCTCAGTCGAGTAATTTTTAATCTAAACTAACTAGTAAAACGCGATAACTGTGTTTTAAACTTTTATTTCTTCTCACAATGGGTGATAAAAACAACTATTTCTTAGTCACTTATAGCTTTAGATCAGCATAACTCGTTTGTGAGGTGTTTTTTCCTTCTTGCTGATCAGCAGGTAAGTACGTTCTTCAGATGAAATTTTGCAAAGTCCTTTGATTATGCGCTTATAAGACGCTCCCCCAACTTCAAGCTCAATATTCCAGGGAAAAAAATGCGTCTTATAGTCGAGCATATAGAGCGGGTGCACATAATTCCGAACGACGTTTAATTCCGAACAAGTTCCCATTTATGACCTTAGTTCTTCTGCACTATAGTACATTACAGATATGACATCATATGTATATCAAAACTATATTACTCTTTCCTGTTTCGCCGGTTTCGAGTCGATACCGTGATTATACCTCCCACAATTTCAACTTTGTTTTGCTACCCTTAATCAAGTGAGTAAAATTGTGACATTCGCTAATCCAACGACACTGTTTCTTAAGGTTACCTCACGGCACAAAAACGCTAAAAATCTGATTTTGTATTGTTTTCTTAATGGTGAAACTATTATTTACAAGCACCAAAAAACATTTTAAAGCATTACAAATGGTTAATGAAGATATTTGACTGTTCGGATTTAAAACCTTATTTTCCCAGACTGGTTTTAATTACGAATTAGGTAAATAGTGTTAACTGCAATAACTGAAGCTGCGATACATGTAATCGTGAGAAAATTCGTTCACTGATACGAGCTCGTTTTATTTGCATGTTTCATGTTATAAAAATATATCCATTGTTATGTTGATATCTTGAGCATTGCTGTAAAATGATGTTGAGAACTTTGTGACAATTGGAGATATTGAGCATCATTAGCAAATACTCCTTATGGTCGCAATATTTTCAAAACTTTTCACCTATGCAAACTAGGCAACAAGATTTCAAGGGATTTTTCCTCTTTCTGTTCCGTTCGGTGATTTAGTAGATCTAGATCTAGTGACCGATAGATGTTAATTAGACTATGATCCCATCAGCATACCAAGATATCTGTGAGAGAACCCCAGTCAAGGTAGATATCTGTCCAGAGTTGTCGTTGTTTGCATACACAAGTGTGTTCGCAACTACCCTCAACTTCTGGTACAGGTATAGACTGCTATTAACGTGTGTTTGAAGTGGTAATTTTTGAAAATCGCCAATGTGTTCGGATTTACAACCACATGTGTTCGAATTTATAACCAGCGTTCGTAATTTCAACCCTTCGGTTACACTGTAGAAATGCCCATAACTCGACATCGGTGCACTATATTGCTTTAGTTATTAGTCACAACTGAAAGGAATACACAAAAGATGATGCAAATGACGTCACATGTTCAGTAGGTGGTTTTATTTACGAACAGGAGATCATCATGCTTAGGTGTTCGGCAATGGGTACACTCGCTCTACGGTATTGTGAAACTTGCACCGTTTGTTGATCTCATCAAAACCTTCAATCCTACTGATTTTGAAAAAAATCCAACAAACAGTATGGCAAAGTAGGCAATTTCAGTTGAACATTTTCATTTCTTCTTTGTGCAATAAAGTCTGCATTTGTTATCAGGTTTTTGTGAAACTTGCAGAGTTTATCTTATGAATACCTTCAACCCTATTGATTCTGAAAAACAACCCACATACAGTATGTGAAAGTAGCCATTTCTTTCACAGGGTGCCTTATCATATACTCTCAATATGAATAGTCTTGGCCTACAAAAACAGCTATCTCAGTATATATTTCAAGAAGCATCTAGAATACACAGGCTGCACACATTTAAAAGGCGGCTACAAATCCAAGTTCTTTATTCTGAACGTAGTTATTTACCATGAAACATAGCTTCAAATGTGTGACTGTCAGAAAAGGGCCAGTAGGTTGCAATAAGTCTTCTGCTTTTCTTTTGGTGCAGTAGAAGCAGATATTCTAGAAAATATCCAGAGTCTGACAACATAGACTCTATAGCATTATCCCTCAATATAATCAAAGTACTGAAAGTACTCATGGAAGTCGATTTTAGAAATAGATTGAGTAAATGAAGAAATCGTTCCCCCTGGTCTGAAGGTGCGTTCAATTTGGATGTGACCAAAAGTTTCTCATCATGTGCAGAGTGAAATAGTCAACAAAACTCAATACTATTTAAGGTGAAACAGTTAAACAAAAAGAAGAACAGAAACAAAGCTTCTTTTTTTTTTTCAATTTAATTTGAAAGAAGTATCATCTTCTAGTAACATGAATCGAGTACCACAACAAAATGAATATTATGTAAAGGTAGTTGAAACAAGTAAGCAGTATATTTGTGAATAAACACCTCAATCTCAAGCAGGACATGTCAATACCCTTTCGCACACAATGACGACTTTTGACTACTCTTGGAGAGAAGCAGCTTGAAAATATTGTGGCAAAAGTAAAAAACAATTGAATACTAAGTGTTACATTCTTATCCCAGTGCTTTGTCTCAATTCAGACCTGTCAAAAAGGCTCGCAAAAAGACTAGGAAGTTTAACTTTGAACTGCATAAAAAAGAAAATGTGGCTTTTATTGCATAATATTTCAAGGGACCAAAACAAAAATCTCATATTTTTCTTATATTTTCGAAACATCAAAATAAGTAATAATAGCTTGTAAAGATCTTTCTGATATTTTTTTTAATTGTATGCCCTTGTAGTATGATGAACATTGAAAGTATATCTTAATACTTCAGCTAGAGTATATTCTTATACTGTTAAATTTGTTTAATGCAGAGAATACTTCTAAGACAAATTTAGGGACCATACAACTTGTATAAAGAGAAATAAATGGCCCTTAAATCAAAACTTAACCCATAGCCAACTAGCCCGATTTTTAAAGTTGTTCGGTATATTTTTGAAAACACTGTGTCCAAAGGTAAAAATGCTTGCGACAAGCATTTTCATCTCTGCTGATGCTTTGAGTTGCAAATAAATGAAAGTAAAAAAAGCTCAAAATCTTATAATTGATGATGATTTTTAAAAAGAAAACATGAGTACATGTATTTAGCCAACAACTTGCACACTATGTCAAAGGAATCTACAGATAAACACTGGTACATTGCAACACAATGCTTTCTTCATATAATCCAAATAGTGTCTCCAATAATGTTTATATTTATCCTTTCAGTACCTTTTCCACTTTTTTGGCCGTTTTTTGAAATTGTCTGCTGAAATCTGGGACAATTTAATTTTTGTCTGCTAGTAACTATTTATTAAACAACAAAATTTTAGACTGGTTTAAATTGAAAGCACTTGCAGACAACAAAATAAAGTCAACTCAAAAATTAAAGTTTTCTTCCAGGCAAGGCGGAAAACGCTGTGGAAAAAGGAGAAATTACTGGCAACCAGCATTTTCTCCTTTTCCAACAATGTTCTCAAAAGCCTTCTATCTCAGGGTAGTGAAAACCAGGGATGATTTGGTAAAGGGTTAATTGGTTAAAGAACAGGCAAATATAGTAAGATACAGCATGTAAACACAAAGGTAGTGGCAAAAATATTATGAACATGTACCAAAAAGTAATCAAGTGAAAATATATACACAAAAACCTGACTAGCCAGACGATGTGCATGTAAAATATCAATCTATCACTCTATGTACATAAAAAAAAAATTTAGTCTTGAAAAGATTTGCAAACAAGAAATGAACTTTTGCTCAAAGTGTGCAGTAGCCTTTTGAAGAAAGAAAACATGGTGACCGATGGAGTAAATACGCATTACAAGCACTTTCTCGTATACCCAAAATGTTTCCAAAAGCATTCTACCTCAAGTCTATAAACTAGAGGCGCTTGAGCACCTGTATCGCTCCACAGGCCTGATTTTTCTGCAACGGTGAAGAGAAGTTTTTAACAATTACCATTCATTCCTGCATTTTAGGTCACTTTAAAAGAAAAAAAGCTATGAAAACGTGAGAAAAGAAGAAAATAAAAGTAACCTGCAATTTCTTAGTTTTACACAATCATTTCTACCCTTTTTGATACAAGTTTTACTAATTTGAAGATTTATTATGTTGTCTGCAACATCTTTCAATTATGGCCAATTATAAAAATTTTGTCTTCTGGTTATAGTTAACTCATTACCAAATGACAACATTTTAGGGTTGTCGAAATGGAAAGCATTTTGTAGATGAAAAAATGAGTGACTGAAAATTTAAAAGTTGTTTTGTGAAGGGTAGATAACATTGTGGGAAAAGGTTACCAGCATTTTCTCCTTTTCCCACAATGTTTTCTGAAGTCTTCTTTGTCAGGGATCAGTTTGATCGGATAACAAAATGCCTTATCACAACAGTAAAGCCCTGTCCCTCTTTGTTACACAGTGTTCTCACTAGGATTTTAAAAGTTGGATTCCAGGAATCCAAGTCAAGAAAAAGTTGGATTCCAAACTGAAAAGTTGGATTCCAGCCTGAAAAAGTTGGATTCCAAAACAGTTCGGAAGAATTTTCACGTGCAAGTTATCAACATCTCAAAACTGTAAATTTTAGATTTGTGCATCATGGAGACGTAATGTCTGTAATACACAAGTCTAGATTTACAAAGGAAATTACTTAGTATGTAAGATTTTATTGTAATAGCTCAAAGAAATAAAGAAGTTTAATAACTTTTCACTTATCTTTAATTTAGACTATGTAAATAATTCAACATGATAATGCATATTTCAAATATTTGTGATAATAATACAAGTACATGTGGCAATAGTTGTAGATCCTTCGTGACAAAATTTTGTAAATTCAGTTCTTATTCCAATTCAATTTTTGTCAATATGGATTATGATTTCTACATTTTCCTTGACAATACTTTAGACCTGTCCAAATTTAAAGCTTGCATAAATTTGCAGATAACATAATCATGGATTGAACAATTCATTTTGGCTTTCAAAATGTTCTCAACTTGTAATTAAGTACACAATGAAAGTCAAATGAAATGAAAATCAAATGAAAATTCAATCTCTCTCCTTCTTTTCATGACAAATCTACATTTATAAAAAGTGCCCTGGCTTTGCTTCAAATCTACAAAAGCTCATCATAAATGCTATTTACTTCAATTTGATGAACAGGAATAATTGACAAAATTTTAGACTTGTCCAAATTTAAAACATTCGTAGATGACAAATTACATGTAACTCAGCAAATTAAAATTTATTTTGGGAAAGGTAGAAAATATTGTGGGAAAAGGAAAAAATACTGGTGGCCAGCATTTTACCATTTTTTCCACAATGTTTTCAAATGCCTTATTTCTTAGAGTATTATAAGGTATTATAAGCTGAGGGACTGACAGACTGTGGTGAAAGTTAAGCAAAATCATTAAGTTGTTTACTCTCACTGTTCATACACATTTTATCACTTTCGTCTTATTCTCTTTGCTAAGAATCTTCTGACTGCTGGTTGTGGGCCAAAATCTTCTAAGGAGGGACCCTCTTCTTTCACTCCCATGAGTTTAGTGACAGTATCATGCTTAAGGCGAGCTCTTCCTTTTGTTTTGATCTTGTTGTGAACACTAAACCCTCTTTCACATGCGATGGAAGTGAGTGGTGAAGTCAGCACAATTGCAGTTTTTCATAATGATACTGCAGGCTTCTGGTAGTGAACAATTAAGTGATTTCAAAATAACTTTCAGTTGGTAGTAGTCTTCTTTTGCTTTATTTGCATCCAACACTCCATTTTCTTCTCCATACAGGTAAGTTAGCTGCCTGAGTTCTTCTTCACCATATTCTTCAAGGCTGTTTATATTCTTTGGTATTTCAGCTGGATTGAGGACTTTGTTCAAGAGTTGGAGATTTTTTATGGAGTTTTCATCAAATCTGGAAGTGATATTATCAATTAGTTTTTCAATATAATCTGTTGAGTTATTTTGAAACTACATTCTTAACTGTTGTTTGTTGTCAATTTCACTCCTTTGCAGATGCTTTTTGTACTTTCAATGTCATCATATATTTTTGTCAGTACAAATTACTTGTACTAGGTCACTAGTAGGTCAACAAACCTTTACCAGAACTAATCAAAGTGCAGAGGTTCTCTTGTTTTATATGAAAAGGATTATAGATTATGTAAAGCAACCATCTTTAACTCTTTACCAAACAACAAAATTTGGGATGTGACCAAACTGAAAGCATTTGCAGACAACAAATTAAACATTGATGAAATGATGATTTCTCTCCTTGATAGAGTAGAAAACACTGAGGTAAAAAGAGAAAATGCTGATTACCAGCATTTTCTCCTTTTCCAAGAGTGTTTTCTAAAGACTTCTTCTTTAGGGTCGTTAAAAGTCAGGACTGTATGGTAAAGACTTACCAGCATAGGAACTAACCTCCAATACAACAATGAAATCAAAATGAATAGTATATATGAGAGAAGAAATTTTTCAAAGGTCTGAAAGAGATTAACTCATTACCCAAATGACAATATTTTAGGCTTGTCCAAATTGAAAGCATTTGCAGACCAAAGATAAAAGTGAATGAAAATTTGAACTTTGTTTTTTGAGGGGTAGAAAATATTGTGGGAAAAGGAGAAAATGCGACTTACCAGCATTTTCTCCTTTTCCCACAATGTTTTCAAAAGGCTTGTTTCCAAAGGTCGTCAAAAGTAGGGATTGCGTGGTAATGGGTTAACTTGAGGACAATACTGTCGAAAGTTTAATTATCCTTTTACATCTTGGTGATTCTGTTAAAGATACTGAAAGCCAGTTTGTGACATTGCTTTTCTGGGCTTTGTCAAATAGAACTTCAGGAGCAACATGTAAATGTGCTTGTGCTAATGGTGAACAGACACACAATAGTCAAAATACCAACCCATCACAACTGTTCAACATGAGCACTAGGGATAACCTGGGAAGACTAGAGTGGATTTAATACCTTAATTTCAGTCTTTGTTTTGGTTGACACTGACATCTCGTCTCTGTATGTATTGACAACAGCAATTGTTAGCTGTATGTATTGACCCAATTAGGTTCTTTGAACTCATCTCCCTCCACTCCCTCCAGAGTGACACCTTTAAGTCATCTGTGCCATCTTGAGATCTTAACTGTCTTGACCTGGACGTCTGTCCCTCTGACCTGCACAATCTTCACAATCTCTTCCTAAAACAGATACAAAGAAATATAACCAAATGATAGCCATACAAAAATCTGAACAGTATTTAACTTAACATTCTTCTTTTATCAAAGATGCATATTGTAGATTGATGCAACATCAAGTTATTGTCCAAAGAATTGAAGAGGGCCTTGATTGTCTAAAATTACCCACCTTACTGTTCAGCAATTTTTTCTTTAACACAAATGTTTTTCAAAAATCTTTTCAAAGGTCAATTTTACCTCTTATGCTGCTGATTTCCCAGAATAGACTATTCCAGATTTGCCTCCGAATTTCAGTCACTGTAAAATTTGCCAACAGTGCAGACCAACATCAGACTGAATGGCTATGCAGGTTGATCATTGGTCTACACTATTGGCAAATATGACCAATGTTGCAATAGGCAAGATAGGGGTTAAGGCTTCCCGTTAAGCTCAGCCCGCATTTCTTTAGCTTAACTGCTTTATCCCACTTGAAAGCATCATGCTAACACATACAAACCAGGTCTAACCCCTTTACCCATTGACAACATTCTAGCCTTGTCCAAATTGAAAGCAGTTGCATGCAGACAACAATTTCAATCTCATTATCTGAGTCAAATGCTGCAATTGTTCCTATGACATAGTAGAAAATATTGTGTGAAAAGGAGGCTTCTTTCAAAACTCATCACTGAGTGGTAAAAGGTTAAAGAATGCTTCACATCTTTTGTAGATGATAAAATATTGGTTTTAATGTTCAATCAAGGATCATAATCATTTGAGACAAATCTCCCTGACTGTGGCAATTGTTAAAAGCTAAAGTGGTCCGAACAGACATACATGTATCTAAAATGGTTTGCATTCTGCATCAAATCAACAGTGCCACTGGTTACCTTAAACTCTTAAGACTACCAAACAATCCTGACTTTTAACGATCCTGAGAAAGAAGCCTTTTGAAAATATTGTAGGAAAAGTAGAAAGTGTGGGTAACCATCATTATCTCCTTTTCTCACAATGTTTTCTATTCTTCCCAAAACAAATTTCAATTTTTGAGCCACATTTATTATGACATCAGCATGGCTTTCAATTTGGACCATTCTTAAATTTTGTTGTTTGGGAAAGAGTTAACTCATTTCCAAATGACAAAATTTTAGACTTGTTCAAATCTAAAGCATTAAATTTTGCAGACGACAAAATAAAGGTGACTGAAAAATTGAAACTTGTTCTTGGAAGGGTAGAAAACCCTGTGGGAAAAGGAGGAAACGCTGGTTACCAGCATTTTCTCCTTTTCCTACAGTGTTTTCAAAAGGCTTCTTTCTCAGAGGCGTCAAAAGTAGGGACTGTGTGGTAATGGGTTAAGCAGACATACTGTACAGCCTTTTTACCTATGCAAACACAATTTTCTAAAAAACCTTTTATATCAGATTTGACTCTTTACCACACAACAAAATTCAGACCGATCAAAACTGAAAGGAATTCCAAGAGACATAGTAAATGTGGCACAAGTAATAAGATTTGTCAGTAAAGGATAAGAACACATTATGGGAAAAGAAGAAAACATTGGTTACCAGCATTTTCTCCTTTTCCCACAATGTTTTCAAAAGCTTTCTTTTGTTCGGTTTTGCATGCACATTCATTTAGGTTTTTTTTTTTTTTTTTCAATATTAATGTTTAACCCTTTTCTCTACAGAAGCAGGTATCAATTTTGCGAGATACTTGCCAGCTAAATTGAATGAATCTACTAAATATTATGTCAATTAACTTCAAAAACTTCAATACCATGACACTTTTTGTATACATTTTTTTATGGTATTCCCTTAAAAGGCTACGTAGCCTCTTAAGGTATTTTTGAATTTCGCGCCAAAAATCAAAAGAAGCATTGTGGGAATATAAAGTGACTGGCACATGACTAATGACGCTTAAATTCCGTAACATAACAAACATGTTATTTTCCATAAACTTCTTCAGTCGCTGTGTTTGAGGCATCATTTGTGTATTTCCGGTAAGTAAGTGAGCAAGTTGCTCATCTAAAAGTAGACCATGGTTCCCGTCGGTGTTGACCTGGGCCGTATTAGATCTCTAATTTCTCTTGTTGTCGGATGGTTTTCGACTACTGGGGTTTTATGAATGAAAATTAAAAGGTACTGGGAGTATCAGGATGAATTTTAATATTTTTGTATAAATTTCGTCCAAAAATCTGAAGGGCCACCTTTAAGTAAAAGTACAAAAGCTGCAATACTTTTGACTGAGCCAATTTAAAGATTTAAATGCATATATATGTTAGATCCAGGTTGACAGCATTAAAGTCAAAATTAACTATATGAAAGGGGAAGAATAGATCACCATTTTATATTTTTCCAACATTTCAATATACTTTCACCTTAGGGCTGCAAAATCCTAGTGCTGAAAGGTAAGTTTAAAAGATTATAAAGGTGTAAGATTTATTACACAAATGCAAACCATGTAAACTCACGTTAGGAGAAAGGGCCGAAATTGTAATGGGCCGAAATCGTAATGGGCCGAAATTGTTATCGGTCGAAATTTCCAGTCACTGTGAGGGCTGTTGACATTTGGGATTCGTTAAATATTCTTCTTCGACGAAGAGCAATACATTCAACTAGTTATGGCAGCAAATGGAATACAAATCATTCATATTTATATACTAATGTAGCCTTCTGTAACGCAGGCGTAAAGCTTTTACGAACTTACAATCAATCAAAATGGCGACTGTAATCTTCATAAACAATCACTGACCTACTTCGTTTCTAAACAATACTTAAGTAAGGACGTAATGTCCTTCACGTTTAAAACAAAAACACATTTCAAAAAAGAAAAAAAATACATTGAACTTTACCTTTGCAGCCTTGGGTTTGTTCAGATCAAATTGTGACTTGCTTGCCTTGCGTTTCACTCGCCGCCGTTTAAGCTGTGGTGTGGATGAAAGTCACGTTGCGAGTATGAATAAATTAGGTTACTAGCTATTCAACACTTCAGACATTCAAGCAAATTTTTGTTGAAAATGTAAATGCCTTGTAAAATAAACAAGCCAATAATTTTATTGGTAAGAGTATTAATGATGCGTGTTTAACGAAAGCTATTTTTTATGTGAACATGGATCCGAGTGACATATCATTCATAAAATAGTGCCCGATTGGTAATCGTAACATCTCGGCCGATTTGATGGCTCTCAACATCTGAGTAATGCCGAATGGCTAGATTCGTCCGCATTCATATAGAAAAATATAGGATCTGTGTATTAACAAATATTAAGATTTGATAATTATTCATTGAAATGTCATAACAGTTCAAAGAAAATATCTGTTTAGTGCAATAGTTTGGCTTATTTCATTTTTTATCTGAAATTCAATCGTTTTATATGTTTAAATGCTTGAATTTCATAGAACTTTTTTTTCGCTGGTTGAATATTTGTGTTGTTGGGTGATTTCCCAAATGCCTGAGCGTTGCTATAGGAAGACCGATTACTGACGTAATCGACTTCCAAAAATCATGGGTATGAAATCTCTCTTTGCACATACAAACCTTATTTTGCCCTTAATTTTTCATAGTAACGTCATGGTTTGCATTATAAACTGTTCTTTTTCTATTGAAATGGTGTTTTTTGGTTGCATCAGAAATGACTTGACAAATTTTAGTGTTTCAGAAAAGAAATCATTGATTCAAAAACCCAAAAAATACGCTCTGGACCAAACACTGCATTCAGTGGCAGGAGAGGTATGGAGTGAGCACTTTGATAAACAATTCCTGGTCACAGTTTACCATTGGGTTCATGTAACACCCTTACCGATGGTAAGGTGTTCCATACCTCTTGTGTCAACAGCTCGACTTCTCATTTTATTTTTGTTTGAAAACATTGGATCGCAAGGGTTTTTGATAGTTGCATCGTTATCTCCAGTATGTTAAGTTTTTGGTGTCAGCCAAAAATCATTTCAGGGTCATTTTTATAAATGCCTTTTTTATGCTAGTTTGCTGTACATTTTTGGACCTTACTCTGAACCTTCACTTAATCTGACAGACTGGGATAGTTTTTGCATTAGTTGATTTTTTTTTAGCTCTACTGCCTGAAAGCTAGCATAGCTTATGCCATGGCATGGTTTCCCTTGTCTGTATGTATGTCCATCCGTCTGTCCATCCAATAGTTTTTTTCTTGTTTACGGGATAAAACCTACTTTGTGGTCAGATTTCCATTAGCCGTGCACAGTTTCTTTATCTCATTAATAGATTCAACCCTATTGGTTTTGAGAAAAATCCAACAAACAGTATGGGAATAGTAGCCATTTCAAGTTGAAAATTTTTATTTCTTGTTTACACCAGAATTCTGCATTTGTAGTCAGATTTTTGTGAAACTTGCACAGTTTGTTAATCTCATCAAAAGCTTCAATCCTATTGATTTTGAAAATATTCCAACTAACAGTATGGAAACATAGGCAATTTAAGTTGAACATTTTCATTTATTCTTTGTGCAATGAAGTCTGCATTTGTTATCAGGTTTTTGTGAAACTTGCAGAGTTTGTTTATCTCATCAATAGCTTCAACCCTATTGATTCTGAAAAACAACCCACATACAGTATGTGAAAAGTAGCCATTTCAGACACAGGGCGCCTTATCATATACTCTCAATATGAATAGTCTTGGCCTACAAAAACAGTTATCTAGGTATATATTTCAAGAAGCATCTAGAATACACAGGCTCCCCACATTTAAAAGGCGGCTACAAATCCAAGTTCTTTATTCTGAACCTAGTTATTTACCATGAAACATAGCTTCAAATGTGACTGTTAGAAAAGGGCCAGTAGGTTGCGGTAAGTCTTCTGCTTTTCTTTTGGTGCAGTAAAAGCAGATATTCTAGAAAAAATCAGTGTCTGACTACAGACATTGTATCATTATCCCTTGATATAAAATCATGGGTATGAAATCTTCTCTCTCTGCACATACAAACGTTATATTGCCCTTAACTTTCATTGCAACCTAATGGTGTGCATTATAAACTGTTCTCTTTCTATTGAAATGGTGTTTTTTGCTTGTATTGAAAATGACTTGACAAATTTTAGTGTTTCAGAAAAGAAATCATTGATTCAAAAACCAAAAAAAATATGCTCTGGACCAAACACTGCATTCAGTGGCAGGAGAGGTATTGAGTGAACACTTTGATAAACAATTCCTGGTCACAGTTTACCATTGGGTTCATGTAACACTCTTACCGATGATTAGGTGTTCCATACCTTTCGTGTCAACAGTTCGATTTCTCATTTTATTTTTGTGTTTGAAAACATTGGATTGTGTGGGGTTTTTGTTGTTATTTGCATCATTATCTCCGTTATGTTAAGTTTTGGGTGTCAGAAAAAAATCATTTCAGGGTCATTTTTTTAAAATGCCTTTTATATGGTAGTTTGCTGTACATTTTTGGATCTTTTTCTGTGACTCCACCTACTCTGAACCTTAACTTAATCTGACAGACTGGGATAGTTTTTGCATTAATTAGTTGATTCTTTTTAGCTCTACTGCCTGAAAGCCAGCAGAGCTTATGTCATGGCATGGTTTCCCTTGTCTGTATGTATGTCCATCTGTCTGTCCATACAATAGTCTTTTTGTTGTTTATAGGATAAAACCTACTTTGTGGTCAGATGTCCATGAGACATGCACAGTCTCTTTATCTCATTAATAGATTCAACCCTATTGGTTTTGAGAAAAATCCAACAAACAGTATGGGAATAGTAGCCATTTCAAGTTGAAAATTTTTATTTCTTGTTTACACTAGGATTCTGCATTTGTAGTCAGATTTTTGTGAAACTTGCACAGTTCGTTGATCTCATCAAAAGCTTCAATCCTATTGATTTCGAAAATATTCCAACTAACAGTATGGAAACATAGGCAATTTAAGTTGAACATTTTCATTTCTTCTTTGTACAAGTAAGTCTGCATTTGTTATCAGGTTTTTGTGAAACTTGAAGAGTTTGTTTATCTCATCAATAGCTTCAACCCTATTGATTCTGAAAAACAACCCTAATACAGTATGTGAAAAGTAGCCATTTCAGACAGGGGGTACCTTATCATATACTCTCAATATGAATAGTCTTGGCCTATAAAAACAGTTATCTCAGTATATATTTTAAGAAGCATCTAGAATACACAGGCTCCCCACATTTAAAAGGCGGCTACAAATCCAAGTTCTTTATTCTGAACCTAGTTATTTACCATGAAACATAGCTTCAAATGTGTGTCTGCCGGAAAAGGGCCAGTAGGTTGCGATAAGTCTGCTGCATTTCTTTTTGTGCAGTAGAAGCAGATATTCTAGAAAAATTCAGTGTCTGACAACAGACATTGTATTATTATCCCTCGATATAAAAATTATGGGTACGAAATCTTCTCTCTCTGCACATAGAAACCTTATATTGCCCTTAACTTTCATTGCAATGTCATGGTGTGCATTATTAACTGTTCTCTGTCTATTGAAATGGTGGTTTTTGCTTGCATTGAAAATGACGAATTTTAGTGTTTCAGAAAAGAAATCCTTGATTCAAAAACCAAAAAAAATACGCTCTGGACAAAACACTGCATTCACTGGCAGGAGAGGTATGGAGTGAACACTGATAAACAATTCCTGGTCACAGTTTAACATTGGGTTCATGTAACACCCTTACCAATGGTAAGGTGTTCCATACCTTTTGTGTCAACAGTTCAATTTCTCATTTTATTTTTGTGTTTGAAAACATTGGATTGTGTGGGGTTTTTGTTGTTATTTGCATTATTATCTAAGTTATGTTAAGATTGGGTGTCAGAAAAAAATCATTTCAAGGTCATTTTTTTGAATGCCTTTTTTATGCTAGTTTGCTGTACATTTTTGGATCTTTTTCTGTGACTCCACCTACTCTGAACCTTAACTGAATCTGACAGACTGGGATAGTTTTTGCATTAGTTGATTCTTTTTAGTTCTACTGCCTGAAAGCCAGCAGAGCTTATGTCATGGCATGGTTTCCCTTGTCTGTATGTATGTCCATCCGTCTGTCCATCCAATAGTCTTTTTCTTGTTTACAGGATAAAACCTTCTTTGTGGTCAGATGTCCATGAGACGTGCACAGTTTCTTTATCTCATTAATAGATTCAACCCTATTGGTTTTGAGAAAAATCCAACAAACAGTATGGGAATAGTAGCCATTTCAAGTTGAAAATTTTTATTTCTTGTTTACACCATGAAGTCTGCATTTGTACTCAGATTTTTGTGAAACTTGCACAGTTTGTTCATCTCATCAAAACCTTCAATCCTACTGATTTTGAAAAAAATCCAACTAACAGTATGGCAAAGAAGGCAATTTAAGTTGAACATTTTCATTTCTTCTTTGTGCAATAAAGTCTGCATTTGTTATCCGGTTTTTGTGAAACTTGCAGAGTTTATCTTATGAATACCTACAACCCTATTGATTCTGAAAAACAACCCACATACAGTATGTGAAAAGTAGCCATTTCTTACACGGGGTGCCTTATCATATACTCTCAATATGAATAGTCTTGGCCTACAAAAACAGCTATCTCAGTATGTATTTGAAGCATCTAGAATACACAGGCTGCACACATTTAAAAGGCGGCTACAAATCCAAGTTCTTTATTCTGAACGTAGTTATTTACCATGAAACATAGCTTCAAATGTGTGACTGTCAGAAAAGGGCCAGTAGGTTGCAATAAGTCTTCTGCTTTTCTTTTGGTGCAGTAGAAGCAGATATTCTAGACAAATTCAGAGTCTGAAACAGACTCTGTATCATTATCCCTCGATATAAGAATCATGGGTATGAAATCTTCTCTCTCTGCACATACAAACCTTATATTGCCCTTAATTTTCATTGCAACGGCATGGTGTGCATTATAAACTGTTCTCTTTCTATTGAAATGGTGTTTTTTGCTTGTATTAAAAATGACTTGACAAATTTTAGTGTTTCAGAAAAGAAATCATTGATTCAAAAACCCAAAAAATACGCTCTGGACCAAACACTGCATTCACTGGCAGGAGAGGTATGGAGTGAACACTTTGATAAATAATTCCTGGTCACAGTTTACCATTGGGTTCATGTAACACCCTTACCGATGGTAAGGTGTTCCATACCTTTTGTGTCAACAGTTCGATTTCTCATTTTATTTTTGTGTTTGAAAACATTGGATTGTGTGGGGTTTTTGTTGTTATTTGCATCATTATCTAAGTCATGAGAAGTTTGGGTGTCTGAAAAAGTCATTTCAAGGTCATTTTTTTAAATGCCTTTTTTATGCTAGTTTGCTGTACATTTTTGGATCTTTTTCTGTGACTCCACCTACTCTGAACCTTAACTTAATCTGACAGACTGGGATAGTTTTTGTATTAGTTGATTCTTTTTAGCTCTACTGCCTGAAAGGCAGCAGAGCTTATGTCATGGCATGGTTTCCCTTGTCTGTATTTATGTCCATCCGTCTGTCCATCCAATAGTCTTTTTCTTGTTTACGGGATAAAACCTACTTTGTGGTCAGATGTCCATGAGACATGCACAGTTTCTTTATCTCATTAATAGATTCAACCCTATTGGTTTCGAGAAAAATCCAAGAAACAGTATGGGAATAGTAATCATTTTAAGTTGAAAATTTTTATTTCATGTTTACACCATGAATTCTGCATTTGTAGTCAGATTTTTGTGAAACTTGCACAGTTTGTTCATCTCATCAAAACCTTCAATCCTACTGATTTTGAAAAAAATCCAACTAACAGTATGGCAAAGTAGGCAATTTAAGTTGAACATTTTCATTTCTTCTTTGTGCAATAAAGTCTGCATTTGTTATCAGGTTTTTGTGAAACTTGCAGAGTTTATCTTATGAATACCTTCAACCCTATTGATTCTGAAAAACAACCCTCATACAGTATGTGAAAAGTAGCCATTTCAGTCACAGGGCGCCTTATCATATACTCTCAGTATGAATAGTCTTGGCCTACAAAAACAGTTATCTAGGTATATATTTCAAGAAGCATCTAGAAAACACAGGCTCCCCACATTTAAAAGGCAGCTACAAATCCAAGTTCTTTATTCTGAACGTAGTTATTTACCATGAAACATAGCTGTGTGACCATCAGAAAAGGGCCAGTAGGTTGTGATAAGTCTTCTGCTTTTCTTTTGGTGCAGTAGAAGCAGATAGTCTAGAAAAAAATCAGTGTCTGACAACAGACATTGTATCATTATCCCTCGATATAAAAATCATGGGTACGAAATCTTCTCTCTCTGCACATACAAACCTTATATTGCCCTTAATTTTCATTACAACGTCATGGTGTGCATTATAAACTGTTCTCTTTCTACTGAAATGGTGTTTTTAGCTTGTATTAAAAATGACTTGACAAATTTTAGTGTTTCAGAAAAGAAATCATTGATTCAAAACCAAAAAAAAATACGCTCTAAACCAAACAACGCATTCACTGGCAGGAGAGGTATGGAGTGAATACTTTGATAAACAATTCCTGGTCACAGTTTACCATTGGGTTCATGTAACACCCTTACCGATGGTTAAGGTGTTCCATACCTTTTGTGTCAACAGTTCAATTTCTCATTTTATTTTTGTGTTTGAAAACATTGGATTGTGTGGGGTTTTTGTTGTTATTTGCATCATTATCTCCGTTATGTTAGGTTTTGGGTGTCAGAAAAAAATCATTTCAGGGTCATTTTTATAAATGCCTTTTTTATGCTAGTTTGCTGTACATTTTTGGATCTTTTTCTGTGACTCCACCTACTCTGAACCTTAACTGAATCTGACAGACTGGGATAGTTTTTGCATTAGTTGATTTTTTTTAGCTCTACTGCCTGAAAGGCAGCAGAGCTTATGTCATGGCATGGTTTCCCTTGTCTGTATGTAATGTCCATCCGTCTGTCCATCCAATAGTCTTTTTCTTGTTTACAGGATAAAACCTACTTTGTGGTCAGATGTCCATGAGATGTGCACAGTTTCTTTATCTCATTAATAGATTCAACCCTATTGGTTTTGAGAAAAATCCAACAAACAGTATGGGAATAGTAGCCATTTCAAGTTGAAAATTTTTATTTCTTGTTTACACCATGAAGTCTGCATTTGTAGTCAGATTTTTGTGAAACTTGCACAGTTTGTTGATCTCATCAAAAGCTTCAATCCCATTGATTTTGAAAATATTCCAACAAACAGTATGGCAAAGTAGGCAATTTAAGTTGAACATTTTCATTTCTTCTTTGTGCAATAAAGTCTGCATTTGTTATCAGGTTTTTGTGAAACTTGCAGAGTTTATCTTATGAATACCTTCAACCCTATTGATTCTGAAAAACAACCCACATACAGTATGTGAAAAGTAGCCATTTCTTACAAGGGGTGCCTTATCATATACTCTCAATATGAATAGTCTTGGCCTACAAAAACAGCTATCTCAGTATTACTGGTGAAACGGTTTACCGATATACGGATTAACCGCGGTTTGTTCAAAGAAAAACCCGAAACCGGTACGATTTTTACCGTACTGGTATTTCTTCAATATGTCAACTTCTTGTAATTGCATTAGAAAGTTCGGTTTTCTCAAAAATTTGGTCAGAAATCGATCGTTTTTCAACAATCTGAAACATTTACGAAAGCGAAAGTTATTTATTTTTTCTACAGGCGGTGTCACCAGTATTAAGGTAAAATTATGACCGCCTCAAATTCGCCGCGGGTACAAACTCCAAATAACCGTCGACCGTATTACTGATTTTGGACCAACAGAGTTTGTTATTCATTTCCTATAACTTTGCTCATGCTTATTTCGCGTTTTTTTCTCCCGGTAGATAAGCGGGAAAGTATAAATTTGTGTTTAACAGAGTAAGTTAGTGCATTGCAATGTCTTCTCTGTTGAGCTCCCAAAGTTCGGTATAGTAGCCCTGACTGGTTTCTACATAAACAAGAGTGCCCTCTGAGCGAGTGTTCAGTATTTCTTGTGACTTTTTGTCAGCACAGAGGGCTTCTCTGGGTGCTGACAAGGTTGACATGCTAATATTTTTGAAAAAGAATATGACTTGAAATGTCATGGAGTCATTTACTTGTTTCTATGGATAATTCTTAATTTCTTTGTCATTTCAGTCTAGTCTGTGTTCAAGACTAGTCAATTTTTTTAGCATATGCAACCCTAACAGCGACTACAAGCAGTCAGATATGCTAAATGTCAGCATACAGAGCTTATTGCAATACGTATTGCAATACGGGTCAGCCGTATTGCAATATATTGCAATACGCTTTTTACCGTATTGTTTCACCCCTACTCAGTATATATTTCAAGAAGCATCTAGAATACACAGGCTCCCCACATTTATAAGGCTGCTACAAATCCAAGTTCTTTATTCTGAAACTAGTTATTTACCATGAAACATAGCTTCAAATGTGTGACTGTTAGAAAAGGGCCAGTAGGTGGCAATAAGTCTTCTGCTTTTCTTTTGTGCAGTAGAACTAGATATTCTAGAATAAGTAAGTGTCTGACTACAGACATTGTACCATTATCCCTCGATATAAAAATCATGGGTACGAAATCTTCTCTCTCTGCACATAGAAACCTTATATTGCCCTTAATTTTCATTGCAACGTCATGGTGTGCATTATAAACTGTTCTCTTTCTATTGAATAGAGCTGGGTATCGCCAAGAAAAATGTATCGCGATACTATCGCGATACCAGGCAGGCGATACGATACAATATCACGATACTTAATTGATCCAGATATACTTAATGACAGCCTATTAAAAGAGAGACTGTTTTCATGCCATATGCGCAAACAAGACTTTATAGATAGATCTACATGTTCACACTTACATGTATATCAACCTCTTCAGAAACTTTAGGAACCTTTCCTTAAACTGTGCAAACATTTTTGGCAAAATCAATCCAAATGTTTGCTAAAACAAGCAGGTAAGACAATTTGTCTACATGATATTAAGTTTATGCGGATGCTGTGTTTTGTACTTCAAAAATCAACGGCAATGCAATACCATTTAGAGTTTTTGCTTTATTTAATATCATTCATTTTGGTCCTCTAATTTTAATTTCAAAGTCAGTTTAAAAAAAATATACCCATTTCAAGCATTTGAAGACCTCCCCCCCCCCCCCCCCCCCCCCCCCCGTAGATTTATGTTTTCATTTCCTAAAACAACAATTTTTTTCACTCATGAACAGAATTTTAGCCCCCAACTTATTGTTTTATTCATAGTTTTTTGTAAATTCACTGTTTAACTTCATAATTGAAAATGAGAAGATAGTTTGAAGTCCCTCTGATCGGCCGATGCCACGCTGATCATTGTAATGTCATGGGTTTTCACGGCTTTTTGGCGATCTATTTTTTCTTGATAATTAACTTTTGGAGAAGTATTACTACATGATTTGACATCAGTTTGCCATTTCAAATAGCAGGTAACTTTAAAATCTCTCACTTTACTCTAGATAAGAGTATTAACACCTTTATTACGTTGTCATAAATGACTCGCCAGCTTCCTGATCATGCGCGTGCCCTTTGCATTTTATACTGATCGTGTTTAGCCCAAATTTCTGCTGGATGTATGAAAGCTAGGTTATATGAAGCTCTAGATCATAACTTAATACGTCAGATTGACAATTAGGCAGATACTTTCAGCGTCAAAGATGTCATTTCAAATTTCCCAGCGTCAAAACTCGCGCTATTGTCAACTTCGGAAGACGGTTGCAGATTCGCACCTGGTTCATTTGTTATTTAGAAAGAACAAAGACATTTCAAACTGAGCTATCTTTCGCTAGCAAGTAATCAAATTGCAGCTTATATTCGTCCGGTAAATCAAATGACCTTGTTAATTAATGCTTTATTTTATCTTACAGTCCTTGTGACAAAAATGTTAAGGAGGCAAACCGATCTAAGCAGCCGCAACTTTTTGGGCACGAACAAAATATGATAACCTTAAAGTATTCCGAATTAGCATCTATATTTAAAACCGGGAAAACCCTAGGCAAGAGCGAGTGACTAAACATTTCGCTGCAAATTATTCCCCGAATTGCAGTTTTATGAATTTCATTACATTTCTAGGGCGAGTTGTTTGTACGTTCTTGTATGTATAGCAGAGACATATTGTGCGTATTTTTTTTTCCATTTCATACACGAAACATGATCACACACTCTGCACACGACACGACGTTAATGTATCGCCAAGTATCGATACAATGAGTTAGTATCGCGATATACTATCGCCAGCAAAAATATCACGATGCACCGATGCATCGATGATATCGCCCCAGCTCTACTATTGAAATGGTGTTTTTTGCTTGTATTGAAAATGACTTGACAAATTTTAGTGTTTCAGAAAAGAAATCATTGATTCAAAAACCAAAAAAAATACGCTCTGGACCAAACACTGCATTCAGTGGGAGGAGAGGTATGGAGTGAACACTTTGATAAACAATTCCTGGTCACAGTTTACCATTGGGTTCATGTAACACTCTTACTGATGATTAGGTGTTCCATACCTTTTGTGTCAACAGTTCGATTTCTCATTTTATTTTTGTCTTTGAAAACATTGGATTGTGTGGGGTTTTTTGTTGTTATTTGCATCATTATCTCCGTTATGTTAAGTTTTGGGTGTCAGAAAAAAAACATTTCAGGGTCATTTTTTTAAAATGCCTTTTTTATGCTAGTTTGCTGTACATTTTTGGATCTTTTTCTGTGACTCCACCTACTCTGAAACTTAACTTAATCTGACAGACTGGGATAGTTTTTGCATTAATTAGTTGATTCTTTTTGGCTCCACTGCCTGAAAGCCAGCAGAGCTTATGTCATGGCATGGTTTCCCTTGTCTGTATGTATGTCCATCTGTCTGTCCATCCAATAGTCTTTTTCTTGTTTACAGGATAAAACCTTCTTTGTGCATGTCTCATGGACATCTGACCACAGTCTCTTTATCTCATTAATAGATTCAACCCTATTGGTTTTGAGAAAAATCCAACAAACAGTATGGGAATAATAGCCATTTCAAGTTTAAAATTTTTATTTCTTGTTTACACTAGGATTCTGCATTTGTAGTCAGATTTTTGTGAAACTTGCACAGTTCGTTGATGTCATCAAAAGCTTCAATCCTATTGATTTTGAAAATATTCCAACAAACAGTATGGAAACGTAGGCAATTTAAGTTATCAGGTTTTATGAAACTTGCAGAGTTTGTTTATCTCATCAATAGCTTCAACCCTATTGATTCTGAAAAACAACCCTAATACAGTATGTGAAAAGTAGCCATTTCAGACAGGGGGTGCCTTATCATATACTCTCAATATGAATAGTCTTGGCCTATAAAAACAGTTATCTCAGTATATATTTTAAGAAGCATCTAGAATACACAGGCTGCACACATTTAAAAGGCGGCTACAAATCCAAGTTCTTTATTCTGAACCTAGTTATTTACCATAACTTCAAATGTGTGTCTGTCAGAAAAGGGCCAGTAGGTTGCGATAAGTCTGCTGCTTTTCTTTTTGTGCAGTAGAAGCAGATATTCTAGAAAAATTCAGTGTCTGACAACAGACATTGTATCATTATCCCTCGATATAAAAATCATGGGTACGAAATCTTCTCTCTCTGCACATAGAAACCTTATATTGCCCTTAACTTTCATTGCAATGTCATGGTGTGCATTATAAACTGTTTTCTTTCTATTGAAATGGTGTTTTTCGCTTGCATTGAAAATGACGAATTTTAGCGTTTCAGAAAAGAAATCCTTGATTCAAAAACCAAAAAAAAAAAATACACTCTGGACCAAACACTGCATTCACTGGCAGGAGAGGTATGGAGTGAATACTTTGATAAACAATTCCTGGTCACAGTTTAACATTGGGTTCAAGTAACACCCTTACCGATAGTAAGGTGTTCTATACCTTTTGTGTCAACAGTTCAATTTCTCATTTTATTTTTGTGTTTGAAAACATTGGATTGTGTGGGGTTTTTGTTGTTATTTGCATCATTATCTAAGTCATGTTAAGATTGGATGTCAGAAAAAAATCATTTCAAGGTCATATTTTTAAATGCCTTTTTTATGCTAGTTTGCTGTACATTTTTGGATCTTTTTCTGTGACTCCACCTACTCTGAACCTTAACTTAATCTGACAGACTGGGATAGTTTTTGCATTAGTTGATTCTTTTTAGTTCTACTGCCTGAAAGCCAGCAGAGCTTATGTCATGGCATGGTTTCCCTTGTCTGTATGTATGTCCATCTGTCTGTCCATCCAATAGTCTTTTTCTTGTTTACAGGATAAAACCTTCTTTGTGGTCATATGTCCATGAGACGTGCACAGTTTCTTTATCTCATTAATAGATTCAACCCTATTGGTTTTTAGAAAAATCCAACAAACAGTATGGGAATAGTAGCCATTTCAAGTTGAAAATTTTTATTTCTTGTTTACACCATGAAGTCTGCATTTGTACTCAGATTTTTGTGAAACTTGCACAGTTTGTTCATCTCATCAAAACCTTCAACGTACAAAATCAGTTAAGTTGCGCCAATGACTTAATTTCCAGTCACAGTCAAATGAAAAGATATTTTAGGCCCTTCAGTCTACTTTTGTATGTTACACATAGTCCAAATGATATTGCCAAAAATATAAATGTACAAATCCAAGATCTGAACACTTTGAATTTGAAAATTTGAAGCTGATTGTAGACATATACTAACAAAAAGCCATGTCACAAACAAAAGGTTATAATAATGGAAAATATCGCACAAACATAAACCACATAGCATGAATAAGGTACAGTTCATTTTAGTCGTAAATGCCAAACAATGAGGCACAAAGTCGAAATAAAGCTTGTAATTTGTTAGTTCTTTTGATATTTTTGTCTGTTTACTGTCCCTTAAATCATAGTGAATTACGTTATACTAAGTAACACCACTGCATTGAAATGAAATACGAAAGGTAGAGAACAAATTTATTTTTTCTCTTTCTATGAGCATCATATTTAACAGCTAAAATAATGTTTCGGGTTTACCTTAGAAAAAAACTAAACCACACTTTATTCAAATTAGAATTTTTAATTTTTCACATTTTTAGTGAATTACGTTACACATGTTTTCTAAGATACTAAACGTGGGAAAGGAAATTAAACACCATTATGGGTAGTCCATGTCCGCCTTTCTGATATATCAAGATATCATTTATCTTTGTTAAGTAATAAGGATTCAAATTGCATTTTAGACGCTGGGGTGAATTACGTTACAGTGAATTACGATACACTGAATGTAGGATTACCTGAACGAAACACCAAACTGTTCAAATACACAAGTTAATTTCGGTGTAAACACTGACCTCATAGGTACGTCATATGTAAACGTCATTTACTGGTGCTGTTTATCTTTTTTGACCTTGGTGGATGTGAATACTTTATTGCACAGTAAGGATTATTGGTTTATATAATTTAATTAGTGTGTATCCCTGCTCATAACATGTGTGATGTTCGATTTTTAAGATTGACATTTGTATTCTTCTATCTTGTCTGAATTAAAGAAATTAAAAGAGATATATTTGAATGTGATGTATGAATTATATGATAACGTAATTCACAAAAACTGTAACGTAATTCACTTTCTTTCACTGTAACCCTAGTGACCAAGAATACTTTGTATCGTCCATGGTTGACGCAAAAAAAATTCTTCAGGTGGCCCGGTAAGCCAGACACAGTCTGGATAACATCCAACGCTATTATTAATGGCTGCAAACGAACCAATTCGCATTGGAAAAACATATTCAAATTCCGACAGGAATAAATTAACACAATTGAACAATTGTTTGGCCTATAAAAAGTAAACAATACTGGACGAGAGACAGTTTGTGTTACACTGAGTTTCTTTAATTCTTTACCACACAATCCCGACTTTTAACGACCCTGACATAGAGGCTTTTTGAACACAGTCGGGGGAAAAGGAGAAAATGCTGGTAACCAGCATTTTCTCCTTTTCCCACGCTGTTTTCTACTCTTCCCATACCCAAATTCATTTTATAAGTCAGATTCATTTTGTCGTCTGCAAAGTCTTTCAAATTGGACTGGTCTTAAATTTTGTTGTTTGGTAAAGAGTTAACCCTTTCCCAAACAAGCCCTGGTTTTTACGTGTCTGCAGTACAAGTATTTTGAAAACATTGTTGGAAAAGGAGAAATTGCTCGTAACGAGCAATTTCTCTTTCTCCCGTAGTGTTTTCTACCCTTTTATAGACCATTCTGCCATTTTTATCAAATTTGAAATTATCAGCTGCAAACACTTTCAATTTGGAGGAGTCTGAAATTTGTTCTTTTGGAAAGGGTTAAAAGTAATTTGATTTATTTTCCGAATAAATAAGTCACTGAAGTACAAGTGAATTACGTTATAGCTTTGACTTGAATACATTACAAAATTTTCATCATATAGTGAACAGTCTGTACTCATATTTGGTTATAATTTATGACTGGAACATTCTATAGCCTATTAGGAAATAGTAGACTTTTGCATTTTATTCGCTTTTTATGCCCTGCACATAGTACATTTAGTAGTGTTTGTAAAGTTGTATCTAAAACTGACGTAAATTGCTGCTGTTGAATCTCAAGTGTTATTATTCATTTCTTACAGTTTTAAAGGTCCATGAATTTTCAGTTCGCTCTAGTATTCTTACAGGATTTTAGTTTTTTTAGTTTAATAAAAGGAGGTACATTTCTTAAATATTAGTTCATTTTAATTTTCTTCTATATGTGAATTACGTTGCAAGTTACCACTCCATAGTACAAGCCGACCGCAGTAAAATAGTTGCTTTCATCAATACCAAGTAAGCATTCATATAATGCAGGATAACATAGCTTCCTAATAAGTTATAAATGATCGTCAATTTCTTTCACACAGATCCACGACAATTACTGTATTTCTTAGAATTGGATGCGATTAAGATTTGCAACCAAAAATTTCATCACATGTTCAAATCAAAGAGATACTGCTTTCTCATTATGCAATATATGACCAAAATTTGATGCTTGTTCATTTTAAAGATACATATGCAGTGTTCAGATTTACACATGAAAGCAATATATCGTATCATGTTCATCGTAGATATTCATTTTATCAAGTCGCGGTTTTGTAACGTAATTCACGGCTGTTTTTGACCCACTTCCATAGGGTCTGATTTTTGTGCTTAAAAAATCCAATGCAAACACTTTAAGTATCGAATCTGTATATCAAAAGGTTGAAAGCATACAAAAAACGAGGTTGAATTAAATTTTGTGTTCCAAATATTATGACCGAAATTACAGTGTAAATGGCGCTACTTAACTGATTTTGGACGTCAATCCTACTGATTTTGAAAAAAATCCAACTAACAGTATGGCAAAGAAGGCAATTTAAGTTGAACATTTTCATTTCTTCTTTGTGCAATAAAGTCTGCATTTGTTATCCGGTTTTTGTGAAACTTGCAGAGTTTATCTTAGGAATACCTACAACCCTATTGATTCTGAAAAACAACCCACATACAGTATGTGAAAAGTAGCCATTTCTTACACGGGGTGCCTTATCATATACTCTCAATATGAATAGTCTTGGCCTACAATAACAGCTATCTCAGTATGTATTTGAAGCATCTAGAATACACAGGCTGCACACATTTAAAAGGCGGCTACAAATCCAAGTTCTTTATTCTGAACGTAGTTATTTACCATGAAACATAGCTTCAAATGTGTGACTGTCAGAAAAGGGCCAGTAGGTTGCAATAAGTCTTCTGCTTTTCTTTTGGTGCAGTAGAAGCAGATATTCTAGAAAAATTCAGAGTCTGAAACAGACTCTGTATCATTATCCCTCGATATAAGAATCATGGGTACGAAATCTTCTCTCTCTGCACATACAAACCTTATATTGCCCTTAATTTTCATTGCAACGGCATGGTGTGCATTATAAACTGTTCTCTTTCTATTGAAATGGTGTTTTTCGCTTGTATTAAAAATGACTTGACGAATTTTAGTGTTTCAGAAAAGAAATCATTGATTCAAAAACCCAAAAAATACGCTCTGGACCAAACACTGCATTCTGTGACAGGAGAGGTATGGAATGAACACTTTGATAAATAATTCCTGGTCACAGTTTACCATTGGGTTCATGTAACACCCTTACCGATGGTAAGGTGTTCCATACCTTTTGTGTCAACAGTTCGATTTCTCATTTTATTTTTGTGTTTGAAAACATTGGATTGTGTAGGGTTTTTGTTGTTATTTGCATCATTATCTCTGTTATGTTAAGTTTTGGGCGTCAGAAAAAAATCATTTCAGGATCATTTTTTTAAATGCCTTTTTTATGCTAGTTTGCTGTACATTTTTGGATCTTTTTCTGTGACTCCACCTACTCTGAACCTTAACTTTATCTGACAGACTGGGATAATTTTTGCATTAATTGATTCTTTTTAGCTCTACTGCCTGAAAGCCAGCAGAGCTTATGTCATGGCATGGTTTCCCTTGTCTGTATGTATGTCCATCCGTCTGTCCAACCAATAGTCTTTTTCTTGTTTACAGGATAAAACCTACTTTGTGGTCAGATGTCCATGAGACGTCCACAGTTTCTTTATCTCATTAATAGATTCAACCCTATTGGTTTTGAGAAAAATCCAACAAACAGTATGGGAATAGTAGCCATTTCAAGTTGAAATTTTGATTTCTTTTTACACCATGAAGTCTGCATTTTTTATCAGTTTTTTGTAAAATTTTTGTCAAATTCAAAGCATGGCAACAAATTTGTAAAGCTGTGTGACAATTTTAGAAAGTAGTCAGTAGGTAACACACCTTCCTCGATAACAATTTTCTTTGTTTTTTTGGTGCAGTATAGGCTGATGTTCTAAGGAAATTTGGTTTCAGACATTTGGCGCCTTATCACATACTCTCAATATGAGCAGTCTTGGCCAACAAAAACAGCTATCTGAGTATGTATTTCAATTACACAGGCTGCACATGTTTAAAGTGTGGCGATAAATCCAAGTTTGTTATTCTGTACCAGGGTTCGAATTTCATTTTTTTATCCACTTGCAAATTTTAGCAAGTAGCTTTTATTTCCACTTGCAAAATTAAAACTGGACTCACATTTTTTTTTTGAAGCTCAGCTTGCCTACCAATTGTAAAGAACGAATGGCCGGTAAAAACTATTCAATTCTATTCTATTACGTAATCTGTCAACCCGAGACAACAACCAAACAAAAGGAACGTTAATTGACATTAAAACCTCATTTAACAATCAATTCAATTTCAGTTGAATTTCTGTTCTATTGCAAGGTTAAATTTCTAGAAAACTTACACTGGTGGACGATTTTGTAAATGAAAAACGGACGTGTCACATCCGAATATCTGCGTGTCCGGTAACTGGTTTAGCGAGTCCACCAAGTCCGACTTGCTTCTCGTTGCTATTTGTGCACAATAATTTATCTTTTCATGGAAGATTGACAAATGTTTTTGTTTCAAATCAGAGATTGAATTCGCCTACCGGTTTTTCCGTATAAAAAACACAAAACCTCAGTATCCGCTGTGAGTGCAGACGAACGCAATTGCCTCACGAAACTCGGGTAACGAACGACAACTCGGAGGCTTCAATGGCGACATTTAAAATTATCGACATCTGTCGAAGGGTGTTGTCAGTGCGATATGACCGATGTTTATCCAGAACAAAAAGAATTACCCTTTTTTTTTGTATTCACATATGAAATTTAGTACATTTGGTAACTATTCTTCAATAATTTGCACTCGCATTTTTTTGCAAGTGCTTGAAATTTCAACTTGCATTTTCCAATTCTGGCTTGCATTTTGCGAGTAAATATATGGGAATTTCGAACCCTGTGTACTTAGTTATTTTTCGCCTGAAAAAATCGGGAAGTTGCCTCACGTTTATTGACAAAGTGTCCGGTGTTTAATCTACCAAATCAGCGTGTGCAGTACCTGATTTACAGTTAGTGTCCAGTCAGCGAGTTTAATTAGTTTACAACATACCGAGAGTTTGATTGACAAAGTCATTGTTAATTAATTTTACGACACCATGGGATAATCCCCTATTATTGACAAATATCAGTGCCTCCTACCGGTGTTTGTAGGACCTCTATTTTTGAAACACGGTTTGCTAAATTTAGTAACTATATGAAAGTGAAAGTCCTACCCCGGACATCGGTCTTTCTTCATCAACTTTTATTTCCAAAGTTTTAAATGGATTGAAATATTCCAGTTTTGAAAACGATGGTACCTACGTGCTTATCACCATTTACCCCATCCTTTAGAATTTGTTATTACTTGCAGTTTTCCAAACGAACAGATATGATGACGTACTTAGATCAATATTTTCAAATCATGTGACTATAATTTGGCGCCAATATAGTATCACATTACAAGGCTTTCGGCAAATTTTAGTGAAGTCACATGATTCAACTTCAAAATGGTTGGTCGTCACTGCAACAGCATTTGGATGAAATCGAATACATTCTATGATGCTTACTAAAAGATAAAATTGAAAAAAAATATAGTGTTTGATTCTAGATCGATCTAAGTATTCCGTTGATTTTGTAGTATTTCCTTGATTGGACTGCAACTGCCGCCAACCTCCGACCTACAAGGCTTTGAAAGTAAATTAGGTGTTAGTTGTTGAACGATGGTTTTATTTACGATTTATCCGACATTAATCGAAGACAAACGGTAATCAGACAGCTATATTTTTGATGTCTCTCGCACTCTGAAACTGAGTTAAACTTACCAATAGAAAGTTGAAAACATCATGGCAATATGGGAAAATGCTGGAAGTAAGCTTTTCTACATTTGACAGACGATATTTAATCATTTTTTTTATATATCTTTAAACATTAGTTACAGCCTTTGAGCGGTTATCTACCGATGTTTGCCTGCTTCAAATGCTATCAATTTGATAGATATATATGTTACATTTATATTACAATGTATAATAAATTTGGTAATGAGAATAATTTTTAGCAAAAAACTATATTCAGGACTTTGGAAACAAATAATCTAGTATTTGGAAGATTTTGAAAAGAAAAATGTGCCAGGATAAACTATTTAATACTCAATTATTAAATAGTTGATAATTAATCAACGATTTTGTGAATGAATTACGGACGTATCAAATCCAAATATCTGTGTTTCCGCTAACTGGTTTAGCGAGTCAATCACGTCTGACTTGGTTCTCATTGCTATTTGCGCATCTTATCTTTTCTTGAAAGATTGACAAATATTTTTGTTTTGTAATCAGAGATTGAATTCTTGTGCCGTTTTTCCGTATAAAAACGCAAAACCTCAGTGTTGGCTGTGAGTGCAGACAAACAAACTTGCCTCAAGAAACTCGGATAACGAATGACAACTCAGAGGCTTTAATAGCGACATTGAAATATCAGCAGCCATTGAAGGGTATTTTCAGGGTGACATGACTGATTTTTATCTAAAACGAAGAGAATTAGCACATTTCTATTGCGACATGAAATTTAGTACATTTTGGTAACTGTTCTTCACTTATTTGCACTCACATTTTTTAGCAAGTGCTTGAAATTTCAACTCGCATTTTCCAATTCTGATTTGCATTTTATGAGTAAATATGTGGGAATTTCGAATCCTGTTGCGTTTAGCCGCATGAGAGATATGGAGTGGGGACTTTGATAAAGAATTCCTGGTCATAGTTTACCACTGGGTTCATGTAACACCCTTGCAGATGGTGAGGCGTTCCATACCTCTTGTGTCAAAGGTAATATTGGCATATAGGTGAACACAGGTCTGGGAATAAGTGAACTGATAATGTAAAATCTTCAGCAGAAATCAGCTACAAAAAGTCATTACATTTACTTGTATAATTTACATGTTGCCAAGACCCACACAGTCAAGAGCCTTTGCATAAATTATACTTTTTCCTGAAGAGGAAAGTCCAAGTCAATATTACAAACTTGCTATTGGTCAATGGTTAACCTTTGGTCACTTGAAATATTATAACATTCAAAGGTTGTCATAATCAAACCCTGTCCAGTATTAATAACACGGAATAGGCAAGCAATATTGTCTGCATTATGCAGGGTTATGTGCTACTACGTGTCTGCCTGAAATGAAGATTATAGCTCAAGTTGGTCAGGATTAGTCATTGTTTCGAAAGGTAGTAAAAATCAAACCCTGTCCAGTGTTTATACCAAGGAATAGGCTAGTAATATTGTCTGTGTTAAAGGGTCAACAGTAAAGGAAAGGATATAGGTCCTTAAAGGTGGCCCTTCATATTTTGGAATGAAAATTTTACAATTTTTTTTAAAAATCATCCTTATAGTCCCAAAGCATGGGAGTGGTCAAAAACCATTCGACAACATTAGAAATTAGAGATTTGCTATGGTCCAGGTAGACACCTATGGGAAACATGGTCTATTTTCACATGAGCACTTTGCTAATTTACATACCGAAAAAACACGGACGAAGCTTCAAATATAGTGTCTGACATATAGTGAAGACATTATGCAAACTAATTACATGTTTGTTATAATATGGAATTTAAGTGTCATTATTCATGTGCCAGTCACTGACATTCCCACGATGCTTATTTGATTTTTTGTGCGAAATCTAGAAATACCTTAAGAGGCCTAAGAGCCTTTTAAGGGAACACCATCATTTTTGTGTGTGTGTATAAGTTTATGATTCTTAATCATTGATGATTTGTACTGTTTTTTCCTATAAATTTTTGTGATATATACATTTCTTTATTTGGTGAGATGTGAAAAATCTAAATACCCACCTTCAAGCTCTTCATTTACACTTTTAAGAATGTAGGATTATGTGGTATACGCATCTGCCCCTAGTGCAGCCAATACCCCCCCCCCCCCCCCCCCCCCAAAAGCCAGTCAGGATTGGTAAGTGACCTGTGATGCAGAATAACAGGCTAAAATGTTCAAATGAGCTAATTTTTTGGGGGTCATCCAAAAATTTTAGGGTCACTTTTTCAAATGTTTTATTTATGCTTCTTTTAACCCTTTCCCAAACAACAAATTTTGGACCTTTCTAAACCGAAAGAGTAATTGCAGATACCAATTTTTGATTTGGAAAAAATTGCAGAAAGTTCTCAAAAAGGGTAGAAAACACTGTGGAAAAAGGAGAAATTGCTTTTTGCACATCAGGATTAGGATCAGGCTGCAGTTATTATGCAGTCTGATCTGGTTACCAGCATTTTCTCCTTTTCCCACAGTGTTTACCAAAGCCTTCTTCCCTAGGGTCGTTAAAAGTCGGGATTGTGTGGTAAAGTCATAAAAAGAGTTAAATTTTGAGTTAGTTTGAATAAGAATACATGTAGACAGAATTTCACTGTGCATGTAAATATAAGTATCATCATTATTACATTTTATTTCTTGCTTTCTGGTAGGATATCGAGAAATAGCAGCAAAAATATTTTTTGATCTTACAATAGCTAGTACCACCAGCGAAAATACAGATTTTCACGTTTTTGTTGCCTAGGTAAATTGCGCGTGCCTTACAACCAGATGGGAAATATGATGTCATATACCTTACATTTCTTGTGCTTGACGTAACGTTGCTATGCGGGAGGGGTACGCCATGGACGGTAAAGAACTGAACTGAATTTTGATAAAGCTCCTCCCAGAAAGGGTTAAAAGCATGAAATAAATAGAATATTCGTTTTTTTCCGTGAAAGATCAAAATTTATTTCATCTTGTGAACACCATCAGTAATATTTTCACTTGTGGCTGTGCCACTCATGAAAATATTACCAATGGTGTCCACTTGATGAAATAAATTTCGATCTTTCACTGAAAAAAAACAAATACCTCATAAGTACTTTTTTCTGCGGGGTCCAAATTCTGCGGATTTTCAAATAAACAGGGGGTTTAAAATTCTGCGTACCTTTTTTCTGCGCTAGCGAGTCTGATAAAAAAATGGATTTTATTATTGCACTTTATTTTGATGACGTACCGGTAACAGCTTCCATTTTGGACAGGTATACTCTACAATTAATTTCCATTCTGACACAGGTACCAAGTTCAAACCTGAATGGTCCCAATTTATAACCATGCTTGCGTGTATTTCATGCTTAGACAACACTTGCTTTATTCTATCGAGAAATTCAGTAGGTAACGGTAAAAAGACGATAATAATATGCCGAGTTTGATAATTACACATGTAATTTACACATGCCCCCCCCCCCCCCCCCCCAAAAGAAAAAAAAAAAACGAGTAAAAGAACAACAATGACGACAACAGTAGAAAAATTCTTTTTATTTGGACTAAATTTTCGCGTCTTTTAAATCTGCGCTCCTGCATGTCCCCGCAGATAAAGCAGAAATAAAGTCACCGCAGAGTGCTTATACGGTATCCTCTATTTCGTTCTTTTTTTTTCCTTTATACATCGTCATTGCTACAGATAGATGGGTTAAATAAACTATTTATGATAATGAAATGAAAAACTTCATATATGTATATCTTCATATTTTTTAAAAGAGTCATACTTACATTGCCCACCACAAGGAAAAGGAGGCTTTTGTATTAAGAGACCGTTTTATTAAGAGACCACTTTTGCATCAGCCCCAGAGTGGTCTCTAATACAAGATTGACTGTATTCCTGTTTCATTATTTTTTTGTATACTTGTAGAAGGGCTAGTAAAAATGTGTTCAAGTCCTTTCTGTTTTTTTTTTCTCTCATGGTTCATCTGCTGTAATATTCATCTAGAATAAACAGAATGTCACAATCGAAGTGTGGCCACAAATTGACCTTCCTGTGGCACATGACCTTCCTACAGCCATTCCGTTCCTAGGAATTGTCAAGCAACATTGTCTGCGTTATGTAGGATTATGTGCTACTATGCATCTGCCTGTAATACAAACCATAGCTCAAGTCAGGATTGGTCATTATTTAACTTGAAAAATGATAGCATTCAAAAGGTAGTCATAATTGAACCCTGTCCAATGTTTTTATCGAGTAAAAGGCTAACAATATTGTCTTTGTTAAAGGGGTAAAACTAAAGGAAGGGAATAGGTCCTTATGCTCTTCTTTTGCATATTTAGGAATGTAGGAATATTTGGTATATGCATCTGCCTGTAATACAGCTCATACATCAATCCAGTTAGGACCGGTTAGTGACTTGATGCAGAAAAACACGCTAAAAATTCAAATGAGTTGGATTCTAAGGTCAAGCATTAAATTTCTCTTGTTTTATTTTCATGTTTGAAAACATTGGATTGAGCGGTGCTTTTGTTATTTGCATCATTATCTGTGTTTTGTTAATTTTTGGGAGTTCACGGATCAACATTAACATTTTTTCAACAAGTGGACCAGTAATTTTAAATTTTTACTACACCACTTCAGATTTCTATTAGACCAATTTTGCAAAATAAAGAAAAGTATGAAATACTTAATAGATCTAAATCTATGTTATTTTTCTTGCTAATATACCAATATTGTAAAATAGGACAATGTCATGTTAAGTAATGATCAATTAATGTTTCTGTGTTAATTATTTCAGTTACAATTTCTGTCAAAGAGGACAAAAAAATAGAAAAAAAACAACCTATTTGGACAGCAGTATCACACACACATTTTAGTCTAACTTGGGCTCAAATAACAGAATTTGAGTTTAAAAGGACAAAACCAAAGTGATATAATATGTTATCATATCCTTCAACAGATCTTCAGTTTTTTATTAAACTGTCAGAGAAAACATGACATTTTCTTCCTGATCAAACAGAAAGCAACAGTGTGAATTCAGCGTTCTACTCCAGGTCTAATTATTTTTGTGATCTAGATTTAATCTGATCTAGATCTATTTTTTGTTTTTGTCAATTTGTTTAGAGCTCACCTGAGCACAACATGCTCAAGGGGAGCATTTAGGATCACCCGGTGTCTATCGTCTGTCATGAACAATTCTTTAAACATAAACTCCTCCCACAACACTGGGCCAATTTGGACCAAACTTGGCTGGAATGTTCCTTGGGAGGTCCCCTTTAAAATTTGTTCCGTCAAGAAACATGACTCTGGTGAATGGGGGCTACTTGCACTATACGGACATGAAGAAATTCTTGAAATTTCTTCTTCTCTGAAACGGCTGATCAGATTTTGAAATAATTTCACAGGGATGTTCTTTGGGTGACCCTTTTCAAAAATGGTTCATGAAATTTTGATCCATCAAGAAACATAGCTCTGGTGAAAGGGGGCTAATTGCACTATACAGACATGAAGAAATTCTTGAAAATCCTTCTTCTCTGAAACGACAGGTCAGATTTTAAAATAATTTCACAGCGGTGTTCCTTGAATGACCCTTTTCAAAAATTGTTTGAGAAATTTTTATCCATCAAAAAACATGGCTCTGGTGAATGGGGGCTACTTGCACTATATATGGAAATTAAGAAATTCTTTAAAAAATTCTTCTTTTCTGAAACTAATGGTCAGATTTTGAAATGACTTTTACAGGTGACCTTTGAAAATTGCTTGGCAAAATAATAATATTGTTTCCAATGTTTCAATTTCTCAAAAAAAAAAAGCTTTGGTCCTCTCAAGAATTCATGGGAGCAATCCAGGGCCATCTTGGCCCTCTTGTTTGCTTTACATTAGGACTCTGCTTCTCCCTAATCAGATGTTATTTTTTTGGCATTTGTCGAAGACAATGCCACTATGAGATCAATGATAAATGTTCAGTATTGAATTCAGAGAACCACGTATGGTGCAAAACCAAAGGAAATAAACCCAATTAAACTCAATTTTTCTAGACAAATGTTTTTTTTCAAAAGCACTCCGATATATAATTGGAAATGGCATATTAAAATAAACTGCGAAAGGCTATCAATCGTTGAAATACTTCTTTTCGATTGAAAATAGCTTCATCTCTTCATAGCCTTCTCTGGCGCAATGATATGCATAAAGTTGGTCTTCTATTCACTTTGTTTTTTGGGTTGTTCGTTCCAAAACCAGTTTATCTCTGGGCTTATTCATCCCTTTGATTGCACGCTACTCATTTGATTGTGTGTGAATATTTTCAGGTAGAAAACTTAATTGTAATGTTGGGAATTAGAGCCTGATGGCCACAGACAGCTCAAAATCATAGTATCCAGGTGTAAAATTAATTGGATTCAATGTATTTACATGGCTTCTCTATCTACTCATCATCCATCCTTCCGTCAAGGCATGTTACTTTTGACTCCTCTTGAAAGATCAAAGGGAGCCAACCAATACACAAATGTTGCAAACTTAGGCACCAGTAATCTCCCTTTAACCAAAGAGACATATTAATTCATTACCACACAACAAAACTTTAGACTGGTTCAAATTGAAAGCATTTGAAGACGACAATATAAATGTGACTGAACAATTGAAATTTGTTCTGCGAAGGGTAGAAAACACTGTGGGAAAAGGAGAAAATGCTGGTTTTTCTCCTTTTCCTACAGTGTTTTCAAAAGGCTTCTTTCTCAGGGGCGTCAAAAGTAGGGATTGTGTGGTAATGGGTTAATTTGCTTAGGAGCTTGATTTGCAAATTAAAATTTAACAATATTTCACTTTTTTTTTATTTTTATTTTTGCCTCACCCGAGCACTAAGTGGTAAGGAGGAATTGTGATCAATCATTGTCTGGCATACATCTGAACATCTGTCCAGAATTCCTTTAAACATCTTCTCCTCCTAACCCCCTTGGAAAATCTTGATGAAACTTGGTAGCGATGTTCCTTTGGTGAAGTTCTACCAAACAAGTTCAAAAGATTGAATTCTACCCTTAACTCTGGTTGCCTTAGCAACAGGAAGGTAAAAATAGCAAAATCTTTGAAAATCTTTTCTGAAACTAGAAGGCACATAACTTTGATATTTGATATGTACCATCTCCTAATGGACCTCTACCAAGTTTATTCATATGATCCCCATGGGATCAAAGCTGGCCACACCCTGTGAGAAATTCTTTTTCAGACACTGGGTGCCTTATCATATAATTATACTCTAAATTATGAATAATCTTGGCCTACAAAATGCTATCTTGGAATATATTTCAAAAAGCATCTAGAAAACACAGGCTGTAGACACCATTTCAAGTGTGCCTACAAATCCAAGTTTGTTATTCTGTACCTTGTTATTTATCAGTCAACAGAGCTTCAAAGGTGTGACTGTCAGAAATGAGCCAGTAGATAGTAATAAGTCCTCTGCATTTCTTTTTGTGCAGTACCTGCAGATATTCTACAAAAATTCTGTGTCTGACAATGGAAACGTTATCACTATTTCTCACTAAATAATCACTGGAAAGAAATCTTCTCTCTCTGTATAATTATACAAACCTAATTTTTTCCCCTTGTTTTTTTTTCCCCTTGGTACAACATGAATGACAAATTTTAGTGTGTAACCCTTTCAGGGTTTTCATTTAAAGCCGATTGCCGATCAAAAACATCGGTTGAAATCGGCCTTTTATCGGTTGTTTTTGCTGGATCTTTGAAAAATCGATCGCGCTGTTCATACCGAAAATATTTCACGCATTGGTAACTTTACTGCGACACCGGTTCAATTTTACTGCGAAACCAGAAACAGTTGGTTTATTAATGTATGCGGCCATTCATTGGATACTTGCATCCAATTATCCAATCGTAGGCCTCGATACGTTTCTCTGATCTCCATTTGGTATTCATGGATGCCAAAGGAAAGAAAAAGAAGTCTGCAAATCGCTGTTTATTTGATTTTGGTTTTAAAAAGGCCAAGTTAGACGATGACGCCGGTTAGTAAAGTTGTCATACAATTAACAATAAAGTTTAAAGTGCGTGACTCAGTTTTTTACAGACCATTTTGCAATTTTAATCCCCCGGGAAGCGAGTTGTCGTCGAACTATTGTACATCGTCAATACATACTTTGTTTCATATTATTTTTGTCTTTGGATATTTACCACAGAAGCGAACGCATTGATCTGAGATACATGTATATGAAAGATTATTTAATTTGTTAAATGTTTTAAGGTGAATTGGGTTAGATTTGCGGAAGATTTAGAAAGTAAATTTAAATAATAAAAATGAAATGTCCTGTCTCCTTTGCTCTTTGTAAAAAATCAAATAGGTATGTGTATGTCTTACTCTTCATTGGCAGTGTAGTAAGACATGTTAACATTTGTTTTCATATTTTGTACGTGTATTTTGTACGTGTATTTTTCTCAAAACAGTATTTGGACCTCACTTACATAGTGTATATAAGTGAGATCCAAATACTGTTTCAAGAGCAAATTCATGACATAATGAGAGAGAAAAAAACAGATTTACCATCAAGGAGAGCTCACAAAATAGGTTTAAAAAAGCTTAGAATCGTTTTCGGCCTGGGGGCTTCGCCCCCCTGGTCCCCCTACCAGGGCGTTGCCCTGGACCCACAGCCTGTTGTTTTTGTCAATCAATCTGTTGTTTCATTTCAAAATGAAAACCCTGCCTTTCCCAAACGACAAACTTTTGGACTAGACCAAATTGAAAGCATTTGCAGACGACAATTCAACTCTTGTTGAAAAGATGATTTCTGTCAATGATAGGGTAGAAAACATTGTGGGAAAAGGAGAAAATGCTGGTTACCAGCATTTTCTCCTTTTCCCACAATGTTTTCAAAAGTCTACCATTCCAGAACCGTAAAAACCAGGGATTGTTTGGGAAAGGGTTAAGAAATGAAATCACTGAGTCAAAAACGCAAGAAATACACTCTGGGGCAATACTGTGTTCAGCGAGAGATGTGAGAGGTATGGAGTGAGCACTTTGATAAACAATTCCTGGTCATAGTTTACCATTGGGTTCATGTAATACCCTCACCGATGGTAAGGTGTTCAGTACCTCTTGTATCTACAGTCTGATTGGCATGTACGTGAATGCAGGACTGGTACTGATAATGTAAGGCGAGAAAATGTTCAGCAGAAATCATCCATACTAAGTCTTTACATTCATTTGTATAATTTTAATGTTGCCCAGACCCTCACAGTCAAGAGCCTTGGCGTAAAGTACACTTTTTTCTGAAGAGGAAAGTCGAAGTCGATACTACAAACTTGCTATGGGTCAGTATTTAACCTTTGGTCACTTGAAAAATGATAACATTCGAAAGGTTGTCATAATCAACCCTATCCAGTGTATAAATGACAATTTATTCTATCATATCTGAACAAATGTAGGGAAAATACAAGTCTCTGTGTAAATCATATGCTATTGAAATTCTTATAAAGAATGGTGTTCCTTATCGACATGAAGTCCTGGTGATCCCAGTTCTCTGATCTGGAAAAATGACTGAAACATTAATCCTTTACCAAACGACAAAATTTTAGACTGGTCAAGTTGAAAGCACTTGCAGAGGACAAAATGAATGTACCGTAATTCCCCCAAGTATTCGGACGGGAAAAAATAATTAAGTTTTTTGGTGTCTGGAAATCTATTAAATTATTTGTGTGACTGTCCGAAAATTTCGGGAAATCTCTTTCCAACAACAACAACATATCCTTTAATAGACATTGTATGTACAACATACAGTAAGGCATATATTTCCCGAAAAGAACCCGACATGAGATCGATTTTTATGGATTAATGAAACTTACATGTGAAAAGAGTTCACACAATTACGTTTTCGAAAGCAAATAGCTACTTTGCTAAACAATCCTAAATCATGGTCGTGATAAGGGTTACTCTTGACCTGACTAAACCTGGTTACGTCACCCATACACGTGCTTGTCTCCATGCCAACATGTCTAAACTGTGTACAGGTCGTTACAACTAGCAGTCCCGTTATGCATTAAAAGTGTATCTTATAGTGTTTATCGCTAAGATTTACAACTTTAATGTGTCACGGGTATTGGACTAAATATATACATCCTGTGTAATACAAATTAGCACCCGCATTCAGTCTACCGCTATCAATCAGATACCAAACAAAGGATTTATGCTTAAAATAAAGATCGATTTACTCTTCTCAGGTACTTGCTAATTAACTCTTTACCACACAATCACGAATTTAAACGATCCTGGGGTAGAACCTGTTGAAAACATTGTTGGAAAAGGGGAAAATGCTGAAATTAATAATTTTCTTCTCTTTCCCCCACTGTTTTCTACGTTATCCAATCAAAAATCATTTTAGCAAAATGTAATTGCCGTCTGGGAATCTTTCGAATTTTGCCTAGTCCAATAAAATTCTCGTTTGGTAAAAGTTTACCATATCCCAAACAAGCCTTTTTATTTCATAAGTCTTACAAGGTTAAAGGAGAAATTGCTTGTAATTAACAATTTCTCCTTTTCCTGTCTGTTTTCTATGCATACGGAGAACTTTCCACCATTTAATAAATTTCAAAATCGGAAATTGTCGAATGCAAACTCTTTCAGTTTGGAAGAGTCTTTAATTTGTTGTCAGGGAAAGAGTATTGCAGACCTTCGTCGATCTTCTGAACCATTTTAATTTGTGGTTTGGGAAAGCGTATAGCGGGTCTTCGACAAATTCTAAACCATTTTAATTTGTTGTTTGGGAAAGAGAGTAGCGGATCTTCGTCAACTTTTAAATCATTTTAATTTGTTGTTTGGTAGAGTACTGCGGGTCTTCTAAACCATCATAATTTCGTGTCCGAAAATTTAGGTATAATTATTTTACCAAGTGTCCGAACTTAAAGACAAAAAATAAATTATTTTGGAAAATAATTAATGGTGTCCGAAAATTTAGGGTATCCGAATACTTAAGGAATTTACGGTAACTCAAAAATTTAGATTTGTTGCCAGCTGGGTAGAAAACATTAAGAGAAAATGCTGGTTACCAGCATTTTCTCCTTTTCCAACAATGTTTTCAAAAGGCTTCTATCTCAGTATCGTAAAAACCAGAGATTGTTTGGGAAAGGGTTAATAAGAATCAGAAGTGCCTGGGTTATCATGGCTTGAAAGCCCTTTTAAATTGTATAATTCAAAATTAAATGGATCTAACGCCTGCTTTGATATTTTGGCCTATAATGGGCCTTTAAAACTCATATTATAAGGAAGGTTTAATTTTTCCTGATAATAGCTTTGAAGTAATATAATAACTTAGCTGTACTCACCACTGTTGCATGGTGGTGCATCGACTCATCTTGACCTTCAGTTTCTTCTTATAAATCCAAAATTATCACTGAATTCAAAAGCACAACACTAGCACTCCTTTTCACTAACTGACACTTTTATCATATGACACAGCTTCTTTTAAATCTAAATTTATCAATAATAGTGAGGCGGTTCAGACCCCAAATAGACCCAAGATGCCCAATTCCCGAAGAAAGCACCAAAATTTGCATATAAGTACTTTAACCCATTACCACACAATCCCTACTTTTGACGCCCCTGAGAAAGACGCCTTTTGAAAACACTGTGGGAAAAGGAGACATTTTCTCCTTTTCCCACGGTGTTTTCTACCCTTCCCAGAACAAATTTCTATTTTTCAGTCACCTTTATTTTGTCATCTGCAAATGCTTTCAAGTTGGACCAGTCCAAAATTTTCTCATGTGTTAATGGGTTAATCCTTTATCTAACAATCCCTGGTTTTTACGACCCTGAGATAGAAGCCTTTTGAAAACATTGTGGGAAAAGAAGAAAATGCTTCGATTCACCTCTATAATTAATGGACTAGAAATTATATTTTTGGAAATTTGACCCTTAATCTAGAGGTAAGGCCCTTTGAGAGTTATTTTTTTAAAAAAATTAGGTGTCCAAATATACCCTCCATCATGTCCGAAAATTCCAGACGTGTCCGAAAACTAACTCCGTACGTTCACATTTTAGCTAGCTTATATTGTATCGATTTTAATTATGCTAACGCCAAGTTCCAAAAATAAATAACGGGATACAGTAGTGCTTTCTAAATTTTCATAGTTAAACCTGTTTGCGCATGATTACAATAGTTGTGAAAACAAATAATTAGCTGTTCGAATATACCTGACATCGCTCTAATACAGTTTAGAATTGATAACGAAAACTATGAGCAATTATATTCAGTTAATTGAAATGGTTATACAACTGCGGAAAACACCATTCTATCTTCATTCTTTTCCAAAATAATAACAAAAAACATTTTGGGGGCATTTTGCCCCACCCTACCCTCCCCTCCATTCTGTCCCAAAATTCCAGACGTGTGTTCCCAAAACAAACGACGGGAAACAATAGGTTTTTCTAACTTGTCATAGTTAAAACCATTTCGGGCATAATAAGAATAGTTGTGAAACAAATCTGTATCTGTCCCAATACAACCGACACCGCCTTTTTTTACTTAACCGAAAAAAAAAAAATGCTTCTTTTTATGCGAGCATATAGTCGCCACTTCGTCCATATGTCCGTCCCGTCCGAAACCATTTCTCCACAACCCCTGGACCACATTGAAATAAAGCTTCATATATGAACTCCATAGGGTAATGCACCGATGTGTCTTTCTCGGTTTTTCAATTTGACCCCATGTCATGGAAAAAAGTGGCTTAATGCAAAATTGCAATTTTTACTAATATCTTATTCGACTTTTGTCAAAATTTCATGAAACTTCATGGTTATATAGTTTATGGAAAGTTTCAGCATGTGCCCTAGCTTTTTCTAAACTAGGCTTTTTTAAGTGGACATTCCGTCATGGAAAAAGGCAGTTTCTTGCAAAATTCCAATTTTTACTAATATCTCATTCAGTTTTGATTAAAATTTCATGAAACTAAATCTACATGGTTATTTTGTTTTTTCAAAGTTTCATGTGCTCTGGTTTCTTTATCTATGTCTTTTTCAATTTGACCCCCTGTCAATGAAAATGAAAAAAGGGGGTTTCTTGTAAAATGCCAAGGAAAAAGGGGCCTTAATGCAAAATTGCAATTTTTCTAATATCTCGTTCAGTTTTTATCAAAATTTCATGAAACTTCATGGTTAAATTTGTTTTAGAAGTTTCAATTTGTGCCCTTGTTATTTTCAATCTATGAATTATTAATGCACAAATACCTCTTTCCTGTTTTCTTAATCTGAGGCTGCATCACGGAAAAAGGGGACTTCATGGAAAGAATTGTTTTTCACTAGATCTAGTATCTCCTACATCAGTGCTCTAAACTTTGTGAAATTTCAAATCTGAACTTGTTGAAACGTTGCCCAGGTAGATTCTACCTCTTTTCTGGTTTCTCAATTACAGGCTTTGTCGTGGAAAAAGGGGGCTCCATGTAAAAAATCATTTTATATAATAGAGTAAATTCACCGTATATCAACACCTTAAGCATGTACCTCTATTGTAAGGATACTGAGGAATATATTTTAGCCTTACTTCTTGTCACTTTGAAAGACGACTTTTCATTGGCTTAACTTTCAATACAAGGCTGTTATAGATGCAGATTTAAACCAATCACTAAGCCTTTTACAGAAGTAGGGAAAGTCGGCGTTTTTACTACAGTGGCCCTATTACCGACACCCCCTTCCCATTTATCGACACCTCTATTGGTTTTACGGAAAAAACCTACAGAAACAATTATTGAATAATCTGTATCTATTTCTGCTATCAGATATATCATTATTCATATATTAATTGTTTAAAATGAATAGGCTGGTGAAGAATATCAGTTAATTTTCTGGCATTTGATTAAAGTAATATATCTAGGGAAAAAAATAATTCTAAATCCATCTCTTCAATCAGATTTTGTAACATACATGTATATAATACACCTTGCCTCTTTGAAACCACCTAAACTAACATCTCTAACTGTTTACCCTGGAAAAAGGGGCAAACAACTGCCAGATGCATTGAGTGACACCATTCATTGTTAGCTACATTAATATTAACATACATGTTTGTTACCGCATTGTATACATGTGACATTATGTGAACTTTTTTTTAACATAAACGGTACTAGCTTTTTCAGGCAGCAGAAAATCAGACTGAACAGTGTTGACACCGCCGAGATTTCTTTAGCAGACAATCAAAATCTGGATCATCTTATGCAAAATACTTCATAACTCCATTAAACAAACCAGAAGTTACGTAAATCATTTATTCTGGCTCTCTCAGGACTAACTCTTTTATTTATTAGTGTGCATGGTCATTAAATCAACAATGAACGGGTGAATCATTCTAAAGGGAGATTTCCCTAACATGGATGAGGAGGATTTGTTCAAAAAAAGTCATAATATTTGTTTTTAAAAACAAAGAATAGCCAATAGATAATTATACACTAAGTTTGCTCTGCACAACGAAGTAGCCTACTCAGTGCAGGTAAGAGCCAGGTTGAATAGCAAGTTCAAGCACTCTAGCTACCTGCTACCAGTGTGTGAAACACCTAGAGCCTTTGCAGATGCCTTTTTACTAAATTACCCCTATCTTACAGCAGAATTTTAGTGTGTTATTTGCTCCATTGCTTATTTCACTTTTCTTTGATGATACCCGACCTTGAATTTTACACTGATTTTTTCTTGAAAAAACGCTCCTCATTTTACTTGAGATGGTGTTTGTTATGCCTGAATATCTTTAGTGCAATAAAAATGCCTGAGAGAACCATATATATGACCATGCATTTCCCCTTGTGAATGTTAGAAAATTTTTAGCTAAAGGGACGTGTCGGTAATAGGATCGAACCTATCATTTATCCATACGCATTTTTGAGACTGCATTTCTATGCTTATATAGATCAAAGTCTTTTGCTAAAACATTATTTTCACTTAAAGTTAACCTTAAAAATGCATGATTTTAAGAAATATTCCTACTGTGAGTAAGAAAAATAAATTTGATCATCATGTATATATTCCACCGTCCTTAACTCGAAGGTTTATACATAGCCCTAAAAACATCAATTCAGTCAAATTTTAAAATGGGTGCTCAGTTTGGCTCTAAAAGTTAAAACATATTAATTTCATAATGGACAAAGATATTTTCATATCTTAGGGCTACAGCAAGTATGGATTAGGCTAAAACATTGGGGGTGTCGATATATGGGGGGTGTCGGTGTTAGGTGAATTTACTCTAGATCTATTTAGATCTACTAGATCTATATGACTGCTCAAAATTTTATGAAATTTCGAATTATTATTAAAAAATGCCACAAACCACACACCCGTTGTATTTATTCCAATGATGCAATATTGTCTAATGGGAAAAGGGGCTTAGTGGGCTTATTGTCCTCTTCAAGTTTGTGTTGGCTATCTCTAACATAGTAATTGCCTTTTCACTTCAATTTTGGGGGGTACGAACAGGTCCTTCTAGGATAAAGAAGTGAATTTATATATCAGTCTCATACATTTTATAAAAATCACTTGTTCGGGGAGCATAACCCGTTTCTGACGGCTCTGGTTTTCCTTCGACTGTCGTCTGCTGCAAGTCCGTAGAGAGGGTAGATCTAGACTTGATTCGGGAACAAACACAATTTACAAAGGCAAAAGTAAATTTACCTTCAGATCTAATCGTTTCGTTGTAATTTCCACTGTCGTGATCTGACTGTCGTCGCAAATCACAAACTATTCACAGTCATAATCCGCGTTTACGCCGTTTAGCGTCCTTTTACCACAATGTAAAGCTGCAATAATATTTCCCATCGTTAATCTAGTTCTAATCTCTTTCTAATTAAACAAATCTCGTTCACTTTTTCCAAATATTCATTTTTCAACATGTACAACTGTTATAACGTATAACATTGTACCATTACGTGTTCACACAGCGTTTCCTCAGGTTATGTATGCAATTTTTGTTATCTTTTCCCGCCAAAAAAGTTTATGCGATTGTTGCGTATAAACTAGAGGTGTCACATCTGTGGTTTTGGGCCATATTGAAAATGGAGTGAAATTGGCCATCTTTGAAGCCTCACAGATCGCTTCATGGCAAAAGTTTTGCTTTCCCGTCTCTTGCTGTCTAAAGTACGTCCATAGTCCTTCGAAAAAATGCATTAAAAACAATATGTCAACCGATTGCGGTTTTCGCTAAATCTCAAAAACATCGGGCACCCTAGAATTTTCCCTCTCAAAAACACCTGTTCACCGCCAGGACCCAAATTTTTTGATCCTCTAGTGCAATCTCCGAGCAGAGTTGTCGTTCGTTACCTCACATACATCTCTGCGATGGGCTAAATGACAAGAATCTTGTCAAACCGAGGAAAAGATGTTTTGTTACTGTTTGTCTGTTTCTTATGTAAAATTGTAAGTTAGACAAAGGAAGTATGATTCTGGATACATTATAGGTGCGTTCAAACTGATGAATTTACCTGTATAAAATGGAACTATTTTTTTCGAACCTCTTCACTTTTCAGAATCTTACGCCGATTTTAACAAAAATGGCTGCGCCCATGAATGATGACAACTGATTTGACCCCCCGCTGGATCTAAGTTTGTAGGATTAAAAATCAAGTTATCGTCCTTTAAAGATATTTAGGCTTTTCAGAAAATCCCTCTTTTGTTCACTTCCTGTCACTAAGTCTGATTGGTCCCATGCTGTTTGAACAGCACACGAAACAATCGATATTGGTCTTTCTTTCACCGGCGTTTGTGTAGCCATTTTGAGTTGTGGTCATGTGACAAAAATATGACGTAATGACGGACTACTTTCTGAGCCCATTACAGAGGTGAATGTAATGATCCGGAGTGCTAGAGAGTGGGCATTTTCATAACTTATGTCTGCCATATTGAAAAGTAAGTACGATATGAAGATAGAATGAGGCTAGCTTGGGTGGATACAAACGGACTACAAAGACTATAATGTATTTATCAAAGACATTACATGAACACATTTAATATTCTGATGTTTTAGACAGGAAGCAGATGTCTATATGTACAAACACTTTGACCAAATATCAAAAAGTGATTGGGTTTTAATAGTTGGTCGAAGTCTATTCCATTATTATTAGGCATTTATGAATGGAGACGGATATGGAGATGGACAACAGAAAGCAGAGAAAACTCGGGGATTGTCTCAACAGATTCATTTGTGACGCGCCACGCATAAAGGAGCCATCTGAGAACTGCAAAAAATATCGACCCTGGTCAGACTACGCCGACTGCACAGTATGGCCAGGGTCAAAACTTAATGCTTTTGCAAGATGTTCTACATGTTAAAACTTAAAAGACCATTCAACCATACTAAATAGTTGTTTAAACATATCTACCCGGATCAACCTGAACTGACTTCAATCTGCTCATCAATTGTTTGATTTACGGATTCAATAATGGACTCTTTTTGCGTGACGCGTCACATGTATCAAAATCATTATGCATGACGGATCACATTTATCAAAGTGATCGCTAAGGCCGTATTAAAAATATACTCAAACTCAGGAGTTTGAGATTAAAAATATATTGAAATCTTTTACAATAGTCATTTTTTAGCTCGATTGTTTATGAAGAAAACATCGAGGTATTCTCGTTGCCCTGGTGTCGTCTGCGCCATCGTCTGCGTTTTCACTGGGTAAAAACTTTGACATTATAAAAAAATGACATTTTATAATATCTCTTGTCATGACGGAAGATAGTCACCTGAAGCTTGGACAGCTTGTTCAATGTCATATGGGGAACCGATACAACACGGGCAGATAACCATGAAAGTATTTTTGAAACAGTTATACCACTTGCTCGACTTTGTATTTCCACTAAAAATCAAGCGACTGTACCCAAGCCAAGAAAACATGATAATCAAGCTAATAGCATTATTAGAAACACAACTTTTCATCGAATTGATCCTACTGATTTACAACGATATACTATTTTTGCAATGATTCGAAAAGTTAATGATAGGAATTGTTTCTGACTCCGCCAAAGTTAACTAATGTTTTTTAAAACTTTTAAGTTGTGCGTTTATGTCTTCAACCTTCATCCTATAACATGAAATATATTGCTTCAATCAACATGCATGTTGAAGTTTATCTCCCACTCTCCGACTCAAATGTGCATTATAGACGGTCTTGGCTAGAGATCTGTTTGGATATATCGTATTTTATCCGCGACCATTACGCAACCAACATGAAATGGTAACTGTTGTCAAATTTGTGCATCAGTATGAATTGCTGGGTATCATTCTGATGACCTTTAATCAAGTTTCCGTCTACCAAACCATTTCAGTATTATTTATGACAACGTGGGTATAGGCCTACATGCATTCGGCATACCTCGGGTGATATGAGCCATCAAATTCGAGTTGGTCGAGTTGTGATGAGTGGACCGACAGGAACAGAGGTAAAACTAAAAAAGTAAAACTAATTTTGATTGAATTTTAGCAGGTCAACATATTTTGACTCATTCTATCCATTGCACAGATAACAATCTCAATTTTATTTAAGTTTCCCCGTCGGGTCGACCATTATGCAATCACATACAAACCTAAATACCGTTGGAAAGTGCCATAAAGACCAGACATCAATGCATTTATCACATTTCTTTCTGTAGAGATACTAACATAAAACAACACAGTTAAAGAAACTAAGTTGGAAAATGATGCCAACCACATGAACAACAGAAGCACTATGTTTCTACAGAGCAACAATGTTGCACTTTTGTATGGAAAACGAGGAGGCCAAAAACAATGAGAGAACTAGGCATAAGAAGCAGTTCTGAAAATGTTGATGCTTATTTAAAAGTTTGATCATCGAGATCTATCAGAAGCACTGAATAAAAGTGGAGTTAAGGATTATGATCCCGAAAGGCAATTCAGCCAATCTCGGCTTCTTCTTCATTTATAATGTGGGTGGGAGGGGGGATTGTAGACCTTAAACCATGATGTCTTTTTCTTTGGCCTATATAAATAATGGAATAGTTACTTTGAGAAAACCCCTTATTGAAACCTGTATTCCGTTGTCCATCTCCACATCCATCTCCATTCATAAATGTCTATTAGGAGTTAACAAAAGCTTTGACAAAAAACAAAGTCCCTAGGCATTGTACGCTTTGGAGGTCTAAAGACTTTTTCAGATCATTTAAAGGAACGATTACAAAAAAAAACAAGTCTTACTAAACACGTACATTGGCTTTATAACAAGGGTCCGATATCACTACCTGTGACGTCACACTGACGTACGTTGTGAGGGGTGCTGTTGGAAAGACATAAAAGTTAAGAAACTTGTTATGTTTTCTCATGCAGTGTTTATATTTTGTGTTTGAAAAGAGGAGAAAACATGTGGAAAAATGAGACGATGTTGGTTATCTGATTTTCCCACAATGCTTACATGTAGGTTGATTGATTGAAAAGCCTTTTACGCCGACCTCGATGTTTGTCATAGATCTATCACAGTGACATCTCATGGATTCTCACATATTCAGGTACACCTTCTGAAAACATTGTGGGAAAAGGAGAAAATGCTGGTAACCTTTTCCCACCATGTTTTCTACTCATCTAAAGTCAAGTTTCAATTTTTCAATCACGTTTATTCTGTTGTTCTGCAAGTACGTACTTTCACTTTCGTTGTCTGCACATGTCATATTCTTCGAAGAATCGACCTTATATGACATAGAGGATATTTGTTTTTTTCGGTGTAAGATCGAAAGTTATTTCATCGAGTGGACACCATGTCGGGTAGACTGTATTTATACGCGCTATAAAGTAGCAATGGAGAACATGGCTTTTATCTATACGTTTGAGGAAAAATCAGGCCTGTTTTAGCCCCAGATTCCTCTAAGCTGCTGATCATAGCCGAGTGAATCACACGAGGTAGCATTTTATTGAGTAAATGTATATTTTAGATTGAAATTCAAAGTAGAATGGTTGTCGAGTAGGAAAGTGGTTCGGTTCTGTACCCAGGATGCCCAAATTAGGTGAGTATTTATAGAAAGCCATCTAGCAGGAGATAATGCCTTCACTTTGGACAAGTCTAAAATTTTGTCGTTTGGTAAACCAATTACCACACAGTCCATACTTTTGACGCCCCTGAAAAAGAAACCTTTAGAAAACATTGTGGGAAAAGGAGAAAATGCTGTGACCAGCATTTTCTCTTTTTCCCACAATGTTTTCTACCCTTCACAAAACAAATTTCAAATTTTCAGTCACTTTTATTTTGTCGTCTGCAAATGCTTCGATTTCGACATAACTGGTATTATGTCGTTTGGTAAAGAATTAAAGACACGATAAATTAATCAGGCGTATAAAGAGTTGAAAAACATTGACATAGTTCTGCATTAACAACATTTGCCGAAGCATAGCTTGGAACTGATTCAAATGTGTAATATATGGTCATTTATTGGTTCGAGACGACAAAATTTTGGACTGGACCAAATTGAAAGCATGTGCAGGCAACAAATTAAATGCTGCTGAAACAATGATTTCTGTCTTTGATTAGATAAAAAAAAAAATCACTGTGGGAAAAAGAAAAATACTAGTTACCAGCATATTCTCCTTTTCCCATGGTATTTTCAAAAGCCTTCCCTTTCAGGATTGTTACAACTCAAGTTTGTGAGGTATAAAGTAACAAAAAACATGAGAAAAATAAATTTGAAGACGATTTAATTTCTAGAAAGTACAAGATGATATATTACATGAAATGATTCAGTACGATTGACAAAAAAAAAGAAACATTGAAACCTATCCATTCAAACAGTCATAAAAATTTTGCAATTTTACGAGAAATATAAACAAAATAGCAGAACTTCAATGATGACTGCTCTTTTACATCTTTAACGAACGTCAAAAATTTAGCTTTGTCCAAATTGAAGCATCTGTAACAGAATAAATGCATCCAAAATTTATTAAATTTTCTTAATTTCTTTGGAATGGTGTAAAAACATTGTGGGAAAGGGAGAAAATTCTGATTACCAGAATTTTCGCCCTTTTCCACGGTGTTTTCAAATGTCCTCCTCTTTAGGCTCTTTTGAACTTGGAATTGTCTTCTATAGGGTTAAATGAATGGGTCTTATTATGATGGAAAACAATTTTATGACATATCATTTTAATATGGCTTGCAACACGCGAAAAGGGACATTCGGACATTTGCGTAAAGTGTCATCTCGGATTAGCCTGCGCAGTCCGCGCAGGCTAATCTGAGATGGCACTTCACGACTAAATTAGATTTTGTGCTTCAGTAGTCTAACTAAACACAGAAAATTACATAGAAACGGAAAGCGTCCTTTCGAATTAGCCTGCCCAAACTTATTAGCCTGATCCGAGACGACACTTTACACAAATGTCCGAATGCCCCTTTTTGTGTGTTGCAAGCCATATATGACCACTAAAATCCAGAATCGAGCTGAAAGTAGTGTGCACCAGGGATAGCATCAAACATATTTGGACCTTTTTTGACATTCTGATATTTTATCTGCATCAGACGCTTGTACTTGGGCTGGTAAAGCTCAGAGCATACAATAAAATGTCTTTGTTATTATTTTCTTTACCATTAACATATTTCATTGAAAATTTATTTTACAATTCCTGCATGTGACAAAGAAAGACTCGTTGCTTCTTTTTCTAATAGCATGCATCTAACAAACATGTTATATTGCAACCTTCCTATACAGAAATCCACCATGATAAAAGCTAAACTCTTTACCACATGACAAAAATTTTGAACTTGTCCAAATTGAAAGCATTTGCAGACAACAAAATACATGTAAATGTGAATCAAAAATTTGATTTGGAAAGGGTAGTAAACATTGTGGAAAAAGGAGAAAATGCTGGTTACCAGCATTTTCTCCTTTTCCCACAATGTTTTCAAAGGCTTTCTGTCTCAGGGTAGTTAAAAATCAGGATTGTGTGGTAAAGAGTTAAAAATCATGTTGGCCAAGACAGTATCATCAACCCGATAACAAACAGATTCCTAATTAGCTCTTTACCAAATGACACAATTTTTAAACTGGTCCAAACTGAAAACATTTTGGAGACGACAAAATTATCGCGACTCAAAAACTTGAAATTCGTTCCCAGAAAACATCCTGAGAAAAGGAGGAAATGCTGGTTACCAGTATTTTTTCCTTTTCCCATTAAGTTTCAAAAGCCCTTCTTTTTCAGGGTCATGAAAACAAGAGATTGTTTAAGAAAGAGTTCACTCATTACCAAATCAAAAGCATTTGCAAACAACAAAATAAAAGTGACTGGAACTTGAAATTCATATTGTGAAGGGTAGGAAACATTATGGGAAAAGGAGAAAATGCTGGTTAACAGCATTTTCTCCTTTTCCCACAATGCTTTCTTCTAACAGCTTCTATCTAAGGGTTGTCAAAAATAGGGACTGTGTGGTAATGGGTTAACAAATGTCAAATGTACAGAAGGACAAATGTGCCATTTTCTTTCAACATCCGTTAAAAAATAGACAAGTTTTAGCTCAGACAAGCTCAAATTATGACAATCTATCATCTGACCTTGAACAGCGACCTTGACCCCTTGATTTACTGGAACAAATGTTTAACAGAGAAAAATTGAAAAAAATTGAGAAAAATGTCTGAAGGAGAAAAATTCTGCCACGTTATTTGAAATCCACCCATGAATGAAGACGCTGCGGCTAAGACAAATCAGATGCATGCACACATTTGTGCACAAATGGACACAAAACACCAAGCTGAATTGAAGGACTGATTGCATGAGTGTTCAACATTATTTCAGTTATAATGTGGCAGCCAGTGCTTCTATCCATACATTCTTGGAGTTCCTGTTACCAGTACCCAGCACATTCTGGCTGCTTTCCCACATAACTTTGTTTGGACAAGCGGTGAGAAAGGAATGAATCCTGTCCACATGACTATCATCAATTCTTGGAAAGAAATTGGAGATCAAAGTCATGACCCCCTGTTCTCAAGTCCAATACGCTACCAACTGAGCTACCGGGAATCAGCACCAAGCTAAAGTTGCAGTAACTTTGTCCTGCTTTTGACAAGATGGCTCAACAACTTACAAAACTGAATTACAACACATTACCTTCTGAATACAAATTTACAACCGACAACTTTGAAAATATCTTTTTATAATATGGATCTTAAAGACAAATTGTGGTTTTTTATGTGCGCACATTTGATAACTTTGTAGTAAAAAGCAGAAAGTACTAATTACAAGTCACGTCTCAATTTGCCATTGTACTATTTCTCAAAAATTACCATCTTCTAATAATCAAAGCATCCAGGACAAAAGCAAAACAAACTTACAGAGAAACCTAGACCAGTATGTGTCAACCATTCTATAAAGTAATCTTGGCTCTTAACCACACAATCCCGAGTTTCAACGACCCTGAGGAAGATGCCTTCTGAAAACATTGTGGGGAAAGGAGAAAATGCTGGTAACCAGCATTTTCTCCTTCTCCCACAATGTTTTGCTACCTGCCGGAAAAAAACAAATATCAATTTTTGAGTTACTTATATTTTGTCGTCTGCAAGTGCTTTCAATTTGGACAAGTCTAAGATTTTGTTGATTGGTAAAGAGTTAGCTTCATTCTCAACAATTTTCTTCATTTAACCCTTATCCTGCCAATAAAGTAAAAGGAAATATTTAAGCTAATAGTATAACCTAAATTTTACTATTTCAAAGGTATTTTTCACACACAAATAAAATCTCCTTATGGGACAGTGTAGATTCAAGATTGGACTGCACAGTGCAGTCTGATCTTGATCTACACTATCAACAAATAGTAAGCGAGTTGCACTTAGCAGCCTAAGGGTTAACATAGTTTCTACTTGGATTGATAAAATGATTCAGCCAACCAGGAATTGTGTTACTTTCCAATTTAGAGTAAGACAGAGTTAGACTAAGAAAGTAATTAATCCTTTCCCAAACAAGCCCTGGTTTTTACGTGTCTGCAGTAAAAGTCTTTTGAAAACATTGTGGGAAAAGGAGAAATTGCTCGTAACAAGCAATTTCTCCTTTTCCCACAGTATTTTCTACCCTTTTCGAGAACTTTTTGCCATTTTCTCCAAATCTAAAATTGTTGTCTGCAAACTCTTTTGGTTTGGAAGAGTCCATAATTTGTCGTGCGGGAAAGGGTTAAGAATGGTTTGGGGAATACCAATCCAGATGTGTGCAGATACTTTTGTGTTAACCCCTTACGAGACAACAAAATTTTGGTCCAAAATGAAGGGATATGTTGACAACATACCAAACTTTTCTCGAGTGCCTGGACTTTCCTTTGGTAAGGTAGAAAATATGGTGGGAAGAGGATAAAATGCTGGGAACCAGCATTGTTTTTGCACAATGTTCTTAAAAAACTCTTTCCCTGGAACACGTCAAATCGTAATTGTGTGATTATGGGCTAACATAATGACAGACAAGAGTGTAGGTGCCAATACTCTGTTAACCCTTTACCAAACAATCCCTGGCTTTTACGAGTCTGAAATAGTAGCCTTTACAAAACATTGTGGGAAAAGGAGAAAATGCTGGTTACCAGCATTTTCTCCTTTTCCCACAATGTTTTCTACCCTATCATAGACAGAAATCATCTTTTCAGCAAGAGTTAAAATGTCATCTGCAAATGCTTTCACTTTGGTTTAGTCCAAAAGTTTGTTGTTTGGGAAAGGGTTAATGTGGTTTTTTCACCTTTAACCTATTACCGCACAATCCCAAGTTTTAACTACACTGTAATATGAATTAAAGTGGAGTTCAACACCTTTTTTAACAGCTTGGGACATATTGCCACGGTCAGTGCATCTCCCAAATGGTTTTCCCAGACATGTACCTATACAATTTTCTTCCCAAGTCACTGACTCCTCTCTCACATCCATCAGAGGTGAAAGGTGAAAAAATGCCAGAGATAGCTTGTCTCAACTTGGATTTGAACTCACAAATACCAGGTGACAAATCTGATATACTAACCACAATCTACCCAGACATGCATGACCCTGAAAAGGGATGCTTTTGAAAATACTGTGGGAAATGAAAAATATGTAAAGAGCACTTTCTTCTTTTCCAACAATTTTTCTACTTACACATGGACAAATACTTTCAACTTAAACATGAACAAATACATGTATTATCATCTGAAACATTTGAATTGTTGTAGGTTAAGTCCTTCAATATAGACGAATTTAAAATTTTGCTGTATGGTACGGGGTTAATACCTTACAAACTTTCCCAAGTTTGAAGTGACAAACTTTCCCAAGTTTGAAGTGAATATAGACACAAATATGAGAAAATATCAAAGATTATGGCCGACAGCAATGTAGAGAAAAGACTGGGCTGTAAAAAATACCTTAATTCTTTACCAAACGACAAAGTTCTGGACTAGACCAAATTCAAAGTATTAGCAGACAACATATTTAATCTAGTTAAAATGGTGATTTTCTTTTTATGATAGGATAGAAAACATTGTGGGAAAGGGAGAAAATGCTGGTTACCAGCATTTTCTCCATTTCCCACAATGTTTTCAAAAGATTTCTTCCCAAAGTTCATTAAAACTCGGGATTGTGTGGTAAAGAGTTAACCCTTTACCAAACGACAAAATTTTAGACTGGTCCAAATTGAAAGCCTTGGCAGACTACAAAACGAATGTGACTACAATTAAAATTTGATCAAGGGAGGGAAGAAAACATTGTGGGAAAAAGGAGAAAATGCTGGTAGGGAAGAAAACATTGTGGGAAAAGGAGAAAATGCTGGTAACCAGCATTTTCTCCTTTTCTCACAATGTTTTCAAAAGGCTTCTTCTGAGGGTCGTCAAAAGTAGGGATTGTGTGGTAATGGGTTAATGGCTTCTTCATAAACAAAGACACATACGATACAGGAATGTAAATTCGCATTCACTACATTCACCCTACAAGATTTACAAAGCACTATATTTCTAACACTCAACATTTCAACATGTTATATACATATGCCATTGTTCAACACAAACAGAATTCTTCAACAAATATACTTCTACCAATACAAAAAGCTTGAGGTCAACATCTGACTTACGCCATTTATATCAAGCCAAAAACTTTAAACCTGTTGGAAAAAATCCCTTGTTCTAACATGACATGCGAATTTGACTCTATGAACACAATGCAAGGGAAGCGATAAAGTCTGCAGCAATCCATTTAGAGTGACGTCATTCTATAAGTTATCCAATGGAACATAATCTTCATCCGCGTTTTTACACTAAGTTTGAACTTCTTTTCCGTTCATTAAGAACTGACCATGTTAGAATCGAAATAATCTTCTTTCTATCATGATTTATCATTCAATAAACCATGTTGTGAGTTATGAGGCACAATGAATAAACCAATCGGGCTATTGCCCTCATGGATTATTCATTGTGCCTCGTAACTCACAACTGTGGTTTATTGAATGATAAACCACAATAGAAAGAATATTACTTCTTAATTTTAACACCCCTTTATGCTTTTGAAAATTTTGGGGTAAAAGGCAAAAATACTGATGTCAGCAACGTCTTCTTTTCTAACAATGCTCAAAAGACAAATCAATCAAAAGACAAATCAATTCATTCTGAGCTACATTTAACCCTTTACCAAACAATCCCTGGTTTCTACGACCCTTAAATGGAAACCTTTAGAAAACATTGTTGGAAAAAGAGAAAATGCTGGTAACCATTTCCCACAATCTTTTCTTCCATGCCGGAAAAATTTCAATTTTTGAGTTATGTTTACTTTGTCATTATTTTATTTGATGTGCAAGGTTTCTTTTTTTACATTTTGATTTTATTTTACATTTACCGACTGGCCAGTGGGGTTTCTTTCGGATAGTATCTGGTACAGCCGTAGTGTGCCTCACAAATGCAGTTCATTGAACAATAAAACACAACTTAACTCATTACCAAACGACAAAATATATGGCACATCCAAATTGAAAGCTGTTGCAGACAACAATTTTAAAGCAGCTCAAATGGAAAAATGTCTCAGAAAGGGTAGAAAACACTGTGGGAAAAGGAGAAAATGCTGGTTACCAACATTTTCTTTTTTTCCTACTATGTTTTCAAAAGGCTTTCTTCTTCAAGGTTGTTAAAACTCGGGATTGTGGGGTTAAGAGTTTAAGAAGATTATTTCTTAAATTTACTCCCTAAGAGCCTGGCCCAAGTATATAATGTCATGGCAACAATAAACACAGACAACCACATTTTACATAATGTCCCATAGAATAACATGAACTGTAGTCTGTACTGCACTTAGGTTATAGAACTCTGGAGAGCAAACACTACCATGTGGTCTTCAGCTTGTATGGTCCTTGGTCTGTGAAGAGAGAGAATAAAAAAACACATCAGCTGGACGAGATGAAATGTGTCAGAAATGAACAATCTCTTTATCTCCAGGGTCCATATTCATCAACCATCTTTAACTCTTCACCAAACGACAAAATTTTTGACTGGTCAAAACTGAAAGCATTTGCAGACGACAAAATAAACATGACTCAAAAATTTGAACTTGACTTTACAAGAGAACAAACATTGTTGGAAAAGGAGAAAAATGCTGGTTACCCGCAATTTCTCCTTTTCCCACAAGGTTTTCAGAAGGTCTCTCTCTGGATTGTAAAAACCAGTGATTGTTTGGTAAAGGGTTTAGAATATTTGCAGTCTTAGTCTCCAGAATTTTATAGATTTAAAAGTAACACATCTTCTGACTGGCTAAACCCTATTTAGCCAATCAGAAGATGTGTTACATTCAAATCTAGAAAATCTTTGAGTATAAGACTAAGAATATTCTTATGAATGGTTGGTAAATATGAATCCTGAACTAACCTTACAGCAGAGGATTACTCTTTACCCTACAACAAAATCTAAACTTTTCCAAATTGAATCTGTTATCAAATGACAAATTCAATATTGCTCAGATGATTGGAAATCTACCCTTGAAGGTTGGAAAACCTTGTGGAAAAAGCGGTAAAAATAGCAATAAATGCACCTGGAGATAGTTATACTCTGAAGGTAAATTCCCACTGAGAAGCAAAATGGCAGAAAGCAAACAGATAATGATATCCTGAAACCAACAAAGCAAGAGAAAACAGTGAAGCTTATGTAAATAGAGAGTATTAGATACTAGTAGTGTCATTATAAATTCAAATATATACGGATGCATACTTAACCCTTTACCAAACAACCCCTAGTTTTTATAACCAAGAGGAAGATGCCTTGTGAACACATTGTGGGAATAGGACAAAATGCTGGTAACCAGCATTTTCTCCTTTTCCCACCATGTTTTCTGCTCTTCTAAAGTCAAGTTTCCACTTTTTGGTCACATTTATTTTGTCGACTGCAAATGCCTTCAGTTTGGACAAGTCTAAAATTTAGTTGATTGGTAAAGACTTTAGCCTTTACAAAACAATCCTGTGTTTCAACAACCCTTTGTTAACTGGGCTGTTGAAAACATGGAAGAAAATGGAGAACATAAATTACGTTTACCACACATGTCTGCACATACATTCAATTTAGTTAAATTGTCTAGTAAAGGGTTAAAATAGATACAGCTTCACAACACCTATAGCAGTACACAAGCATACACCCCCGCAAGAATATAAAAGATAATTCTGAATAAATGAATTAACATGAAGGGAAGCCAAAAGTTCAATTTTTGAGAAATACATGATTTGTGTTTTATTTGATACATACTTTCAATTTGGACCAGTTCAACTCTTTACCACACAATGCTGACATCCAAAAACCCTGAGAAGGAAAGCCTTTGAAAACATTGTGGGAAAAGGAGAAAATGCTGGTAACTAGCATTTTCTCCTTTTCCAACAATGTTTTCAACCCTTCCAAAGTCAAAAATCCAATTTCTGATTCACATTTACTTTGTTGTTTGCAAATGCTTCGAATTTGGACAACTTCAAAATTTTGTTGTTTGATAAAGAGTTCACACTTTGTTTTTTGGTGAAGATTGAACACTTACTTCATGTTGGACATACTGTGGTGAATGCTGAATACTTGACAGATGCCCATTTGAGGACATAACTTGGTTGTCTATAGTACTGGATGGAGGTACAGCTACAATTTGGTGGACACTATGTTGGGGATGACCATCCGAGGTTTGCACTTGTTGAGCAGTCTGACTATAATTTAACAGTACTTGCAATTGCTGTGTTGTCTGACCATGGGTTGAATGTTGCCTTGTAATCTGGTTCACACCAGGGCTTGGAATTACAACTGGAACATTTGAATGAACCACCTGTTCATTCCTTTGAATAAATACAGGAGTATTTCCTACAGACTGTGTGCTTTTCATGGACACCGTAACACCATGAGGAAACTGTGGATATGAAATTGGTGTCGGAAAATTCCATTGTTGGTCCTGTGACGTTTGATGATAGTCCTGTAAATCAAAAAGTTCATGTTCAATATCTTTAAGTACAGTATCAGTTTCACTGTCACCTTCACCAAGGTTAGGAGGAAACAGGTTAGATAAAACTTCAGATGTGAAAAACTCTTCATCACATGTGAGACTATTGTCAAGATCATTACCCTTATTCCCCATTGCATCATGTGTCTGGCACTTTCTTACCAGATAGCTGTTCATCTTTGTTTTAGAGTTCATCTGTTTCTCTTTCAGTGCTTGCTTTAGTGATTGTGGCATGCCAACGTTTTGTGTGTTCATCTGTGTATAACCTCTTTGTCTTGCTCTACTGTATGGCTTATAAAGATTTCTTCTTCTATTTAGATATTCTAAATCTTTCAGAGAAAAACATTTTGGTGATTTCTTGATCTGGTCATTATGTGAGTTAGCACACAATTGGTAAGTTTTAATGGGATTTGTTGTAATCCTGGTAGCTTTCTGTCTGACCCTAACTTCATTTAAGTTCTGTTCTATGTCGGAATCACTGCTTACAGCTTGTCTGTGAGAAGCACTTTTTCTCCTGTTAACATTTGATGTTTTTGGAATGGTATTATCATTGTCTGCTATTAAATCAGGAGCTGAAGTAGACATCTGGACAGAATTACATCTTGGCAGTATCTTGCCTGACCTTTGGATACAATCAGCAGAACATCTTTTAATGTCTATCTCATCAGATCTTGGTTGAAAATACACTTTGCCAACTGTTTTTGGCTTTGTTTCTGCAGAATATGTTCCAAGGCCTGTCCCTTCATCAACAGGTATCTCTATTTTGTTACATGAGCTAATCTTTGGCTTAATTGTTGGTGGAAAAGTGTTCCTTCTCCTATTTTGCAATCTTCTGCCTCTGGGTTTCAACAATGATGTTCTGTTCTTTCTAATGTTATCAAAGTGGGTTGTTGCTCCTCCCTTTGACATTTCAGGACTGGATAGACTTGTACTTGCTGCTTCATTCTGTCCACTGTTGCTAGATGTTGGTATCATTATCACATACATATTTCCTTGTTTTTTCTCGGCTGCCTGACTTCTATCCTCAGCTGTCTTTGTGTCAGATTGTAGACACTCTTCTATTTCAGTATCTCCCACTGGGTGTGTTAAGCAGCCTTCAGAAATCTTTTCCATCATGGAATGCTTACTATCAATACCAAAAGGTTTAACATCAGCCTCAGAACTTTTTACTTTGTTTAAAATTGTCCAGGTCTTGGATTCAGAATCAACATCTATGTTGTACTTGTTATCTTCAAATGCTTCACAGTCTTCAGCAAACATTCTTTCCAGTCTATGTCCTAGTTCATTAGTGTCTTGGCCATTTATCCTCACCTTTCTCACCCTATTTTCTTCTTCAATTGAATCATCAGTCCTGCCAAGTTTTTCAATATCACTATCATCTGTATCAACCGCTTCATTGCCACCAGCAGTATAAATAGAAGTTACTGAAGAAGCAGCTGCTGAATCTTTAGTGTTGTCAACAATATTACCATTCAAATCATATGATTTATAACTATATTCCAACACAGCACCTGACTGATCTGTGTTGTCATCATTAGTTTCATGTTTGTGCATGTCAATACAAGAGCTTGAGGAGTCAGTGGGTGGGTTACTAAAAGTGCAAGCAGAGGTACAGGAGACTACTACTCTAGTTACTATAGGATTAGAGGAAACACATGCAACACTGCTAGCTATATTCTCATACACTCCATAACCACTCTGTAAATACACACAAAACCAAGCACAATAAAGAAGTGTTATTCTTTTTTGATTTTCTACCAAGTAAGAAGAAGTTGATAGCATTTGCAGATGACAAAGGTGAATCGTATGACAAAAATTTGTTTTTAAGAAGTTGTTGGAAAGGGACAAAATGCTGGTTACCAGCAATTTCTCCATTTTCAAATGTTTTCGAAAGGTTTTTTCTTCAGTGCGGACAAAACACAGGGTTGTGTGGTAAAGGGTTAATTCTGTTTTGCCACACCACATCCAGTCCTGCAGAGGTCTTCTGTGAGAACAAAATAGTTGTCTGCATGTGATTGAGATTAAATATTTTCTAACAATAATATATCATAATTTCCTTTTAAGCCTTTACCAATAAATCCCTGGTTTTTAAGACCCACTGGAACAAGCCCTCTGTTAACATTGCTGGAAAAGGAGAATGTGCTCCTTTTCCCAAATTGTTTTCTACTCTTCTAAAATCAAGTTTCAATCTTTGAGTCATGTTTATTTTGTTGTCTGCAAATGCTTTCAACCTGGTCAAGTCTAAAATTTTGTTGTTTGGTAAAGAGTTAATAAGAACGGAAAAGCCTTGTCACCCTAACCCAGTTAGATTACACATTTAAAGCTATCCCCACTCTTTACGATATAAAAAAAAAATCAGACTTTTTCATTTGAAAAGCTTTTGCAAAAAACAATTCAAATGTGAACAAAATGATGGTGTATGTTTTTGAGAGGGTTTCATGTTCACTGAAAAGTTTTCACTCAACTTTCAAGATCACTGACAGCTCAAATATCCATGTATATGTACATTCTGGGCCTGTATTTACCAAACAGTCTTAAGAATAGCCTTTGTCTTATCCTCCAGAATCTTCTACATTTGTAGGGAACACAACATTGGATTGGCTAAACCGAATGGTTTAGCCAATCAGAGGTTGCATTACTTACAAATTTAAAAAACCTTGGAGAGTAAGACTATGAATATCCTCACTGGTTTCACCAGCACTAGGCTCAGGCTCTGAAGTGGCTTGTGCAAGGACATTCTCTTAAAAAAATAACCCAGTGTGTTCAGTTGGGTTTGAACCCCAAGCCTAAACTCTGACACTTTAAAACAGAGCCACAGAGGAACTCCTTAGAAAAGGTAAAACAAGAGGGCTATGATGGCCCTAAAATTGCTCATTCGATTCTTTTGACAAAACATGACTCTAGAAAGTAAAGAAGGTCTTCGAAGAGTTTTTGGTCTGACATTACCAATGTTCAAACTTTTTCAAGATAGTATCAAGACACACATTCTGACCAACTTTCAAGAGTTTTTGACTAAAATGTAGCCTCTAGAGCATACACAGTGACCCCGTTTTGACCCCACGTAACCCATTTTCAAACTCATTCAAGGTATCATCAAGACAAACATTCTGACCAAGGGGTATCATACTGAAAATGTGTCCTCCAGCGTGTACACAAGGTTTTTCTAAGATTTGACCTTGTGACCTAGTTTTTGACCAGACATGACTCATTTTGAAAGTCATCTGACATATCATCCAGACAAATATTCTGACCAACTTTCAGGAGTTTTGGATCATAAATGTGGCCTCTACAGCTTACACAAAGTTTTTCTGAGAATTGACCTGGTGACCTAGTTTTTGACATGACATGACCTATTTCTAACTTGTCCAAGATACCATCCAGACAAACAGTCTGACCAAATTTCAAGAGTTTTAGACTGAAAACATGGCCTCAAGGGTGTGCCCAAGATTTTCCTAAGATTTGACCTAGTGACCTACTTCTAGACCCCACATAGCTTATTTCCAAAGTCATCCAAGGTATCATCAGGATAAACATTCTGACCATCTTTCAAGAGTGTTAGGCTAAAAATGTGGCCTCTAAAGTGTACACAAGGTGTTTTTCTAAGATTAGACCTGGTGACCTAGTTTTTGACCTGACATGACCAATTTTCAAAGTTGTCCGAGATATCATGAAGGAAAGTATTATGACCACATTTCAAGTGTGTTGGGCTGAAAATGTGGCCTCTAGAGCGTACACAAAGTTTCTCTAAGATTTGACATAGTGACCTAAATTTTTTAGCCGACATTACTCATTTTCAAACATCTGCTAGACATCATCAAGGCAAACATTCTGACCAACTTTCAGAAGTATTGGACAGAAAATGTGGACTCTAGAGCACACATAAGGTTCTTCTAAAATTTGACCCAGTGACCTAGTGTTTGACCCGACATGACCCATTTCAAACTTGTCCGAGACTTTATTGAGACAAACATTCTGACCAAGTTTCATGAGTTTCTGATTGAAAATATAGCCTCTAAAGCATTCACAAGATAAAAGTTGACGGCGGACGACAAAAGATGGATGATACAAAAGCTCACCATGAGCACTTTGAGCTCAGGTGAGATAAAAATCTTAAAGTGAAGAGGAGATAATGCTGTTTAATTATTACTAAATCTGTCTTTATTTTGATGTTTTCAAAAACTTTTTTTTCAGGACATAAAACAGGCTTGTTTGGTACACTTGACCCATTATCATAAGCGTTTGACCATTCCTGTTTGTATATTTGGCAACAAAGCCTTTTACCACACAATCCTGAATTTCAAACAGCCCTCTGTAAAAAGGCTTTTAACTCTTTACCACACAATCCCGACTTTTAACGACCCTGAGGAAGAAGCCTTTTGAAACATTGTGGGAAAAGAAGAAAATGCTGGTAACCAGCATTTTCTCCTTTTCCCACAATGTTTTCTACCCTTCCCAAAAAGAATTTCAATTTTTCAGTCACATTCATTTTGTCGTCTGCAGATTCTTTCAATTTTGAGGAGTCTTTAATTTTGTTGTGTGGTCAAGAGTTAAAACTTTGTTAGAAAAAGAGAAAAATGCTACTAACTACAATGTTCTCCACCCACTTACAGACAAATACAATCATTTGAATCACATTCGATTTATAGACTGCAAATAGCTTCATTGTGGACAGGTCTAAAAGTACACATGAAAGCTATTGCTGATTAAGTGAAAATCAGGCTGTAATAAAGGAAAAAGAGGAAAAATACAATAAATACACCACTGGATATGCACAACTAAAGCTACAATAAGCAGAAGAAGGAAAAAGCTATTTTTTCTTACCATATTTGTTGCACTTTTTGGTTGACTGGCCTGTGAACACAGTAAATAACATTTAAGTATTTATATATGTCACCCATCACGGAAAAAGGGACCTTCTGGGATTTGAGAAAAGTGTCAACCCTGGTCATACTGCGCGCATTGTGCAGATTGACCAGGATTGACACATTCGCTTTATTGACATTTTCTGAGAGAAAAGTGGTCACTGTACCTTGTTATACAATTATTTTTGAGTTATCAACTTAACCCTTTACCATACAATCCTGACTTTTAACACTTCTGTGAAAGAATCTGTTTGAAAACATTGTGGGAAAAGGAGTAATGCTGGCAACCAGCATTTTCTACATTTCCCACAGTATTTTCTTCCCTTCCTAAAACAAATTTCAATTCATTAGTCGCATTTATTATGTCGTCTGCAAATGTTTTCAATTTGGGCCAGTCTAAAATTTTGTCATATGGTAAAGAGTTGAACTGACCTGCACCATCAATGATCTGTTTTCATCTATCTGATGTACAGAGTTCGCAGATGGTCCCTTTTCGCATGATGGGTCACATAATAAGAATAGCAGAGTATTTCCTACATAATTACTAGTTTTCAGTGCACCTTACACAATGATCTGGTCGTTTCTTTAACAATACTGTGTGCAACATTCTTGAACTCCTTACCACATAGTTCCAAGTTTTAATGATGTTGACATCCAGAACTTTTTAAACCATTATGGGAAAAGGAGAAAATGCTGGTATCCAGCATTTTCTCCTTTTACCCACAATGTTTTCTACCCTTTCAAAGTTTAAGACACATCCCAAAATATAGACCACATCTAATTTCTCATCTGCATATGCTTTCTTTAACCTTACCTCTAAAATTTTGTTATTTGGTAAAGAGTTAACTCTTTATCAAACAATCAAACTTCGGACTTGTCCAAATTGAAAGCATTTGCAGATGACATATTAAAGAATACTCAAATGGTGGAAAAATTCTTCCTTGATAGAGCAGAAAACATTGCGAGAAAAGGAGAAAATGCTGGTTACCAGCATTTTCTCCTTTTCCCACAATGTTTTTAAAAGGCTTCTACCTATGGGTCGTCAAAAGTCTGGCTTGTGTGGTAAAGAGTTAACATTATTTCATTTCTAACATTCTAACATTTTAACATTATTTCAATTATATCATGACATCCAGTGCATCCATGCTTTCCTGGGGTCTCTTTTACCAGTACTCTGCACAATTTCTTTCCCAAGCCACTGGCTGCTTTTATAGATAATTATTGTTGAAACAAAGGTCAGCGGTGGGAGGGGAATGAATCTTGTCGCAATGATTATCATCAATCCATGGATGGAAATTGGGAAAGCCAGGGATCAATCCTATGATCCCTGGTTCTCAAGTTCTGCCCGCTACTGACAGAGCCACCGGAGTTTGGCTACAAGCAAGGAATTGACCAATGGCAAAAGGCAAAAAGTTTCAACCCAGGTCAGCCTAAATAAACTATGCAGGCTGATCTAGATCAATAATTTTTGCAGACATATCAAACCCCTTCTCAGACGGCATAGCTCAAATTTATTCTACATACCTGGTGCTCCTGTTTTGATGGCTGTGACAGTTTAAACTTCAATGCTTCCATTATAGATAAGGTCTTCAACGGGGAACCATAATTGACAGAACCAGAAGCTGTTTCTCTTATATCCTTCATCAACTCAACACTTGGAAGTGCAGGGTTAGTTCCCTGTTGTTTCACTGGACTAGAGTTTCCAGAGCTGTTATCACTTCTATCTACTTGCTTTTCACTGGTTTCAAACACGTCAAATAGATTTTGCCTTGGAATCAAATTACTTTGTTTGGAACTATCAGTCAGAATTGTAGGAAATGATAAAGACATTGGGGCAGATACGGGGGATTGTTTAAACTGATCATTTGTTCTATGATATGGATTTGTTGTAACATTTGAAGGAGTATTTCGAGTAAGCAAGGCTTCAATTGGAGACATACTTGTTGAGGATTTGGGTTTAGCCTGTGATGTTGGGTACACATGCTGTGAAACAGTATGGCTTGTGTTTTGTGAATACGAACTATGAGGGCCTCCTTTCTCACTGTTCATTTGCATATTTGTCACATGAGCTTGAGAATTCATGTTAGCAATTGGATTTGAACCTATTGTTGAATTTGCAGGTGACTGAGAGATCAAGTTTGATGGCATGGTTTGATGTGTATTTAAAGTATGCACTGTACTTTGTGATATTTGTGAAACAGGGTGAGTGATAGATTCACGGGATTTATTCACATTTAACACAGAAGAGGCTGTATTTGCTAATGCTTTGTTGTTCACAACTGTTTGTAAGAGGCGAGATTTGATATCTTGAGATACATAGTGTTTATTTGCAACCCCAACATGTTTTGGTGTCGTCATAGTTTCTACAGGTTTTGGAGACTGGATTTCCCCTTTGTTTGACTTGTTTGAATTCAACACACTATAATAGGAGTCTAAAATATCACCAGCTATATTAACTGACTTCACAACATTTTCAGATACCCTGTCAATGTTGGGTTCTCTCAGTCTCTCTTCAATAGACATATGACTAGGACTTGTGACAGCTGACTCCTGGGATGTAGACAGTTTACGAACTTTGGCAGGTGTAGACTGTAATTCAGCTCCATTTTGTTGTTGATGCCCTTTGACCAGTGTGTTTTGTTTCCTGTTTAAAGATGTCGAGTTAAATGGTCTATTTATCAAGTTTGAAGAAAGACTGTTGGGATTCTGCGTCACCACACCAGAAGAGTTAAGTTCCCTATTTAAAATTTGATGTTGTCTAACCACAGTTGGTACATTTCCCTGGGACTTGTAAAACGGCGCAGAATTTGATGCATTCATAATGGCTGGTGTTCTTAGTGCATCAGGTTTGACAGAAGAACAATCCTTTATTGTTGGATTTGGAGTTTTTTCTATTTCACTGCCCGAGTCGGGTAACGCCTTCAGACCAGATGGAGTTGGTATTGTTTTCACCAGGAGTTCTGTCCCTTGTGATGGACTATTTGTGTTTTGATTTTGCGATGCCCCAGGTGGCTGGATCACAATTCTGGTTTTTTGTGAAACTTTAATACCCGAGTTCCTACCACCAATTATAAGATAACCATCAGCAGAGATTTTAACCGTGCCTGCAGTATCTCTTAGTACACTACCAGAAGAACCGCCTCCAGATGGAGCCACAATCTTTATGGTCTTTGCCTTGCCTCCTCCAGGACCAACAGTATTCGATGTCACACTCAGCCCTGGATCTTTCTTGGTCAGATCCACCATCTCACCAAATTGTGGATTCACCTTTCTTTTGATTTCTCTTGACGCCGCAAGCTTCAGTAAACCCTGTGTGGGTAGTTCTTCTCTAGGCATTATTGTCACCCCTTCTTGAGGGTTTCCCATTCTTATCCTGTCTGGTCCACGAGTTACAACCTGGTTGTTCTGAAGTATCTGCGATGCTAGACTCTTTTCCCTTTGACGTTTCATTTGGATCATTTCCTGCAGCAGTAATGACTGATGAGACGGCTGTTTTGCTGGAAATTCAGCTGGCTTTTTACGCTTAGGGGGTGATTCACGTTCTTCTTCTTCGTCGTCACTTTCCTAGAGATTTAAAAAAAAAATAAAAAGAATTAAAGCTTTACCACATGACAAAACTTTAAACTTGTCTAAATTTGAAAATTTGCAGACAAGATAAATGTGGCTCCAACTATGAGATCACGGTTGAACTGTGGAAAATATTGAGGGAAAAGGTGAAAATGCTGGTTACCAGCATTTTCAACTTTTCCCACAATACTTCCAAAAGCCATCTCCTTCAGTTGCCAAAATTCCAAAGTATGTGGAAAAGGTCTTGATTTTTACATACTGTTAACCTGCAAAAGTTCACGCCAAAAAATGTTTGCGTTTTCATACACCTGAGCATTTAAGCGGCATTTTACTTTCGGGAACCTGAGAAGGCTGCGAATTCCACGAAACAAAACATGCTTAAAAGGAAATGCATACTTGCTCAGTATGTTGAACATTTTTAATCTCTCATAATTACACAATAGTCTTTTTGCAAAGTTTATGCACTCGGCACTAGTCAAGTAGAAAAAAAAAAGCTGTTCTCTGACACCTTATTTCAAAAAAGTTGTTTCCTTGTATGGTAGGAAATAGGTAAATTGATACACGTCTTCCAGAAAGTTTCTACAGACAAACTTCTCCAGGACATTAAAGTTTGTGTTTTTTTGAAAAATGAGTGATTCGCAGCATATTACTTTTGCAGATAAAACCCTGCCGTGAAAGACTCTAAATTAAAACTCACGAAACCATTTCCTGATTTACAGTATTTTACTCTTTACCAAACGACAAAATTTAAACAGGTCTAAATGGAAAGCATTTGCAGACAACAAAATGAATGAGACTAAAGAATTGAAATTTGTTTAAGGAAAGGTAGAAAACATTGCGGGAAAAGAAGAAAGTGCTGGTTACTAGCGTTTTCTCCTTTTCCCACGTTTTCAAAAGGCTTCTTTCACTGGGGTGTTAAAAATCGGTATTGTGTGGTAAAGGGTTAAATGACTGAACTCTTTTACAGATAACAATTTATCAGGTTTGTACATAATGTAAGCATTTATGGAGGATAAATAAAATGTAGCAGAGATGATGGTTTTCCTTTTAAAAATGTTAAAAAAAAGGCTTGTTCCTTTTGTTTGTACTTTATCTAACACTGTTTTCAACATTAATTCCATCACATCATGGAGGCAAGTGCACCTATCCATGTTCTAAAACTTTCTTTTAACCCTTTACCCCATAAGGCATTTCTATGGTATCTCTAACTGACCCTAAATAACAGCAAGGATGAAGCCATTTCTTATGTGTATATGACACCTTTTGATAGCATAGAAAACATTGTGACAAAAGGTGAAATTGCTCGTCACGAGCAATTTCACCTTTTGCCACAATGTTTTCCAAAGGCTCCTACAAGCAATGCGTAGAAATGAGTATTTATGGAGTAAAGGGTTAACACTTTCTTCCGGAACCGCTGGCTGTTTTCCAATACGATGATCATCAAAACAATAATCAGAGATGAGAGAGGTATGAACTCTGTCACAATGACTGACCCATCATTCCTTAATCAGAAGTCCGCCATGCTGGTAAATCAAAGCAGCAATCCTCTCATGTCCTGGTTGCTACTGGCTTCCTGCAAAAGAACTTTTTAATGTTTTTTCCCAATTCTACAGATGAAACAGATCATGTAATCCAACCCATACCTCCTCACTGCTGTTCAATGCCTTATGTACAGTTTCCATAGCACGTGAGCTGGCAGCACGGCGTGGGCGATACCTTTTGTCACCAGACTTAGAGCCCTTAACATTCTCCCCCGATTTCGAGCCCCTCAGCGTAAAATCTTTGTCATGATAGTAACTGTTTTCTATTGGTTGATCCAACAAAAACTTCTTTCTGTATTTCTTCAGCATTTGTTCCATAGATCTTGCACACTCTGTAAACTCTACAAATAGAAAATATCATAGGAAGTGAATATCAGTCTTGCTCTGTTGAAAGGCGACTTAACCCATTACCACACAATCCCTACTTTTGACGCCCCTGAGAAAGAATTCTTTCGAAAACACTGTGGGAAAAGGAGAAAATGCTGGTAATCAGCATTTTCTCCTTTTCCCACAGTGTTTTCTACCCTTCCCAGAACAAATTTCTATTTTTCAGTCACCTCTATTTTGTCGCCTGCAAATGCTTTCAATTTGGACCAGTCCAAAATTTTCTCGTGCTGTAATAGGTTAACTCTTTACCATGTGAGAAATTTAAGACCAGTCCAAATTGAAAGCATTTGCAGACGACAAAATGATCGTGACTGAAAAATTGGAATTTGGTTTGGGATCGGTAGAAAACATTGTGGAAACAAGAGCGGCAAATTGTCGCAAGATACGCCCGTCTTACCCCAAGTTGTAAAGCTGGGGCATGCACCAGACAAAATTCAAGTATGAAAAACGACAAAGGGCAATAACTCAAAAATTAAGCAAGCAAGAGTTATGATTCCTGTGCACTGCACTCCGCCTCGGTGAGATCTATCCACCCATGAAATTTCATAACCCTAGCTACTATAGTTTTGGAGATATTCACCGGACAAAATTCAAGTATAAAACATGACAAAGGGCAATAACTGAAAAATTAAGAAAGCAAGAGTTATGATTCTTGTGCACTGCACTCCCCCTCAGTGAGATCTATCCACCCATGAAATTTCATAACCCTAGCTACTATAGTTTTGGAGATATGCTCCGGACAAAATTCAAGTATGAAAAACAAGAAAGGGCAATAACTCAAAAATTAAGCAAGCAAGAGTTGTGATTTAAGTGCACTGCACCCCCAATCCATGAGATCTATCCACCCATGAAATTTCATAACCCTAGGTAGTATAGTATTGGTGATATGCTTCGGACAAAAATCAAGTATGAAAAACCACAGAGGGCAATAACTCAAAAATTAAGCAAGCAAGAGTTATGATTCCTGTGCACTGCACTCTGCCTCGGTGAGATCTATCCACCCATGAAATTTCATAACCCTAGCTAGTATAGTTTTGGAGATATTCACCGGACAAAATTCAAGTATAAAAAATGACAAAGGGCAATAACTCAAAAATTAAGCGAGCAAGAGTTATGATTCTTGTGCACTGCACTCCCCCTCAGTGAGATCTATCTACCCATGAAATTTCATAACCCTAGCTACTATAGTTTTGGAGATATGCTCCGGACAAAATTCAAGTATGAAAAACAAGAAAGGGCAATAACTCAAAAATTAAACAAGCAAGAGTTATGATTCTTGTGTACTGCACTCTCCCTCGATGAGATCTATCCACCCATAAAATTTCATAACCGTAGCTAGTATAGTTTTGGAGATATGCTCCGGACAAAATTCAAGTATGAAAAACAACAAAGGGCAATAACTCAAAAATTAAACGAGCAAGAGTTATGATTTCTGTGCACTGCACTCCCCATTGATGAGATGTATCCACCCATGAAATTTCATAACCCTAGCTAGTATAGTTTTGGAGATATGCTCCGGACAAAATTCAAGTATGAAAAACAACAAAGGGCAATAACTCAAAAATTAAGCAAGCAAGAGTTATGATTCTTGTGCACTGCACTCCCCCTCGATGAGATCTATCCACCCATGAAATTTCATAACCCTAGCTAGTATAGTTTTGGAGATATGCTTCTGACAAAATTCAAGTATGAAAAACAACAAAGGGCAATAACTCAAAAATTAAGCGAGCAAGAGTTATGATTCCTGTGCACTGCACTCCGCCTCAATGAGATCTATCCACCCATGAAATTTCATAACCCTAGCTTGTATAGTTTTGGAGATATGCTCCGGACAAAGAACTGGACGCCGCCCGCCCGCCCGCCACGGGTGATCCCATAATACGTCCCGTCTTCGACGGGCGTATAAAAAGGAGAAAATGCTAGTTACCAGCATTTTCTCCTTTTCCAACAATGTTTTCAACAGGCCTTTTTTCTAAGGGTTGTTAGGTCGGGATTGTGTGGTAAAGAGTCAATGCACCTGCAAGAAGTATCCACATGTCAGCCTGAGCAGGCCGACACAGGTCGAAACTTTTTGCTCTGTCAATTTTCCCGCATGTCAAAGTACCAGCGTACCTCAAGTTTCAGTCGGTTGTTCCTAAAACTGGATTTTTATGGATCCATAATAATGTGATGACTTACATGGTATAATTCATCATCAGATGGGTTAAGCCTCCTTTTGCCAGAGCACATCTCTCATTTATGATATAGAGAGTGATACAATGACATATATCCAAATGACCAGAATCTAAGGACAGTTTCGTGGTGTCCGTGGTCGTGAGGTAGAGCGTCGGCCTCGCAACCAAAAGGTTCTGAGTTCGATTCCCAGGAGTGGTTGTCAACTTTGGGATTTTTCATCAGCCCACATATTTGGCGTGAGTACTGGTGTAGTTCCCAGGAAGCAGAATCGAGAGAGATTAGTATAAGTTGTCAGAACTTGTTTCTCAATCAATGTACAATAAATATGTTTAACCCAAGGACAGTTTACATGAATACAATCAGAGTTTGACAAAAGCCTGACAAATTACAACATCAAATTCTACCCTTCTTAGCTCTTGAAATGCAGATGAACAAATTTACACTTACCCTAATTCAAAGCTTCTGCAGATGCCAAACTAAAGGTTACTCAAAACTTTGAATTTTACTTTCAAAGGGTAGAAAACATTGCTAGAAAAGGTTACGGGCATTTTCTCCTTTTCTCACAATGTTTTTAAAGCTTTCTTCCTCAAAGTCAAGGTTGCCTACAGATGCTTTTAATTTGGAAAGTCTAATGTTTGTTGTCTGGGAAAGGGTTAAGTGATAACAGAGACATGAGAAAACACCACTGTTTTTACACAACCATGACAAAGACAACAAAACCCTTTAACAGACAGTACCATTTTAGACTAGCCCAAATTAAAAGTAAATGCAGACAACTGTGATAGATTTGTTTGTCTGTATTTGAGTTTAACACCATTTTAACAGTTTAAGTCATATCATGGTTGTCTGCGACTCATCCACGACTTTCCTGGCTTTCTCACACCAGTGCTGACACTACTTACTTTTCAAAGCCACTGCTTACCTTTCTCACATGCATCAGAGGTGAGAAGCGAAAAATCCCCAGACAGAAATTTTGCCACAACCAGGTATCAAATCCGCACACTCCAGGTAACGAACCACTGGGCTACCCAGCTGGGCACTGTGACAGATATTTGTGACTGATTAAAAATTGTTTTAGGAAGGGTAGAAAACATTGTGGGAAAAGGAGAAAATGCTGGTTACCAGCATTTTCTCCTTTTCCCAAAATGTTTTCAAAAGGCATCTTTCTCAGGAGCATTAAGAGTCTGGATTGTAGTGTACAGGGTTAAAGTAGCTGAATTGAAAATCAAAATAGTCTTACCACTCTCTGGTCCATTGAATCTTTTGCAGTTGTTAAACATCAACCGGAAGTCCGACAAGAAATGTTGAGTTGATTTGTAATCTTTCTTTTTCACCTTTTCTTCAATTTTGGACAAGTCCATTGGTCTCTGTTATAGACAAACAGTTCAAATGTATTTCAGCTGCTTTATCTTTTCTGGATTGCACTATTATAGTGCCACAACTCTGCAGTGCCTTGCCCCAAGGAAACTCCCATGTTGCAAAGTTGCCAGTGAGGATAGACAAACAGGAAGTAAATCCTCCAGAAAATAAAAAAGAAGAAAACCATTATGAGGGCAACCTGAAAACATGACAGTATGTGTGCTGTAAAACATGGAGCATAAAAACGAGAAGTTTTTTTAATTCAATCATATCTCTTTTAACTCTTTACTACATGAAAACTTTTTAGACCAGTCAAAACTGAAAGTATTTACAGACATCAAAATAAAAGTGACCGAAAATTTGAAATTTGTATTGGGAAAGGTAGAAAACATTGTGGGAAAAGGAGAAAATGCTATTATTAGCATTTTCTCTTTTTCCCACAAAATTTTCAAAAGACTTCTTTCTCAGGTTTGTCACAAGTCAACACTGTGTGGTAAAGGGTTAAACATTGTTTGAATCTATTGAATTTCCATAGTCTCTACCAAACCTCCACTATATTGCATCAGAAACAGATCAGCCATTTCGAGTCTTGATAATTTGATCACTCAAACACACAATATAGTGGTATCTGTCATCATTTTGCTTTCTTAAATTGATTGTCAATTCGGATGCAAAAATTTCCTCTTTTTCTAAAGTTTTACAACCTTTTATTAAAAAGCCCATTCATCTGAGCCCCATTTAATAATATTATGTCGTCTGCAACTTTTAATTTGGACAATTTCACAATCTTATTGCCTGGTAAAGTTGTGACCAAACAATCCTGCTGTTTAACTCTTTACCAATGACAGAATTCTAGACTGGTCCCAATTAAAAGCAATTGCAGACGACAAAATAAACGTGACTGAAAATTGAAATTTGGGTTTTCTCACAATGTTTTCTACCCTGCTAGAAAGAAATTTCAATTTTTGAGTAAGGTTTACTTTGTTGTCTGTAAGTGCATTTAACTTGACTTGTCTATAATTTTGTTGTTTGGTAAAGAGTTAAAACATGGGGTTGTCAGGTAAAAAGTTAAGAGAAACCTTTTTCTCACCTTTATGACCTCACTGTATCCAGGGGCCACCTCATCTGTCACAGCCTCCAGGAAAGGCCAACAGTCTTTGTGCATTTTCATGGCCTCAACCACTAGGGATAGAAATACAAAACTAGAGCTGTCACTGAATGTGACTTAATACCCCCGCCAGCATTTGACAGAAAAAGGCAATTACTAGTATTTTATACACAGACAGACACACGGACCGAGAGGCACATAGATAGAAAAGCTGATTCCAGTATACCCCCGAAAACATTCGTTTTGCAGGGGTATAATAATTCCATGTCATTCCAACCTTCTACCTCGCAATACTGAGTTTTAACAACCCTTGAGAAGGATGGCTTCTGAAAACGTTTTGGGAAAAGAAGAAAATGCTGGTAACCAGCATTTTCTTCTTTTCCAATGACACTTTCTACCCTTCCAAAAAAACTTTAAACATTTGATTAGTACTTATTCTGTCCACATATGCTTTCAAATTTTGACATGTCTGAAATCTTGTTTGAGTTAAGCCTTTAACGTACAACCACAATGTATCTGGTAAAAAAGCTTTTGAAAATAATATAGGAAAAAGACGAAATGCTGATCACCAGCATTTCCTCCTTTTCCTACAATGTTTCCCTACAACGTCGTTTCACACAAAGTAAATCTAAGATTTGGCTCAGTGACCTACTTTTTGATTCAATGAGACTCTATTTCAAAATTGTCCTACATATCAAGACAAACCTTCTGACCAAATTCCATGATTATCAGGCTGAAAATGTGACCTGTAGAGTGTACAGATTTGGCCATGTGACTTACTTTCTGACCTGACATGACCCAATTTCCAATTTGTCCAAGATATCATTAAGACAATTATCCTGACAAAGGTTCAAGAGTATAACAAAGTTTTGGTAAGATTTGGTCTAGTGACCTATTTTTGATTCAACATGACCCGGTAACAAACTTTTCTGAGATGCATCAAGGCAAACATTCTGACCAAGCTTAAAGAGTAACAGGCTGAAAGCTTTGCCTCTAGAATGCACACAAGATTCTAAGATTTAGCCCTGTGACCTACTTTTGGACCCAACATGATGCAATTCTGAGCATGTCCAAGATTTTATCATGATAAACACAATGATCTTGCTTCATGATTATTTGACTAAAAGCGTGTCCAGCAGAGTGCAAAAAATATTGACAACTTCACAATGCACACTGGACAACAGACACAGCACCATAACCACACATAACCTTGAGCAAAAAGTGCTCAGGAGAGCTAAAAAAGATAACTTACATCTGGTTAGATTGCCGTAATCTTCTTCCGTCTTAAGATCACACCTGGGGAAAAAATAAAGTCTTCATTGCAGCAAGAGCTAAAAAATAGATGGCAGGCTAGACATTTTGGTCTTTAACTCTGTACGAAACTACAATATTTTGGGTTTGTCTAAATCGAAAGCACTTGCAGATGACAAAATCAAAGGAACTAGAAATTTGAAATTTGTATTGTAAAGGGTAGAAAACATTGTGGGTAAAGGAGAAAATGCTGGTTACCAGCATTTTCTCTTTTTCCCAATATGTTTTCTAAAGGCTTCTTTCTCAGGATCGTCAAAAGTAAAGATTGTGTGGTAATGGGTTAAGTACAGAAAGCTGAAAAGCTGGATTGAGGAATCAGTACCTTAAACTTTTGACCACACAGTCCCAAGAAATGACAAATCTGAGGAAGAAGGCTTTGACTTTAAACCCCCAGCAGCAATATGACAGTATTTTGTACACAGACGGACACATGGGTGGACGCATGGACAGACACACGGACAGACAGGCTGATTCAAGTATACCCCCAATAACATTCGGTTTGTGTGTGTGTGTGTGTGTGTGTGGGGGGGGGGGGGGGGGTATAAATACTAAAATTTGTCATAATTTATGGCAAAGAGTGGCACAGTAACTTTAAAGGCTGTTTAGGCCAAACTACCAAATGCATAGTGACAGTCCATTATCACACTTTCATATTTATTCTATTCAATCTGATCTGTCCCACTTTTTGCAACGGGAATTTAAAAAAATTTCCAAAGAGTGCAATAAAGGATCACTATATATCAATCACAAACCTGCTATCATCGGACTCATAATCATCATTATATTTATTAGTGGCAGTATACAAAAGTTCAGGAGGTATTTCTTTGCCCTCAGCTATAAGTCTGGCTCTCTCCTCTCTCATGGACAAACGTTTGGCTCGCTCTGAAAATAGACGGATATCGTATTTATTGCATTTAGAAAGAACACAACTTTTTTTTATACAGTATTTGACCTTTGGGAGATAATGAGATTATTTATTAGAATTTTAAACCGATGTCTTACCATTCAGTGCTCTTTCCCTTTGCTGTGTGGCAAAGGGTTAAAATGATAGGACTGGTTTTTGATTGATAAGGAAGCACTGTAGGAAAAGGAGAAAATGCTGGTTACCAACATTTTTGCCTTTTCCCACAAAATCTTACAGAAGCTGTCTTTTCAGAATCTATTTATTCAAGTTTTATAGCAATATAATTATTACCATCTCTTCTTCAGTCTTATTACCTGCTTTGCAGTAATGTTGAATGATAAAACAAGGAATTATTCAAAATAGCCCAGTAACGTCAAATCTGCTTTCACAACAAAGAACTTTTAACTAGAAATTACAGACAACCACAACCAAGTATTATTATTGGGCGATGAAGATCTAGAGCAGATGGTACAAAACAATCAGTCTGATCTTGAATCTTTACAGTCCCTGATGTAGAGCCATTCTGAAAAACAGTAGGCTTAAAATAGCAGCTAATTCATTTCAAACCCCCCCCCCCCCCCCTTCCATTTTTTTCATTCTGTTCACTTGGAGATAAAGGCATTAACTCTCTATCATACAATCTAAATTAAACCATCTCTGAGGAGGAAGGCTTTTAAAAACATTGTGGAAATGGGAGAATATTCTGGTAAACAGCCATTTCTCCTTTTGCCAAAGCGTTTTCTACCTTTCCAAAAAAACAAATTTCAACTTGTGGGTCACTTCATTTTGTCCATACATTCTTTCAATTTAGACAATTCTAAAAATCTGTCATTTGGCAAACACCTCAGCAACAGGCAAACCAATGTACTACCTTCTCTTGCTTTTACTCGTTCTTCTCTCAATTTATTTTCCTCCTCCAATCTTTGTTGTTCCTCTTTCAACCTTCTCTCTTCTTCTGCTCTTAATTTCTCCTTTTCCTCCAAAGCCAATGCTTCAGCTAATATCTTCTCCTATAGATCAGACAAAAAAAAAAAAAACATTTAAAACCATAAGTGCCTTTCAAGACCAAAGCTACTTTTGTGGCAATGTAGATGAAGATCAGGCTGCACAAAATGTGCACAAAACAATCTTTGATCCTGACTGTCCACCTGGCGAAAATACTGCAGATAAAAGCAACCATAATATTACAAATAATTGGTTCATATTTCTTCAACAAGTCTTGACAGGTTTATTTGGCATTCTATGGATTAATCCTTTCCCAAACAACAAATTTTAGACTGTTCTAAACTACGAGCATCTGCAAATGACAAATTATGAATTGGTACAAATGAGCTTTAGGTCTCTTGATAAGGTAGAAAATGTTTTGGGAAAAGGTCACCAACATTTTCTCCTTTTCCCACAATCAGGGTATGCATTGTCAAGGGTTAGGAGTTAATTTTTCAACTCTTAAAAGAGAGCAAAATCCCTGAATTATTCTGCTGTGCCACTCATGAAAATATGATGTTCACTCGATGAAATAAATTTCGATCTTTCACCTTAAAAAACAAATATCTTCTATTAATTTTATTCAAATGATTTGTCCTTGGAAGAATAGAACGATACAAAACATTGTGAGAATGAGAAAATGCTTGTTACCAGAATTTCTCCTTTTCCCACTGTGTTTTCTTAAAATTTCCAATTATCTCCAGCTAGATAGCATTCTACAAATACAGATCTATCTAATTCAGGCATTCTGGCTACAGGAACGGAGAATTTCTCAAAACACTAACTGTTACTTTGAATTTCAAATGAAATGAATGTTTACTCAATAAAATGCTACCTGGTGCCATTCATTCAGCTATGATCGGCTAGCATGTAACCTATGCACCAACCATTTATTAAAACAGCTCCAACATGCTTCAGTAATAGGCAAATAGCTTCAATATAAGCTCTAAATTTCCCAAGTAAACCGGGGAAAGGTGATCCATCATAGCAGACAGATTGAATCTTCCAAGAATATGACATGCGCAACGAAGATTTCCTTTACAAAGTTCTTAAAACTCGGGACTGTGAAGTAAACAGTTAAGTTATTCACCTGTTCCATTTTTTCCTTCATTTTGTAGGTAATTCTGTTAGATCTTCTCACTTCCAGTTCTTGGAGTCTTTTCCTTCTCTCTTTTTCCTGTAAAGCAAAAAAGAATTCAGTCACACGTTAGAAAATACAATAAAACTTTCAATAAACCGACATTTTTTTTTTTGCATGTGCATGTGTGTGTTTGTGCTAAACAAGGGGTCCTAGCTTTCATCAATCATTCAGCAAATAAGGTTCACAGAATGTGGCAAACAGGTTCAGAGACAAATATTTCTGAAAACCAAGTTCTGTAACCCATTACCGCACAATCCAAACTTTTGACTACCCTGAGAAAGAAGCCTTTATAAAACATTATGGGAAAAGGAATAAATGCTGGTAACCAGCATTTTCTCCTTTTCTCACAATGTTTCCTACCCTTCGCAAAACAAATTTCCAGTCACTCTTGTTTTGTCGTCTGCAAATGCTTTCAATTGAACCAGTCTAAAATTTTGTCGTTTGGTATAGAGTTAATTTTCAACTCTATCACAGATTACAAAAGTATTAGACCTGTCAAAATCCAAAAATATTTGCTGATGACATTATCAAATGTGGTTCAAATCCACACATTTCCCTTTTGCTACATTAGAAAACATGGTGGGATATGGAGAAATTGCTGGTAACTAGGAACTTCTCCTTTTTAATCAACATTTTTTGAAAAACACTTTCCTCAAGGTCATTCAAACTCAAGTTTGTATGGTTGAGGGTTAAACATTTTTATGGAAAAAAAAAATAAGAAAGAGAGACAGACATCGTATAGAACATCTATTTATAACCAATTAAATATTCACCTGTATTTTATAACTGTAATGGTTACCTTTGTTATTAACCCATTTCCACACACTCCCTACTTTTGATGACCCTGAGAAAGAAGCCTTTAGAAAACATTTTGGGAAAAGGAGAAAATGCTGATAACCAGCATTTTCTCCTATTCCCACAATGTTTTCTATCCTTGGCAAAACAATTTTTCAAATTTTCAGTGCTATTTATTTGTCATCTGCAAATGCTTTCGATCTGGACAAGCCTAAACTATTGTCATTTGGTAATGAGTTAAAGGAGATATTGCTCTATACATGCCTTGCCTCCATTTGCATTTTTGGTTTTCAAAATAAAGCATTGTTGAAAGGCCAAAAGAAGTCTGCCTGAGGTAACAAGCTTAATCTATCACAGGTGATGAATTTGAGGTCAAAGACACCATTAAACCCATTTAAGGACTAATAAGGAATGAAAATTACAAGATGGTCACTTCAAGCACGGTACGTAAACACCACCTTGACAAAAATTCAATTTTCAAACTCAAATTGTCCCCGACACATCTTTGTTTGATGAAGTGTAAAATAAAGTATCCGCATTGAAAACCTCCGATTGCGGCTAAACCTTTCACCTTTCACAGGTTGATACCTAGTTTTTAACCCTAAAAGTGCTTTTCACAACTGCCTCTGTAGCCAGTGTAGATCAAGATCAGACTGCACAAAATGTGCAGTCTGATCTTTGATCTACACTGTCCACTAGAGACATTCTGAGCAAAACAAACTTGTAATCAACATTCTGTTCTGTTATATTTCTAGAGAAAAACTGTCTTAACCCTTTACCCCATGAGGCATTTCTATGTTGTCTCTAACTGACTCTAAATAATAGCAGGGATGAAGCTGTTTCTTATGTGTATATGACACCTTTTGATAGCATAGAAAACATTGTGACAAAAGGTGAATTGCTCGTCACGAGCAATTTCACCTTTTGCCACAATGTTTTCCAAAAGCTCCTACAAGCAATGCGTAGAAATGAGTATCTGTGGAGTAAAGGGTTAATTTAAATTGGCACTCTATCTGAGTTAATACACTAGGAGAGAAGGCTTTTCAAAATGCCATGGGAAATAAAAGAGAAAATATCAGCCAGATTTCTTTTTCTCACAATATTTCTAAAAGACAGTCTCATCATTTGTCCTTTTTCTTCTGTGAATCCTTTTACTTTGAACAAAATTTTTACTTTTTTCATCTGGTGGAAGTTTAAATTGCCTTATGAATGAATGATTAAGGAGGTAAACTTAGATAGGACATGGCCAACCTATCTCACAAATTATAAACAGTGTAGAATCAGGATCAGATGTTCTGCTCATTCTGATCATGGTTAACTATCACCAAAAGTAATAAGTATTAAAGGCACCCTAGGGTTAAATGATCAAAGATACTAAACAAAAGAATTCAGTGTGTCCTATTGGTCACCCCCAAAATGAACTGTGATTGAGGATGAATTACATTCACAATGTATCCGTCCCTGATCTCTCAAGACAGACTATCTAATTTCACACCATGATTAAAGAGGCGGCCAGATCAGTAGATAGATAACTTTTGTGGGAATTTTAAGTGTAGAATTTAGTGGAAAGGAGATCAAAGACTTCAAACAATTAAAACCACTTGAAAAGATTACTAATGACAAAAACAAAATTAGTTTAAAATGTTGACTAGATCAGTGCCTTTGTAATGGGTCTTCTTTCATGACATTCATCTCTTTACTAAACAATCTCCTTTTTGGTTACTCTATGGAAGGAAACTTTAGAAAACATTACAGGAAAGTAAAATGTTTGTTTCTTTTCGACTATTCTCCTCAAGTAATAACAAATTGGCTGATATCGGGGAAAGTAGTTTGTATGTATGAATCCACAATAATCACTTTAGTAAAATAAATTCAAGTCACAGACTGATTAACTCATTACCAAACGACAATATTTTAGACTGGTCCAAATCGAAAGCATTTGCAGATGACAACATAAAAGTGACTGAAAGTTTGAAGTTTGTAAGGTGAAGGGTAGAAAACACAGTGGGAAAAGGAGAAAATGCTGGTTACCAGCATTTTCTCCTTTTCCCACGATGTTTTCTAAAGGCTTCTTTCTCAGGGGTGTTAAAAGTAGGGACTGTGTGGTAATGGGTTAATAGATATTTAAAACTAAAATTATTGTTGAAAAAATTAATTCTACCACTGGTTCATTGACTAAAATTATTGTTAGAAAAATTCCACTTTTGGTTCATTCACTAAAGTTATTGTTGGAAACATAAATTCTACACCTCTGGTTCATTACATGAAATCCTTGTTGGAAACATTAAGCCTTCTTTTCGTTCATTGTTCTACAAGAGACTGGATCTCTGACCCACCATACTTTAGTAGGTCATCAAATACAATATAATTATGGGGATAATTGCCAAACTTTTTATCATTATGAATGTAGTTTACCTGTGGTTTATTTACAGAATTGTTTTCAGTTGGCTGTTACTCCAGGTCCCTAACATATAGGAATGACTTTAACAATTCGGAAAAAATTGAAGGAATTGCCCCTTACGAGATATTATTCTTTTCCCACAATATTTTCAAAAGTGGTCAGCTGCGAGACAAAAACAACAGCACTGTGCTAGTACCTTTATGTAACCTTTCCAGTAGAAATCTTAACTTGTGAAAGTGTCACAACTGTCAAAAAATAAGTTTTAAGTTACCTCCCCTACTGATATGGGTTTCCCTTTTCAGAGCTCCAGATAAGAGGGAGTGATAGTATTCTAAATCCATTATTGCCCTTCCAAACCCTATAATGTGGGTACTTATTAGAATCATCTCTATGAGACGATTCTAATGAGTACCCATAGCATAGGTTTTGATTGAGAAAAATTAACATTTTCAATTTTAAAATCAAAATTACTCCCTCTATCTGCTCTGCCTTTTGATCGTAAGGCCTTTACCAAACAGTCCCAAACTTCGAACTTTTAAAATCAGCAATTTTTTCTACTCTTTATATAGATCATTATATCATCTGAGCAACAATTAATTTGTCATCTGCAAAGGCTTTAAACTTTTGGACAGTCTGAAGTTTTGTTGTCTTTGAAAAATTGACAATTCACTTGAGTTTGAGATAACTCTCCTTAGTAATAACAGAGATATATCATTCTGAAGAAATAACAGGGATCACAAAAATGGCCAAGTTTTCCCTTGATGACAACAACCCAACAATGAAAGAACCATGACAATACCTCTCCATTTTCTTCGAAACTGTCCAGTTGATAGGATGAATCCAAATTTTGTTATTACAAAGGTTTGATTTTTCTATAGACATCTCCTAATCGGAGAGTATAGATCCAAGATCAGACTGCACATTCTGTGCAGCCTGATGTTTATCTACAGGGCCTAAAGTTGCACTTGGCAACCTAAGGGTTAACCCATTACCAAACGACAATATTTTAGACTGGTCCAATTTGAAAGCATTTGCAGACGACAAAATAAAAGTGACTGAAAATTTTAAATTTGTTTTGTGAAGGGTAGAAAACATTGTGGGAAAAGGAGAAAATGCTGGTAACCAGCATTTTCTCCTTTTCCCACAATGTTTTCTATAGGCTTCTTTCTCAGGGTCGTCAAAAGTAGGGATTGTGTGGCAATGGGTTAACTACAGGGCCTAAAGTTGCGCTTGGCAGCCTAAGGGTTAAACGAAGTAGAGAGCCAATAAGGGAAAACAAGGCAACAATAGGAGATAGAGGTGTCAAAATACCTCATAATTGTTGGTAAGACAGTAATGAGTTTTCAACCTGGAGGAACCCAGTTATTAAAGGATGGAATTTCAGATTTAAAATATACTTTTTCTAAAGTAATGACAAGGGAGAGAAAAAACTTAACCTTTTCATCACCGAAAGTGTCACAAATGAGTCTCTACAGTCACAGCAGATCCAGATCACACTGCTGAGAACATAATGGCCTGATCTTGGACTTATACTATTTGCCACTTGATTCTTAATTGTTACCAAAATCTTTAATTTCCAGCATGAAACTTGCATTATTTTATAAAGCAAATAAGATGACATGATTTTTGACCCTGAAAAGCATCTCTGAAAAGCATCTATCTGTCTCATAAAAATCCATAATAGAGCTAGCTAGTTAACCCATTACCACACAATCCCTACTTTTGATGCCCCTGAGAAAGAAGCCTTTAGAAAACGTTGTGGAAAAAGAAGAAAATGCTGGTAACCAGCATTTTCTCCTTTTCCCACAATGTTTTCTACCCTTCACAAAACAAATTTCACATTTTCAGTCACTTTTATTTTGTCGTCTGCAAATGCTTTTGATTTAGACAAGCCTAATATATTGTCGTTTGGTAATGAGTTAAGTTTGACTTTCACCTGTCTTTTTATCAATTGTACGGTTTTTTCCACCCTTTACCACAAAATCCCAAATTTTGATGAGAACTGTCACTGAATGTTACTTAATAACCCTGCCAGCGCTTTGGCAGAAACAGCCAATTATTTGTACACAGACAGACATATGGATGGACAGGTTGATTCCAGTATAACCCCAAAAACATTTGTTTTACGGAGGTATAATGACATTAGGGCTTTTGAAAATATTGTGGTAAATGGAGAAATGTTGGTAACAAACATTTTCTTACAAGCTGTTTTTCTATGGGTCATTAAAAATGGGGGAAATTGTGGTATACGGTTAACTCTTTACCACATGAGAAAATTTTAAACTCGCTCCAAAATTGAAATTTGACTTTAGAAGAGTAGAAAATATTGTGGGAAAAGGAGAAAATGCTGGTAACCAGCATTTTCTCCTTTTCCCACAATATTTTCAGAAGGCTTCTTCCTCTGGGTCATAAAAACCAGGGATTGTTTGGTAAAGGGTTTAGACACTAGACCAAAGCATAAGTGTTGCCTTAAATAGCCAGAGCTGCAAGTCTAAATAGAAACCAAACGTTTGGACCTAGACCTAATTATTTATTGACTCTGCCTTTCCCAAAAAGGAAACTCATTGAAGTTTTTTTTTTATCCATGTCAGCAGATAAGTGTATAGTGAAATGTGGGTGGGGTGAAACATTGGAATCCAATATTTCATGCTGCCATTGAAAGGCTCCCTCTCTCATGATCAGCCTTCTTCAAGTTTAATTCTTTTTCCAAACGACAAAATTTTTAGAACAAACCAACTTCGAAGCATTTGCAGAATGATGACAAAGTATATGTGACTAGAAAATTGAAATCTCCAGGTTGAAAAACATTGTGGGGAAAAGGAGAAAATGCTGGTAACCAGCATTTTCTCCTGTTCCCACAATGTTTTCAATAGACATTTCCTTCAAGGGTATTAAAACTTGTGACTATGTAGTAAAGAAATAATAAGTCCCATCCCTTATTGTACATATTTTAGTTTAACTCTTTACCAAACGACAGTATTTTAGATAAGCCCACAATATTTTCAAACGGCTTCTATCTCAGGGTCGGAAAAACAAAGGATTGTTTGGTTAGGGGTTGAGAGTTCACCCTTAGGCTGCTAATCAAGACTGAGTAACCTGTAGTAGACAGTGAAGATCAAGATCAGACTGCACAGAATGTACAGTCTGATCTTGATCTACACTGTCTTTCTGAGGAGATATCATTTTCCCAAAACATAGCTTTCAAATAGCTATATTTGGGGTTTTTGCTGTCAATGTGAAAATTTCATTTGAGTTAACCAATTACCACACAATCCCTACTTTTGACGACCCTGAGAAAGAAACCTTTAAAAAACATTGTGGGAAAAGGAGAAAATCCTGGTAACCACCATTTTCTCCTTTTCCCACAATGTTTTCTACCCTTCACAGAACAAATTTCAAATTTTCAGTCCCTTTTATTTTGTCTTCTTCAAATGTTTTCAATTTGGACAAACCTAAAATTTTGTCATTTGGTAAAGAGTAGAATAAGGCTAAATAATGATCAAATCAATTATAAAAGGTTGAATACAGGTAAGTATTACATCAGCTATAAATATACACCACAAAGGAAGCAGATGTTTCAAGCAGGTATAAAATTCGACCAAAGTAACACTTTATAATTAACCATGATGATAGAGCCACTGGCTTCATAGAACTGGTTTTTCCAATACCTTTGTGTGTAAGTTTTCCATTTTCTTCACAGCGACAAATTGATTGTCAAGGACTTGGGTTCTTAATTATTATCATAGAAATCGAATCCATGGAGCCTATTGGCTCTCATAAGACAAAACAAAAGTACATGTGGGTACCAATGCTAGGCTGCAGTTGCTTTTCAGTTGAAATTCTAAATTGAAAAAGGGGCATAACTGTGTCCAAAATATTTTGACACAAGTGCATTCTAAGTTATTGCAAAACAACAATACAAACAACAATAGTGCTATGACAACTTGACACTTTTTTTTTTGGAAACAGTTAAGCTCAAGGCTCATGCAATGCTTAATGCATCTGTCCAGCCCCAATTTCCTAAAGGCAAGAGGGCCAAAATGGCCCTTGATCGCTCACCTGAATATTTGACAGGACCGTAGCCAATTTTTTTTTGAGGTATTGAAACTTTGGAAACAAAATCATTTTTTTGCCAAGTAATTTTGAAAAGGTCACCTGTAAAAGTCATTTCAAAATCTGTCACCAGCCCTACAATCATGACCAAAGCAATGATTTTGATGAATCAGAATTCTGCATAATTATAAATTTTGTATAGATCACCTAAGGACAATTTCTTGAAGAACAGCTGTTATTTTCGCTATAAAAATTTCCCTATGGGTCACCCTAGGAATATTTCTGTGAAATTATTTCAAAATCTGACCAGCTGTTCCAGAGGAGAAGAAGAATTAAGAAATTCCTCTTCATGTCCCCGTAGTGCAAATAGCCCCACTATCAGAGCCATGTTTCTTGACAGATCACAATTTTGTTAATAACTTTTGAAAAGAGTCACCCAAGGAACACTGCTGTGAAATTATTTCAAAATCTGACCAGCCTTTTCAGAGAAGAAGAATTTTTAAGAATTTCTTCATTTCTGTATAGTGCAAGTAGCCCCCATTCTCTAGAGCCATGTTTCTTGAAACTTGTTAAAGGTCCATCAGTAGCCCTGGGCCTTGTGGTTTCAGAGAAGATTTTTTTTTTCAGTTTTGTTGCCAAGGCAACTAGAGTTTTTGAAAAAATCAAATTCTTTCAAGAAATTTTGAAGGGGCTCATGGCAGGTCATTTCTCTGAAGTGTAATCAAATTTGGATGGGTAGTTTCAGAGAAGATGTTTGAAATAAAAGTTAATGCACAGACAGACAGATGCACAAAGGACACCGTGCTATGACATATTTTTAGGTCCCTGGCCTTTGGCCAGTGGAGCTAAAAATGGTTCATGAACTGGCCATTTGCTATTCATGGGATTGTTCATGAACTGTGGTTCAGGAATTGTTCATGAATTCAAGAACTACTTTTCACAGCGGCAGAAAGCAAAGTATTTCTTTTTGCCTACATCATATAATTAGCTGTAAACTGCGAAAGGGTGAGGGTTAAGAGATGTCTTTGTACCAAAAAAGTTGAAAAGATCAAGATTGGTCACTGATTAATTGATGATTGTATGATATTTAATGCCATTTCAACATTATTTCAGTTATATTGAGGCAGCCAGTGCACTTATCAATGCTTTCCTAGAGTTTCTGCTACCAGTACCCAGCACAAAATAATTCTAAGCCACTATCTGCTGTCCCACCTAAAAGTCATAGAAACAATGGTCAGTGATGAGAACATCTTTGCGAGCCAAGGTTACGATCACTACGTGGATCTTAATTAGCGGATGGAGCCCAATTTCGAAATTCCTGCGATGCGCCCTCTATTGGATGCTGGTTATTACCCCCCTTTACATCATATTTCTAAAAGCCAATGTAATATAGTTTTACAAACCGCTTACGAATACACATGAAGCGATAAGCAGACATTCACGTGGGTTTCCATGTTTACCTTCTATTCGCAAGGTAGTGATGTTCTATTTTTATCAAAGATGAAATGCTACCAGCGATTTCATTTGATGCAGTTAAAGCTGGCTGCATCCAATGAAAACGCGTATCGGATGAATGTAAAAATCAAGCTCGATCCGCCAAGGGTAGAATAATGGTAGTGAATCGTCAGCCTTGGCTTGCGAAGATATGATGAGAAAGGAATGAATCCAATGGAGTGTTTGCTTAACCCATTACCACACAATCCCTACTTTTGACGCCCCTGAGAAAGAAGCCTTTTGAAAACACTGTGGGAAAAGGAGAAAATGCTGGTAACCAGCATTTTCTCCTTTTCCCACAGTGTTTTCTATCCTTCCCAGAACATATTTCTATTTTTCAGTCACCTTCATTTTGTCGTCTGCAAATGCTTTCAATTTGGACCAGTCTAAAACTTTCTCGTGTGGTAAAGAGTTAAACTAAGGCTACTACAGGTGAACTTATCCAAGGTACTAACTGCTATTCCTATGTACAGAACTATTGTCAGTTTTCACCGTCATAAGAATTACGGTTAATTTTATTCATTCATCTCCACATAGAAAAGGCTACTAAAAGTAAATCTATCTAAGAGACTGACTGCTTCTGGTCATGAAAGTTTTGGTTAACTCTTTACCACACAATCCCGACTTTTAAGACTAACTTGACGAGATTTGGCTTTGAATAAGAAGAAAAAATTGTGGGAAAAGGAGAAAATGCTCATCACCAGCATTTTCTCCTTGACCCATACTTTTTTTTCCGTAAGACAATGCTTCTTATTCAGTGTCATTAAAACTTGGGGTTGTGTGGTAAAGGGTTAACCCTTTCCCAAACAATCGCTGGTTTTTACGGGTCTGGAATAGTAGCCTCTTGAAAACATTGTGGGAAAAGGAGAAAATGCTGGTAACCTGCATTTTCTCCATTTCCCACAATGTTTTCTACCCTATCATAGACAGAAATCATCTTTTCAGCAAGAGTTGAATTGTCGTCTGCAAATGCTTTCAATTTGGTCTAGTCCAAAAGTTTGTCATTTGGGAAAGGGTTAAACACCTAAAACCACTGACATGAAAAGCCTTGAAATAAACAAATATTGTCTTGGCAAAGAATTCATATGAAGTTTTCCAGATCAAAAATGTTTTGTAGTCTGGGTATGCGTGGAAAATTCTCCAAGAATTTCGAGACTGGAATTCTACTATTGGGATATATTGCCACACAGAACATAAAACAATATTGGTTACATCATGTTATTAGCTGTTACGTGGGAGGTACCCCTGGCTGAAGACAGGACATGAAAAACAAACTCACAATAATACGTAATGGATAGAATGGGGGCAAAAAGGTCACATGAACCAAGTCAATTATGTAGGTAAAAAAAAAAAGGACTTTGGCAGATGGTATAGATCAAGGTCAGAGTGCACAGAATGTGCAGTCAGTTATCATACTTTTTGCCGTAAGGTTATTCAGATAAGCCGAGCCCCGGTAGCTCAGTCGGTATAGTGCAGTCATTTCAATTTTGATATTAGTTCAAAATTTTGTTTTGTGCCAAACAGTAAATACTTGATTATTCCTCTAACAATCAAAACAGGTTGTTGGGTTTTTTTTTTTTAATTTCTATTAATAAATCAAGAGCAACAGAAATGTGTTGCCATTCTTTTTTCTCTTTAACTGAAGCATTCAGGTTTTAACTACCTTGTCACAAAAACCTTAGGAATACATTGAAGGCAAAGGAGAAAATGTGGGTAACCAGAATTATTTCCCTTTTCTACAATAGTTATCTTTCCAAAGGCACATCTTTTTATTTGAAAAAAATGCACTTTGACCAATTTTGACCCTGGGCCAAAATTTGAGTACTTCTGGTAGAGGCCTACTACATTAACCCATTCCCACACAATCCCTACTTTTGACGACCCTGAGAAAGAAGCCTTAAGAAAACATTGTGGGAAAAGGAGAGAATGCTGGTTATCTGCATTTTCTCCTTTTCCCACAATGTTTTCTACCTTTGCAAAACAAATTCCAAGTTTTTAGTCCATTTTATTAAATGGACAAACCTTAAAATTTTGTCATTTGGTAATGAGATAAGCCACATGCAAAATTTGGTAGCCCTAGGACTAATGGCTAGGTGCAGGGAAATTTCAAAAGTTTTCTCTATGTAAGCTCATAAAACTTGTGACCTCTAGGCGGGATCAAATTTGACCCCTGGGCTATCACTTGGACACTCCTGGTAGAGGGCCACTATATCAAGCCTTATGCAAAATTTGATAGCCCTGGGCTTTATGGCCAAGTACAGGAAGATTTCTTAAATAAGCCCATGTGAAACTTGTGACCCCCAGAGCATATCTACATGTAGCTCTCAAGAAACTGTTAAATTTCAAAGAGATGCAATTCCTGATTGGCTTAACCATTTCTTGAGTTACTGAATTTAGAATAAGAATGCACTTTTAAACGGTTTGTCTCAAGGTCTCAAGTACTTGAAATACATTACATGCAAAACCTAAAAGAACAATAAAGTATACCATGATGTTACAAAACTTATTTTCAGTCATAATGAACAAATCTTTGACACATTGTTTCCAAATTAATTGCTGATAATTTGGCACGGCCTAAAATACCTTAGACAGTGATCATGGATAAATAAGATCAAAGATATGGAAACAGATGATGGAATGGGTTATTTATAGAACAGAACAATCAATAAACATTATCCCCCCATCCATTCTTTTCTTTGCTACAAAACTATTAGAACTTGAGTACAAGGTCTAGAAGCATGTTTCAAACAAAATATAATAGCTTTCTTCAATTTGAAAAAAGTTTGAGGAAAAAAAAACATTAGCAGAGTGTTCCCTCAAATTTGGTCTAAGAGCAACAATTTCTAATACTTAACCGTTTATCCCATAAGGCATTTCTATGGTATCTCTAATTGACCCCTAAACAACAGCAAGGATGAAGCCATTTCTTATGTGTATATTACACCTTTTGATAGCATAGAAAACATTGTGGCAAAAGGTGAAATTGCTCGTCACGAGCAATTTCACCTTTTGCCACAATGTTTTCCAAAGGCTCCTACAAGCAATGCGTAGAAATGAGTATCTATGGAGTAAAGGGTTAACCACACAAACTTGAGTTTTAACATACCCTTGGATAAAAGGCTTTTGAAGAAATTGAAAGAAAGGATATAATGATATTATAAGCCTTTTCTCCATTTTGTAAACTATATTGTATCCTTTCCAAGCTGAATCTTATCATTGGAGTCACATCAGATTCTATGATCTGAATTTTTTTCCGTCACTGGCAGTATATAAGAATATTATCTACATTGTACAATAAAATATGTCAGAAACAGTAAAAGAAAAGGTAACGAATGCCATAACCTATCACATGAGAAGTTTCTTAATTGAATCCACTATAGGCACTGTACCTTAGGTCCTATTAAATTTTTCCAATATAGCAATAGGTCAATGAATAACGAGAAAATTCTAAGACAATGTAGAAATTGCTTATTATAACTAGAGGCGCTTGAGCGCCTGTATCGCTCCACAGGCCTGATTTTTCTGTACCGGTGAAGAGAAGTCTTTTTACAATTACCATTCATTCCTGCATTTTAGGTCACTAAAGAAAAAAGGCTATGAAAATCATTGTGAGAAAAGAAGAAAATAAAAGTTACCTGCATTTTCTTAGTTTGACACAATAATTTCTACCCTTTTTGATACAAGTTTTACTAATTTGAAGATTTATTATGTTGTCTGCAACATCTTTCAATTATGGCCAGTTATAAAAATTTTGTCTTCTAGTTTAGTTAACTCATTACCAAATCACAACATTCTATGGTTGTCCAAATGGAAAGCATTTGTAGATGAAAAAATAAAAGTGACTGAAAATTTGACAGTTGTTTTGTGAAGGGTAGATAACATTGTGGGAAAAGGTTACCAGCATTTTCTCTTTTTCCCACAATGTTTTCTAAACTCTTCTTTGTCAGTGATCAGTTTGATTGGAGAACAAAATGCCTTATCACAACAGTAAAGCCCTGTCCCTCTTTCTACCAGGTCACCAGGAGGTCAACAAACCTTTACCAGAACTAATCAAAGTGCAGAGTTTCCCTTGCTTTATATGAAAAGGATTACAGATTATGTAAAGCAACCATCTTTAACTCTTTACCAAACGACAAAACTTGGGATGTGACCAAACTGAGAGCATTTGCAGACAACAAATTAAACATTGATGAAATGATGATTTCTCTCTTTCATAGAGTAGAAAACACTGAGGTAAAAGGAGAAAATGCTGATTACCAGCATTTTCTCCTTTTCCAAGAGTGTTTTCCAAAGACTTCTTCTTTAGGGTCCTTAAAAGTCAGGATTGTATGGTAAAGACTTACCACCATTGGAACTAACCTTCAATACAACAATGAAATCAAAACAAGTAGTTTGAGAGAAGAAATTTTTCAAAGATTTTACTTTATACCATAAAAGGAAAATGAGTCTCCCATAAAAGCCATGTTTTTTGACGGATCTTTTTTTTTTTAAGGAATTCTGTAGACCTATATCTAAGGAACATTCCTGCAAAAAAATAATGCTATCCAATTAGCGGTTTGGGAGGAGAAGATTTTTAAAGGTTTTTTACTTTGGTTGCCATGGCAACCAGAATTATTCATGGAACACAATTATTTGAAGGAATTTGAAAGAGGACCACCTAAGGAACATTCCTGTGAAATTTGGTAAAAATCCAGTCAACAGTTTCTGAGGAGAAGTTTTTTAAAGAAAAAGTTTACGGACGCACGCACGGACGAACGGACGAACGGACGGACGGACGGACGGACGCACGACGGACACAACGCCATGACAATAGCCCGCTGGCCTTCGGCCAGTGGAGCTAAAAATAATTTTAACAGCTGTCTTCTGTTTTTTTTTCCAAAATTTACAATTATTTACTGAAAGAGATACAATAAAATGATAAATGTTCCCTGTAACAAGGATACATGAAAGCGATAAGAATCATTTCAGATAATGACAACGGAATTTTCTCAGCGTGAATGACTTAATTGACCCATTTACATACAAGCAAGATGAAATCAGCCCCAAAAATAGCAGCTGCATTTCTAGCCAGTTACAGAGAACAAAGAGTCAACTGTTTTCTTCATCGCGCATTCACTCTTTGAATATCATGGATATCTTAAGAGTTCCTCAAATGGAGCCAAACAAGTTCTGTACAACGTTCCTTTCTTATGTGCAGCCTTGCCGTTGGGTAAGTATGGCATTCACGGATAGAAAATACCTCTGTTCACTTTGTCAATCTGCTCATTAAACATGGCTCAATATGGTAAAGAATTGACCATTAGAAATTAAACCCTTAGAAAAACATTGTGGGAAAAGGAGAAAATGCTGGTTAACAGCATTTTCTAACCTATTGCAGACAAAATCACATCATTTCAGAAGAATTTAACTTGTCTTCTGAAACTACTTTCAATTTGGACCAATCAAAATTCTTTCATTTGTTAAGTAAACTCTTTTCTACACAACGGGAATGTAAACTGGTCATACTTGAAAGCATAATTTTTTTAGTCAAAACTTTAAATACTGCTGGTCATCAGCATTTTCTCCTTTTCCAACAATGTTTTTAAAAAGCCTCAATTCCAAGAATCATTAAACCTGGGATTGTGCTGTAGAGGTGAACTCTTTACCAAATGACAAATTTATAGACTCGGGTCCAAATTGAAAGCATTTGAAGGCGACAACATAAATGTGACTGAAAAATAGAAATTTGATTTGGAAAGGTTTGAAAACATTGTGGGAAAAGGAGAAATACTGGTTACCAGCATTTCCTCCTTTTCCCACGAAGTTTTCAACAGGCTTTTACCTCAGGGTCTTCATAAGTCATCAATGTGCTGTAGATTGTTCAAACCCTTTGCCGCACAATCCCGACTTTTAATGACCCTGGGGAAGAAAGCTTTTAAAAATTTTCAGGGTATAAGTTCTAGAAGCCCAGTGCCAGACATTACATAAAAGCTTTCTTCTTTTTGAAATACCCAGCATTTTCTCCTTTTCCCATAAAGTTTTCTACTCTTCCCAAATCGAATTTCCATCTTTAAGTCGCTTTTATTTTGTCGTCTGCAAATGCTTTCAATTTGGACTAGTCCAAAATTTTGTAGTTTACTCTCTACCAACCACTCTTTACCAATCAACAAAATTTCAGGCTGATCCAAATTCAAAGCATTTTGCAGACGAAAAAATAAATAAATGCTCAAAAAATGAACTTTGTTTTGGGAAGGGTGGAAAATATTTTGGGAAAAGGAGAAAATGCTGGTTACCATCATTTTCTCCTTTTCCCACAATATTTTTAAATGGCTATTTCTTCAAAGGTGGTAAAGAATTAACCCATTACCACATAATCCCTACTTTTGACGTCCCTGAGAAAGAAGCCTTTTGAAAACACTATGGGAAAAGGAGAAAATGCTGGTTACCAGCATTTTCTCCTTTTCCCACAGTGTACTACCCTTCCCAGAACAAATTTCTATTTTTTACTCACTTTTATTTTGTTGTCTGCAAATGCTTTCAATTTGGACCAGTCTAAAATTTTCTCGTGTGGTAAAGAGTCATGAGTAACTGCCTTTAGCAGCCGGAGTATTTATCCTTCCCAAGTGGCAATGCACAAACAATACAGATAAGTATCGGAAATTACCATAGATGGATTCTGCACTAATGAAACTCCCTCCGAGACAAAACCTTCAAAAACTGCAACATTTTTATCAGGCCATTCCATCTTCCAGCCACTAGAATTTCCTTTGTCTAGTTATAAACAATTAAAGTCAGCCCTATATATTATAGATGTTATATTTAATTCCATTGTTCACTCTGGCTTTGCTTAACCCATTACCACACAATCCCTACTTTTGACGCCCCTGAGAAAGAAGCCTCTTGAAAACACTATGGGAAAAGGAGAAAATGCTGGTAACCAGCATTTTCTTCTTTTCCCACAGTGTTTTCTACCCTTCCCAGAACAAATTTCTATTTTTTAGTCACCTTTATTTTGTCGTCTGCAAATGCTTTCAATTTGGACCAGTCCAAAATTTTGTTGTTTGGTAAAGAGTTAACTCTTGAGGCCACAACCTTTCACTTACCTCTTTACCAGTCGACAAATTTTTACACCGTTTCAGATTTAACCCATTACCACACAATCCCTACTTTTGACGCCCCTGAGAAAGAAGCATTTAGAAAATATTGTGGGAAAAGGAGAAAATGCTGGTAACTAGCATTTTCTCCTTTTCCCACGATGTTTTCTACCCTTCACAAAACAAATTTCAAACTTTATCACTTTTTTTTGCCGTTTGCAAATGCTTTCAATTTGGACAAATCTAAAATTTTGTCGTCTTGTAATGAGTTAAAGGCATTAGCAGACGACAAAATTAGAGAAATGAGAAAACTGAAACTTGTTTGTTTTGGGAAGGGTAGAAAACAGTGTGTGAAAAGGAGAAAATGCTGGTTACCATCATTTTCTCCTTTTCCCATAATGTTTACAAAAGGCTTCTATCTCAGGGTCGTAAAAACTAGGGATTGTTTGGTAAAGGGTTAATTGACCCTAAAACAGTTTTTGAAAACACTGTGAGGAAATGCTGGTAAGCAGCAGTTTCTTGTTCTCCCACAATATTTTCTTCTTGACAAAAGACAAAATCCCAGCATTTGAGAAACATTAAATTTGTTGTCTCCAATGGGCCTTGAATTTGAACTTGAGAATTTTATTATTCTGTTAACCCTTTACTCCATAGATACTCATTTCTACACATTGCTTGTAGGAGCCTTTAGAAAACATGTAGCAAAAGGTGAAATTGCTCGTGACGAGCAATTTCACCTTTTGCCACAATGTTTTCTATGCTATCAAAAGGTGTCATATACACATAAGAAACAGCTTCATCCTTGCTATTATTTAGGGTCTATTAGAGATACTATAGAAATGCCTTATGGGGTAAAGGGTTAAGAGTTAATTCCCAAGTGCCTTTCATGATTAAATAAGTGGCCTTTGTTCCCTAGTGTAGGTCAAGATCAGACTGCATAAAACCTGCCACCTGATCTTTGACTAACACTGACTCATTCTTGCTCACAATTTGCAGATACTAAATGTGACCCAACTCTTTATCAAACAATCCTTGTTTTTTCAAACCCTGCAAAAGAGGCCTTTTGAAAACATCGTGGGAAAAGAACAAAATGCTGGTGACCAGCATTTTCTATTTTTTCAACAATGTCTTCTTTCCTTCATAAGACAAAATTTAGTTTTGGAGCCCTGTTTAAATTGTCGTCTGCAAATGCTTACAATCTGGACCAGTTTAAATTTTTGTTGTTTGGTAAAGAGTTTAAAGGTGGGTATTTAGAATTTTTACATCTCCCCAAATTAAAAAATATATATATCACTGAAATTTATATGAAAAATTAATACAAATTATCAATAATTAAGATTCATAAAACTACGAAAAAAAATTTTTTTTGGTGGTGTTCCCTTAAAAGGCTACGTAGCCTCTTAAGGTATTTTTAGATTTCACGCCAAAAATCAATAAAGCATTGTGGGAATGTCAAGTGACTGGCATGTGACTAATAATGCTTAAATTCCATTACATAACAAACATGTAATGATTATTTTCCATAATGCCTTCTTCGGACGCTATGTTTGAAATTTCGTCTGCGTATTCCTGTATGTAAATGAGTGAATTAATCATCTAAAAATAAAACGTGTCTCCCATTGGTGTCAACCTGGGCCGTAGTAAATCTCTGATTTCTGGTGTTGTCGGATGGTTTTCGACTAATGCGGTTTTATGAACGCAAATTAAAAGGCTTTGGGAGTGTAAGGATGATCTTTTTGCATTTTTGTAAAATTTTCGTCCCAAAATCTGAAGGGCCACCTTTTAAAAATCTGTACCAAAAAACAGATTCTAGACTCCCAATAAATAGAAAACATCTGCAGACAACAAAATTTAAAGTCATACAAATGCAATAAAGTTCTTTGACAGTTAAAAAACACAGGGTATTTTTCTGCTCTTCAAACGTTAATTTCAAGTAAACTTTACTGTTTAACCCTTTCCCATACAATGCCGACTTTTGACGTCCTTGAGAAACAGGACTTTTGAATACATTTTGGGAAAAGGAGAAAATGCTGGGAACCAGCATTTTCTCCTTTTCCCACACTGTTTTCTACCCTTTTTCTACATCTTCCACATTTCTAACAACTTGAAATTTTGTGTCTACATATGCTATGGAATTGGACGGGTCTAAAAGTTTGTCATGTGGTAACGGGTAAAAAAGTTTTGGAGAAAAATTAGCATTAACTTGACACAAGTAACTGCTCCTTTTCTCACGTGATACAAATGTCTTTAACTCTTCATCAAACAGTCCAGAGTCAAAACATTTCTGAGGAGATAGGCTTTGAAAACTCTGCAGGAAAAATGCTGGTAACCTACCATTTGCTTAATCTTTTCCTTCTATGCTTTTAACCTGGTTATTACTTTACCAACTGACAAAATTCTAGACTTGTCCCAATTGAAAGCACTTGGAGACGACAAAATAAATGGAACTCAAAAGCTGAAATTTGTTTTTGGAAGGGCAGAAAACATTGTAGGAAAAGGAGAAAATGCTGGTTACCAGTATTTCCTCCTTTTCCTACAATGTTTGTAAAAAGGCTTCTTTGTCATGGTTGTGAAAACCAGGAATTGTTTTGGAAAGGGTAAAAGAACAAAATGCTGGAAACCAGCATTTTCTCCTTTTTCCAACAATGTTTTCTACATAATCAAAGTCAAATTTCAACATCTGAATCATATTCAATTTGTCTGCAGATCTGGATGGGTTCTCTTATCGCAGATCTGGATGGATCTCAAATTTTGTCATTTGGATGCATTAACACTTTACTGCACAATGCCGACATTGCACAACCCTGGGAAAGAAGCATTTTGAAAGCATTTTGGGAAAAGCAGAAAATACTGGTTACTAGTATTTTCTTCTTTTCCCACAATATTTTCTATTCTACCAGAAAAAAAGAGAAATAACTGCACCGTTTGAGCCACATTGAAATTGTCGTCTGCAAATACTTTCAATTTGGATAAAGCTAAATTTTGTTCTTTGGTATTGGGTTAACTCTTTACCACATAATCCCAACTTTTAACGACCCTGACAAAGGAGCCTATGATAGAAAAGATTGTGGGAAAAGGAGAAAATGCTGGTAACCAGCATTTTCTCCTTTTCCCACAATATTTTCTACCATATCAAAGTCAGAAATCATCATATTACCAAGATTTGTTGTCTGCAGATACTTTGAATTTGGTGCAGTCCAAAATTTGTCCTTTGATATTGGGTTAATGATCTGCAACATCGTAATCAGTACATTTTTTAGCAGGTAAATGTGATAGTAGCGCATCATTGATTGTCTGGGCACATTCCACAAGTCTGTGGAATTATGTAGACTGGATTCCTGGCATTCCAGACTTGCATGTTTGACACTCGTTAAACCTACAATCTTTGTCCTATCAAAGACAGAGAGAAAAACACTCAGCTTACCGTATTAACAAACAATTACGGAGTTTTAACTTCATTAAGAAAGAATACTTTTTTCTAACAATGTAGGAAAAGGGGAAAATGCTGGTACCCAGCATTGTTACCATCTCCCTTGCTGTTTTCTAACAGGAGAAAAAGCCGGCATCCGTTATTTATCTCTTTCCATCAATGTTTTCTAGTATTTCTATCCTTTGACTGATAAATCCCATCATTTCAAACTCCTTAACCCATTGCCACACAATCCCTACTTTTGACGACGCTGGGAAAGAAGCCTATAGAAAACATTATGAGGAAAGGAGAAAATGCTGGTAACCATCATTTTCTCTTTTTCCCACAATGTTTTCTACCCTTCCATAATCAGAATTCAATTTTTGATTCACATTTATTTTGTCGTCTGCAACTGCTTTCAATTTGGATCAGTCTAAAATTTTATTGTTTGGTAAAGAGTTAAATGTTGTAGTCTGCATATCAGCATTTTCTCCTTTTTGCATAATATCTTTCTTCTCTAAGTCACATTAACTTTTTACCAAACAACTAAATTTTGGACTGTTCCAAATTGAAAGCATTTGCAGACGCCAAAGTAAATGATACTGAAATTTGTTTTCAGAAGTATAAAAATCATTGTTGGAAAAAGAGAAAATGCTGGATACCAGCATTTTCTCCTTTTCCCACAATGTTTTTAAAAGTCCACTTCCTAAATGTCTTTTAAAATCTGGATTGTGTGGTAAAAAATATTGACTTTTTACCAGACATCAATCCCGACTGTCAATGAACCTGAAAGAAAGGCCTTTTGAAAACATTGAGGAAAAAGCAGAAAATGCTAGTAACCAGCATTTTCTCCTTTTCCCACAATTTCTTACTACCCTTCCCAAAACAAATTTCAATTTTGCAGTCGCATTTATCTTTTTGTCTGCATTTTGGTACAGTCTAAAATTTTGTCGTTTGGTAAAGAGTAAACTCATTACTTCACAATCCCTACTTTTGACGCCCCTGAGAAAGAAGCCTTTTGAAAACACTGTAGGAAAAGGAGAAAATGCTGGTAACCAGCATTTTCTCCTTTTCCCATAGTGTTTTCTACCCTTCCCAGAACAAATTTTAATTTTTCAGTCACCTTTATTTTATCGTCTGCAAATGCTATCAACTTGAACCAGTCTAAAATTTTGTCGTGAGGTAAAGAGTTAAGTAGACTGGTGTGCAGCAAATGTTGCAGACTTTGCAAGTTATGGAGACTAAGAGGAATGTTTTGGAAGTATCAAGCACAGAAAAAAAATATGTCTGGTGTCTGCAATTCTTTTTTCTTAGCTTTTTGCTGATAAGCAAGTGTACAAGGAATCAAATCAATTAGTTACAGAGTCTGAGATTGTGAAATGACAATAAATCAACAACAAACTTAAAGCATCATAATAATAAATCTTTATCGAACAACAAATAGTTGTTAGACAATGGTCCAAATTGAAAGCATATGTACAAAAAACTTGGACAAAAAGAGGACAAAATAACTTTACCAAACAAGCCCAAATTTTTTTTAACATCACTGCGGAGGAAGCTTTTGAAAACACTGTGCCTCGTTAGAAGCAAGAACTTCTTTTCCAAAAACTTTTTCTAGCAGACACACCTCACATTTTGTTGTTGAAGTAAATACCTTCTTGTTGTCTGCGCATGTCATATTCTTCGAAGATTCGACCTATCTTATATGATGCATCACTCTCCCCGATACCGGGAGACTGTGGAATTACACGCCATAAAGTAGCAATGGAGAAAATGGCTTTTATCAATACGTTTGTGGAGAAATCAGGCCTGTTTTAGCTCCAGAATTCTCTAAACTGCTGATCATAGCTGAATGAATCGCACCAGCTTGCATTTTATTGAGTAAACATTTATTTCAGTTGGAAATTCAAAGTAACGGTTGTCACATAGAAAAGTACTCTGGTGTTGTACACAGGATGCCAAAATTAGATAGATGAGTATTAAAACTTTTGTAGAATGCCATCTGGGGGCGATAACGAAATCAAAGGATTGAACTGGTAACCACCTTTTTTTTTTCTTTCACATGATTTTTTTCAAAAATTGTTCTTCAGGCTTGTAAATTGGATAATACAAAAGTGCAAGTCTAAAGTACGTAGCCAAAAATTGACAGGTTTTAGTTGTTTTTTTTCATATTTCATAAAAACAAGAAAGAAATCAATGTAACATCTTTAAAATTAGCTAATAAATCAGAAACTTCCTCCTTTGCCATGTTTTTTTCTTTCAAAACCTGTCAACCACAATTATCTCACTATCAGTCAAGTGCTTATGACTTTTTTTTATACTCAACTCACCTAAGCATGAAATTTCGAAATTATACGAAATTAATTTGATATACTTCACAAAGCATCTTTTTTTTGAAACATTGCATTCTTGCAAGTTATTTCCAAAAACAATGTCAGACATAAAAATTATACAGGTAAATTCATTAGTGAAGTTATTGGTCACGTTAACGTATTACCACACAATCCCTAATTTTGACACCCCTGAAAAAGTAGCTTATAGAAAACATTGTGGGAAAAGGAGAAAATGCTTGTAACCAGCATTTTCTCATTTTCCCACGATCTTTTTCTACTTTTCACAAAACAAATTTCAAATTTTCAGTCACTTTTATCGCTTTGAATTTGGACAAACCCTAAATTTTGTCATTTGGTAATGAGTTAAAGCTTAGGGTTTGTGCTTTTTTTTTCAGATCTAAGATCTAGTAATCGTATACCAGCTTCTTTTGAATTTTTTTTTTCAAGCTCCAAACATACATCTGTAATAAAGCAGCGAGTCTGTCTCATTCATGAATATGTTACTCTCTTATAGACACCTAATGATTGTTCAATTAATTCTTCACAAACAGTTACGTAGTTAGCCGAGCATGTTCTTCTTTTCCCGTGGTGTTTTCAAAAGCTTTCTTCCTGCCGGTCCTTAATTCTTTACACAACCAGTTTTACACTTGAACATATCCAACACATTTGCAGACAATAAAATGAAATGTGGGTCATATGGTGGAATTGGTCTTTGAAAAGGAAAAAAAAACACTGTTTGAAAAGGAGAAAATGCTTGTAACCAGCATTATTTTCCTTTTCAAACCATGTTTTCAGCAGCCTTCTTCACCGGAATTATCACAACTCGGGCTTGCATAGTAAACGGTTAAAACTAGAGCTGTCACTGAATTTGACTTAATACACACACCCCCAGCACTTTGACAGAAAAAAGTATCAAATTCAAGAGGAGTTAATTCCTAAACCAGGAAGAGTTGACACTTGAAAATTGCATCTTGCAAATCTTCAATATAATTATGATTAGTATATGTGCAAAGTTTCAATAGAATTGAAGGAAAACTGTAGGAGGAATTTGCGAAACAAAATTACTAGTATTTTGTACACAGACAGACACACAGGTGGATGGACGGGCAGACACAAGGACAGAAAGGCTGATTCCAGTATACCCCCGAAAACATTCATTTTATGGGGGTATAACCCTTTCCCAAACAACAAATTTTTGGACTAGATCAAATTGAAAGCATTTGCAGATGACAATTCAACTCTTGCTGAAAAGATAATTTCTGTCTATGGTAGGGTAGAAAACATTGTGGGAAAAGGAGAAAATGCTGGTTACCAGCATTTTCTCCTTATCCCCCACAATGTTTTCAAAAGGCTACTATTCCAGACCCGTAAAAACCAGGGATTGTTTGGGAAAGGGTTAATAAAGGAACATTCTGTATAGGGCTAAGGGTAAAACATAGTCTTCCATTATCAATACTGTTCATTTTATAGAGTGGGCATTCAGTGTGGGAGACTACTACAATATCAGTTTCTGTTAACAGTTTTCTATAGCCATCCACAGTGTCCCGATTACTGCTGCTGCTGCGGCAGAAGTTTGATAGGTGACATGCTAGCAGACGACAAATCATGAATCAGCTGTGGGAGGGCAAAGACCGTTTTAATTGGATTAGTAACCGATAAAAATGAATTTGAACAGTGCTTAACAAATACTCAAAAGAAATGGATGGATCATTAAGTTTCTCTCTTTAGTTGACTGGTTACAATTCTTCAGTGGTATATCTCACATCAATTTCTGGACTGAATTTTATTTTTTCTCCAAATCAAAATGGGTTACAGAGTGATGCATAAACTGTCTTTAGTTCTATTCGTATCATTATGGATAATTGTACAAATGAATATTATGACAGATGTGCAGAAAAATCGGACAAAAGTGACTTGCCTTACAGACTTCAAATTGAAAGTTGAACAGTGTACAGATGGTTTCCTAAATTTACATCACCAGTTAGACTTATTTTCAAATAACAGGAACAATAGAATAAACATCATATATATCAGTATCCATAGAGATATATATTGCAAGTAAGTATTTAACTCCTTCTCAAATGAAAAAATATTAGACTGGTCCAAATTCAAAGCACTTGCAGACAAAAAAAAGTAAATGTAAATGAAAAACTGAAATTTGATATAGGAAGGTTAAAAAAAAAAAGTGTGGGAAAACGAGAAATTGCTGGTCACTGGCATTTTCTCCTTTTACCAAAATGTTTTCATAATGCTACTTTCTCAGGGTAGTAAAAACTAGGGATTGTTTGGTAAAGGGGTTCATTGCCATTCAAAACACGAGGATGATAATTTTTATACCAAATGAAAAAATTCTGCAATTCACCGAATTCAAACTTTTTGCAGATAGCTGGTGTGAGGTTGTGGTAATAGTGGAAATTGTGTCTGCAAGGTCAGAAAACACGGTGTGAAATGGAAAAATTGCTGGTTCCTAGCATTTTTTTCTTTTCTCACAATGTTTTCTAAAGCTTTCTTTCCTAGGAAAGGAAAATGTCTGCTAAATTGCTGAGGACAGGGTGAAACAGTTTTTGTAATATTTAGATGAAGATCAGACAGCCAAGAAGCATAATGTCAAATCTTGGATCTTACTTGGCATGATAATTGTTGTGGCCTTATCTTGGAAATTGAACACTGAGGCTTTAAAAACATAATGTCAAATCTTGGATCTTACTTGGCATATGTTGTGAGCTTATCTTTGAAACTGAACACTGGGGCTTTAAAAGCATAATGTCAAATCTTGGATCTTACTTGGCATGATATGTTGTGAGCTTATCTTTGAATTTGAACACTGGAGCTTTAAAAGCATAATGTAAAAACTTTGAAATAGAACACTGGGGCTTTAAAAGCATGTCAAAACTTGAAGCTTACTTGGCACGAAATGTGCTGTGCTTATCTTTGAAATTGAATACTGGGGCTTTAAAAGCATAATGTCAAAACTTGGAACTTACTTGGCATATTTTGTGAGCTTATCTTTGAAACTGAACACTGGGGCTTTTTAACTCTATATCAAATGACAAAATATTAGACTTATCCAAGGCATTTGCAGACGACAAATAAGACATGGCTCAAAAATTGAAACTTGACTGTGGAAGAGTAGAAAACATTGTGGAAAAAAGAGAAAATGCTGGTTACCAAAGTGTTCTCAAAAGGCATCTTCCTTTGGGTCGTTTAACTCATTACCAAACGACAAAATTTTAGACTGATTCAAATTGAAAGCATTTGCAGACAACAAAATAAAGGTGACTGAAAAATTGAAATTTGTTCTGGGAAGGGTAGAAAACACTGTGGGAAAAGAAGAAAATGTTGGTTACCAGCATTTTCTCCTTTTCCCAGTGTTTTCTAAAGGCTTCTTTCCCATGGGCGTCAAAAGTAGGGATTGTGTGGTAATGGGTTAAACCAGGGATTGTTTGGTTTAGGGTTTAACACTACCAAACAACAATATCTCAGACAGGTCCAAATGGAATGCATTTTACAGACAACAAATTAACCCATTACCACTCAATCCCTACTTTTGACGCCCCTGAGAAAGAAGCCTTTTGAAAACACTGTTGGAAAAGGAGAAAATGCTGGTAACCAGCATTTTCTCCTATTCCAACAGTGTTTTCTACCCTTCCCAGAAAAAAATTCTATTTTTCAGTCACCTTTATTTTGTCGTCTGCAAATGCTTTCAATTTGGACCAGTCCAAAATTTTCTCGTGTGGTAATGAGTTAAAGGTGGCCTAAATGGCAAAATTTGTCCTTGATAGGATAGACAACTTTGTGGGAAGAGGAGAAAATGCTGGTTACTAGAAATTTCTCCTTTTCCCAAAATGTTTTCAGAAGGCTTCTTTCTAAGGGTCATGAAAACCCTGGATTGTTTGGTAAAGGTTTAAGCCACATTTAAATTGTTTCTGCATAACCTTTCAAATTGGACCAGTCTGCAATTTTGTCATTAGGTCACAAGTCAATCAATTTCCTGTGCTTGAGCACCATTGGGTAAAATACTTTTCAAAGCTGTATATTTATAGAGGTATTTCATTCATGAACAATTTCATTGACTGGATACAGTTTTCTATTTACAGGTATGAGAATAAAATAATCGCATTACCAAGCAGGCTGTGGGATCTTAATGCTTATGTAACCCTGTAATTCTTTACCACACAATCCAAAACTTTAGCACTAACGCTGCTGAGCTGACTTGCGGACCTTTTGTGGACAGTGTAGATCAAGATCAGATTGTACAGATCTATATGCATCATATTATTGCCTGTCCATATAGTTCAATGATTAGGGTATCTTACAATTGACCGGATAGCCACAGATCTGATAGTGATTGTGGCAAACTTTCTCTTCAGTAACTTATTGATGCATGTGAGAAAAAGTAGTAAGTTGCTCGGAAAGACAGTTGTGTTGGTACTGGTGTGAGGCAGTCAAGAAACACAGCTTTATCCCTTTACCACAAAGTCCCAACTTTTGATGACCCTGAGATAGAAGCCTTTTGAAAACATTGTGGGAAAAGGAGAAAATGCTGGTAACCAGCATTTTCTCCTTTTCCTACAATGTTTTCAAGAGCCATTTTTGGGCAGCTTGTAAACACTCAGAATCTTTTGAGAAAGGGTCAAAATTACACGAACAATGCAAGAGGTCACCTCCAAATCGCCCTGGGTGGGAAGGGTCAAATTTTCCAAATATAATTATTTTCAGACCCATGAACAAAGGCCACAGGCCGTAAATGCATATTTCTGTTGCAGGGGTTTCCATAAATGCTAATTCCATTTTCGTTATCAATACCGAGAATCAGCGTGAAGAAAATCATCTGTCTATTCATTGTAATTGCAGCTGTAAATTGAGTAAACGTCGTGCGCTACTAATTGCAAAGGAGTTCAAAACTCCTCGTTAAAAACCATTTCATACTACTATATGGACCTGCACATCACAGCACGAGACCATTGAGGGTCAGTCAACTGTGGCATGATGGGCTTTGTTAATCCTTTACCAAACAAGGAAATTCTAGATTAGTCCTATTTGAACCATTTTGCAGATGACAAAATGAATATAGCTCAAAAATTAAAATCATTAGCCTATGGAAGGGTAGAAAATATTGCAGGAAAAGGAGGAAATGCTGGTTACCAGCATTTTCTCCTTTTCCCACTGTATTTTAAAAAAGGCCTTATCTTTATGGTCCTTAAAACTTGGAATTGAGGTAAAGGGTTAACTCTTTACTACTCAACGAAAAATTCGGACTGGTTCAAATTCAAAGCTTTTGCAGACAATAGGCTGAATATGGCTAAAATAATGAAATTTTTCCTTGAGAGGGTAGAAAGTACCAATGATTATGTGTATTTTCTCTTTTTCAAGCAATGCTTTTAAAAAATAAGCCTTTGATCTAACTCAGGGTTATTACAAACTCAGAATTATTTGGTAAAGGGTTATAATATGCCTCACTATGAAATAAAAACCCTGGCAATGATCTTTGATATGCAGATGCAGTTTTTACAGCTACCCATATGTCTCTTGGGTTTGATGTTGGACAATTCTATGTAACTAATACCGTAATTTAAACCTTTACCAAACAATCCCTGGTTTTTACCACCAACAGGAAGAAGCCTTCTGAAAACATTATGGAAAAAGGAGAAAATGCTGGTAACCAGCATTTTCTCTCTTTTCCACAATGTTTTCTACTCTTCTAAATCAAGTTTCAATTTCTGAGTCACTTTTATTTTGTCTTCAGCAAATGCTTTCAATCTGGCCACGTCTTCATTTTTGACGTTTGGTAAAGAGTTAAACCTTATTTTCCTGCAAGGCATGGCTAAAATCAAGGTTCCTGTCCATGAGTTTCTAAATTTGCAAGTAACATACCTTCTGATTGGCTAAACAATTTTGTTTAGCCAATCAGAAGTTGTGTGACTTTCAAATATAGAAAATTCTGGTGAATTAGTCTTTGAACAATCTTCAGATTAATAGCTGTGCATGACCCAGAGCTATATATTTTCTTCTTCTGACATCTCATAGTCATGTTATAGATTGATTCCTACTACCCCAAATTATCCCTTTAGCACTAAAGGATTAAGATTCAGTGCAGCCATTTTAGTCCGAAAACTATCACAAAATAGTGAATTTCATTTTTTTTTATAGACAGCAAAAAATATGCAGAAAATTTGCTTGGTCTTGCAATGGGAAACCAAACCCACTGACACAAAATTTCACTGAAAGTTTTCTGGCAAACAATCACTCAGCCGACTTGGCATTAGCATTAGGTCTTGACTTGGCATTAAGTCTTGTTCATTGTTCTCATAAATCAAAGTACTTAAGGTGTGCCAGATAAACATCTGACAACTCAATCAGCTAAAAATCATGTCCATTTCACTAATTGAAAATCAGCCGCCTAGCTTGTTTTATTCGGCCAAACAAAACTCATTTTTTATCAAAGTCCTGTATCAATGTCCGGCATCTTGCATGTGCATAATGGGAACATTTATGCCATTAATGGACCAATCCATTAATCCTTTACCACACAGTCCTCTCTTTTATTCTTTAACTCTTTACTCCATAGATACTCATTTCTACGCATTGCTTGAAGGAGCCTTTGGAAAACATTGTGGCAAAAGGTGAAATTGCTCGTGACGAGCAATTTCACCTTTTGCCACAATGTTTTCTGTGCTATCAAAAGGTGTCATATATACATAAGAAATGGCTTCATTCTTGATGTTATTTAGGGTCAATTAGAGATACCATAGAAATGCCTCATGGGGTAAAGGGTTAACTCTTTATAAAATGACAAAATTTTAGACTGGTCCAAATAGGAAGGATTTCCAGATGACAAAATAAAAGAAACTGAAAATTTGAAATTTTTCTTTCTTTGGGTCATTAAAAGTCATGATTCTGTGGTAAAGGGGTAAGCAAACTGCAAACAAAATGTACTGAGGAGGTTAGAATGTGGGCAGTATTTTCTGTGATGCTGGTCCATACCTGATTAACAGCTGATTGAATCGGCATGTCAATAAATGGACACACATTAACTGATGATTTATTGTGGACTCTCTCCAGCTTTCCAATTTAACCCTTTACCGTACAATCACGACTTTCAAGGACTTGTAGAAAGATTACACTTTGGAAACCATTATGAGAAAAGGAGAAAATGCTGGTAACCAGCATTTTCTCCCTTTCTCACAATGTTTTTTTTTTATTTTTGAAAGAGAACTTCCACAATTTGAATCATATCTATTGTTGTTGTGAAATGTTTTGGGTTTGGATGTGTCAAAAATTTTCATGTGCTTAAAGGTAACCAGCATTTTCTCCTTTTCCAAAAATGTTTTCTGCTCTATCAAGGAAAAATTGTGTCATTTTTGTCACCTTTAATTTGTTGTCTGCACTTGTTTTCAATTTGGAATACCAGTCGTCCAAAATTTTGTTTAGTGATGAGTGAACAAACATTGGCCCTACAGAAAAAGGCATTTGGAAACAGTCTGTGGGCGAAGCATAAAGTGTTGGTGACCTGCATTATCTCCAATGACAATGGATTCTAACTAGCGACCAATATTGAAAAGTCTACAATCTCTCTGTTTAGTAAACAGATTAACCATCATAAACAAATGATTCATTTCCAGTAAGTCAAAAAGGAGCCTATTGTATATACATGTATATTTATTACGATGGTACCTGATATTACTAATTAGACTGATAAGAATATTTTCATCAGAGCCCGAGGGAGATCAATCCAGGGAGATCAGTCCGATAAAAAGCCCTAGATAGTATTACCATTCATTTTTTTCCCCAAGCTTTGTGCATCAGTAGGTCGGTCAGCTTCTGACCTAATAGCATGATTTGTTATTTTCCCTGCTTTTACATCAGTGGGTTAGTTTCTATAAAAAATTTAGCAAATGGTCGCAAGTTGAATTTTTATAATACTTCACGTGAACATCTAAAATATATGTGCCATGCTCTGGCAAAAGGGGCTTAACCCTTCACCACACAACAAAATTTTAGACCTGTCAAACCTGAAAGCATTCGCAGATGACAGTTTCAACGTGGCTCAATAATGCTCATTTCGTTCGATGAGTAGAAAACATTGTGGGAAAAGGAGAAAATGCTGGTTACCAGCATTTTCTCCTTTTCCAATGATGTTTTCAAAAGTCCTCAATCTCAGGGTCAGTAAAACCAGGGATTGTTTGGTAAAGGGTTAATACATCTCCGTGAAACGTGATGCTAAGCAAGCCATCACGTAGTTATGGATTCATATAAGCCACCTTTTTTAACAACCCACTCAATCTTGAGGTAGACTGGTCCTTGGACATACAATAAGTTCACCAACAGCAAAAAGTTTTGGCTCAGGTCAGCCTTCATGGACTGCACCAGCATTTTCTCCTTTATCCCGTAATGTTTTCAAAAGGCCTATTTTTTAGGGTCGTTTAAGTCGTTACCAAATGACAAAATTTTGGACTATCCCAATTTGAAAGTATTTGCAGACGACAAAATAAATGTGAACCAAGAATTGAAATTTGATTTTTGAAGGGTAGAAAACATTGTGGGAAAGGAGAAAATGCTGATTACAAGCATTTTCTCCTTTTCCCACAACATTTTCAAAAGATTTCTTTCTTAGGTTCATTAAAAGTTGGGATTGTGTGGTAAAGAGTTAACCCATTACCACACTATCCTTACTTTTGATAACCCTGTGAAAGAAACCTTTAAAAAACATTGCAGGAAAAGAAGAAAATGCTGGTAACTAGCATTTTCTCATTTTCCCACAATGTTCTCTACCCTTCACAAAACAAATTTCAAATTTTCAGTCACTTTTATTTTGTTGTCTGCAAATGCTTTCAATTTGGTCAATCCTAAAATTTTCTCGTTTGGTAATGAGTTAAACTTGGTATTGCATGGTAAAAAGGTTAAGAGTTAGTGTAATATTGTAATATAGACTGATATAGACCTGCAGTTAAATATTGATGAAGAAGGAACTTTATCTCTGTCTGGGATCTTGTCATCTGCTCTCATCTATTTTAATCATAATATTTTACCTCATTTTCCGATTACTTACCTCACAGGTGACTTTTTGGCTTTGCAGCAGAATGCTTTAGAAAACATTGTGTGGAAAGGAAAAATGCTGGCAACCAGCATTTTCACCTTACCTGAGCCATGTTGAATTTGTCCTCTGCAGACACTTTCAATTTGGATGTCTTTATTTTTTTCTTGTTGTAAAATGAGTTCACCCTTTACCACACAAGAAAATTTTAGACCCATCCAAATTGAAAGCATTTGCAGACAACAATTTCATAATGGCACAAATGATGCAACTTTTCTTTGATAGGGTAGAAAACTTTGTGGGAAAAGGAGAAAATGCTGGTTACCAGCATTTTCTCCTTTTCCCACAATGTTTTCATTAGGCTTCTTTCTCTGGGTCGTTGAAAGGCGTCGGTATGTGGTAATGGGTTAAATTATCACAAGTCATGCAAAATTAAGCCCATTCCAAGAAAACAGGGTGAAAAATAAAACTGGAAGCTGCCAAATCATAAAATATAAATTCATACCTTTACACTTAATTTCTAATGCTCCCAATAGACAGGGCCTTTAAAAAATGTTGGAAAAAGAAACAATGCTGCTTACCAGTATTTTCTCTTTTTCCCACAATGTTTTTAAAAACTTTCTCAGGGTCATTAAAAGTCAGGGTTGTGTAGTAATGGGTTAGGGGAACCTGGTAACCATATAAATAAACCTATCAGATATTTTCACCCTAGAAAAACAATCCAAACACTTGCAATTTCATGGTTGCTTTCATCTGTTACAGCAAAGCCGACAGTGCAGCCTGATCTTGATCTACATTGGCCCTTGGCCACAAACCTAACTATAGTTCAGAAAGGCACTTTTATACTTTACCAAATGACAACATTTTGGACTGATCCAAGATGAGAAAGTATTTGCAGACAACAAATACTGGGGCACATGGTAAGATTTATCTTTGGATAGGATAGAAAACAATTTGCTGGAAAAGGAAGAAATGCTGGTTACCAGCATTCTCTCCTTTCCCCCATGAAGTTTTTTTAAAAGGTTTTTTTCACCAGGTTATTAGACACCCCCCACCTCGATTCTTTGGTAAACAGATAAGGATTAACCCATTATCACACAATCCCGACTTTTAACGACCCTGAGAAAGAAGCCTTTTGAAAACATTGTAAGAAAAGGAGAAAATGCTGGTTACCAGCATTTTCTCCTTTTTCCACAATGTTTTCTTCCCTTTCAAATTTTCCAACACTTTTATTCTGTTGTCTTTAACTGCTTCCAATTTAGGCCAGTCTAAAATTTTGTCATTTGGTAAAGAGTTAATTGATTAAATCTCTCAAAGGTCAGCTCAGGTAACGGTTGACCATTTACATATGGAAAGCTGGTCAACTTAATTGGTCAATGTTTGCCCAGAAATAACCTCTCAATTTCACTAATTTACTACTAATGGTTGTAACGTGATGCTTCAAACTTCCAATGAACTTTATGGCTATCTCAACCCTATTTCGCACTACAAAAGTTTTGGACTCTTTCGAATTCAAAACACATGCAGCCAACAGGTTAAATGTGGCATGTTTGTTGTGATTTGCCAAGAAAGGGGTAGAAAAGGTAGTGGAAAAAGGAAAATATGCTGGTGGGCAGAATTTTCTACCTTTCTCACAGTGTTTTCTGTAGCTATGCTAGTCAGTATCATTTCATTTACCTGATGAAAAGTTGAATTTGATTTAAGAATGCTACATACCATATTTCCCCCAGACTACCAGTACTTTAATGGTTGGAGCTAAATTAGCTCGCTTTCAATCTACTTTTTGGTACTGATAAAAAAATGAATAAATAGAAATCTAACTGAAAATTTGAAATTTGTTTTGTGAATGGTAGAAAACATTGTGGGAAAAGGAGAAAATGCTGGTTGGTTACCAGCATTTTCTCCCTTTCCCAAAATGTTTTCTAAAGGTTTCTTTCTCAGGGTCATCAAAAGTAGGAATTGTGTGGTAATGCGTGAAAGGCATTTCTTTTTCCAAGAAGTTTAAAATTCAGTTTTTCTCAGGATTGGTGGAACAAGGGGACGATTTAATCTCTTTTCTACAAAAGGAAATCTATTCTGTTTGGGGGGGGTGGGGGGGGAAGGGGTTATTTGTTTGAACTAATTAGATTTGTCTATTCTATAACATTTTTGCCAGAAATAGTAAAATATAAAAACATCAGGTAAATCCTTGAATGGTCAAGATATATTTTTATCACATAACCTCCCTTGTTTTCAGTGTAATATACCCATTATGAATTTTTTTATCTTATACAAGTGTAATATCACTATCGCGTGACGCATCTATAAATGTTTTTGCATCTTTTGATCTATAATTTGTGAAATATCGTTATGTGATAAAAAGAATCCGATATTCGGTGGCATTTAAGATGAAATTTTATTAAACTTGTCAAGAAAAAATGTTTTTGAGCTTGCCAAAGGCTCGCTTAATAACATTTTCCCTAGACTTGTTTAATAAAATTTTATCTAAAAGCCAACTCATATCAGATCATATACATGTCAGGGATAACTGGATTATTATATTAATTTGTAATATGAAAAATTCTTCATCATGTCAGCAATTATAAACAATTGTGGACCAAGGAGGCTTGAGAATAAAAAAAAAAAAACACACATCCGGAAATTACTTGGGACAAAAAAGAGAATAGGCCTGGTATTTGAAGTATTATTGACCAATATAAAGCACATCTACAATTACTGTGTGGGTGTCTATTAGAGTATTGTCATGCTGTACTACCAACAGCAGCTCATTACCCCTTTAGCTGTCTACCAAACAGTCTGTAGTTCTAATAAGCCCACAGCATAACCCTTTTGAAATCATTGTGGGAAAAAGAGGAAATGCTAAAAGGTAACCACAATGATATTAAGTCTTGGGACAAATCTCCATTCTTGAATCAATTTTTCATCTGCAATTATTGCTTTCGATTTGGCCATAATCTAAAACTATGTCAACTGATACAGAATTATAAGTAATTATCAGTTTGGATGAAGTTTGGTTCAATACATCAATCAAAATTAAAAGATTGTGGGAAATGGAATAATGTCTGTGTAAGAAAAATCTCCTTTTTCATCCTAAAGTTTTCAAAGCTGGTCATTTGCAACTTGAAATTATTCATCACAAGGAGAGAGGCTGTGTGATAATTGAGGGTACAATGCAAACAAAAAGCCACTTGTTTACGTCAATCCTCTCAGTAATTGTTTTCTTGTTTGCCTTTAGTGCTTATTTCTGTACCCTATTCAACAAATTCTACCAACCCACACTGTTAATATTATCATATGTGACCCATCACACAAAAAGGGACCATCTGGGAATTCTGTACATCAATTAGATGAAACAGATCAATGATAGTGCGGGTCAATTTATGATGATAATACAATAATGACTGTATAACAAGGTACAATGACCACTTTTCATACAGAAAATGTTGTTAAAGCAAAAAGTGTCAACCCTGGTCAGCCTGCGCAATTCGCGCAGTCTGACCAGGGTTGACACTTTTTGCAGTTCCAAGAAGGTCCCTTCTTGCGTGGTCACAATATTTTTTTACTTTTTTTATTACCCTGCTTGTTGTAACAAACCCCAGTTTCATGATCCTGAGAAAGAAGCCTTTGAAACATTAAAGGGAAAGAAGAACGTTCTAGTAACCAGCATTTCCCCCCCCCCCTCCCCCCCACAATGTTTTCTATCGAAAACAAATTCCATCATTTTTGCAAGATTTAAATTTTTGTCTGCAAATGCTTTCAATCTGGACAAGTTAACATTCATGTTGTGCAGGAGGGAGTGAGGCCAAGGTTTACATATTTCTTTATAATTCTAGGCCTTTTCCAGATTTCTATCAACTACACAAATCTCTTTTTTCCTTATTTTTCAGGAGATATATAGCCAGTTTACAGTGTATACATGAGACTTTATTAAGCTGCTCCCACGACACAGCTACCTCAATCGTACAGCATCGACTGAGCCAACTGTGGGCACTTACAGCTAACAGAATCTGTCATATCAATGACAAAACGGTCACCAATGAATCTCATCAAATACTACCAACTCAAATAACTGAACTTTTACAAAACAGTTCTTATCAATTTTTGGAACCAAAAAAGTTGGGAAATGATAATTCAAGTAACAACCTATTGGAAAATGTTATTACTGATTTAGAAAGAGGTACTACGGCAGATAACAGAGAAGTGCCAATTGTTTCTAATGCACACAGTGAAAAGTTGAATATCAGTGAAAATCCAACTGACAGAAATGATGACCAATCAGCTGAAATCACTGATGGAAAGCTCAGTTTTCTAATGGACCAGTCTTTACTTTTTTTTAAACTACTTGGGAATATGATTTCTCCAGCAACAGCTCTTAAAAATGTGAGTGAACCTTTCAAAAATGTAAGAAAAGGTGCAGTGATTAGAAAAACATATCCTACAGGAATGTCTCAAGAAAGCCTCAAAGTCAAATACGAAACTGTGATCCTAGAGCGTCTCAGGATTACCAACAACAGAGATTCAACAAAACCAAGACATTCAAATAGTAACAATAATACAAAGAATTCTAAAGTTATAAATGGAAAATTCAAACCAAAAAGCAGTGTTGTTAAAGAATTTGAAATGTCTACTGAAAATCGTGACAGTCCAAATAAGAAGACAAATATCACAACATATAAATGGAAAACAAAATTACACAGTGTTATCTAGAAAAATTTGTGGCATCAACAGACTGCAGCCTTATGTCCAGTGAAATACAAACTGAATAGGGGAAAATTTAAAGAAATATTTCAACTTCTCCAAATTTCTCATTATTTCTCATATCAAACATGCTGTTGGAATTTTATATAATGGCAGACTAAGCACCAATTGATGCTGTTCTTGTGTTCATTGCCAATGTTTCAAATAACACTCCTTCAACCATTGGCAACTTTCATAAATAAAATTATTACAAGCTTCAAGTAAACAAGAATAATGAATGATAATTATATGTGACCTATGTACCAATGATTCACTTGTTTGTCTGTATAGTGCTTTTAAACATCATTTCAGTTACTAGTATATTACAGCAGCCAGTGCACCTATCCAAGCTATCCTGTAGTTTCTTTTACAAGTACATTGTACAATATTCTTTCCAGAAAAATGGCTACTTTCCCATACTTTCCCATATAACCATTGTCAAAACAGTGATCAGATGTGAGAGAACAATGAATCCAAGCGGCCTATATATATTAACACTTAGAATGCAGATCTTTAAACACATAAATGCATGTTAAAGTGTTGGTTCATGTTTGACTCTTTACCAAACAACAAAATTTTGAATTCCATCAAATTCATAAGTATTTGCGGACAACAGCTGAAGTGTAGCCCGAATTCTGATGTTCTTGACAACGTTGTTCAAATATTCGATTGGTTGGTAAACCATTATAACCCTTTCCAAAACAATCCCTGGTTTTCATGTTGCTGGGGAAAGAAGGCTTTCGAAAACACAGTAGGAAAAGGAGAAAATGCTGGTAACTAGCATATTCTCCTTTTCCCACAATGTTTTCCACACTTTCATAGGCCAAAGTCATCAGTTACATTACATTTGATTTGTTGTCTGCAAATGCTTTCAATTTGGTATAGTCCAAAATATTGTTGTTTAGGTAAAGGGTTAAAGTCTTCTCTGACTGGCCGAGTTATTATTAGCAATACAGGAAATCCGAAAATTCAAAACTGGAAAGACCCAATGACAGCTGCTACCATTATGATATACCATTAACCCTTTACCACACAATGCCGACTTGTAACAACCCTATAAATGAGGCTTTGGAAAACATTGTGGGAAAAGGAGAAAATGCTGGTAATCAGCATTTTCTCCTTTTCCCAAAATGTCTTCAACCCTTTGAAAGACAAGTTCATGCACAGGGTAACATTCAATTTGTCATCTACAAAATGCTTTCAATTTGGACATGACTAAAATTTTGTCATCTGGTAAATGGTTCAGCAATCATACTATAGTCACATTGGGGTTATTTCAGTACAGTAAATCAAGCATTAGACTACAATAATTGACTTTGGAACATCAGTGGCTAATACAGCCTTTAATCCATTCATTAAAAGCTTATCGCTTGGATTAATAGGCCCCCAATGAATTTATGAATGTGAGTGAATCAACTCCATGTTATTGAGGTTTTTTTTACATTTTTTTTCCTGTTTGATTAAGTCTTCATCGCTAATTTTGAAGTTGAAATGCTGCAAGTAACAAAGAGCAAATAGATTAATCAGTAGACGTCATTTACACATACTTTTAACCCTTTCCCAAACAAGCCCTGGTTTTTACGTGTCTGCAGTAAAAGTCTTTTGAAACACTGTGCGAAAAGGAGAAATTGCTCGTAACGAGCAATTTCTCCTTTTCCCACAGTGTTTTTTACCCTTATTGAGAACTTTCTGCCATTTTCTCCAAATCTAAAATTGTCGTCTGCAAACTCTTTTGGTTTGGAAGAGTCCAAAATTTGTTGTTTGGGAAAAGGGTTAAACTGAAATGCAGTCATACAATTTCAGATCACTTATGACAAAATTTTACGCTTATCCAATTTGAAGGCATTCCCAAACTCAAATACCAAATTTGTTTTGGGAAGGATAAAAAACATTGTGGGAAAGGGAGCCATTGCTTGGTGTTAAATCCCACTTTCAGCATAATTGCAGTTTTAATGCCTCAGCCAATGCAACTATCCATGCATTTCCTGGAGTTTCTTTTACCTGTATTCAGCACAATTTTCTTTCCAGGCCACTGGCTGCTTTCCAACATAACCATTGTCTAAACAATGCTCAGCGGTAAGAGAGGAATGAAGCGAATGGTACAGATCAAAGATCAGACTGCATGTTCTGTGCAGTCTGATCTTGATCTATGCCGACCACAAAAGTCACTGTTTTCGCCTATGGCGCCAAGAGGGTTAAGTTCTTCAGTTCCATGACAGTAAGAAGCTTTATTATTAACTGTTGTTTCCATGTTATAATCTTGAAATACCTCATAAACTGATCATTCCGGTTTGATTCTGTATGTAGTGGTAAATAAATCATGTGAAATGTCAAGAGTTTTCAGTTTATCTTATTTTCTTCTCGACTCTTAACTCTTTAGTTTATCTTACCCTCTTCTTACTTTTTACCAAACAACAAAATTTTTGACTGGCCCAAATTGAAAGCATCTGCAGACGACAAAATTAACATGGCTGAATAGTTGAAAGTAGATTTGGGAAGGGCGGAAAACATTGTGGAAAAGGGAGAAAATGCTGACCAGCATTTTCTCCTTTTCCAACAATGTTTTCAAAAGGCTTCTTTCTACGGATCATTAAAAGTCGAGATTAAGTGGTAAAGAGTTAAAACTTTACAACACAATTCCGAGCTTTAATAACCCGGGTGTAGAAGCCGTTTGAAAACATTGGTGACCAGCATTTTCCCCTTTTCCAATAATATTTTCTAACCTGAATCCAATCATTCGAGGCATGTTTGATTTGCTGTCTCGCAACATGAAATTTAACCCTTTCCCAAATGATAAATTTTTGACTCTCAAACTCAAAGAGTTTGCAGACGACAATTTTAAATTTGATGAAAATGACAGAAAGTTCTTCAAATGAGTAGAAAACACTGTGGGAAAAGGAGAAATTGCTCGTTACGAGTAATTTCTCCTTTTCCCACAGTGTTTTCAAAAGACTTGTACGGCGGACACGTAAAAACAAGGACTTGTTTGGGAAAGGATTAATACACCTCTGCGTTGCACGATATCAGGCAAGTCCTCACATAAAAATAGATCCGCAAGATCCACTTTGACAACCAATTGAATCATGGGATAAACTGGTCCTAGCCAGCTCCAGAATACTGACCAACAGTAGAAAGTTTCAAATAATGTTAGCCTGTGCTAACTGGCCAAGTTGAAATGGTTTGGTACTTTTTATAGTTGCATTAACTCTTTACCAAACGACAAAATTTTACACTGGTTTAAATTGAAAGCGCTTGCAAACCGCAAAAAAAATGTAAATCCAAAACTGAAATTTGTTTTCAACAGGGTAGAAAACATAGTGGGAAAAGGAGAAAATGCTGGTTACCAGCATTTTCTTCTTCTCCCACAATGTTTTCAAAAGACTTCTATCTCAGTGTCAAAAAAAAACAGGGATTGTTTGGTAAAAGGTTAAACCCCTTTTTCAAAGAGCAATTGGCTAAATACATGGACAATTATCAAACTCTGATTTATAGATAACCCTTTACCAAACAATCTCTGGTTTTTACAACCCCGAGATAGAAGCCTTTCAAAAACATTGTGGGTAAAGGAGAAAATGCTGGTAACTACTTGACCAAAAAATTCCAGCTACCATCACAGATATAGGTTCAAAGAAAAACTTATCAATTTTCAAAAAAAAATCTAAAATTTTTCTGTTTGGTAAAAGGTTTCAAGCAGAGTACAGCATGTTTGTCAGGGGAGGTTATAAACATGTCAGTTTTTCATATGGAGTAAGGTGACCAGAGTAGCCTCCCTTTACATAAAACACAACATCAATCTTGTGTACCCATCTCAGAGAAATTCACACTGGTGAACAAAATCAATCATTCACTTTGTCAGTCCACTTTCCACATATGGTCACACAGGTATAAATTTTTTCCTGTGGTAGCAGAGCAAAATTTAGCCCTTTAACACATAAGTTTGGACCTGATACTTTCTGAGAGTTCCTTTTATCCTTTACCAAACAATACAGACTCTTATAGACCCTGAGAAAGAAGCCTTTAGAAAACATTGTGGGAATAGGAGAAAATGCTGGTAACCAGCATTTTCTCCTTTTCCAACAATGTTTTCTACTCTTCTAAAGTCAAGTTTTAATTTTTAAGTTCATTTTGTCATTTGCAAATGCTTTCAATTTGGACAAGTCTAAAATTTTGTCATTCGGTAATGAGTTCATACTTTCAAACTGGACCTATCAAAACTTACAATAAAAGTTATATAATTATTTCACTTACCCGAGCCTCAATGATTTCTGGCAACACAGGTAAGAAATCCTCCTTGATCAGTTTCACTAGCGATTTTTCACATCTAGACTGGCTGTCACTGAACCATTCTGCCAGGTTCACCCAATCATCCAATGTAGAGCAAATCAGATGCCAACGGGTATTGGACTTGGACGGTTCAGGAGGAACATTCGGAACTGCCTTTTGTTTACCTAAAGTTGTCTTTGGCCCACTTGCACTGGTCTCTTTTTCTTTCATTTCTTCATCACTTTCGTCCTGTTCCACCTCACATTCTGGTTCTGTTTTTATCTCATCGACTTTGGTATTACTACAGTCAGTTTTGTTTTCAAGAGCAAAAGGTTCTTTTTTCACATCTTTAAAATTGTCATCTTGATCAGTTTTTGGTTCATCTTTTATCAAATGTTCACTTTCATCCTTTATTGTTTCTTTCCCTTCATTGGAGTCGCACTTTATTTCATCCGTCTTGTTGTCAATCTGGTTCTTATCTAGTTCTGATATACTTTCTGTCTCTTCCTTACAATTTACTTCATCAGTTACACTGTTTGCTGTTTGTTTGTCATTCACCGGTTCTGTAGATTCACTTTTTACTTCACATTGCTCATGCTCAATATTTTGTTTTATGTCCGATTTGATCTCATCAGTAACACCTGAAGTTTCAATATTATCTTCATTTTGAAAATTTGTTGTCGAATCCTTATCACTGCATTTGAGATCTTCAGATCCCTTTGACTCTTGTTCAGCACCCATTGTTTCAGCAATACTGTTACTGTCCCCTTCTTTAGGTTTGTCCTCCTTTACACAGTCATTCTCTACACTTTCAAGTTCGGTTCCATTCTCAAGAGAACTGCTTTGATCATTTATCACAATACTTTCAGATGTCTTACTGTCTTCAACTTCCATTACCTCATCATCACCTTTGTTGGAATCCTCAGCTGGGGGTGGACAATTTTCTGGAATACTATCTGGGTCATTTGGATTTTCATTTTCCACCAATTTTTGACTGCTGGTTTCAGTACCCTTTATCTCAGTATGGTCCATATTACTATTGTCCTTTTCTTCTTTCTCCTCATCACTGTTTTTAGGTGCCATGCAGCTGTCTTTTTCCTCTTTATGAGTTTCACTTGTACACACATCAGTATTTCCTTTGTCTTTCTCTGACACATTTAACACTAAGTTTTCATCTTTTTCAGCATTTTCTTCTTTCTCTCGGCTCTAAAATGCAAAACAGTGCCAACAAAATTAGATAAAGCAATTGGTTTTTACCTTTAAAACCAACTCATTCCGTCATACCTGCAAAACTGTCAACAGAATTGTTCAGAGGTAATCAAAAACAAAAAATACAAGCATTTTTGATGAAAGACCTTTTCAAAAATTTATGCGACTGGGTAACTCAAAACCGCGCTCAGTTGTCCATTTTGCATCGAATAAAAAAAACAAAAAAACAGTACAGCAATGGAATAAGGTATGGTAAGAAAATCTGTCCAATGGTACTGGAGATACTCTCTCGGATGGCCAGACGAATGAAAGACAGACAGACGGATGGACAACGCTAAACAATATCCCTTTGCCTTCAGTGGGGGGTAAAAATAACATATTTTGAGAACTAGAATAACCTTTACAGACAAAAATTGGTTAAAAAAATCACATATGCTTACAAACTCTTTAGAGCCCAATTAGGATCTAAATCTTTACAATCTATATCAGAACACTTGCAAGCACTCTAGAAAACTTAAGTTTTAACTAATGCACACTAAGTGAAAGCAATGTAGCAGAACTATGTTTCACTGCAAAATATTCAAAGGTCCATCTGTAACTAGAGCTGTCACTGAATGTGACTTTATATCCCTGCCAGTGCTTTGACATAAAAAGTGTCAAGTTCAAGGGGAGATAATTCCTAGACCAGAAACAGTTTACACTTGAAAATTGTGTCTTGCAAATCTTCAATATATGATCAATATATGAGCAAAGTTTCAATACAATTGAAGGAAAACTGTAGGCGGACTTTGCGACACAAAATTACTAGTGTTTTGAACACAGACAGACATGTGGACGGACACACAGATGGACAAATGGACAGACAGGCTGACTCCAGTATACCCCCGAAATAAATTTTTGCGGGGTTATGACTAGAAACATCCTCCAACTCTATGCCAGATAAACTTGAAAAAATTTGTGGGTGGTTACTAAAGTATGCCTCAAACAATTGATCTTGTCTCTGAAAGCCCAAAAACATTTTGTAACAAAAAGAAAACTTTAAAAACATTAACTCTTTACCAAACAGCAAAATTTTAGACTGGTCCAAATTGAAAGCACTTGCAAGACGATAAATGGTACTCAAAAATTGAAATTTGTTTCCAGCAGGGTAGAAAACATTGGGGGAAAGGGAGAAATGCTGGTTACCTTACCAGCATTTTCTCCTTTTCCCACAATGTTTTCAAAAGGCTTCTATCTCTGGGTCATAAAACCCAGGCATTGTTTGGTAAAGATGTAAAGCAATATCTTTTTTCCTCACAATCTTCCAACAGAAAGGATATTTTTTTTCCTCAGAATGTTTCATAAAGCCTTCTCCCTCAGGATTGTTAACACTGAGAAATGTTTGCTATAGGGTAAAATGAAGAGGTTATCATCATCCTGTATTATTCAAACAAATTGACATGAAATAAATGACCTCTATTACCATATATTTCATGCTTAAATCATTGTCCAAGTTTGGACTTGTCTAATGTCATCTGCATGCGGAGCTCTGTGCACGATTTTCAACACATTATGCAGCTAATATATTTAACGAATAAAGAATATTGGAAGTACCTAAAATAAACATTATTTTGTTGGTTTAAAATGGTAATAGGTGGCTGGTGACATATATTATATAAGATGAACTTTCCATGTAGTCTGATCTTAATCCATGTCATCCGCAAAAGCTGTCATATTTTCACCATTGCACTGTAAGGCTGAAACCCGACATTTACTCATTTACTGTTAACAGAATTGCCGTACCATCTGTTTATTCCTGATGATATAAATATTCACTCTTTAATTGTTCTTTGCATAAAGGTCAATTTCAGTTCAATTTGTTCCAGTAATACTATTTGGTAATTCTAGATTTTTCTGTGCGTTATTAATATAGGGAGAACAAGTGTTGTGGAAAGTAACCAGTAAAATAAAAGTATTTTTTTGTCAGTAGACAGACACACACAAAATAACAAACCTCCTCATCTGGTGCTTGTTCCTCTACGTCAGTTTTCTCATTCTCGCTATCCTCATTCTCTTCCTCTATACATGTTTTTTCCATATGGGCTGATGCTCTTGGAAGCGTTATCCTTCTCCCAACAGGGGTGGCCTGCTGTGAGCTTTTCGACATGGTTGACTTGATGGATATCTTCGATGTTTCGGACTTTGTGTCATCATCGTCGTCAGTAACTCCGGATTCATGGCCACTGTCTATGTCATCTTTTACCTCTTCTTCACTATCACTGGACATGAAAATAAAATTAAGCTTTGCCCTAGGAAAAGGGTGCTTAACCCATTATCACACAATCCCTACTTTTGACGCCCCTGAGAAAGAAGCATTTTGAAAACATTGTGGGAAAAGGAGAAAATGCTGGAAACCAGCATTTTCTCCTTTTCCCAGTGTTTTCAACCCTCCCCAGATCAAATTTCAATTTTTCAGTCACATTTATTTTGTTGTCTGCAAATACTTTCAATTTGAACCAGTCTAAAATCTGTCGTGTGGTAAAGAGTTAACCCTTTCCCAAACAATCCCTGGTTTTTACGGGACTAGAATAGTAGCCTTTCGAAAACACTGTGGGAAAAGGATAAAATGCTGGTTTCCAGCATTTTCTCCTTTTCCCACAATGTTTTCTACCCTATAATAGACAGAAATCATCTTGTCAGCAAGAGTTAATTTGTCGTCTGCAAATGCTTTCAATTTGGTCAAGTCCAGAAGTTTGTCGTCTGGGAAAGGGCTAATGCATCTCTGTGATACATGATATCAGGCAAGTCTTCAAATAATTATGGATCTACAATTGCGACTTTTTTAACTCAATACCACACAATCCCTACTTTTGACACCCCTGAGAAAGAAGCCTTTTGAAAACACTGAGGGAAGAAAAAAATGCTGACAACCAGCATTTTCTCCTTTTCCCCCAGTGTTTTATACCTTTCCAAGAACAAATTTCAATTTTTCAGTCACCTTTATTTTGTCATCTGCAAATGCTTTCAATTTGGATCAGTCTAAAATTTTCTCGCGTGGTAAAGAGTCAAACAACTGACTTTATCATGAAGTAGACTGGTTTGGCCAATGTCAGCCTGTGTGGACTGTCCAGGCTGACCTGGGTTGAAACCTTTCGCAAAACCATTAAGCCACCTTTTTACATAGCATTGCTCTATTGTGGTTATGCTCTTTTACTTATTTACCATGAGGCAAAAATCTTCACTCATTACCAAACGACAAAATTTTAGACTGGTTCAAATTGAAAGCATAAGTTAATTTGTTCTCTGCAGAAACTTTAAAATTGGACAAGTCTTTGATCTCTGCTCTTGAGTTAACTATTCACAAGATAACATATACCTGTCATTTCTTTGAGAAGCTGAAACTATGCTTTGTCTTCTCTTTTGGATTCGCCCACTTCTCCTAATACTGCTGTCCACTTCAGGTGTTTGTTCAACTGAGGTATTCCTCGAGGTCTTTGATTCAGCTTTACCTCTTAGTCTTCCACTTTGCCTCGGAGTCTGTATAAATTTAAAGGTAAACATATATCCTGTGATATGCCTGTCAGATAAAAGCTATGAGAGAAAAATTCCATACAGATATTTTAAATGAGTTTTTTTAAGAAATTATGAGAGAATTGTCGACAATGCCAATTTAATTTATGACAAGGGATAGATCTACAAATTAGCTAAACCATTTACAAACAATCCCTGGTTTTTATGACCCTGGGATAGAAGCCTTTTGAAAACATTGTGAGGAAAGCAGAAAATGCAGGTGTACCAGCATTTTCTCCAGTTCTCACAAATTAGCTAAACCTTTTACAAGCAATCCCTGGTTTTTATGACCCTGAGATAGAAGCCTTTTGAAAACATTGTGAGGAAATGAGAAAATGCAGGTGAACCAGCATTTTCTCCAGTTCTCACAATGTTTTCAACCCTGCTGGAAACACATTTCAATTTTTGAGTTACATTTATCGTCTGCAAGTGCTTTCATTTTGGACCAGTGTAACATTTTGTCATTTTGGTAAAGAGTTAAAAACTAAACTTAAGTGGATATAGAGTCATTCCCCCCCACCCCCCAGGTCTGCTACTAAGTTTTAACATATTCTTCTAACTCTAAGATCTATTGTAGCCTAATGACACATTCAAAAAAAAACTTAGGGGTATTAGAAAAATTCAACTACCGGTTGAATCCTGATTCTTCAAATACAAAAAAGCCTGTACACAACCAAATTATACATGTTTTATGCATGTTTATATTCCTACCAATTCCCAAGTCAATTTTTTTGACAACAGTTTCACAATCCATTCGTGATTCAGGGGTAGCTACAGCTTTTTTGTGATCCATACTCTCAAAATATCATAAAATTGTACCGATTTTTCTGTGCACAAGTAAAGTGACATGAGGGCAGTCCTAGTAGTTTACTAAGCAACCCAAGATGGAGAAAGGTTAATTGACTCAAAAGTCCGATGAATGGACTTGCTGAGAGAAAAAAGACAAAAACTCAGTTAACCAAGTAGGGAACTAAACCAGTAAACACTACAGAAAAACACTGTCAAAACTTACACTGCTTGGAGTACTGTTCTTTTGGTTTTTGTTTTTGGATGGTGTTGTCTTAGCAGGTGTTTTTTTCTTTGCAGGGGTTTTCTTTGCTGGGGTTTTCTTGGAGTTTTTCTGTTTTTTAGGTTTTTCTGGTTCTGGTTCGACATCTTCTATTTCCTCTTCTTGGTCATTATCTGAAGATGAGGACTCATCAGATTCTTCCTCGGAAGAAGAGGTTTCAGAAGATTCACTGAAAAACATGCATACAGTTTAAACTAGAGCTGTCAATGAATGTGACGCTACTGCTTTAAAAGAAACAGGCAATTTAATAAAACATTGTCTAAGTTTGAGGGGAGATTACCCTTGAATCATAGGGAGTGGATGATTGAAAACAGCGTCCTGCACAACTTCAGTATACGATCAATGTATCAACAAACTTTCATTACAATAGCAGCAAAACTGTAGCAGGAGTTTGTTACACTAAATTACCAGTACTTTGTACACAGACGGACACATGTACGGGCAGACAGACAGGCTGATTCCAGTATACCCCTAAAACATTTGTTTAGCGGGGGTATACTATAAAATTGAATAATCAACAAGAGCTTTGCAAAGCGGAGCATGTATGCCCTGAGGGGCCTGTCAGTGAAATGATTTAAAATCTAGAATGGCTGCAGATATCCAAATGTTAAAAGTCACATGCATAACTACACCTGATAGAGATTCATTTTGGGGCAAGTTTGTACTTATTCCAATGCACAAGAAATTGCTTATGGACAGACGACCAGGGCCATAACATAATACAACCCCTCAGGCATATAAAAAGGGCTTAACTCTTCCCCACACAATCCCTACTTTTAAAGACCCTGTGGAAGAAGACTTTTGAAAACATTGTGGGAAAAGGAGAAAATGCTGGTAGCCAGCATTTTCTCCTTTTCTCACATTGTTTTCTACCCTGTCAAAAACAAATTTCATCATTTAACCCTTTCCCAAACAAGCCCTTGTTTTTACGTGTCTACTGTACAAGTCTTTTGAAAACACTGTGGGAAAAGGAGAAATTGCTCGTAACGAGCAATTTCTCCTTTTCCCATAGTGTTTTCTACCCATTTGGAGAACTTTCTGCCATTTTTATCAAATTTGAAATTGTTGTCTAAAAACTCTTTGAGTTTGTAAGAGTCTAAAATTTTTCGTTTGGGAAAGGGTTAAGTCACATTCAATTTGTCCTCTACAAAAGCTTTCAATTTAGAAAAGTCAAAAATTTTGTAGTTTGGTAAAGAGTTAATGTATCTCTGTGGTCCAAGATGCCAAGCTATTCATTACATAATTATGGATCCATAAAGTCCATCATGTCTAATGATTGACTGAATCTGGAGAAAGAGTGGTCCTTCAACATGTAGGAAATTGACCAATAACGGAAAGTTTTGGCCCAGGTCAGCCTACACGTACTGACCTGGGTTGATACTTTTAGCAGATGCATTAAGCCACCTTTTACCAAGGCATGGCTCAATTGTTTATAATGGCACACAAACTCATGTTTAACGCCAAGCAGAACTTGACTTGTTTGGTATGATAGTACGGATTAAGATCGTAAAAATTTGCAACAGAACTTACAAATAAATATTCCAGTATCATGCATTATTTCCTACAAGACATGAACAAATATGAAGATATTGTAGGAATAGAAGAAATTTCTTGGTTCATGCAATGGGTCCATCTGTCTCAGAGCTCCAGATAGAGGGAATAATTTTAATTTTAAAATTGAAAATATCACTTATTCTCCACTAAACCCTACGTTGTGGGTACTCATTAGAATCGTCTCATTGAGACGATTCTAATGAGTACCCACAACATAGGGTTTGGAAGAGAAATGATGAATTTAGAATGCCATCACTCCCTCTTCTATGGAGCTCTGTGTCTACTCATGTTCAGATACAGAGGGCTTGCAGATAAATGTGACTCATATGACAGAACTTTAGAAAAGGCAGAAAACATTACAGGAAAGGTTTGATTGATTAACTGTATGGTGTATGATGCAGTTTTCAACATTATTCCAGTTATATCACGGCAACCACCGTACCTATCCATGCTTTCCTGGAGTCTCTGGTAACAGTACTCTGCAAAATATTCTTTCCAAACCACTGACTGCTTTCCCACATAACCATGGTCGAAACAACAATCAGGAGTGAGAGAGGAAAGAATCCTGTCGCAATGACTATCATTAATCCTCAGAGAGAGATTGGCAGAGAAAGGGATCAAACCCATGACCCGCTGTTTTCAAGTTCTGCACACTACTGACTAAGCACGAGGGTTTGGCTCATAAAAACTAAATCTTGCTCAAACAATGATAATGTCACTGAAAGGATAGAATTGGGAGCCTCGCTGATCAAAGATGACACTTTACACCAATGTCCGAATGCCTCTTTACACATGTTCCGAGCCATCTAAAACACAGAAAAGCCTACTTTGTTTTACCTTATAACTTTCTTTAGTTCCTTCTTGATCCTCAATCTACCACTTCTGCGAATATTGCCATCATCTTCGGGCTCTACAACAGGTTGCGACGCCTTTGCCGTTTTCTCGGCTCTCCTTAGAGCCTTTTCTTTTTGTTTTTCTGTCTTCTTCTGTTTCCTCTCTGCTTTCCTTTGCTTCTCAAGTTCTTTCCTTCTCTGCCGATCCTTTGCTCTGAAGGGAATATCAAAATGAAACTCACAGGTGATGAATTCAACTCTACCAAACACCAAACAACAAAATTCTAGAATGGTCCAAATCAAAAGCATTTGCAGACGACAAAATTAATGAGATAAAAAAAATGAAATTTGTTTTGGAAAGGGTAGAAAACATTGTGGGAAAAGGAGAAAATGCTGGTTACCAGCATTTTCTCCTTTTCCCACAATATTTTCAAAAGTTTTCTTTTCAGGGTTGTGAAAACCAAATGGCCATAATGCTAGTGGAACTGTTGTTTGAGATGGAGAAAATGCTGCCCAGGTATAATGTTTTTCACCAGTTGTCCTCTACTTTCAGTTTTTTTTTTCAAAAGAAGCTTTCCTCAGGGTAGTTATAATACAGGGTTGATTGGTAATGGGTTGAAGCCCTTTTTTTTGCATGAAAATTTGCTTTCAGACCATGTGGATGCAAGATAATACTTCAAACTTGATCAAGATCAGTTTGCACCAAAGGTGCGGTTTGATATTGGATCTTCATTGTAAAATATATATACAGAGATAGCCTGAACATTGTGCAACATTAATATTGAAATATTACTAATATTTGTTGTGGGTGTTTCTTTTCATTTATTTAGCACTATTAGGGTTAATCTAATTGAATACTGTCCATTTGCAGGATACCAGTAATTCCAGATTACCTTGACTTAATTTATTACAGATATCAGTAATTCCAGATGACCTTTTAAGTTAACCATAATTTATTAAAGATACGAATTATTCCAGATTACCTAGACTTTGAAAAGATAGAAGACGAGTGCCTAGCTCAGCTGCATGTGCTCCTTTTCCAATGAAAATTCTCAGTCAAAAACTAGAGCTATCACTAATCGTGATTATACCCCCCAGCAGCTCGTCACAAAAAAAGGGTCTGTTTTCACCAACCATTCTTAAGAACTTCTTATTCCTCAGAATTTTGTAAATGTGAAAGTAACAGAACTTCTGATTGGCTAAACCAAATGGTTTAGCCAATCAGAAGTTCTGTTACTTTCACAGTTAGAAAAATCTTGAAGAGTAAGACAAAGAATGTTCTTAAGAATGGTTGGTGAATACGGACCCAGGTCTTTGTCACAGAATGCAGTATGGTTTAGTACAAAATGAGAGTTGAAAAAAGTTCAAGGGGAGATAATTCCCAAAGTCGCAGCAGAAAATTGCAGTTGCCCTTGCACAACTTGAAATCGGAATCCTGTGTGTAAATCCGAGTTCAGTGCCTTAAAAAATGTCTGAGAATTTCACCGGACAAACATGTATCTACGGACAAAAGGAAGGACAGACACAGATGAACAGATAGCCATGGTGATTTCTGTATACCCCCGTCCGCTTTGTTTTGGGGTATAAAGAAAGGGCTTAACCATGTAAATAATACTTTAATTGTTAACCCATTATCACAGAATCCCTACTTTTGACGACCCTGAGAAAGAAGCCTATAGAAAATATTGTGGGAAAAGGAGAAAATGCTGGTTACCAGCATTTTCTCCTTTTCCCACAATGTTTTCTACTCTTCACAAAACAAATTTCAAATTTTCAGTCACTTTTATTTTGTTGTTTGCAAATGCCTTCATTTTGGACGAACCTAAAATTTTGTTGTTTGGTAATGAGTTAACCATGTAATCATACTTTGATTGTTGACTGCCATTGCAGATGACTCTACGGCTACAACAGAACCTCCACTTTTTCTTCAAAAACAGCCAATGTAATGATTCCGCAATGTTTTGAAAAGCCATGTTCCTAAGTGTTGTTAATACACAGCCTTACATGGTAAGGTGGATTATGTACCTTTTCTCTTCCTTAGAGACTTCTTTCTTGGGTGGTGGGTCTTCCTTGTAAAGTCTACTACCATAAAAATACCAATATGTGCCGCCATCCTTGTCCTTTCCCAATGGCTCCACCCTCATGTTGTCTCCTTCATATCCCTGTCAGAAGATTGACTAATTGATTGATAGATTGATTAATTGATAGATCGGTGTTTTACCCATTACAACATAAAAAAATTTCACTCTTGTCTTCAACCATAGTATTTCTAGAAGACAAATGTGGCTCAAATTGTGCAAGTTGTTTTCATTATGGAAGAAAACATTGTGCTTGGTACAAGCATTTTCTTCTTTTCCCACAATGTTTTCAATAGTCTTCTTTCTCAAGATCACTGAAAATCAGTATTGTGTGGTAAAGGGTTAACATGATTCAACATCATTTCAATTATATTGCAGTGACTAATGCACCTATCCATTGTTTCCTGGACTTTCCTTTACTAGTACTTTATAGTACAACATTTTTCCCATTCCACTGGCTGCTTTTCCACATAACTCTTATTGAAAAAATGGTCAGCAGTGAGATAGGAATGAATCCTGTCACAAAGACTATCATCATTCCTCAGAGCCAGGAGTTGTACCAGCCATCCCCTATTCACAAGTCCTGTACAATACTGACAGGGCTACCGAATCTTGGCACCTCCAAATTAAAGGCTTAACTCTTTACCAGACGACAGACTTTTAGGTTTGTCCATATCGAAATCATTTTGTAGGCGACAAAATAAAAGTTGTAGAAAATTAAATTTCTTTTTGTGAAGGGTAGAAAACATTGTGGGAAAAGGAGAAAATGCTGGTTACCAGCATTTTATCCTTTTCCCACTATGTTTTCTAAAGGCCTCTTTCTCAGGGATGTCAAAAGTAGGGATTATGTGGTAATGGGTTAAACAGATGACAAAATGGAAAGTGATAACAATGTACAGAAGTTCTTTGACAGGATGGAAAACAATGTGGGAAAAGGAGAAAATGCTGGTTACCAATGTTTTCAAAATCCCTCTCCTTTAGGGCCATTAAAACTGTGGAATGTGTGGTAATGGGTTAGATGCAATACCAATATCTCAACTACCTTCAAAAGCTCTGGAATATCCTCAGCATCAAGTCTGTATTCACATATAGCATGAATAAGTTCCACCTTCTCACGCAAGGACAACTGTTTGAACTCTGATTTTTCCACAATAGGGTTTCCTGTGCAATCCCATTTGTATTTGATCACATCTTTCACATAAAGGTCATAGTTCAATACACTGAAACATATTTATATTGAAAAATTAGGCTATAAACAGTAATCATACATGTATCAGTCAAAAATTTAATTGTTAATGTGTCCCAAATTCTGCAGGACACCAAAATTTAAAGAAAGAATATTAATATTTTACTGCAAAGAAATTTCTCGTGATCTGATTGGTTAACATACCAGGAACATTATTATAGATCATGTACCCTGGCAAAAACCACATAAAGCCAGTTTCGAGTGTCCCATAAACATCACTACACAAGCAAAACAACACTCAAAATGGTGACAGCGATTGATCACCAGATGGCATGTTTATGCACCAAACTGCATGTTTTAGTGACGTCATTTTCCAGTGACGTTAGTCTTCATTCAAATGGGGCACTCAGAAGGGAATTTTTATTTCATCAGAATAATCGATTCGTAAGGTTATAAAATAGGAAAAATTCGCTTCACACAATTTGAAAGGGTAAAACTTTGCAATATAATAAATTTGTTGTACGGTCAGGTGGAAGGGGACTTGAAAACTTGTTCATGGCTGTGTCGAATCATGTCGCCACCTTGCCTTAGGCTCAGGCTGACATGATTAACCACAGCCGTGAACAAGTTTCCAAACCCCCTACCACCTGACCGTACAACTAATAATTTAAGACTGGGCATTTAAGAGAACAAGGGAGGGCTCATTTATTGGAAAAATACAGTACATAGTCAACACCAGGGCAATGACTATACCTAACCATTTTCTTCAAAAACAGCCATGCTTAACCCTTCCTCAAACAATTCCTGGTTTTCACTACCCTGGAAAAGAAGCCTTCTGAAAATGTTGCGGGAAAGGAGAAAATGCTGGTAACCAGCATTTTTCCTTTCCCCAAATTGTTTTCTACCCTCCCAGTACAAATTTCAATTTTTGAGTGACATTCAATTTGTTGTCTGCACAGGCTTTCAATTTGGACCAGTGTAAATCTTGGTCGATTGGTAGGCAAGGTTCAGAAAATGGCTGCAGATTTAGAAAACACAGATCTTATAATTTTTAGAAACAAGAGGACCATGATGGTCCTATATCGCTCACCTGAGTATATTTATAACTTATATAGTTTATCAAGGGCAGGCTATTAATTCTTTTCAAATAAGGCATACCCTGGGGTTTGTCACAAAAATATGTTTACAAATTTTCTTCTTTGTCTTAGGCCAGTGGAGCTAAAAGCTGCTGCTTATCATCAATTTTTCTCTTCACAGTGTCTTGTTCCCTTTTTGACTTGTAGTTTAGCCATTACCAGACGACAAAATTTTAGACCGTTCCAAATTGAAACAAAATGCAGACGACATTTTAAAATGTATCTAAAATGAAAAATAAGTGATCTATATGGTAGAAAAGATTGTGAAAAAGGAGAAATTGCTTGTTACAAACAATTTCTCCTTTTTAGATGGAATTGATTTTAAAAGATTTCCTTCTATGATTCTATGTGAAATAGTGTGCACCAGGGCACAGAGCCAAAATATGACCCCAAGGGGATAATTTTAATTACTTTTATAAAGGGTCACTAGATGATGCTACATGCAAAATATGAATGCTCTAGCCTTTATGGTTTGTCACAAGTAGATTTTTAAAAGATTTCCTTCTTTGTTTCTACGTAAAATAGGGTGCGCCCGGGCAGAGCCCAAATATGACCGCAGAGGGATAATTCTAGCAATTTTGGCAGAAGATTATCAGATTTTGCTACATAGCAAATATGAATGCTCTAGCCATTACAGTTTGTCTGAAAAGGATTTATTAAAAGTTTCCTTCTTTGTTTCTATGTAAAATAGGGTGTCCCTGGGCAAAGCCCAAATATGACCCAAGGGGAATAATTTTAACAATTTTGGTAAGGGGTCACCCAATGATGCTTCAAACAAAATACGAATGCCCTCCGCCTCATGGTTTGTCACAAGAAGATTTCTAAAGATTGTAAAATAGGGTGCGCCCGGGCAGAGCCCAAATATGACCGCAGAAGGATAATTTCAACAATTTTGGTAGAAGATCATCAGTTAATGCTACACACTAAATAGGAATGTTCTAGCCATTATGATTTGTCACCAGAAGAAGTTATAAAGATTTCCTTCTAAATTTCTATGTAAAATAGAGTGCGCCCGGGCAAAGCCCAAATATGACCCCATGGGAATGATTTTAACAATTTTGGCAAGGGGTCACCCAATGATGTTTCAAACAAAATATGAATGCTCCCAACCTTATGTTTTGTCACAAGAAGATTTTTAAAGATTTTAAAATAGGGTGTGCCCAGGCAGAGCCCAAATATGACAGCAGAGGAATAATTTTAACAATTTTGGTAGAGGATCATCAGATAATGCTACATACCAAATATGAATGCTCTAGCCATTATGGTTTGTCAGAAGAAGATTTTTTAAAGCTTTCCTTCTTTGTTTCTATGTAAAATAGCGTGCGCCCGGGCAAAGCCCAAATATGACCCCAGGGGAATAATTTTAACAATTTTGGTAAAGGGTCACCCAATGATGCTTCATACAAAATATGAATGTTCCCGGCCTTATGGTTTGTCACAAGAAGATTTTTAAAGATTTTTTCCATTTTCAGCCATTTTGTTGCCATGGCAACCAGAGTTTTTGTTGGAATTAAATTCTTTTAACAATTTTTGTAGAGCTTCACCCAAGGAACATTCCTGCCAAGTTTTATCAAGATTGGCCTTCTGGTTTTGGAGGAGAAGATTTTTAAAGAAATTGTTAACGGACGGACAGATGGACGGACGGCTAGACGGACGGACGCCGGACGATGACCGGTCACAATAGCTCCCCCTGAGCACGTTGTGCTCAGGTGAGCTAAAAAACAAAAAACATTAAAAGCCAAAAAATTTGAACTTGATTAAGTTGCCAGGAATTTTTGCACATCAACTTCATTATCAAGATCAGTAAGATTCTAAGTATACCAGATATTGTTTGTACATCAACTCTTTTATCAAGATCAATAAGATTTCAAGTATGCCAACTTACATTTAACTTGGTTATAACTATTTACCACACAACAAAATTTAAGAATGTTTCAAATTCATTAATATTTGCAGACTAAAAATAACATTTGGCTCATATGATGTAACTTGTTTCGGTATGGGTATGAAATACAACGTTTTCAAAAGGCCTTCTCCTTTGGGTTGTTAAAATTCTGGATAGTGTGGTAAATGGTTAACTCTTTACCAAACGACAGAATTTTAGACTGGTCCAGATTGAAAGCAATTGCAGGCGACAAAATAAGGGTGACTGAAAACTTGAAATTTGTTTTGGGAAGGGTACAAAACATTGTGGGAAAAGAAGTTAATGCTGGTTACAAGCATTTTTTTCTTTTCCCTCAATGCTTTCAAAAGGCTTCTTTTAAAAGGGTCGTTAAAAGTCGGGATTGTGTGGTAAAGAGTTAAACAAATCAGGGTTACAGTTTTCAGTGTATTTGTAAACATTATTATTATACTTACCTAACATCTTTCCTACAGTAACAGCCATTTAGAAGTTTGCAAACCAAATCCGTCACAAATTCACTTCCTTCCTCTCTCTGTGACTCTAACAAGGCATCTTCCAGATCCTTAAAGATATTTGATTTTATCACATAACCTCCCTTGTTTTTAGTGTAATATACCCATTATGAATTTTCTTATCTTATACATGTTTGATATCACATTTGTATGACATCATTTTGATGTTATTTTGTGCTCATTTCATATGTTACGGGAGACCACTCCTTCCTGCATGGCATTCTCCCGATTTAAATACAATACCTGGCTACTGCGTCAGGGAGATATCTCTTTGGCTCAGTGGTTAAGGTATTGGCCTTGCGTCCGGGAGTTCGGGGTTCGAATCCCGCTCGGTACTTTATTTCTGCCATGCATTTATTCATTTGTTTCTTTGTTACGGACTTTGTTCGTAAGATGGGGGCTCGTCCGGGATTGGCCATTGAGCCATTAATCCCATTTGTTGTCCAAAATCGGACTTCCTGCCTAATAAGGCTTCGAGTCATCAATAAATGATGACTTTAAGAGGGGGTGTGTTACGGGAGACCACTCCTTCCTGCATGGCATTCTCCCGATTTAAATACAATACCTGGCTACTGCGTCAGGGAGATATCTCTTTGGCTCAGTGGTTAAGGTATTGGCCTTGCGTCCGGGAGTTCGGGGTTTGAATCCCGCTCGGTACCTTATTTCTGCCATGCATTTATTCATTTGTTTCTTTGTTACGGACTTTGTTCGTAAGAATACAATGGGTCTCATGGAAAATACTGGGGGAAAATTTATGAATGTTTTTGCATCATCTGATCAGATCTATATTTTATGAAATACTTTTACGTGATAAAAAAAAAATCTGACATTTGCTGGCAATTGAGATAAGATTTTATCAAACTTGTCAAAGAAAATGTTATTTGCTTAGTAACATTTCCCTGGATTTGTTTAATAAAATCTTTTCCCTGGATTTGTTTAATAAAATCTTATCTCAAAAGCCAACTCATGTCAGATCTATATATCAATCATATCAGTCTTCAAATCATAATATCTGACAAACTGAATTTCATTATAAATGCTGTCATCATTTTTTCTCCAGTGTTACTGGAGACTACTCCTTCATGTATGGCTTCATCCCGATTTCAATGCAGCACTTAACAACTGCGATGGGGAGATATCTCTTTAGCTCAGTATTTAAGATACTGGCCTTTCATCTGGGTGCTCTAGGGTTTGGATCTTGCCCGGTCCCTCATTTCTGCCATTCATTTGTTCATTTGTTTCTTTGCTATGGACCTAGTTCATAAGACCTGCTTTTCTTCAGTTTTGCCATACTGTAAAGTGAAAACCCCTAACACTCCTTTCACACCTGTAACTGCCTATGCTGCTAGTGGACAGCATGATTAGAATGTGTAAAATATGTTCTGATCTTTGATCCAAACTGTCTGATTTGCTAAAATATCATTCTAGACAAAATGAAACAGTGTTACTCTAAAGCCTTTACCACAAAGCAGAATTTAAGACCTATCCAACTCGAAAGCATTTGCAGATGGTAACTTTATAGTGGCTCAAATGATGCAATTTTTCTTGAAAAGAAAATGCTGGTTACAAGCATGTTCTTCTTTTCCCACAAAGTTTTCAAAAGGCCTCTTCCTCAGGGTCGTTAACAGTCATTATTTTGTAGGAAAGTGATAAGTAAGTTTAATGAAGGGTTTAATAATTTGTCTTTGGTCATGTTTGTTACTAAAGTTAATTGCATTTCCCTGCAATACAGATTAAACAGACAAAACAGTCAGTATAGCGCTCTATCTTTACTACCTGAAACTTCACTATGGCCTTGAGAGACGGTCCTGTGTACAATAATGTCCAAATATGACAAAAAATCACCGTAACATTATTAACCCATTACCAAACGCAAGAAATTTAAGTTTGTCCAAATTGAAAACGTTTGCAGACGACAAAATAAAAGTGACTGTAATTTAAAAATTTGTTTAGTGAAGGGTAGAAAACAAAGTGAGAAAATGCTGGTTACCAGCATTTTCTCTTTTTCCCACAATGTTTTCGAAAAGCTTCTTCCTCAGGATCGTCAAACGTAGTGATTATTTGGTAATGGGTTAAGACTACGATAATTTGGTGCTCAAATGGTAGGGTGGCTTAACTCTAAACATAATCTTAACCCTTTAACAGATAAAATTTTAGATATGAGCATGTTCATAGTTTTTGTATGTGATAATTGGATTTACGGATGTTTCCGTAACAGACGAGTTCGGTAACATAGACTTATAGAGTAAATCGATGGGATGTTTCGGTAACAAAGCAATTATATAGTGTTTATGTATTAAAGTAATCGATGGGATGTTTCGGTAACAAAGCAATTATATAGTGTTTATGTATCGTGATGTTCTTTACACCCAATGCTTGGCTTTATTTCGTTATTTAAAACTTTAATTTGTAATAACCACTATGTTTCATAAATATTTTTTAGTTACGTATTGACCATGTGGATTGCCTATCTTTCAAGCGAAAGAGGGTGGAAAGTGAAAAAATAAGTTTTGAACCTATCTATCAAAGGGGTAACTGGGTGAAAAGTGCAAAAACAAAAGGTTTGAACATAACAAAGCCATACATTAGGCGTCACAGAACATAAACACAATATAATTACTTTGATACCGAAACATCCAATCGATTTACTCTATAAGTCTATGTTACCGAACTCGTCTGTTACCGAAACATCTGTCACCCGAAAATTGTATGACATGTATTTATAAAAGGTACAAATCATTGTGGAGAATGATGAAAATACCAGTTGTTTCAAGAACTTTTCCCTTTCCTGTAGTATTTTATACTCTCTTTTTGCATTCGGCTCATAAAACTTCTGATTGTTTGAGAAAGGTGTAAGTGATAAACAAATGTAAATTCCTGACTGCTCAAAGGGGAGAAAATTGTGTTGTGACCAGTTGAATTATTCCCCTTTGGTAAACAAAAAACATTTTTTCACTTTCATCCCATTAAATTTATGTTAAATAATCATGCCATCTCCAAAAACGTTAACCCTAACATAAATCCTTTTCATCGTGTTTTCTGACATTATGTTTCATAGAACTAAAACAAAATTTAGTCACTATTATATCTGTGAATTACCTCAATATCGAAATCTGTCAGCTCAAAGGCAGTTCTGAAAAGGGAGCAAAAATGGGCAATGCTTGGAACTTCCCACCACGACCGAAGTTCTGAAAATAAAAATATACGACACATTAATCTTTTGAGTAAAAGCAGTTTATCTGTTTCTTCGATGCACTGTTTCTTCAGTTTCTTTAACCGGCAGATTCATTTCATTATGTGCAAATTTATTACCGTCCATTTTGCATGCTACTCAAGTTCGATCTCCATGATGAGCATGCGCACTTCGTATGTCAATTACAACTTCCGCCCAGGTGTTCCTACTGCTTAACCGTCAAATATTCTATATGCAACACTTTTAACCTGATGTTCTTTTGAATATTATACTCCACTTACACTACCTTAATTTTTCTCGGTAAAAAAATAGAGTTTGAATAATTGCAAGGAAAACAAAAATACACTTTTCTAGTGCATTGTGGGACAGATTCAAAATGGCGCTGGTTCCTCGAACTTCATTCCCAGGTTGTCAAGTGAATAATTTCAGATATTTTACGAAACTCGCACGTATCTGTGGTTATATACCGTTCACACAAAATAAGATTCACATCATTTGTTTACATGACTGTTGTTAACTTTTACTTTCCTTTAATATTAAGCGAATTGTGCTTCTATTCTAATGTAAACATTGGTTATTACTGGACATTACTAAGAAATGAACTGTGTTCATCTTTTTTTTAGTTTTTCCCAGGTTCTCGGAAGAAAGGCGCTACAGTCCTTTCTTATATAGAAAGAAAGTCGAGTAAAACTCATGAGGATCTTTGAAATGCTATTATAGAATAATATAATATTAAAAGTTTGCCACAAACTGCAGGCCTTGTGGTGATAAATCCTCACAATGTATCGGTGTGTTTTGATTTGTTGCACCTGGGTACAAAAATGATGATGAAAGAAATGATTGAAATCTGTAAACAGACATACACATATTTCCAAAACCTAACATCAAAAAAATAGACTGTGATAAGACACATCCTAGTTTTAAGCCCCTATCTGTTATTTTCAATTTGACATTCATCATCGCTTCTCATAACTAAATGAGTGGACATGACCATACCTGTTACATGAGTATTCAGTATTCAGTCTTTTTCAACTTAAATCCTAAACACAAGAAACACTAAAATAAAGATGGCTGCTGATCTAGTACAGATAACTGTCCCCAAAGGCGATGTTACTTTTCCAATGGACGCCTCTGGGTACAGAGACAGTCAAGACAAAATCATTTGAAAGCTTCGCACAGATTCTATGTGAAAGTTTGAACTCTTATGATTTCCCAAATAGAGCACAAAACTAGGATTTAAACATACCTGAGACTTGCTTATATATCTTCTTTTGAAATACAATTGTTTTCTATTCAAACGCTGATCGTGAGAAAAAAACGTGCATTTCATCAGTTACTCGAGTTGTTTATGTTCCCGAAAACATACAAAACGGCCACCACGCTTAATAAATTTCGTCTATGCTTTTTCTGAGATAAACATGTTTTAAACAACTTCTAGCTTTTTATGTAATGAATGGTTTAACAATTTGTTTTTGGTCATGTTAGTACTTGAATATAATTGCATTTCATTGCAATACAGATAAAACTGACGAAACTGAAAGTCAGCATAGAAGCTCTATAGATATTTGCTACTGGAAAATTTACAACGGACTTGAGACAGTATGGTGTACAGTAAATTGAAAAAGATCATGGGGGCGTCTCATTGTTGAGACATGTAGCTGCTGATCTATTTTTAAAAGTGCTTTAGGTAATAAACAATTGATGATTTTTTCATGATCATATGTCACTAAAAACTGATTTCATTTTGCTACAATGGAGATTAGAGCGATGAAACAGAAAGTTAGTTCAGTAAGTCCATTGCTTTTCAAGCTTAAAATTCACAGACAGTCCAGTGCACGGTAAATGTCCAAATATGAAAAGAGGCATTTTTCATGTCTCATTATGGAAACTAAAGAAACACAAAGGCTATACATGCCAGTCTCAGGTCATTTCCCTTCAAGTCTGTTTCTAATCCATGAAAATATTTAAATTTCAGGTATCTTGTCACAGTGAACAATAGCTCCAAAATGGACTCAGACTTTTTCAGAAACTCCCTTTCAAGTCGTTATGGGGCTCCGGATATTACGTCTTTGTTATCAGAGCAAGCTGGGTTGTCACAAGGTAAGAAGTGCATTCAAACCATAACCTCCTGCTTTCAGTTTGACCTTCATATAAAAAAGTCCTGTGTTTTAGAATATTAAAAGAAAGCTTTTGAAAACATTGTGGGGAAAAAGGACAACATGCTGTTAACCAGCATTTGATCCTTTTCCCATCATGGTTTTTTTTTTTTGGACTGAAAAAAAATCATTTATCTGTATTTTGTTGCTGACAACTGTTTTAGATTAAGACCTGTCTTGATTTTGTCATCTGGCTTACAGCTGCATGTAAGGTTGTTTGCAGTTTATTACTTTTGAAGACATACTGTAAAATTTGCTTGTATTGAGCAGATTTGCCACCACAGGTTTCCATGTACAGTGGATTCAACTTGATTGAAACCCTCTTTATCAGGATTTTCAGTTATTCGCAAGAGATGGACCAGCATCCAGTACAGGGTTAGAAAAAGATCTAGAAAAGTATCCAAAATATCAAAATTGATTTTTCTACCATCTGACTCAAAAGATTTGAGCTATGCTTTGTATAAAAGGGGCTTAATGCATTAAATTTTGGAAAAAGTATCTGCTAAGGTCAGCCTGTGTAGGCTCTCTCTCATGATTCAATTGGTTGTTGTATATATTGGTTTAGATTCTGTCTATACTGTAGGTGACACTAGAAGCTTTCGCGGACAATGAAGGTCAAGATCAGGCTGCATAGAATGTGCAGTCTGATCTATGGTATACACTGTCCACTGCCATATTATGACTTAACAGTCTTTATCTTACAGAGGAAAGTATTTTTAGTTTGTGAGAAAATGCAATTTACTTCAGTAGTGAAAAAGGTAATGGATCCAAAATAGTATAATAACTTGCTGTGTATGATGCAACATGAAGACACATTAACTCATTACCAAACAACAATATTTTAGACTTGTCCAAATCAAAAGCATTTGCAGACGACAAAATAAAAGTGACTGAAAATTCAAAATTTGTTTTGTGAAGGGTAGAAAACATTGTGGGAAAAGGAGAAAATGCTGGTTACCAGCAATTTCTCCTTTTCCCACAATGTTTTCTAAAAGCTTCTTTCTCTGGGGGTGTCAAAAGTAGGGATTGTGTGGTAATGGGTTAAATCCTTTTTGTAGGAGTGTGGCTCATGAATTGACCTCTCTCAAATTTCTTTATAGAATATGAAACATTTGCCGATGGATTTGACCTACTTTCTTTACTATGTATTACAACTTGTCCAGTCTTTAAAAACTCCTTGGCAAACACTGGTTGTAAAAGTCAGACAATCAATTCACATATCCAAACTGCACTAAAAACACCTAAGGTTGCAGGTAATGTTTGTGTACATACACATTGCCAGCTTTTGTCAGTTTAGATTAAGATCAGACTGCATATAACTTTCAGTTTGATTGTGGGTCTAACCTGTCTTCATGCGATTTTCTGAAATATCAATATCACTTTTTGAATGTTGCTTTTTTTTCTGAATTACAAAAATCTATTCAATTTATTCAGCACTATTCTAATGGTTTCAATTACGTTTTTTGCAGGCCTTGGTCTAGGTTCGGCATTTCCGGGTGCTGCTCAGCTGTCATCTCGTTCATTTGGTCCCGTGCCTGGATATGCTGGACACGCATTACACACTCCGTCTCTTGGAGATAACCATTTTGGGAATTTGTCCGCTCAGTCTGCTTACAAACCTCTGCCTATGGGCCAAGCAACCTTCACTGATCCTTACACAGGCTTGCGCCTTCAGCAATCCAGCACAAATGTTTCTAAATCCATGTTTCAGCAAGACTCAATTACTTCTAAAGATGTTTCCTCATATGCAACAACAGTGCCTCAGAATAACAGCATTGATGTGTCCCAGAAAGCATGGGGTCTGTCTAACTTTGTAACACCAAACCATAGCTTATACTCGCATGCACCAGATTTGTCAGGGCTGGACTACACTTCCAGTGTTTCCCTAACAAGTCAGCCAGCCCTGAACCCACCTCCAGCTCACAGTTCCAAACCAGCACCACTTGTACAGAGAAATATGTACTCTGCTGCAGATATGTTTCTGTCTCGAAGCACAAAGTCACCTCCTTCCCATTCAGTGTTTGATCATCGAAGTCAAACAGCTACACCTGTCACATCTCATCAAAGTTTGTTTTCGTTTAGTCCGACTAACACTTACCCTGTGAAATCAGACATGAACATATATAGTTCAGAAAGTATGAACTATGAGGCTGTAAGTCCGGCCACTCCAGAAACAAATAGTCAGGGCAATGATTCTTACTCTTCTCTGCAAGATTTGGCATCCATTAGCTCTACGCAGCAGAAACTGGATGTGACTATTCATCAGAAACAAGTTCCTGAACAACAAATAAAAACCCATCAAAGTCACAACCAAAAGTCAGTTGCACGAACTGTTAGACAAGACATTTACAGTGGTCAAAATACCCAGATGGGCCAGATGAAACAAAGTCCACTTCCTTCTCCAATCAATATGGGTGGGAGCCCACAGATGCAGATTGGAAGCCCAACTACACCTATTCCAAGTTCAACTGTTGTGCAGGCTCCACCCCCTGTTCAGGCCCCGGCTGATTCTACAACCAAACCAAAGAAAGGAAGAGGTCGCAAGAAGAAAGAAACTCTTATCACTGATTTAAAATCAGACACTAGCGCTCAGAGTTACAGTCCTCAAACCTTCACAAGTTCTCCAGATGTGCCACCAAGGGGTAATGGGAGTGATTTCATTAACAGCCAACCACAGAGTTTTGTTCAGCCAAACCGAAATCATCACCAGTTGCATAGCAGTGCAAGTATGGTGGACCAGGGCCACAGCAGTTCTCCACTAATGACATCCATGAACCAGTCTTACAGTAAAAACCAGAACCAGTCTGTGTATATTAAAAATGAAAACCAGTCCGGTGTTGTGAATCCAACGCAGCAGATGGGTCCCCAATCTAACATGATAGGTTTACAATCACCCCCATCTACCTCTCAATCCAGTATGTCGTACTCAATATCAGGTGCTCTGGAGATGAGCAGAGAAGCTGTTTTTCCGAATCAGGAAGTTTTGCAGGGTTTTAATTCAAATGAAATGCCCAATTATGGCATGCAAGAATCATTTACAAATCAATTGGTTGAAAGACCAATGGAAGGAATTGTTAGACAGGATATGTATAATGGTCAGGAAGACAATGTGTACAATGTGACAAATGCTTATGGTGGTCAGTTTGTTAGTCCTAATAGTGTATTGAATATGGATTTAGGAAATGGACAAAGTAATCAATCAACCATTGATGAGGCAGCGTTTTCTAGTTTAATGGATGATTATCGAGACACTAATCAGGACAAGCGATTGAAAGGAAATACTGGTGATACAAAGATGCCTTACCTACCACTTACAGCCACAATAGAAGCTGAAAATGATGAGGATCTGTCACATCTAGCTGGCCCAGTGGTTGATAAAAAGGAAAGTAAAACAACCCAGCCTCCAGCTAAAATCAACCCACCTCCCTCTAACCCCAGACCTGAGTTAAGAAATGCCAGTGGGGGAGGTTCATTTATGGACTCATTCATGAGCTTTTTACAAGGTAAAAAACCTGAAACTTTATCTAGTATGAGTAGTGCCATTATTCATAATAAACCACAGCTACCCAAATATATTCCAGAACCCAGGCGACCTCGCCCAGCACAGACTGAAGAAAGTGCCAAGAGGTCAAGTGAATCACAAAGTTCTTCTCTTGCAAATTCAGATATGGGGTTTTCTGATGATGACGATGAGGACTTTAAAGGTAACACAAATGCAGTGGTTCAGAATGCCATATCGAATTTGACAAATGAAAATGAGAATGTGAAATTTAGTACCAATAAATCAGGGGGTTTGACATTAAAAATTAATTTGTCCAAAGTGAAAAAGGCGGAGGAAGAGGCAAAAAACAAATCTAAGTCAAAGAAGTCGCCCAAATCTGCGAAAAAAAGCAAGGAAAAAGCCCGCCCAACGTTTGGCCTGAAAGAGACGGCTAAACCTAAATTCACACCAGAAGACGAGGAGAATAACATGCTGCCTTTACGTCAACTTTCTGCGAGAAAGGCAAAAGAAAACAAAGGTAATTTTTTGTTTGATTTACTCTTTAAAGTATTCAATCAGATTCCATTCCCAAAAAATTTCCTTTAACTTTATCAAACAATCCTTGGTTTTTATGACACTGAGATAGAATACTTTTGAAAACATTGTGGGAAAAGGAGAAAATGCTGGTAACCAGCATTTTCTCCTTTTCCCACAGTGTTTTCTACCGTAACCCTGCTGGAAACAGATTTCAGTTTTTGAGTAACGTTTATTATGTCGTCTGCAAGTGCTTTCAATTTGGATCAGTATAAAATTTTGTTGTTTTGTAAAGGGTTTGAAAACACGGTGGGAAAATTAGAAGATGCTTGTTCTCATGTTTTACATCTTTGGAAAATGAAACTGATTTGATGTGTATTTACATAATTATATTCAAATTTGGAAAATTTTAGTGTTGGTCTAAACTCAAAAGAATACCAGGTACATGTAGCCTTGTACAAACTATCAATAAAACCTTTCTTGTGGGTGCTGATTTTAAGATGTCATTGAGACAGTTCAACTGATGTTTTACAACATATGTTTAGGTTAAATCTCTCTTCACCACTCGATCCCGTTTTAATGACCCTGAAATGGAGAAAATGCTGGTTATGAACATTTTCATCTTTTTCCAGAATATTCCCTATTTATCCCATTACCTTACAATCCCTACTTTTGAGAAAGAAGCCTACAGAAATAATTGCGGGAAAAGGAGAAAATGCTGGTAACCAGCATTTTCTCCTTTTTCCACAATGTTTTCTATCCTTCCCTAAACAAATTTCCAACTATGAGTGACACTCATTTTGTTGCTGTTTTATGGTTTCATTTTGGTCAGGTCTAAAATTTTGTTATTTGGTAAAAGAGTTAAGTAGCCAATACAACAAAAATCGTAATAACTAATACAAAAAACAACAACAACAGATGTCTCCTGCTTTCCTTCTTCCCCCCCCCCCCCCCCCCCCACCCCACCCTTTCCTTTTTGCTGTCAGAAGAATTAGCATGTGACCAAGGAAAGTCCTAACTCAAATAATGGTCATTTGTCTCTAACAGTTTTTCCTGTTGTAGAGAAGGCTGCAGACATAAAATTGTATGTAAAATGAGTATGGAAAATAATCAAATAATCACTTTGACTAATGGTGGTTTACAAAAGTATGAAGTTTTAAGAAAATATCTTAAAAAGTATTTGGGTTATAGAGCGGACACGATTTGTGACAGAAAATAATGAAAATGAAATAACTCGAAAATATACAAGCCAGAGGTATGGTTCTTGTGCACGACACTTCATGCCATGGTGCTTTTCAAATATGCGAAGCTTTATCAAAATATCTTTTGAGGTTTTTTGAGGCATGGATTGGACATGATTTGTGGCAGAAAGATAGAGAGAAGGATGCATAGGGCAAAACAATGTTTGTTTCCCTGACCCTGACAGGTTAGATGTGATTATGGTTTCAGAAGACTGTATATTTGGAGGTGGAAGAGACTCTGCTCATATTTTTTTGCACTGAAACTACGAAAGGGTTTAATTTATTTGTAAAGCACTTTGATGCTGTAAAATAAAGAACCTTGTAAAATGTAGATAGTCATTAAAAAGTTTTAGAAATTGTTAATCACTACCATGTCAGTATCAACTTCTCTACATTCAAAGCAGTTGCATACAGTAATTTACATGTAGCTTAACCCATTACCAACGACACTATTTTAAACTGGTCCAAATTGAAAGCATTTGTAGACGACAAAATAAAAGTGACTGAAAATTTGAAATTTGTTTTGTGAAGGGTAGAAAACATTGTGGGAAAAGGAGAAAATGCTGGTTACCAGCATTTTCTCCTTTTCCCACAATGTTTTCTAAAGGTTTATTTCTCAGGGGCTTCAAAAGTAGGGATTGTGTGGTAATGGGTTAAGTGATAAAGTTTAACTTTGTAAGGGTAGAAAACATTGCGGGTAAAGGAGAAAATGCTGGTTTCCAGCATTTTCTTCCTTTTTCGCACAATGTTTTCAAAAGGCTTCATTCTCGGGGTTGTTTGAAATTGGGATTGTTTGGTAATGGGTTAAACCTTAATTCATGTACCTGATTGCTATGGCATGCTTGCTAAAAGGGACATTGCTTGTAGTTACATGTTGTAAGCATTTGTCTAAAACAAGCACATTTTGAGTATCTCTTGGATGCTAACTGTCAAAGAATGGACTCATTGGAGTGGAATTGAATTTGATCTAACCAGGCTTGAAAACATCATGGGATATGGGGAAATTGCTGATTACCAGAATTTTCTCCTTGATCCATAATGTTTTCAAAAGCCTTCTTTGTCAGGGTCTTAACCCTTTCCCAAACAAGCCCTGGTTTTTATGTGTCTGCAGTAAAAGTCTTTTGAAAACACTGTGGGAAAAGGAGAAATTGCTCGTAACAAGCAATTTCTCCTTTTCCCACAATGTTTTCTACCTTTTTTGAGAACTTTCTGCCATTTTCTCAAAGTCTAAAATTGTCGTCTGTAACCGCTTTCAGTTTGTAAGAGTCCAAAATTTACCGTTTGGGAAAGGCATTTTGTTGGAAGGATTTTTAAGGCTATGTTAATTAATATGAACCCCTGGAGAAGTGGAGTTCATTTTGAACTTATATTCAAATAAACAAGTGAAAAAAGATACAAGTTTTAAGAGTTACAGGCAAGTGTAGACATAAATTCTATTTCTATATATATACTTTGCAGTTGAAATGAGGTTAAAAACCTGCCAGGTAGCTGTGTCTTTTGTTTACCTTTTGGCTTGTGAAACTGCCCTGGAAAAATTGAGAAAATGCTAATAACCAGCATTTTCCCCTTTTTCCACAATGTTTTCTACTCTTCTAAGGTCAAGTTTCAGTTTTTGAGCCACATTTCTTTTGTAGTCTGCAAATGCTTTGAATTTGGACAGGTCAGTTTTGTCGTCTGGTAAAGAGTTGAACTTTTTTATTGATAAGCACCATGGGCGGATTCAGAGGGGGGGACCAGGGCCCGTATTCACCAACCATTCTTGAGAATTTTCTTAGTCTTATTCTTCAAGGTTTTCTAAATTTGTAAGTAACACAACTTCTGATTGGCTAAACCGAATGGTTTAGCCAATCAGAAGTTGTGTTACTTACAAATGTAGAAAATTCTGGAGAATAAGACAAAGAACGTTCTTAAGAATGGTTGATGAATACGGGCCCAGGGGTCCAGACCCCCCCTGGAATTTTGGCAAAAATGCGGTTGCCGGATTCGTGAAATGGTACTGGTTTGATATTGCACAGCATTTATGTAAAATACTGTCATAACTTTAATAAAAAAGGTTCTAAATGTGGCGACTTCCTCATGGTTAGAACTGGAAACGTTGACTTTTTTTGTAAATGGCTTACATCCACTGAAATCCAGAAACCAAAGTATCATATAATAAGACGAGTGTGTTTTCGGTGGGACCCACCCCCGAGAAAGATATCTGGATCCGCACTTGAGCATGCACAACAGTTGTTGTGTTCATGTCCAGAGTTAAAATTGGTTAAGATTGTGGCTGAGCCTTGGAAGCTCAGTCAGTAGCGTGCATGAATTGAGAACGGGGTTGTGGGTTCAATACCTGGCTTGGCCAATTCCTTTCAGAGGATTGATGACAGTCATTTGTGACAGGAATCATTCCCCTCCCAATGCTGACCATTGTTTCGACAATGGTTGTGTGGGAAAGCAGCCAGTGACTTGCAAAGAATATTGTGTGGAGTACTGGTGAAAAAGACTCCAGGAAAGCATGGATAGGTGCACTGGCCACTGGGATACTGAAATGATGTTGAAAACGGCATTAGACAGCATACAATCAATCAGTTAATCAATAAAATTGATTGTGGGCAAAGGAGGAATTGCTAGTAACCAGCATTTCCTACTTTTCCTATTGTGTTTTCTGTCCTATCAAAGACAGAAATCATCATTTCCAGCATGCATACTAGATGAAGATCTAGATCTGTTTTAATATCTGCAACTGATTTCATTTCTGTCAAGTCCAAATTTTGTTGTTTGGTAAAGAGGTAGTCCTTTACCAGACAGCTCCGAGTTTAAACTATCCTTCTGAAAATGACTTGAAAATATTGTGGGAAAAGGAGAAAATGCTGGTAACCAGCATTTTTTCCTTTTACCACAATGTTTTCAAACCTATCAACTGAAAGTTATATCATTTGAAACACAGTAACTATTTTCTTCTGCAAATTCTTTCCAATTTCAACAGGTCTAAAATTTTGTCGTTTGGTAAAAGGGTAAAATGACATAAAATATTTGGGAGATAAATGACCTTTCAGAACATGAAAACCTGAGTGTTTTAATGTTTGGTTATCTCCCTTGTGAAAGTTATTTTTAGAACAATTATTCATTACACATTGCATTACAACATTTTGCATAGACTCTGGACACATCTTGCAGTGAATTCCAGATATTCGTGTTTAATATTGTGTACATTGATTTTTATATATTTATACACATCTTTGTTCAAGGAAGTAAGCATTTAGCTAAAGATGTCTGATGTTTGTGGTGGAAACGTAGATTGGAATTCCTGGATTTCTGCATCCCTCGACCTGCCATTTTATGCAGCTTTGCACGTGTGCTTTAAACCTCAATGAAATTCAGGCCATTCAATTGATGGTCTTTACGTGATTTACAAAAACAGATGACAATTTGAGACCAAAGAAAAGTAGCTTGATAGACTTAGTTGTCGTGTTTTGGTTCTTTTCTTATATTATAAATTTAGATCTATATTAGACCATAATGATATGCAAAGTCAATCAACAGAATTGAATATTGATTTAATTTCTAAGATAAAAGGTTTAACCCTTTACAATGCAATTCCGTTTTTTAACGACCTTTTGTATGGAAGCTTTTGAAAACATTAAGAGAAAAGGAGAAAATGTTGGTAAGTTACCAGCCATTTCTCCTTCTCTCACAATGTTTTCCACCTATTTGCAGGGAGGCTGTATCATGTTGACCACTGTTTTGTGGTATGCAAACACTTTAAGTTTGAAGAAGTATTAACTTTTGTTGTGTAGTAAAGGGTTACAGGCAGGGCTGGTAATTGGTTGGATGATTTTGCAGAATCTTGAGTGTTGAGATCAAGTTTAGAATACACAAAGTGGCAGTCTGATCTTTAAAACTTATTGATTGTCTGTCTGAAACTGTACTTGAGGTCAAAATTTTAGAATAATAGACTTGTCCAAACAAATCATATGCACAAAATGAACTTGCTTTGGTTCAAATGTTAACCAGGGTTCTATCCTAAAGGTAGGAAAACATTGCATGAGAAGGGCAAAAATACTGATCACCATAACTTCATGTTTTCAGAAACCTTCATTAGGGCTGTTGTAAGTTGTCATTGAACATTGACCCATTACCACACAATCCTTACTTTTGATGCCCCCGAGAAAGAAGCCTTTGGAAACACTGTAGGAAAAGGAGAAAATGCTGGTAACCAGCATTTTCTCCTTTTCCCACAATGTTTTCTACCCTTCACAAAACAAATTTCGAATTTTAAGTCACTTGTATTGTCATCTGCAAATGCTTTCACTTTGGACAAGTCTAAAATATTGTCATTTGGTAATGAGTTAAAAGGTTAACATAAGATGGCTTAGTAGCCCTTTACTATACAAGATGGATTTTAACCCTTTACCAAACAATCCCTGGTTTTTACGACCCTTGGGTAGAAGCCTTTTGAAAACATTGTGGGAAAAGGAGAAAATGCTAGTCACAAGCATTTTCTCCTTTTCCCACTATGATTTCTACCCTGCTGGAAATGACTTTCAATTTATTTTTAGGTACGTTTATTTTGTCGTCTGCAAGTAGTTAAGGGTTAAGGTTAAATGGCCCTGAGGAGGAAATATTTTTCACTTTTCCCACCAAGGTTTCTATCCTTTTGAACAAAATTTCAATTTTTGAGTCATGTTTAACCCTTTACCAAATAATCCCTGGTTTTTACGACCCTGAGATAGAAGCCTTTTGAAAATATTGTGGGAAAAGCAGAGAGTATTTTCTCCTTTTCCCATAATGCTTTCTACACTGCTGGAAACAAATTTCAATATTTGAGTTGCGTTTATTTTGTCGTCTGCAAGTGCTTCCAAGTTGGACGAGTCTAAAACTTTTTTGTTTGGTAATGGGTTAATCCTTTAAAGGTGGGTATTTAGAATTTTTACATCTCACCAAATTAAAAAATAAATATATCACTGAAATTTATATGAAAAAATAATACATATCATCAATAATTAAGAATCACAAAATTAAAAGTAAAAATGTTTTTGATGGTATTCCCTTAACCCATTACCACACAATCCCTACTTTTGACGCCCCTGAGAAAGAAGCCTTTAGAAAACATTGTGGGAAAAGGAGAAAATGCTGGTAACCAGCATTTTCTCCTTTTCCCACAATGTCTTCTACCCTTCACAAAACAAATTTCAAATTTTCAGTCACTTTTATTTTGTCGTCTGCAAATGCTTTCAATTCAGGCAAGCCTAAAATATTGTCGTTTGGTAATGAGTTAACTCATTACCACACGAGAAAATTTTAGACTGGTCCAAATTGAAAGCATTTGCAGACGACAAAATAAAGGTAAATCAAAAATTGAAATTTGTTCTGGGAAGGGTAGAAAACACTGTGGGAAAAGGAGAAAATGCTGGTTACCAGCATTTTCTCCTTTTCCCACAGTGTTTTAAAAAGGCTTCCTTCTCAGGGGCGTCAAAAGTAGGGATTGTGTGGTAATGGGTTAAAAGGCTACGTAGCAACTTAAGCTATATTTAGATTTCGAGCCAAAAATCAAAATAGCATTGTGGGAATGTCAAGTGACTGGCACGTGACTAATAACACTTAAATTCCATTACAAAACAAACATGTAATAATTATTTTCCATAATGTCTTCTTCGGACGCTATGTTTAAACTTTGTGTATTCCTGTATGTAAATGAGAGAATTGATCATCTAAAAATAGAATGTGTCTCCCGTTGGTGTCAATCTGGGCTGTAGTAAATCTCTAATTTCTCGTGTTGTCGTATGGTTTTGGACTACTGGGGTTTTATGAACGCAAATTAAAAGGCTTTGGGAGTATAAGGATGAGTTTTTTGCATTTTTGTAAAATTTTCGTCTGAAAATCTGAAGGGCCACCTTTAAGTTGCCATCAGAGCTGCATTATTTTTCAATCTGGATGCAGTTTAAATTCTATCATAGGGTAAAAGGTGGAATACATTTTATTGTGTAGACTGATAAGAACAGTATTGCAAACCCTAAAAAGTTTATGGAGATTAGCTAAATGCTTGTTGATAATTTGAAACTTGTGCTAGAGATTTTACACTAAACACAAAATGGAAACTGAAGAGCAAAGTGCTTCCAGATTACCACCTAGAAAAGCAAAGGAGAAATCAGGTGAATACTCCACAATTGTAGAGCTTAGCCCTTTTCCAAACAACAAATTTTGGACTCTTCCAAACAGAAAGAGTTTGCAGACAACAATTTTTTGATTTGGAGAAAATGGCAGAAAGTTCTCATAAGGGTCGAAAAACACTGTGGGAAAAGGAGAAATTGCTCGTTACGAGCAATTTCTCCTTTTCCCACAGTGTTTTCAAAAGACTTTTACTGCAGACACATAAATACTAGGGCTTGTTTTGGAAAGGGTTAACTTTTTTTGAAAGTTATACAGTACATTTATTAATGACAAATTTTTGGACTGGAACTAATTGAAAGCATTTGCAGATGACAAAATGAATGTAACTAAACTAAAGAATTGAAAATTGTGTTAGGGAGGTACGAAAATATTGTGGGGAAAAAAAGAAAATGCTGGTTACCAGCATTTTCTTCTTTTCCCTTAATGTTTTCAAAAGGTTTCTTTCACAAGGTTGTTAAAAGCAAGGGTTGTGTGGAAGAGGGTATGTCTTTAGCACACAATCCTGACTTTTAATGCTAGTAGCCTGCATTTTGTCTTTTTCCCACAATGTTGTCTAGCTTTCCAGAAACAAAGTTTATTCATTTAACTCATTACCAAACAACAAAATTTTAGGTTTGTCCAAATCGAAAGCATTTGCAGACAACAAAATTAAAGAGAGAATTCGAAATTTCATTTGTGAAGGGTTGAAAACATTGTTGGAAAAGGAGAAAATGCTGGTTACCAGCATTTTCTCCTTTTCCAACAATGTTTTCAAAAGGCTTCTTTTTCAGGGTTGTCAAAAGTAGGGATTGTGTGGTAATGGGTTAAACACCTTTGTCTGCTGCAGTCACTTGCAATTTGGACAAGCCTAAAAGTTTGTCATTTGGTAAAGAGTTAAATATGGAATTGTCCAGTAAGGGTTAACTCTTTACCACACGTGAAAAATTTAGACTTGTCCAAATTAAAAGCATTTGCAGACGACAAAATAAAGGTGACTGAAAAATTGAAATTTGTTCTGGGAAGGGTAGAAAACACTGTGGGAAAAGGAGAAAATGCTGGTTACCGGCATTTTCTCCTTTTCCCACAGTGTTTTCAAAAGGCTTCTTTCTCAGGGGCGTCAAAAGTAGGGATTGTGCGGTAATGGGTTAACCAGGATGTTTCTCTTCAGAGTTGTTTGATGCAGGTTTATTCTTGAAGGAAGTCATTTGTTAAACTAAGTTACCAGTAATTAGTTAGATGACACCAGAAGCTTTTGAGGACAGTGTAAATCAAGATCAGACTGCACAAAATGTGCAGTTTGATCTTTGAATAACATTGTGACTTTGTCTACTGCTTTATGCTGGATTATGACTGAAGTTTCTCCTGATCTTGCATAGCTCTTTACCACATGAAAAAATTTTAGACTGCTTCAAATTGAAAGCATTTGCAGACGACAAAATAAAGGTGACTGAAAAGTTGAAATTTGTTCTGGGAAGGCTAGAAAACACTGTTGGAAAAGGAAAAAATGCTGGTTACCAGCATTTTCTCCTTTTCGCACAGTGTTTTCAAAAGGCTTCTTTGTCAGGGGCGTCAAAAGTAGGGATTGTGTGGTAATGGGATAGAGTGCATAGAATGTGTGTTTGTAACCTGTAAGAAAACACAATTTATTTCACACCTAGAATTTAAATTCCAACGAAATTCTGCACTCTGCAGAAGCAGTATACATGTATATATTGGACTCAATTGTTGCCTGATCCAAAATATAGACTGGTTCTGCAGTTTAATCATCCAATAGAATTCATTATCATACCCAAGCATGTTAAATAACCTCATAATTTAGTAATGAAAGAGTTCACTGAATTTCTGAACCTTTTTTTTTTTTTCAGGGAAGTATATAGATACAGATTCTGATTCAGACACGCTGAAACCTATTCGTAAACTTGGTGATGAAAGTGATGAAGCTTACGACTCGGACAGAGATCCTGTTTGGACACCCGTTAGCCTAGAAAAGAAGAATTCATTTGAGAGTTCAGAGGTGGCAAAAAAGAAAAGAACAAGAAAGCCAAAAAGGTAATTAGAGTCTTTGGTCACAGCTCCAGATAAAAGGGAGCGATGGTATTCTAAATCTATTATTTCTTTTCCAAAACATATGTTGTGGGTACTCATTAGAATTGTCTCGATGAGACGATTCTAATGAGTACCCATTACATAGGGTTTATTGGAGAATAATTCATATTTTCAATTTTGAAATCAATATCACTCCCTCTATCTGGAGCCCTGTTTGGTCAGCTCTTTTTCAGATGACAGAGTATTAGGCTCTTCCATATTGGAGGTACTTGCGGACAACAAACTGAATGTTACACAGATCATTGGGTTTGGCCCTGAAAGATAGAAAACATTGTGTTACGGGAGACCACTCCTTCATGCATAGCTTCGTCTCAATTTAAAGACAATACCTGACTACTGTGACAGCGTTGGGGACGGGGGAGATATCTCTTTGGCTCAGTGGTTATTGCATTGGTCTTTAGTCCTCGAAAAACGAGGATAATTGTCCTTCATTGGATTGAATCCCGCCAGATGTGGTTGTATTTGAGTTATACATTTGTTTCTTTGTTGTTGACTTTGTTTGGAAGAATTGTAAAAAGGAAATAAATTTTTATGTTGCTTGTATTTCCTCCTCTTTCCATAATTAAGGTTCGATAAGGTGCCGTAACTCTTTATCAAAACAAACAATTTTAGACTACATGTAGTAGAAATTGAAAGCATCAACAGACTACAAAATAAACGTGACTTAAAAATTGAAATTCATTTTGGAACAAGTAGAAAATATTGTTGGAAAAGGAGAAAATGCTGGAACCGAATCAACACTCTCAGTTTCTGTTTAATTTTCTATTTTGCACAAGTCTGCTGTGGCACAAAATCTTATGTAGTCATAAAGTACTGTCTCGGATTAGTGAGCTCGGACTGTGCAGGCTGATCTAAGACAACACTTTACCCAAGTGTCCAAATGCCCCATTTCACATGTTGCAAGCCATGTAAGTATAGACTGTAGTGATGTAATACTTATTTCATCACAGAGAATTCCTATGAAATTTCAGTAAACAAGCTAAATCTAGAAAACTGTCTGGTGACAAGAAAGGTGCAAAGTTTGATGAGATACCAGTGGTAGAGCTTGATAGTGACAGCGAAGATGAGGTGGTGGTGGCAGATAACAGTCTCACCCCAGTTGAAGATCTCAAGGTGGGTGAATCAGGGGTGCCTGGAGGGAGGTTAGGTGCTATATCTTTTGGGTTTCATAGACTTGTATCATTGTGATAGTTTAAAAAACTCCGCTCTTTCCCAAACTATCTGTAGTTAAATTCTGTATGGCACAATCACAAGTTTTAATGACACTGAAGAAAAAAAGCTTTTTGAAAAATTGTGGGGAAAAAGAGGAAAATGCTGGTAACCAGCATTTTCTTCTTTTCCCACAATGTTTTCTACCCTTTCAAAGACAGTAATCATCATTTGAGATACTTAGAATTTGTTGTCTGCAAATGCTTTTCATTTTGACCTGTCTGAAATATTGTCGTTAGGTAAAGAGTTAAATGACCCTGGGGAAGAAAGCATTTGAAAACAATCTGGGAAAAGGAGAAAATACATGTACTAGTAATATATTTGGGTTTCATCATAGGCGTCTGAGACTCCATTGGTCTATAAGGGGATAACAAACTTTTCATTATCGGACACCATTACTATAAATAGTATATTTGCAATTACCTCTTTATCCTGTAAAGTAAATTTTCTTCTTTTCCCACAATGTTTTCAGGAAAAAGAAGAAAATGCTGGTTACCGTCATTTTCTCCTTTTCTCACAATGTTTTTCTAAAGCTTCAATACCCAGAGTCCTTTAACTCTTTACCATTCAATCCCAACTTTTGACGACCATGTGAAAGAAAGCCTTTGAAAACACTGGGGGAAAAGAAGAAAATGCTGGTAACCAGCATTTTCTCCTTTTCCCACAATGTTTTCTACCCTTTCCAAATCAAGTTGCAATTTTTGATTCACGTTGATTTTGTCGTCTGCAAATACTTTCAATTTGGACAAATCCAAAATTCTGTTGTTTGGTAATGAGTAAAACAGGTGGGTCCGTTTGATGAAGAGTTAGGCTAGGTACTGTTAACATCATTTCTTTCTTTTGCATGTTTGCAAAAGGCTTCAATTTTAAATTTGCAAAAACATAGGATTTTTGGTATAAGGTTGACGGTTGACTGATAATGATTTTGTTTCCTTTAGGTTGGAGATTTTGTGATGGATGCGAAAGACCTGAAGAATTTCGAAAGTTACCCCATCTGGAAAATAGAGAGTGGACGAATGTTACACAAATTTGAGCTATTCACAGAGAACTCAAAAATATTACATAGGGCTATTCCCACTGTAAGTTCTTCTTATCATTCTCTTTTAAAAACCTTAAAACTTATACCCTTACAAATCACATTTTGTATTCTGAAATGATTTACCAAAATATCGATCAAGATTTTATCGCTTTATCAAGGAACAAATTAATTTACATGTCAAGTTACGAGCATTTGTAGACATTAAATCAGATGTGACCCAAAGGATAATTTGCTTTTAACTCTTTACCACATAATCCTGAGTTTTCACGACCCCGAGGAACTAGCCTTTGGAAAACCTTGTGGGAAAAGGGGAAAATGCAGGTAACCAGCATTTTCTCCTTTTCCCACAAGGTTTTCTACACTTTCACAGACAATTATAATCATTGCAGATGAATTTAAAGTGTCATCTGTAAATGCTTTAAATTTGGACCAGTCTAAAATTCTGTTGTTTGGTAAAGACTTAAAAGGGGTAGAAAACATTGTGGCAAATTGAGAATATGCTGGTGGGTACCTTACAGGACTGGAAAACAGGGGTTTGTATCTCCAGATTGGCAAAAACTTTCCAAGGATTTATGTTAAGTCACTGCGACATCATGATGGTTTTCTTTGAAAACAGTTAGTGGCTTTGGAAGAATACAGGCATTTACAGGGCAAAGCACTGGTGGAAGAAACTCTAGGAAAGCATAGGAATCTGTGCCGGACATCACAATATAATTGAAAAAATGTTGAAAATGGTATTAACTCATTTACCGAAAGAGGATATTTTAGGATTGTCCAAATTATTTGTAGAGGACAAAACAAAAGTGACTGAAAGTTTGAAATTTGTATCGAAAAGGAGAGAAAACATTGTGGGAAAAGGAGAAAAATGCTGGTTACCAGTATACCAGCATTTTCTCCTTTTCCCACAATGTTTTCAAAAGGGTTCTTCCTCAGGGTCGTCAGAAGTAGGGATTGTGTGGTAATGGGTTAAATGTCACGCATACGTACAAGTGAATGATCTTTGTAAAATATGAAAGCTGTTGATGGCATTCTGTTCTTTTATAACAATGTTTTCAAAAACTGTTTCTTTTGGGCTGTATAGTATGTAGTATAGGTTGAATTTAGTAAAGACAGTATTTTGTTAATAGAAGTTTCTGTTTTATAGTTTTCCAGCTGGTTGCCTAGTATGCAAAAGTCCTTGAAGAAGATCCATGTTAAAACTATGTTCAAACAAGGAGAAAAAGAACATGTGGAAGTGGAGGAAAATGATCGTCCAAGACCAATGATAGACAGCAAGTAGGTTCCCCATATATTTGTATGTCTGAACACTTTTCCATATAAGTGTTCAAAACCATTGTGTAAAAAGGAGAAAATGCTGCTGGGTTAGCATAATTTTCTTGATATTTATAATATATAAGTACTTGATAATTGATACCTGTATGATGTAAGATTGGTCAAGTGCACAAAATCTTACTCAATATAATGTACAGCCTAGCTCTGTACCACAGATCTCTAGATAGAGGGAGTGATTTTGATTTCAAAATTGAAAATAATAATCATTCTCAACTAAACCCTATATTGTTGGTTCTCATTAGAGTCATCTCGTAGAGACGATTCTAATGAGTACCCACAACATACGGTTTTTGAAGAGAAATAAAGGATTTAGAATGTCATCACTCTCCCATATCTGGAGCTCTGGTACCAATTGAGGAAATTTTAGACCAGACCAAACTAAAAGCATTTCCAGGAGACAAATCAAACGAAGCTTATGATGAATTCTGTCTTTGATGGGGTAGAAAATATTGTGGGTAAAGGAGAAAGTCTTTGTTGTTGGTTAACCCATTACCACACAATCCATACTTTTGATACCTGTATGATGTATGACCCTGAGAAAGAAGCTTTTTGAAAGCATTGTGGGAAAAGGAGAAAATGCTGGTAACCAGCATTTTCTCCTTTTCCAACAACGTTTTCTACCCTTACCAAACCCAAGTTTAAAATTTTTCAGTCACAATTATTGTCGTCTGCACGCTCTGTGCAGTCTGATCTTGATCTGCACTGTCCGCAAAACCATTTTAACTTGGTTTCAGCATTGTAAGGGTTAATAAAATCTTGACTGTAGCATGTATTTTACTTTCCAGGCTGGAGAAGACCTATGAGGAGCATCCCTTAGTGGAATCTTTCAATGTGTATATACAGACCTTCCTGAGTCAAGCTTTAGAGCCGGGATTTTTGAGTGCAATTAAAGAGTCTGATGGTAAGTCAACAGGCAACCCTTTTATCCTAGAAAAGAAGCCTTTTCAAAACATTGTGGGAAAAGGAGAAAATGCTGGTAACCAGCATTTTCTCCTTTTCCCATTATGTTTTCTACTCTTCACAAAACAAATTTCAAATTTTCAATCTCTTTTGTCTCTGCAAATGCTTTCGATTTGGACAAGCCTAAAATATTATCGTTTGGTAATGGGTTAAGCTTTATCAGGTGACAAAATTATAGACTTTTCCAAATGGAATGAAGACAACAAATCACAACATATTTTAAGGTCTTTTAATCCTACAACATTTGTTTCATAATGGCTTACTGTGTTTGACGTAATAGATTAAAGTGTTGTATTAGTCGAACAAATTGTGACATGAAATAAATGACCTCTATTACCATATATGGAGTGCAACACGCGAAAAGGGTCATTCGGACATTTGCGTAAAGTGTCGTCTCTGATCAGTGTGTGCAGTCCGCACAGGCTAATCCGAAACAACACTTTCCGATTTTATGTGATTTTCTGTTTTACGCAAGTCTACTGTAGCAGAAAATCTAATGTAGTCGTAAAGTGTCGTCTCGGATTAGCCTGCGCGGACAGCGCAGGCTAATCCGAGACGACACTTTACGCAAATGTCCGAATGCACCTTTTCGTGTGTTGCACTCCATATTACACCCTTGAATTCTTGTCCGAACTTAGCTTCAGCTAATGTCGTCTGCATGCAGAACTATGTGCATGTTTTTGAACTTTAGGAGGCCAATAGATTTATATCGTCTTCAAAAGATACTTAAAATATCTGAAATGAACATTATTTTGTTGGTGTAAACTGTTAATAGGTGGTGAATGACATAGATCTAAGATGCACTGTCTGTGCAGCCTGATCTTGATCTATGCCATCCGCAAAAGCTTTTTGATTTTGACAATGGCGCAGTAAGGGTCAAACCCGACATTTACCGTTAACAGAATTTCCTGACGGTCCGATTATACCCGATGATTTAAATATCGGCGTTTTAATTACTCTTTGCATAAAGGTCAATTTCGGGTCAATTTGTTTCAGTAATAAGATTAAAGAAAGGATACTGTTGTAAGATTTTCTTGCTTATCTACTTTCTTGTAGTTGGTTATCACCTCTCTATTCATGGTATTAACTCTTTACCACATAAGAAAATTTTAGACTGGTCCAAATTGAAAGAATTTGCAGATGAAAAAATAAATGTGACTGAAAAATTCAAAATTGGTTTGGGAAGGGTAGAAAATATTGTGGGAAAAGGAGAAAATGCTGGTTACCAGCATTTTCTCCTTTTCCCACAATGTTTTCTAAAGACTCCTTTCTCAGGGTCGTTAAAAGTCGGGATTGTGTGTTAAAGAGTTAAAGTACAATGAGCAGTGTCCAAGACTTGATACCCGGGACTGCTGCTTCAGATCCTCAGCTAGGCTAATTGCTTTCCAAGAATTGATGATAGTAATTGCAACAGGATTTAATCCTCTCTCATTGCTAAGCATTGATTGGACAATGGTTATGTGGAAAAGCAGCCAGTGGCTTTGGAAGAAAAATGTTCAGACTACTTGTTAAAGAAATTCCAAGAAAAACTGAGTAGGTGAGCCTTCCACAGGAATATAACTCAATAATGTTTAAATAATATGTGAAATACTTTAACACATTACCGAATGACAAAATTTTAAGCTTGTACAAATTGAAAGTACTTGCAGACGACAAAACATAAGTGACTGAAAATTTGAAATTCGTGTTGGAAAGGTTAGAAAACTTTGTGGGAAAAGGAGAAATTGCTTGGAACCAGCATTTTCTCCTTTTCCCACAATTTTTTTTAAAGGCTTCTTTTTCAGGGGCGTCAAAAGTAGGGAGTGTGTGATAATGGGTTAAAACTAAAAAATGAATCATACAGGTGAACTGAAAGACAAAATTTTTATCTTTTTATTTATAAGACTGCTATGTAGTATTTGAACACGGAATAAATTTTATCTTTTACATTTTTCAGAGCGCTTTCATCTGGATGCACTGGACCAGATAGATGGGATACTAGACAAGCATTTAAACGACATAGATCAGAAAGTAATGTGGAAGTCAAGGTTTAAAGAAGCTGTAATTTCAAGACCTCACATTAGGGAGCTAGATAGACCAAATCTCAAACAATCTTGTCAGGTAAGTTAGCTCTGTCTGGGCTGTTGTTTAAATCGTTACCAAACAACAAGATTTTAGGTTTGTTTAAATTGAAAGTATTTGCAGACGACAAAATTAAAGTGACTGAAAATTCGAAATTTGCTTTGTGAAGGGTAGGAAACATTGTAGGAAAAGGAGAAAATGCTGGTAACCAGCATTTTCTCCTTTTCCCACAATTTTTTCTAAAGGCTTCTTTCTCAGGGGTGTCAAAAGTTGGGATTGTGTGGTAATGGGTTAATTCTTTACAAAACAACAGAACTTTAGACAGGTCTAAATTGAAAGTATTTGCAGAAGACAAAATAAGCATGACTCAATATTTGAAGTTTGCTTTGGGAAGGGTAGAAAACATTGTAGGCAAAGGAGAAAATGCTGGTTACCAGCATTTTCTCCTTTTCCCACAATGTTTTCAAAAGTAATCTTTTTTGAGGTAATTTAAAGTCGGGATTGTGTGATAAAGAGTCAATTGTTAAGGTGCTTAGCCAAACTCGGTGACCTTTTGCAGATAGGGTAGATCAAGATCAGATTGCGCAGGATGTGAAATTTTGCATATCACCATTCTTTTATATCCCCAACAACAAAGTGGAAAGGGGAGTATACTGGAATTGCCATGGCTGTCTGTCCGTCCGTCTTACTGTCCGTAGACACGAATTTGCCTGGAGCAACACTTCAACAGTTTTTCACATAGTGAACTCGAATTTACGCACACATCCATTTTCATGACCCTGCTGTGATTTGTTGCAGAATTATCTCTCCTTGAACTTTTTTCAACTCTTACTTTTGTACTAAACCATTCTGCATTCTATGACAAAGACCTCTTTCTTTTTTTGATAAAGAGCTGGAGAGTGGTAAAATCACGTTTAGTGACCGCTTAGTTCCAGAGCATTTTTATCTAGATCCTCTGGACCATACAGTGCAATCTATACAGGCTGACCAGGGGTTGAAAATTTATGCTATTGGTCAATTTCTTGCATGTCAAAGTACTATTCTTTCCTATTATTCAGTTAGATATATGGACATAATACTTTACAGGTACACATACTTGTTTGGCATGTTACAAAGATTCTTTAAGCCCCTTTTTGCCAGAGCCTGACCCAAATCTAATTGCTGTCTTTTCTTTTCTTGAAGGCATGTGAGTTTGCTAGTCAGCCTGCTATCAAGTCAGTGCATTTATTCGGAAATCCATACAACAAGTTCACTTTGGTGGAAGAAGTTTCTGGACATCAAAATTCACAGGTAAGACTTTATTTCACACTAACAATTTTTACATCTAACAGAATATCTTAGTACATATTAGACGCTGTAGAGTCTAATATGCATTCTTCAGAACGAGGCAAAAGTCCAGTATGGATTTTTCAGAACAAGGCATCTTTCAGAATGTTGATAACTAGCATTTTCTCATTTACCCACAATGTTTTCTACTGATCAAAGCCAACAATCATCTATGATTCTGTTAACTTGTCATCTGCAGATGCTTTCAAGTTAAACAAAAATTTTGTTCTCCTGTAAAGAGTTAACTCTTTACCACACAACTCTTTACCTTGTGACAAAAATTTAGATTTGTCCAAACTGGAAACATTTGCAGACATCAGCTTAAATGTTGTTTAAATGATGATACTTGTCTTTGATGGAGTAGAAAATATTGTGGGAAAATGAGAAAATGCTGGTTACCAGCATTTTCTCCTTTTCCCATAATGTTTTCAAAAGGCTTTTCCTACAGGTTTATTAAAAACTCGTGATTATGTGGTAAAGAGTTAATTTGGTATTCTGCAGATGCTTTTGATTTGGACAAGTCCAAAAATCTGTTATTTGATACAGAGGAAATACTTTATTTTTTATTAACTTTCTTTTTAGGAATTCATGATCGGAAAAACTGCATCAAAATACATTGGACCATACCACACCATGTACCATTTCAAATTCAATCTGTTTAAACGCTGTCAAGCAAAGGTAAGAAAAGATTATTTGATACTCCAGACATAGCCTATCAGGGCTTTCCTGGTAAGTAAGGATATCAACTGTCTTCATTTGTAATACAGAATTAACCTTTTTCTTATAAGCCTATAAATGAGCATTTACTAAATCGATGGGTGAGTGTAACACTATTCTAAGTGCCTGTACATTGTACAGGCACTTAAAATAGTGTTGCACTCAAGTATCGATATGCTCAAACTAGATTTTCAAGTTGCATCAATATTTTAGGTACTGCAGAAAATCCAATTTTGAACTAAGACTTGTTTAACCCTTTACCTCATGACAAAATTTTAAACTAGTCCAAATTGAAAGCATTTGTAGACGAAAAATGAAAAATGTGACAAAATGGAAATGTGGGTCAAATGATGAACTTTAGTCTTTGAAAGGGTAGAAAAACATTAGTAGAAAAGGAGAAAATGCTGGTTACCAGCATTTTCTCCTTTTCCCTTTATGTTTTCAAAAGGCCTCTTGCTCAGGTTTGTGAAAACTCGGCATTGTCTGGTAAAGGGGTAATCACCCAACAAACAATCCCAATTTTTAACTACTCTGATGAAAGCAGTTTTGTAAATGTTGCAAAAAAATAACAGGTAAGCATTCTGCAGCTCTTGGGATATGTAACCCTTTCCCAAATGACAAATTTGAGACTGTTCCAAACTCAAAGAGTTTGCAGATGACAATTTTGAATTTGATGAGAATGGCAGAAAGTTTTTCAATGGGCTAGAAAACATGGTGGGAAAAAGAGAAATTGCTTGTTATGAGCAATTTCTCCTTTTCTCGCAGTGTTTTCTAAAGACTTATACTGCAGACACATAGAAACCAGGGCTTGTTTGGGAAAGAGTTTAAAGATTACTTGGATTTTATCTAGGTGAAAATTGTGCAAGAAACAGACAGAAGTTTAGATAATGCGGCCATACTGGACCAGTGTTTGCAAAACAGGGCATGGGTTCTTCAGGTAGGCAGTTTTATGTTTATCTTGTGATTTTACACTTCTTGGTTGTTTAACTTCACATTTTCAGCCAGCTCAGCCATTTCTTTCTGAGGATTGATGATAGTCATTGCGACAGGATTCATTCCTCTCTCACTGCTGATTGTTGTTTCAACGATGGTTATGTGGGAAAGTAGCCAATGGCTTGGAAAGAAGATTGTGCGGATTACTGGTAACAGACACTCCAGGAAAGCATGGATAGGTGCACTGGCCGCCGCAATATAACTGAAATGATGTTGAAAACGGCTTTAAACACCATGGAATCAATCAATCACATTTTTAGTTATTTTTCTTTTTAAAAACTTTCATAATACATGTACCATGAACATGTAGAAAATGTTGAGATGAATTGAAATAGAGAATATATATGACAAAACAAAATGTTTTTCCAACAATTTGTTCTTCATTCGAAAATATTGTGAAATAGGAGAAATTCTGATTACCAGATTACCAGCTGGTAACCAGCATTTTCTCCTTTTCCCATAATGTTTTCAAACCTGCTGGAAACAAATTTTAATTTTTGAGTTACATTTATTTTGTCGCCTACAAGTGCTTTCAATTTGGATCAGTCTAAAATTTTGTTGTTCGGTAAAGAGTTAAACAATTTTAATTTGTAGTCAGATTAATAAATTTTTGTCTGCAAATGCTTTCTATTTGCTCAAGTCTAAAAATTTTGTGTGGTATAGAGTTAAACCTAGGTTTCTTCTTGTATTTTTGTACAGATTTTTGAAGACCTGAAAAAACTACTGGAAAAAGGCTGAGAGCTTTTATAACAGAGAGAGGTGAAATACAATACAGTATTCAAATGCTCAAAAACCACTTGTGCTATCCAGAGAATCAAGAAGACTGGTGTTCAGAAATATTGTCCATAATTTGTGTGTGCGAGGAGAAGCATTTATCAGTGATTTCCTGTCTTCTATTACTCTGTACTGTCATCATTAATTTTGCTTCACATTTCTTGCTTTAAGTCTGATAGATTGTATTCTTGATTAGAAGAATTTTAACCCTTTACTACACAATATAGGGTTTCAAGGAAACTGTAACAGAAAGCCTATTAAACATCATGGGAATATGGAGAAAATGCTGCAAACCAAAAAAGGTGCACAAATGTAGTCTTGAGTATGACTCTTGTTATTGGAAATTCATGTACATTTAATCTTTTACCACATAATCCTGGGTTTTAATGGCCCTTATACAGAAGACTTTCAGAAACATTTTGGGAAGAGGAGAAATGATTCCCGACCTGTTTTTTTTTTCTTCTTTAAGAAGCAGATTTCATGTGGTCTGCTTTTAATTTTGACTGGTCTACAAATTTTGTTTTTGGTAAATACTTTAAACTTTGTTGGTTGCTAACATTTTCTCCTTTTTCAACAATGTTTTCGAAAGCCTTGTTCTTTTGGGTTGTTTTAACTTGGGATTTTGCGGCAAAAGATCAAGTAGACTGATCGATTGTCCATTCCTTTGCCAGTTTAACCCTTTACCAAATAATCTGTGGTTTTCATATCCCTGAAAAAGAAGCCTTTTGAAAACATTGTGGGAAAAGGAGAAAATGCTGGTTACCAGCATTTTCTCTGTTTCCCATATTGTTTTCTACCTTCCCAAAACGAACTTTAATTTTTGAGTTGCATTCATATTGTGGTCTACAAATGCTTTCAATTTGGATAAGTCTGAAATTATGTCATTAAGTAAAGAGTTAAAGCATGTAAGAAAAATGAAAAATGTTTGCTCTTATATAATATCAAGAAATAATTTCTTTTTTTGTACACTAAGATTTAGTGCTTTAATGCATGGTTTCACTACACATGAAAATGTAAATTGTGGTGTTCATTTGATGACATTACATTTAGTCATGTACTGAACATATTTCCACTATGTATATTTGAACTATTTGAATGTTTTAAGCAGCTATGTTTTCTTAGAGAAATATAAATTCGTCTTTTTAAATGATAATAATGTTTACTGTCTGAAAGCAGAAAAATCATTGTTTATGTTACAAGAGATATGTTTTTGTTATTTATTATTGATAGTTTATCTGACTTCATTTTAGGATTTACCTGATTTTGTAACATTGACTGACTTAATTGTAGTACAGACTGTTTCGTATAGCTTTAAGTATTGTATAGTAAGTAGAAGTCATAATATAGGTTATTGCCTTGATTTTTCAGCTCGGCTGTTTTTGAAGAAAACTTTGTGGTATTGTCATTGCCCTTTTCTGTCGTCTAAAAATAACTGTGACATTTTGTAATATCCATATTATTAACCCATTACCACACAATCCCTACTTTTGACGCCCCTGAGAAAGAAGCCTTTAGAAAACATTGTGGGAAAATGAGAAAATGCTGGTAACCAGCATTTTCTCCTTTTCCCACAATGTTTTTTACCCTTCACAAAACAAATCTTCAGTGACTTTTTATTTGTCGTCTGCAAATGCTTTTGATTTGGACAAGCCTGAAATATTTTATTATACAATGTTTTCAAAAGCCTACTTCATCATGATCTTTAAAACTCTGTTGTGTTTGGTAAAGGATTAACCCATTACCACACAATCCGTACTTTTAATGCCCCTGAGAAAGAAGCCTCTAGAAAACACTGTGGGAAATTCTCCTTTTCCCACAATGTTTTCTACCCTTCATGAAACAAATTTCAAATTTTCAGTCGCTTTTATTTTGTCGTCTGTAAATGCTTTTAATTTGAACAAGTCTATAATATTGTCGTTTGGTAATGAGTTAAAGAAAGTTGGGATTTTCCAACTCGGATATTTACCTTTGAGCACCTTAATGATCTCATGATTGCTAAATACATAATAGGGATACTCTCTCTTTATAAAATAAAAAGGGAAAACATGGTCTATAATAATTTTCGATATTTGTTTTGATTTTAAATTCCATAAGTAGACATGTAATTGGCTGTTTTTGTTTTAGATTACAGGTCCTGATGTGTGATTGGCCAACACATTCTGTCTCGGCCAATGACATGGCTAGTTTTGGAAGTGAATTTCGATTAGTTGTTAAATGGAGTCCTAGACCTCTGTTTTCATAAGTTTTATCGGTTTTTTACCAAACCACTAAATCTTATACTTGTCAATATAGAAAGAATTTGCAGGTAACAAAATAAATGTGTCTAGAATATTGAAACTTGGAATAGAATAGAAAACATTGTGGGAAAAGGAGAAAAATGCTGCTTACTAGCATTTTCTCATTTATCCACAGTATTTTCAAAAGCTGTCAGAGTCATTAGAAGTCAGAATTGTATGGTAAAGGGTTGATTCATTGGAAAATTTCACCTGTTGTAAATTTGTTTCAGATGCTAAATAATAAATAGTGTAGATCAAGATCAGATTGCACACTCTAAACATTATTGTTTTGATCATCACAGTCTGTGAAAAGAATGTATTGTTTAGATAAGCTCTTTAGGGCTTGATAAATGAGGGGAAATAAATTATCAATAGATGAGACACATGTAGTGTCTGTAGATGTTATTTCTGTATATATAACTTTGATCCTGTGATTTACAACTGATTATCTGTGTTTGATTGGCCCTTTTCTATATATAACTGATAAGTAAACTAAATATTAACCCCATTACCAAACAGTCCCGTGTTTCATGACCCCGAGAAAGAAGCCTTCTGAAAACATTGTAGGATAAGGAGAAAATGCTGGTAACCAGCATTTTCTCCTTCTCCCATAATGTTTTCCACCCTTCCCAAAACAAATTTCAGTTTTTAGCTCACCTGAGCACAACGTGCTCAAGGGGAGCTTTTAGGATCACCCGGTGTCCGTCGTGCGTCAGTGCGTCGTCCGTCGTGCGTCGTCAACAATTCTTTAAACATCAACTCCTCCTAAACCGCTGGGCGGATTTGGACCAAACTTGGCTGGAATGTTCCTTGGGAGGTCCTCTTTAAAAATTGTTCACAGAATTTGATTCCGTCAAAAACTCTGGTTGCCATGGCAACGAAATGGAAATTTTTAGCAAATTCTTTAAAAATCTTCTTCTGTGAAACCGCTGGCCAGATTTTAAAATAATTTCACACAGATGTTCCTTGGGTGACCCTTTTCAAAAATTGTTCGTGAAATTTTGATCCGTCAAGAAACATGGCTCTGGTGAATGGGGGCTTCTTGCACTATACAGAAATGATGAAATTCTTAAAAATTCTTCTTCTCTGAAACCGCTGGCCAGATTTTAAAATAATTTCACACAGATGTTCCTTAGGTGACCCTTTTCAAAAATTGTTCGTGAAATTTTGATCCGTCAAGAAACATGGCTCTGGTGAATGGGGGCTTCTTGCACTGTAAAGAAATGAAGAAATTCTTAAAAATTCTTCTTCTCTGTAACCGCTGGTCAGATTTTAAAATAATTTCACAGAGATGTTCCTTGGATGACCCTTTTCAAAAATTGTTCGCGAAATTTTGATCTGTCGAGAAACATGGCTCTGGTGAATGGGGGCTTCATGCACTATACAGAAATGAAGAAATTCTTAAAAATTCTTCTTCTCAGAAACCGCTGGTTAGATTTTGAAATAATTTCACAGACTTGTTCCTTGGGTTACCCTTTCCAAAAATTGTTCGCGAAATTTTGATTGGTCAAGAAACATGGCTCTGGTGAATGGGGGCTACTTGCACTATATAGAAATGAAGAAATTCTTGAAAATTCTTCTTCTCTGAAATGGCTGGACAGATTTTGAAATAATTTCACAGAGATGTTCCTTGGGTGACCCTTTTCTAAAATTGTTCACAAAATTTTGATTGGCCAAGAAACATGGCTCTAGTGAATGGGGGCTACTTGCACTATATGGAAATGAAGAAATTCTTGAAAATTCTTCTTCTCTGAAACCTGTGGTCAGATTTTAAAATAATCTGACAGAGATGTTCCTTGGGGGACCCTTTCCAAAAGCTGTACATATAATTTTGATCCATCAAGAAACATGGCTCTTGTGAATGGGGGCTACTTGCACTATATGGACATGATGAAATTCTTTAAAATTCTCTTTCTCTGAAACCCCTGGTCAGATTTCGAAATTATTTCAGAGAGATGTTCCTTGGGTGACCCTTTTCAAAACTTGTTCGTAAATTTTGATCCATCAAGAAACATGGCTCTCATGGATGGGGGCTACTTGCTCTTATACAGAAATGAAGAATTCGTAAAAATTCTTCTTTTTGAAACTGATGGTCAGATTTCGAAATGACTTTTACAGGTGACCTTTTGAAAATTGCTTGGCAAAATTATAAATTTGGTTCCAATGTTTCAATACCTCAAAAAAAAAAATAGACTATGGTCATCTCAAAAATTCAGGTGAGCGATCCAGGGCCATCTTGGCCCTCTTGTTTAGTCATCTTAATTTTGTTGCCTGCAATTGCTTCCAATTTGGACTAGTCTAAAGAGTTAAATCCTACAGTGCCAATGTAATGAGCCACCCTCTGGCTCTAAAAAGGGGTAATTCATTATGTAAAGCAAGACATCAAAGAATAATGGATCTCTAAAATCTATTTTGTCAAACCACAGGCGCTGGAAGCTCTAATGGTCTATCACAAAATACTAGAATTATCCTTAGTGGATCATCAAACACTTACAGCCCATTGGTGCATTGCCAGTATGTCGTTAAAAATAATATTCAAATTCGCATTAACACTGTTTCTATTAATCGGCGACCCCCTCTATATCATATTAAGTAAGTATATAGTCTTACTATATCGATACAGAAGGAATTTCCAATGTTCTATTTATAGTATATAGTCTTACTATATCGATACAGAAGGAATTTCCAATGTTCTATTTATAGTAATAGTGTCCAATAATGAAAATTTTGTTAACCCGTGATAGACCAATGAAGTTTCAGGGGCATAATTATGGTCTAACCATCAATTTAATCATGAGGGGAACTGGTTGTTTGCCATGCAGAAATTTGACTACTAGCAAGATGTTTCAATCAAGGTCAGCATGCGCACATTGTGTAGGATGACACTTGGTCGATACTTTTTACAGATGTATTAAACCTCCCCTTTCACAGAGCATGGCTCAAATGCAATAAGACTTTCTCTGTAAGAGAAATTGGACTGAAGTATGGTAACTACATTGATATTTTTTTTCATAATACCGTGTTATAATAAAGTTCTCTGCCTATTTTTTCCAGATTTTTCTCTTACTAACTCTTTACCACACAATCCCAACTTTTAACACCTCTGTAAAAGAAGTCTTTTGAAAACATTGAAGGAAAAGGAGAAAATGCTGGTAACCAGCATTTTCTCCTTTTCCCACATGTTTTTTTCCCTTCATATCACAAATTTCAATTTTTCAGTCACATTTATTTTGTCGTCTGCAAATGCTTTCAATTTGGACCATTCTAAAATGCGAAGTACATCTATAGAAGTATGATACTTTCAAAATATGTTTGAAAATTACGTAACAAAGGGCCATACAAATACAATAGTACTTAGACAACCGATGAAGTTATACATGTAAGTCAATACAGATGTTTGACAAAATTTATACACAGATTAATGATTATGAAGAAATTTATGTTGTTTGTTATTTTTTAACCCTGTTTTTATCTTCCTTCTTCTTCCTTAAGGCTTAAGAAATCCTTTTTACCACATTAGTCAGACCTTTTAGCAACACAGAGATAGAAGGCTTTTGCAAACATTGTGACAAAATTATATTTGGAAAGGAGGCTTTTGAGATCGTCTCCTTTTATGCACAATTTTTTCTTGCCGTTGAAGACAAATGCCCTCATTAGAGCCATATGCAGTTTGTTGTCAAGAAGTGCTTTCATTATGTACAAGCCCCAAATTTTGTTGTCGAGTAAATGGTTAAACCTATATCACACTCAAGATTTAACTACCCTTGATAAGGGGTTAATCCTTGCACTTTAAGCAGTGTTGCTCACCCCCACCCTCCACCTTTCCATATTGATAGGCTGATAGTGATAAGTGTGAAGCCATTCTCTCCTACAAGATCTCTGCATCTTGCACCAAACTGCTGTATACTATGGAAACTAAAGTAATTGAACGTGTAGCCTAAGTAAGCAGTTATGCAGTTATCAATTTTTATGGTATTTGTTGAAGACAATGCCACTACGAATTCAATATGGAGTACAACACGCGAAAAGGTGCATTCGGACATTTGCGTAAAGTGTCGTCCCGGATTAGCCTGCGCAGTCCGCGCAGGCTAATCCGGGACGGCACTTTACGACTACATTAGATTTTGTGTTACAGTAAACTTCGGTAAAACAGAAAATCACATAAAATCGGAAAGTGTCGTTTCGGATTAGCCTGTGCGGAGTGCACACGCTGATCAGAGACGACACTTTACGCAAATGTCCGAATGACCCTTTTCGCGTGTTGCACTCCATATTGAAATTCGAAGGCCATGTACCGTAGAAATGAGTATCTTTGGAGTAAAGGATTAACTCCATTTTTCTCGGGCAAATGAAGTTTTCGGTAGCACTCGGATATGTGATTAAAAATGGCATGTTAAAATACACTGAGTGAGGCCAGTGATATTGGAAATAGTAATTTTTGATTGAAAATAGCTTCTCTCGCTCATAGCCTTACATATTGGCGCATTGATACAAAACTTATCGACCTATCGCTTGCTCATGGCCTTTTCGTTCCAAAACCAGTTCGCTCCATGACTTGTTCATCCTATGATTGCGCGCTACTCCATTTGAAATGCTATTAGTAACTTAAGATGGCTAGCCGTGGAAATCGAACGCACATCCACATGTTACCCGAAATATCACGTTCTCGAGTTGTACACTCCAGGGAGGAGCCTCGAGGCGCTCCTTTTTTACACCCCCTTCCCCCCCCTTCTCTCTCTCATTCTCCCCCCCCCCCCCCCCTCCCCTCCCCTCCCCTCGTAGTATGAAGATGTTGAAAACATAAAGGGTAAAGATGCATTTTGATTCAAACAAGAAATGTATTGATATCATTGCCAATGTTTCTCTAGTTTGCAATTCGAATCCGACGTCGAAAGCCGAAGTTACGAACGAGCTTTATTTACAAGGGAAATAATCACAAATCGTCTCGTTGGTATGAGTTACCTCCCTTGGTGCAGCCAGAGACAACAATATCGGAAACAATTATCAGGAAGGAGAACATTTTCGAGTTTAACGCGGCTAGTTATGCACCACGAATAACTTTGAAAAAAAAAAAGATTACTTGAGTGGTATTTTACACTGCTTTCATATCCATTATAGTTCGACATTTAAATATCGCATGTGTTTGCCGTGATTCAACTGCCATGGTTGGAGTTGTGAGGTACCGGCCGTGCCGATGGACATTTCCGCGAGAAACCCAGCGTCATAAACATCCAACGTCTCGAGTTAGATTGGATCCACATATACTCAATTACTAATCATATTCTTGAACCACGTAGCCACTCAGTACCTCGCAGATCAAAGAAAATATCGTCACAAGTGAAGCACATACATAGACATGCTTCAGTTATTGGGTCTGCATTCACCAACTATTCTAAATAAGGCCTAGATTCTGAGTCTAATTCTCCTTTCTCCTTCTCCCATAATGATTTTAAAAAGCCTCTTACTCACTCAGGGTCGTGAAAACGAGTGATTTTTTTGGTAGTGTTAGATCTAGCTCTAAATCCTGCCGAATATGTTTAATAAAATTCACGCCAATTGTAAAAAAAAAATGTTATTTCATAATTTATCTCTTCATTCTAATCTATTTATCTGACAGCGTGGATTCAAGATCAGACTGCACATTCTGTGCAGACTAATCTTGATCTACGCCGTCCGTAAAAGGTCAGTGAGTCGCGCTTAGCAGCCCAAAAGTTAAGTGAAAACCAATAAACTACAAAACTTTCTTACTCGAATCCGGAAGGCTGAGATTCCACTCTAATTACAATTGAAGAGAAGAAATTTTTTGTTAATGCGTTTCATTAATCATTCAGTTAAAACTGACTGTTCTCAATCTATTGTAACAAATTTATTCCTTCACAATTAAGTTCCAAATTTTCAGGACCTTCCGACAGAATTCTTTTGAAAACAAAGTTTTAAAAGGGGGAAAAATGCTGGTAACTAGTATTTTTTTCTTTCTCCCAGTGTTTTCTACCCCTATAAAAAATCATTAATTACGTCACATGTAATATTTCGTCTGCAGTTGCTTTCAATTTGAACAAGTCTGGTATTTCGTGGTTTGGTTAAGAATCTGAAATTACAAATGGCGTCAAAAGGGTTACAAAAAACAGTAGATTTTGCAATCAATGACGTTATCAGATGCTTTATCTTTTGTTGTTGATGATTTTTTTATATTATTATTATATCTGAAACAAAGGAAATATGATTTTTCAGCAATTGTGGAACAGCTCGAAGTCACAGAATCTGGGTTAACCCTTTACCTAACAATCCCATGTTTTAACGACCCTATGAAAAGGAGCCTTCTGAAAATATTGTGGGAAAAGGAGAAAATGCTGGTTACCAGCATTTTCTCCTTTTCTCACAATATTTTCTATCCTATTAAAAGAAAAGTTATAACATTTGAGTCATTTGGCTAGTAGTCACAGAATCTGGGTTAACCCTTTACCACACAATCCAACGTTTTAACGATCCTGAGAAAGGAGCCTTTTGAAAACAACGTAGGGAGAGAAGAAAATGCTGGTAACCAGCATTTACTCCTGTTCCCACAATATTTTCTATCCTATCAAATAGACGTTCACATTTTCGTCGTCTTGTAAAGAGTTCAGATTTCTTTCAACATTATCTCGTTATTCCAGTTCTCAGATAGTGCTTTTATGTTTCTTTACCGATTTTTTAAAAACGAATTTACTTGTGTAAAAAACAGACAGATGAAAAAGCAAGGGAACCTGTTGTTCAAAGATAAAATGCTTAATTTTTCGGAGACAAAACAAATGAAATCATCAACAAAAAAAAATTCCCACAATTGTGCTAAGTACTACGCAATAATGGATATACGGATATAACTTTTCATATGTGGCCCCTCACGCGAAAAGGGAACAATCTGGGAATTACATAGGCTACATCAGTGAAATGAAAACGGATCTAAGGTAGTGCAGGTCAATTTAAGTTGATAGTTGAAAAATGATTGTATAACAAGGTAGAATGACCACTTTTCATACAGAAAATATCAAACGTGTCAACTCTGGTCAGTCTGCGCGATTCGCGCAATCTGACCAGGGTTGACACATTTCGCAGTTCCAAGAAGGTCCTTTTTGCGTAACTGTTCACATACAACCTGTAGATATCTGAGAAATAGGCTCATAAAAGCTTAAAATGAACAATGTCGTAAGTGTACGAGAAAAGAGAAACAGTAATGCTTCCATGAGTACAGCTTCCATAAGGTCTTGCAAAAGAACGGTCCTCTTGCAAAAGGTGGTCAAATGCCATTTGTAAAATGTTTCAGCAACGGTCCATTATCTCCTGCTAGATAGCATTCTACAAATACACAGATCTATTTTATTTGGGCATTCCGGGTACAGAAGCGGAGTAATTTTTCAAAGCAATAACCGTTGCTTTGAAGTTTGAATGCCTGATTGAAATAAACCTTTACTCAATCAAATGCTACCTGGTACCATTCATTCAGCTATGATTGGCTGACATGTAACATATGCACCAACCATTTATCAAAACAGCTCCTACATGCTTGGATTTACAGACTAATATCTTCGATATAAGCCCTACTTTTCCCAGGTATACGGGGGATGGGTAATACGTCATAGCAGACAGATCGAAAAGATCCTCGAAGAGTGTGACATGCGCAGTAAACGGACATCGACTGACCTGATCCGTACTGTTTTTGCAGATTAATCAAACCACCTTTTCATAGAGCATAAGTTAGATGATAATGTTTTATCAGTTTTACAAAGCTTACATGGGTTTTTATTCTAAAGCAAAACAAGAAAATGTTCTTGGAAATTATCTCTATACCCCATTGTCAAAAATTACCCAGTTTTAACGACCCTTGAGAAGATTTTTTGAAAACACTGGGAAAATAAGAAATTGTTGGAGACTAGCATTTTCTCATATTCCCAAAAATTATTTTCAACAGAGCTCCAGATAGAGGGAATTATTTTGATTTCAAAATTGAAAATATTAATTATCTTCGACTAAACCCCTTGTTGTGGGTACTCATTAGAATCGTCTCATCGAGACGATTCTAATGAGTACCCACAACATAGGGTTTAGTTGAGAAATAAAACTCTTAGAATACCATCACTCCCTCTTATCTGGAACTCTGTTTCAATCTATACCATTAATTAAACCACATTAGATGCTTCCTCTTTAGAATTCTGACAAGTCCAAAGTCTTGTCGCTCGGTAAAGAGTTAAACCTTTTTTAAAACGATTCCATGTCACAACAATTCTTAAAAGAGACTTTATATAACATTATGGGAAAAGAAGAAATTGCTAGTAATCTGCATTTTTTCCCATTTGGGCACAAAACTTTCTGTAGTTTTTAATACAGATCTAACACACTTTCAACCTGTTGTCTGCAAATGCTTAGCAAATGGACGAGTGTAAAATTTTGACGTCTGATAGAGCTTATAAACCTTAGGTTTAGCCTGGCATTCAGGCCCTGCATTTAAGTCATTCTAATAAACAAGGTACACAACTACAGCAAGGTCACAGAAATATGTGTTGTTACTTGCCCTTCTTCTGAAAGTCCGTTAAATCAGGCATTCAGAACATTGAGAACACAGAGTTTTCGTTTAGCAGTTTTACTTGAAGATTTTGTTTTAATGAAAAGGCTCTATTTAACGGACTGCCACCAGTCTAAAACCTTAGGCTGCTAATCGCGACTCCGTGACCTTTAGCAGACAGTTTACGACCAAGATCAGACTGCACACAACGTGCAGTCTGATCTTGAATCTATACTGTTTGATAAGGAGATATTCCATCCCCTCCCCACGTTGTCCGCGCATGTCATATTCTTCGAAGATTCACCTTTGTCTTCTGTGACGCATTACCACTCCATATACAGGGGAAAAGTAGGGCGGATACCGAAGCTATTACCCAAGCTTGTTGGCACTATTTTAACCCATTACCACACAATCCCTACTTTTGACGCCCCTGAGAGAGAAGCCTTTTGAAAACACTATGGGAAAAGGAGAAAATGCTGGTAACCAGCATGTTCTCCTATTCCCACAGTGTTTTCTACCCTTCCCAGAACAAATTTCAATTTTTCAGTCACCTTTATCTTGTCATCTGCAAATGCTTTCAATTTGAACTAGTCCAAAATTTTGTCGTTTGGTTATGAGTTAACCCTTTCCCAAACAATACCTGGTTTTTACGGGTCTGGAATTGTAGCCTTCTGAAAACATTGTGGGAAAAGGAGAAAATGCTGGTGTAACCAGCATTTTCTCCTTTTCCCACAATGTTTTCTACCCTATCATAGACAGAGTTCATCTTTTCAGAAAGAGTTAAATTGTCGCCTGCAAATGCTTTCAATTTGGTCTAGTCCAAACGTTTGTCGTTTGGGAAAGGATTAATATTAATGGCGGGTGCATAGGTTACATGCTAGCTGATCATAGTTGAATGAATCGCACCAGGTAGCGTTTTACTGACTAAAGGTTTATTTATGAAATTCAAAGTAACGGTTGTCGCATAGAAAAGTAGTCCAGTTCCGTACCCAGAATGCGCTAATTAGATGTGTATTTTGCATTTAGCGGGAGATAATGAAGAAAAGGAAAGTTCTGAGACAGGAAGTACTAAATTTCGTTATCGGACATGTCAGACTATTTTATCGTTTGTTTTCACACAGAGCTATTGGCACCAACTGCCGTGCATGTGAAATCCGAACCCTGGGTCACGTGCTTTGCTTCTTGGCATTGGACAGATCTTTGGCAAGTGGTGGTAGCAGGGGCATCGGGTTTCATAGATTGCAGTTGCGAATTATTATTATTTATATGCAAGTGCAGAATTTTAACACATCATTTGTTACAGATAACGTTTATAAGTTTGAAGCAGACTGCCGATTGTAAATATGAGTATTAAAGCCAAACATGGGAGAATTTGATCGATTTGACCAGCGCCTATTAGGTTCGAATCCGGGCCTTCAGGTTACGATTCATACCCTTAACCACGGAGCCATGAAGGACCACTAGAAAAAGGGGGGGTGTACAACCGAAAACGCTCTCGTCCTATTATATGATGCTTTGTGCAATATCAAATTGGTCCCATTCACGAATCCGATAACCACATTTTTGCCAAAATTCCAGAGGGGGAGTGGGTGGGGGTCCGGACCCCTGGTCCCCCACTTCTGGATCCGCGCATGTCAGAGGCTTTGAAAGAGTGTGCGAAATACTCGTAAATGAAACAATGTAAATCATATATTCAGAAGGAAATTGGCTGAAAAGAGGAATCGAACTAAGACCTGTACTTTACCATCTGGTCTTGATGCCAGACGAAAATGTACATGAAGTACAGGAATGATTTAACTCTTACGATAATATAAACGACACCAGAGGCTTTTATGGACAGTGTAGATCAAGAGAACGTGCAGTCTGATCTAGATCTACACTGTTCACTGCTTTAACCCATTACCACACAATCCCTACTTTTGACTCCCCTGATAAAGAAGCCTTTAGAAAACACTGTGGGAAAAGGACAGAAAATCCTTTTCCCACAGTGTTTTCTACCCTTCCCAGAACAAATTTCAATTTTTCAGTCACACTTATTTTGTCGTCTGCAAATGCTTTCAATTTGGACCAGTCTAAAATTTTCTCGTGTGGTAAAGAGTTAATTTATATAGTGATGAATCATCTCTTTATCTTGTAGCAGGAATGATTTTTTAGCCATTGAGAAAATGCCCTTTATCTATTCAGTAGCGAAAGAGTTAAGATAATCAAACCCACATTTTCTCGTGGTTATTATTTATAGTTGTCTATTATTTTTTGTTAGTTTTACTATTTCTGTATTTTCATTTCCCCTGAAGGGCAAAAAAACGGACACTGTCAAGTACAGTTAAAAGTACAAAAAATATTTTCTCAAAATGTTACCTTAGGCAAAAACATTAACGTGCTTAAGTGCTTTTGATGACTTTCGAAACTACCGTGGTAAAAGAAAACAAGAGCACCACATACGGGTGCCAACTCTTGGCTGCCAGTGCTTAATTTTCAGTGAAGATTCTTAGCAGAAAAGGGGCATAACTGTGTCAAAAATTCTTTGATTGTTACTTGCCCTTATTGTATGAGTCTTCCTTTTGATGGCTGACAACTTGTGTAAGTTTGAAGAAAATGTCTTCAGTAATAACATAGATATTATAAAATGTCGAAGTTTTTGCACGAAGAAGACGACATCAGGGCTTCGACAGTAACTCGACGTTTTCTTCGAAAACAGCCGAGCTAAAATGCTCGTAACTGCTACACTTGTTTCGAACAGATTGTGTCGATTTGGGAAAGCAGCCAGTGGCAATGAAGGAATGTTATGAAAGAACGTTATGAGAAGTTCTGGTAAAGAGAAGCTCTGAAAAACAACTCCTGAAAGGTGTAACGTCGCTGGTCACGTTAACACAGAGTTAAACACTGAAAGAACAAACGCACCAACTAACCAACCAACGAACGCATGCATGAACAAACGAATAAAAGATGAGCCATTTTCTGTAAAAATTTAACGACCCTGAGAAAGAAGCCTATAGAAAACATTGTGGGAAAAGGGGAAAATGCTGGTTACCTTTTCCCACGATGTTTTCTATCCATCCCAAATTGATTTTCAATTTTTGATTAACATTCATTTTGTCATCTACAAATGCTTTCAATTTGGAGTAGTCCAAAATTTTTGTCGTTTGGTAAAGAGTTAAAATCCTTTTAAAAGCGCAGTTCATTTAAGTTTCTTTGCAAGAAATGTATCATAAAGTAAAGCTGTATTAAAACCATAAAAAAGCACAAACAACTACCGAAGAACAGAAAAATAAAAGCAGAAGGGCTTACAATTTGGCTAAAGCATGGTGAATATCTATCGAGAGGGTGGACATACACCCTCCGCACAAGTCGTTAAAACTTTAGACATGTCCAAATCAGAAGCATTTGCAGACATATTTCTGTGTCTCAACTTTCTCTTTGAAAAAGTAAAAAAAAAAAAGTGTTGGAAAAGGAAAAAAAAGTGCTGGTTAGCAGCATTCCATCCTATCCCCATAATATCTCAGTAGCCCTCCCCCCCATCCCCTCCCCCACCTCAGATTCGAGACTGCTCGGTAGAGGGTCAAACACCATAACCCATTACCACACAATCACTACTTTTGACGCCCCTGAGAAAGAAGCCTATGGAAAACATTGTGGGAAAAGGAGAAAATGCTGATAACCAGCATTTTCTCCTTTTCCCACAATGTTTTCTACCCTTCACAGAACAAATTTCAAATTTTCAGTCACTTTTATTTTATCATCTGCAAATGCTTTCGATTTGGACAAGCCTAAAATTTTGTCGTTTGGTAACGAGTTAATAGTTAAGTTGAATACACAAACTAATCGGTAAATTCCAATAAAAATGCAATGTTTCAACTTTCTCTAACAAGAAAAAAATGCAACCATATCGAACAGTGTAGATTCAAGATCAGATTGCACGTTCTGTGCAGTCTGATCTTGATCTACACTGTCCGCAAAATGTTTTGAGACTGGGCTAAGCAGTCGTTGGGTTAATTGGTTTTGTATTCTCCGACCCCCATCTGTTTTGTAGCATGCTTTACTACGACTCCAAGACAGATAACGTTTTGGGGGTTGTTAAAAGCCCATAAACCTGGGTGATAAAATGTTGTGCACTGTTCATGGTCGAAACCTTGGATCATTATTTTGATTTATTTATCTAGTGATTTACATCTCCCCAGTAGCTCTATACGTGAACCACAACGTAATCTGTGTCTACCCATGGTATAGGTCAAGATAAGACTGCATAGAACACGCAGTACGATCTTAATCTCTGTCTGTATAAGTACATATAAATCATGACTTTGATCTACAATATCTGGAGGTGCTTTGTCTCGAGACCTCGGGTACTGACGAACCTCGAACGGCAAATGATGAAACAGATTTTGAAACAAACGTCGGTAACTGCCCTTAGGGACCTCGAATGACAAAAGATGAGGCCGATTCTTGGACAAACACTGGTTACTGCTGGTACCAATCTCGAGTTAGAAGTGGTAGAGTGGTTTTCGAACAACCTCTGGTAGAGACCTCGAGCGACAAATGGCTATATTGATTAACCCATTACCACACAATCCCTACTTTTGACGCCCCCTGAGAAAGAAGCCTTTTGAAAACACTGTAGGAAAAGGAGAAAATGCTGGTAACCAGCATTTTCTCCTTTTCCCACAGTGTTTTCTACCCTTCCCAGAACAAATTTCACTTTTTCAGTCACCTTTATTTGTCGTCTGCAAATGCTTTCAATTTGAACCAGTCTAAAATTTTGTCGTTTGGTAAAGAGTTATGGACCAAAGTCCGGCAACTCTTGGCGGAAATGTCTAGCAGGAAATAGTAAGACAGACTTTTTAACCAACCTCGGTTACTATTTGCAAAAATGCCTTGCGAATAAAAGTGAAGTCGATTTTTTTTTTACTAACCATGGTTACTATATACTGGTAGACTATAAATGTCTAGCAAGTAATGGAGAGATCGATTCTTTTTATAAACTACAGTTACTGCTGATAGAAATGTCGAAGAATGAATGGCGAGATCGATTTTTTTTTTTCACAAACCACGGTTAATACTGGTAGAAATGTCTAGCAAATAATGGTGTGAGTGGTTTTGGAACATATCTCGGTTACTGCTGGAAGATGTTTAGCAAAAAAATGGTGAAATCAGTTTTGAACTAACCTCAATTACTGTGTTAATTGTGTAATGAAAAAATAGAACCGGAATACCGCTTTTGGAATAAACCTTGTTTACTGCTGATAAAAACCTCAAGGAAGAAGCCTCAGTAGATTTTTTTACTAATCACTAGTTTTTAGTGGTAGAAAGGTCAACAAAAAATGGTAACCTGATTTGGAATAAATCTTACTTACCGCTGATAAAAAATAGTGTGACTGATTGGAGAATAAATCTTGCCAACTGGTGGTTGAAAAGTTGTACACTGGTGTATCTGACGGTAAAACCTCCTGCAAGAAATTAATAGACCGGTTTAGGAAAAAAACCTTGGTTTATATTGCAGTTAGAAACATTTAACCCTTTACCAAACAATCCCTGATCATTTTAACGACCCTGAGATAGAATCCTATTGAAAACAATGTGGGAAAAGGAGAAAATGCTGGTACCAAGCATTTTCTCCTTTTCCCACAATGTTTTCTACCCCGCTGGAAATAAATTTCAAATTTTGAGTCACATGAATTTTGTCGTCTGCTCTCAATTTGGACCTGTCTAAAATTTGTCGTTTGGTAAAGAGTTAACAAGAAATAGACCGATTTATGATGAAAGATTTGTTGTAGGTATTAGAAACCCCTTGCGGGAAATGGTTAACCTTACTGTAGCGTCTGTCCACTAGACTCGGGATTTAACTATCTGATTGACAGTTCAAAGAAAGACTCGACTTGATTTGCGTTAGCCGCTTCCGTTTCGAGGTAAGTCGGTCATATAGGGTCCGAAAGTCTCGTCACGTGACCGCGAGAGTTCATCACTTCCGGGATCCACCGTAAATTTATCGCCTTTTCATCACAGTATGTTGAGAGATACACGAAGCAATTACGAATGATGGAGTAAGATTTAAAAAGTCCGAGCGATTTGAAAATTTCGGTAGTCGATCAGAGAACGATATGTGACTATGAATGCGCCACAGTAAAGAAGAGATCGTGTTCAGCGCAGGTAAACAGGTTGATGGTTCAACCTACTTTCGGTTTCGTATTCAATAGAATCATGCTTTTTTGACAGAGTTAAATCAAAAAAAGTGAATCGCGTTTCTTTCACAAAACTACAGCTGTGTGAAGGCATAAAATGAAAGCTAAAGTACGACACAAGACGTTTTAAAGCAGGTATTTATAGATCTATTTGTAATCCGCAATTTGCCGAGGGCGATCGTGCAGCGAGATCTGCGTTGAGCCGCTGTTAATTTCAGCCTTGGGTAATATTCAAGTATTTTCAAGACAGCCACTCCAGTATTATGTCTTTAAATATCAAATATAAGAGAGTTCAAATTCAAGATCAGACTGCATGTTCATTGCAGTCTGATCTAGATCGACACTTTGCTGAAAGGTATGTAATTATCTTCTTGGCACAGGACAGAATCTTTGACTGATCCAAATTAAAAGGATTTGCAGATGACAATTAATGACGTATAGAATAAAGATCTAGTACTCAAATGATGAAAATTTATTTGAGAGGGTAGAAAATATTATTGGAAAAGGAAAAACATGCTGGTTACCAGCATTTAATCCTTTTCCTACAATGTTTTCATAAGGCTTCCTCCGGGTCTTTAAAAATCAGGATTGTGTTGTCAAGGATTAATTGTGCTTCAAAAGCCAAGGGTCATTTAAGAAAAATGCAATATGCTTGTTTCACTATGCACACTGAATATTACCTTTGTGCATAGTACTTTGGAAAGACACCCATGACCAATTGCACTAACTGGCACATGAATGAAATGTTTAACCCTTTCTGTACAGAAAACAGTTTATGAAAACAATGTGGAAATAGGAGAAAATGCTGGTAACCAGACCAGCATGTCTTCTTTTTCTTAGGGTATTATCAACCGTTCCATAAATAAATTTCAACTTTTTAGCCACTCTTACATTTTTGTCTGCTAGTGCTTTCAATTTGTACAAGTCATTTACCCTAGTGCTTTCAAGGAAGAAGCCTTTTGATAACATTGTGGGTAAAGGAGAAAATGCTGGTAACCATCATTTCCTCCCTTTTCCACAATGTTTTCTACTCATTCAAAGACAAATTCCATTCTTCCAGCCCCATTTAAATTGTTTCCTAATGTTTTCAATTGGAAAAGTTTAGGATCTGTCCTGTGATAAAGAATTAAGCAATTTTTGCTCTAGTGAGCTAAAAACTTGTATTAAGAAATACTATACATGTATTTACAAACATCTCTTCCTAATATACTTTCAGAGCTTTCTCCTGCTAGAAAAATGACACTAAAAAGGTACCATGATTCCAAGACAACTGCATCTTACAGGGACCACATGTTATGCAATGGTGTTCTCATATATGTATAATTGGACATGCAGTCATTTAAACATTTAATTAAAGAAAAATAGTGCTGTATAGTATTAATTTTCTATGTTTACCATCTTTGCACGGCAAAAAAGTTCATGCTAGTATTTACCGGTACTGCTCAATAGTGAAAAGGGTATTAAAATCCTAACCGAGAAATGACACTAAATTAAAACAGCATTGCAGTAGACTGCTTTTTGAAAATATTGTGATCAAATATGTTGCTCACAGTCAGCAATATCTATTTGCCATAATGTTTTCATCTCATTCTTTCAATTATTTTTCTCCATTTGCCTCAGATTTTATCTAGTGTTAAAAGTAAAGTTAGGTTTCATGACTTTGTTAAATAAAGGACAAGCAATATTCTTGTTTATGTTTAGAACAAAATCCTTAATGCTCCTTGAAGAGTGAAAGCAATATACATGTAGTAAAATTCAGTCATTGACATTGTGTGGAAAAAGAAATTTGGTTACATACAAGTCTTATTGGCTGCACAAAATTAATAGTCCTTTGAAAACATTGTGAGAAATGGCAAATTAAGAAACAGTTTTGCATTTTTTAACAATATTTTTTTCTGAAGCAGAAATTTGCTTCATCAAGGGACCCAAATAACATGAGAATAATGCAAAAGTGTTTTGTTACTACAAATGTAATAAAGATAAATATCTACAAAACTTTTAAGATTTCTCATGTTTATTTTGTTTAATCTTTACCAACTGATAAAACTCTGTACTTCTTCAAATTCAAAGCATTTGCAGACAATTGATTGATTTTGACTCACATTTTGCAATTTACCTATCAAAAGGTAGAAAACATTGTGTTGAAAGTAAAAATTATTAGTTGTCTTTTCACACAATGTCTCCTAAAGTATTTTTCTGCAGGGTTGTTAAAACTCAGGATTTTTTGGTAAAGACTTACAAGTCACCAAAAATAATAAAATTGCTTCTGAAACATATTTGCAGCACAAAACTTCAGAAGCATCCTTGTGAATGTGAAAAAAATTAATCAAGGGGTAAAGCTTGAGTATTCGTTAAATCATGTCAAAATTAGACATTACTTATTTTGACCAATTTGTCCTTAGGTCAAAATGTTTTCAAAATTGGTCTGCTGCTAGACATAAAAAGTAATCTACAGGAGACAGACCACTGACCCCTTTATCTGCTGGTATAAAATTACTGGGCTGTCTCTGGTCCAACAACACTTGTAAGGATAAATTAAACAAGGGCTATATAAGAAGACATGCAACCATTTTAATCTTTTAACATTTAACAAAATTTTCATCATGTCTATTTTGAAAGCAAAGTTGGAGGATGAAAAATTGTAGCCTAAATGAACGGAAACATTGTGAGAAATGTATAAAATGCTGTTGACCAGCTTTTTTCTCCTCTTCCTTCAATGTTTTCAAAAGCGCTCTGCTTCAGGGTAATGAGGAACAAAATTGTTTGGTAAAGGGTTAACTCAGAACAAAATTTCGACTGGGTTAAGCTGAGAGGATTAGCAGGTGATATGCAAATGAACTGTTGAAATTTGTCTTTGAATGGGTGCAAAATACCGCAGAAAAAATGATTTCCAATATTTTCTCCTTTTCTCATATTTATTGTCCTGGCTTCCCTCCCCCTGGCTGTTTTTGACACTAACTTTTTTGATAAAGAGCCAACAAGATACCTATTCTTCTAAGTAGAAGAAAATGCCCTGCAAATCATATCTTGTGTAGTACATCCTGTTGCATCTGCTGTCATTTGGACAGTCATGAATTAATCTTCTGTTTTACTGGTTTGGCATTTCCAATGAGTCTAAAGTAGGTGATGTTTCATGTGGCACTGTACAGATGTTTTGGACAGTTATTGTGATTGTTAGGATTTCATGGCCTATTTGCCCTCCTGCAAAAAAAAACAAAACAGGCTAAAGCAATGTATTCAAAAAGACTTTCTGCAGAATATTTCATCATTAGAAACATTACACTTGTAAAGGCTACATCAACATAGGCAAGCACAAGTACTGATTCTGAGTATTCAAATAGTCTACAATTCTTTGTTATGGCCCTCAAAGTGCCTTTGACCACTTTAGTTGCTTTTGTGATCAATGTACAATCATGACTAGACTGTAGAAAGTCTGCAGTCTGATCTCTGATCTACATTGATCGCTTTACTAAGACTGTTGAGACGAGGGCAACTTCAACATTATTCTCACGATCTTATTTATAGAATGAAACGCGTCTTTGATTTATTTATTCCGTGCTCTTTAAAGGGTTAAGCTCATATACCTAGTTTTTAAACTAGAAATGATGAATTTAACTGAAAATAATTCCAGATAAGATGCCAAAATAGGTTTTGAAGCCAATAATTCACGACCAGTTTAGAATGGCTGTCTAAGGCAATTCAATGAATAAAATGAGGCCGAATAATTCCAACTGTCATTACCGACAACATTCAATATGGTGCAAAGGAGACTTGGGTGCGAAACTGCACTGGTGCGAAACATATCAAAACCGCAATATGTTTCTAAACGCCCCTGAAGACGCGATATGAGTGCATTTCTAGAATGAAATGCTAAAAAAACATATTTTATTGCCATAACTAGGTTAGTTTGACCTTCTTAGATCAGAAATCGACCGAGTACATGTCCATTGCAAGGATGTACGAAAACTGGGTTACGGATTTTCGCTGATTTCCACGGCCTGTATTTAAATCACAAAATTATTTCTAAACAATATTTTAACCCTTACCAACATCTTTCATCTCCAGTTTTTCCTCTCCAAACCCATTTTTGAGAATTTGAATAATATACACCTCGGTGTTGCGTCACGAATGTCGGTACATGCATTACCTTCAGTCTGAAGGTGTCTGCTCCGATGCTATTTTTGTGACAGGTCTTCGCTAACACCTTCAGTCCAACCATTCATTCAAGGCTTCTGGAAAAGATACGACTTTACCCACATCTTTTCGAACGGCTCTATGCGACAAAATTTCCAATGACAGCTAATAAAATGGGTATGGATCGTTAGATGAATGATTAATCTTTAAGAGCACACAAAATATGCTGCAAAATACCAATTAAATCAATGGGAATTTACCTTTTTCCCAACGTGAATAAATCCAGCATAATTTGTAAACAACTAACACGGCGACTTCCGTTAGTCAAGCATGCGCACTCAACGGAATTTGAAATTTGTACAGTCTGGTTCCCTAACCCTATACAGCCAAGTTCGATCAAGGTGCGTTTGTTTACAGCAAAATTCGCAACTAAACCATCCTGTAGCGTGTCAGAGATACTGCGATTTCTGCCGAGACATGCGCATTGAAAAGATCACCATGTTTTGATTTCTGGTGAAGTAGGTCAACGATTATTTACGTTGAAAAGTACAGATTTGCACAAAGGTAAGAGTTGGATATTAACTAACATCAGTTTTTTTGTAAAGATTAATCATTTATCTAACAATCCATGCCCATTTTATTAGTTGTCATTTGAAATTCTGTCGCATAGAGCCGTTCGAAAAGATGCAGGTAAAATCGTATTTTTTCCATACGGGTTCAATGAATGGCTGGCCTGAAGGTGTTAGCGAAGACCAGTCACAAAACTAGCATCGGAGCAGACACCTTCAGACTGAAGGTAGTACATGCATAAGCAAATATAGAGGAAAAAATCTCAATATAGCGACCAGTGATTCCGGAAGTGCATTTCATCCAAACGAGACTTACAGACCCTATTACCGTGTACGGCTACATGGTGTACGAATAAAGAAATATATTCGACGGCTGCATGACCGGAAGTCATTCAGTAAGAACAACAACCTCGAAATCAAAGTACAAGGGTATTACAAAACGATCTAAATCAGAGTACCACAAGTGCCCGAATACCACATTTACCTATTGCAAGACATGGCGAGACCGATTTAAGAACAAACCTCGGTAACTGCTGGTATAAACATTCGAAAAAAGAAAAAACACCAGACCAATTCGGGAATCAATTTCGGTTACTGGCAGGAGAAGCCGACGTGAATGAGTTCCCACTTTAGACTTGAAAGCAACAGCAACAGACATTTTAGGATGACCCTTAAATGGTGCAATTTGTCTCTGACAGGTAAAAACATTGTCGGGAAAGGAGAAAAGGCTGGTTTCCAACATTTCTCCTTTCTTACAATGTTTTCAAAAGGCTTCTTTCTTATAAGGTCGTACTCCGGACTGTGTGGTAAAAGGAATAAGGTAGACACGGAATAGGCTGAGTGGAATTTGTGTTTGACAGGTAGAAAACATTGTTGGAAAAGAAGAAATGCTGATTACCAGCAGTTTCTCCTTTTCTTACAATGTTTTTTTTTAAAGGCGTCTTTGCCCTTTGTCATGTAGGGTTGTACTCGGGATTGTGTGGTAAAAGGATTTAAATTAGTTACGAAAAAGACCGAGTGTCCGCAGAGAATGAGGGTGGTGGAATTTATAGTAGTAGATAGCACAAAACCCCCAAAATAAACAAATAGGGCAAAAACCCATAGTTATGAAATATCTCAACATTAAATTATATGAATAATGGTTTATTAATAATCGTAATTATATTTTCCCCAAAAGATGAAAGCCTTGAAGACAGTTAAATTTACAGTAGGCCGTAAATCAGAATTATCATGCAGAATTCTTTTGACTATTACGCTTCTACTTCAAGTGCCATTGTCTGTTTGATATTATGGTATTTATCCATCAAAGCCAGAGACAGAGGAAGTAATTTTGATTTCATAATAGATAATATTAGTTATTTTCTACTAAACCCTATGTTATGGGTACTCATTAGAATCGTCTCATCGAGACGATTCTAATGAGTACCCACAACATAGGGTTTGGAAGAGAAATAATGGATTTACAATACCATCACTCCCTCTATCTTATCTGGAGTTCTGGTACTATTACTTTATTCTTGTTCAAGGCTATTTCGGTGTTTTCTCCTCGCCGACTAGTGCACATGTCCATCCTTTCCTGGAAGTTCTTTTACCTGTACCACAATTCGCTTAACGTTCTAATGGCCTTGAGTGGCATGGTTATAAAGTGTAGGGTTCGTGATCTGGACGTCCCGGGTCCGAGCCACACTGGCCCCGCTCGTTTTTCTTTTTCAGAGGAGTGTCCTTGGGCAAGACATTTCAGAGCCTAACCAAGTACTGGTGAAACCCAGGGATACATGAATATATGAGCTGTCGGCGTGATATGACTTAAAGCGGCGTAAAACACCATTCAAACATAGAAACGGACAAAGCGTAACAACGGTTAACTTCAAAAACCTCGTAACTACAGCTTGTAACAATTGCTGATCCAGGTATACGATCTATACAAAATAACATTACATGCGTGGATGGCAGTTTAAACATTTATCAAACAATCCTGAGGGTAAACGTGAGACTTTTGAAAATATCGTTGGAAAAAGAGAAATTGCTGGTTGCCAGCATTTTCTCCTTTTTCCACAATGTTTTTTGAAAAAAAAAACCTTTTCAATCAGGGTTGTAAAAATTCGAGATTGTGTAGTTGATTTTTAACCCTTTCCCAAACAATCCCTGGTTTTTACGGGTCTGGAATAGTAGCATTTTTGAAAACATTGTGAGAAAAGGAGAAAATGCTGGTAACCAGCATTTTCTCCTTTTCCCACAATGTTTTCTACCCCATCATAGACAGAAATGATCTTTTCAGCAAAAGTTGAATTGTTGTCTGCAAATGCTTTCAATTTAGTCTAGTCCAAAAGTTTGTTATTTGGGAAAGGGTTAAGCTAGGTCGTTTAGCAAAGTATTAAGAGTCAATTTTCGAACAGGTATTTGATTAAAATACGTAAATAAATCAAGGGCTGTAGAAATCTTATTAATTCCCGTAATAGAAGGGTGCTTAGTCTTTACTTAATGTCAATTAAGTGGATATATAACCATACTTAAAAATGTTTCGGTGCATAATTTACATTCCAAAGTTTTTTTGGAGGGGTCTATAATTGCAAAATTGTTGAGATAGTTTCGATTTAAAGAAAAATGCACGTTGGGTGGGGCTCCTTTCCCGTTCCCCTTTTCACATTGTTTTTTTTTTCTGCGTATAGTTACCCTTTTCGTAAAGATTTGTTTTTTTATAATTATAATAGTGTTAACTTTTTACCAAATGACAAAATATTAGACTTGTCAAAATTGAAAGCATTTGAAGACGACAAAATAAACGCGACTCAAAAATTGAAATTTGACTTTAGATGAGTAGAAAACATTGTGGGAAAAGGAGAAAATGCTGGTTACCAGCATTTTCTCCTTTTCCCACGATGTTTTCAGAAGGCCTCTTTCTCTTGGTCGTTAAACCCAGGTTTGTTTTCGTAAAGGATTAACTCTCAGCTTAATATTATCCCAGTTATATCGTAGTAGCCAGTGCATCTCTCCATGCTTTCCTGAAGTTTCTTTTACCAGTACTTCCCACGATATTCTCTCAAGCCACTCTATAGCTGCTTTCCCACATAACCATCGTCGAAACAATGATCAGTGGTGAGAGAGGAATGAACCAAGTCAGAAGGACTTTAATCAATTCCGGGAAAGAAATTGGCCGAGTTTAGAATTCGTACTGGCGACCCCCTTGTCCCAAATTCTGTATGCTACCTACTGTTCACTGGGTTCGGCTCATCAAGAAATAAGGAGACCGGTCCATATTTACCGAATATTCCAATTTCTAATCTAAGTCTCATTCTAGTTTTAGAAAGTAACGGCATTTTTGATTGCCTGAAGCTGAAACTCCACTGGTCTATCAAGGGATAACGATATTTTCATTATAGGACACCGTTACTATAAATAGCACACTGGCGATTCCATCTTTAAGTAACGTTTAGAGGAAAGAGAGAGTCGATATACTGTGCTATTTATAGAAACGGTGTCAATGAAAATTTGAGTATATTCCGTAATATACAGGCGATGCACCTATGTCCTATAAGTGTTAGATGATCGACCGAGGAAAATCTTATTGTCCCGTGATGGACCAATACAGTTTTAGAGGCCTGTGGTTGAAGTTTTCAGTTTCGCCAATCAGAAACTTTGAAAATAAAAAATGTTCTTGAGAATTATTGTAGGAATATTATAAAAAATGGTTTGTGAACGGGGTAGTTAACATCCTGTATCTCAGTTTTGCTGGCAAGATAATTTTTCCTGTGAACCTTTTACTACACAATCCCGATTTCAAACAACCCTGAGGAGTAGCACTTTTGAAAACATTGTGGGAAAAGAAAATGATAAAAAAAACCAAACTTGTTTATCTTAATCAAGTTGCGGAGTATATTACTGCTAAGGAAGAAAACATTGTGGAAAAGAAAAAAGAAAAAAATAGAAGAAGGTGGCATTTTCTCCTTTTTCCACGATGTCATGCCCACTTTCTTATTTCAAGAACGTTTGAAAACGGGATCGTTCGGTAGACGGGTTTACTTTACCAAACGATAAAGTTTTAGACTTGTCCAAATTGATAGCCTTTGCAGACGACAAATTAGAAATGACCCAAACAATTCCGATTTATTTTGAAAGAGTAGAGAGAAAGAGTTCAGAGAAAAGTTTCAAGTTGTTTCTCCTTTTCCCACAATGTTTTCAAATGTCCCTCTTTTTTATACAAGCCCCTTAACCCTTTACCAGACGACAATATTTTAGCCTTGTTCAAATTGAAAGCACTTGCAGACGACAATTTTAGTGGCGCTCAAATGGTGTTCTTTTTTTCTCTGATATACCAGAAAACATTGTGGGAAAAGGAGAAAATGCTGGTTACCAGCATTTTCTTCTTTTCCCACAAGGTTTTCAAAAGGCTTCTTTTCCAGGAGCGTCAATAGTCAGAGGAAAAGGGTCAGATACTTGCTAATTAACATACTTGCGTGTTCGAAAAAGGGTAAGTTTAAAACAAATTTTGTATTGATAAACTGTTTTGATTACGTCAAAATCTGGGCCAATTTTCTATCAGCGCACAGATGTTCCTAATGCAACAGGAAATTAGGGTAAATGACTGCTCTAATAACGCCCCGAATCCTGACGCTGGTAAAAGTAGGTCTTTACGTTTTTGCGGACAGTATAGATCAACATCAGACTGCAAACAACGTGCAGTCTGATCTTGGATCTACACTGACCGATACGGTGAAATGTACAAGATGAAGAGACAATTGAAATGGCCAACGTCATTTGCGATACAAGTGCATGGAGATTAAGCCTTTACCAAACAGTACCTGGTTTTTACGACCCTGATAAAGAAGCCTTTTGAAAACATCGTTGGAAAAGGAGAAAATGCTGGTAACCAGCATTTTCTCCTTTTCCAACAATGTTTTCTTCCCTTCCCGAATCAAATTTCAATTCTTTAGCCACATAATTTTGTCGTCTGCAAATGCTTCCAGTTTGGACTAGTCTAAAATTTTGTAGTTTGGTAAAGAGTTAAAAGACGGCTGCATCCCAAATCCGGCTCCATGCAGGTTGACCAGCCTGCATAGCTCAGTTAGTAGAGCGTAGGAATCGTGATCGTGACGGTGGGGTTCGATCTCCACGGCTGGCCATCTAAAATTACTAAATAGTCTTTAGGATGCGACGTTAAACCGAGGTCCCGTGTGACGGTGCTATATTCTGAGCACGTTTAAGAACCAGGCGATACTTAGGAGGGGTTTGGTCCTATATCTGCACTATCCCCCGTAACAATACTGACAGCTTTTGGGGGCGTCGCCCATATGGACAACCGGTGGCTTCGATAGATAAATACGAATTCAATATAAAAAAAATCCGACCCCAATATCGCAAATCTATTGACGTCTGTATAATGAAAGGATATAGCCTAACAGAAATGCACAGACGTATTGAATACGTAAACTTGAGAGTTCTCAGACTAGAAATATGTAAACATTATGAGTTTTTTTTTCTTTGGGTATATAAATTTTGATGATTTTTGCATACATCCGTCGGCAAAGATCTTCTCTGCGAGTTCTTCTCTTTTTTTCTCTCAATATTTCCGACCTTGTACATCCACCAATTTTAGACATTGAGTGCATTCCAAACTGTTTTATCCTTACCAACACAATGACGACTTTTGAAGACGCTGAGGTAGAAGCCCTATTGAAAACATTGTGGGAAAAGGAGAAAATGCTGGTAACCAGCATTTTCTCCTTTTTCCCACAATGTTTTCTACCCTTCCCAAATCAAATTTCGATTTTTTAGTAACATTTATTTTGTCGTCTGCAAATGCTTTCAATTTGGACCAGTCTATAAATTTGTCGTTTGGCAAAGAATTAAAGACCCTGAGAAAGGACTTGGCATTTAAGAAGAAAATATTGTGGGAAAAAAGGAGAAAATATTGGTGGTCGGGATTTTGTCCTGTTCTCACAATATTTTTCTGCTCTTTCAATGAAAATGCCAATCCACATTTAAATGATTGTTTGATCTGAGTTTGGATTGGCCCAAGTTTTTGTAATCATGGTGATAAAGGGACAATAGTAACAATGGCCTGTAACACGCAGAAAAAAGGCATTCGGACATTTGCGTAAAGTGTCGTCTCGAATCAGCGTGCGCAGTCCGTGCAGGCCGATCTGAAACGACACTTTCCGTTTTATGTAAATTTCTGTTTTGCGCCAGACTAACGTTACTCTAGTCCAAATTCTAACGTAGTCGTAAAGTGCTGTCTCGGATTAGCCTGCGCGGACTGCGCAGGCTAATCCGAGACGGCACTTTACGCAAATGTCAAATGCCCCTTTTTCGCGTGTTGCAGGCCGTCATTAAAATGAAAAGTAATCTTATCGGAAATTGCTTCTTTTGGCACACCGTTTTGCATATTGTTTCAAAGTGAAATTCTAAAGTTATATGCGAGCCATCTTCTGTGAAAAGCAGTTTTAATGCATCTGCAAAAAAGTTTATACCCAGGTCAGCCTGCGTACAGTCCGCACAGGCTGACCTGGGTCAAAACGTTTAGCTTTCGGTAAATTTTATGCATGTCAAAGGACAACAACCTCGAAATCAAAGTACAGAGGGTAAACACAACGATATAAATCAGAGTACCTCAAGTACCCGAATACCACATTTACCTATATTGCGAGACATGGCGAGACCGATTTAAGAACAAACCTCGGTTACTGCTGGTATAAACATTCGAAAAAAGAAAAAAAACACCAGACCAATTCGGGAATCAATTTCGGTTACTGGCAGGAGAAGCCGACGTGAATGAGTTCCCACTTTAGACTTGAAAGCACGAGCAAGAGACAGTTTAGGATGACCCTTAAATGGTGCAGTTTGCCTATGACAGGTAAAAACATTGTCGGGAAAGGAGAAAAAAAGCTGGTTTCCAACATTTCTCCTTTCTTACAATGTTTTCAAAAGGCTTCTTTCTTATAAGGTCGTACTCCGGACTGTGTGGTAAAAGGAATAAGGTAGACACGGAATAGGCTGAGTGGAATTTGTGTTTGACAGGTAGAAAACATTGTTGGAAAAGAAGAAATGCTGATTACCAGCAGTTTCTCCTTTTCTTACAATGTTTTTTTTTAAAGGCGTCTTTGCCCTTTGTCATGTAGGGTCGTACTCGGGATTGTGTGGTAAAAGGATTTAAATTAGTTACGAAAAAGACCGAGTGTCCGCAGAGAATGAGGGTGGTGGAATTTATAGTAGTAGATAGCACAAAACCCCCAAAATAAACAAATAGGGCAAAAACCCATAGTTATGAAATATCTCAACATTAAATTATATGAATAATGGTTTATTAATAATCGTAATTATATTTTCCCCAAAAGATGAAAGCCTTGAAGACAGTTAAATTTACAGTAGGCCGTAAATCAGAATTATCATGCAGAATTCTTTTGACTATTACGCTTCTACTTCAAGTGCCATTGTCTGTTTGATATTATGGTATGTATCCATCTAAGCCAGAGACAGAGGGAGTAATTTTTATTTCATAATTGATAATATTAGTTATTCTCCACTAAACCCTATGTTATGGGTACTCATTAGAATCGTCTCATCGAGACGATTCTAATGAGTACCCACAACATAGGGTTTGGAAGAGAAATAATGGATTTAGAATATCATCACTCCCTCTTATCTGGAGCTCTGGTACTATACTTTATTCTGGTTCAAGGCTATTTCAGCGTTTTGTTCTAGGCGACTAGTGCACCTGTCCATCTTTTCCCGGAAGTTGTTTTATCTGTACCACAGTTCGCGTAACGTTCTAAGGGTCTTGAGTGGCACGGTGGTAAAATGTAGGGCTCGTGACCTGGAGGTTCCGGGTCCGAGCCATACTGGCTCCACTTGTTTTTTTTTTTTTTTCAGAGGAGTGTCCTTGGGCAAGACATTTCAGAGCCTAACCTGGTACTGGTGAAACCCAGGAACACATGAATAATGCAAGCTGTCGCCGTGATCTAGTACTTAAAGCGTCGTAAAACACCATTCAAACATAGAAACAGACAAAACGTAACAACGGTTTACTTCAAAAACCTCGTAACTGCAGCTTGTAACAATTGCTGATCCGGGTATACGATCTACACAAAATAACATTACATGCGTGGATGGCAGTTAAAATATTTATCAAACAATCCTGAGGGTAAACGTGAGACTTTTGAAAATATCGTTGGAAAAAGAGAAATTGCTGGTTGCCAGCATTTTCTCCTTTTTCCACAATGTTTTTTGAAAAACCTTTTCAATCAGGGTTGTAAAAATTCGAGATCGTGTACTTAATTATTAAGCTAGGTCGTTTAGCAAAGTATTAAGAGTCAATTTTCGAACAGGTATTTAATTAAAATACGTAAATAAATCAAGGGCTGTAGAAATCTTATTAATTCCCGTAATAGAAGGATGCTTAGACTTTAGTTAATGTCAATTAAGTGTATATATAACCATACTTAAAAATGTTTCGGTGCATAATTTACATTCCAAAGTTTTTTTTTTGAGGTCTATAATTGCAAAATTGTTAAGATAGTTTCGATTCAAAGAAAAATGCACGTTGGGTGGGGTTCCTTTCCCGTTCCCCTTTTCACATTGTTTTTCTTTTCTGCCTATAGTTACCCTTTTCGTAAAGATTTGTTTTTAGCTCCACTGGCCGAAGGCCAGCGGGCTTATGTCATGGCCCGTTGTCCGTCGTGCGTCCGTCCGTCCGTCCGTCCGTCCGTCCGTGCGTCCGTCCGTCCGTGCGTTAACTTTTTCTTTAAACATCTTCTTCTCTGAAACTACCCATCCAATTTTGATGAAACTTCACAGAAATGATCCTGCCATGGTCCTCTTCAGAATTTCTTGAAAGAATTTAATTCCTTCAAAAACTCTGGTTGCCATGGCAACAAAACTGAAAAAAAATTAAAATCTTTGAAAATCTTCTTGTCTGAAACCGTAAGGCCTAGGGCTACCAAATTTGGCATGTAGCTTTATCTAATGGACCTCTACCAAGTTTCTTCAAATTATAGCCCTGGGGTCAAAATTGGCCCCGCCCCGGGGGTAACAAGTTTTACATGGGCTTATATAGGGAGAACTTTAAAACTCCTCTTCTACCTAGCCATAGGGCCTAGGGCTACCAAATTTGGCATGTAGCTTTATCTAGTGGACCTCTACCAAGGGTGTCCAACTTATAGCCCAGGGGTCAAATTTGGCCCCGCCCCGGGGGGGTAACAAATTTTACATGGGCTTATATAGGGAAAACTTCCGAAATCTTCTCGCACCTAGCTATAAGGGCTAGGGCTATCAAATTTTGCATGTAGCTTTATCTAGGAGGTCTCTACCAAGGGTGCCCAAATTACAGCCCTGGGGTCAAATTTAGCCCCGTCACAGGGGGTCACAAGTTTTACATGGGCTTATATAGGGAAACTTTAATAATCTACTTGTACATAGCCATAAGGCCTAGGGCTACCAAATTTTGCATGTAGCTTTATCTAATGGGCCTCTACCAAGAGGGCCCAAATTTTAACTTTGGAGGTCAAGTTTGACCCCACCCCAGGGGTCACAAGTTTTATATTGGCTTTATAAACTTGTCTCATGGGTCACATATTTTACAGGGCCTTTTATTGAGCAAACTTGTTTTACAGGGCTTTTTATTGGGCAAGATTAAAAAATCTTTGTGTTTATAACCACACATTCTAGTTTCATATTGTAAGTCTGAGGTCAAAATTGACTCCATCCAGGGATCACAAGTTTAACATGGGCTTCAAAATAAAGTCACTTCAATTAAACATTAATCAAGGGAAATAACTCTTTTTATGAAAGATAAAGTTTGGTACTATTTACCTCCCTTTAATATCAAACTGCATTGCTACATGATTGGTGCTAGACATTAAGTTTTTTGATAGAAAATATTCTGTTTTCAAGTGTGATTCATTTTGATCCTAATAGTTATGCTCACATGAGTTGAATAATAAATTCAGAGTAAGGTTTCTATCATTCAGCTAATTTTTCCAAGGATTTTACCTTTCATGCTTATGAATTAACCTGCTTGTACTGCCTGACAGTGTTCATTGTTTTTGAAGGCCCTCTTTTTCAGGGTCATGAACACTTGAATTTGCGTGGTAAAGGGTTAAAAAGCCAGTGGAGCGATACAGGGCCATCATGGCCCTCTTGTTTATAATTATAATAGTGTTAACTTTTTACCAAATGACAAAATATTAGACTTGTCAAAATTGAAAGCATTTGCAGACGACAAAATAAACGCGACTCAAAAATTGAAATTTGACTTTAGATGAGTAGAAAACATTGTGGGAAAAGGAGAAAATGCTGGTTACCAGCATTTTCTCCTTTTCCAACGATGTTTTCAGAAGGCCTCTTTCTCTGGGTCGTTAAACCCAGGTTTTTTTTCGTAAAGGATTAACTCTCAGCTTAATATTATCCCAGTTATATCGTAGTAGCCAGTGCATCTCTCCATGCTTTCCTGAAGTTTCTTTTACCAGTACTTCTCACGATATTCTCTCAAGCCACTCTATAGCTGCTTTCCCACATAACCATCGTCGAAACAATGATCAGTGGTGAGAGAGGAATGAACCAAGTCAGAAGGACTTTAATCAATTCCGGGAAAGAAATTGGCCGAGTTTAGAATTCGTACTGGCGACCCCCTTGTCCCAAATTCTGTATGCTACCTACTGTTCACTGGGTTCGGCTCATCAAGAAATAAGGAGACCGGTCCATATTTACCGAATATTCCAATTTCTAATCTAAGTCTCATTCTAGTTTTAGAAAGTAACGGCATTTTTGATTGCCTGAAGCTGAAACTCCACTGGTCTATCAAGGGATAACGATATTTTCATTATAGGACACCGTTACTATAAATAGCACACTGGCGATTCCATCTTTAAGTAACGTTTAGAGGAAAGAGAGAGTCGATATACTGTGCTATTTATAGAAACGGTGTCAATGAAAATTTGAGTATATTCCGTAATATACAGGCGATGCACCTATGTCCTATAAGTGTTAGATGATCGACCGAGGAAAATCTTATTGTCCCGTGATGGACCAATACAGTTTTAGAGGCCTGTGGTTGAAGTTTTCAGTTTCGCCAATCAGAAATGGCGTTACTTTGAAAATAAAAAATGTTCTTGAGAATTATTGTAGGAATATTATAAAGAATGGTTTGTGAACGGGGTAGTTAACATCCTGTATCTCAGTTTTGCTGGCAAGATAATTTTTCCTGTTAACCTTTTACTACACAATCCCGAGGAGTAGCACTTTTGAAAACATTGTGGGAAAAGAAAATGATAAAAAAAAAAAAAACTTGTTTATCTTAATCAAGTTGCGGAGTATAATTATTGCTAAGGAAGAAAACATTGTGGAAAAGAAAAAAGAAAAAAATAGAAGAAGGTGGCATTTTCTCCTTTTTCCACGATGTCATGCCCACTTTCTTATTTCAAGAACGTTTGAAAACGGGATCGTTCGGTAGACGGGTTTACTTTACCAAACGATAAAGTTTTAGACTTGTCCAAATTGATAGCCTTTGCAGACGACAAATTAGAAATGACTCAAACAATTCCGATTTATTTTGAAAGAGTAGAGAGAAAGAGTTCATAGAAAAGTTTCAAGTTGTTTCTCCTTTTCCCACAATGTTTTCAAATGTCCCTCTTTTTTATACAAGCCCCTTAACCCTTTACCAGACGACAATATTTTAGCCTTGTTCAAATTGAAAGCACTTGCAGACGACAATTTTAGTGGCGCTCAAATGGTGTTCTTTTTTTCTCTGATATACCAGAAAACATTGTGGGAAAAGGAGAAAATGCTGGTTACCAGCATTTTCTTCTTTTCCCACAAGGTTTTCAAAAGGCTTCTTTTCCAGGAGCGTCAATAGTCAGAGGAAAAGGGTCAGATACTTGCTAATTAACATACTTGCGTGTTCGAAAAAGGGTAAGTTTAAAACAAATTTTGTATTGATAAACTGTTTTGATTACGTCAAAATCTGGGCCAATTTTCTATCAGCGCACAGCTGTTCTTAATGCAACAGGAAATTAGGGTAAATGACTGCTCTAATAACGCCCCGAATCCTGACGCTGGTGAAAGTAGGTCTTTACGTTTTTGCGGACAGTATAGATCAAGATCAGACTGCACAAAACGTGAAGTCTGATCTTGGATCTACACTGACCGATACGGTGAAATTTACAAGATGGAGAGACAATTGAAATGGCAAACGTCATTTGCTATACAAGTGCATGGAGATTAAGCTTTACCAAACAGTACCTGGTTTTTACGACCCTGATAAAGAAGCCTTCTGAAAACATCGTTGGAAAAGGAGAAAATGCTGGTAACCAGCATTTTCTCCTTTTCCAACAATGTTTTCTTCCCTTCCCGAATCAAATTTCAATTTTTTAGCCACATAATTTTGTCGTCTGCAAATGCTTCCAGTTTGGACTAGTCTAAAATTTTGTAGTTTGGTAAAGAGTTAAAAGACGGCTGCATCCCAAATCCGGCTCCATGCAGGTTGACCAGCCTGCATAGCTCAGTTAGTAGAGCGTAGGAATCGTGATCGTGACGGTGGGGTTCGATCTCCACGGCTGGCCATCTAAAATTACTAAATAGTCTTTAGGATGCGACGTTAAACCGAGGTCCCGTGTGACGGTGCTATATTCTGAGCACGTTTAAGAACCAGGCGATACTTAGGAGGGGTTTGGTCCTATATCTGCACTATCCCCCGTAACAATACTGACAGCTTTTGGGGGCGTCGCCCATATGGACAACCGGTGGCTTCGATAGTTAAATACGAATTCAATATAAAAAAAATCCGACCCCAATATCGCAAATCTATTGACGTCTGTATAATGAAAGGATATAGCCTAACAGAAATGCACAGACGTATTGAATACGTAAACTTGAGAGTTCTCAGACTAGAAATATGTAAACATTATGAGTTTTTTTTTCTTTGGGTATATAAATTTTGATGATTTTTGCATACATCCGTCGGCAAAGATCTTCTCTGCGAGTTCTTCTCTTTTTTTCTCTCAATATTTCCGACCTTGTACATCCACCAATTTTAGACCTTGAGTGCATTCCAAACTATTTTATTTTTACCAACACAAGGACGGCTTTTGAAGATACTGAGGTAGACACCTTTTGAAAACATTGTGGGAAAAGGAGAAAATGCTGGTAACCAGCATTTTCTCCTTTTCCCACAATGTTTTCTACCCTACCCAAATCATTTTTTTTTTTCAGAGACATTTATTTTGTAAATTTATTCTGCAAATGTTCTCAATTTGGACCAGTTTATAAGCTTGTCGTTTGGTAAAGAGTACCCTGAGAAAGGAAGGCATTTAAGAAGAAAATATTGTGCGGAAAAAGAAGAAAAAAGTGGTGGTCGGCATTTTCTCCTATTCCAACAATATTTTTCTGTTCTTTCAGAGAAAATCTCACAGCCACAATTAAATGATTGTCTGATTACAGCTTTGACTAGCCCAAATTTTTGTAATGTGATAAAGGGACAACAGTAACATTGGCCTGTAACACGCAAAAAAAAAAAAACATTCGGACATTTGCGTACTGTGTCGTCTCGAATCATCCTGCACAGTCCGCGCAGCCTGATCTGAAACGACAGTTTACGTTATATGTAATTTTCTGTTTTGCTCAAGATTAACGTAACTCGAGTCCAAAATCTAACGTAGTCGTAAAGTGCCGTCTCGGATTTGCCTGCGCGGACGTTAGTAACGCTTGTATATTTATGTAGTGAATGTGCCTCCTGATAGGCTTACAGGGGCCGAAAATAAACATGTCCACATAATCAGCCAATCATAAATCAGTATTTATTCATTCGAGTACATCAATATTGAGAAGTAGGCCAAAAGCTAGCGTGCTGTACACAGTGGGTCAGGTTTGATTTGGCATCTAATTCCGTCCTAAATGTAGATAATTTGCTTACAGAAGAAGAAGAAGAAGAAGAAGAAGCCGTTAGCAGGAGGAATGCAAACGAACAGATTAAAAACAAGGATTATACGAAAATTCCTGATATAAGCCAGAATGAATAATTGAAAATGTAATTGATTGAAATTTAATGGTTTTGGAATAGGAAATAACACTTATCCCTTTTCGATACCAGGTGCATTGCATATAGCAGAGGTTCTCCTCAAAGGCCCAGTGGCAGCCAAAGGTAAACAGTGTCGATGCTAAAATGCATTTCAATTTAAAAAATACTATCTAAAAACATGGAAATTATTATGAAGACGACTATCTGTTAATCACAGGCCTTTGAAGCGCCACTGGTCGGTCATCGAACTCTGACATTTCTATTGGTCGGTTATCGAACACTGTTTCTAAAAATAGCACATTGGCACCTTCATTTTGTAAGTTTTTAATGATTTAAAGGTGAATCGGAGAAATTTGACCAACTGTTCCTCTTGAAAGAGAATATTTAAGCGAAAACGGAAAGGACATCCTCGCTTTTGGCATAGATGAGTTTAGAAATGAACTTTCTATTGTTCCCTGATCGTCGAAAGTTTTAACTCTTTACCAAACGACAAAATTTTAGACTGTTCCAAATTGAAAGCATTTGCAGACGACAAAATAAATGTGACTAAAGATTGAAATTCATTTTAGGAAGGGAAGAAAACATTGTGGGAAAAGGAGAAAATGCTGGTTACCAGCATTTTCTCCTTTTCCCACAATGTTTTCAAAAGGCTTCAATGACAGGGGTGTTAAAAGTCGGGATTGTGTGGTAAAGGGTTAAACGACTTTTGCAAAGAAGTCATGGTATACGATTGGTTGTATGGCGTTTAACGCCGTTTTCAATATTATTCTATTTATATCCCGGTGGCTAGTGCGCCTATCCATGCTTTCATGGAGTCTCTTTTACGAGTATTCCGCACAACTTTTCATCCAAGCCACTGGCTACTTTCTAACATAACCATCATCGAAACAATGGTCAGAGGTGGGAAAAAAATTTCAGTTATTTATTGAAAATCAAAATATTGCTATTTCAAGTCATGTTTTGGGGAATAATATCTAACTATCGGACAGTGTAGATCAAAGATCAGACTGCACGTTTTGTGCAGCCTGATCTTGATCTACACTGTTTGCAAAAGGTCAGAGAGTCGCGCTTAGCAGCCTATGGGGTTAACCCTTTACTCCACAGATACTCATTTCTACACATTGCTTGTAGGAGCCTTTGGAAAACATTGTGGCAAAAGGTGAAATTGCTCGTCACGAGCAATTTCAGCTTTTGCCACAATGTTTTCAATGCTATCAAAAGATGTCATATACACATAAGAAACGGCTTCATCCTTGCTGTTATTTAGGGTCAGTTAGAGATACCATAGAAATGACTTATGGGGTAAAGGGTTAAGCAGGGTTTGGGTTAATATGGCCACGTCTAGAAGTGTTGTCGTCTTGGACAGAGGTAAGTTTGGTTCAAAAGAAATTAGAAAAACGCTTGTAGGAGTTACACTCTGTCATATTTATCTATTTTGGTATCTTGTATAATTAAAACAATATTATCATGTAAAAACACATTTTAAAGTCAATTTAAACAAAAACAATAGATACAATCAGCTTTTAACAGTAATATTTACCTTTTTAATAGTTAGATGGCCCTGCTTCAATCCACGTGCTTGTAAATAAATGTCCTATATGAATAATTGGCAACGACATTTCAGAGAGAAATAAGCATAGCTTCCTCCTCCTTCCAAAAAGGAAGTATCATCTTTTTCCATACAGAGAGAGAGAGAGAGAGAGAGAGAGAGAGAGAGAGAGAGAGAGAGAGAGGGAGAGAGAGAGAAAGAGAGAGAGAGAGAGAGAGAGAGTTTTACCAAAACTCAGCAGAAACAAAAATCAATTTTTATGCATGAATGGTAACAATATAAAATGTATCTACACTGAGGAAAACAATAGTTACTAGTATGTCCCCTTAATCAGTATATAAGCTTAACTATAGCTCGGCACGAATTACAATTTAGCCTGGCCCGAAGCAGCCATGTTCTTTGCCAAATCAAAATTATAACAAGACATGGGAAAGCGTTCTACTACTGGATCATATAATGGCCTGCAACACGCGAAAATGGGCATTCGGACATTTGCGTAAAGTGTCGTCTCGGATCAGCCTGCGCAGTCCGCGCAGGCTAATCCGAGACGACACTTCCCGTTTTTATGTAATTTTCTGTTTCGCACAAGTCTACTGTGGCACAAAATCTAATGTAGTCGTAAAGTGCCGTCTCGGATTAGCCTGCGCGGACTGCGCAGGCTGATCCGAGACGACACTTTACACAAATGTTCGAATGCCCCTTTTCGCGTGTTTCGGGCCATATGCCAATTTGTAGAGAACTCCAACCCGAGGGTTTTGAGAAAAAGATTTTAAAGATTTCAAGTAGCCATAACGAAGAGGGTTTAGAAGGGAATCTAATTCATTGAAAAATATTGTGAAGAACAACATGGCAGGATCATTTACATGAACGTTTGTTTAAATTGGATGAGTAGTTTCTGAGATAATTGAAATAAAAATGACCACACACAAGCGCAAGGACACAGGGATTTGACAGCAGTTCCCTGGCTTTTGGCCAGTGGAGCGAAGAATTTGTCTACTCGAAAATGTGATGATATCAATTTTAAGTCATATTGAAAAACTCAAGCTGGTTACAAGCATTTTCTCCTTCCCCCAGATTGCTTTCCAAAGCCTTCTTTCTCATGGTCCTTAAAACACGGGACTATTTCGTACAGGGTAAAACAAAACGCACTTTTACGATATGGTTCACATATTCACGAGGAATTTCCTAGGTCACGAAGGACTGTTTATTTTATTATTCTGCGTTTTAAACATTTTCGTAAAAACTTGTCTCATTTGATGGGCAGAACTCCGTCTTCTCGGTTTATTTTCCAGCATTTTTCTTCTCTTTATTTCCCTATGAAGTTCGTGGAAGAATTCTGTAATTTCCGCTCCGCCATCGGAAGCGGAAGTCTCGTAGAACGCGCATGCCCAGTCCGACGCCAATTTGTCACCGTCACTAGTAGGAACAATTACTTCATGCAATAAATCCATTTTATTTCCAACTAGAACACACTGAACATTTGTCTTTTTCACATCATCTAAATATTGTTTGATATTTGCAACTTCCTCAAAACTTTGTTTGTCATTGATGGCATACACGAGGACAAAACCGTCCGCCCATCTCACGTGACCTTCTCTGTGAATGGTCCATTCCTGTGGATAAGTAAATAAACAGAAACTGTAAACAAACTGATATTTCTAGAGGACGGTAAAGATCTTGTGATATTTTTTCTATGATGATGCAGGGTAGGAAGAGGATGAAACATTGTGGCAAATAGAGGATCGCTCAAGATGTGCGTTCTGTCTATTTGGGAGAAAGAAAAAGAACAAGGAAACGAAAAGATCGAAGAAGAAGCCGAAGAAAAAGTAGCAGTACAGGATGACAAAGAAATAAGAAAGAAGAAGAAGAGAAATAAGAAGGAGGAGAAGGAGGAGAAGGAGACGAATGGAGGAGGAGAAGGTGATAGTGGAGAAGACAAGGAGGAGGCGGAGGATGTGGTTGTGGTGAAGGAGGAGGATAAGGAGGTGGGGGTCGAGGAGGATGGGGGTAGTGGTGGTAAAACAGAAAGAAATTGTTGTTTTGGAGGAGGAAGCAGTGGTAGGGGATGAGAAGGAAGAGGAGGCGATGGGAGGAGGAGGTGGTAGAGGTGGAAGAAGAGGTAGAGAAGGAAGAACAGGTGGTAGTAAGGAGGAAGAGGAGGAGGTGATGGGGGAGGTGAAGATGGGGGAGCAGAAGGAGGAGGTGGTGGTGGTGTTGGAGGCGTTGGATGTGGAAGAGATGGAGGAGGAGGTGGTGGTGGTGTAGGAGAAGGAGGAGAGGTTGGAGAAGGTGGTTGTTTTGCAGGAGAAGGAGGTGGTACTTGTGAAGGAGAAAGAGGTGGTTGTGATGGTGGAGGAGGAAGTAGTGGAGGAGGAGGAGAGCGTAGTGGTATTCGAGGTGAGGAGGGAGAGGATAAGGTGGTGGTAGTGGTGAAGGAGGAGGTGGTAGAGAAGGAGGAGGTGGTGGTGGAGATGTGGTAGGAGGAGGAGGTTGTGGTAGTGCTGCAGTAGGAGGAGGGGGAGGACGTAGTCGTGGATAAGGAGGAGGAGATTGTGATAGTGGAGAAAGAGAAAAAAGATTAGTTGGTGGAGGAACGAGGAGATGGAGGTGGAGGAGGAGGTGATGGTTGAGGAGAAGGAAGAAGTGGTGGAGGAAAAGGAGGTTGAGGGGGAGGAGGAGGAAGAGGACGTGGTTCTGGTGCTTGAAGAGGGGGAAATGGAGGAGGAGGGGGAAGAGGAGGAGGACTAGGAAGAGGTTGTGGTGGTGGTGGTGAAGGTTGAGGAGGAAGAGGTTGTGGTGGTTATTATGGAGGAGAAGGAGGAAGAGGAGGGGGTGTAGGAAGAGGTTGTGGTAGTGGTGGTGGAGGAGGAGGAAGAAGAGGAGGGGGAGTAGGAACAGGCTGTTATGGTGGTGGTGGCGGTGAAGGAGGAGGAAGAAGAGGAGGGGGAGTAGGAAGACGTGGTGGTGGAGGGAGAGGAAGTAGGAAGAGGTTGTGGTGGTGGTGGCGGTGGAGGAGGAGGAAGAAGAGGAGGGGGAGTAGGAAGAGGTGGTGGTGGAGGAAGAGGAGAGGAAGTAGGAAGAGGTTGTGGTGGTGGTGATGGAGGAGGAGGAAGAGGAAGAGGAGGGGAGTAGGAAGAGGTTGTGGTGGTGGTGAATGAGGAGAAGGAAGAGGAAGAGGAGGGGGAGTAGGAAGAGGTTGTGGTGGTGGTGGTGGAGGAGGAGGAGGAAGAAGAGGATTGGGAGAAGTAAGAGGTTGCGGCGGTGGTGGTGGAGGAGAAGGAGAAATGGAGGAGGAGGTAATGAAGCCGAAAACGCATCCTCGAATGTTTTATTATAAAGCAAATACAGCTGTATATCTGGGTATCAAAGAGTTCATACATATCGTATTTTGTGGCGTCTAACACTGATCTTGATCGATTTTCTTTGAAAACCGCATAAAAACATCATAATTATTTTCGATTATTATTTCCCTCTGAAAACCTCTTTTTTTGAAGATTGTATCTAGGCTTAATATGATTTTTTGAGTGTGTAATTGTAGTAGAAAATCCATGTTAATTTTGTTTACCTTACAAGTATGAAACAATTCCGTATTTTCATGACCCTGAAAAATCGTACCATTTAAAACATTATAAAAACATGGTAACCAAGATTTTCTATCTTTCACAGATACATTTCATCAATTAAGCTACCATGATTAAATATTTCGCCTGCGGCTGGTTTAATTTTCGACATGTCTTCGATTTTATCTTCTATACATGTATAGTGAAGAATTATATCGTCGGTTTACTTAAAAAAACCTCGTAACTACAGTTTGTGTCAAGCTGTAGTTACGAGGTTTTTGAAGTAAATCGACGATATCTAACATTTAGGAATATAAGAGCAGAATGTTATACCTGTCCGGCTGTATCCAGTATCTCCATGACAACGGGCTCATCATCTATTGTCGTCTGATGCTTATAGGTACATTCTGAAAAAAATAAATATACGAAATGAATATTTGATATAGAGACGTCCAAAGAGAAGGAATTCTGGGCACGTTTAAAACCATTTACTTAACAGTTCTGAATCCTACTGCCCAAACAAGAAAACTTGAACTCATTGTGGAAAAAGGAAAAAATGTCTGCAACCAGTATTTGTCTTCTTTTCCCTCGGCGTATCCTACCGCTCCAAGAAAAATCAAAGCGTTGAGAACGCTGAAGTGGTATTTGTCAAAGAAGCCATTGTGTGTGGAATGAGTAATTTGAAAGTAAAATAGAAATATAATTGAAGTATTGGCTTGAAAGTCAACCTACTAAGCAATGAATACCTTTTTTGGTAAAGGGAGAGTACTCATGATATAGTTACTTTTATTGGTGTATTGGTGGTCTCCCTTTGATCATTAGGAGGAGTCAGAAGTAACGTGCCTTCATAGTAGGATGCATGATGGATAGAGAGAGAAACGATGTGAACATATGGAATAAAATTAAGTTTGTACTTTAAAACTATGATTATGAAATATCTTTAGCCATTAACATTTAATTCCCAACAGTTGCCTTATTCAGCAGTTTAACGGCTATTAACCCATTACCCAATACATCGTTTTGAAACTGTCCCAAATTCAAAGAAGCTGCAGACGACAAGTGAAATGTTGCTACTAGTGGGTTTTAAGATATAGACTGCATAGAAAACATTGTGAGAAAAGTTGAAATTGCTCATTTCGAGCAATTTGATCATTTTGAGCAATTTCACCTTTTCTCACAATGTTTTCCTGAAGCTTTTAACTTCATTGTGTTAAAACGAGTATATATGGAGGAAAGAGTTAATCAAAATCTTGAGAGCTAATATTTGAAAATTAGAATGTTATTCGCCCCACTGAATCTTCGTGCGACCACTGAAAATGACAGTTCAAACTACTTCAAAATGCTTCAAAATGGATATGTGGCCGACCAAGGCGCGGCGGTAAAGAGTGAATATTTTCTTTCTGGGAGGAAAGTAAAATTTTTGCAAGGCTAAACCCCCTGTGTGTTCTAATACACCGCCGTTATTATGTGATAAAAATAAACACGACGTATCAAAGAACAGAGCGCCCCCTGTGCGGTTTTCAATAAGACCCGGTTATTAAGTGATAAAAATAAACACGGTGCATCAAAGAACAGAAGGTAATCAAAACGTTCTGTGTCTTTGCCACAATTCTCGTACAATGTAAACACCCTTTTATATACACTAAAGTACGTTACCTCTTTGTTTAAATACGTTATTATATATTTTTTCTCCGTTCACTGTACATTGTTAACTCTTTACCAAACGACCCCTAAGTTTAAAGACCCTGAGGTAGAAGCCTTTTGAAAACATTGTTGGAAAAGGAGAAAATTCTGGTAACCAGCGTTTTCTTCCTTTCCCGCAGTGTTTTCTATCCTGCTGGGAACAAATTTCAATTAGTTTAAACATATTTATTTTACATCAATTGATAAACAAGTTCTTACAACTTATACTAATCTCTCTCGATTCTGCTTCCTAGGAACTAAACCAGTATTCGCGCTGAATATGTGGGCCATTGAAAAATCCCAATATTGACACCCGCTCCCGGGTATCGAACTCAGGACCTCTAGGTTATGAGGCGACGCTCTACCTCACGACCACGGACACCACAAATTTTCATTTTTGAGTCATGTTTATTTTGTCGCCTGCAAATGCTTTCAGTTTGGACAAGTCTAAAATTTTGTTGTTTGGTAAAGAGTTAAGCCTTTTACCAAACGAAAAAAAAAACGTTGCCTCGACCAAATTGAAAGCATTTGCAGACGACAAATAAAATGAAACCTGAATGATGATTACTCTCATCGATAGAGTAGAAAACATCGAGGGAAAAAGAGAAAATGCTGGTTACCAGCATTTTCTCTTTTTCCCTCAATGTTTTCAAAAGCATTCTTTTCATAGGTCAATTTAACTCGGGGTTGTCTGGAGATGGGTTTAAACGGTTAATGAACTGCTCGCTTTTTTAATAGAGAGAAAATAGAGATTGTACTCAGTAATCTGTAGATGTAAAAATACGATAAATTCTATTCATAACATTATGACAAAGCACTTGGTTAGCCATGAATGCATGTACTGAATTAGAATCAAATTAAACTTGAATTCTACTTTCAGTTATTAAATGTTCTCGGTAACTTAAGTGTAAAACAATACGGAGAACTTAATTCGTCTCGTTGTGGCGACTGATTGATCGATTGATTGATCGATTGATTTACTGACTGACTGACTGACTGATTGACTGACTGACTGAATGACTGACTGACTGACTGACTGACTGATTGATTGATTGATTGGTTGATTGATTGATTAACTGACTGACTGATTGATTGATCAATTAATTGACTGACTGACTGATTGATATATCAATTAATTGATTTATTGACCGATTGATTGATTATATTGGAGTTTAACACAATTTCAGCAGCTTTGGTTTTATCACGGCGTTCAGTGCTCCTACGCATGTGTTTCGTGGCTTTCTCACATAAGTACTGACACAACTTTCCCCCCCCCCCAAGTCAAGTACTACTTTTCTCACATGAGTACTTACACAACTTTTTCCCCCCAAGTCAAGGACTACTTTTCTCACATGAGTACTGAGACAACTTTTTCCCCCCAAGTCAAGGACTACTTTTCTCACATGCATCAGAGGTGGGAAGCGTAAAATTTTCAGGAAAAAAATGGAGTGCACATGAAGTATATAGGACGACTTTTTTTAAAAAATCAACATAATGACTAAATTTGATTAATGAAAAAAAAAAAGATTTCCTCGCCAAAACAGTGTAAAACATCTGCAAGTCATATGAAAAACTGACCACAAAAAACGGACTGACGGACAGGCGGACAACCAGAAGGACGGACCGTGGAAACCGCGCCAAGGGCCTTTGTTCAGTAGAGCTAAAATTCGTATGACAAAAGTTCAAAATGCTCACCTGTAGGGCTTGCAACACGCAAAAAGGGGCATTCAGATATTGGCGTAAAGTGTCGTATTGGATCAGCCTGCGCAGTACGGGCAGACTAATCCGAGACGGCACTTTACGTCTGCATTAGATTTTGTTCTTCAGCAGACCTGCACAATACCGGAAAATTACATAAAAACGGAAAGTTTCGTTTCGGATTAGCCTGCGCGGACTGCGCAGGCTGATCCGAAACGACACTTTACGTAAATGTCCGAATGCCCCTTTTTCGCGTGTTGTAAGCCAAATATCCTCTAAAACGGATAAGACAGACAGTGATACAAAAATTTTGACACATCAACAAATTGATAAACAGATAACAGGGGAATACCCTATTATCATATCTTGAAACAGCTGTCGAATGGAGAACATCAAGCACTACGTGACCAGATCAATTCAATTTGCATAACTTCTTTAAAAAAACTTACATAAAATTTGTTTAAAGATTAACAGAAAATTGTAAATTGAATTCTAATTCTAAACTGCAATACTGACAATCTGATTGGTTAATATATAATTTCTCAGCCAATAAGATGAATGGTTTTTTGCTTTAACCCTTAAAGCGCCGAATACGCCAGAGACATTTTTAGTAGTAAGAGCCAACTTTTTGCCATTTCAGCATAAATTTTCAGAGCTCCAAATAAAGGGAGTCAGTGATTTTGATTTCAAAATTGAAAATATCATTTATCCTCAATTAAACCCTATGTCGTAGGTACTCATTAGAACCGTCTCATTGGGACGATTCTAATGAGTACCCACATCACAGAGTTTCAAAGAGAAATGGATTTTTAATACCATCACTCCCTCTTTTCTGGAGCTATGAATTTTGTCCTAAATGGTCAAACAAAGCTGACAGTGCAGATCAAAGATCAGGCTGCACGTTTTGTGCAGCCTGATCTTGATCTACGCTGGCTGCAACTATAGTCATAAAAAGGTTCTTAAAGAGTTAATTGAATCGGAGATCAACATACAGAATTATAATGGCTTAACAAAATAACAAAATACTTACCAAGGGTAGGGTCATACTCCCAGATGAACCTTTTCGTCAGAAATCTTACAACCAAAGCTGAAAATAGAAAAAAGATATGTTTATATTAACCAAGTTCTTTAAAAAGGGGACTTAAAACACCCGCAAAAAGTATCGACCTAGGTCAGCCTGCGCAGTCCACGGAGGGTCGAAACTGTTTGCCCCTGGTCAATTTCTGGCATGCCCAAGGACCATTCTACATCATGATTCTGTCGGTTGTTGGATCCAATTGGATTTTATGCATCAATAATCATGTGAAAACTTGCTTCGCACATTGCATAACATAATGGTATTCCCATAACTCTTTGCAAAACTATTGCACAAAACCTAAAACAACATGAATAGGCTACGTAGCCCATGAAGGAAATATAATTTCAAACCATTTTACAGTTTCTTTTTAAAAAAAGAAAAAGGGAGAAAAGGATGAAATCGTGATAACAATCTTTTTTCTCCTTTTTCCATAGTATTTTCAGAATTTATCCCCTAAGAGCCGTATAAACAAGAGAAAAATTACGAAAAATGTTAAGTATGTTACAGGGAATATAATATTATATAGTGGCCAAATTACAACAAACATTTAGAACACCTCTGACATACAAATTCTCCTCTATTTCCTCTTACTTTCCTTAATCGAACCCAGCTGTTGGTCGAAATTGCCTTCGGCCTATTTTCGTTACCCTCCCTATAAAATTATATGCCCATCCACTTTTCTATATATTTTTTTTATTTTCTTTCTAACACTGTAGATCAAAGATCAGACTGCAAGGAACGACAAAAGTACATGTATTTATCTATACAACTAAATATCATATTTTTTTTAAACATTTTCCAACTCTGTGTTTTTCTGTCAATTTCCTGACATTAGAATTATATATTTTTTAGACATGGTGTGTTATTCTCTCACCGCTGTATAATTATTGAGCCACGCCTTGTAAAAAGCTTTCCTCTTGCTGGCATTTGTTCTCTCTGTCTTTGTATCCTTTCCTCTCTACTCCCTATCTCTCTATATTGCAAACGAGTTCATGTGTCTCTATTTGTCTCTCACGTTCTTCCTCTTTCTATATATTTGTAAATTGCCTGCCGGCCCGTATCCCTGTGTGTCTGTATGTCTGCCTGTGTGTCTGTCTGTTTGCCAGCCTGTCTGTCTTTCTGTCTGTCTTTTTGCTTGTCCGTCTGTCTGTCTGTCTTTCAGTTTGTCAGTCCTTCCTATCAGTCAGTCAGTCCGTTCGTCCCTCCGTCAGAACGCCCGCCTGCCCGTCGGCCTGTCTGTACTTCCGCCCGCCCGCCTTCCACTCTCCATCCGTCCGTTTGTCTTTCCATGCGTCCGTCCCTCCGTTTATCCCTCTGTCTTTCTGCTCTCCGTCCGTCCTCCTGCCCGTCCGTTCGTGCGTCAAAGTATCTGCCTCTCATTCCTACCGCTTCTACTTTAACAACTATTTTCTATTGGGAGGTCACTAGATCACTGGGTCACCAAAATCAATCACTGTAAACACGAGAGTGAACTCAGTTTCGACGAGTAAGTAATAGAATAGTGGAAACATTTGTTGATTTCAATCACTGAGATACAACCAGACAAGATTAATAACTAATTACAACTGTATCATGTGCTTAAACCCTTTAACAATTAATCCAGTCAATATTAATATTATAATCGTTGACATGATGGTTTTTGAAAAACGTTGTAGGTACCAGCATTTTCTCCCTTTTCCACAATGTTTTCTTTCCTTTTAACCCTTTCCCAAACAATCCCTGGTTTTTACGGGTCTGGAATAGTAGCCTTTTGAAAACATTGTGGGAAAAGGAGAAAATGCTGGTAACCAGCATTTTCTCCTTTTCCCACAATGTTTTCTACCCTATCATAGACAGAAATCATCTTTTCAGCAAGAGTTGAATTGTCGTCTGCAAATGCTTTCAATTTGGTCTAGTCCAAAAGTTTGTCGTTTGGGAAAGGGTTAAAGAGAAAATCTACCAACTTAGCCCGCTCACGCATCTATAAATGCTTTATAGACATCCCCAAAATTTCGTCGAGTGGAAAATAAGTAAACTGCCCAATCAATCTAATGGGATTTTCCTGACAAAAAGAAAAGAACTTAACTAGTGTTTTCAAGATATATCCATTTAATCAGAAATAATCAAAGTGATTTAAAGGGGCCTTAAACCAAATAATTTTTCCTAAGCTTTTTTGGAAGGAAAAAAAAAAAAAAATGACAAAGACTACTGATTTTCATTGGCGTGGAAATATTGCTTTTTTTAAAAAATAAAATATAGATCCAACAGATATATTCGGCATTATCGTGGTTACTTTTTATATTTACTGTAAAATTATCTATTGCATTAGTAACGATAAAGCTGTTACTGCATAACAACCCCCCAAAAATTCATATATTTAGATATTAGAAATAGAATTTTAATGTTGACCCCGTAGGGCATTTGGTAGAGTGGCAGAGCCTAGTTTTGAAAGTCGAAGGAGCGAGTCCGTTCGAGGTTTGAGGTTTTTTAATTGTTCTGTTTTTCCCTAACTAAGGGGGAAAGGATAACGTCCCTATGAGTCTTCTTTAGAAATCCTGACTTAGGGGAAAGAGTAACGTCTCTATGATTCTTCTTTAGAACCCCCCCCCCCCCAAAAAAAGAAAAAAAAAAGTCAAAAATCATGTTAAGTGCCTTCTGTAGGCAAAGGCCTTTACCAGTAAAAAAGAAGACATCTACACTGACCAACAATGAAGCATTTTCAGAGGACAAATTCATCCTACCTCAAATGATTGCTCCTCTGTACTATCTGTCTCTCAAACGGTACAGATTTTTGGGGATTATGAAAACATGCTTGCCACCGGTATTTTTACGTTATTGTTTGGCATAGGGTAAGAATAAGAATACGTATGATACATAGCTCCAGATAAGAGGGAGTGATGGCATTCTAAATCCGTTATTTTTCTTCCAAACTCTATGTTGTGGATACTCATTAGAATCGCCTCGATGAGACGATTCTAATGAGTACCCATAACACAGGCTTTTAGTGGAGAATAATCAGCATTTTCAATTATGAAATCAAATTCACCGCTCTTTCTGCACTTTGTAAAATAAATGAATTAGCTCGTAAATAGAATAATTTCTTTCTTCCACAATTCTTTTGAAAAATAAAAGACACACTGCAAAACAAAAAGGCTGTATTCTACCAGTAATGGGTGCAACAGTTCTTATTGAACGGTGGAATGTTGCAGTAAAGCTCTTTAAGTCCACCCACAACTTGTTTTATCAATGGAGGATCCGTATATTTATTGCAACAAAAGCCTATGGTATCAGTCAAGAGGTAGGTGCATTAAAGAATCATTTATCAAATTTGTATCATTTCCAGCAAACCTTTACTAACTGCTCCTGGGTAAGTGCAGCGCTTGCGAAATTCGATTTTAACTCGCTCTCCTCTCACGTACCAATTCTTTTTTATTATAAATGTAATCCATCACGCAAAAAGGGGACCATCTGGGAATTCTGTACTTCAGTTAGACGAAAACAGATCAACGATAATGCAGGTCAGTTTAAGTTGATGCAAAACTGATTGGATAACAAGGTACAATGACCACCTTTTTTCATACAGAAAATGTCATTAAAGCGAAAAGCGTCAAACCTGGTCAGCCTGCGTAAATCAGGGTTGACACTTTTCGCAGTTCCCAGAAGATCATTTTTTTTTTTGCGTGATGGGTCACAAATCCCGGCACAGTCATCACAGTTAGATCTATAAAATCTTTATTGTATAACAACCGACTGAATCATGAGGTAAACTGGTCCTTTGACATACAGAAAATTTACCAAAAGCAAAAAAGGTTTCGGCCCAGATCAGCCTGCGCGGATTGCGCAGGCTGACCTGGTCGATACTTTTTTGCAAATGCAACAATCCCCCTTTTTTCACAGAACATGCTTCATTTATTCAGAAATCTAATTTAAGCAATAGTATAGATAAAGTTCATTTAAAAATAATTCTTAAAGGCTGAAATTGTATGCCAGAAAATTGTTATATCTTTTAATGATCCATTTACCTATAAAAACAAAAGCCTAGGATATCAATGAACATTAAATGTGTCTGAATCAAAACAATACCCTTTGCAACGAAAATATCGATTTCTTAACCGGAAGTGAGACAAAATAGACAATCCTCTTTCTATTATTAGAACTACGAGTCGGGTTTTTCTTTGCCATAAACATTGGAATGATGTTGAACTGTGTGGATAAAAGATCAACGAAACGTGCAAATTTGATCTTGATCCAGAAAAGCCCGGGTATACTTGTCCATTGACGTCGAACAGTCTTCATAGAAAAAAGAACTGTTCTTGGTTTATCCGCTGGCTTAACCAAAAGCCGGAAGTGCAATTTTTGGAATTCTTCAACGATGAGAATGCAGTCTACAATTCAAACTTTAATTCGAAGAAAAGCAAGAAGTCACCCTGATAAATGATGAAAATTGCTCGTCGTCATAATGTTTTCCGATGCACTGGAGTGTAAACGATTTAATGTTTGTATTCTAAGTAAAAGAAATATAGATCTACTTTTTTAAGTATGAATATATTTAGGATACTATATTGCCATACTTCAAAGTATAAACGGCACATTGCCTTTATACCAAGTCAAAACGACTCATTGCTGTAACAGTAAGTGTATACACTAAACTGCTGCTATGTTAAATGCGAGTATTTTCTTTCAGATAGATATATGAGTTATTCTATATGAAGAGGTGAATTAATTGACTTGACGAAAGTATCAACCCATACCAGCCTGTATATTCCGCATTTTCTGCAATCGAGAGGAAAACTCTGAGGAAGAATGGCAGTTGAAAGGTAAAAAAATTTTCGTTTTTGAAATAAACGCATAAACGCATTCAATTTTAATTTCCTTTCAATATATGTCTAGAACTTTCAATTTATGTCTGGACCTAAAGATAGACTTATTACAAACAGTGGGTACGCATTTAAATGCAGTATAAGCTCGATAACCTTTACCTCACAAGGATGACTTTTAACACCTCTGAAAGAGAAGGCTTTTGAAAACATTATGGGAAAAGGAGAAAATGCTGGTAACCAGCATTTTCGCCTTTTCCCGCAATGTTTTCTTCCCTGTCATAGAAAAATTGCACCATCTGAGCCACACTAAAATTGTCGTCTGCAAATGCTTTCGATTTAGACAAGTCTAAAATTTTGTCATCTGGTAAAGAGTACAACTTTTACCATACAATGACGACTTTTAACACCCATGAAAGAGAAGGCTTTTTGAAACATTGTGGGAAAAGGAGAAAATGCTGGTCACCAGCATTTTCTCCTTTTCCCACAATATTTTCTACCCTATCAAAGGCAAAATAATTTCATATGAGCCACATTGAAACTGGCATCTGCAACTGCTTTCAATTTGGACAATTTTAAAATTTTGCTTTCTGGTAAACAGTTAAAGCCACAAGAATATTTTGCTAGTACACAAAACTGCTTTGAAATCTTTGCTTCAAATCATTTTCGTCTCTATTAACTATTTCACAAATCACATCTTTTCAAAAGCTAGAAAAAAACATTTTCTCTGCAAGATCAAAAGACAATTCGTCCATACTCTAGAATATAGCAGTGGACAGTGTAGATCAGAAATCAGACTGCTCGTTTTGTGCAGTCTGATCTTGATCTACACTGTCCACAGAAGCTTTCTAGTGACGTCTATGGAATGGAAAGAGTTAAGCCGTTTGTTGCATTCTGATAAACATGCATCTTTCACATGCATCCAATTGCATGGGCGTTCACCATCTGGTGTGATTAAATGTTTACATTTTCACCTGCTATCGGTAGCAGATCATATCTCTGGCACTTGGGCCTTTTTCATCCAGGAGATAAGAAATTAAATATCTCTCGGCAATCGAATGAGTTAAACAATAATCGTTGATAGAAAAGGAAAAAAGCCAACAAAACCGCTGGGGTAGCCATTTCTAGAGAAATGGAAAATGTCGGTCAGTGACCTACTTAACGACCCTGAGGAAGAAGGGTTCTGAAAATATTGCGGGAAATGGAGAAAATGCTGGTAACCAGCATTTTCTACCTTTTCCACAATGTTTTCAACATTTTCTGACAAATTTCGACATTTGAGTCACAATTGAACTGTAGTCTGCAAATGTTTTTAATTAAAAAAAAAAACTTTCGCTGTCAGGTAGAAGATCAGGCAATCTTTAGTTCTGGCATTGCACAGTGTACATCCACGATCAGGCATCACTTTTCGAGTGCACGGAACATTTTTGTTCCAAATGGATAACACCTTCCAATTACAGAGGTTTATTACTTGAATACATATGAAACAAGAGGACCAAAGTGACCGTGTACCGCGCACCTGGCTTATTGACAAGTTAGCCATGATTCGGATTAAATGTAAGAAATGTCCATCACAATTCTGTACACGTGATAGAAAAAACGTCTTCAGCTTATACAACAATCGTGCTTTTCATACACCAAGATGACGTCAAGAAAGAAGAGACTCTAGCCAAGGTTTATTGGTATCTTAATCACAGAACGGACTTTAACCCATTACCGCACAACTCCTACTTTTGACGCCCCTGAGAAAGAAGCCTTTTAAAAACATTGTAGGAAAAGGAGAAAATGCTGGTAACCAGCATTTTCTCCTTATCCCACAATGTTTTCTACCCTTCACAAAACAAATTTCAAATTTTCTGTCACTTTTATTTTGTCGTCTGCAAATGCTTTCGATTTGGACAAGCCTAAAATTTTGTCGTTTGGTAATGAGTTAACTAGATGATTTCAAAAGCATTGTGTAGTTAAAGACCAGTTTTACTAGGACAGTACTGATGCTTTAGAGTAAAGAAAACAGATGCACCAAACACATCAAAATATGGCTTCCCTCGAAATGAATATAGATGATTCTAAAATTTCTTTGAAATTTTAAGGGAATACAAAATTAGTCAAGTTGAGCACGAAACGTAATATAGAGGGAGGTAAACATCACACCAGATAACCAAACATATAATAAAGCACGAGCTATTTCTCTTTGACCAATGAAATCGCTTATAAAGATAATGAATAAAGCCAAGAACCTGCAATTTTTTTTTTCGAAATTGTATCAAGAAATCTATGTGTCATTTTGGATCGAATTTATGATTATTTTTTGTTAGAGAAAGCTGAAAAGAACTTCAGACAATTTATAAATATTTACACTCTCTGCAAAGGTCTAAAGTTTTATAGCTGGGTTAAAATGCAAGAATCAATCTACGATAATGTGTGTTAGAAACATACTTATTTGTAAACCGCTTCGAGCCTCTTTAGATAACTTATCTTGGTCTAAACTATGTTTGTCGACTTAAAAAGTACCTGCTAATATGTGTCAGCTAACCATAAAACCGCTCAACAGTCTTAATAAAATAAAAACTTTCAGTGATTTTCCAAACTAAAGACTCATTTTTTCCAAGTTCTTTATTCCCCCTCTCTCTCCCCCAAGAAAAATCGCATCGTTTCATACATATAGTGTATTTCCGAGATCTTGCTACAATTTCTGTGGAGGCTGATATTGATTTAAATATCGTCCGCTATAACACATAAAAGTTTAAAATGAATAAAAAAATATTATAATGGTGAACCACTTATAGGTCATCGGTTACAAATAGAATCACTTAAACCCTTTTCCCGCTAATTTTAAATAAGTTGAAACTTTTAAATCGATTGTAAAATCTAAAACTTTGCCATTTTATAGGTATTTTAGGGGTAGGTATCTCCTGATCGGACAGTGTAGATCCAAGATCAGACTGCACGTTCTGTGCAGTCTGATCTTGTATATACACTGTCCACAGAAGATCCTTAAGTCACGCTTAGCAGCGTAAGGGTTAACAGAAGCCAAGGCTACGCCCCCAAGGTCAAGGGTTATAAACGTTATCAGATGAAATTTACTGAAATTTGCCACTTTTTTAGATATGCATAACGCTTCCCAGATAACATCACGTCTGTTTGGCTGATTTTACGAGGTTCAAGACCTGTAACAGAATCGGCCATCAACATCCGCCGGATTAAACCACTTTCATCGGAATAAACGTAAAATCTGGACTTTAGTGGACGGTGTAGATTAAGATCAAACTGCAAAGAACGGACAGTCTGAGCTTGGATATACAGTGTCTGCATGTCTAGCCAAGCCGAGACTGGTAACTTAGTCGGTATCGCACTTGAGGCCAGATTACGCACCAATTATTCTAAGTTTATAATTATTTCTTTTACAGCGATTGAGAAACAAGTTCTTACTACTTATTGGAGAGGTCTGATGACCTAACAGTGGTGAGTTTAAAAGGCAGACTGCCACAGAATTTGCTGCCTAAATCAATTTTTGTTGCCAAAATATTCTGATATACAGTCTATTTCGTTATGGTTTTGTAAATAAAGCGAAGTAAAAAAAGAAACGAAACAGGAAATAGACGAAGTTTATTTTTATATGACGAATTTCAGTAAAGATTTGTTATATCAATTTGGCATGGCTGCAAATTACCTTTCAAATAATTGAAGGTTTTCATTCAGCAAATAAATCTAAGCAGAAGGAAAAAATAAGAAGAATTTCTTTAAAATAGAGAAAGAAGACCGCAGGACAAGATCAAGCGACTTGAACAAGCGGAAAGAAGGTCAAAAGACCGTCATGTAAAGCAAATGAAGTTGTTTTACGGCTGTTTTACTTGTTTGTTTACATGTACCAAGATATATTGAAATGAAAAGCAAACAAACTATTTGAAAACATTGATGCTGACCTCTTCTTGCTTCTTTTGCAAAGAAGTCAACTTATACCAATCTCTCTCCATTCTGCTTCCTAGAAACTATACCAGTACTCACGCCGAGTGTGTGGGCCAATGAAAAATCCTGAAGTTGACAGCCGCTCACGGGTATCGAACACGGTACCTTAATATGGTTACAGGGCTGACACTCTACAGACACCGCAATCTTTCACGATCATTCTTAAGAACATCCCTTTCTTACTCTACAGGTTGAATGTTAACACATCTTGTGTTACTTTTTAAATAGGCCTTTCCCAAACAATCCGCGGTTTTTACGGGTCTGGAATAGTAGCCTTTTGAAAACATTGTGGGAAAAGGAGAAAATGCTGGTAACCAGCATTTTCTCCTTTTCCCACAAAGTTTTCTACCCTATCATAGACAGAAATCATCTTTTCAGCAAGAGTTGAATTGTCGTCTGCAAATGCTTTTTATTTGGTTTAGTCCAAAAGTTTCTCGTTTGGGAAAGGGTTAAATCTATAGTTAGACTGGGAATGTTTCGAAGAATTGCTGTAGAAAGAGATTTTGCTGACCAGGATCAAATATCAAACTTGTTATAGAATGTGCAATCATTTTTTTCGATAAGGACTATCTTTATTTAAAAGATTATATCAACATTTAAATTTTCAAATCTTGCGTTATCTCATGAACTTTCAAACGGGGCAGATTTCTTCCTTGTAGAATTGGGTGTAACCAATTGTTGATATGAAGGTCGATAAGGGACTACTGTTCCGTATTTTCATAAAAATTCATACGAAATCTAGAATCTAACTTTGTATCAGACGACAAAATGTTAGACTTGTCCAGATCGAAACAATTTTAATGTAGCCCAATTTAAACGTGGCCTTTCCTCAAAATGTTTCCAAATGGCATCTTCCTCAGGCTCAGTAAAATAAAAGGCTTTTTTGGTAGATAGTTTAGCAGACAAACTCAGAAATTTTGACGATCTATTTATTTTCGCACAACCGACCTTGAACGCCAATTACGCTAAATTAAATCAATCGCCAATAAACGTACTTCTACAGTAGTATGCGAAGACTGGCTTGGCTACGCATTCCACATACTTTTTGTTCAGCCAATGAAAATGCGCATTTCTTGGCAAATGCATTACGAAAAGCATTAATTCTTTCCCAACCACAATCCCGAGCTTTTACGAATAAAACAAAGTATGCGTTTGAAAACATAGTAGGAAAAGGAGAAAATGCTGGTTATCAGTATCTTCTCCTGTTCCCACTATGTTTTCTACCCTATCAAACACAATTTACATTACTCGGGCCATATTTTCAATGTCGTCTGCAAATGCTTTGACTTTGGACAATTCGATTTTTTTATCGTATGGTAAAGAGTTATTTACTCCTTTTCCAGGGATCAGCTTCGATCTTGCGAAGACAAACTGTAATGAAAAAACCGTCATGCACCACTTAAAATGCTTTTAGCTTCGTCAAAAAACCGACTGTTTTTACGTCACAAGTCAAGTGGGCTGTCTCTTCGTGGAATCAGAGAAATTTCGATTATGTCTCGTATTTCAGTACTTAACCCATTTGGCTGCTTATAGCGTACTACTGACCTTTTGCGGACATTGTAGATCAAGATCAGACTGCACAGAACGTTCAGTCTGATCTTGGATCTACACTGTCCGGTAAGGCGATATTATTCCCTAAATCATAACCTTGAAATAACAATAACTGGGTTTTTACTACCGAATTGACAATTTTATTTTAGTTATTGGACAGGATAGGGGTTAACATGATCTTACATAAAATGTCTTAAATCTTTCCCAAACAAGCCCTGGTTTTTACGTGTCTGCAGTAAAAGTCTTTTGAAAACACTGTGGGAAAAGGAGAAATTGCTCATAACGAGCAATTTCTCCTTTTCCCACAGTGTTTTCTACCCTTTTTGAGAACTTTCTGCCATTTTCTCCAAATCTAAAATTGTTGTCTGCAAACACTTTGGGTTTGGAAGAGTCCAAAATTTGTCGTTTGGGAAAGGGATAAATAAAACATTTTCTTTTGAAAACAAAAAGTAATTGATTCTTTACGATAGTAAGTCATCAATCTTTTCCCACATACCAGTCGAGCTCCAGTCATTCAGTCGGTAGCGTACAGGGGGGGTCGTGAGTTCGAGCCCCGGCTGAGCCAATTTCTTTCCCATGACTGATGATCGTCATTGTGGCAGGATTCATTCCTCTCTCACCGCTGATCGTTAGTTCGAAGATGGTTACGTGGGAAAGCAGCCAGTGGCTTGGAAAGAAGATTGTGCGGGGTACTGGTAACAGAGACTCCAGGAAAGCATAGGTGCACTGGCCGCTGCGGTATAACTGAAATAATGTTGAAAACGGCGTTAAACACCGTACAATCAATCAATCAATCAATTAATCAATCAATAAATTTACCAATCAATCAATCAATCAATCAATCAATCAATTTACTACATACGGGGGCATTTTAAAAGTCTTTAAAGTTTTGCGGTAGGCGCAAGGGTTTTTCATGCATGTCATTGTAATATATGCCAAATAAAAGGCTAAACATTTGTCCGTACACAGGTGCACTTTTTTCTCGAACTGCACGTGCAAGTTTTTTAGCAATAGCAGAAATGAGCATGGTCAAGCATACTGGCCAAAATGGTGGACGTGAATGGTGGCTCTGTGGCGGAGGAGCAACGTGCGTATTTTAAAATTCGCGGATTACTCGGTTTCAACGCATTGGATGTTAAAGCCGATTTGGATAAGATATTTAAAGACAATGCTCTGTCATACCAAGTGGTTGCACGGTGGATAAGACTATTCAGGCAGGATACGGATATCGTCAAAGATGTTCAGGTCGTCCTCTGTCGGAAAATGATGTTGGCCGTGTGAAATCACTCATTGACGCAGTTGTAAGATATACAGTGCACAATGTAGTGATGATGTCGGGCACGAATTCGTCAGCTGCCTTTCAGATCTTAACTCATTACCAAACGACAATATTTTAGGATTGTCCAAATCGAAAGCATTTTGCAGACGACTAAACAAAAGTGACTGAAAATTTGAAATTTTTTTTGTGAAGAGTTAAAAACATTGTGGGAAAAAGGAGAAAATGCTGGTTACCAGCATTTTCTCCTTTTCCTACAATGTTTTCTAAATGCTTTTTTCTCATGGTCGTCAAAAGGAGGATTGTTTGGTAAGGAGTTAAAAGAATGGCTTGGGCTAAGGAAGATTTGTTCGCAATGGGTCCCGCATTTATTCACTGACGAGCAAAAGAGGGACCGCGTAATAAAGCGACAGAGCTTCTTCGTATGTACAAGGATTGTGACCAAAGGAGGCTGAGAGAAATAGGTACAGGCGATGAAACATGGCTGTACTTTAGTTGAGCCTGTCGTTGAAGACAGTTTGAAAGAGCAACACATTAAAAACTTTACCATATCCCGCTTGATATTATAGTCTCGACCTTTCTCCGTATGACTTTTGACTGAACCCATAGACTACATCAAGAAGTACATGCGAGGTCGCCGGTTTGAGTCGCGCCATGCTGTAGGCAGCGCGCTGTTCCAGTGTACAAACAGTATACCAGAAGAAGCGTTCAAAAATGCTTTTCATGACTGGATCAGACGCCTATCAAAGTGTGTGAAGATCAACGGAGAGTACTTTGAAGGACTGAAAAAAGTATGTACACCATTAGTTTACTATGTTAATAACCTGCCGTCACTTTAAAGAAACTAAAGGGATTGTCTTCGATTTCAAAACGGAAAAGTGAAAAAAAAAACCCTATAATTTCTTTGAAGGCCTTCAGAAAATGAAGTGCGTTTTCTGTCGATCGTAATGTGTGCAACCTTGCAACCGTCAGGGTCAACATTTGGCATGAAAATTCAAGAATGTTGATGGTTTTCGTTAAAATACGATTGGTTAAAACCTGGCTGAAAACAGGGCCTGTATTCACCAACCATTCTTGAGAATCTTCTTAGTCTTATTCTCCAAGGTTTTCTATATTTGTAAGTAACACAACTTATGATTAGCTAAACCGAATGGTTTAGCCAATTCGGTTTATCAGAAGTTGTGTTACATAGAAATGTAGAAAATTCTGCAGAAAAATACAAAGAACTTTCTGAAGAATGGTAAGTGAATACAGACCTAGGTAAGCACATAGTGTGCAGTTTAATCTTGGAAAAAAAAAATGAAGAAAAAGCTTTAAGTAGCAAATTGTCTTTCATTACTAAAGGTTTGAAAGTTTCACCCTTTACCAAACGACAAAATTTTAGACTGGTCCTAATTGAAAGCATTTGCAGACGACAAAAGTGACTGAAAATTTGAAATTTGTTTTGTGAAGGATAGAAAACATTGTGGGAAAAGGAGAAAATGCTGGTTACCAGCATTTTCTCCTTTTCCCACAATGTTTTCAAAAGGCTTCTTTCTCAGGGGCGTCAAAAGTAGGGATTGTGTGGTAATGGGTTAATATCACTAATTTAGCAGGATAAGGGGTACCCCTGAAAGTTTCCGATACCACGTGGGTATTTAACGGTTGGCACTGACAGAATGCGAGCCTGTGATCTTTCAAGCGCCAAAATGAATTAACCTTTGACCCTGTAAAATTGTCTGACGTATCAACGTCTGACGTATCAATTTTTGCGCAGAAAGAACAATAATAATTGGCCTGCAATACGCGAAAAAGGTTTTTCGGACATTTGCGTAGTGTCGTCTCGGATTAGCCTGCGCAGTCTGCGCAGGCTAATCCGAGACGGCACTTTCCGTTTTTATTTAATTTTCTGTTTTGCGCAAGTCTACTGTAGCACGAAATCTTATGCAGTCGTAAAGTGCAGTCTCGGACTAGCCTGCGCGGCCTGCGCAGGCTGATCCGAGACGACACTTTACGCACTTGTCCGAATGCCCCTTTTAATGTGTCGCAAGCGAATTATTATAGTATTGAAGTTTTCATTTCGTTCTCAATAAATATCGGTCAAAACTTAAAAAAAATAAACGTCTGCGGCCGCTGCGTCACTTGCGTCACGTGACGCACTTTTGTGGACAGCGTGGATCAAGATCAGACTGCACAGATCTTGTACTCTGAGGCTAGATCTACACGGTCCTATACGGTGAGTTTTACACTGAGAAAAAAATCATTCAGAATCGCGGTATATGAAGTCGGCACTATCGTCTGAAAATTTCTTGGAATTCACTTTTCAGTTTAAGGAATATCGTACCTGCCAAATCAATTTAATGTCATAAAAGAAGTAATCAAGATTCTCCTTTCCACCCAATAAAAAAGAAATCTTGGAATAGAAGCACTGCTTGTTGTATGCCACTGCTCCTTTTCCCACAATATTTTTCCTGTCATTCAAACAAATATTATTATTATTTATCCATGATATTTTTCCTTTATGCAAGAACTGCCAATTATACTGTGTGGTAGATGATGAGTAAATTCGCTTGAAAACCAGACAACGGTCCCCCAAAAATTACGTAAAGAAAAAAGAAATTTGCAGTTGGCAAAATTAAATGATGCCAAAATGATTGGATTTGTCTATGGCAGGGTAGAATATAATGCGGAAAAAGGAGAAAATGCTAGAATTTTTTAGTAAAGGGTAAAAATTGAAGAGCACGGATAATGATCAGACTTGGCTGATAGCGATCCTCACTGCTCGGCAAGCGAAGGATGCTAAAAAATGGGCTATGCTATATCAATATGGCGGCCTAATCAACTTAAGTATGCAAAAAGTATCAACCCATGTCAGCCTGCGCAGTCCGCGCAGGCTGACATGGGTTTAAATTTTTTGCTATGGGTTAATTCTCTGCATGTTAAAGAATCAATCTACCTCACGATTCAGTCGATTGTTATAAAAGGATCCTCAATAATGTAACGAATGAATGAATGAATGAATGAATGAATGAATGGCGTTTTATGGCGCATCGACATCTAAGATCATTTAGCGCGCAATATAGAGGCAATGAAAGGAAAGAACAGAATGTAAGAATGTGAGCCATGAGTAGAATTATGATAAAGAGATATAGATAATGAAATGATGCGATGATGGAAAATAAATAAAACAGATATACAGTGATAGAAATAGAATAGTCAAAATATGACAAAAATGTTTAAAGAAAAATCACAATTTTGTGTAAGGTCTAATTTCCTTCAGAAAAGCAATGTTCCTGAATAGATCGACAACCTTTCTTGTATATGCCTAGATCCGTCATTGGCAACAGTTTTGCTGGAATTTATTAGTATTTCATAAAACTGATCTATTTGAATGGTTGATATGTCCCTGAATAGGTCGACAACCTTTCTGGTATGCCTTGATCCGTCATTGGCGACAGTTTTGCTGGAATTTATTAGTATTTCATAAAACTGATCATTTTGACTGGCATGGTATCTATGGAGATGCATTAAGCCCCATTTTGTGAGGGCGTAGCTTATGCGATTTTGTTTTAGGTAAAAGGTAAAAAAAAATCGAGGACTGCGAACAGAGATAAGACTACCGCAAAGAACTGGTTGATTATCATGGTAACTAAAGATCATCCTTAAGCTGTTAAGAGCGATGCAAAGACCTTTTTCCCGGACGATGTAGATTGAGATCAGACTGCACGAACATGCACGAACGTGCAGTCTGATCTTGGATCTACACTGTCCGATAAGGGGATATCTTTTCCATTCAAAAATATATTTGAAAATAGTAAAATTTAGTTTTTTATTGTCAGCCTAAAAATTCTATTTTCATCTTTTATATTGGGTAAAGGGTTATCTCTTTACCACACAATCACGACTTTTCACATTCCTATATAAAAAGGCTTTTAGAAAACATTGTGGGAAAAGGAGAAAATGCTGGTAACCAGCATTTTCTCCTTTTTCCCACAATGTTTTCTTCCCCATCCAAAAAAGATCATCATTTCAGTTTCATTAAATTTGCCGTCTGTTAAGCCTTTGAATTTGGACCAGTCTATTTTTTTGTCGTTTGGTAAAGAGTTAAATGCAAGTTTCCCTGAAAGTATAACTACCTTTTAATTCGGATTTTCAACCGGGTGTTAATGCCAAGAAATCGTTTAACCGAACAAATCGTTTTAAGCCCTTATCTTGCAAAATAAAGGAAATGAAACTGTAAAAATGAAAATCTTGCGATTTCAAAGGAAATTTTAGGGGAGGAATATCTGCTTATCGGACAGTGTAGATCCAAGATCAGACTGCACATTCTGTGCAGTCGTATCTTGATCTACACTGTCCGCAAAAGGTATTTGAAACGAACTTAGCGGACCAAGGGTTAATTGCATTACCACACAAAAAATACATGGACGATTATTTACTTTCTTGCTAAAGATAGCCTTCCCTCTTTCTTCATCCCTTCATCCCTGCTCCCTGTCTCTCCTTTCCACCCATTCATAGCCTTTTTCTTTCCAACCCCCTCCCCCCCCCAATTCCCTTTACCCCATCTTCTCCTTCTGGAGATAGCTTATTTCGTTCTCTATCACACCCCCTGTCCCTACCTCCCTCATTTTCTTCCCCTACAGTCAATATTTTTTCTTTTTCACCTTTCTTTGCTTTTCTTCACTCCTAACGTCTTCTCTTTCTTTCCGTTTCCGGCTGAAGACTGTTCCTCGTTCTCCCCTTGCTTCACTCCTTGTTTGCTTCCAATGCTTCCATGCTCAGTTACTTGCTTCCTTTTTAGTTCCTTGTTTCCTTCCTTGCTTGCTTCCTTGCTTCCTTCGTTGCTTCCTTTCTTGCTTCCTTCGTTGCTACGTTTTTTTTACTTCTCTCATAGATACGGTTTTTTTTTACTTATTTGGTTGCTTCGTTTTCCTTTCTTCCTTTCTTGCTTGCTTCCTTGTTCGCTTCATTCTTTCATCTCTTGTTTCATTGCGTACCTCCTTGCTTCCATCCTACCATCATTGCTTCCTTCCTTGCTTTCTTGCCTGTTGTCTTCCTTCCTTCCTACCTACCCCCCTTCCTCCCTCCCTCACTCACTCACTCACTCACTCACTCACTCACTCGATCACTCGCTCACTCACTCACTCACTCACTTACTCACTCATCACTCACTCACTCACTCACTCACTCACTCACTCACTCCGTTTGCACTTTTATTTGTCTCTTCTCCGTAGTCTCTTCTTGAAACTCTCCTTCTGTCCCGTTCCAAATTTTTTTCATGATCTATATAATTATCTTTTTTCAATCAGCAACCACCAGATGTAAAATACCTGATTTTTATTTACCTTAATTTAGAGTATTTTGACATTTTTATGACAAAAATGCAACGAGCATCTGGCTTCGAATACACAAACAGTCTAATTTCATGACTAGCTATTCTGATTGGACGAAACGTTTTGTCTCGACCAATCAAACGACTGGTCCTGGGACTGTTTTCACCAACCATTCCATAACTCGTTCTTACTTTTATTCTATATTTAGAAAGTTAACCAAGGATCTAAAGCATCTACGAAAAGTATCGACTCAGATCAGCCTGTGCATTCCGCAGCTATTCTAGCTATTTTGATTGGACGAGACGTCTTGTCTCGACCAATCAAATGGCTGGTCCTGGGACTGTTTTCACCAACCATTCCATAACTCGTTCTTTCTTTTATTCTATATTTAGAAAGTAAACCAAGCATCTAAAGCATTAGCGAAAAGTATCGACTCAGGTCAGCCTGCGCATTCCGCGCAGGCTGACCTGAGTCGAGCCTTTACGCTATTTTGCCCATTTTCTGTATATCCTAGAAATCCTAATTCTGAATGATTTAGACCACTTAAATCACAGCTGGATGCTATAAAGCATCTAAATAATTGAAATTAACCCTTGCACCAAACAGCACATTTCACCCCATTTTAGAGTACAGAATTTACTCACAGTTGAAAAGGCTCGACTCAGGTCAGCGCAGGCTGACCTGAGTCGGACCTTTTCGCTATTTTGCCCATTTTCTGTATATCCTATATATAGGTCTAGCCTACTGATTATGATATTCATGCGACTGAATCATGGGCTAGAATGATTCTTTGACAAGCAGAAAATTAAATAAGACAAAATAGCAAATAGTTTCGACCCAGGTCTGTTTCCACGGATTGCGCAAGCTGACCTTGGTCGATATTTTTTTGCAGATGCATTAAGCCCCCTTTTCACAGAGCATGGCTCATCCAATATATATTTTTTTTACGTATATTTAATCATATCGTTAAATAAAGAAGTTGTTGCATTATTGCGCAATATAAAGTAGACTGAAGAGTTTTTATTGGAAACAATAAAAAAAGACGAAAAATCCAGTTATTGTCTAAATCAACCACTTCCTCTTATAAAACTTTTGTTTTTTCTCTCGTTTTGCAACTATGTCAAGGTCTTTTCCATTTTTACTTTTTTCATTTAACTCTTTATCAAACGAGACTTTTAGACTTTTAGACTTGTCCAAATTTAGAGCATTTGCAAAATAAAAGTGACTGGACATTTGAAAATTGTTTGGTGAAGAGTAGAAAACATTGTGGGAAAAAGGAGAAAATGCTGGTTACCAGCATTTTCTCCTTTTCCCACAATGTTTTCAAAAGGCTTCCATCTCAGGGTCTTAAAAACCAGGGATTGTTTGCTAAAGGGTAAAACTTTGTTTAGATCAATCAATCAATAAATCGATCAATCAATCGATCGATCAATCAATCAATTAATCAATCAACCAATCAAATAATCAATCAATCGATCGATCGATCGATCGATCGATCGATCGATCGATCGATCAATCAATCCATCAATCAGTCAATCAATGAATCAATCAATCAATGTCCTTGACGTTTTGTTCAAATACAAAGCACAACAGTCGTAGCAAGCGAACAGTTGCTTTTCCAGACTTTTAATTAGGAAATGGGGTCAGAAAGGTCGATGAATATTGGTCATTGATAAGCCTGTACTACTTTCGGAACTACGAAAATCACTACGCGAGCACTTAAATCCTGTTTCCATGAAATAATTATCTAGGATGATAGATGTAAGTTGTAAGGGCTAAATTTATACCTAATGTAAAATAAATAGGTTTTAAACAAGTCTTCTTGGACGAATATGAATGTTGTATTGAATGCGGAATAAAGTTTACATTTCGTGATGTTGAGTTATGAGTAATAGAAAATTATTACATGTAACATGTGTAACATGCCGGAAACTAGTCTTACCCTTAACCCTTTATCAAATATCAAAATTTTAGACTGGTCTAAATTGAAAGCACTTGCAGATGACAAAATAAGCGTGACTCAAATATTGAAATCTGTTTCCAGCAGGGTAGAACACATTGTTGCAAAAGGAGAAAATGCTGATTACCAGCATTTTCTCCTTTTCTCACCATGTTTTCAAAAGTTTTCTGTCTCACGGTCATTAAAATTGTATGGTAAGGGGTTAAGCAACTATTAATTTGTCGTCTGCAAATTCTTTCAATTTTCTAACTTTTCGTTTGGTTAAAGAATTGCGATTTTAACCCTAAAGGTGGCGTTGTTATACGATATCCCATAATCCTGTCTGGGTAGGGGCTTTATAACAACCAAAAAATGCTAACTCAAGTCTCACCCAGAACACAGTGTTATGTAAATATTTTGGTTAAGCAAAAACCCTTATTCACGCCCCCTTTATTCTTATATCCGATTTCATTATTATCTTTATACAACCGATTTCTTCACATAATGATTTAACCCATTACCACACAATCCCTACTTTTGACGACCATGATAAAGAAGCTCTTAGAAAACTTTGTGGAAAAAGGTGAAAATGCTGGTAACCAACATTTTCTCCTTTTCCCACAATGTTTTCTACCCTTCACAACAAATTTCAAATTTTTTGTCACTTTTATTTTGTCGTCTGCAAATGCTTTCAATTTGGACAAGCCTAAAATATTGTCGTTTGCTCATGATTTAAGTGTTTCTTTACTATAGACACCAAATGATTTTGTGGACAGTGCAGATCAAGATCAGACTGCACATTCGTGCAGTCTGATCTCTGATCTACACTGTCCACTACTCTTTATTTTAGATTGTGATCAGACTGTCCTTTCATCTTGCAGTGGAATATTATATCTATACCTATAGAAAAGGTGAGTTGTTATATCCCCGCAAAACGACTGCTTTCGGAGGTATACTGGAATCAGCCTGTCTGTCCGTCCGTGTGTCCTCTGTGTGTCCGTCCGTGTGTCTGTCTGTGTACTAAATACTAGTAATTGCCTGTTTCTATCAAAGCACTGGTGGGGGTATTAAGTCACATTCAGTGACGGCTCTAGTTTATTTGGTAGTGAAAATAGTAAATGTAACACACAGAAAAAAATATTTCAAGAGGCAAAGAAATGCTTTTATAAACAACAATAGACAAAAGAAAATTTGGAAAAAAGAGATGTTTGTCCATAAGAGGGTATGACTTCTTTCCCAAAATGTTAATACTTATCATTCTGATAAAGCAGAAAGAAATTTTCGAAGCCGATAGATTAAAAGAAAAGAAGATTTTTTGTGCTATTTCAAAGGTATTTTGAAAAAAAAATCTCCATCTGATAGTTTAGATCTTAGATCAGACTGCTCGTTATGTACAGTCTGATCTTGATCTACACTGTCCACAACAAGCTAACGAGTCGCGCTTAGCAGCGTGCTGCAAAAGGGTTAACAAAAATTATGTACAGAAATAAAAGGTTGTGTTTGTGGGGTGAAGTGATTCTGAACAAAGTGTCTGAACTTGAGGTTTTATATACAAATCTTTATTTGATATTCCCCGACTGGCAGACAAAAACCAATGTCTGGAAAAACATGCTCGGAGCAGAATGATGGCCTGTTCGTTTTAGACGTTATTTCAATCCCATAAGTGTCTTGACGATTGGAGAAAAATATTTAACCCTTGAAAACAACGAGTGAAAAGAAAGAAAATGCTGGTAACCAGCATTTTCTCCTGTTCCCACAATGTTTTCTATCCTTATCGTAAAGAAATAACTGTCATTTTTCAGTTATTTTTGTTTAATTCCTCTCTAGTACTAAATTGGTCCCGATTAGCGGATTACTTGGTTTTTATCCATGATTTTTATGCACTATAGAGCCATGTTCTTGAGATAATATCTCAACAAAATATAGTTAAATTGGTTCGCAAACCGATATATACGTATTGTCTGATGATTAAGAACAGAATATGATTTTGAACTTCAAGAGAGCCGTACACATAATATCATAAATCATTTGACATTTATCGCAACATCCCCAAGGGAATCAAGGATAAAAACAAAGAAATACTAGTAAAAAGACCTATCTTTTATTTGGTTATCTTTAGTCTTTTTCTTGCAAGAGATGCAGATACAGATACTTTATTAGACGTAAACTTTACAGTTTCTTGTCTTAAAGATACAATAAATATACTCTAGAAGCTCAAACAATGACATATAAACAACATATAAACGAACGATCCGTCTACAATTACTATGTACAACCTGGAAAAGAAGCTGAAGCAAAATGCGCATTATCTTAACACTTTATTATATTACGTTGCAAGAGAGATAATTTGACTTACAGGAATACCACCCCCACCCTCCTATTTAGCAAAATCTAATTTGTCATTCTAATTTGGACAAGCCTAAATATTTTTCTTTTGGTATAAATTGAAAGACAGACTACGTAATTATGCTCTGTTGTAAGTCTAATCACACCGATATAATAATAATAATAATAATAATAATAATAATAACTTTATTTTACGAAGGTAGTTTATTAAGAAAACATCTTACATGAAAACAATAGCACGATGAATTACTTATTTACAATAAGGCCTTCGGTAAAACACAGAATCATACAGAATCCTTGCTTAAAATTACTGTCGCTAACATGATTCGCTAACATTCCCCGACGAAGACAACTTTTGACAGCATCTTGGGAACAGTAACGATTCAATCGATTGATCAAAGCATTTGCTTTGTCCATATAGTATTCCAAAAACATTTAAATACAGATTATTTTTCTTCAAAATGTTTACTTCCCCGCACCATCTTCCTCGTAAGTCGTTGGGATAGTCCAAATGCAAGAGTTTAATTGATCATTTTCTTCTCGACAACAGTAAAAAATAACTAAAATAATACTATTTAACCCTTTACCAAACAATCCCTGGTTTTTACGTTCCTTAAGGAGAAGGCTTTTGAAAACATTGTGGGAAAAGGAGAAAATGCTGGTAACCAGCATTTTCTCCTTTTCCCACAATGTTTTCTATCCTCCTGGAGACAAATTTCATTTTTTGAGTTGCGTTTGATTTGTCGTCTGCTAGTGCTTTAAATTTGGACGAGTCTAAAGTTTTGATGTTTGGTGAAGGGTGAAACCGAATGTAGGAATCCAAATTTTGCTTTTTCATAGGCCATTAGGGGAAAATATATTATTATCGTAGAAAAGGTCTTTGAGTCGGGCTTACTATTCTACAGGTTAAGAAGAAAAGCGGGGGTGGGGCGGTGGGGAGGGTGGTTGGGTGGGACTTGCACATGGATCAAAGTTTGTCCTCTGAATACCTCATTTCGTATGTACTTTAAGAAATTTTTGGCTTTATACAATATCTCCGGGAAAGAGGGTCAAAATAAAACATCTGTGTTGATGATAGAGAAAAGTCACATCTGACGACATCTTGGGGTCCCTGATCTGCTTCGTAACCAAATATTCATAGTGGTATCCTTTGAACCTTTGGCTTTTGACCGTCTAGTGCAATTACAGGTCCTTTTTTTGCGAACAGTAAAGATCAAGATCAGACTGCACAAAACACAGTCTGATCTTGGATTTTCACTGTCCGATTTACTGAATCTTTTTTTTACTCTGAGACTCGGTTTCTTTAACAATGGTGAGCTGTGATAGAGAGAGAGAGAGACAGACAGATAGAGAGAGACAACGAGAGAGAGAAGGTGAGAGAGAGAGAAACAGAGAGAGAGATAGAGAGAGAGAGAGAGAAACACAGAGAGAGAGAGAGAGAGAGAGAGAGAGAGAGAGAGAGAGAGAGAGAGAGAGATGAATGCTGTCGCAATGACTTCCATGACTGGTAACCAGCATTTTCTCCTTTTTCCTACAATGTTTTCTACCCTGCTTGAAGCAAATTTCAATTTTTTGAGTTATGTTTATTTTGTTGCCTGGAAGTGCGTTCAATTTGGAACAGTCTAAAGTTTTGTCGTTTGGTAAGGAGTTGAAATACGAAACAGTCTCACAATTCGATTTTGTAGTAAAAAAGTTTAACAGACTTATGAAAGACTGTATTTACGTGTGATGCTGATAAACGAAATATACTACAATCTACGAAAAGAAGTTTTAATGCATCTGCAAAAAGTATCGACCCATGTCAGCCTGCGCAGTCCGCGCAGACTGACATGGGTTGAAACTTTTTGCTATTTGTAAATTCTCTGCACGTTGAAACACCATTCTACCTCATGATAAAGTCGGCTGTTGGACAAAAACAGATTTTACAGAGCCATTATTACGTTATGTGACGACTTTTTTACGTTATTTGGCGACTTGTTTACGTTATGTGACGACTTTTTAACGTTATGTGACGACTTTTTAACGTTATGTGACGACATTTTTTAACGTTATGTGACGACTTTTTACGTTATGTGACGACTTTTTAACGTTATGTTACGACTTTTTTGTATTATGCATTACAGAGATGTATTAAAACCCATTTTGCCAGAGCATGGCACACACGTAAGGACGAAAAAAGATAGATACCTGATTTGCCGACGCCTGGGCTCCCCAAGATACAAATTTTTGTATCTGTCACTTTGTTTTTGCCGTTCGACGTCATCGCACGTGTGGAGGAAATCTTAATGTCCTCGAACATTGAATCACCAAGTTTTATTCCAAAAATATAAACAAAGAAAAAAGGTCTTTTTCAAGACGATTTTTGCAGCTATCCGATTAAAATAAATTTCCCGTTTAACCCTTTCCCAAACGACAAATTTTGGACTCTTCCAAACCAAAAGAGTTTGCAGATGACAATTTTAGATTTGGAGAAAATGGCAGAAAGTTCTCAAAAAGGGTAGAAAACACTGTGGGAAAAGGAGAAATTGCTCGTTACGAGCAATTTCTCCTTTTCCCACAGTGTTTTCAAAAGACTTTTACTGCAGACACGTAAAAACCAGGGTTTGTTTGGGAAAGGTTTAAATAGATTTTATAATACTCTTTCAACACGTTACCAGAAATCCTCTCTTCTTCTTCGAAAATGCGGAACGAAATTGAAAATTCCACAATTTACTTTTTCCCCTCTCAATAAATATGCTAATCTGATTGTAAAATATGCAAGTGTTTATCAGAACTGCATATTTTTTACACCGCAAAATTTTGGGTTTTCTTTTTTATATGTATATATATATATTCCTTAACGTGCATTTCCACTCACTTCAATCGCCTTCAGTACATCGCGAGAGAAAATAACTCGGTTTAAGTGTGTATTTACCACATAAAATAAAATATTATGAATCACTCTTTCATTTCTTCGTCTCATATTCATTTTTTCAATCGATTTTTTTTGTAATCAAACCGTTTAAAGTCCGCACAATTTTACGTATCGTAAATTTTCACTAAACTATCCCACAATTCCGCACAAAACACTCTTTCATCAAAGCACCCCAGGTATTATACGGTTCAACAGTAGAGTCGGTGTACAAACATCGCATCTATCACTGAATGGAGTTTCGATTTTTTGTTAGCGCTCATTTGTCGTCTGGTTTATATGCTCACTGTTATACTGAAGGAACGAACAAGTATCTTTGTAAGCAGAAATGCCGTGATTTCGCAACACGGTCTGTTTTACCTATTTACAAAACGATCATAATAATAATTTTATGCGCGGCGCTCTCTTAAAAGGGAACAAGATGCATCTCAATTCATAACCAAACGAGAAATTTTAGGTTTTTCCACATCGTAAGCATTTGCAGACAACAAAATAAAAGTGACTGAAAATAGAAATTTGTTTCGGGAAGGGTAGAAAACATCGTGGGAAAAGGAGAAAATGCTGGTTACCAGTATTTTCTCCTTTTCCCACAATGGCTTCTTTCTCAGGGTCGTCAAAAGTAGGTATTGTGTGGTAATGGGTTAACCCTTTACCACACGGCAGGATTTTAGACCTATCCAAATCGAAATCATTTTCAGGCAATAATTTCACAGTGGCTCAATTGATGCAATTTTTCTGTGATAGAAAAAAAAAAAACTTTATGAAAAAAAGGAAAAAAAAATGCTGGTTACCAGTATTTTCTCCTTTTCCCACAAAATTTTCAAAATGCCTCTCCACTCTTGGTCATTAAAAGTAATTATTGTGTGGTAAAGGGTTAATGATACACGATACCAAAGCCGAAAAGCAACAAACAACTGACCGAATCATGTGTTACACTGGTCCTTGGACATGCATAGATTTGACTGACAGTTTCAGCCAAAGGTCAGCCTGCCTGGACTTCCAACATTTTCAACATTTCATTTAAGTAACATCACTAAGTCCTGTCTATGCGAACCTGGGTCTGCATTCACCAACCATCCTATAGAACATTCTTAGTCTTTTTCTTCAGAATTTTGTCAGTGTTAAAGTAACAGTACATCTGATTGGCTAAACCATCTGGTTTAGCCAATCAGAAGCTCAGTTACTTTCACAGAAAATCTTGAAGATTTGTTTTAACAATGGTTGGTAAATTCGGACCCTGTTTTTTTCTTTTATCAGTCCCTTGTATAACAGTCTTCTGAAGCTATCGGCTGCTTTCCCACATAAAAACAGTGCAAATACGTTCGGAAATATGTTGAATATATAAGCTTGGTAAGTAGTAGTGCTGTTTCATGCTGAATAGAAGAAGATTTTGTTATGCTTTGAAAATTGTATAGAAAAGTAGTGTTTTTCTTCGGTAGAGTTTTTAAGGCCTATGGCCCCTTTCTCATCGGTAAACATCGACGTTTTCGTAAGGCTATCCGGTTAATCTCGGCAACTTCCGTCTTTTAATTTGAATGTGATGGGCCATAGACCTTAAATGCATATAGTTAAGATTGTAAATTGCGCCCATTATGAACGTGGCTGTTTATGGGCCATAAAACACTATTCCTTCGTTCCTTCCTTCCTTCCTTTCTTCCTTCCTTTCTTCCCTCACTCACTCACTCACTCACTCACTCATTGGGAAAATTAGCCGTGATATGTCGGTAAACGAAACTTAGTAAACACATAGATTAGAGTGCTGTCTGCCGTTATATAACCAGATTAACGTTGAAAATGGCTTTTATTAAACATGCAACAAACAAAACAAACAAACAAACAAAAAAAAGAACCGGTAAAATGTTGCCAAAATAATAAGGGTAACTTTCGTCAAGTCAGGCGCAGGATTTCTCACACAGCTGTCAGTTCATTTCAGCATTTGAAAAATTTTAAAACCCTGCAATTTCCCACTGCGATAAACATACCTGTTACAACCCTTTATATGCCAGAGTCATTTTTTCCGACTTTTTGCGGACACTATAGATTTAAGATCAGACTGCACAGAACGTGCAGTCTGATCTTGGATCTACAGTGTCCGTTTATTTTGTGAAATGATGTGGCGAAAATTGAAAATTCCCAATTTATTTTTTCTTTACTGTATATAAATTTTATAAAATAATTGTGTCGCTCAGTACTGTTGAAGTGGCGACTCTTACACCGTTTAAATGAATAAAGATTTACTGCCAAAACAAAATTTAAGGAAAAAAAAAAACGGTTTCAAATATCTTTTTCCATCGAAACACCTCACTATATCGAACAGTATGGATCGTGTAGCTACCTGCACTTTCTTTGCAGTCCGATATGAACCAACGCTGCCCGTAAAAAATCCCACTGAGTCACATTTTGCACCCCGGAGGGTTAAATCTAAATCGCACCTATTTCGACCTTTGACATTGTAATTTTGGGTTCGACCTTGAAATCGAATGATTTGACCGATTGACCATTCGGTCCATATAAAGAAATTTTGGCGTTCTTTATCATTTAATTGACACACGGATGATTAATATAAAGAATATCTTTGTGCCAAGCCTTTATAGATTACCCACAAATTTGGAAATAAACGGTATCAAAATGCAATAAAAATCAAAGCACGGAGAGTTCCGAAAACCGGTAGCGTACATCATGTGTTTTGTTCTAGAATTAAGGCCATAGAACTGATAGAAATGGCAAGGCACTCTCAAGGAGAGCATATTTGGACGCGTCAAGATTCCATCATGAGCCTAAAAGATCTATGCCGAGTGATCATTCATGCCAAATATGAATAACTTATGAATTACAGTTTTCCCCTCCTAATATTTTCAACATTTGCCCTAGGGCTTCTGTAGAGCCAAGAAACAACGTCAATGCAGTCATACTTTTGACATACTTTAAAGACAAATCGTTGGATCATATTGTCGAAGACTTTTTTATTCAGTTTCATTGACATAGCGACTAGGGGCTTTAATGGAACGTCTTTTAAACCCTTTCCCAAACGACAAATTTTAGACCAGTCCAAACTGAAAGAGTTTGCAAAGAACAATTTTAAATTTCATAACAATGGCAGAAAATTACCCCAACGGGCAGAAAACACTTTGGGGAAAGGAGAAATTGCTCGTTACGAGCAATTTCTCCTTTTCCCACAGTGTTTTCAAAAGACTTGTTATGCAGACACGTAAAAACAAGGGCTTGTTTAGGAAACGGTTAAAATAAATCTAAAAGAGTTTCATGCAAGAAACATTTGTTCTCTGTAAAATTTGGTTCAAGTTGGTTTAGTAGTCTTAAGGTATCAGACCCCTAATGGGAAACAGGTATTTCCAATATAGAATTATCCTACAGAATAGTCCATAGTTAAAAATGAATATTATTGTACTACTATGAACAAAAAAAAAATCAAGACAGATATCAAAGGAATTTCTCGTCGGTTAAAAATGTGCGAAAGTACTATATCAGTATAATTCCTTATTTATTAACTAACAGGAAATTTCGCTTCGTGTTGTACTAGGAGTGTTAGATGGTATTACCTTATAGAAGAGGTGTTTGAAATGAAATTTATTACACGCTTGGACGAACGGACGGACCGATTTCGAGCCAAAAAAAAATTGTGGGAATGTAAAGTGACTGGCACGTGACTAATGAGTGACGCTTATAATTCCATAACATAACAAACATGGTCATTATCTTCCATGATGTCTTCTTCGGAAGCTATGTTTGAAGCTTCGTCTGTGTATTTCCGGTATGTAAATGACCGAGTTGCTCATGTATAAATAGACCGTGTTTCCTGTCGGTGACGACCTGGGCTGTAGTAAATCTGTAATTTCTCTTGTTGTCGGATGGTTTTCGACTACTGGGGTTTTATGATTAAAAATTAATAGGCTTTGGGAGTATGAAGATGATTTTATTTTGTATTAATTTTTGTAAAATATTCATCTCAAAATCTGCAGAGCCATCTTTAAACAAAATGGATCTATGTTATCCGATGACTTTCTTGGTACAATGGATTACAGAGATGTATTTAACTACATAATCCCTCAGCGCCACTCACATGTATCTCTCTGATAGCCTAAGTAAGACAACAAACAGATGGTCAGTGATGGCCCCATAATGACCGGACTTAAACCATTATTTTCTGACATGTGTGAATGGCTTTATCTCGTCTCGTAGACAGACGTTAGAGTACGCTCATAAATGTACGCTGTTTGTATTCTTTTTACGTGTTTTATATGAGCCCTACAGGTGATTTATCTCGACATGAAACGGGAATGTAAACTATCAATGTACGTTTGGTTGTTTTGTTTTTGCTGACGATATTGTTTTCGCGACTTTGAGCGCGGAATTCAACCCTTTCTTCCCCATACAGGATGACAGATATATTTTGCAAAGAGTGTAGGCCAAGATCAGGGTGCACGTCTTTTTTACAAAAAGTGTATGACAAGATCTAATGTTGTTATCGCGACTTTTAGCGCGGAATCCAACCCTTTCTTTGGTCATGTAGATAAACTTTGCAAAAAGTGTAGGGCAACATCAGGATGCACATACGTGCAGCCTGATCTTACGCAAAACTTTTCTCTTCCCAGATTGTGAAGATGACAATCTGTTGTCGGATAAAGTTCTACCTTTGTCTAACTCTTACCAAACGACAACTTTATAGGGTGATCAAAATTGAAAGCATTTGTAGACGACAAAAATAAATGTGACTGAAAATAGAAATTTGATTTGGGAAGGGTAGAAAACATCCTGGGAAAAGGAGAAAATGCTGGTAACCAGCATTTTCTCCTTTTCCCACAATGTTTTCTTCGCTTCCAGGGACCGATCCCTTCATTTGAGCCATTTTGGATCAGTTGTCTGCGAAATCTTTCAATATGAACAAGTCTAAAATTATGTCGTATGGCAACGAGGCAGGTACCATTCGGTATACCTCGGGTGATGAGGGCCATTAAATCCCTCGGCTGTATCCGGTGGATTGATGTGCATCGAAACGGTACATTTCATCGCCGGTGTAATGCAGAGAAATGACCTCCTCTACAAAATGACCCATGGGTCATTTCACTTCGTAGAGAAATGAACTATGGGTCATTTCACTACGTAGAATAATGACCTGGGTCATTCCTCTACGTAGTGAAATGACCCATTGGCCATTTTGTAGGGAGGGGGTCATTTCTCTGCATTACACCGGAAATACGCCGGTTTACCGTTCTGAAATTGTAAGTTTCCTCTTCCAAAAGAAAACTTGAGTCTCAATTTTCTGTCAAAATCTTTCTAACTATATTTCAATTGACAAACAGTTCGCACAACAATTTTTAAACGCAGTTTATCAATTTCAATGGAAATTATCACCGACAGACAGATAGACATGTATAATTTCATCGAGGCGTCGCCATGTATAAGATCACATGATGGCAGTTCAAATGGAAACAGACGAGGTAAGATATAGGTACGGAATCGGCCGAGTTGTGACGAGTGAGGCAGATACATGATAGATTTCAAAGGTAATGACGACCAACAGATCACGTGATCTAGGTACGGAATCGGCCGAGTTGTGACGAGTGAGGCAGCTATATGGTAGCTTTCAAAGGTTAATGACGACCAATAGATCACGTGATGTCGAGTTCACGTTCGGGACAATATTGGTGCCAGACGTTCTGCACATTTTAGCATTTAATTAACCAAGACAACCCATTATATCAACATTAGCTTACCTGGGATTAATCGCAAGAGTAACATCAGTTAATCACTCCCCCGCAATGTTTTCTTTTGTTTGTAGATGCGTTTTACCCAAATTATCGGAGTAAAAGAGTCTGTCTGCTATTTCGTGAATTAAGAACAATTTTATAGAACTTTGAATGAAATTGCAAATTCAAATTATGGATAATGCTCCAGCAAAAAGGGGCTTAACCCTTTACCAGACGACAAAAGTTTTGCCTCGTTCAAATTGAAAGAGCATTTGCAGACAACAAAATAAACTTCACTTAAAAATGAAACTTGACTTCGGACGAGTAAAAAACATTGTGGGAAAAGGAGAAAATGCTGGTTACCAGCATTTTCTCCTTTTCCCACAATGTTTTCAAAAGGCTTCTTTTCCAGGGTCGTCAAAAGTCTGCATTGTGTGGTAAAGGGTCAATGCATCTCCACAGCCCATGCTACCAAGCAAGTCATTACATTCTAATGGATCCATGATATCCGCTTTTTAGAAAAAAACCCCACTTATTCATGAGGTAGACTGGTCCTTATACAAACAGAAAATTAACCAAGAGAAAGGTTTTGGTCTAGCTCAGCCTGCACGGACTGCCTTTCTACTTTTCGCAGATGCATTTTGCCATTTTGCTTTATCACAATTCATGCGAGAGAGAGAGAGAGAGAGACAGACAGACAGACAGATAGACAGACAGAGACAGAGAGACAGACAGAGAAAAGGGTAGTAAAAATAAATAGATTCTGTTTCTAGTATTCAGAATTAAGATTAAACTATTGCTGGCTTGAAATTAAGTGCATTTTAGAGACAGAGACAGAGACAAACAGAGAGAGAGAGAGAGAGAGAGAGAGAGAGAGAGAGAGAGAGAGAGAGAGAGGGGGGGGAGACAGAAACAAAGAGGGGGAGAGAGAGGCAGAGAGAGAGAGAGAGAGAGAGAGAGAGGGAGAGAGAGGGAGGGAGAGACAGATAGAGAGAGACAGAGAGAAAGACAGAGAAAAGGGTAGTAAAAATAAATAGATTCTGTTTCTAGTATTCAGAATTAAGATTAAACTATTGCTGGCTTGAAATTAAGTGCATTTTCTTTTACAACTCTAGGCGTGCACCAATAGGCGATTGCATTACAGATAATCTGCACTTGAAATTACACACGGTATGAAGTTTGTTGTTTTTTTGGAGAAATTTTCATTTTTTCCCCCCAAAAAATGTTTTCGTGATACAACTGAGCAAAAAAGGAGTTACGTCAAATTTTAGGGATCCTTTCTGTTGAGTTGTAAAAGTGCATGTGCATTTGAAAAAAAAAAAAGGTCTCTATTTTTGTTATATCCCTTTATCTGTTATGGCAGTTTGAGACTCTTCCATTTCAGCAGCAAATAAAGATATGATATAAAAATTATGGACAAAGAGGATACAAATATCTGATTAAGTGGAAAACATTGTGGGAAAAGGAGAAATTGCTCGTTACGAGCAATTTCTCCTTTTCCCACAATGTTTTCAAAAGCTGTCTGTTGTTGATACGTCAAAATGAGTATCTATGGAGTAAAGGGTTAAATCGTTATACAGCTAAGCGCGACTCACTGACCGCAGTTTAGAGAAATCTGGAGCTTAACTCATTAATAAGCAACAATATTTTAGGCTTGTCTAAATAGAAAGCATTTGCAGACGACAAAATAAAAGTGACTGAAAATTTGAAATTTGTTTTGTGAAGTATAGAAAACTTTGTGGGAAAAGAAGAAAATGCTGGTTACCAGCATTTTCTTCTTTTCCCACAATGTTTCAGTATTTTCTAAAGGCTTCTTTCTCAGGGTCGTTAAAAGTAGGGATTGTTTGGTAATGGGTGAAACAGACCGGATTTCTCCTCAAATGTATTAGTAAAAGCCATTTTCTCCATTGCTACTTTATAGTGCGTATTATTACAATTCCCCTCAACTTTGGGGAGAGTGATGCGTCATATCAGACAGGTCGAATCATCGAAGAATGACATGTACAGACAACGAGGTCGGTAAGTATAGCACTTGAAACCAGAACGAAACCGGTTTCGAACCCCAAGCCCGGTCAGTTTGTTCCCCGAGGAATTTTAACTCTTATCTCCGTGGCCCGTATTCACCAACCATTCTTAAGAACTTTCTTTGTCCTATTCTCCAGAATTTTCTACATTTGTTAGTAACACAACTTCTGATTGGCTAAACCATTCGGTTTAGCCAATCAGAAGTTTTGTTACTTACAAATTTAGAAAACCTTGGAAAATCAAACTAAAAATATTCTCAAGAATGGTTGGTGAATACGGGCCCAGAAACTCGTGATTATAGGTGCCCATGTGTCGGCGAAATAATGAAAATAATTTTAAAAAAATCAGCAATAAACGCCAAACAAATAAGCAATTGTTTCCCTTTTTTCACCGCGAAAATGCAACCATTAACAATTTAACATACGCGATAATCTACCAAACTACAAAACTCAAGACTGCTCCAAAGGGAAAGCATTTGCCGACAAGACATGAAATGTGGCTGATTTGATGATAATGTCACTGTGAAAGGTATAGAAAAGGTAGAAAATAATGTGGCGAAAGGAAGAAAATGCTGGAAAATAGCATTTCTTCCTTTGCCCCCACATTGTTTTGAAAAAGCCTTACTTTCTTCCTTGTTGTCTAAAGATCCTTAAAATACGGAAATTTATGCTAAAAGGATTATCTGCAATACTGATTCACCATTCTGTTTTTCAAAGTTACGAAATTTGGCTCGCACTTTACGCCCTGACGGCACCATCCCTTCTCTATTCCGCTTGTACTACTAGATACAGGTACTTTCCAATTAGTTCGCACTTGATACGATGGGGTCAGACAACAACAAACGGTGTTACATATAGAATTACTCATTGAACGGCGATAGAGTTCGGGTGATATTACTATGAATAGGTACAAACAACGAACATTACCGTTTACTGTTCAGTAACAAAGTATTTCTTCTGAAACATTTATAACAAAATGCCGACTTTTAATGGCACTGAGAAAAGGCGTTTAAAAACATTGTAAGAAAAGGAGTAAACGCTGGTTTACCAGCATTTTCTCCTTTTTTCCACAATGTTTTCTACCCTATAAAAGACAAAATTTATTTTTTACAAACATTTAATTTGTCGTCTGCAAAGACTTTGAATTTGGACCAGGCTAAAACTTCGTCGTCTGGTAACATGTCATATTCTACGAAGGTTCGACGTGTTTGATATGACACATCACTCTCCCCAAAGTTGGGGGATTGTAGAAATACGCGCTATAAAGTAGCAATGGAGAAAATGGCTTTTAATAATAGGTTTGAGGAGAAATCAGGTCTGTTTAAGCTCCAGATTTCTCTCAACTGCTGGTGTTGACAATGTGATGCTTACTGTTTTCTGGGAGGGAATCATCGTGATTGACTTCATGCAAAAGGTTCATATCTTAACTCTTTACCAAACGACAAAATTTAGACTGGTTCAAATTAAAAACACTTGCAGACGACTAAGTGAATAAAACTAAAAAACTGAAATTTGTTTCCATTACAGTAGAAAACATTGTGGGAAAAGGAGAAAATGCTGGTTACCAGCATTTTCTCCTTTTCGCACAATGTTTTCAAAAGGTTTCTTTCTCAGGGTCGTTAAAAGCAGGGATTGTGTGGTAACGGGTTAAAGGGAACTTTCATGCCTCAGAATGCGAAAGTTGAAAGAAGCAATCAAATTGACACCAAGGAAAGCTTCGATATGCAATATGACATTCTGTTGTTACAGGATAATGGCGTTACCACCACAGCACAAAAGGTGTTGTCTGAATCTAAAGGATGTGACACTGAACTGTTGCCCTGTGCCCCGTCCTAGCCAGATCTGGCACCGCCTGTCTTCTACCTTTTTGTCATACTGAAATCCTTTATTCAAGGTTGTCACTTTGTAATACGTCATACATGTAATGTCGATATTGATGCTACTTCAGATATGACATTATCTCAAGAAGGGATTGCAGGGATTGCAAGGCCTGATAGCCGAAGTGCTAAGAAGTTCGTTTAGACTCGGGTCCGAGTCGAACCTTCTCAAGAACATTCTTCGTCTTTTTTTTAAAGAGATTTCAAAATTTGAAAGAAAAACAACTTCTGATTGGCTAAACCAAATGGTTTAGCCAATCAGAAGTTTTGCTACTTTCTAAATCTATGGTTAGACAATGAATTTTCTTGAGAACTGTAGGTGAATACGGACCTAGATTGCACATGTTGAAAAGCAGTGCATACCTGATGACCTCTTTTATAGCATATTCCCGGAGAGGTTGATTCCTATTTGAAATGCCCTCTTAATTTACGAATATCTACTATCTCGAAGAATGACTTCCTAGTTATGTTAGATTAATTGCTATTGCAGGGGGAAATTCTTTAAGTGCCTTCAATTAACTTTTTATCAAACGACAAAATTTCAAACTTCTCAAATGTGAAATCATTTGCAGACGAAAGTAATTATTTGCAGACGAAAGTAAAAGGTGGTCCAAGCGGCATAATTCATCCATGATACGGTGTAAAAATATTGTGGGTACAGGAGAAAAATCTAGTAACCAGCATTTTCTCTTTTTTTTTTCTAACAATGTTTTCGTAAGGCTTCTTTCTCAGGGTTGTTAAGGGTTATAGGTTAACACGCATGCGTCATAATATGTCTACGTAAAAATTAATCGTTAATTAAAAAGAATCAGATGTTCGTAATTATCTCATTTCTTAACGAATCCTCAGAAAAATACGGAGAATCTGAACAAGTTCCGGATATCAGCCATCTTTGTAACAAATAGGATCCATAAACCACTTCCGGTAATTGATTATCGACTACATGCTATAAAATAAACCTTTGCTCTTAGGCTACGCTTTTTGCGTAATTATGTTACGCATTTTGCGGGCAGTGTAGACCAAGATCAGATGGCAGAGAACATGTATTCTACTTTTAAAATCTACACATGTTTGGTAGAGTGAGATGTTACCGACAAAAATAGAACTATGTAATCGCGATGTTTCGGCTGTTGAGCCTTTGCTGAAAATGTCCAAGTAATTCAAACAAGAGATCAAAGTTTAACAAGTTACCTCATAAAGGCAACTGTTATCGTTCTGCGGTAGAGCGCTTTTGAAAATATTGTGACACAAGGAGAAATTGCTCGTAACGAGCAATTTCTCCATGTGTCACAATATTTTCACATTTACTTTTACATATATACTAAATTTCAACGACATTCTATGCTAGTAAGTTTTTCACATCGACCATAAAAATGTTCAAAACTCGCCAGCTACAAATTATTTTCAGGAAAGGAAGTAAGTCAGTAGAACAAATGGCTGACTTGAAGTTCGGCTAATCGGGTAAGTGATTAATTGGTTCAAATTCAAGCTACTTGAAACAGTTCTTGGATAGTCCTTACGCACTACATTATATTTTCAAGTAGTTTATTGGCCTACAGCTTTCCAACCGTATATACAGACAACCATGTTAACACTGACACTGACCTTGTGAAAAACAGAGTATTTGTTCCACAGGCATAGGGTGACCTGCATGGTTCAGTGGTACAGTATCGGACTCTCAACCTGGAGGCTACAGGCACCCATGTTAACACTGATATCAACCTTGTGAAAAACAGAGAATTCCTTTTGCCATGCATAGGTGCATGATTCAATAGTAAAGTGCCGGACTTTCAATCTGGAGGCTAGAGGTTAGAGCCTCGCTAGAGGCACCCATGTTAACACTGATATTGACCTAATGAAAAAAACGGAACCTTCCTCCCATAGGCATAAGGTGTCCTGCACGGTTCAACGTAGACTGGTTTCAGTCCGTTAAATAGAGTATTTTCAGTAAAAAAAAAAAGACCGTCAAATAAAACTGCACAACAAATACTTTAACATTTTGGTCTGACTGTCAGAAGAAGGGCAAGTAATAACTCCTATTTCTGTGAGTGTATGTGGTTGTGTATCTTGTTTATGAGAATGACTCAAATGCAGGGCCTGATTGCAAGGCTAGGTTCAATGGTAAAGTGTAGGACTTCCAATCTGGAGGCTACAGGTTGGAGCCTCGCTAGAGGCATCCATGTTAACACTGATATTGACCTGAAAAACAGAGTGTTCCTTGGGTGTCCTGCACGGTTCAATGGTAAAGTGTAGGACTTTCAATCTGGAGGCTACAGGTTGGAGCCTCGCTAGAGGCACCCATGTTAACGCTGATATTGACCTAGTGAAAAAAACGGAACCTTCCTCCCATAAGCATAAGGTGTCCTGCAGGGTTCAATGTTAAATGTAGGACTCTCAATCTAGAGGGTACAGGTTGGAGCCTCGCTAGAGACACCCATGTTAACGCTGATACTGACGTTGTGAAAAACAGAGTTTTCCTTCCGTATACGTAGGATGTCCTGCACGGTTCAGTGGTAAAGTGTCGGACTTTCAATCTGGAAGCTACAGGTTGGAGCCTTGCTAGAGACACTGAGTTTTCTTCCTAGTTGACATGGTCTTTGGCAAGTCATTTCAGAGCACAAGAATAGTACCAGTGAAATCCAGGACATACGTTAACCCCTATCCTGGTAAATAACTAAAAGGAAATTTCTAATTTGTAAGTAAAACCCAAAATACTAGTATTGCAATTTCAAAGTCGTGTGCTGTAGAATAATATCTCCTTATCGGACAGTGTAGATCAAGATCAGACTGCACGTTCTGTGCAGTCTGATCTTGATCTACGCTGTCCGCAAAAGGTCAGTGAGTTGCGCCTAGCAGCTAATAGGTTAGTAATTATGTGAGCTGTCGCCGTGTTATGATTGAAATAGTGTTGAAAGCGTCGTGAAATATAGTTTCAACAATTTTCAGAAATAATTTTATATTTTTACAGGAGATTTAACTCGGGAACCTTCCAATGCTCCCGTTTGATTAGATTACGAGTAGATAATGCTAGATTAATTGATCGATTGGTTGATTGATTGATCGATCGATCGATCGAGTGAGTGAGTGAGTGAGTGAGTGAGTGAGTGAGTGAGTGAGTGAGTGGTGTTTAACCCCGTTTTCAACATCATTTCAGTGATATAGTAATGGCCATTGCACCTATCTATGCTTTTACCCATTACTACACATGACCCTTGGAAAGAAGCCTTTTGAAAACATTGTGGGAGAAAATGCTGGTTACTTTTTCCCACTATGTTTTCTGCCCTATCGAAGAAATATTGCACATTTGAGCTACACTAATATTGTCATCTGCAAATGCTTTCAATTTGGACAAGGCTAAAATTTTGCCGGGTGAAGGGTTAATTGAGATTCTTTAACCAGTACTCGCACAACATTCTTTCCAAGTAACTGGCTGCTTTCCCAAATAACTATCGTCGAAACAATAATAAACGGTGAGAGAGGAATGAATCCTGTCGTAATGACAATTAATCATTACTCCTCGGAAAGAAATTGGCCGACCAGGGATCGAACTGAAATAAAGTAAGGGAGAAAACTGTGCTCGACCTGGGACTTGAACCCACGACCCCCGGAACACTAGTATCGCAGCTCAACTAACTGAGCTAGCCTGGTATCTGCTCGTGAGTCCACCCAACGTCATATATTACAACCCCCCCCTCCCCCTGATTTTTTGGGAGTAACCAACTCCGCTTTCAGTCCCATGGACCGCCGGTGCCGCATCCTGCGTTCACCAATTTACCTCGTCGCCAATGAAGTAAATCAAGGGAAAAAAGTGTGCCCAACCCGGGACTCGAACCCACGACCACCGGAACACTAGTACCGCAGCTCTACAAACTGAGCTTGCCGGGCATCTGGTCGTGAGTCCACCCAACGTCATATATCACAACAGAATCAGCGACCCATATTCTTGAGTCCTGCGCGCTATCGACACCATCGCTATCGGTGCTCGGCAAAACAAGCAATAAAAAAAGAACACCAACGAAGACTTGTTGTTTATTATGAAGTAAACAGTCGATCGATTCTTTACGTAAAAATATCAAGAAAATAACAGTATGACGACCATCTTCTGGTATTTTCCGTTTCTATAAATAGTTTTGATTCCATGATGTTTTTATTATTTATCAACAAAATGCGTACGCAAAATTTGATGACGTCACTAAATGAAAACTTCCAGACACTTGGAACCCATATAGCAACAATGCGATCTAAAAATAGACGTTAATGGCTTCTTGATTAATCACAACGCACCTCACTCTTAACCAGACGTCAATATCTTAAACTGTTCCAAACTGAAAGCATTTGCAGACGACAAATTTAAAGTGGCGTAAATGATGAAAATTCGCTCTGATGTTGCAAAATAAAACATTATGGGCAAAAGGAGAAAATGCCGGTAACCAGCATTTTCTCCATTTGCCCACAATACTTTAATAGAATTATCTTCCTCGGTCGTTGGAACACGGGATTGAGCGGTAACTCAGTTTAACTCTTTACCAAACGACAAAATTTGAGACTGATCCAAATTGAAAGCACTTGCAGAAAACAAAATAAACGTAACTCAAAAATTGAAAATTGTTTCCGGCAGAATAGAAACCATTGTGGGAAAAGGAGAAAATGCTGGTTTACCAGCATTTTCTCCTTTTCCCACAATGTTTTCAAAAGGCCTCTATCTCAGGGTCTTTGAAACGCAGGATTGCGTGGTAACTCAGTTAATTTCCTATAACCTGGGTATTTCGACAGAAATCGTGTTCAAGCCTACCTGTTGAACAACAGTAATCATATTTACCTAACACTTATATTGTATTTATCTTTATTTAGAGCAGTAATAACCAGTTAATGGGTTCCTAATGAGCAGCCACCTACGTATGCACTCCTCTTGTTTACACCGAGTTCCCATACCTCAGACGATAACCAAAAGGGCTTGAAACCCGGGGATTGCTCGTTTGAATCCCAAGCTCAGCCCATGTCGTTCTTGGGATCGATGATTTATAGTCATTTATTGTGATAGGATATAGAAGATATTTTAGTTTTTTTTCGGTGAAAGATCGAAATTTATTTCATCGAGTGAACACCATCGGTAATATTTTCACGAGTGGCGCAGCCACGAGTGACAATATTACCGTTGGTGTTCACGAGATTAAATAAATTTCGATCTTTCACCGAAAAAAAAAACAACAACAAATATTCTATTTATTTCATACTTTAAACCCTTTCTGGGAGGAGCTTTATAAAAATCCAGCACATTACTTTTCCTTTATTGCCCGTGGCGTACCCTTCCCGCATAGTAACGCATTACAATATTACGTCAAGCGCGAGAAATGTAAGGTAAATGACGTCATATTTCCATCTGGTTGTGAGGAACGCGCAATTTACCTAGGTAGCAAGAACATGAAAATCTGTATTTTCACTAGTTGTACCCGTGTAACATCGAAAAATATTTTCACTGCTATTCCTCGATATCCTACCGGAAAGCATGAAATAACTATTTCTCTCTCATAATTGTTTTGACAATTATTATGAGGGAAAGCAGCAAGTGGTATGGGAATAATATTGCTCCTAGTACAAGCTTTCATTGAAAACCCCAGTGAATTTCTTATCACCTGACCAAATTTTTACTCGTGCATTTTCAGATGAAAAATAAAAGAAAAAAAAAAAACGCAAATCAGGGGATTTGTATGTAAAAAGGGAAGAAAAACATTGTGGGAAAAGGAGAAAATGCTGGTAACCAGCATTTTCTCCTTTTCCCTCAATGGTTTTCAAAGGCCATAATCCATCACGATGGCTAAAACTCTGGACTGTGTGGTAAAGGATTAATGGACTCAGACAGGGATTATCTCTGGATTATCGTATCTGCCCTAGTTGTTGAAAAGTCGAACTGGACACGTATCGATTTATCTTCTACTGTCGACACTTGATTAAAAAAAAAAAAACACCTAGTCACATCGTTATCGAGTTTTGACTTTGGTTTATCAGTTGTTATCGCGAGTTTTACACGAAAAAGGTTTCAAGAAGCAGACACGGTGCTTCGGATTGTTTCGAGCCGAGCCCCGGTAGCTCAGTCGGTAATAAACAGTACAGGAGAACAGGGGCTCGTGAGTTCGATCCACGGCTCAGCCAGTTTCTTTCCGAGGATTGATGATAGTCACTGCGACAGGATTCATTCCTTTCTCATCGCTGATCGTTGTTTCGACGATGGTTATGTGGGAAAGCAGCCAGTGGCTTGGAAAGAAAATTGTGCAGGTTACTGGTAACAGAAATTCCAGGAAAGCATGGATGGGTGAACTGGTCGCCGCAATATAACTGAAATAATGTTGAAAACGGCGTTAAACACCATACAATCAATCAATCAATCAATCAATCAATCAATCAATCTTTTATTCGATCAATCAATCAATCAATCGGATTGTTTCGAATAAGATCTCGTATTTGACCTCTTATCAAAGAATCCTGTCCATTCTGTACAGTCTGATCTTGATCTATATTGTGCATTTGGCCGCACTTAAAGGTTGACACTCATCCCTGCGTCTTCTCTAGGTGAACGAAACGCCCTTTTATTCAACCCTTCACTAAACGAAAGAGCTTTAGGCAGCATTATATCGAGACTATTTACAGACGAAAAAATAGATGTTGCTGAAGAAATTGGAATCGTCTTCTTATAAAAGGACAGGGAAAAATCGCTGGACTAGGAGAAAATGCTGGTTACCAGCTGGTTACTAGCATTTTCTCATCTTCCACGATGTTTTTTTATATGCAATTTAATCAGGGGTCGTAACCCTTTACCACACAATGCCTACTTTTGACGCTCCTGGAAGAGAAGCCTTCTGAAAACATTGTGGGAAAAGGAGAAAATGCTGGTAACCAGCATTTTCTCCTTTCCCACAATGTTTTCTACTCTATCAAAGAAAAATTACACCATGTGAGCCACACTGAAATTGTCGTCTTCAAAATGCTTTCAGTTTGGGCAAGGCTAAAATTTTGTCTTTGTCGTCTGGTAAAGGGTTAAAACCCGAGGATTGTGGAGTAAAGGGTTAACCAGAAAGATAATGATACAGAAATACTCAGTCAGCGTTCATTCTAGTTCATTTTCTGTTAATATACTTACAATAGGGGAACTCTATCCTCCCTTTCATTAACTATTTGAACGGTGTTCTGAGAAAAAGGCGTTTAAACGAATCTTCGTTATGTATTACCCCATTACCAAACAATCCTGACTTTTAACACTCATGCCCGCCCGGGTTGCTCAGTGGTGAGCGTGTCGGACTCATAACCTGGTGGTTGTGAGTTCGATACCCGGTTGAGGCAAACTTTCTTCGCGGCGTATTTTCGCCTCTCACCTCTGCTGAAGCATGTGAGAAAAGTAGTAGGTGGCTTTGGAAAGAGAGTAGTGTTAGTACTGGTATGAGAAAGCCAGGAAACACGTGCGTCACCGACCGCCATGATATGACCATAGCTGTTAAAGTGGCGTTAAATCCCAATACAACCAACCAACCAATTTAACACACCTGTGAAAGAAGCATTTTGAAAACATTGTGGGAAAAGGAGAAAATGCTGGGTAACATTTTTCCACAATGTTTTCTTCCCTTCCTAAAACAAATTTTAATTCTAAAGTCTTTTTCATCTTGTCGTCTGCAAACGCTTTCAATTTGAACCGGTCTAAAAAATTTTCTCGTTTGGTAAAAGGCTGTACCTGGCAAATTTTCTCTTGGAATAGATCGATTTCGTCTAATACTGGTTGAATCGTGAACTAGAATGGTACTTTGATATGCAGGAAAACTGATTCGATGGCAAAAACGTTTCGACTCAAATCAGCTTGCGCGGACTGCACAGGCTGATATGAGTCGAGACTTTTTGCAGATGTATTAAATATCCTTTTTTCAGAGAATTCTATTTTTACACGACTGAAGTTTGGACAAATTCTGTATGTTGCAAGGAAAATAAAAACGTTGTAAACTCGCGGAGCCACGAAGTAATTTTTTGTGCCTAAATTAACGAGTTAGGCCTTTTCATATCGTAACGATGATGACGAGTAAGATGATAATGATGATGGTGATGATGATGTTGATGTTGATGCTTGCGATAGTAATGATAATGAAAATCAAGACACGGATGATGACGATGATGATAGTGATGATGATGATGATGATGGTGATGGTGATGGTGATGAGGATGATGATGGTGATGATGATGACGAGGACAAGGATGATATTGATGACAATGATTATGAAGATGATAATTGTGATAATGAAAATTAAGATTGGATGAATATAATGATGATGATGATTATTATTATTGTATTATTATTATTATTATTATTATTTTCTTCTTTTTCTTCTTCTTCTCATTACTATTATTATTATTATGAGAGAGAGATTACTTTTCTGTTAGATACTCTGAACATCCTTATATTTAGTAAATTTAATATTTTACCATTCATATTTTACGGTGGCATATTCCTACCTCGAGATGCAAGATTGCTATTGCGATAATCTAAGAAGAACTGTCGTGATAAAAAAAAAATTATCGAAATAATTACTATCTAGATAATAAAGTTTTTCACGATGAAAATATCGCGATGACTTTAACTGTTATTAGGTTTTTCCTTTCTTTGGGACCCACAATTGACATTCACAGTATCTCTGTTCTTTTCTAGTCTTGTCGAAATTGACCAATTAACCCATTGCCACACAATCCCTACTTTTGACGCCCCTGAGAAAGAAGCCTTTTGAAAACACTATGGGAAAAGGAGAAAATGCTGGTTACCAGCATTTTCTCCTTTTCCCTTAGTGTTTTCTATCCTTCCCAGAACTAATTTCTATTTTTTAGTCACCTTTATTTTGTCGTCTGCAAATGCTTTCAATTTGGACCAGTCTAAAATTTTGTCATGTGGTAAAGGGTTAAGCTACATTTGCAAATAACTCGAAATTTAACTGACTGCAATCTTGTGAAGTCAAAAACTACCGAGTTCATCCAAACGGTGAATTTTCTATTTATAGATTGAACTATCACGATAATTTTATCTCGACTGTCAGCTTCGTCCATAAATGTGAAATTTTGCGATAGATAACAAAGTTTATCGCGATATTTTTTTTTCAGGAAACTTTACATTATCTCAAAAAAAAAAAAATCAGGAAACTTTGATTTATCGCGATAGTTTTCTAAAATTTTCACGATAGCTATCTAGTATCTCATGGCAGAAATATGCCACCATAATATTTTTGTCGGTTTACTTCAAAAACCTCGTAACTACAGCTTGTTTCAAGCTGTAGTTACGAGGTTTTTGAAGTGAACCGACGATTTGTTATCCCAAGGTGGATTCTAACTTGTTAGATTGTCAAAAAGCCCTATGCGTGCTCTTTAGAGTGCTATATCTATACCCATTTTTTTCCTCTTTTTTTTTCTACCTCGTTAGTGGCAGATTTTCAAAATACGTCCGCCATTAACAAGGGACGTAACCGTATAAGTAAGAACGAAAGGTTAGCTGTTAATGATTTATCACGAGGTTGATAAACGGTCACAAATGTATAAAGTTCGCCATTACTATTAAAACTTTGATTGATAAAACATATTTACGTAACCCTTATCTTACTAAATAACTAATATGATATTTTAAATTTCGGCTGTGAAAACCCAAATATTGCTACTCCAAGGTTATGTTTTGAGGAATAATATCTCCTTATCAGACAGTGTAGTTCCAAGATCAGACTGCACGTTCTGTGCAGTCTGATCTTGATCTTCGCTGTCTGCAAGGTCAAGCGAGTCGTGCTTTGCAGCTTAAGGGCTAACTGCCCGAAAGAATTGAGATCTGCCGATTGCAAAAAAGAAATGATCAATTTTTGCGAGGGATACGTACATCGAGAATATGTAATTAATTTGTCATGCTTTTCTAAAATATAGAAAAAGCATTTTCGGAAGAGAAGGCAATATTTGTAGAACTATCCTCGGCTCGCAATGATTTTTATTTTTCAGACTTACCCCTTACAAAGCTGTCAGCTAACATGCATGAGGTAAACAGATTCAATTAACGATCAGCTGTTGGGCCATATTACATTGATATACACGCAAACCTGCTCTACCATACCTCTGTAACTCTCCTATCTCAGTAATTCATATTTCATATTTTTTTTCTCTCCACAAATTACATATAATTGCATAAACAGACCGATTCCCTTTCAGAATTCAATATGTTGGTCTATTTTTGGCTTACAACATCCAAAAAGGGGGCATTCGGACCTCTGCGTAAAATGTCGTCTCGGATCAGCCTGCGCAGTCCGCGCAGGCTGATCCTAGACGGCACTTTACGATTACATTAGATTTTGTGCTGCAGTATACTTGTGCAAAACAGAAAATTACTTGTGAACCCAAAGTATCGTTTCGGATTAGTTTGCGCACACTGCACAGGCTGATCCGAGACTACATTTTACGCAAATGTCCGAATGCCCCTTTTTGGCGTATTGCAGGCCATTGAAAGTCTCTGATGAGCTTTCGTTTTTCTACTATCCTTCAACCTAATAAAAGCGTTTATTTTCACAAACAATTGCATAGAAAACGTTCAAATAATGCTTTCCTGTCCTATTTTCCTGCATGCTTGTGCATCTGTCTGTCTGTCTGTCTGTCTATTTAGGCAGCTGAGATAAGATAAAAACTTTCGTGAACAGTGATTTTGGGCTCATTTTTTCTCGCAACCAAACCCTGGTAGTCCAGTTGTTAACATGCAAGGTGGCCTGACAATGAAACAGTGAGTTCGAACTTAGGTTAAGGCTCCCGATTCAAGAGTACTGAAATCATTTCTAGGCCAGGGTTTAACCCTTTCCCAAACAAGCCCTGGTTTTTACGGGTCTGAAATAGTAACCTTTTGAAAACATTGTGGGAAAAGGAGAAAATGCTGGTAACCAGCATTTTCTCCTTTTCACACAATGTTTTCTACCCTATCATAGACAGAAATCACCTTTTCAGCAAGAGTTGAATTGTCGTCTGCAAATGCTTTCAATTTGGTCTAGTCCAAAAATTTGTCGTTTGGGAAAGGGTTAAAAGACCAATACCATACCATCAAGCTATAGAGGATATTTGTTTTTTTTTCCGTGGAAGATCGAAATTTATTTCATCGAGTGAACACCATCGGTAATATTTTCACGAGTGGCGCTGCCACGAGTGAAAATATTACTGATTGTGTTCACGAGAATAAATAAATTTCGATCTTTTGCCGAAAAAAATACAAATATTCTATTTATTTCATGCTTTTAACCCTTTCTGGGAGCAGCTTTGTCAAAATCCAGTAGAGTTCTTTTCTGTTATTCCCCGTATAGCAACGCATTACAATATTACGTCAAGCGTTAGAAATGTAAGGTATATGACGTCATATTTCCCATCTGTTTGTCAGGCACGCGCAATTTACCTAGGTAACAAGAACGTGAAAATCGGTATTTTCACTGGCGGTACCAGTGTAAGATCGAAAAATATTTTCACCGCTATTTCTCGATATCCTACCGGAAAGCATGAAATAAAAAGCGATATCTCACTAACACAGTTGTCAGATATTGTATTTAACTCATTACCAAACGACAAAATTTTAGTTCTGTCGGAATCGAAAGCATTTGCAGACGACAAAATAAACTTGACTGAAAATTTGAAATTTGTTTTGTGAAGGGTAGAAAACATTGTGGGAAAAGGAGAAAATGCTGGTTACCAGCATTTTCTCCTTTTTCCACAATGTTTTCTAAAGGTATCTTTCTCAGCGGCGTCAAAAGTAGGGATTGTGTGGTAATGAGTTAAATTGAGACGAAGCTATGCATGAAAGAGTGGTGTCCCGTAACACACACCCACTTAACCCATTACCACACAATCCCTACTTTTGACGCCCCTGAGAAAGAAGCCTTTTGAAAACACTGTGGGAAAAGGAGAAAATGCTGGTAACCAGCATTTTCTCCTTTTCCCACAGTGTTTTCTACCCTCCCCAGAACAAATTTCTATTTTTTAATCACCTTTATTTTGTCGCCTGCAATTGCTTTCAATTTGGACCAGTCTAAAATTTTCTCGTGTAGTAAAGAGTTATCATTTAGTGATGACCAAAAGCCGCAGATAATCCGTTTTTGGACAAAAAATTGGATTAATGGCTCAATGGCCAATCCCGGACAAGCCCCCTTTCCTACGAACATGGAAGTTCGCAAGCGCAAGAAATGCATAGCTGATATACAAACTGCATCTAGCGGGATTCGAACTCATGGGGACACATGTCCTTGTTTTTTGATGTTTAACCCTTTACCACACAATCCCGACTTTTAACACCCCTGTGAAAGAAGACTTTGAAAAACACTGTGGGAAAAGGAGAAAATGCTGGTAACCAGCATTTTCTCCTTTTCCCACAATGTTTTCTTCCCTTCCTAAAACAAATTTTAATTCTTTAATCACATTTATATTGTCGTCTGTAAATGCTTTCAATTTGGACCAGTCCAAAACTTTGTCGTTTGGTAAAGAGTTAAAAGATCAAAACCATAACCACTGAGTTAATGCATCTTCGCAAGCCAAGGCTGACGATTCATTACGCTGCTCTACCCTTGACGGACCGAGCCTGATTTTTACATTCGCCCGATACGCTTTTTCATTGGATGCAGCCAGCTCTAACAGCAACGAATGAAATCGCTTGTAGCATTTCATCTTTGATAAAAATAGAACAAGGTCGCTACCTTTCGAATAGAAGGTAAACATGTAAACCCACGTGGATGTCTGCTTATCGCTTCATGTGTATTCATAAGCGGTTCGTTAAACGATATTTCATTTGCTTTTAGAAATATGAAGAAAAGGGGGTTAATAAACAGCATCCAATAGAGGGTGCATCGCAGGAATCTCGAAATCGGGATCAGTCAGCCAAGGTAAGATCCATGTAGTGATCGTAACCTTGGCTCGCGAAGATGTGTTGGTGAGATATCTCCCTAATGCGGTTGTTAGGTAATTTATTTAAACCGGGATGAAGCCATGAATGAAGGAGTGGTCTCCCGTAACAATTGTGTACGCCAAAAATAAACTCATAAATTTAAGTTATAACAGTGTGTTCACAAGAGACACTTCCCGTTACGGTACTTTCCTCTGACTATTTTCACAAGTAATATATAGCTGCCAAAAAGTTGTCTTCGGGCATCCCCCCCCCCAAAAAAAAAGTAATTCATAAGTTAAATCTAAACACTGCTGTCAAAGGAAAAAGTTATCTTCAGGTATTAGTGTGTGCTGCGCCGACACTGATAAACGGCTATAAAAATGCTGGCAGGTTTAAGAGCTAGACTTTGAGCTTTGTATAAACTCTTTCCTTACTATAGAACCTCGAAGCTTTTGTGGACAGTGTGGATTAACATCAGACTACACGATCCGTGCAGTCTGATCTTGATTTACACTGTCCACCACTTCAGCTTAGAACATGACCAAAGTTTCCTTTCTATTGCAGTAGAAGCATATGACAAGGCTTAAAAAATGAAAAAATACAGCTTATTTATTTACCCATTATCACACAATCCCTGTTTTTGACGCCCCCGAGAAAGAAGCCTTTAGAAAACATTGTGGAAAAAGGAGAAAATGCTGGTAACCAGCATTTTCTCCTTTTCCCACAATGTTTTCTACCCTTCACAAAACAAATGTTAAATTTTCAGTCACTTTTATTTTGTCGTCTGCAAATGCTTTCAATTTGGACAAATCTATAATATTGTCGTTTGGTAATGAGTAAAGTAGTGAAGGGTTACGGTTTTATCATATTGATTCAAAAGTCATGCAACGAGGCTTAATCATAATCTTATCTAGCATTTTCTCCGCATCTTCCAACACTGTAAAAGTATATGATAACAAATTAAATGCTGTTTAAAAAAATGATTTTTTCCCCTTGACATTTTCTGCCATTTCATCTGGCGGAACAAACGTGACAGCATGCACATCGTAAAAGGCGACGAAAGGGGAATCATTTTGTGTTTCGTTCGTTCCTCATTTATCATGTTTGTCTTACGTTGTTGCACATGTAATTTATTTTCACCGCGCATTTATGTTTACTAAGTAAGTGAGCCCAATGTGAACTAAGTTGTCGACGGGCCTTAAAACGCTATTCATTCATTCATTCCCTTGACACTTTATGATATGATAATAAGAGGAGGAGTAGGAGAAGCAGGAGGACGGGGAGAGGGAGAGGGTGGAAGGCGAGAGGGAGGAGGAGGAGGCGAGGGAGGAGAAAGAGGACTAAGAGGAAGAGGAGGAGGTGTAAAGGTAAAGGAGTACGACGAGTAGGTGTAGGCGGAGGTGAAAAAGAATGAGGATGAGAAAGAGAGAAGGAGGAAAAGGAAGAGGACAGGGAGAAGGAGGAGAGGGAGAAGGAAAAGAAAAAGGAGAGAGGGAAAAGATGAAGGAGAAAAGGGACGATGAGAGGGAGAAGGATGAGGAGGGGAGTAGGATAAGGAGTACCAGAAAGAGGTGGTGTAGAAGGAAGAGGAGAGGGAGGAGGAGAAGGAGGAAATGGTGATGGAGGAGAGGGAGAAGAAGAAGGACGGCGGGAGAAGGAGAATGACAGTGAGAAGGAGGACTGCTGTCTTTTCTTTGTCCACACTGTGAGGAAAAACGCAGTTAGTCGCACCTAGCACTCTAAAATAATAATTCATTAATCCTGAAAGTGCCTTATTAATAAAACAGTCAATTTTAGTCAACAGATACGACCTAAATAGGCGGACTTTTAATGTTCTTTTTGTCCTGACTTTCTATGCAAAGAGGACAGTGCAGATCAAGATCAGATATGTTTTAAGCAGTCTGATTTTGATCTACACAGGCTGCAGTGACAAGTAAATCCGGGTTAAGTGCCTTAACTCTTATCGAGCTGAATTATCAAACTGAAATTTTCGAGTCGATAGCAAAAATCCGAATAATACTTTTTTCAAACTTATCTGTTGGATTAAAATATCTTCTAAGCGGACAGCGTAGATCCAAGTTTAGGCTGCACGTTCTGTGCAGTCTGATCTTGATCTGAACTGTCCGCAGAAGGTTAGTGAGTCGCGCTTAGCAACGGAAGTACTAATGGCTAACAGTTTTACGCCGATGTTTACCAATAAGTCACTCAGAATGAACAGCGTATCATCAAGCTTCACTCCAAGACAAACGATGTTTAGACTGGGTGCCAGATGATCATAGAGGTTGTTGAATTTCGTAGATTCGAGACACAGATTCTTTTTATCACATAACGATATTTCACATATTATAGATCAGAAGATGCAAAACAATTCACAGACGTTGTCTGCCCATGTTAGTTTCTTCAAAGATTCGACCTGTCTGCCTTGACGCATCACTTTCACCCATTTTTGAGGGGATTGCCGTAATACGCACCATAAAGAAGCAGTGGGGAAAATGACTTTTATCAATACGTTCGAGGAGAAAACAGGCCTATTTTAGCTCCAGATTTCTCTAAAATAAAATGCTGATCATAGCCGAATCAATCACATCAGTTAGCGTTTTATTGAGTAAACGTTTATTTTATTTTGAAATTCAAAGTAACGGTTGTCTCGTAAAAAGTAGTCCGGTTCTTTACCCAGAATGCCCAAATTAGATAGATGTGCATTTGTAGAATACCAAGATAATGCATTCACAGACGCACCCATGTTAACGTAGTGGACCCGTAATAGAAATCAGCTATTTCCACTAAAATATTATCTTACAAAATTTCCTCGGATTAAAAATGAGTATTATTGTACTACTTCTACCGAGCCACTTTTTCCATTTTGTCCTTCCTAGAATTATCATTTATAAATCTAAAAATCACTATATTCTCAATACAAACAGATATAACAATTACCTCCCTTTTCTGGAACCTAACAAAAGTATCAACAAATAATTTCAAGATAGACATCAACAGAATTTCTGGTCAGTTAAAAATGTGCAAAAGTATTATATCTGTATAAATCTGTCTTTATCAATTTTCAAGAAATTTTATGCCATGCTGCACTAGAAGTATTACGGGTCCACTACCTTAATATCCATAAAACGCGTTCACGAGAACCATTAAATACGTACGTACACAGTGAAGTCAAGAAATGACGTCACACAAAATTGTGTGATCCCAAACATGTAGAAGATAGGAAAATTTGGAACAGGTATATTATACTGGAAACAAGGGAGGTTAAGTGACGAATCTGGTTATTTTTTAAGCCAGCAAGTCTAAATGATTGACTGATTGAATGGTGCTTTATGCCGCTTATGTATTTCTTGGGTGTAACCAGTACCAGGCTACCTATGTCTTTCCAAAGGACTTTCTCACGAAGAACTTGATGGATCCAGTGAGGCTCGAGCCCGTGGTCTGGTTCTTTGTGTAAAAGGTGCATAGTTTTTTTTTTAATCTGCGTGCTATTTTCACACATTAAAGATCCACTAAAGGTCAAAATATAAAGCAGGTCTTATACCATTTACCCATTACAACACAATCCCTACTTTTGACGCCCCTGAGAAAGAAGCCTTTTGAAAAGACCGTAGGAAAAGGAGAAAATGCTGGTCACCAGTATTTTCTCCTTTTCCCACAGTGCTTTCTACCCTTCCCAGAACAAATTTAATTTTTTTCAGTCACCTTTATTTTATCGTCTGCAAATGCTTTCAATTTGCACCAGTCTAAAATTTTCTCGTGTGGAAAATTTGTCGTGTGGTAAAGAGTTAAATCTGATTCGTACCATTTAAAAGAATGGAAAATATTGTGGAGATGAAAGCCTGTTATCGTGAGGACGGGCCATAATGTTAGTCGCTGGCAGGAAAAAGTATTTTCAAATCAGGCAAAAAGAAAACAGAAGACACAGCTACCTATTAGGTTTTAACCTAGTTTTGAAATTAATTTTTCTGTTAGCGACTACCACTTGGACATACTATCGATCCTCACAATAATTTCCATCTTCACAATATTTTCGATCTTCACAATAATTTCGATCCTCACAATAATTTCCATCTTCACAATATTTTCGATCTTCACAATAATTTCGATCCTCACAAGATTTTAGATCTTCACAATAATTTCCATCCTCACAAAGATTTCGATCTTCACAATGATTTCGATCCTCACAATAATTTCCATCCTCACAATAATTTCCATCTTCACAATTTTTTCGATCTTCACAAAGATTTCGATCCTCACAATAATTTCCATCTTCACAATTTTTTCGATCCTCACAATAATTTCCATCCTCACAAAGATTTCGATCCTCACAATAATTTCGATCCTCACAATAATTTTCATCTTCACAATAATTTCCATCCTCACAAGGATTTCGATCTTCACAATGATTTCGATCTTCACAATAATTTTCATCTTCACAATAATTTCCATCTTATGTACATTCTTTGTATTATCATATTGTATGTCGAAAAACTTTGTTTAAGTCAAACAAATTCATTCATTCACTCATTCATTCATTCATTCATTCATTCATTCAATGATTTCTATCTTCACAATAATTTCCAACCTCATAATAATTTCCATCTTCACAATAATTTCCATCCTCACAATAATAAATATCTTCAGAATAATTTCCATCCTCACAATAATTTCCATCTTCACAATTTTTTCCATACTTTTAAATGGTATTGAATGGCCTACAACACGTGAAAAGGGGCATTCGGACATTTATGTAAAGTGTCTCTACGATCATCCGACTAATCCGACAGGACACTTTCTGTTTTTATGTAATTTTCTGTTTTTCACAAGTTTTTGGTAGCACAAAAGCTAATGTAGTCGTAAAGTGACGTCTCGGATTAGCCTGCACGGACTGCTCAGGCTGATCCGAGACGACACTTTACGCAAATATCCGAATGTCCCTTTTTGCGTATTGCCAGCCAATTATAAATTCAAATATATATCAACACCCGCTTTGTTTACATTTTGCCTTTATCATTACATTGAATGACACAGATGTGTAAGTTAAGCTTTAGAAAATAGACCTGGAAAGTGAGTCGTACTGATCTGAGGGGCAATTACGTCTTCCATAGCAAAGACGACCAAAGGGACATAATCGATTCAGTATCTCTTTTTTTTACATCCTAATTATGTCCCTTCTTTTCAAAACCGTCTATATCTAAGAAGACGAGAAAATAAACGTATCAAAAAAAAATGTTTCCAACAGGAAAAAAAAAAAAAACAATGTGGGAAAAGGAGAAAATGCTGGTTCCAAGCATTTTCTTCTTTTCCCAAAATGTTTTCAAAAGGTTTTTATCTCAGCGTCGTAAAAACTAGGGATTGTTTGGTAAAGGGTTAAACCAAACAAGTCGCCATAGTTACCATTACTATTCCCCTAAAATCAATTTTGATTGAAAACCGTCTGAATCACGCCGTAGTGGAGTCCTGTGACATGCAAAAAAATATGAAAGCAAAAAAGATCGACCGATGCCAGCCTGAGCTGACAGTGGATGTTACTTTTTAGCTCACCTTAGCACGAAGTGCTACAGGTGAGCTATTGTGATCGCCTTATGTCCGGCGTCCGTCGTCAGTAAAACAATTTCTTTAAACATCTTGTTCTGGTTGCCATGGCAACAACAAAAAAAAAACCGAATCTTTGAAAATCTTCTCTGAAACTAGAAGGCATAGAGCTTTGATATTTGGTATGTGGCATCTCCTAATGGACCAAGTTTGTTCATATTATGCCTTTGGGGTCAATACTGGCCCAAACCCGGGAGTGACAAGTTTAAGCAAAGGAACAAAGAAGGAAAAGTTTAAAAATCTACTTCTCGGAAACTTGAAGGTGTAGAGCTTTGATATTTGGTATGTGGCATCTCCTAGTGGACCACTACCAATTTTGTTCAAATTATGCCCCTAGGGTCAATACAGGCCCCAACCCTGGAGTCACAAGTTTGAGCAAAAGAACAAAGAAAGAAAAAGTTTAAAAATCTACTTCTCTGAAATTTGAAGGCGAAGAGCTTTGATATTTGGTATGTGGCATCTCCAAGTGGACCTCTACCAAGTTGTTCAAATTATGCCCATGGGGTCAAAACCAGCCCCACCCCAGGGGTCACAAGTTTGAGCAAAGGAACAAAGAAGGAAAACATTAAAAATCTCCTCTGAAATTTGAAGGCGTAGAGCTTTGATATTTGGTATGTGGCATATCCTAGTGGACCTCTACCAAGTTTGTTCAAATCATGCCCCTGGGGTCGAAACTGGCCCCAGCCCGAGGGTCACTAGTTTGAGCACAGGAACAAAGAAGGAAAACTTTGAAAATCTCTATATCTGAAATTTGAAGGATAGAGCTTTGATATTTGATATGTGGCATCTCCTAATAGACCTCAACCAACTTTGTTCAAATTATGCCCCTATGGTCAAAACTGGCACCACCCCAGGGGTCACAAGTTTGAGCATAGGAACAAAGAAGGAAAACTTTAAAAATCTATTCCTTAGAAACTAGACAGCGTAGAGCTTCGATATTTGGTATGTGGCATCTCCTAATAGACCTCTACCTAGTTTGTTCAGATGATGCCCCTAGGTTCAAAACTGGTCCCACCCCGGGGGTCACAAGTTTGAGCATTTGAAAACGAAGAAGGAAAACTTCCTCTAAAACTAGATGGCGTTGAGCTTTGATATTTGGTATGTGGCATCTCTTAGTGGACCTCTACCAAATTTGTTCATATCATGCCCGTGGTGCAAAACTGGTCCCGCCCCGGGGGTCACAAGTTCGAACATAGGAACAAAGAAAGACAATTTTAAAATTATTCTTTTCTAAAACTAGAAGGCATAAAGCCATGATTTTTCTTCACTTCACTTCACTGGTCTCGTAACCCGCCAGGGCCGTAGGGGCGCTGCATGATGGATGAACGATGGACCAGCTGACTCCACCTGGTGCGGTTGTGGGCGATTGCCTGGATGACAGCAAAGCTTTTCCCTGTCCATTCAAGGATGTTGTCGGCCCACCTCTTCTTCTGTCTGCCCCGTCTTCTCTTCCCCTGGACTGTTCCTTGCAGGATTGTCTTTGCAAGTCCTTCTGAACGTGTTACGTGCCCATACCATCTGAGTTTCCTCTTTTTCACCGTGGTCAGTAGGTCTTCATAGTGACGCACTTGTTGAGTGACCCTTCTGCGGACTTCATTGTTGGTGACATAGTCCTTGTATGAGATGCCAAGGAGTCTTCTGAGTCATCTCATTTCTCCTGCTTGGATCCTCCTTTGTAGGCCTGTATCCAGTGTCCATGCCTAGCATGCATACAGCATAATTTAGATGACTAGCGCGCGTAGAAGCTTCACCTTGGTTCCGAGGTCTCTCCATATGGTCTTCAGTCTTGCCATTGTTGCTGCTGTTTGTGCCGCTCTTGCCAGGATTTCGGTCTTCGATCCTTCCTCACTTATAATGGTTCCAAGGTACTTGAAATGGTCGACTGTCTCCAGTTCTTTTCCGCTGACAGTGATCTTGGTGGTGATTGGCTGGGGACTGTTTGTTATGAGCTTGGTCTTCTCGGGGCTGATTTCCATGCCATATCGCGAGGATGCTTCGTCCAGTTGCTTCACTAGGCTGGCCAATTCCTCTTCTTTTCCTGCCAGGCCGTCGATATCATCGGCAAACCTGAGGCTGGTGATGTCCGCCCTCCAATGCTGACTGTGCCTGTATTGTCTTTCAAGGCGTAGTCATGATACGCTCAAGGAAAATGTTGAACAATGTCGGCGACAGCAGACATCGCTGTCGAACTCCAACTGAGGTACGGAACCACTCCCCTACCGTGCCTTGTATAAGTACAACACTGGTGGTTTTTTTTTCGCGTAAAGTTCTTTGATGGTGTGGATCAGCTTCTGGCCCATGTTGAATTTGTTCCTGGAGACTGGAACGCTAAGGTGGGCGGAGACGCATTGAAAGACTGGAGCAAATTCTGCGGTCCCTCCTGTAATACGACCACCAATGAGCGAGGACTCCGGCTACTGGAATTTACCAGCTATAACGAAGCAGTGCTCGCCAACACACTTGGGGAACACAAGGCATCCCGACGCTGGACATGGCATGCACCTAACGGGATTCGTCACAACCAGATTTACTACATACTGGTGCACAACCGGTTTCGATCTGGCATCAACAGATCCAAGACGAGGACATTCCCAGGCGCAGACATAGGGAGCGATCATGACCTCGTGTTCATGAACTTCAGAATCCGGCTGAAGAAAATCAGCAGCCCAAAGAACATCAGACTTAAGTTCAACCTGGACAGACTGAAGGACCCCACCATCGCCGAGTCCTTCCAAGCAGCAATAGGAGAGAGATTCGCACCACTGCTGGCACTTGAGGAAGATGCCGAAACGATGACCACCAATTTTAACGCAGTGATGACGGAGACAGCAAGCAAGCTCCTTGGCAAACATCGCTGAAAAATACAACCATGGGTCACAGATGAAATCTTGGACATGTGTGACAAAAGACGAGACTTGAAGAAGAACAAGAACACTACAGGAGCAGATGGGTATAGAGAAGTAAACAAGAAGATCAGGAGAGACATGAAGAAGGCTTAAGAGGTATGGATTGAGGAACAATGTATAGAAATCGAAGGGGCCTGACAAAGACCAATAGCAAAAGAGCATACTAGATTGTGAAAGAGCTCACCCAACAGAAACAGGCAAGAGTCAGTAATATCCAGGACAAGGAGGGGAATTGCCTTGCAGAAGAGAAAGCAATCGTTGGCAGATGGACGGAATATTGTTCCGAACTTTACAATCATCAGATACAGGGCGACCCCAGCGTACTTACAAGCCAGGCCTCAACGAATGAAGACAACTTCCCAGTCCTACGCGAGGAAGTAGATGCAGCAATTAGATCGGTGAAAAAGAAAAATTCAGCAGGAATTGGCAACATCCCAGCAGAGCTGATCCAACACGGGGGAGAAGTAGTGACAGACACGAATATGCAACAAGATCTGGCAGACCGGAGAATTGCCTACACCATGGACTCAATCACTCATCATCACCCTCCCCAAGAAAGGCAAACAGTGGCAAAACTACATGACGATCAGCCTCATAAGTCACGCCAGTAAAGTTATGCTGAAGGTGATCTTGAACAGGCTGAAACCACAGGCAGAGGAGATCATCGCAGAAGAGCAGGCCGGTTTCCGCCCAAATAGAAGCACCACAGAACAGATATTCAACCTGAGGATTCTGTGCGAGAAATATAGCCAGCATCAACAGGACATATACCATGTCTTCATTGATTTTAAGAAGGCCTTCGATAGAGTATGGCATAAAGCTCTTTGGGCCACCATGAACATGATAAAATATGATATTTGGCATGTAGCAATTCCTAGTGGATCTCTACCAAGTTTGTTCATTTTTTGCTCTTAGGGTCAAAACTGGCCCTGCCCCGGGGGTCACAGGTTCGAACATAGCAACAAAAAAGGAAAACTTTAGAAATTTTCTTCTATGAAACTTGGTGCAGAGCTTTGATATTTGGTATGCAGAATCTTCTAGTGGACATCTACCAAGTTTGGTCATATGACGTCCCTGGCGTCAAAACTGGCCCTGCTCCGGAGGTCATAGGTTGGAACTTAGGAGCAAAAAAGGAAAACTATAATTTTTTTTTCTTAAACGGGAAGGTGTAGAGCTTTGATATTTGGTATGTAGCATCTTTGAGTAGATCTCTGCCAAGTTTGTTCCAAGGATGCTGCTTTGGTCAAAACTGGCCCAGCCCCAGGGACCACAAGTTCGAAGATAGGACAAAGAAGGAATATTCAAAATTCTTCTTTGAAATTGGAAGGTGTAGAGCTTTTATATTTGATTGCCCTATGTCCGGCGTCCGTCGTCCGGCGTCCGTCAACAATTTCTTTCAACATCTTCTTCTCCTAACCCACTGGGCCAATCTTAATGGAACTTGACAGGGATGTTCCTTGGGTGAAGCTTTACCAAAGTTGTTCAAAGAATTGAATTTCACTCATAAGCTATAGTCTAAGGTGAGCGTTCCAGGGTCAATGACTCTCTTGTTTGAAAACGTATTAAGGCCCCTTTTTAACAACAACAACAACAAAAATAAATAGTGAAAGTGATAGAGATATTAATACCACCACTCTCTTTACCTTCCCTAGATGCATTCTACAAATACACATTAATCTAGTTTGGGCATTCTGGGTACAGAATCGGACAACTTTGTTGTCTGCGCTTGTCATATTCTTCGAAGATTTGACCTGTCTTATATGACCCATCACCCTCCCCGATATCGGTCAGATTGTAGTATTACGCGCTATAAAGTAGCAATGGAGAAAATGGCTTTTATCAATACGTATGAGGAAACATCTGGTCTGTTATAGCTCCAGATTTCTCTAAACTGCTGATCATAGCTCAATGAATCGCACTAGGTAGCGTTTTATTGAGAAAACATTTATTTTAGTTTGAAATTCAAAGTAACGGTTGTCGACATAGACAAGTGGTCAGGTTCTGTACCCAGGATGCCCAAATTAGATAAATGTGTATTTGAAGAATGCCATCTAGCGGGAGATAATGGGACAACTTTTTAAAACAACCATTACTTTGAATTTCAAAACGAAATAAACGTTTACTTAATAAAACACTACCTTGTGCGATTCATTCAGCTATGAAAACATGAGGTCTAGGGTTCGATCCCTGGCTACGACCCCTAGATCGGCCAATTTCATTCCGAGGATTGATAGTCACTGCGGCAGGATTCATTCCTCTTCCACTGCTGACCATTGTTTCGACGATGATCATGTGGGAAAGCAGCCAGTGGCTTTGAAAGAAAATTGTGCGAGATACTGATAAAAGAAACTCCAGGAATGCATGGATGGGTTTACTGGCAGCCGCGATATAACTGTGAAAATAATGTTGAAAACGGTGTTAAACACCATACAATCAGTTAAAGGTAGCCCTTCAGATTTTGGGAGAAAAGTCTTACAAAAATACAAAAAAAAAAAAAATCTTTATACTCTCAAAGCCTTATAATTTTCATCCATAAAACCTCAGTAGTCGAAAACCACTCGACAAGAGAAATTAGAGATTTACTACAGCCCAGGTCGACACCGAAAGGAAACACGGTCTATTTTTACATGAGCAACTTGCTCATTTACATACTGGAAATATACAGACGAAGCTTCAAACATAGCGTCCAAAAAACACATTATGGAAAATAATTACATGTTTGTTATGTTATGGACTTTAAGCGTCATTAGTCACGTACCAGTCACTTAACATTCCAACAATGCTTTTTTTTTATTTTTGGCGCTAGAGCTAGAAATAGCTACGTAGCCTTTTAAGGGAATACCTCCGCATTTTTTTTGGAAGATTATGATTCTTAATTATTGATGATTTGTATTGTTTTTCATATAGATTTCAGTGGTATATATACTAGGCAAAAAAAGAAACGCAACTATTTTTTCAATCGCTCTTCATTCCAAAACAATATTTTGGATTTAAATAAATTTCACCGTATTAAAAACCAAATTTATTTACCTTGTAATTGTCATTAAAGTCGATCAAGTGTTTATTCCATTAGCCACAAAATAATCCTTTTTACAGAGAGCGGTGACATAATTTCTACAGTAAAATCAGTATCTGGTATGACCCCCCATTTACTGCAATAGTACCAAGAATTCTACGGGACATAGAACCTACAAGATTGTTAATTGTTTGAATTGGAATCGCCTGCGACTCATCCTGTAAGGCCTGCCTAAGCCCGGGGATCAATACAGGAGGTGGATTACGTCGTCTCACACGTCGGTTAAGTACGTCCCATAAATGTTCAATTGAAGATAAATCTGGGCTGTATGGGGGCCATTCAAGAAAACGGATGTTGTTTGCTGCTAGGTAGTCACGACAAGCCCTTGCCACATGGGCCCTTGCGTTATCCTGTTGAAAATGAGATTGTTCTGTTGCACAAAGGGGACGACAATAGGACTCAAAATGGTATCGCGATAACGTATGGCCGTCAGACTGCCATCAATAAACACAAGGGGTGTTTTACGTCCATGGCATATACCGCCCCACACCATGACACCTCCTCCGCTAAATCGATATACCTCTGAGACGCAAGAATCACTAAAACGTTCATTACGGCGTCTATAAATGCGACGTCTACCGTCAGACCTGTAGAGCAGATACCTCGATTCATCCGACAACAGAACTTGCCTCCAAGAACCTAAAGGAAAGACGTGAGGTCGATGAGCAGTCAACCATTGCATCCTTACTCTTGTACGATCATCATTTAAGGGTAAACCGACATAAGGACGTCGAGCCCGGAGTCCTACGTCTCGAAGCCTGTTCCGCACAGTTTGATCAGATATTCGATTGTTGTGAAGGCCAGGCGTTTGGTCAGCTGTCTCTGTTGCGGTCCTGAACCGATCACGCAGGTAAGATAGTCTGATGAAGCGGTCCTGTCTTGGAGTCGTTACTCTTGGACGGCCACTCCGTGGTCGATCATTCGTGGTTCCGCTGAGCCTGAGACGTCTGTACAAACGGGATACTGTACTTTTATGTACTCCAAAATGTCTATCCACATCACTTTGAGTCTGTCCACCAAGCAGCATTCGTGCAGCGGCCTGGCTTTGATTTTGACGTAACCGTGTCATGTTTACAATAATGAAAAAGAGGGAAATGTTTCAGCCTCATACTTATCAATGTTTTAGCTTCTGTTTGAAGGGAGATTGTTTTGATATTGGACATTTGGAAAACGAGTGCACATAATAATCGGAATTGTACATTTTCCTATGTATCACGTGACCAAAGACGGGAACATAAAAAAAAATGATATGGTATTCATTAAGGATGAATATTGGTGCCATAAATATCTTCATGGTAACAAACAAAGACTTAAAACAAAAAAAAGCTCATAAAAAAATTCGTGTTGCGTATCTTTCTTGTCCTAGTATGTATATTTTTAACTTGATATGATGTAAAAAACCTAAATTCCCACCTTTAATCAGTCAAACAATCAATTTCATAGCGATGTCACGTCAAGTTACTAGCAATGCCAAAGGTCCGATTGCTGATTGCTTCGTATACAACTCTTTTCCAAATCTGAATTGAGTTTTCTATGCTTGTATTTGTTAGCTTTTCTTTTGACATCCATTCCGGCACACGTCTGTGAAACTTTCCTTCCTGATTTTGAAGTATGCACCACAATTTTTTCAGTGTCACTTCCGACTTTGTGAAAGACGCCATTTTAGTTAGTGAATTGAGAAGATCGGTTTTCAGTTTTTCGTAAAACAAAACAAGCATGTCCCCTTTAAAATTGTTGATCCATTTAACGTTGAAATTATCTCTCAGTTCCCTCAGGTTGTGATTTACCAGTTTTATCAATGCTAAAAAAAAACAGAGAAATTCCTTGTAAATCATCATCTGAATCTACGTAAAAAGGGAAAGCTAACTTGTGCAAATTGAAAGCATTTGCAGACGACAAAATAAGCGAGAATCCAAACTTGAAACTTGACTCTTGAAGATTAAGAAACATTGTGGGAAAAGGAGAAAACGTTGGTTATCAGCATTTTCTCCTTTTTAGCTCATCTCAGCACAAAGTGCTAAAGGTGAGCTATTGTGATCGCCCTATGTCCGGCGTCCGTCGTCCGTCAACAATTTGTTTAAACATCTTCTTCTCCTTAACTACTGGGCCAATCTTCGTGAAACTTGGCAGGAATATTCCCTGGGTGAAGCTCTACCAAAATTATTCAAAGAACTTAATTCCACCTTAACTCTGGTTGCCATGGCAACAAAAAGAAAAAAACCCGAAATCTTTGAAAATCTTCTTCTCTGAAACTAGAAGGCGTAGAGCTTTGATATTTGGTATGTAGCATCTCCTAATAGACCTTTACCAAGTTTGTTCAAATTATGCCCCTAGGGTCACAACTGGCTCCACCCCGGGGGATAACAAGTTTGAGCATAGGAACAAAGAAGGAAAACTGTAAAAATCTTCTCCTCTGAAACTTGAAAACGTAGAGCTTCGATATTTGGTATGTGGCATCTCCTAGTAGACCTCTACCTTTCTTGTTCAGATGATCTCCTTAGGGTCAAAACTGGCCCCACCCCGGGGGTCACAAGTTTGAGCATAGGAACAAAGAAGGAAAAGTTTAAAAATCTACTCCCCGGAAACTTGAAGGCGTAGAGCTTTGATATTTGGTATGTGGCATCTACCAGTGGGCCTCTAACAAGTCTTTTTTTAAATCATGCCCATGGGGTCAAAACTGGCCCCGCCCCGAGGGTCACAAGTTCGAACACAGGAACAAAGAAAGAAAATTTTAAAATTCTTCTTTTCTAAAACTAGAAGGCATAAAGCCATGATATTTGGCATGAAGCAATTCCTAGTGGACCTCTACCAAGTTTGTTCAAATTATGCCCTTGTGGTCAAAACTGGCCCTGCCCCGGGGGGTCTCAGGTTCGAACATAGCAAAAAAGACGGAAAACTTTAGAAATCTTCTTCTCTGAAACTTAAACGTGCAGAGCTTGATATTTGGTATGCAGAATCTTTTAGTGGACTTCTACCAAGATTGGTCATATGATGTCCCTGGCGTCAAAACTAGCCATGCCCCGAAGGTCACAGGTTGGAACATAGGAACAAAGAAGGATAATTTTAAATTCCTTTTTCTCTTAAATGGGAAGGTGTAGAGCTTTGATATTTGGTATGTAGCATCTTTGAGTAGACCTCTACCAAGTTTGTTCCAAGGATGCTGCTTTGGTTAAAACTGACCCAGCCCCGGGGACCACAAATTCGAACATAGGACAAAGAAGGAAAATTAAAAATTCTTCTTTACAACTGGAAGGTGTAGAGCTTTTGCATTTGATTAGTCTGTCGCCCGTCGTCCGTCAACAATTTCTTTCAACATCTTTTTCTCCTAACCAACTGGGCCAATCTTGATGGAACTTGGCAGGGATGTTCCTTGGGTGAAGCTTTACCAAAGTTGTTCAAAGAATTGGATTTCACTCATAAGCTATAGTCTAAGGTGAGCGTTCCAGGGCCAATGGCCCTCTTGTTCCACAATATTTGCAGACAGTGTCTTCCTCAGGGTCGTAAAAACTGGGGATTGGTTAAGGATTCACCCATTACTAAACGACAATATTTTAGACTGGTCCTAATTGAAAGCATATGCAGACGACAAAAGTGACTGAAAATTTGAAATTTGGTTTGTAATGGGGAGAAAATATTGTGGGAAAAAAGGAAAAAATGCTGCATACCAGCATTTTCTCTTTTTCTCACAATGTTTTCTAAAGGCTTCTGTCTCAGGGGCGTCAAACGAAAGGATTGTGTGGTAATGCGTTAAATCGACTGTTTTCAAAGAAAAGGGTCGACGTATTATCATAACCCTGTCGTCTGCGTGCTAGACGGATATACTGTTTGTCAAAATCTGATTAACCTGGCATTTTTTACAGACTCTGAACTAAAGTATGATTCCAAATTTGTTGGTTTTCAATAAAACATGCGACGAGAAATGAAAGAAAATTAAGTGCACACTTATTTATGGAACTGAGTATAATACAGACACACACATGTACATCTATCTCTACTAGTAATGAGGATATATACTTTAAACTTACACTATACGTGTCTGCCCATGTCATATTCTTCGAAGATTCGACCTGTCTGCTATGACGCATCACCCGTCCCCTGTACACCTGGGAAAAGTAGGGCTTATATCGAAGCTATTAGCCTATTACCCAAGCATGTAGGGGCTGTTTTAATAAATGTTTGGTGCATAGGTTACATGGTAGCCGATCATAGCTGAATGAACATCCTCTATGTTATACTTGAGGAAGGCGGTTGTACCGTCGAAAGCTCGTGGGAATTATAATAACAATCAAAACTAACAATACTGTTAGCTTTATCTTTCTTCCCCATTATTCTAAAATACAAGAACTTTAAGAAAAACCTAACTTTAATGTTAGCTTAGTCTTTGAGTACATTTGCAACTTTGATTTTAGTACCACTTTCATTTAAACTGCAAAAACTTAAAATTTTCTGTTTGTCAAAATCTGATCAACCTGGCATTTTCTACAGACTCTGAACTAAAGTATGATGCCAAATTTGTTGGTTTTCAATTAAACATGCGACGAGAAATGAAAGAAAATTAAGTGCACACTAATTTATGGAACTGAGTATAATACAGACACACACATGTACATCTATCTCTACTAGTATTGAGGATATTTACTTTAACTTAAGTGTCTGCCCATGTCATATTCTTCGAAGATTCGACCTGTCTGCTATGACGCATCACTCGTCCCCTGTACACCTGGGAAAAGTAAGGCTTATGTCGAAGCTATTAGTCTATTACCCAAGCATGTAGGGGCTGTTTTAATAAATGTTTGGTGCATGTTTACATGGTAGCCGATCATAGCTGAATGAACATCCTCTATGTTATATTTGAGGAAGGCGGTTGTACCGTTTGTTAGGTACATACCCAGTTATTCCTAGCTTTGTTCATGTGTGTATCTATTTTTGAATGGTTTTCCCCTGTTGCTATTTTTAGAACTAGATTCTCTTTTGTGGAATATTGCTCTGGAAGTTTCCGGGCCTTTTTACAATCTGATTACTAGAAATTATGCAACTAATTTTTACATGAATTTTCTGGAAGTTTCCCTGTTATTATAAAAGGAAAAGCTTTTTACATCTCGGCGTTCACTAGTTAATACATGATTGCCAGACTACAGTGGGGATTATTTTGTGTTTGTGTCATATAATTAGTGCTTGGATTACATTCAGTTTGGAATAGGATCAGACTAGACTAAAGTGAGGATTATTTCGTGTGCTTGGATTACATTCAGTTTGGATCAGGATCAGACTGGAATTAAGACTGGAATAATTTGTCTTTTGAATTTAACGTCAAAGGTATTGTTTTGTACTATTGTAATATTGTCACTGATTATCTGATATTTTTGTTAATAAATTCTGTTGTTATCGTTTGTTGCTGGCTTCTACTTTCTAGTTACGCCTGACTCGTAACAGAAATTGGGGGCTCGTCCGGGATTGGAAAATAAGACAAACGCATTCGTTTTCCTTTTGGGATTAACCATCGATTGAAAAATAAGACATAGACGTTGCTTTTCACAATTTGAATAAATTCTAATACATCCTGTTAGTTAAAATTTCTTACAGACAGTCTAATTTTCACTTATTGAAAAATTTTCCCTACATTTTTACTAATCAGTAATTATAAAACAATTTTGTACTTGAATCCAGCAACAAACAAACATGTCTTTTGACTTAGATGAATTTACGGCTGAACCGTCTGTGGAGTTATTGAATGTAGGTAAAAAGACTGATTTGCTTAATCTTGCTAAACACTATAAATTGTCTGAAATAAAATCTTCAATGCGTAAACATGAAATTAAGAACATTTTGGTACAATATTTTGTTGATGAGGAGATTTTTAATGAAAATGCTCTTTCCCTGATAGTTGACGTTCAGTCAGTTTCAAGTTCGAAAGAACTTGAATTAAAATTTCAGATCAGACAATTAGAAATTCAGGAAAGAGAAAAAGAAAGAGAATGGGAAGAGAGAGAGAAGGAAAGAGAAAGAGAATGGAAAGAGAGAGAGAAGGAAAGAGAAAGGGAAAGAGAAAGGGAGAGAGAAGAAAAAGAAAGAGAAGAGAGAGAGAAGGAGAGAGAATTTCAATTAAGAATGAGGGAAATAGAAATGCAAGAAAGAGCAAATCAGCCGAAGCAAAAGATTGAATACAATTTCGATGTTACAAAACATATTAGGCTTGTTCCTCCATTTGAAGAAAAAGAAGTTGATAAATACTTCCTACACTTTGAAAAAGTTGCAGAAAACTTAAATTGGCCAAAAGAGCACTGGACTTTGCTTCTGCAAAGTGTTTTGATAGGCAAAGCTCGTGAAATTTATACACAACTAGGTGTTGAACAAGGTCATCATTATGAGACTGTTAAAGAACTTATTCTCAAAGTTTATGAGCTGGTCCCAGAAACATATAGACAAAAATTTAGAAATTGTAAAAAAGATTCTAACCAGACTCATGTCGAATTTGCTAGAAACAAAGAACAGTTATTTGATAGATGGTGCTGTTCTAAGAAAATAGACCAAAATTATGATAAACTAAGACAACTTATGTTAGTTGAAGAATTCAAACGTTGTATTCAATCTGATGTTAAGACATTCTTAGACGAAAAACAAGTTGCAACTTTAGAAGAAGCAGCTCGTCTGGCTGATAATTACTACCTTACACATAAAGTTTCTTTTATTGCTAAACCAAAACCTACTTCCTCACATCCCCAAAATAAATCTATGTCTGGTAATTCATCTGGCATGCCCAGTCAATCCAATACACCCAAACCCAATTCTACTAGTGAAACCAAAAGTCAATATCCCTTATCTCGACCCACTTGTAACTATTGTAAGAAACCTGGTCACCTCGTTTCTGAATGTTTGAAATTAAAAAGGAAGTTAGAAAGTGATGAAGCCAAGCCAACATGGCTCACCACTCTTAGACCAAGGCCACAGTCTTCTATTAAAACCAATACAATTGACATAGTCACAAAACCCAAGTCTGATTCTACTATGGAGATTTTTGAACCATTTATGTTGAATGGTTTTGTATCACTTTCAGGTGATAATTGCCTACCTACCCCTATTAAAATTCTAAGAGACACAGGAGCTTCTCAATCTCTTATTTTAGCAGATAAACTGCCTTTTTCTGAGAAGACTTCTTCCGGTACTAGTGTTCTTATTCAGGGTGTAGAGTGTGGAACTGTTAATATCCCTCTCCATCATGTTAATTTGTCATCAGATTTGGTTACTGGGCCTGTGGTTATTGGTATTAAACCTTCCTTACCATTTAAAGGTGTCCATTTACTGCTAGGCAATGACTTAGCTGGAGATAAGGTTGTGGTTAATCCACTTGTAACTGACACACCAAATATAGGTCAAACAGATGACCCTATCGAGCAGGAAATTCCTGACTTGTATCCTTCTCGTGCAGTTACCCGAGCTATGGCTAAAAAGGCCATTTTGAAAAACTCAAACTCTGACATTGACTTGACAGATACTTTTATCGGTCAATATTTTAATAATGAGATTAAAAATTCTCTTGATCCCAGTTTGTCTGATACTCAGACAGACTCGTCAATGTCTTGTCATTCACCACCACGGTCTATTGACCAAGGTCACGACACGCTGTCAAAGTCACAGCTTATCCAGGAACAGCAAACTGATCCTGAGATTTCAAAATTAATTTTTAGGGCTTTACCTGAAGATGAAATTTCACAAGTCCCAATATGTTACTATAGAAAGAATGGGATTCTTATGAGAAAATGGCGACCATTTGATGTCCCAGCTGATGATGAATGGGCTGTTTACCACCAAATTGTGGTTCTAAAGTCATATCGTCATGAAATACTAAGTATAGCCCATGAAAGTCCTATGTCAGGTCACCTAGGTATAAACAAGACCTATCACAAAATTATTAATCATTTTTATTGGCCTTGTCTCAAATCAGATGTCTCTAAATATTGTAAAACTTGCCATACATGTCAAATGGTAGGTAAACCCAACCAAACCATTCCCAAAGCTCAATTACAACCTATTCCTGCTTTTGATGAACCTTTCAGTAGGATACTTATAGATTGTGTTGGTCCTTTACCTCGAACCAAGTCAGGAAATGAGTATCTCTTAACAATTATGTGTACTTCTACACGTTTTCCTGAAGCTATTCCTTTAAGGAACATCAAAACAAAGTCAATAGTCAAAGCTCTTATAAATTTTTCACATTTGTTGGTCTTCCAAAATCAGTTCAGTCTGATCAAGGGTCAAATCTTATGTCTGGTATATTCCAACAGGTTATGCATGAATTAGGAATCAAGCAATATAGGTCATCCGCTTATCACCCTGAAAGTCAAGGTGCTTTAGAAAGATTTCACCAGACATTAAAAAATATGATAAGGTCATATTGCTTTGACACTGAAAAAGATTGGGATGAGGGCATCCATATGTTGCTATTTGCAGTCAGAGAATCTGTACAAGAATCTCTTGGTTTCAGCCCTTTTGAATTAGTTTTTGGCCATTCTGTTCGTGGACCTTTAAAACTTTTGAAAGAGAAATTTCTCTCAAATGATGAAACACCTTTGAATTTACTACAGTATGTTTCTGACTTCAGAAATAGACTGTCTAGGGCATGTGAGGTTGCTAGGTCTAATCTTAAAACGTCTCAGGGCAAAATGAAAGCAAGATATGACAACCATGTTATTGATAGAAAATTTAAACCAGGTGACAAAGTCATTGCTCTTTTGCCAATACCTGGCAGACCTTTACAGGCAAGATATTTTGGACCCTACACTATTGACAAGAAAACAAGTGATTTAAACTATATAATTAATACTCCAGGAAGGCGTAAAAACAAACAAATGTGTCATGTAAATATGTTAAAGGCATACTTTGACAGAGATAGCTCTATTTCAAAACCAATTACAGTTGTAAACACTGTCCCACAAGAATCAAATGTATTTGAAATTGAAGTAAATTCTGACTTTAATGATAAATCTGATCCTGGTCCATCTAAACTTGAGAATTCGGATATTTTGAGAAACCTTAACAACAAACTTTCTCACTTGGAACCATCGCAGCAGGAAGAGCTGAAACAGTTGATACATGAATATGAACATTTATTTCCTGATATCCCCACAAGAACTGATAAAATCTATCACGATGTCATTGTGGAAGATTCTAAACCAATAAAGCAACATCCATATAGAATGAATCCTTTGAAACAGAAATACCTCCAAGATTAAGTAAAATACTTACTGGAAAATGACTTTATTGAACCTAGCCAGAGTAATTACAGTTCACCATGTATATTAGTACCCAAATCAAATGGAACTTATAGAATGTGTACTGATTATCGTAAAGTGAACTCTGTGACAAAAACAGACTCTTTTCCAATACCAAGAATTGATGACTGTATTGACAAAGTTGGAAATTCTAAATATGTCACCAAATTTGACCTGCTAAAAGGATTCTGGCAAGTTCCACTGACTGATAAAGCAAAAGAAGTATCAGCCTTTGCTACTCCAAACGGTCTGTACCAGTACAAAGTTATGCCGTTTGGGATGAAAAATTCTCCTGCAACGTTTCAACGACTTGTAAACAACGTTATATGTGGATTAGATGGCTGTGATGCATATATTGACGACGTCATCATCTACTCAGACAGTTGGAGTGACCACCTTCAAAGAATCAGGAAGTTCTTCGACAGACTCAGTAAAGCGAAACTGACTGTGAATCTTGCAAAAACAGAATTTTGTCATGCTATTGTAACATTTCTAGGACATCTTGTGGGACAGGGTCAAGTTAAACCTTTAGAAGCTAAGGTCAATGCTATCTCTGAGTTTCCTGTGCCTAAATGTAAAAGACAGCTGATGCGATTTCTTGGTATGGCTGGCTACTATAGGAAATTCTGTAAAAATTTCTCAGGTATTGCTGAACCTTTAACAAATATACTGAGGAAAAGCACAAAGTTCAAATGGAATGAAAAATGTCAAGATGCATTTGATCGTCTAAAAGCCATACTAAAGAGCACACCAGTTCTCTTGGCACCTGATTTTGACAAATGTTTCAAATTAGCTGTTGATGCAAGTGATGTTGGTATTGGTGCAGTTCTTTTACAAGAAGATAATAATGGTATTGATCACCCAGTTTGTTACTTTTCTAAGAAATTTAACAAACATCAGAAAAATTACTCTACCATAGAAAAAGAGTGTCTTGCCTTAATTCTGGCAATCCAGCAGTTTGAAGTTTATTTAAGCTCTTCAACTTCACCAATTGTTGTATTCAGTGATCATAACCCTTTAAGTTTTCTACACAAACTTAAGAATAAGAATCAAAGATTACTGAGGTGGAGTTTATTGCTTCAAGAATTTAATCTTGACATAAGACACATAAAAGGGAAAGATAACATTATACCAGATACTCTTTCAAGAGTTTGAAATTCAAATAGTCATTTTATCTAAATCAAGTTTAAACTGTTTTTTTTTTTCTTTTAAATTGTACTTTCATTACCTTGACTATTTTCATTAGTCTGAAATAATTAATATTTGAGTTTGCCATTTCCTATGTATACTTCAGTTAAAGTGTCATATACATGTATATAAATAATATTTAAAAAAAAAAAAGAAAGATTTAGTTCATAAACCTTTCTTTTTCTTTTCAAGGGGGGAAGTGTTATGCACATACCCAGTTATTCCTAGCTTTGTTCATGTGTGTATCTATTTTTGAATGGTTTTCCCCTGTTGCTTTTTTTAGAACTGGATTCTCTTTTGTGGAACATTGCTCTGGAAGTTTCCGGGCCTTTTCACAATCTGATTACTAGAAATTATGCAACTAATTTTTACATGAATTTTCTGGAAGTTTCCCTGTTATTATAAAAGGAAAAGCTTTTTACACCTCGGCGTTCACTAGTTAATACATGATTGCCAGACTACAGTGGGGATTATTTTGTGTTTGTGTCATATAATTAGTGCTTGGATTACATTCAGTTTGGATGAGGATCAGACTAGACTAAAGTGAGGATTATTTCGTGTGCTTGGATTACATTCAGTTTGGATCAGGATCAGACTGGAATTAAGACTGGAATAATTTGTCTTTTGAATTTAACGTCAAAGGTATTGTTTTGTACTATTGTAATATTGTCACTGATTATCTGATATTTTTGTTAATAAATTCTGTTAATTGTTACCGTTTGTTGCTGGCTTCTATTTTCTAGTTACGCCTGGTTCGTAACACGTTGAAAGCTCGTGGGAATTATAATAATAATCAAAACTGACAATGCTGTTAGCTTTATCTTTCTTCCCCATCATTCTACGCTCGTTAATATACCGTGTACAAATACCTTCAAATCGGACAAATGTTAAGTTTTGTTGTTTGGTACGATTTGAAATTAGATCACATGTCGTCGGTTTACTTCAAAAACCTCACAACTACAACTTTTAGTACGAGGTTTTTGAAGTAAACTGACGATATCTTTTCAAGCGTGTTGCGTAGCAAACTTTTTATAGCAGACGGTGGTTTTGTTTTTCATTAAAGAAAAACTTGACGTTTACGTCTTGAAAGTAAAATTGTTATGTTTTCGTTTTGATGATGTTGCATCACAACATTTACCTCCTTTGTTAAAATTCTCCTCTTTAACAGCCCCAGTATGATTGTACATTGTCTTTCTTCTGTTATATTCAGCTCGTGCTGCTTCAAAGGGGTCACGAACGACAAGAATAGCGTGGTTGAAGCCCCCTTTTCTCATACTGGATAGTTGGTGTGTTTTGACAGCGATAACGTTGTTTCTGTGGCCTTCACCTAGGAACACATTCCTCAGCGACTTATCGTTGTAGATACTTCCGGTGTAGATGCCTACCAAAAGTATGAGACTGAATTGATTAAACACGTCACCTAGGATATAAACTTTGCAAATCTCGTTTTTATCTTGTATCAGATGTCTACACCTTTGATAAGTTCTATATAATATTTTTTCATCATATTTTTATCTATGGGTTACTGGAATTTCACCGTAAATATCACCACTAAGGATGACACAGTATCATCACTAGTGATGATCTACTTTTAGAATGTTCGCCGGAACTACTCTTTTTCCTATATTAGTCATATCGCACCATTTTTGATAATTATTAGGATAAAAACGGTGAGTTAGGATTATAGTAAATAGAATAATCAACTGGTTGTATGTGATATTAAAAATTTGTCACTTGAAAAGGGTTTGGTACGATTAAAAAAACTCATCCTTCAGACTCATTTTTGTGGCATGTGTCGAAGACAGTGCCACTATGAGATCAATATCAAATGTTCAGTATTGAATTCTGATGAGCATGTATGGTATTTTGTGCAAAACCAAGGGAAATAAACCCAATTAAACTCAGTATTTCTAGACAAATGAGTTTTTTTTCAAAAGCACTCAGATATATAATTGGAAATGGCGTATTGAAATAAACTGCAAAAGGCCATCGATCGTTGAAATACTTCTTTTTGGTTGGAAATAGCTTTATCTCTTCATAGCCTTCTCTGGCGCAATATGCATAAAAATTGTCTTCCACTTTGTTTCCGGGGTTTTTCGTCCCTGGGCGTATTCGCTCCATGATTGCGCTCTACTCATTTGATCGAGTGTGAATATTTTCAGATAGAAAACTTAATTGTAATTTTGGGAATTAGACCCTGACGAGCAAAGACATCTAAAAGTCATAGTATCCAGGTGTAAAAGTAATTGAATTCAGTGTATTTACATGGCTTCTCTATCTACCCATAATGCATCCTTCCGTCAAGGCACGTTACCCCTGACTACTTTTGAAATGTCATAGGGCGATCACCAATGCACAAATGATGCATACTTAGGAACGATTAATCTCCCTTCAACCCCAGAAACATATTTATTGACCTTTCTCCCGATTTTAATTGAGAGGTCTTCTACGATTTATCGGTAAATGAAAAACAGTCTTGGGCGTCATGTAAACAAAAAAAGTCTGACACAATTGACCTTTCTGAAGATTTTGATTGACCTCCTATCTGCCCATAAAAACGCAGCATTGGACATCATGTAAACAAAAAAGTCTGACACAATTTGATGTAGATTTGATCGTATCTATTTAATTATCAAAGCAGCTATTGTGTTATCAATCAATTAAAATGTGTGAAAAGTAGAAAAGGTGAAGTTTTGGATTGTGTGACACTGATATTTCCCCATGTATAATGGTTTACATTGCTGGGTGATTAAAGAGATTTTTGACTTGATAATCGTTTTCAAGAAAGACTACAGGGGGTGGGGGGGGGGGGTTAAATTCCTCCAATTTTCAAAGCAGAAAGCACATCGGGAAAAAATGTCTTCGGTAGATAAAACTATGTGGAAGATCTCGTTAAATGCTAAATCCATCACGGATCAGTAAACTATAGCAATATCTGCACAAAGGTATGTATAAATGTCATTTTATGTGACCTATTTGCGAAAAAGAGGGGCACATAGAAAATTTCCAACTAAGAGAAGAAGATTGCTGTTTCAATCATCAACAAGCTCTTTTGCATAACTTACTTCCAATTTTATTTCTGTTTAAACCTGTAACAGTAGACCTTCAAGAGATAACCTTTTGAAAACATTTTGGGAAAAAAGGGAAAAAAAAGGTAGCTAGAAAATAACGGATCCGTGGTGCCAAAATTAACCTTATTACTCAATATCTTTACAGAATGCTGTGTATTTACACAAGGATAAGTGCTAAAAGCCCGAATTTCGGGGGCTAAGGGAGGTGCAATAGATTAACATGTTTCAGCAAAGTTTTGAGCTTCAATGATAAAGAATGAAACACCTAAACAAAACTCAGTTTTGCCAAAGAAAAAACGGAACTAAAGATGTTTATTGTTTCTGCTAGTAAAGCTATGTCAACATCGTCTTCCATAATAGATCACAGCGAATTACAGGTGTGCATTTTGAATATTCATATATTGTATGATTAAACATAAAAGTTTCAATTTCGGGTTCAGGGAAACTGGTTAGTTGATAATTTCAAAATGTGTAAAGTGTGCAGCCAATTAACAAACGCGTGCCAATGACAGCACTAAATTGTTTTATGTTTTGATATATCGAGACAACGGGTGGTCTAGTGGATTAAGATCGGCAATTTTGGTTTGCGATCAAACACACATACCATCAAATTAACAGCTTACCGACGAATCCTTTGAAATGGCAGATGTGCTAATCCACTGAAATATGGCTAAATCAAAAATTGATTAAGTGGCCATATTTTATGTTCAAATGACGAGGCAATTCGTCAGAAATTGAATTACGAACGAGGAGTGAATTTCACCTATTGACTCAGGTGAGCGACCCAGGGCCATAATGGCCCTCTAGTTTTCAAATTATTAATTCCACACAGTGGCTTATTTGGCAATTCCACATCAACGTTGTCAACGCTTTGATTTTCAATAGCATCATATCCCATTCTAGATTTTTGATATCACATACATAATACTTGATTATCCTCTGTCCATTACATACCCGTCACCTCTTCTAAAAGGTGTCGCGTCCATGTATTACCCGAGCCCATTACACTTGCGAGGGCTGCCTGGAAAAGAGAGCCTGTTGAGGTTATTCTATCATTGGCTTGCAACACGGGAAAAGGGACATTCGGATATTTGCGTGAAGTGTGGTTTCAGATCAACCTGTGCAAGCCGCACTGGCTAATCCGAAACGACGCTTTCCGTTTCTATGTAGTTTTCTGTTTTGCTCATGTCAAATGTCGCACATCGCAGTTTAACGTATTCGTAAAGTGCCGTCTCGGATTAGCCTTCGCAATCTGCGCAGGCTGATCCGAGACGACACCTTACGCAAATGTCCGAATGACACTTTTCGTGTGTTGCAAGCCATTTATACTGAGTATACACAACACATTTTTTCTATGAGATAATTCTATTGCTAAATTCAAAATTTTAAAGCTTTATACGGTTAGTTACCAAAAAAGAAGGTGCCTATATTTTCCCTTTATAATATTTAGCCAATAGACTATAAACTCAAAAACGACATAAGAAGGACTTTTACATGATGCCGCACACTTGTAATAGTCCTTATATGTCGCTTTTTCGAGTTATGAGCTATTGGCAAAACTTTGTTTATGGAAAATTGTAAATGCTCAAGGCCACCAGTTAAAGGACAAGATAATAATTAAATCAGCAAATATTTCGGTCACTTGACGAGGACAGATAGCGGACATACTTTTCTCTTGCTTATTCTAGGAAATTAAAAACAAAAGATGTTGCTCTGCTTCATTGATCTGATGATAATTATGTCGGATAGTGGTAAACAGCGCGACGAGAAGGTCTCCGATCACAAAGGCTTTCGGACTACTTTGTTGCTCAGTGGTTCAGGCTCGATATGGACCGTGTTCTGGGAATAATTATGTGTTTAATGAGATCTAGAAAATAGCCTTTTACGTGCCGTCATTATCTTAATTGTTTGCATATGGTATCAAAACAATATAACTACCTCCACAGTCACCACTATTAGAGAGAGTTATTGTCACCCTGAACTTTTTCCAATAGCTACGATTGAGTAAAACAAAAAACAGAAAATTGACACGACTAAACGAAGGCTCCGATTATGTGGATCGGCTCTAAATAAGATCTACACAACGCTTCCAAAGTCTTCTTTTGTAGCGCGTTAACACATTACCACACGATCCCTTCTTTGGTCGACCCAGAGAAAGGAGGCTTTAGAAAACATTGTGGGAAAAGGAGAAAATGCTGGTAACCAGCATTTTCCCCTTTACTCACAATGTTTTCTGCCCTTCACAAAATAAATTTCTAATTTTCAGTCTCTTTTTCTGTCGTCTGCAAATGCTTTCGATTTGGACTCGTAGGCCTGTACGAGATCCCTGATTTGGACAAGCCTAAAATAGTGTCGTTTGGTAATGAGTTAAGCTACTGGAGTATCTGGTACACGATTAAATTGTTCAGTTGGAGTCGTGGAGTGTAGACTGAGGTCGAACATTTAGGAAATCGCTGGTTTACTTCAAAAACCTCGTAACTACAGCTTGAAACCAAGCAGTAGTTACGAGGTTTTTGAAGTAAACCGACGAAATTCTTCATCTTCACTCACCCACACACACCAATGGTCGTGTTTAGCAAGTTACAGACTTTGAAGTTATCTTTGGAGAGGGGAAGGGGAATGCAGTTGATATTTTGTAAGGGAAAGTAATAAGTATCTTACTGTTTCCTTTTCGCTGGTTTTATAAAAATGTTGAAAAAATAATTTTTTCAACCGAACTCGCCCCCATGACATTCAAAACCGTTTAGTCACTTTATCCACAGAGTTATGGAGCCAACAAATATTCCGTCGTGCCAAAATTGTGTTTATCCTGTTATACATTATAGCCCGCCTGGGTGGCTCAGTGGTGAGCGTGTCGGACACATGACCTGGTGGTTGTGAGTTCGACATCCGGTAGAGGCGAACTTTCTTTCCGGCGTATTTTCGCCTCTCAACCTCTGCTGAAGCATGTGAGAAAAGTAGTCAGTAGTAAAGGAAAAGTCAGTAGATCGGGTTTTCATTTGTATTTCCATGTTTCAACATTAAAGCCTTCGGATGGAATAGGTGTCTTTGATAGGATTATGAAAAAAAAAAAAAAAAAAAATACTATAGCATGTTTCATGTCCCACTTAAAAGACAATTTTAATAATATCTAGTTTAATTTTCAAACAAAGATGGAGTGTTAACATACTACTTACGCGTTTTCCTTTTTCATCGCTTCTCAAGAACCTTTTTTGTGTATGGTTACAAACAACACCCCCGAAATTCTTTACGTGAACGATCCTGTACAGTCCCGTTTTCCTGAAGTCTATTATAAAGCAACCAGATCGTTCGAAGGTAATGACATTCACGTTGCCATGCAACATAGTTTGAAGAGGCGAGTTTACCAGCTTATCTCGAGTCTTTTCGGAACAGACAGACTTTGGTCGATTCACGGATGACGTGGAGGGGCGAGGAGGTTCTACAACTGTCATGTGTCCGTTTATGTGAAACTTTAATAGCGTCTCGCCTTTATAAAATGACAAAATGACCACCAGAAGACAAAGAGCGACAGAAACCTCTCTTGACATTTGCATCTTGTTCAAATCTGTATTAGATAAACAGCAGGTAAAAATAAATTCAGTATGACAAGGTTTAAAACAGAATACTCGATATCCGGCAGTATTTTATCTAAGTATAAATAATAAAAAAAAACTTATATACCATATTTTTCCGATCAAATACATGCGCTGAATCGGATGAAATAACACACACCGTAGATAACAAGAGGGCCATTGGCCCTGGAACGCTCCCCTAAGACTATAGCTTATGAGTGAAATTCAATTCTTTGAACAACTTTGGTAAAGCTTCACCCAAGGAACATCCCTGCCAAGTTCCATCAAAATTGGCCCAGTGGGTTAGTAGAAGAAGATGTTTAAAGAAATTGTTGACGGACGACGGACGACAGAAACCGACCATAGGGCAATCAAATTTCAAAGCTCTATACCTTCCAGTTTCAAAGAAACCGCGGGGCTGGGCCAGTTTTGACCAAAGCAGCATCCTTGGAACAAACTTGGTAGGGGTTCACAAAAGATGCTACATACCAAATATCAAAGCTCTACACCTTCCCATTCAAGAAAACAAAAAAAATTTCCTTCTTTGTTCCTATATTCCAACATGCAGAGCCAGTTTTGACGCCAGGGACATCATATGACCAAACTTGGTAGAGGTCCACTAGAAGATTCTGCATACCAAATATCAAAGCTCAGCAGCTTCAAGTTTCAGAGAAGAAGATTTCTAAAGTCTTCCTTCTTTGTTGCTATGTTCGAAGCTGTGACCCCCAGGGCAGGGCCAGTTTTGACCCCATGGGCATAATACGATCAAACTTGGTGGAAGTCCACTAGGAATTGCAACATACCAAATATCATAGCTCTATGCCGTCTAGTTTTATAAAAGAAGGATTTTAAAATTTTCTTTCTTTGTTCCTATTTTCGAATTTGTGAACCCCCCCCCACCGGGCGGGGCCAGTTTTGACCCCACGGGCATGCTTTAAACAAAATTAGTAGAGGTCCACTAGGAGATGCTACATACAAAATATCAAAGCTCTACGCCATCTATTTCAGAGGAGAAGAATTTTAAAGTTTTCCTTCTTTATTCCTATGCTCAAACTGGTGAACCCAGGAGCATCATTTGAACAAACGAAATAGAAGTCCACTAGGAGATGCAACAGACAAAATATCAAAGCTCTACGCTTTCTAGTTTCTGAGGAAAAAGATTTTTAAAGTTTTCCTTCTTTGTTTCTATACTCAAACTTGTGACCCCCGAGATGTGGCCAGTTTTGACCCCAGGGGCATAATTTTAACAAACATTGTAGAGGTCCACTAGGAAATACCACATACCAAATATCAATGCTCTACGCCTTCAAGTTTCAGAGGAAAAGGTTTTAAAAGTTTTTCTTCTTTGTTCCTATGCTCAAACTTGTGACTCCCGGGGTGGGGCAAGTTTTGACCCCAGAGGCATTATTTGAACAAACTTGGTAGAGGTCCACTAGGAGATGCCACATACAAATATCAAAGCTCTACGCCTTCAAGTTTCAGAGGAGAAGATTTTTAAAGTTTTCCTTCTTTGTTTTTATGTTCAAACTTGTTATCCCCCGGGGTGGGGCCAGTTTTGACACTAGGGGCATAATTTGAACAAACTTGGTAGAAGTCCATTAGGAGATGCCACATACCAAATATCAAAGCTCTACGCCTTCTAGTTTCAGAGAAGAAGATTTTCAAAGATTTCATTTTTTTCTTTTTGTTGCCATGGCGACCATCAAACTGTAGGAATTCGTACCATGTTCGATCCTTTTCATGACATGTCTTTGATGATATTAATACACCACAAACAAACCTTTGCACAGAATCTCAGTTTAATCGAGATCTGAACAAAAATTCACCCTTCACTCTAAACCAGCTACATCCCACCCACTTTTTAACGTGACCGGTCTGCCTCGCTTGATGCAGATCGAGCCCTCTGTAGCCTTCAGTTACAGAATTCATATCCACGCATTCATCCTCACGGGTAGGAAACTTCATATTCAGAGCCAATGGCTCCGACGAGAAAATGTTGTGTTGGTCTTCCGTTTCTGAAGATGTCGGCTGAAAAACAATCCCAAAACAGGTAGGCATGTCAATATTTGTAATTATGTGTTCTTATGTCTTTGAAAGTCAAAAAAAGGAGAATGTCATTCGATGCTCTGGTCTTTCAACGTGTTTTCTGCACTATGGAAAGTTGAAATAGGTGTACGATGTTGTCTGAATCATTTGTGGCGTGGGTTGACCGTAGCCAAAATAATACGTCTCGGAGATAAATTCAGTCTGTTATTACCATTTAACTGGCAAGTAAGAGAGAGTCTTACTGTCCCAAAACCGTGAATCAATGTCCTGAAATGTTACATTCACTACTGGTCAACAATTGAAAAGAAAAGCTCAAGAATTGATAAAAAATAAAGAAGGGCTCCGATTATGTGGACCGGCTCTGACTATGTTACTCGGCATCGATTCAAGATTTTAGTTTTCTGTAAATAATTAGTAAGGACGTAAGTTTTGTTTTTCCATTAATATCATTCCGTCCAAAATTTATTTCATTTGTTGGATGGAACATGACTGCATGTATGAAAATACACATGAAGGACTTGTATTGTCACTTTAGAAAAATGCTGCTGAACATTAGTCTATCTAAATTTTGGAGATACTTCTGCATAGCTTTTGATTATACCAAATGGTCCATATATAAATTTCTTTGTGCTTTTGTCGTAAGTGCAGCCTACACATAAGCACAAATAATGGGAAATATTTTCTTTTAGAAGTATGAGAATGATAAACGCAACACGTGTTTGAATGTTCTAGATGCATGAATTGCATTATGCAGTTTATGAATGATTATTCAGTCATCAACATAATTCTTTACATATGATTGAAACTTTGGAAACAAAATCATTATTTTGCCAAGCAATTTTAAAAAGGTCACCTGTAAAAGTAATATCGAAATCTGTCACCACCCCAACAATCATCACCATAGCAATGATTTTGATGAATCAGAATTCAATTTCTGCAAATAAATTTTGGATAGATCACCCAAGAACAATTTCTTGTAGAAGAGCACATGCTCGAAAGTGACTAAAATCATTAGTCCAACGAGAGAACCACATGCAGGTGCCAACAATAAACTGTTGCTTTTCGACGGATTAAAAATTTCCTAAACGATTTTTGAAAAGGCTCATCCTAGGAACATATATATGAAATTATTTCAAAATCTGACCAGCCATTCCAGAGAAGAAGATTTTTTTAAAAAAATTTCTTCATGTCCATATAGTGTTAATAGCCCACAGCCATCAGAGCCATGTTTCTCGATGGATCAACATTTCTCGAACACTTTGCGAAAAGGGTCACCCAAGGAACATTTCTGTGAAAGTATTTCGAAATCTGACAAGCCGTTCCAGAGAAGAATTTTTAATAATTTCTTCATGGCAGTATAATGCAAGTGGCCAAACCCCCTTCCCCTATCAGGGCCATGTTTCTAGACAGATCAAATTTCGCAAACAGTTTTTGAAAAGGGTCACCAAAGGAACAACTTTCTGAAATTCTTTCAAAATATGACCTGCCGTTTCAGGGAAGAAGAATTTTCCGTATAGTGTAAGTAGCCCCCATTCACCAGAGCTATGTTTATTGACGGATCAACAGTTTTTGAAAAGGGTCACCCAAGGAACATCTGTGACATGATTCCAAAATCTGACCATCGGTTTCAGAGAATTTCTTTTAAAAATTTCTTCATGGCCATAGTGCAAGTAGCCCCCAGTCACCAGAGCCGTGTTTATTGACGGATCAAAATAACGAAGATTTTTTAGATTTTTTTTTTCATTTCCGTATAGTGCAAGTAGCCCCCATTCAACAGAGCCAGCTCCCCGATCAAAATTTCACGAACAATTTGGAAAAAGGTAACCCAAGGAACATTTCTGTGAAATTATTTTAAATCTGATCGGCGGTTTCAGAGAAGAAGAATTTTCAAGAATTTCTTCATTTTCGTTCAGTGCAAGTAGCCCCCATTCACCAGAGCCATGTTTCTTACGGGGTTAGAATTTCGCCTACAATTTTTGAAAAAAGTCACCCAAGGAACATCTCTGTGAAATGATTTTAAATCTGACGAGCAGTTTCAGAGGTGAAGATTTTTAATGAATTTCTTGGCAACCAGGATTGGAATCAAATTCTGTGCTTTTTTTTTAAAGAGGTCCTCCCAAGAAACATTCTAGCCAAGTTTGGTCCAAATCGGCCTAGTGGTATAGGAGGAGTAGATGTTCAAAGAAATTGTTGACAACGGACTACGAACGACGCACGACGAACACATCATTATCCTAAAAGTTCCCCTTGAGCACGTTGAGATATACATCATTACACATTCAAAATTTCAGCTAGATCAGACAAGTGAAAGTGGGTCAGGGGCATTACTTATTGAACCCCCCTCGTAAAATGAACTTGCTGCTTCTCGACGAACCTTCTTGTACATGCCCGGAAAGTAGAAAAAATAAACGAAACTCCTCTTCCATTGGAGCCAACCGATATTTTCGTAGCCGACGTACACAATCGGAGCCTTTCTTAAATAATGCCCGTTTTTGTGTAGTTTTCTGTCGATTCTTGCATTGAGTGAATGGAAACGGCAAAGTCAATTATCTAAGCCTGTAGAACAGGAAAATTTCTTTACTTTGCTTATTTAATGGACAAAAGAACCTGTATTTATCTCCAAGACGTATTATTTTGGCTACAGTCAACCCACGCCACAAATGATTCAGACAACATCGTACACCTGTTCCAACTTTCCATAGTGCAGAAAACACGTTGAAAGACCAGAGCATCGAATGACATTCTCCTTTTTTTGAATTTCAAAGACATAAGAACACATAATTACAAATATTGACATGCCTACCTGTTTTGGGATTGTTTTCAGCCGACATCTTCAGAAAAGGAAGACCAACACAACATTTTCTCGTCGGAGCCATTGGCTCTGAATATAAAGTTTCCTACCCGAGATCCTAGTTGTAATCTTTCAAACGTGTGCAAGTTTGATCCACATAAGTCCGACGTGTATTAAAAATCAAGAGAAGTGTATTTACACCGAGAGAAGCAAAAGTGGCATACAGGACTAACGGGCATTTCCTAATTGTAACAAAAACTTCTTTGCCGACTTCCGGTTTTGACCCATTTACGTACAGTACATTTGAAGTTCGCTTATTTGCATTTCTATGGAAATATTTTTGCTATCTGTGCAAAATATTGTTAAAATACCTTTACTTTATGCAATAATAGCCTTAATTCATGTCTTTTTCGGTCGTTAACATTCGCAGAGGCTCTCAAAATACTTAAACACCCTCGTGCTTCGCACTCGGGCGTCAAAGCATTTTTCGGGCCTCTGCGAATATTAACGACCTCAAAAACGTGAACCAACCCTATATTAAAACAAAGATTTCTCTGAAAATAATCGAAATATTTGAAAGATAAAAATGAGAAACAATGTTAAAAGCTTTTGTGGCGGTTGTCGCCACAGATTTAACGAAAATTCCAAAAATCGAAACAAAATTCGAAAAATAAAGTGTAAAAACCAAACTTAGGGCCTACGTATCGCTGATGAACATACCTAACAACCACAATAACGTTTCAGCTAACCCCATAAAAAGTAGTCCACCAAATAAGCTACCGTTTTTAACGAAGAAGGCTTTAACTAATTTTACTGATCATAAAAGTGTTGATAGTGATTGATTCTATGCTTAAAAATACATTCTAAGTGACAGGTAAGGTTGGCCAACTGTTATGGGATCATGAAACATCGGCTAATGTCGGTATATTACGTAAAACAATCGAATTGTCTCGGTAAGCTGCAGAGAATGGTCGGGCATTCACGTCAATTATCACCGGACACGGCATGATTAAACCGTCTTTCGCCTTATTTCCTTTTAATATACAATGATACCTTATGAAGAATATAAAATTTTTATAGTTGTTTTATCGATTAATGTAATCGATAAAAAATGAAAAAAAAAGAAACGATATTTTTTCCGAAGACTTCCGGTGTAGAACTTTGTCATGCAATTTCTCGACTCTACTGTACAGTAAAGGCCGATTTACGCAAAACAGAAAGAAAGGCTGCCCAGTCCTGCACCAAGATCAGTTTTGACTGGCTTGTGGATCCTTTGCCTGAGGCTTTTGTTCATTTTGAAGTTGCCACGACAGGTTATAGTTGGAAGGTTGGCCGGCCGACGTCGGTCGAATTCGATGTTCTTTCGAAAAAACTTGAGAGCGTGTCAATTTTGCCTTCTTTGGCCTGATTCCTTCTCTTACGACAGCGTTGTTGGGAGAAACATAGATAGAAATCAGTGGATATTTATATGTGAAATGTGAATTTTGTCATTTGATAAATAATGTGGCCTGCGATAAAACCCACCACGTTAAATCAAGAGGGATTAAACTGTGTTAAGGTAATACTTGTCATATTTTCCTTTTATTTTTGTAAATTTTGTTATACCTGAGATATTTGCTTAAAGTACAAATCCATATGTCTGACTCACTTTTTTCTGCAATAAAAAAAATTCTTATTGGATAGATAAATAATTTCAATAATGAGACACTACTGTGATTTATTTTAATATTTAGATATTTATTGTGGACTGTACCGTCTCAAGTCCATCATAGATTTTCTAGTGCCAAAGCTATATAGAGGATATTCGCTTTTTCGGTGAAAGATCGAAATTTATTTCATCGAGTGGACACCATCGGTAATATTTTCACGAGTGGCGCAGTTTTATCAAAATCCAGTACACTTCTTTTCCGTTATTCCCAGTGGCGTACCACTCCCGCATAGCAACGCATTACAGTATTACGTCGTGCACGAGAAATCTAAGGTATATGGCGTCATATTTCCCATCTGGTTGTCAGGCACGCGCAATTTACCTAGGCGACAAGAACGTGAAAATCGGTATTTTCATTGGTGATACCAGCGTAAGATCGAAAAATATTTTCACTGCTTTTTTCTCGATATCCGAACGGAAAGCATGAAATAAAGAGCGATATAATGCCTTTCTGTGGCGTCGGCTTAATCTGTATTGCAGCGAAATGCAATTAAGTTTTAAGTAACTAAGTAATCTCAATTATGAGACACCCTGGTGATCTTTTTCATATTTGCACATTTACTGTACACAGTACTGTCTCAAGTCCATCGTAAATTTTCTGGTAGCAAACATAGAGTGCTATACTGACTTTCAGTTTCGTCGGTTTTATCTGTATTGCAGCGAAATACAATTAACTTTTAGTACTAAACATGGCCAAAAACAGACTGCGCGAATGGCGAAGGCCAGGATTGACACTTTTCGCTATAATGACATTTTCTGTATGAAAAGTGGTCACTGTTGTGTACCTTGTTGTACAATCCTTTTTGAATTATCAACTTAAACTGACCTGCACTATCGTTGATCTGTTTTCATCTAATTGATATGCGGAATTCCTAGATGGTCCGTTTTTGAGTGATGGAACACAAATGCTTAGTCTTTTTTTTATATATATATATATTTCGGCTTTTGCCTTTATCAAGAAAGACGTGATATATTTGCCTTCTATATTTTTGTGACTATTCCCATAACACATTTTTGAATGAAAAGTCATATAAAAAATGATTTTTCATTTCAGTAAAAAAAGGGGTATGAGAAACCAAGATATCCGGAAAATGTGTTAGCTTTTTTAATTATTTTATAGATCAGAGCTATTGTTTGATGGCAAGAGCCGTTTGGAACCTTCAAGGGTCAGGTACAGAAGAAAAAATTTGTGAATCCATCTGTATCGGTAACTAGGTATATTATATTTCATGTGTCTATTTTTAGAAATGTTATGGGTAAAGAAATGTAATTTAAGCCGGGGGGAATTATTTCCCCGTCACAGTGAATATTTTCCTCCGGCCGAAAATCTGAAACTACTTTTTTTTTTGTTCTGCTTGAGATCACTAGTTTTAAAAGTGGCATGCGTTGACAAAATAATCAGTGGAAATATATAATTTATTTCATCAGCTTGTGGTTAATATGGGGATATATTTGCCTCAAAAGGGAAAGGCCCGCGAAATAACTCATGCCTTACGGCACTCGTTATTTTTGCATACCTTTCCTTTTTTCAGCAAATATTTCCCCATATTAACCACAAGCTTGTGAAAAAAACTCTTTTTATCTTTCCATTTTCTGTTAAATATTATCTCTGAAAGGAAACGGGGGTAAATATTCTTTCGATTTTGTTGCACACCCTGTCTATATAAGATGCAGAAGGAGTCGCCAGTGTGCCATTTATAGAAGCGGTGTTAATGAAAATTTGAGTAAATATTTCGTGATATACAGGCGATGCAACAATGTACAGTAAGTGTTCGATGGTCGACCAAGGACAGTTTAAGAATTTCGTGATGGATCAATAGAGCATCAAAGGCCTGTGTATAAAGTAAGGCAAGGTGTGCAACAAAGTCGAAGAAATTTTGACGACCCCACGTCCCCTTTCAAAGATAATTTTTAACCCTGTGGCCGCTTATCGCGTCTCACTGACCTTTTGCGGACATTGTAGATCAAGACCAGGCTGCAAAAAATGTGCAATCTGATCTTGGATCTACACTGGCCGGTAAGGAGATTTTATTCCCTGAAACATAACTTTTGAAATAACAAAAAATATTATTTGGGTTTTTAACATTTCAAATTTTTGAACTTATTTTTGGAAGTAAGTGCTGTGGTATGAAGAGTCCTATGAATGTACTGGGTGCCATTTCACACCATAAAATAATGCTGAAAATAACATTTTTACTTTTAAAACACCAAATATTTATACTCATATTCTCACTCCAAGAACTGAAGCTGTTGAAAGCAGTCTTGGCTTTTCAGTATTGTTTTCAATAATATCAAAAGGATAATTTGCTCTCCTGTAAATCTTCCTCCGTTTTGTTGATGGCCTTTTTTTTGTTCACTGTATATCTATCATAGTAATAAGTGCAAAACCGGAAAAAATTATCAAGGAAAAATGAAAAAAAAATCTGAAAAAATGGGGATGTTTTATAAAATCATGTTTCACAACATTTCATAATTGTTAACAAAATGGGCATTTTGGTCAACCCTTTACCACACAATTTCCATTTTAAACAACACTGAGGAGGAAAACATAGTGGGAAAAGGAGATACTGCTGGTTAATCAGAATTTTCTTCTTTTTCAACAATGTTTTCTACACTAGTACAAAATGTTTTCTACACTAGTACAAACAATCTCGATTATTTGAGTCACATTTAATTTGTTGTCTGATATTGCTTTCAATGTAGACAAGCCTAAAATTATGTCAAATGGTAAAGAATTATTTAATGATAAATGGTTATATGAATAGTTCAACCATACCTTAAAATCACCAGCTGACGCCCTATAAATGGCTATATGAAAAGTTCAGTCATACCTTAAAATTACCAGCTGACGCCCTATCTGATAAAAAAGAAAATTTAACAAGAGCTTCGCAGAGCGGCGCATATACGCCCGAAGGGGCTTGTCAGTGAAATGAGTTGCATTGATGGATGGGCTATGAATGAAGAGTAGTTATTCTCCATGATATGTGAAAAATATATAAAAGGGCAATAACTAAAAAATTAAGGGGGCAAAGTTACAAATTTTATCCACAATGTGTTCTATCAGTCTTTGAAGATCACAGATCATAACTCTTATATTTTAGAAATTATGGCCCAGACAAAAATTCAAAGTGAAAAGGGCAATAACTCAAAAGGAAGGATGACAGAGTTATGGTTTTTGTGCAATGCACTTCTTCATAATGTATTCTATTAGTCTTTGAAGTTTCAAGATAATGGATTTTAAAATTGGAAGTTATGGTATTAACAAAACTTCAAACTGAAAATTAACAAATGGCAATAACTCGAATAATAAAGGTGGCAGAGTTATGATTCATGTGCAATGCACTTGTCCATAACGGTTTCTATCAGTGTATGAAGTTCCAAGTTAATAGCTTTTATAGTTTGGAAGTATGGCATGGCCAAAAATTCAAACTGAAAATTAACAAAGGGCAATAACCCAAAAAATAAAGGGGGCAGAGTTATGGTCCATGTGCAATGCACTTCTCCATAATGGGTTCTATCAGTGTATGAAGTTCCAAGTCTTACGAACAAAGTCCGTAACAAAGAAACAAATAAATAAATGCATGGCAGAAATAAGGATCGGAGCGGGATTCGAACTCCGAACTCCCGGACGCAAAGCCAATACCCTAACCACTGAGCCAAAGAGATATCTCCCTGACGCAGTAGCCAGGTATTGTATTTAAATCGGGAGTATGCCATGCAGGAAGGAGTGGTCTCCCGTAACACACCCCCTCTTAAAGTCATCATTTATTGATGACTCGAAGCCTTATTAGGCAGGAAGTCCAATTTTGGACAACAAATGGGATTAATGGCTCAATGGCCAATCCCGGACGAGCCCCCATCTTACGAACAAAGTCCGTAACAAAGAAACAAATGAATAAATGCATGGCAGAAATAAGGATCGGAGCGGGATTCGAACTCCGAACTCCCGGACGCAAAGCCAATACCCTAACCACTGAGCCAAAGAGATATCTCCCTGACGCAGTAGCCAGGTATTGTATTTAAATCGGGAGTATGCCATGCAGGAAGGAGTGGTCTCCCGTAACACAAGTTAGTAGCTTTTATAGTTTAGAAGTTACGGCCTGGACAAAAATTCAAACCTAAAATTAACAAAGTGCAGTAAATCAAAAAATAACAGTGACAGAGTTATGGTTTATGTGTACTGCACTTTTCCATAATGTGTTCTATCAGTGTATGTAGTTTCAAGTTAATAGCTTTTATAATTTAGAAGTTATGGCCTGAACAGAAATTCAAACTGAAAATTAACAAAGGGCAATAACTCAAAAAATGAATGTGGCAGAGTTATGGTTCATGTGCACTGCACGTTTCCATAATGTATATTATCAGTGTATGTAGTTTCAAGTTGATACCTTTTATAGTGTGGAAGTTATAGCTTGATCAAAAATTCAAAGTGAAAAGTTGGTTATTTCAGAAATCAGGGGCAGATAATTTTAGAACGCAAACAGCGATTCAAATTCTAGGACCCAGGTGCATAAGTAGACATCATGGAGATTCATTGTGGCAAGTTTCAAATAATTCCGATGGAAATTGTAGGAGGAATACAAGAAATTGCTAACGGACGGACGGACGGTCGGACGACCGGGGGTATAACATAAAACGACCCTTCGGGCGTATAAAAATGAAAATCATGTATACTTGTATGTAAATGATATTTACATGTACGAGTATTTGTATCTCTGTTTTTCTTTATTCATTCTTCAACCATTCCTCTTTCAAAAGTTGTCGAAGACAAAGGTAACATTAAAGTTAGGTTTTTCTGAAAGTTCTTGTAATTTTGCAATCGATATCTTGTATGGCCATTCGATAAAAGCAATTATTCAACGTCGCATAGACCTTACATAACGTAAAATCATTACTGAAGGAGAGCGTGGCCAAGTCCATGAGATTGTTGATGTTTCGCCGTGATCGAACCTTTCTTCCTAAGTAATCCCAGTTCTAATGGATTCATATCCGGCGATAAAGCTGGCCAAGGAAGAACGTCAACATTGTTTCTGTTAAAAAACTGCTGACTGATTCGTGCCACGTGAGGACGTGCACTGTCCTGCATCAGCATAGCAGGCCAATGTCGTTGCAAAAATAGAACTGCCTCAGGCCGCAAACCTTGGTCGACGTAGATCGCTCTCGTTCAGGAATGAAATAACATTCCTGATGCAATGAGGTTTCGTTATGTAAGGTCTATGCGACGTCAAATAACTGCCTGTATCGACAACAGAGATGGCCAAGATACTAGATACTGATTAAAAAAATACAAAAACTTTAAGAAAAACCTAACTTTAATGTTACCTTAGTCTTTGAGTACATTTGCAACTTTGATTTTAGTACCACTTTCATTTAAACTGCAAAAACCTAACTTAAAATTTAAAACACAGAAGGAAAACATTAAAAATCTCTTCTGACATTTGAAGGCGTAGAGCTTTGATGTTTGGTATGTGGCATCTCCTAGTGGACCTCTACCAAGTTTGTTCAAAATATGCCCCTGGGGTCGAAACTGGCCCTACCCCGGGGGTCACTAGTTTGAGCATGGGAAAAAAGAAAGAAAACTTAAAAAATCTCTATAACTGAAATTTGAAGGCCTAGAGCTCTGATATTTGGTGTGTGGCATCTCCTAATGGACCTCTACCAACTTTGTTCAAATTATGCCCCTAGGGTAAATACTGGCCCCACCCCAGGGATCACAAGTTTGAGCAAAGGAACAAAGAAGGAAAACTTTAAAAATCTTTTCCTCAGAAACAAGAAAGCGTAGAGCTTTGATATTTTGTATGTGGTATCTCTTAGTGGACCTCTACCTAGTTTGTTCAGATGATGCCCGTGGGGTCAAAACTGGCCCCACCCCGGGGGTCACAAATTTGAGCATTGGAACAAAGAAGGAAAACTTTACAAATTTTCTTCCCTGAAACTTGAAGGTGCAGAGCTTTGATATTTGGTATGCAGAATCTTCTAAAGGACCTCTACCAATTTTGGTCAAATTGTCGAAAGCTTTGATATTTGGTATGTGGAATCTCCTAGTGGACCTCTACCAAGTTTGTTCAAATTATGCCCCTGGGGTCGACACTGGCCCCACCCCGGGGGTAACTAGTTTGAGCATAGGATCAAAGACAGAACATTTTTTAATTTTTCTTTTCTACAGCTAGAAGGCATAAAGCTATGATATTTGGCATGTAGCAATTTCTAGTGGACCTCTACCAAGTTTGTTCATAGTTTAGCCTTGGGGTCAAAACTGGTCCTGCCCCGGGGGTCACAGTTCCAACGTAGCAACAAAGAAGGAAAACTTTACACATTTTCTTCTCTGAAATTTGAAAGTGCAGAGCCTTGATATTTGTATGCAGAATCTTCATTTGTATTTTGTATTTTGTATTCTTTGAAAATCGTTTTTAAGTCGTTGTAGCTTTTTGGCATGATTTATTATTGAACAACCCTCTGTATCGCATCCTAAGAGTTTATCAATTTATGCCCTATCTAAGAACCGTGCCCTAGTGGAAAGGGGTTGACTGTATCTGCCTGATGCATTAACCCTTTACCAAACAAGAAAAATTTAGACTTGTCCAAATTGAAAGCACTTGCAGACGACAAAAGAAACGTAACTCAAAAAATGGAATCGTTTCCAGCAGGAAAAAAACCAATGTGGGAAAGGAGAAAATGCTGGGAACTCTCCTTTTCCCACAATGTTTTCAAAAGGCTTTTATCTTGGCGTCGTAAAAACTAAGGGTTGTTTAGTAAAGGGTTAAACCAAGCAAGTCGCCATATTTATCATTATAATTCCCCTAAAATTAATTTTGATGGAAAACCGTCTGAATCACGCCGTAGTATAGTCCTGTGACATGCGACAACATATGAAAGCTAAAAAGATCGACCGATGCCAACCTGAGCTGACAATGGCTGCTACTTTTTAGCTCACCTTAGCACGAAATGCGTCAGGTGAACTATTGTGATCGCCCTGTGTCCGGCGTCCGTCGTCCGTCGTCCGTCAAACAATTTATTTACACATCTTCTAAACCACTGGGCCAATCTTCATGAAACTTGGCAGAAATGTTCCTTGGTGAAGCTCTATGAAACTTGTTCAAATAATTTAATTCTACCCATTACTCTGGTTGCCATGGCAACAAAGAAAAAAAAAAAAGAAAACGAATCTTTGAAAATCTTCTCTGAAACTTGAAGACGTACAGCTTTGATATTTGATCTCCTAGTGGACCTCTACTAAGTTTGTTCAAATTATGCCCCTAGTGTCAAAACTGGCCCCACCCCTGGAGTCACAAGTTTGAGCATAGGAACAAAGAAGGAAAACTTTAAAAATCTTTTCCTCAGAAACCAGAAAGCGTAGAGCTTTATTATTTTGTATGTGGCATCTCTTAGTGGACCTCTTCCTAGTTTGTTCAGATGATGCCCATGGGGTAATGGCCCCATCTCGGGGTTCACAAGTTTGAGCATTGGAACAAAGTAGGAAAACTTTAGAAATCTCTTCCTCTGAAATTAGAAGGCGTGGAGCTTTGATATTTGGTATGTGGCATCTCCTACTGGACCTGTACCAGCTTTGTTCAAATTATGCCCCTGGGGTCGAAACTGGTCCCACCCCAGGGATCACAAGTTTTAAGCATGGGAACAAAGAAAGAAAACTTAAAAAATCTTTTCTTCAGAAACTAGAAAGCGTAGAGCTTTGATATTTTGTATGTGGTATCTCTTAGTTGACCTCTACCTGGTTTGTTCAGATGATGCCCGTGGGGTCAAAACTGGCCCCACCCGGGGGTCACAAGTTTGAGCATTGGAACAAAGAAGGAAAACTTTACAAATTTTCTTCTCTGAAACTTGAAGGTACAGAGCTTTGATATTTGGAATGCAGAATCTTCTAAAGGACCTCTACCAAGTTTGGTCATATCGTCGAAAGCTTTGATATTTGGCATGTGGCATCTCCTAGTGAACCTCTACCAAGTTTGTTCAAATTATGCCCCTGGGGTCGAAACTGGCCCCTTCCCGGGGGTCACTAGTTTGAGCATAGGAACAAAGACAGAAAAATTTTAAATTGTTCTTTTCTAAAACTAGAAGGTATAAAGCTATGATATTTGGCATGTAGCAATTTCTAGTGGACCTCTACCAAGTTTGTTCATAGTTTAGCCTTAGGGTCAAAACTGGCCCTATCCTGGGGGTCACAGGTTCGAACATAGCAATAAAGAAGGAAAACTTTACAAATTTTCTTCTCTGAAACTTGAAGGTGCAGAGCCTTGATATTTGTAAGCAGAATCTTCTAAAGGACCTCTACCAAGTTTGGTCATATGATGTCCCTGGCGTCAAAACTGGCCCTGCCCCGGAGGTCACAGGTTGGAACATAGGAACAAAGAAGGAAAATTGGACAATTATATATCTCTTTTTCTCTTAAACGGGAAGGTGTAGAGCTTTGATATTTGGTATGTAGCATCTAGCATCTTTGAGTAGACCTCTACCAAGTTTGTTCCAAGGATGCTGCTTTGGTCAAAATTGGCCCAGCCCCGAGGACCACAAGTTTGAACATAAGACAAAAAAGGAAAATTTAAATTTCTTCTTTGAAAGTGGAAGGTGTAGAGCTTTGATATTTGGTTGCCCTATGTCCGGGGTCTGTCGTCCGGCGTCCGTCAACAATTTCTTTAAACATCTTCTTCTCCTCGCCCACTTGGCCAATCTTGATGGAACTTAGCAGGGATGTTCCTTGGGTGAAGCTTTACCAAAGTTGTTCAAAGAATTGAATTTCACTCTTTAGCTATAGTCTAAGGTGAGCGTTTCAGGGCCAATGACTATGTTGTTTGAAAACGTATTAAGGCCCCTTTCATCATCAACAACAACAACAACAACAACAACAACAACAACAACAAAAATAGTGAAAATGATAGAGATCTTTCCACTTCTCTATATCTTCCCTAGATGCATTCTACAAATACACATCAATCTAGTCTGGGCATTCTCGGTACAGAATCGGACAACTTTGTTGTCTGCGCTTGTCATAGTCTTCGAAGGTTTGACCTGTCTTATATGACGCATCACCCTCCCCGATATCGGTGAGATTGTAGTATTACGCGCTATAACCTACACGTAGCAATGGAGAAAATGGCTTTTATCAATACGTATGAGGAGAAATCAGGTCTGTTATAGCTCCAAATTTCTCTAAACTGCTGATCATAGCTCAATGAATCACACTAGGTAGCGTTTTATTGTGAAAACGTTTAGTTTGAAATTCAAAGTAACGGTTGTTGCGTAGACAAGTGGTCAGGTTCTGTACCAAGGATGCCCAAATTAGATAAATGTGTATATGTAGAATGCCATCTAGCGGGAGATAGTGGGACAACTTTTTAAAACAACCGTTAATTTGAATTTCAAAATGAAATAAACGTTTACTTAATATAACACTACCTTGTGCGATTCATTCAGCTATGAAAACATGAGGTCTAGGGTTCGATCCCTGGCTACGACCCCTAGCTCGGCCAATTTCATTCCAAGGGTTGATGGTCACTGCGACAGAACTCATTCCTCTTCCACTGCTGACCATTGTTTCGACGATGATCATGTGGGAAAGCAGCCAGTGGCTTGGAAAGAAAATCGTGCGAGGTACTGGTAAAAGAAACTCCAGGAACGCATGGATGGGTGAAATAGCAGCTGCGATATAACTGAAATAATGTTGAAAACGGTGTTAAACATCATACAATCAATTAAAGGTGGTCCTTCAGATTTTGAGAGAAAATTTTCATAAAAATACAAAAAAAAAAAATCTTTATACTCTCAAAGCCTTACAATTTTCATTCATAAAACCCCAGTAGTCGAAAACCACTCGACAAGAGAAATTAGAGATTTACTACAGCCCAGGTCGGGTTAGGAAAGGAAACACGGTCTATTTTTACATGAGCAACTTGCTCATTTACATACTGGAAATATACAGACGAAGCTTCAAACATAGCGTCCCAAAAAGACATTAAGGAAAATAATTACATGTTTGTTATGTTATGGACTTTAACGCATTACCAAACGACAAATTTATAGACTGGTCCAAATTGAAAGCATTTGCAGTAGACAAAATAAATGTGACTGAATAATCGAAATTTGATTTGGGAAGGGTAGAAGGGTAGAAAACTTTGTGGGAAAAGGAGAAAATGCTGGTTACCAGCATTTTCTCCTTTTCCCACAATGTTTTCTAAAGGATTCTTTCTCGGAGTCGTCAAAAGTAGGGATTGTGTGGTAATTAGTTAAGCGTCATTAGTCACGTGCCAGTCACTTAACATTCCAACAATGCTTTTTTAAAATTTTTGACGCAAAATTTAAAAATAGCTTAAAAGGCTACGTAGCCTTTTTAAGGGAATACCCCCCCATTTTTTTTTTCGAAGATTATGATTCTTAATTATTGATGATTTTTATTGTTTTTTTTCAGATAGATTTCAGTGGTATATATATTCTTTTAATTTGGTATGATGTGAAAAACCTATATACCGACCTTTAATCAGTCAAACAATCAATTTAATAGCGATGTCACGTCAAGTTACTAGCAATGCCAAAGGTCCGATTGCTGATTGCTTCGTATACAGCTCTTTTCCAAGTCTGAATTGAGTTTTCTATGTTTGCATTTGTTAGCTTTTCTTTTGACATCCATTCCGGCACACGCCGGTGAAACTTTCCTTCCTGATTTTGGAGTATGCACCACAATTTTTTCAGTGTCACTTCCGACTTTGTGAAAGACGCCATTTTAGTTAGTGAATTGAGAAGATCGGTTTTCAGTTTTTCGTAAAACAGAACAAGCATGTCCCCCTTAAAATTTTTGATCCATATAACGTTGAAATTATCTCTCAGTTCCCTCAGGTTGTGATTTACCATTTTTATCAATGCTGAAAAAAAAAAAACAGAGAAATTCCTTGTAAATCATCATCTGAATCTACGTAAAAAGGGAGAGCTAACTTTATTCACTCTTTACCAAACGACAACATTTTTAGACTTGTCCAATTTGGAAGCATTTGCAGACGACAAAATAAACGAGAATCCAAACTTAAAACTTGACTCTTGAAGATAAAGCAACATTGTGGGAAAAGGAGAAAACGCTGGTTATCAGCATTTTCTCCTTTTTAGCTCATCTTAGCACAAAGTGCTAAAGATGAGCTATTGTGATCGCCCTATGTCCGGCGTCCGTCATCCGTCAACAAACCACTGGGCAAATCTTCATGAAACTTGGCAGGAATGTTCCTTGAGTAAAGTTCTACCAAAATTGTTCAAAGAATTCAATTTTACCCATAACTCTGGTTGCCATGGCTACAAAAAGAAAAAAAAAAAAAAAACAAACCAAATCTTTGAAAATCTTCACCTCTGAAACCAGAAGGGGGAGAGCTTTGATATGTGGTATGTAGCATCTCCTAATAGACCTGTACCAAGGTGTTCAAATTATGCCCCTAGGGTCACAACTGGCTCAACCCCGGGGGATAACACGTTTGAGCATAGGAACAAAGAAGAGACACTTTAAAAATCTTCTCTGAAACTTGAAGGCGTAGAGGTTTGATATTTAGTATGTAGCATCTCCTAGTGGACCTCTACCGAGTTTGTTCAAATTATGCCCCTTGGGTCAAAACTGGCCCCAGCCCGGGGTCACAGGTTTGAGTATGGAAACAAAGAAGGAAAAGGTTAAAAAATCTACTCCTCTGAAACTGGAAGGCGTAGAGCTTTGATATTTGGTATGTGGCATCTACTAGTGGACCTCTAACAAGTTTGTTTAAATCATGCCCATGGGGTCAAAACTGGCCCTGCCCCGGGGGTCACAAGTTCGAACATAGGAACAAAGAAAGAAAATTTAAAAATTCTTATTCTTTAAAACTAGAAGACATAAAGCTATGATGTTTGGCATGTAGCATATGACGAAAATTATATTTTTTTTTCTTAAACGGGAAGGTGTAGACCTTTGATATTAGTATGTAGCATCTTTGAGTAGACCTTTACCAAGTTTGTTCCAAGGATACTGCTTTGGTCAAAACTGACCCAGCCCCGGGGACCACAAGATCGAACATAGGACAAAGAAGGAAAATTTAAAATTCTTCTTTGAAACTGGAAGGTGTAGAGCTTTTATATTTGATTGCCCTATGTCCGGCGTCTGTAGTCCGTCATCAATTTCTTTCAACATCTTTTTCTCCTAACCCACTGGGCAAATCTTGATGGAACTTAGCAGGGATGTTCCTTGGGTGAAGCTTTACCAATGTTGTTTAAAGAATTGGATTTCACTCCTAAGCTAAAGCCTAAGGTGAGCATTCCAAGCCAATGGCCCTCTTATTTCACAATATCTGCAGACAGTTTCTTCCTCAGAGTCGTAAAAACCGGGGACTGTTTAAGGATTCACCCATTACTAAACCACAATATTTTGGACTGGTCCAAATTGAAAGCATTTTCAGACGACAAAAGTGACTGAAAATTTGAAATTTGGTTTGTGATGGAGAGAAAATTTTGTGGGAAAAGGAGAAAATGCTGGATACCAGCATTTTCTCCTCTTCCCACAATGTTTTCTAAAGGCTTCTTTTTCAGGGGTGTCAAACGAAGGGATTGTGTGGTAATGCGTTAAATCGACTGTTTTCGAAGAAAAAGGTCGAAGTATTATCATAGCCCTGTCGTCTGCGTCTTAGACGGATATACTCAGTTCCATAAATAAGTGTGCAATTTTAAATTTTCTTTTATTTCTCGTCGCATGTTTTACCGAAGACCAACAAATTTGGTATCATACTTTAGTTCAGAGTCTGTCAAAAATGCCGTCTAATCAGATTTTGACTAACAGAAAATTTTAGGTTAGGTTTTTGCAGTTTAAATGAAGTTGGTACTAAGATCAAAGTTGCAACAGTACTCCAAGAATAAGGTAACATTAAAGTTCGCTTTTTCTGAAAGTTCTTGTAATTTTGCAATCAATATCTTGTATGGCCATTCGATAAAAGCAATTATTCAACGTCGCATAGACCTTATATAACGTAAAAACATTTCTGAAGGAGATCGTGGCCAAGTCCATGAGATTGTTGATGTTTCGCCGTGATCGAACCTTTCTTATTAAGTAATCCCAGACATGTTCTATTGGACTCATATCCAGCGATAAAGCTGGCCAAGGAAGAACGTCAACATTGTTTCTTTTCAAAAACTGCTGATTCGTGCCACGTGAGGAAGTGCACTGTCCTGCATCAGCATAGCAGGCCCATGCCGTTGCAAAGATGGAACTGCCTCAGGCCGCAAACCTTGGTCGACGCAGACCGCTCTCGTTCAGGAATGGAATAACATTCCTGTCCTGATGCAATGTGTTTTTTTTAGTTATGTAAAGTCTATGAGACGTCGAATAACTGCCTGTATCGACAGCAGAGGTGGCCAAGATACAAGGTACTGATTAAAAAAAAAAAATACAAGAACTTTAAGAAAAACCTAACTTTAATGTTAGCTTAGTCTTTGAGTACATTTGCAACTTTGATTTTAGTACCACTTTCATTTAAACTGCAAAAACCTAATTTAAAATTTTCTGTTTGTCAAAATCTGATTAACCTGGCATTTTCTACAGACTCTGAACTAAAGTATGATGCCAAATTTGTTCGTTTTCAATTAAAACATGCGACGAGAAATGGAAGAAAATTAAGTGCACACTTATTTATGGAACTGAGTGTAATACAGACACACACATGTACATCTATCTCTACTAGTATTGAGGATATTTACTTTAACTTAAGTGTCTGCCCATGTCATATTCTTCGAAAATTCGACCTGTCTGCTATGACGCATCACCCGTCCCCTGTACACCTGGGAAAAGTAGGGCTTATATCTAAGCTATTAGCCTATTACCCAAGGATGTAGGGGCTGTTTTAATAAATGTTTGGTGCATAGGTTACATGGTAGCCGATCATAGCTGAATGAACATCCTCTATGTTATACTTGAGGAAAGCGGTTGTACCGTTGAAAGCTCGTGGGAATTATAGTAATAATCAAAACTGACAATACTTTTAGCTTTATCTTTCTTCCCCATTATTCTACCCTCGTTAATATACCGTGTACAAATAACTTCAAATCGGAAAAATGTTAAGTTTTGTTGTTTGGTACAATTTGAAAATAGATCACATATCGTCGGTGTAGTTCGAAAACCTCACAACTACAGCGTTTAGTACGAGGTTTTTGAAGTAAACCGACGATATCTTTTCAAACGTGTTGCGTAGCAACCTTTTAATAGCAGACGGTGGTTTTGTTTTTAATTAAAGAAAAACTTGACGTTTACGCCTTAAAAGTAAAATTGTTATGTTTTCGTTTTGATGATGCTGCATTACAATATTTACCTCCTTTGTTAAAATTCTCCTTTTTAACAGCTGAAGTATGATTGTACATTGTCTCTTTTCTGTTATAATCGGCTCGTGCTGCTTCAAAGGGGTCACGAACGACAAGAATAGCGCGGTTAAAGCCCTCTTTTTTCATACTGGGCAATTGGTGTGTTTTGACAGCGATGACGTTGTTTCTGCGGCCTTCACCTAGGAACACATTCATCAGCGATATATCTTTGTAGATACTTCCGGTGTAGATGCCTACCAAAAGTGTTAGACTGAATTGATTAAACATGTCATCTAGTATATAGACTTTGCAAATCTCGTTTTTATCTTGTGTCAGATAGATCTAACTCCTATGACAAGTTCAATATAATATTTGTTTATCATATTCTTATCTATGGGTTACTGGAATTTCACCGTAAATATTACCACTAAGGATGATAAATATAGTATCATCACTAGTGATGATATACTTCAAGAATATTCACCGGAACTACTTGTTTTTCTATATTAGTCATATCGTACCATTTTTGATGATTTTTAGAATAAAAACAGGTGAATTAGGATTATAGTAAATAGAATAATCAACTGGTTGTATGTGATATTGTCACTTGAAAAGGGTTTGGTACAGTTAAAAAACTCATCCTTCAGACTCATTTTCGTGGCATATGTCGAAGACAATGCGCCTCTATGAGATCAATATCAAATGTTCAAAATAGAATTCTGATGAGCATGTATGGTATTTTGTGCAAAACCGAAGGAAATAAACCCAATTACACTCAATTTTTCTAGACAAATGGGTTATTTCAAAAGCACTCAGATATATAACTGGAAAAGGCGTATTGAAATAAACTGCAAAAGGCCATCGATCATTGAAATACTTCTTTTTGATTGAAAATAGCTTCATCTCTTCATAGCCTTCTTTGGCGCAATGATATGCACGATAATTGTCTTTCACTTTGTTTCCGGGGTTGTTCGTCCCAAAACCAGTTCGTCCCTGGGCTTATTCGCTCCATTATTGCATGCTACTCATTTGATCGTGCATGCTTATTTTCAGATAGAAAACTTAATTGTAATGTTGGAAATTAGACCCTGACGGCCAAAGACATCTAAAAATCATAGAATCCAGGTGTAAAATTAATTGAATTCAATGTATTTACATGGCTTCTCTATCTACCCATAATGCATCCTTCCGTCAAGGCACGTTACCCCTGACTCCTTTTGAAATGTCAAAGGGAGATCAACAATGCACAAATGATGAAAACTTAGGAACCAGTAATCTCCCTTCAACCCAAGAGACATATTTATTGACCTTTCTGTCGATTTTAATTGAGAGGTCTTCCAACGATTTATCGGTAAATGAAAAAGCAGCATTGGGCGTCATGTAAACAAAAAAAAGTCTGACACAACTGACCTTTCTGAAGATTTTGATTGACCTCTTATCTGCCCATAAAAACGCAGCATTGGACGTCATGTAAACAAAAAAGTCTGACAGAATTTGATGTAGACATGTGATAATTTGATCGTATCTATTTAATTATCAAAGCAGCTATTGTGGTATCAATCAATTAAAATGTGTGAAATGTTGAAAAGGTGTAGTTTTGGATTGTGTGATATTTCCCCATTTATAATGGTTTACATTGCTGGGTGATTAAAGAGATTTTTGACTTGATAATCGTTTTCAAGAAAGACTGCAGGGGGAATTAAATTCCTCCAATTTCCAAAGCAGAAAGCACATCTGGAAAAAATGTCTTCGGTAGATAAAATTATGTAGAAGATCTCGTTAAATGCTAAATCCATCACGGATCAGTAAACGATAGCAATATCTGCACAAAGGTATGTATAAATGTCATTTTATGTGACCTATTTGCGAAAAAAAGGGGCACATAGAAAATTTCCAAGTAAGAGAAGAAAATTGCTGTTTCAATCATCAACAAGCTCTTTTGCATAACTTACTTCCAATTTTATTTCTATTTAAACTTATAATAGCAGACCTTCAACAGATAACCTTTTGAAATATTTTGGGAAAAAGGGAGAAAAAAAGGTAGCTAGAATACACGGATCCGTGGTGCTAAAATTAACCTTCTTACTCAATACCTTTACAGAATGCTATGTATTTACACAAGGAGAAGTGCTAAAAGCCCGAATTTCGGGGGCTAAGAGAAGTGCAATAGATTTACATGTTTCAGCAAAGTTTTGAACTTCAGTGATAAAGAATGAAACACCTAAACAAAACTCAGTTTTGCCAAAGAAAAATGGAAGTAAAGATGTTTATTGTTTCTGTTAGTAAAGCTATCTCAACATCGTCTTCCATAATAGGTCACACCGAATTACAGGTGTGCATTTTGAATATTCATAGATTGTCTGATTAAACATAAAAGTTTCAATTTCGGGTTCAGGGGAACTGGTTGGTTGATAATTTCAAAATGTGTAAAGTGTGCAGCCAAGTAATAAACTTGTTCATGTCAATGACGGCACTAAATTGTTTTATGTTTTGATATACCGAGACAACAGGTGGTCTAGTGGATTAAGATCGGCAATTTTGGTTTGCGTTCAAACACACATACCATCAAATTAACAGCTTACCGACGAATCCTTTGAAATGGCAGATGTGCTAATCCACTGAAATATGGCTAAATAAAAAAATGATTAAGTGGCCATATTTTATGTTCAAATGACCAGGCAATTCGTTAGAAATTGAATTACGCACGAGGAGTGAATTTCACCTATTGACTCAGGTGCGCGACCCAGGGCCATAATGGCCCTCTAGTTTTCAAATCATTAATTCCACACAGTGGCTTCCTTGGCAAATGCCACATCAACGTTCTCAATGCTTTGATTTTCTAAAGCATCATATCCCATTCTAGATTTTTGATATCACATACATAATACTTGATTATCCTCTGTTTATTACATACCTGTCACCTCCTCCAAAAGGTGTCGTGTCCATGTATTACCCGAGCCCGGTACACTTGCGAGGGCTGTCTGGAAAAAAGAGCCTGTTGAGGTTATTCTATAATTGGCTTGCAACACGGGAAAAGGGGCATTCGGACATTTGCGTAAATTGTCGTCTCAGATCAACCTGTGCAAGCAACACAGGCTAATCCAAAACGACGCTTTCCGTTTCTATGTACTTTTCTGCTTTGCTCATGTCAAATGTCGCACATCGCAATCTAACGTATTCATAAAGAGCCGTCTCAGATTAGCCTGTGCGAACTGCGCAGGCTGATCTGAGACGACACTTTACGCAAATGTCCGAATGACACTTTTCGTGTGTTGCAAGCCATTTATACTGAGTATACACAACACATTTTTTTCTATGAGATAATTCTATTGCTAAATTCAAAATTTTAAAGCTTTATGCGGTTAGTTACCAAAAATGAAGGTGCCTATATTTTTCCCTATATAATATTTTGCCAATAGACTATAAACTCAAAAAAGACATAAAAAGGACTTTTACATGATGCCGCACACTTGTAATAGTCCTTTTATGTCGTTTTTCAAATTATGATCTATTGGCAAAACTTTGTTTAGGGAAAAATATATGTTTTAGAACAAGATAATCATTAAAGTTAAAGCCTGACATAGCAGCATCAGCAAATATTTCGGTCACGTAACGAGGATAGATAGCGGACATACTTTTCTCTTGCTTATTCTAGGAAATTAAAAACAAAAGATGTTGCTTTGCTTCATTGATCTGATGATAATTATGTCGGACAGTGTTAAACACCGCGACGAAAAGGTCTCCGACCACAAAGCTTTCGGACTACTTTGTTGATCAGTGGTTCAGGCTCGATATGGACCGTGTTCTTAGGATATGTGCTTAATGAGGTCTAGAAAATAGCCTTTAAAGTGACATCATTATTTTAGTTGTTTACATATGGTTTCAAAATATTATAACTTCTTTTGTCGATACTAAATAAATCTATTTTACAAGTCAAGTAAGTGTGGTGTCCGTGGTTGTGAGGTAGAGCGTCGGCCTCGTATCCGTCAGGTCCTGAAACTTTCTCAGTATGCTTTGACCAAACTCGGGTTTCTCAGAATTTTGCTTTTCATCCCTTAACGCTTAAATCGAAAATAATGAAGGAATTATCCCATAAGGACATGGACAACAATTTCATATACGTTGTCTATGGATTTTTGTAATAAACATTTCATGATCCAGTGAATGGTGGAAAAACTTCCGGCTGTAGGTGGTGTAAAGAAACCTTTTTGTTGTGAACAATGTTGCTACCTCCACAGGCACCACTATTACAGAGAGTTATTGTCACCCTGAACTTTTTTCCAATAGCTGCTAGCCAGCATTTGAGTTAAAAAACAACAGAAAATTGACACGACTAAAGGAAGGCTTCGATTATGTGGCTCTAAATAAGACGATCGGCAAAGATGGATTTTGAGAAATTTAGTTGTCGGTAACCTACCCAAATCAAGTTTAAACGAGCTAAAATGAGCCGAAATTTTTCGTTATTGGTCAATTTTGTCAACGACGCTTCCTGTTTTTATGTAATACGCTGTTTTTTGGAAGTCTACTGTAACACAAAATCTAATGAAGTCCCAAAGTGTCGTCTCAGATTAGCCTGCGCGGATTGCGAAACTCTACACAAATGTCCGAATGCCCCGTTTAGCGTATTGCAAGCCATATGAATATGTACTTCGATGCCTGGATTTTTGAAATCTGATCGTGATGATCGTGTACGGTTGAGATCCGATCTGGGACTGGATCGAAAGAATCACACTGGAACGCACAGATTTGTACCAGAAGGGTAGATCAGACAGCACCAGGTCGTAACACCTGGAGATGACAATAAGCCCAGAAAGCTCCGGAATAACATTAAGTTAATGAATAACATTACCACGCACCGCCTTGTATCAAACCTGAGATACTTTCCGATGGCATTACAAATGCGTCTCTATTGATATGCTTCTGCCGTTTTTGAAATAAATTTCTATTTTTCAGTCATTTTTCTGTCGTCTGCAAATGCTTTCGATTTGGACTCATAGGCCTGTATGAGATCCTGATTTGGACAAGCCTAAAATAATGTCGTTTGGTAATGAGTTGAGCTACTGGGGTATTTGGTACAAGATTTAATTGTTCAGTTGGAGTCGTACGGTGTAGACTGAGGTCGAACATTCAGGATATCGCTGGTTTAATTCAAAAACCTCGTAACTACAGTTTGAAACCAAGCAGTAGTTACGAGGTTTTTGAAGTGAACCGACGATATTCTTCATCTTCACTCACCCACACACACCAATGGTCGTGTTTAGCAAGTTACAGACTTTGAAGTTATCTTTGGAGAGGGGAAGGGTAATGCAGTTGATATTTTGTAAGGGAAAGTTTCCTTTTCGTGGGGTTTATAAAAATGTTGAAAAAATAATTTCTTCAATCGAACTCGCCCCCATGACATACAAAACCGTTTAGTCACTTTATCCACAGCTATGGAGCCAACAAATATTTCATCGTGTCAAAATTGTTTTTATCCTGTTATACATTATAGCCCGCCTGGGTGGCTCAGTGGTGAGCGTGTCGGACACATGACCAGGTGGTTGTGAGTTCGATATCCGGTTGAGGCGAACTTTCTTTCCGGCGTATTTTCGCCTCTCACCTCTGCTGAAGCATGTGAGAAAAGTAGTCGGTGGCTTTGGAAAGAAAGTTGTGTTAGTACTGGTGTGAGAAAGCCAGGAATCACATGTGCGTCACCGACCGCCATGACATGACCTTAGCTGTTAAAGTGGCGTTAAACCGCACAACAACATATGCGTTATTATTATACATTTTACTAACATGTCAGGGAGTTTAAAAGGAAAAGTCAGTAGATCGGGTTTTCACTTGTATTTCCATGTTTCAATATTAAAGCCTTCGGATGGAAAAAGTGTCTTTGATAGGATTATGAAAGAAAAAACAATAGCATGTTTCATGTCCCACTTATAAGACAATTTCAGTAATATCTAGTTTCATTTTCAAACAAAGGTGGAGTGATAACATAATACTTACGGGTGTTCCTTTTTCATCGCTTCTCAAGAACCTTTTTTGTGTGTGGTTACAAACAACACCTTCGAAATTCTTTATGTGAACGATCCTGTACAGTCCCGTTTTCCTGAAGTCTATTATAAAGCAACCAGATCGTTCGAAGGTAGTGACATTCACGTTGCCATGCAACATAGTTTGAAGAGGCGAGTTTACCAGCTTATCTCGAGTCTTTTCGGAACAGACAGACATTGGTCGATTCATTGATGACATGGAGGGGCGAGGAGGTTCTACAACTGTCTTGTGTCCGTTTAAGTGAAACTTTAATAGCGTCTCGCCTTTATAAAATGACAAAATGACCACTAGAAGACAAAGAGCGGCAGAAATCTCTCTTGACATTTGCATCTTGTTCAAATCTGTGTTAGATAAACTGCAGGTAATAAATAATAATAGTAGTAAATTCAGTAAGACAAAGTTTAAAACAATACTCAATGTCCGGCAGTATTTTATCTAAGTAAGAATAATAAAAAAAAAACTAATATTATATACCATATTTTTCCAATCAAATACATGCGTTGAATCGGATGAAATAACACACACCATAGAAAACAAGAGGATCATTGGCCCTGGAAAGCTCCCATTAGACTATAGCTTATGAGTGAAATTCAATTCTTTGAAAACTTTGGTAAAACTACACCCAAGGAACATCCCTGCCAAGTTTCAAGATTGGCCCAGTGGGTTAAGAGAAGAAGATGTTTATAGAAATTGTTGACGGACGACCTACACCGACCATAGGGCAATCAAATATCAAAGCTCTACACCTTCCAGTTTCAAAGAAGAATTTTAAATTTTCCTTCTTTGTCCTATGTTCAAAATTGTGGTCCCCGGGGCTGGGCCAGTTTTGACCAAAGCAGCATCCTTGGAACAAACTTGGTAGAGGTCCACTAAAAGATGCTACATGCCAAATATCAAAGCTCTACACTTTCCCGTTTAAGAAAAAAGAAATTTATAATTTTCCTTCTTTGTTCCTATGTTCCAACCTGTGACCTCCGGGGCAGGGCCAGTTTTGACGCCAGGGACATCATATGACCAAACTTGGTAGAGGTCCACTAGAAGATTCTGCATTCCAAATATCAAAGCTCTGCACCTTCAAGTTTCAGAGAAGAAAATTTGTAAAGTTTTCCTTCTTTGTTGCTATGTTCGAACCTGTGACCCCCAGGGCAGGCCAGTTTTGAGCCCATGGGCAAAATATGAACAAACTTGGTAGAGGTCCACTAGGAATTGCTACATGCCAAATATCATAGTTCTGTGCCTTTTAGTTCTAGAGAAGAAGAATTCTAAAGTTTTCTTTCTTTGTTCCTTTGTTCGAAATTGTGACCCCTGGGCGGGGCCAGTTTCGACCCAACGCGCATGATTTAAACAAACTTGGTAGAGGTCCACTAGGAGATGCCACATACCAAATATCAAAGCTCTACGCCATCCATTTCAGAGAAGAGGAATTTTAAAGTTTTCCTTCTTTGTTCCTATGCTCAAACTAGTGACCCCCGGGGTGGGGCCAGTTTTGACCCAAGGGGCATCATTTGAACAAACTAAGTAGAAGTCCACTAGGAGATGCAACAGACCAAATATCAAAGCTCTACGCTTTCTAGTTTCTGAGGAAAAGATTTTTAAGTTTTCCTTCTTTGTTCCTATGCTCAGACTTGTGACTCCCGGGGTGGGGCCAGTTTTGACCCCAGGGGCATTATTTGAACAAACTTGGTAGAGGTCCACTGGGATATGCCAGATACCAAATATCAAAGCTCTACGCCTTCAAGTTTCAGAGAAGATGATTTTCCTTCTTTGTTCCTATGTTCAAACTTGTTATCCCCCGGGGTTGGCCAGTTTTAACACTAGGGGCATAATTTGAACAACTTGGTAGAGGTCCACTAGGAGATGCCACATACCAAATGTCAAAGCTCTACGCCTTCTAGTTTCAGAGAAGAAGATTTTCAAAGATTTCATTTTTTTCTTTTTGTTGCCATGGCAACCAGAGTAATGGATGGAATTCAATTATTTGAACAATTTTGGTAGAGTTTCACCCAAATTTCATTAAGATTGGCCCAGTGGTTTAGGAGATGATGTTTAAAGAAATTGTTGACGGACGACAGACGACAGACGACGGACGACGAACGACGTACTCTGGGTATAGTGCGATCACAATAGCTCACCTTTAGCACTTCGTGCGAAGGTGAGCTAAAAATCAGTATCTACTCTCTGTGAAATACGGCCCCATTTATGGTATGTTAACGTGTCTCGCGCCCGGACTATGTATACCCATTGATTTGCAATTGGATCGGTCAAAATGTCGTGCTGTAATATTAATCCGCCATTCATGAAAACAGAGTTAATACCATCCACTCTATTAATTATCTCTTTTTGTTTGCCATTTTCCAATAAAATATCGACAAGTGCATGTAATAATAGGAATATTATGTTCTAGTCATTTTCTTGGTGTTTGTATTTATTTCTCGCTGCGTAAGAAAATTTTGACATCGCGCGAGACCGAAGGTCTGCGTGATGTCAAATTTTCTCACGCTGCTCAAAGTAAATACGGGCATCAGGAAAGTAACTATAACATAATATTCCATATACGGACGGCGCTCTGGATCGATTCATTGTTTTTGTTGAACGCCATTTTCAAAATTTTATCAAATATATCGCAGCGGTCAGTGCACCAATCCATGCTTTCTTGGACTTCCTTTTCCCAGTTCTCCGCACATAGTCTTTTCCAGCCACTGGTTACTTTCCTAAAAGGCAGCTCTATGCCACGAGAATAGTTTAACCCTTTACTACACAATCCCTACTTTTAACAGTCGTGTTAGAGAAGCCTTTTGAAAACATTGTGGGAAAAGGAGCAAATGCTGTTACAAGCATTTTCTCCTTTTCCTACAATGTTCTCTATCCTCCCCAATACAAATTTCGGATTTTTAGTCACTTTTAGTTTGTCGTATGCAAATGCTTTCAATTTAAGGTAAGACCTGTGTAATGGAAAACAGCTATTTTCGCTAAAATATCCATCCTGCAAAATTAACTATAATAAAAAATGAGTATTATTGACCTACTTTCACTGATTCATACTTTCCATTTTTCCATCTCTGAATTATCATTTATAAATCTAAAACCACTATATTCTCAGTTCAAAAAGATAATAATTACCTCCCTTTTAAGAAAACTAACAAAAGTATCAAAAGTACCTTCGAGCAGAGTTATAACGTAAATATAGATTGGAAGCAAGTTCATGGAAATGTGTTTAAATGCACAAAAGACAATTACACACAATGGTTTCAAACAAGAATAATACATAGAATAATTCCAACAAATTCCATACTCTACAAATTGATAGTTGAATTTTACTTTTAGGCACATATACACCAAACGTACCATTAGACAGGCTACTTTTAGAACTTAAGAAATATATTTATCACTGTAGGAATAAACAAAAAAATACCCTCAATGATCAACTTTAAAAAGACTTTAAACTTTACCATGATTATTCATAAATGCACAAACACACATGAAATTGACAAATGTCACATGACAATTGTAGAACATGTTTATCAAAGTCTCCTATTGCCAGTATAGTGTACAGGTAATAAATATTAACGAATTTCTATATAATTTCTTAAAGATTCCAGTTTCTTTACTCCTTATTCACATATCCACTCACCCACACAACACATACTTACACCTATTTTATGTTTTTTTTTTCACCCTGATTTCTGATTCTCTCTCTCTCTGTCTCTCTCTCTCTCTCGTAATAAGGCCACATTCAAGTGATGGAACAACTTTACAAAAATATAATTTTTGTTAGGCATATGAAACATCCTTTGTTTAAGATTACAAACAAATTATTTACAAAACTACTAACATTGATTTTGTAAGGTATGATGGGAGATGGCCACGACTCCCATCATACCAGTTGACGTGGCTAATAAAAAAAAAAAGTATCAAAAAGTAATTTCAAGATAGACATAAACGGAATTTCTGATCCGTTAGAAATGTGCAAAAATATCATTTCTACATAAACCCTTATTTATTCTTATTTATCTACCAATTAGAATATTTGCCCCATGTTCACCGGAAGTGCATTACACAGGTCTTACCTTAAACCAGTCTGAAATTCTGTCGTATGGTAACGAGTTAACGTATCTTTGCAAAGCATTATAGAAGGCAAATCGTTGCAAATTACCGCTAAATCACAAAGTGGGTCGTTCCTTTTCCAGGCAGGAAATACACTAGTAGGAAAAAGTTTTCACCAAAGTCAGTGAGCACGACGCGGGTTTATAGATGCATTGGAACATCTATTCACAGATTACGACTCAAAAAATTTCATTCGTCTGATGAGGCTTAAAAAAATTGTCACCCTATTTAAAATCGCATATCTAGAGTAATTTCAACTTTTGTCAGAAAAAAAGTGGGATTTATCACAGGAGCATAGGAACACGTGTCCATGAACAAGAACAGGAAAGAGAATTAATTTCAAGAACTGATAAACAGGTATCTTGCTTAAACCAGCATCATTAGATGTTATCATCATAAAGTAACTTCTACTTTTTTGACAAATCATACCTTAAAATCACCAGCTGACGCCCTGTAAATAGTTATATGAATAGTTCAGTCATTCCTTAAAATCACCAGCTGACGCCCTATCTGATAAAAAAGAAAATTGAAAAATGAAAACATGTATACTTGTATGTAAATGATATTTACATGCATTTGTATCTCTGCTTTTCTTTATTTAACCATCCCTGTTTCAAAAGTACTCGAAGACTGAGGAAACATTAAAGTTAGGTTTTTTGAAATTCTTGTAATTTTTCAATCGATATTTTGTATGGCCATTCGATAAAACCAATTATTCAACGTCGCATAGACCTTATGTAACGTAAAATTATTCCTGAACGAGAGCGTGGCAAAGTCCATGAGATTGTTGATGTTTCCCCGTGATCGAACTTTTCTTCCTAAGTAATCCCAGACATGTTCTATTGGATTCATATCCGGCGATAAAGCTGGCCAAAGAAGAACGTCAACATTGTTTCTGTTCAAAAACTGCTGACTGATTTGTGCCACGTGAGGACATGCGTTGTCCTGCATCAGCATAGCAGGCCAATGTCGTTGCAAAAATAGAACTGCCTCAGGCCGCAAACCTTGGTCGAAGTAGATTGCTCTCGTTCAGGAATGGAATAACATTCCTGATGCAATGAGTTTTCGTTATGTAAGGTCTATGCAACGTGGAATAACTGCCTGTATCGACAGCAGAGGTGACCAAGATACAAGATACTGATTAAAAAGAAATAAAAAAAAAAAATTTAAGAAAAACCTAACCTTAATGCTACCTTAGTCTTTGAGTACATTTGCAACTTTGATTTTAGTACCACTTTCATTTAAACTGCAAAAACCTAACTTAAAATTTTCTGTTTGTCAAAATCTGATTAACCTGGCATTTTCTACAGACTCAGAACTAAAGTATGATGCCAAATTTGTTGGTTTTCAATTAAACATGTGACGAGAAATGAAAGAAAATTAAGTGCACACTTATTTATGGAACTGAGTATAATACAGACACACACATGTACATCTATCTCTACTAGTATTGAGGATATTTACTTTAACTTAAGTGTCTGCCCATGTCATATTCTTCGAAGATTCGACCTGTCTGCTATGACGCATCACCCGTCCCCTGTACACCTGGGAAAAGTAGGGCTTATGTCGAAGCTATTAGCCTATTACCCAAGCATGTAGGGGCTGTTTTAATAAATGTTTGGTGCATGTTTACATGGTAGCCGATCATAGCTGAATGAACATCCTCTATGTTATACTTGAGGAAGGCAGTTGTACCGTCGAAAGCTCGTGGGAATTATAATAACAATCAAAACTAACAATGCTGTTAGCTTTACCTTTCTTCCCCATTATTCTACCCATCGTTAATATACCGTGTACATATACCTTCAAATCGGACAAATGTTAAGTTTTGTTGTTTGGTACGAAAATAGATCACATATCGTCGGTGTAGTTCGAAAACCTCACAACTACAGCTTTTAATACGAGGTTTTTGAAGTAAACCGACGATATCTTTACAAACGTGTTGCGTAGCAAACCTTTTTATAGCAGACGGTAGTTTTGTTTTTCATTAAAGAAAAAACTTGACGTTTACGTCTTAAAAGTAAAATTGTTATGTTTTCGTTTTGATGATGTTGCAACCTCAAATGTAAGGTTGAGATCCGATCTGAGACTGGATCGAAAGAATCACATTGGAACGCACAGATTTGTACCTGAAGGCCAGATCAGACCGCACCAGGTTGTGACACCTGGGGATGACAATACGGACCCAGAAAGCACCGGAATAACATAATATTAATGAATAACATTACCACATACCGCCTTGTATTAAAACTGAGATACTTTCCGATCACATTACAAATGTGTTTTTATTGATATGCTTCTGTTTTGAAAGAGTAGAAAACGCGAAAAATCTACACAACGCTTCCCAAGTCTTCTTTTGTAGCGCATTTACACATAACCACACGATCCATTCTTTTGTCGACCCAGAGAAAGGAGGCTTTAGAAAATATTGTGGGAAAAGGAGAAAATGCTGGTAACCAGCATTTTCCTCTTTACTCACAATGTTTTCTGCCCTTCACAAAATAAATTTATAATTTTCAGTCACTTTTTCTGTCGTCTGCAAATTCTTTCGATTTGGACTCGTAGGCCCATATAAGATTCCTGATTTGGACAAGCCTAAAATAGTGTCGTTTGGTAATGAGTTAAGCTACTGGGGTATCTGGTACAATATTAAATTGTTCAGTTGGAGTCGTAGGGTGTAGACTGAGGTTGAACATTTAGGATATCGCTGGTTTAATTAAAAAACCTCGTAACTACAGCTTGAAACCAAGCAGTAGTTAGGAGGTTTTTGAAGTAAACCGACGCTTCATCTTCGCTCATCCACACACACCAATGGTCGTGTTAGCAAGTTACAGACTTTAAAGTTATCTTTGGAGAGATGAAGGGGAATGCAGTTGATATTTTGTAAGGGAAACTAATAAGTATCTTATAGTTTCCTTTTCGCTGGTTTTATAAAAATGTTGAAAAAATTATTTCTTCAATCGAACTCGCCCTCATGACATTCAAACCCGTTTAGTCACTTTATCCACAGACCTATGGAGCCAACTAATATTCCATCGCGTCAAAATTGTGTTTATCCTGTTATACATTATGGCCCGCCTGGATGGCTCAAGGGTGAGCATGTCGGACACATGACCTGGTAGTTGTGAGTTGGATATCCGGTTGAGGCGAACTTTCTTTCCGGCGTATTTTCGCCTCTCAACCCTGCTGAAGCATGTAAGAAAATTAGTCCGTGGCTTGGGAAAGAAAGTTGTGTTAGTACTGGTATGAGAAAGCCTGGAATCACATGTGCGTCACCGACCGCCATGATAAAAATTATGACCTTAGCTGTTAAAGTGGCGTTGAACCGCACAACAACATATGCGTTATTATTATACCTTTTACTAACATGACAGGGTCTTTGAAAGGAAAAGTCAGTAGATCGGGTTTTCACTTGTATTTCCATGTTTCAATATTAAAGCCTTCGGATGGAAAAGGTGTCTTTGATAGGATTATATAAAAAAACAAACAATAGCATGTTTCATGTCCCTCTTATATTTCAATAATATCTAGTTTAATTTTCAAACAAAGGTGGACTGATAACATAATACTTACGCGTGTTCTATCTTCATCGCTTCTCAAGAACCTTTTTTGTGTGTGGTTACAAACAACACCCCCGAAATTCTTTACGTGAACGATCCTGTACAGTCCCGTTTTCCTGAAGTCTATTATAAAGCAACCAGATCGTTCGAAGGTAGTGACATTCACGTTGCCATGCAACATAGTTTGAAGAGGCGAGTTTACCAGCTTATCTCGAGTCTTTTCGGAACAGACAGACATTGGTCGATTCACTGATGACGTGGAGGGGCGAGGAGGTTCTACAACTGTCTTGTGTCCGTTTAAGTGAAACTTTAATAGCGTCTCGCCTCTATAAAATGACAAAATGACCACTAGAAGACAAAGAGCGACAGAAACCTCTCTTGACATTTGCATCTTGTTCAAATCTGTGTTAGATAAACAGCAGGTAAAAAAAATCAGTAAGACAAGGTTTAAAACAGAATACTCAATATCCGGCAGTATTTTATCTAAGTATAAATAATAAAAAAACCTTATATACCATATTTTTCCGATCAAATACATGCGCTGAATCGGATGAAATAACACACACCGTAGATAACAAGAGGGCCATTGGCCCTGGAACGCTCCCCTTAGACTAAAGCTTATGAGTGAAATTAAAAAAAAAAACTATAGCATGTTTCATGTCCCACTTATGAGACAATTTCAATAATATCTAGTTTCATTTTCAAACAAAGGTGGAGTGATAACATAATACTTACGCGTGTTCCTTTTTCATCGCTTCTCAAGAACCTTTTTTGTGTGTGGTTACAAACAACACCTTCGAAATTCTTTACGTGAACGATCCTGTACAGTCCCGTTTTCCTGAAGTCTATTATAAAGCAACCAGATCGTTCGAAGGTAGTGACATTCACGTTGCCATGCAACATAGTTTGAAGAGGCGAGTTTACCAGCTCATCTCGAGTCTTTTCGGAACAGACAGACATTGGTCGATTCACTGATGACGTGGAGGGGCGAGGAGGTTCTACAACTGTGGTGTGTCCGTTTAAGTGAAACTTTAATAGCGTCTCGCCTTTATAAAATGACAAAATGACCACTAGAAGACAAAGAGCGACAGAAACCTCTCTTGACATTTGCATCTTGTTCAAATCTGTGTTAGATAAACAGCAGGTAAAAAAAAAATCAGTAAGACAAGGTTTAAAACAGAATACTCAATATCCGGCAGTATTTTATCTAAGTATAAATAATAAAAAAAACTTATATACCATATTTTTCTGATCAAATACATGCGCTGAATCGGATGAAATAACACACACCGTAGATAACAAGAGGGCCATTGGCCCTGGAACGCTCCCCTTAGACTATAGCTTATGAGTGAAATTAAAAAAAAAAAAAACTATAGCATGTTTCATGTCCCACTTATGAGACAATTTCAATAATATCTAGTTTCATTTTCAAACAAAGGTGGAGTGATAACATAATACTTACGCGTGTTCCTTTTTCATCGCTTCTCAAGAACCTTTTTTGTGTGTGGTTACAAACAACACCTTCGAAATTCTTTACGTGAACGATCCTGTACAGTCCCGTTTTCCTGAAGTCTATTATAAAGCAACCAGATCGTTCGAAGGTAGTGACATTCACGTTGCCATGCAACATAGTTTGAAGAGGCGAGTTTACCAGCTCATCTCGAGTCTTTTCGGAACAGACAGACATTGGTCGATTCACTGATGACGTGGAGGGGCGAGGAGGTTCTACAACTGTGGTGTGTCCGTTTAAGTGAAACTTTAATAGCGTCTCGCCTTTATAAAATGACAAAATGACCACTAGAAGACAAAGAGCGACAGAAACCTCTCTTGACATTTGCATCTTGTTCAAATCTGTGTCAGATAGACAGCAGGTAGAAATAAGTTTAGTAAGACAACGTTTAATACAGAATACTAAATTTTCGGCAATATTTTATCTAAGCAGAAATGAAAATAAACTATTAGTATATACCATATTTTCCCGATCAAATACATGCGTTGAATCGGATAAAATAAAACACACAACAGAAAAAAAAATCCGTATCTACTCTCTGTGAAATACGGCCCTAAGTATGGTATATTAACGCGTCTCGCCCACGGACATTTAGCACGCATTGATTTGCAATTGGATCGGTCAAAATGTCGCGCTGTAATATTAATCCGCCATCCATGAAAACAGAGTTACTACCATCCACTCTATTAATTATCTCTTTTTGTTTGCCATTTTCCAATAAAAGGTCAACAATTGCATGTAATAAAAGGAATATTATGTTCTAGTCATTTTCTTGGTGCTTTTATTTGGTCCTCGCTGCGTAAGAAAATTTTGACATCGCGCGAGACCTGTCTCGCGCGATGTCAAATTTTCTTACGCTGCTCAACGTAAATACAGGCATCAGGAACGTTACTATAACATGTTATTTCATGCCTTCCGGTAGTATATCGAGAAATAGCAGTGAAAATGTTTTTCGATCTTGCACTGGTACCACCAGTGAAAATACCGATTTTCATGTTCATGTTGCCTTAGTTAATTGCGCGTGCCTGACAACCAGATGGGAAATATGACGTCATTTACCTTACATTTCTCGCGCTTGACGTAATAATGTAATGCGTTGCTATGCGGGAAGGGTACGCCACGGGAAATAACGGAAAAGAACTGTACCGGATTTTGCTCAAAGCATGAAATAAACAGAATATTTGTTTTTTTCGGTGAAAAATCGAAATTTATTTCAGTGAGTGAACACCATCGATGATATTTTCACAAGTGGCACAATATCGGTGAAATGATCGAAATTTATTTCACTGAGTGAACACCGTCGGTAATATTTTCACTCGTGGCTGTACCGATGGTGACTATTAAATGATATGATATGGCCTACAGCAGGCAAAAAGGGGTCATTCGGACATTTGTGTAAAATACCGTCTCGGATCAGCCTGCGCTGTCCACGCAGGCTAATCCGAGACGACACTTTCCGTGTTTATGTAATTTTCTGTTTGAACAAGTTTTCGGTAGCACAAAATCTAATGTAGTCGTAAAGTGCCGTCTTGGATTGGACTGCACAGGCTGATCCGAGACGACACTTTACGCAAATGCGAATGCCCCTTTTCGCGTATCGCCGGCCAATTATAAATTCAAATGTATATAAACACCCGCTTTGTTTACATTTTGCCTTGATCATTACATTGACTGACACAGATGTGTATGTTCGTTGATCATTATGACCCTATTACTCTTGAAACAGAGGATTGACTCGTCAAAGGATTTTGATTGGAAGTAAAAAATTAGAAAAATAGACCTGGAAAATGAATAGTATTGATCTATGGGACAATTACAGCTTCCATAGCAAAAGACGACCAAAGGGACATAATCGATTCAGTATCTCTATTTTACATCCTAATTATGACCTTTTTTTCCAAAACCGTGTATATCAGCTTGCCTTTAACAAAGTTACTCCTGTGCCAACTGGTTTTTTTTTTTCAAACATTGATGTAACAAGATGTATTCTCCCTAGGGAGCCCCCGTATCTTTTTCAGCTCACCTGAGCACGAAGTGCTCATGGTGAGCTATTGTGATTGTGCTGTGTCCATCGTCCGTAATCCGTCTAGCGTCATGCGTCGTCAACTTTTTACCTTGTGTACGCTCTAGAGGCCACATTTTCGGTCCGATACTCATGAAAGTTGGTCAGGATGTTTGTCTCGATAAAATCTCGGACGAGTTCGAAAATGGGTCATGTCGGGTCAAAAACTAGGTCACTAAGTCAAATCTTAGAAAAACCTTGTGTACGCTCTAGAGGCCACGTTTTCAGTCCCATACTCATGAAAGTTGGTCAGGATGTTTGTCTTGATGATATCTCAGACAAGTGTGAAAATGGTTCATGCAGGGTCAAAAACTACATGTAGGTCACTAGTTCAAATCTTAAGAAAAACCTTGTGTACGCTCTAGAGGCCACATTTTCAGTCGGATACCCATGACAATTGGTCAGGATGTTTGTCTGGATGATATGTCGGACGAGTTCGAAAACGGCTCAAAAACTAGGTCACTAGGTCAATTTTAGAAAAACCTTGTGTACACTCTAGAGGCCACATTTGAAGTCGGATAATCATATGTTTGTCTTGATGATATCTCGGAAAAGTTCGAAAGTGGGTCATGTGGGGTCAAAAACTAGGTCACTAGGTCAAATCTTAGAAAAACCTTTTGTACGCTCTAAAGGCCACAATATTAGTCTAAAACTGTTGAAAGTTGGTCAGAATATTTGTCTTGATAATATCTTCGACGAGTTCGAAAATGGGTCATGTTGAGTCAAAAACGAGGTCACCAAGTCAAATGATAGAAAAACCTTTTGTAGGCTCTAGAGGCCACATTTTCTATCCAAAACTCTTGTAAGTTGGTCAGAATGTTTGCCTTGATGATATATTAGACGAGTTTGAAAATGGGTCATTGGGGGTTAAAAACTTGGTCACCAGGTCAAATCTTATAAAAACCTTGTATATGCTCTGGATGCCACATTTTCTGTCCAACACTCTTGAAAATTAGTCAGAATGTTTGCCTTTATAATATCTTGGATGAGATTGGATGAGATTGAAAATGGGTCATGTTGGGTCAAAAACTGGGTCAATAGGTCAAATGTTATAAACACCTTTTGTATGCTCTGGAGGACACATTTTCAGTCTGATACTCCTAAAACTTGTTCATAATGTTTATCCTGATGATACCTTGAATGAGTTTGAAAATGGATCATGTGGAGTCAAAAACTAGGTCAATGGGTCAAATATTAGAAAAACATTGTGTACTCTCTAGAGGCTACATTTTCTGCCTGATACTCTTTAGACTTGGTCAGAATATTTGTATATTTATTTTGGTGATGTCTCAAAAGAGTTTGATAATGGGTAATGGTCGGGTCCAAAACTAGGTCACTCGGTGAAATCTTAGAAAACCTTTTGTACGCTGTAGAGGCCACATTTTCAGTCCAATACTCATGAAACTTGGTCAGAATGTTTGTCTTATTTATATCTCAAAAGTGTTTGATGATGGGTAATGTCTGATAAAAAAATAGGTCACTGGAAATCTAGATGGTTCATGTTTGGTCAATAGACTCAGGTGAGCGATTTCAGGGCCATCATGGCCCTCTTGTTATTTCAAATTGACTATTTACCCGACCGTCGATTAAAGTGGCACATTTGTACACAAGCGTCAGGGGAGAGAACTCATTTTACATCATCCACAGCTAAATAATGCAATTAGCCGCTGTCAGACTGATGGTTCCAATTTCAATTGGCCAAAGATTTGCCGATTATGGCGAATTAAAGAGTTCCTTCAGAATTCTGAGGACTCCACCTTTTGTAAATTATTTTTCCTTCTTTGAGTTCACGACAGTCGGCCTTGCAGTCTGAATTTTCTCCAGTGTGTACACGACAGTCCGGTAAATATCACTGGCCTTTTTCTTCTGTATTATACCTGTACATTTATCCATCCAATAGCTATGCAAGCATGTAATAATTTTGTGAGTATGCACGTTAAAAACGTGAGTGAGCACTGTGAATGATTTTCTCTGTTTGAACGAGACCGTGCGGAACCTTCTTGCCATCGTACTCCATTCTGGCTCTGTCTTCGGTGGAAGAAACAATGATTTACGTTTCTTGTGCTATGGATCTTTCATGCGACCAACTTTGCTTTTACATAAAGCACTCAATACTTCAAAATCCATTTGTATTTTGTATTTTGTATTTTGTATTCTTTGAAAATCGTTTTTAAGTCGTTGTGGCTTTTTGGCATGATTTATTATTGAACAACCCTCTGTATCGCATCCTTAGTGTTTATCAATTTATGCCCTATCTAAGAACCGTGCCCTAGTGGAAAGGGGTTGACTGTATCTGCCTGATGCATTAACCCTTTACCAAACAAGAAAAATTTAGACTTGTCCAAATTGAAAGCACTTGCAGACGACAAAAGAAACGTAACTCAAAAATGGAATTGTTTCCAGCAGGAAAAAAACCAATGTGGAAAAAGGAGAAAATACTGGTTCTCAGCATTTTTTCCTTTTCCCACAATGTTTTCAAAAGGCTTTTATCTCGGCGTCGTATAAACTTGGGGGTTGTTTGGTAAAGGGTTAAACCAAGCAAGTCGCCATATTTATCATTATAATTCCCCTAAAATTAATTTTGATGGAAAACCGTCTGAATCACGCCGTAGTATAGTCCTGTGACATGAGAGAAAACATATGAAAGCTAAAAAGATCGACCGATGCCAACCTGAGCTGACAAAGGCTGCTACTTTTTAGCTCACCTTAGCACGAAATGCGTCAGGTGAACTATTGTGATCGCCCTATGTCCGGCGTTCGTCGGCCGTCGACCGTCGTCCGTCAAACAATTTATTTACACATCTTCTAAACCACTGGGCCAATCTTCATGAAACTTGGCAGAAATGTTCCTTGGTGAAGCTCTATGAAACTTTTTCAAATAATTTAATTCTACCCATTACTCTGGTTGCCATGGCAACAAAGAAAAAAAAAAAAAAGAAAGAGAATCTTTGAAAATCTTCTCTAAAACTTGAAGACGTACAGCTTTGATATTTGGTATGTGGCATCTCCAAGTGGACCTCTACCAAGTTTGTTCAAATAATGCCTCTAGTGTCAAAACTGGCCACACCCCTGGAGTCACAAGTTTAAGCATAGGAACAAAGAAGGAAAAGTTTGAAAATCTACTCCTCTGAAACTTGAAGGCGTAGAGCTTTGATATTTGGTATGTGGCATCTCCTAATGGACCTCTACCAACTTTGTTCAAATGATGCCCGTGGGGTCAAAACTGGCCCCACCACAAGTTTGAGCATAGGAACACAGAAGGAAAACATTAAAAATCTCTTCTGACATTTGAAGGCGTAGAGCTTTGATTTTTGGTATGTGGCATCTCCTAGTGGACCTCTACCAAGTTTGTTCAAAATATGCCCCTGGGGTCGAAACTGGCCCTACCCCGGGGGTCACTAGTTTGAGCATGGGAAAAAAGAAAGAAAACTTAAAAAATCTCTATAACTGAAATTTGAAGGCCTAGAGCTCTGATATTTGGTATGTGGCATCTCCTAATGGACCTCTACCAACTTTGTTCAAATTATGCCCCTAGGGTAAATACTGGCCCCACCCCAGGGGTCACAAGTTTGAGCAAAGGAACAAAGAAGGAAAACTTTAAAAATCTTTTCCTCAGAAAGAAGAAAGCGTAGAGCTTTGATATTTTGTATGTGGTATCTCTTAGTGGACCTCTACCTAGTTTGTTCAGATGATGCCTGTGGGATCAAAACTGGCCCCACCCCGGGGGTCACAAATTTGAGCATTGGAACAAAGAAGGAAAACTTTACAAATTTTCTTCTCTGAAACTTGAAGGTGCAGAGCTTTGATATTTGGTATGCAGAATCTTCTAAAGGACCTCTACCAATTTTGGTCAAATTGTCGAAAGCTTTGATATTTGGTATGTGGAATCTCCTAGTGGACCTCTACCAAGTTTGTTCAAATTATGCCCCTGGGGTCGAAACTGGCCCCACCCCGGGGGTAACTAGTTTGAGCATAGGATCAAAGACAGAACATTTTTTAATTTTTCTTTTCTAAAGCTAGAAGGCATAAAGCTATGATATTTGGCATGTAGCAATTTCTAGTGGACCTCTACCAAGTTTGTTCATAGTTTAGCCTTGGGGTCAAAACTGGTCCTGCCCCGGGGGTCACAGTTTCGAACGTAGCAACAAAGAAGGAAAACTTTACACATTTTCTTCTCTGAAATTTGAAGGTGCAGAGCTTTGATATTTGGAATGCAAAATCTTCTAAAGGACCTCTACCAAGTCCCTGGCGTCAAAACTTGCCATGTCCCGGAGGTCACAGGTTGGCACATAGGAACAAAGAAGGAAAATTGGAAAATTATAAATCTCTTTTTCTCTTAAACAGGGAGGTGTAGAGCTTTGATATTTGGTATGTAGCATCTTTGAGTATACCTCTACCAAGTTTGTTCCAAGGATGCTGCTTTGGTCAAAATTGGCCCAGCCCCGGGGACCACAAGTTCGAACATAAGACAAAGAAGGAAAATTTAAAATTCTTCTTTGAAACTGGAAAGTGTAGAGCTTTTATATTTGGTTGCCATATGTCTGGCGTCTGTAGTCCGTCAACAATTTCTTTAAACATCTTCTTCTCCTCGCTCACTGGGCCAATCTTGATGGAACTTAGCAGGGATGTTCCTTGGGTGAAGCTTTACCAAAGTTGTTCAAAGAATTGAATTTCACTCTTTAGCTATAGTCTAAGGTAAGCGTTTCAGGGCCAATGACTATCTTGTTTGAAATCGTATAAAGGCCATTTTTCAACAACAACAACAACAACAACAACAACAACAACAACAACAACAAAAATAGTGAAAATAGAAAAGATATTAATACCACCATTTCTCTTTATCTTCCCTAGATGCATTCTACAAATACACATCAACCTAGTTTGGGCATTCTGGGTACAGAATAGGACAACTTTGTTATCTGCGCTTGTCATATTCTTCGAAGATTGGACCTGTCTTACATGACGCATCACCCACCACGATATCGGTGAGATTGTAGTATTACGTGCTATAAAGTAACAATGGTGAAAATGGCTTTTATCAATACGTATGAGGAAAAATCAGGTCTGTTATAGCTCCAGATTTCTCTAAACTGCTGATCACAGCTCAATGAATCGCACTAGGTAGCGTTTTATTGAGAAAACGTTTATTTCATTTTGAACTTCAAAGTAACGGTTGTCGCATAGACAAGTGGTCAGGTTCTGTACCTAGGATGCTCAAATTAGATTTATGTGTATTTGTAGAATGCCATCTAGAGGGAGATAATGGGACAACTTTTCAAAACAACCGTTACTTTGAATTTCAAAATGAAATAAACGTTTACTTTATAAAACACTACCTGGTGCGATTCATTCAGCTATGAAAGCAGAACATCTAGGGTTCGATCCCTGGCTTCGACTTCTGGCTCGGCCAATTTCATTCCGAGGATTGATGGTCACTGCGAAAGGATTCATTCCTCTTCCACTGCTGACCATTGTTTGGACAATGATCATGTGGGAAAGCAGCCAGTGGCTTGGAAAGGAAATTGTGCGAGGTACTGGTAAAAGAAATCCCAGGAACACATGGATGGGTGTACTGCACCCGCGATATAACTGGAATAATGTTGAAAACGGTATTAAACACCATACAATTAATTAAAGGGATTTTGGAAGAAAATTTTTGAAAAAATACGAAAAAATAATCTTCATACCCTCAAAGCCTTATAATTTTCATGATAAAACCCCAGTATTCGAAAACCACCCCACAAGAGAAATTAGAGATTTACTACAGTTCAGGTCGACGCCGACGGGAAACACGGTCTATTTGTACACTAGCAAATTGCTCTTTTACATACTGTAAATACACAGACGACGCTTCAAAAAAAGACATTATGGAAAATAATTACATGTTTGTTATATTATGGACTTTAAGCGTCATTAGTCACGTGCCAGTAACTTAACATTCCAACAATGCTTTTAAAAAAAAAAAAATTGGCGCGTAATCTAAAAATAGCTTAAGGGGCTACGTAGCCTGTTAAGGGAATACCTCCCCACTTTTTTTTTTGAATATTATGATTCTTAATTATTGCTGATTTTATTGTTTTTTTTGTTTTTCATATAGATTTTAGTGGTATATACATGTATATATTTTTTAATTTGGTATGATGTGAAAAACCTAAATACCGACCTTTAATCAGTCAAACAATCAATTTAATAGCGATGTCATGTAAAGTCACTAGCAATGCCAAAGGTCCGATTGCTGATTGCTTCATATACAGCTTTTTTCCAAGTCTGAATTGAGTTTTCTATGTTTGTATTTGTTAGCTTTTCTTTTGACATCCATTCCGGCACACGTCGGTGAAACTTTCCTTCCTGATTCTGAAGTATGCACCACAATTTTTTCAGTGTCACTTCCGACTTTGTGAAAGACGCCATTTTAGTTAGTGAATTGAGAAGATCGGTTTTCAGTTTTTCGTAAAACAGAACAAGCATGTCCCCTTTAAAATTGTTGATCCATTTAACGTTGAAATTATCTCTCATTTCCATCAGGTTGCCATTTACCATTTTTATCAATGCTAAAAAAGAAAAAAATCAGAGAAATTCCTTGTAAATCATCATGGTAAAAAGGGAAAGCTAACTTTATTAACTCTTTACCAAACGACAAAATTTTTAGACTTGTCCAAATTGAAAGCATTTGCAGACGACAAAATAAACGAGAATCCAAACTTGAAACTAGACTTGTGGGAAAAGGAGAAAACGCTGGTTATCAGCATTTTCTCCTTTTCAGCTCACCTTAGCATAAAGTGGTAAAGGTGAGCTATTGTGATTGCCCTATGTCCGGCGTCCTTCAACAATTTCTTTAAACATCTTCTTCCCCTAAACCATTGGGCCAATCTTCATGAAACTTGGCAGGAATGTTCCTTGGGTAAAGCTCTACCAAAATTGTCTAAAGAATTTAATTCCACCCATAACTCTGGTTGCTATGGCAACAAAAAAAAAAAAAAAACGAAATCTTTGAAAATCTTCTTCTCTGAAATTAGAAAGCGTAGAGCTTTGATATTTGGTATGTAGCATCTCCTAATGGACCTCTACCAAGTTTGTTCAAATTATGCCCTTAGGGTCAAAACTGGCTCGACCCCGGGGGATAACATGTTTGAGCATAGGAACAAAGAAGGAAACTTTTGAAAATCTTCTCTGAAACTAGAAGGCGTAGAGCTTTGATATTTGGTATGTAGCATCTCTTAGTGGACCTCTACCAACTTTGTTCAAATTATGCTCATGGGGTCAAAACTGGTCCCACCCCGGGGGTCACAAGTTTGAGCATAGGAACAAAGAAGGAAAACTTTAAAAATATACTCCTCTGAAACTAGATGGCGTACAGCTTTGATATTTGGTATGTGGCATCTCTTAGTAGACCTCTACCAAGTTTGTTCAAATTATGCCCCTTGGATCAAAACTGGCCCCATCCCGGGGGTCACAAGTTTGAGCAAAGGAACAAAGAAGGAAAACTTTAAAATTCTTTGCCTCAGGAACTAGAAAGCGTAGAGCTTTGACATTTGGTCTGTTGCATCTCCTAGTGAACCTCTACCTTGTTTGTACAAAGGATGTCCCTGGGGTCAAAACTGGCCCCAACCCGGGGGTCACTAGTTTGAGCATTGCAAAGAAGGAAAACTTTAAAAATTTTCTCCTCTGAAACTAGAAGGCGTAGAGCTTTGATATTTGGTATGTGGCATCTCCTAGTGGACTTCTACCAAGTTTGTGTAAATCATGCCCGTGGGGTCAAAACTGGCCCCGGCCCGGGAGTCATTTAAATTTTTAAAATTCTTCTTCTCTAAAACTAGAAGGCATAAAGCTATAATATTTGGCATGTAGCAATTCCTAGTGAACCTCTACCAAGTTTGTTCATATTATGCTCGTGAGGTCAAAACTGGCCCTGCCCCGGGGGGTCACATGTTGGAACATAGCAACAAAGACGGAAAACTTTAGAAATCTTCTTCTCTGAAACTTGAAGATGCAGAGCTTGATATTTGGAATGCAGAATCTTCTAGTGAACCTCTATCAAGTTTGGTCATATGATGTCCCTGGCGTCATTACCAATAATAACCCATTACCAAACGACAATATTTTAGACTGGTTCAAATTGAAAGCATTTGCAGACAACAAAAGTGATTGAAAATTTGAAATTTGGTTTGTGATGGGTAGAAAATATTGTGGTATCCAGCATTTTCTACGTTTCCCACAATGTTTTCTAAAGGCTTCTTTTTAGGGGCGTCAAAAGAAGGGATTGTGTGGTAATGCGTTAAATCGGCTGTTTTCAAAGAAAAGGGTCGAAGTATTATCATAACCCTGTCGTCTGCGTCGTAGACAGATATACTCACTTCCATAAATAAGTGTGCAATTTTAAATTTTCTTTTATTTCTCGTCGCATGTTATACTGAAGACCAACAAATTTGGTACATACTTTAATTCAGAGTCTGTAAAAAATGCCGTCTAATCAGATTTTGACTAACAAAAAATTTTAGGTTAGGTTTTTGCAGTTTAAATGAAAGTTATACTAAAATCAAAGTTGCAAAAGTACTCGAAGACTAAGGTAACATTAAAGTGAGGTTTTTCTTAAAGTTTTTGTAATTTTTCAATGAATGTCTTGTATTGCCACCTCTCCATTCGATAAAAGCAATTATTCAACGTCGCATAGACCTTGCATAACGCAAAATTTTTCCTGAACGAGAGCGGTGGCCAAGTCCATGAGATTGTTGATGTTTCGCCGTGATCGAACCTTTCTTCCTAAGTAATCCCAGTTATGTTCGTATAGGATATTGACTGAGGACGAGGTCTTTCCGTATAAGAACGACCTGGGCACGAGCTTCACGAAACACCGAGAGCGCGAAGCGCTCGAGGTGTTTTGTGAAGCTCGTGCCCTGGTCGTTCTTATACGGAAAGACCGATGTACGAGGTCGATATCCGACTTACATACCGGCCACCATCATTATTGAGCAGACGACTTGACAGCCATTTCGAAAAGAACAGATACATTTGATGACAAAAGGAAACGTAAAATATGTTTTATGGTTTTTTAATTTTTGGGTATTTCTTTTTCATTTATTTATCAGTTTCATTTTCTCGCTTGAACATTAATGAATCGTTGGCTTGAAATTGACACCTCGTGAACATCAACCTTAATTTTTTTAACTTGGGTAGGTTTGTTGATGCTGCACGAGTGAGTTCATTGCTCAGTTTAGGATCGAACAGATTGAAATATTTATGGATTTCAGCTTTTGCCGGTAACACTTGTGTTTTCATCTCTACGGCCTGTCCATTTGCACTAATTCATCCAGTTCTGTAGGGCCAAAGGTCAATATTCATTGATTGAATGAATGAATGGCGTTTTACACCGCTTTGTCATACAAAGTCACTTCCAAAGAGGCTCAAGCCTGGATCCTGGGGTCGAGCTTCTAGGACAGCTGGTCTCAAAACGATTCTGGTCATTCGACTATGGGAGTGATCGGGCCCCTCAAATTGCTTTCCTGAAGCTAGCTGTGCCTGGTCAGCCATAGAAGGACAGTGCTCCTATGTCAGTTTTGCTTTCTCATAATAAGAAAAATAACACAAGAGGGCTTTTTCGCTCCAGAGGCTATATAAACTGCGCTAATGCGGACAAATCAACAGACGGTCTCACAGGAAGTAGGGTGCATTTGAACCAAAATACAACAATATTGTAGACATGTTTTAGAACATGCGTCCATCATTAACTTTTTGCCACTCTTGTTATTTAACTTAGATGAAAACTAGAAAAAAAAAATGATAATAAGCTTGGTTCAGATATGAGAGAGCGACATGTATGTAACAACAATCTGAGGATAAGGCACTTTATCTACAATGTTTAAAATGTTGGCATTAATGTGACCGCAATTTTGTAAATGGGGGGGGGGGAATAGATTTTTTAATGATTGCTTTAAAAAAAATTGTCAAAGAATTGCTGAAATGGTCACTAATTAAAAATAGATTAAAATCTGTCATACCAGAAAGAAGTATATTTACAAGATTTTTCCTGTTACTTACAAATGTACCAAAAGTACCAATGTCCTTCACGAACCTGTCTGCATGCACGGCTCAAGATCCATCAATTGTACGTGGACAGGTATTTCTTGCACGGGAGCAGGTCTTTCCAGCACGTGGGCAGGTTTTCTATCTACAGAACAACCTGCGCACGTGCATGGATAGACCTGCTCTCGTGCATTTCCGTTGTCAAGACGGGTCGTTCTGAAAAAGATAGACCTGGTCCAAACAAAGGAGCCGGTAGTAATATTGGATTCATATGTATAGGATATTGACTGAGTACGAGGTCTTTCCGTATAAGAACAACCTGGGCACGAGCTTCACGAAACACCGAGAGCGCGAAGCGCTCGAGGTGTTTTGTGAAGCTCGTGCCCTGGTCGTTCTTATACGGAAAGACCGATGTACGAGGTCGATATCCGACTTACATACCGGCCACCATCAGTATTGAGCAGACGACTTGACAGCTATTTCGAAAAGAACAGATACGTTCTATGACAAAAGGAAGCGTAATACATGTTTTATTGTTCTTTAACTTTTGGGTATTTCTTTTTCATTTATTTATCAGTTTTATTTTCTCGCTTGAACATTAATGTTGACTTGAAACTGACACCTTGTGAGCATCAACCTTATTCTTTTAACTTTGGTAGGTTTGTTGATGCTGCACGAGTGAGTTTATTGCTCAATTTAGGTTCGAATTGATTGAAATAGTCATGGATTTCAGCTTTTGCCGCTGACACTTGTGTTTTCATTTCTATGGTCTGTCTGTTTGCAATAATTCATCTAGTTCTGTAAGGCCATAGGTCTATATTCATTTATTGATTGACTTAATGAATGAATGTCGTTTTACACCGCTTTCAGTAATACAAAGTCACTTCCAAAGAGGCTCAAGCCTGGATCCTGGGGTCGAGCTTCTATAGGACAGTTGGTCTCAAAGCGGTTCTGGTCATTCGACTATGGGAGTGATCGGGCCCCTCAGATTGCTTTCTTGAAGCTAGCTGTGCCGGGTCAGCCAAAGAAGGACAGTGCTCCTATGTCAGTTTTGCTTTCTCACAATAAGAAAAAATAACAAGAGGGCTTTTTAGCTCCAGAGGCTAAACTGCGTTTATATGGACAAATCAACAGTCGGTCTCACAGGAAGTAGGGTGCATTAGAACCAAAATACAACAGTATTGTAGACATGTTTTAGAATATGCGTCCGTCATTAACTTTTTGTCACTTTTGCTATTTAATTTAGATGAAAACTAGAAAAAAAGGTTGGGTTTAGATATGAGAGAATGACATGTATGTAACAACAACCTAAGGATAAGGCACTTTATCTACAATGTTTTAAATATTGGCATTAATGTGACCACAAATTTTGTAAATACGGGGAGGGGAAGGGGTGGATAGATTTTTTAATGATCGCTTTGAAAAAAAATTATCAAAGAATTGCTGAGTTTGGTCACCAATAAAAAATAGATTAAAATCTGTCTTACCAGAAAGAAGTATATTTACAAGATTTTTCCAGTTATTTACAAATTCATAAAAATCAGCATCGCGCAGGTACCAATGTCCTTCACGAACATGTCTGCATGCACGGCTCAAGATCCATCAATTGCACGTGGACAGGTCTTTCTTGCACGGGAGCAGGTCTTTCCAGCACGTGGGCAGGTTTTCTATCTACGGAACAACCTGCGCACGTGCTGAGATAGACCTGCTCTCGTGCATTCTATTGTTAAGACAGGTCGTTCTGAAAAATACAGACCTGGTCCAAACAAAGGAGCCGGTATGTAACCGGCGATAAAGCTGGCCAAGGAAGAACGTCAACATTGTTTCTGTTCAAAAACTGCTGACTGATTCGTGCCACGTGAGGACGTGCATTGTCCTGCATCAGCATAGCTGGCCCATGTCGTTGCAAAAATGGAAATGCCTCAGACCGCAAACCTTGGTCGACGTAGATCGCTCTCGTTCAGGAATGGAATTGTAGCTGGGTACAGGTATTTGGTGATATATCGTGTGACCGTATCGATATGTGGTTCGGTAGCTCAGTTGGTTAGAGTGCAGGAACGGTATTCCTGGGGCCCTGGGTTCGAATCCCGGTCGAGCCGCGATATATTTTTCACCAGCTGTTACATTTGGCGCCCACCGTAAATAACCCACGATGTGGATGGCTATTGCTTAGGCACCTCGAGAACGTTTCACAATGTTTCTCTGTCTCCAGAATTCGGGACGAATTCTAAATTTGGAGGGGGTATATGTAGCTGGGTACACTTATTTGGTGATATATCGTGTGGCCGTATCGACATGTGGTTCGGTAGCTCAGTTGGTTAGAGTGAAGGAACTGTATTCCTGGGGCCCTGGGTTCGAATCCCGGTCGAGCCGCAATATATTTTTCACCACCTGTTACAGAATAACATTCCTGATGCAATGAGGTTTCGTTGTGTAAGGTCTATGCGACGTCGACTAACTGCCTGTATCGACAGCAGAGGTGGCCAAGATACAGGACACTGATTGAAAAATACAAGAACTTTAAGAAAAATCTAACTTTAATGTTACCTTAGTCTTTGTGAACATTTGCCACTTTGATTTTAGAACCACTTTTATTTAAACTGCAAAAACCCAACTTAAAATTTTCTGTTTGTCAAAATCTGATTAACCTGGCATTTTTTACAGACTCTGAACTAAAGTATGATTCCAAATTTGTTGTTTTCAATAAAACCTGCGACGAAATTAAGTGCACACTTATTTATGGAACTGAGTATAATACAGACACACACATGTACATCTATCTCTATTAGTATTGAGAATATTTACTTTAAACTTACGTGTCTGCCCATGTCATATTCTTCGAAAATTCGACCTGTCTGATATGACGCATCACCCGTCCCCTGTACACCTGGGAAAAGTAGGGCTTATATCGAAGCTATTAGCCTATTACCCAAGCATGTAGGGGCTGTTTTAATAAATGTTTGGTGCATAGGTTACATGGTAGCCGATCATAGCTGAATGAATATTTTCTATATTATACTTGAGGAAGGCTGTTGTATCGTCGAAAGCTCGTGGGAATTATAATAAAAATCTAAACTGACAATGCTGTTAGCTTTATCTTTCTTCCCCAGTATTCTATCCTCGTTAATATACCGTGTACAAATACCTTTAAGTCGGTCAAATGTTAAGTTTTGTTGTTTGGTACGATTTGAAAATAGATCACATATCGTCGGCTTACTTCAAAAACCTCGTAACTACAGCTTGTTTAACAAGCTGTACTTACGAGGTTTTCGAAGTAAACCGACGATATCTTTTCAAAAGTGTTTCGTAGTAAACTTTTTATATCAGACAGTGGTTTTGTTTTTCATAAAAAAACCTTGACGTTTATGTTTTCGTTTATGTTTTCGTCTTGATGATTTTGCATCAAAACATTTACCTCCTTTGTTAAAATTCTCCTTTTTAACAGCTCCAGTATGATTGTACATTGTCTTTATTCTGTTATAATCAGCTCTTGCTGCTTCAAAGGGGTCACGAACGACAAGAATAGCGCGGTTAAAGCCCTCTTTTATTATACTGGGCAGTTTGTGTGTTTTGACAGCGATGACGTTTTCTTCGTGGCCTTCACCTGGGAACACTTTCCTCAGCGACTTATCGTTGTAGATACTTCCGGTGTAGATGCCTACCAAATGGTGATAACGTCACAGTATGAGATTGAACTAATTAACACGTCATTTAGGATATAAACTTTGCAAATCTCGTTTTTATCTTATATCAGATAGATAAAACTCCTTTGATGAGTTCAATATAATATACACACCAATGTATTTTTAAATCATATTCTTATCTATGTGTTACTGGAATTTCACCGTAAATATCACCACTAAGAATGATAAATATAGTATCATCACTATTGACAATATAGTTTTGGAATGTTCGCCGGAACTTTTATTTTCCTGTATTGCTCATATCGTACAAATTTTTGATTATTATTAGAATAAAAAGGGTGAGTTAGGAATATAGTAGATAGAATAATCAACTGGTTATGTGTAATATTAAAATTCTGTCACTCAAATGGGGTTGGGTTCGGTTAAAAAACTCATCCTTAAGACTTATTTTTTCAATAGCATCACATCCCATTCTAGATTTTTGATATCACTACGCGGATCTTACCTTTGCGGATCTAGCCCGATTTCGAGATTCCCGCGATACATATTTCTTGTAGCCAATGAAATGTCGTTTTACAAACCGCTTACAAATACAATAATTCAACATGAAGCAATGACCACAAACGTACTTCGACATTCCATGGTCAGGTGATGGGATATAGCCTAAAACCTCCGATAATTGATTGGTCACACTGAAACTTTCTGTAAATATTGTTCGTTTGTTTTTTTTTTCGGTTATAAATCATTACAGATCCTGCACACATCCATGAGGGTATTCATGTTTACCTTCTATTTTCATCCGAAAGGCCGCGACCTTGTTCTATTTTTATCAACGATGAAATGTTACGAGAGATTTGATTCGTGCAGTTAAAACTAGCTGCAACCAATGAAAATGCATATCGGGGGAATGTCGAAATCAAGCTCGATCCGCCAAGGGTAGAGTAGCGTAGTGGATCGTCACCCTTGCCTTGGGAAGATGACATGTACTTGATTATCCTCTGTTCATTACATACCTGTCACCTCTTCCAGAAGGTGTCGCGTCCATGTATTACCCGAGCCAGGCACACTTGCGAGAGCTATCTGGAAAAGAGAGCCTGATAATTGGCTTGCAACACGGAAAAGGGGCATTCGGACATTTGCGTAAAGTGTGGTCTCAGATCAACCTGCGCAGTCCCACAGGCTAATCCGAGACGGTACTTAACGACTATATTAGATTTTGTCCTACGGTAGGCTTTTGCGAAAAAGAAAATCACATTAGACTGGAAAGTGTCATTTCGGATTAGCTTGCGCGGACAGCCCAGGCTGATCCGAGACGACATTTTACGCAAACGTCCGAATGCCCCTTTTCGTATATTGTAGGCCATTTACTGAGTATACACGAAACGTTTTTTTCTATGAGTTATGAAATGATTCTATTGCTAAATTCAAAATTTTAAAGTTCCATGCAGTTCGTTACCAAAAATGAAGATGCCGATATTTTTCCATATATAAAATTTTGCTAATAGACTAAATTTAAAAAAACGACATAAAAAGGACTTTTACATGATACCGCTCACACCATGGGTACGGCAAAACTTTGTGTATAGAAAAATAAATGCTCCAGGCCACATATTTTCGGACAAGATAATCATTAAAATTACAGCTTGACGTTACCGTATCAGTAAGTATAGCGGTCACGTGACGAGGATACATTGCAGATATACTTTTCTTTTGCTTATCCTAGGAAATTAAAATCAAAAGAAGTTGCTCTGTTTCATTGATCTGAAGATAAATATGTCAGTCAGTGTTAAACAGCGCGACGAGAAGGTGTCCGATCAGAAAGGCTTTTGGACTACTTTGTTGCTCAGTGGTTCAGGCTGTATGGACCGTGTTCTGGGAATATTTTTAATGAGGTCTAGAAAATAGCCTTTAAAATGACGTCATTATTTTAGTTGTTTACATGCGGTTTTAAAATTTTATAACTTGTTTTGTCGATACTAAGTAAATCTATTTCACAAGTCAAGTAAGTGTGGTGTCCGTGGTTGTGAGGTAGAGCGTCGGCCTCGTAACCATAAGGTATCTGGGAGCGGATGTCAACTTTGGAATTTTTCATTGGCCCACACTTTCGGCGCGACTACTGGTGTAGTTCTCAAGAAGCAGAACTGACAGAGATTAGAATAAGTTGTAACAACATTTCTCTCAATTGTCGTGAAATAAATGTTTAAACGAGGTGAGGGAACTATCATACTACTTGTACGTGTTTTTAAATCTCGATTTCCAGTCCGGTATGGACAGTGACATTTAGATTTTCATTAATGAGAGGGATAGGTTTGGCGGGGATAGTGTCATGGTCTGGGGTGGTCTCAAGGGGAAGTAGAAGACTGTCATTGTGATACCCCTCGCAATCTTAATGTACAACGCTATCTTGACATTCTGAATAGCTCCATGTTACCATTTCTGAGTCATAACAAACCTGGAATTTTTCAGCATGACAATGCCTGACCACATTCTGCACGCATTACAAGAGACCTCCATGCGCAGAAAAACGTTAATGTCTTGCGTTGGCTCGCTGTGTCACCCGATTTAAACCCAATAGAGCACATTTGGGATGGATGGGTCGACGCTCTAGGTTAAATCATGACATTTAATTCACGATGTTTAAAAGGCGCTGCAGCTGGATTGGCAGCTTCTTTTAAATAACGTCATTCAACGTTACGTACACTCCATGCGCCGACGTCTTCTGGAGTGTATTTAGGTACACAGAGGTCACATGCGTTACTGATTGCAAAATGAACACATTTCATCTCATTATTTCACCCCTTGAAACTTTCTCAGTATGCTTTGACCAAACTCGGATTCCTCTGAATGTTGCTTTTCATACCTGAACGCTTAAATCAGCCAGAAAATAATGAAGGGATAAGGACATGGACAACAAATTCACACATTCCATTACAAAGTCCTTTGTCTTTGGATTTTTGTAATAAACAGTTCATAATCCAGTGATTGGTGGGAAAAAATGCCGATGCAATGCAGAGAAATGACCCTTCCCAACAAAATGACCAATGGGTCATTTCTCTACGTAGAGGAATAATGTCGCCACCTCGCCTTCGGCTCGGGGCGACATGATTAACCACAGCCGTGAACAAGTTTCCAAGTCCCCTTCCACCTGACCGTACAACTAATAATGTAGTCTTAAAGTGCCGTCTAGGATTAGCCTACCCGGATTGCGAAACTCTACACAAATGTCTAAATACCCCTTTTCGCGTATTGCAAGCCATATGGATACGTACTGCGTTGCCCCGATTTTTGAAATCTGATCGTGATGATCGTGTATATTTGAGATCCGATCTGGGACTGGATAGAAAGAATCATATTGGAACGCACAGATTTGTACCTGAAGGGCAGATCAGTCCGCAACAGGTCGTGATACCTAGAGATGACAATACGGACCCAGAAAGCCCCGGAATCAAAATAATGTTAATGAATAACATTACCACGCACCACCTTGTATCAAAATTCAGATACTTTCCGATGACCTTACAAATGCGTCTCTAGTTAATTATACTGATTAATTATATGCATATTGTTAAAGAAGGCATCATTGGAAATAATGTTACCGCAATGAATGTATCATTTTTACATTGATGTGTAATATTAATAGTTTAACTTCTGAAAATAAAGAATTTATTATTATCATTCTTGTTATTATTATTAATGATGCGCTTTTGTTTTGGAAGTCTAGAAATGGTGGATATATAACGGGTTGGCTATACCTTTCACTAACATCTGCATAGCAGACAAAACAAATGTTATATTGATATATAATTTGTATTAGTATCTTTGAAAGTGTCAATTCTTCCTGGCGTCAATCTTATAGGAGATGTTCAATATGACGTCCGTTTTGGGCAATTACGACGTCAAGTCTTTGTCTGAAAATTATTGATCACGTTCCTGCATGTTTCCTGGCCATTGGAGCGGATCTCTCTCCTGTTGGCACACTTAATGATGAACTGCAGATTTTGGGGAACTGAGAAACCAGACTTTTGTATAGAGAAACCTCTACTTAGCGAAAATGTTACTGTCTGGACAGCGTTGAGTGTTAACGGTATCGTTGGTCCGTTCTTTTTCGAAGATGATGAGGGTAAAGTTGGAACTATAAATAAGGATCACTACCTTAATATCCTTAAGAAGAAATTTGTTCTAGCGCTGAAGAGGAAGGGGGTTAACATTGACAGGATATGGTTTCAGCAAGATGGAGCTGCTCCACACACCACTGTAGACGTGTTAGACTGACTGACAAAAACCTTCAGTAGAAGTTACGTCTCCCTCAAGACTGATCAGGAATGGTCGCCACACTTGCCTGATCTGAGCCCCCTTGACTTTTTCTTGTGGGTTTACTTGAAGGACAGGGTACAAAGACCGACACCAGCAAATACAGATGAACTTAAGGGTGCCACCAGGAGAGAGATCCGCTCCATTAGCCAGGAAACATGTAGAAATTTCAGACTTGACGTCGTAATTGCCCAAAACGGACGTCATGTTGAATATCTCCTATAAGATTGACGCCAGGCAGGATTGACACTTTCAAAGGTACTAATACAAATTATAACGGTATATCAATATAAAATTTGTTTTTTCTGCTATGCAGATACTTATTCGCTTTAGTTATGTTAAATTTTGACGAAACCGTAATGGTTTAGAAAGAGGACAGATATTATGAAACATCCTGTGGGTGAAGTGATATAGAGTTTATTTCATTAGCTTGTGGTTAATATGGGGAAATATTTGCCGAAAAAGGAAAGGTATACGAAAATAACGTAAGGCACGAGTTATTTTCGCGGACCTTTCCCTTTTGAGGCAAATAAATACCCCTTGTTAACCACAAGCTAATGAGATAAATAATATTCATATTTCCTCTGATTATTTTGTCAACAAATGCCACTTTTATAACTATTTTTAGCAAAGTTTAAGGACAGAAAAAAAAGTGGTTCCAAATTTTCGACAGGAGGAAAATATTACTGTGACGGGGAAATAATCCCCCCCAGCTTAAATTACGACATTTCATTACCCATAACATTTCTAAAAAATAGACACATGAATTATAATATAATACTTACGCGTGTTCCTTTTTCATCGCTGTTCAAGAACCTTTTTTGTGTGTGGTTACAAACAACACCCCCGAAATTCTTTACGTGAACGATCCTGTACAGTCCCGTTTTCCTGAAGTCTATTATAAAGCAACCAGATCGTTCTAAGGTAGTAACATTCACGTTGCCATGCAACTTTGTTTGAAGAGGCGAGTTTACCAGCTCATCTCGAGTCTTTTCGGAACAGACAGACATTGGTCGACTCACGGATGACGTGGAGGGGCGAGGAGGTTCTACAACTGTCATGTTTCCGTTTAAGTAAAACTTTGATAGCGTCTCGCTCTTATAAAATGACAAAATGACCACCAGAAGACAAAGAGCGACAAACATCTCTCTTGACATTTGCATCTTGTTCAAATCTGTATTAGATAAACAGCAGGTAAAAATAAGTTCAGTAAGACAATGTTTAAAACAGAATACTCTATTTCCGGCAATATTTTATCTAAGTAGAAATAACTTTTATTATATACCATGTTTTTCCGATCAAATACATGCGTTGAATCGGGTGAAATAACACACACGACAGGAAAAAACCCATATCAATTCTCCGTGAAATACGGCCCCAAATATGGTATGTTGAGGCTTCTCGCGCACGGACTATAAGACCTGTACGAATTATGACGAGCGCGTAAGTGAACATCAGAAGACGAGTTCTTTGCGAGGGAAAATCTCAAACAGATCGAGAAAAGCCCTATACATTTGTATATAATTTATGCTTAAATTCAGTTAATATGCGTTAATATGAAATTAACTCAGTAAACATTTAATAAACATTAAATGAACTCTACAATATCTATCCTTGACACGCCAACGGAAACCCAAGTGATTTCAATGCATTGGGCTATTACTAGTATGTTGTGGGAAATGGAGCTACCAGATTTAATTGTACAGGAGAAGCTGTGTTAAATTTATAAACACAAATAGATCTGATTTACTTCTGTGCAAGTCAATCCTGCGATGTAACTGGTATTGATATCTATTTACTACATTACTGTATTTTTCTCGTTAAGTGGCTTGGCTTGCTCGTGCATCGAGTATACATAGGCTAAACCTATTTTTTTTCTCTTCGTGTTTACAAGATTATGGCAAAACATTTAAATAACATTATTTATTTTCAGTAACAAACTCAAAGGTTGAAATAAGTTAGTTAAAGCAGTTAAGAATGAGACATTGCTCATTCTGAGGTTATACAAAGCCCAACAAAGAAAATTGGGCTATATGTTGCAGAACATCAGGAAGAATTTGGACCAACTACTTAACGGTGCTAGAGACCTTACAAACACGAGTTCAGTTACCTATTGGAACCAGATACTTTACAGATACGGTCCTTTAAAAAGCTTCCGACAGATATCTTAAAAGCTAGGTGAACTGATTACTGCTCCAGATTAAGATAACGAAGATACAAAGACTTCAAAGGCAAAAAGTGTAATTACCAGCTCCCCCATTTCTTTGATTTGATGATTCCATTTGAAAGAAAGATTTGAGAGCCTGATCAACATCATCTTCGCAAGCCAAAGGTGACGATCCACTACGCCACTCTACCCTTGGCAGATCGAGCTTGATTTCTTCGACATTCCCGCGATATGCATTTTTATTGGTTGCAGTGAGCTCCAACTGCACGAATCAAATTGCTCGTAGCATTTCATTTAAAAGAAAAATAGAACAAGGTCGCGACCTTTCGAATAAAAATAGATGGTAAACGTGGATACCTCCGTGGATATGTGCAGGATCTGTAATGATTTATTACCGAAAAAAAGATAGACGAACAATATTTACAGAAAGTTTAAGTTTGACCAATCAATTATCGGAGGTTTTAGGCTATATTCCAGCACCTGACGATGGAATGTCAAAGTACGTGTGTGCTAATTGCTTCATGTTGAATTATTGCATTCGTAAGCGGTTTGTAAAATGATAATTGATTGGCTATCAGAAATATGATGTAAATGGGGATAATAACCAGCATCCAGTAGGGGGTGTATATCGCGGGAATGTCGAAATCGGACTCGATCCACCAAGGTAAGATCCACGTTATGCTCGGGAAGATGGATCAACATAGCTTGATGATATATATATTTTTTGTTTCAAAACTAGTAATCTGTCAGCATCATCAAATGTTATCAGCCAGGAAACACATGTGCGTCACCGACCGCCATGATATGACCTTAGCTGTTAAAGTGGCATTAAACCCCCAAACAACCAACCGAATGTTATCATCATGAAGTAACTTAAACTTTTTTGACAACTAATCATTAAAATGCATAGTTACTTGCCTTGAAGTTGTTTAAATCCATGTAATAATAAAAATGTGACGATTTTTTGAGAAGCTTAAATGTTTTTTGAAAGACGAATACTTGTTTTTTAACCTTACAAACTTCGTTCTATCGGTGTGTCAAAACTGTTGTCATCATTTATGGGCGCAGCCATTTTTTGTTTAAACTGGCGTAAGATTCCGAAAAGTGAAGAAGCTCGAAAAAAATAGTTCCATCGTATACAGGTAAATTCATCAGTTTGAATGCACCTATAATGTATCCAGATTCATATTTCCTTTGTCTACTTTATAATGTTACACATGAAACAGTTGAACAGTAACAAAACGTGTTTTCTTCGGTTTGACAAGATTCTTGTCATTTAGGCCATTGCAGAGATGTATGGTTGGAGTAACGAACGACAACTCTGCTCGGAGATTAAAATTTGCAGTCTGGTGATCGATCGACGCCGCCATTTTGGATGTTGTGTGGCATGTTTACGAAGCACTCAAAAGGGAAATTGACTTTACGTGGTTTTTGCCAGAGAACATGATGTTCCCAGTATGATAACCAATCAGATCACGAGAAATTTCTATGTAGTATAATAAATTTATTTATTGGTCTCTTCTTTGGCTCCCATTTTGGATATGGTGAACGAAAAAGTTTATGTATCAAATACCAATGTATATTTCAATGACACCGTTAACATTTTTGAACAGTGCTGTGGATGAAACAACTACACTTGACAAACATAATACCTTACAAAAAAGAAACACGTGATCATTTTAAAGTGGCATTCATGCTACACGAGTAAAATTTATCCCAACAAGTTTGTCATATTAAAGAGATACTGTTTACTCTCGGCTTCTATCCTTACATTGTGAAATAGTGTAATACTTCATTCTCTGTTTGACTCAAACATAAACACCAATAAAACACACGACCATACAAAACGTATATGCGGAAGAGACAGACGTACAAGTAAACAAAAACACGAAAAGAAGCCTGAATTATATTTTAAAAAAGAAAGTACACGTTTAACCTAAAATACAGCATTGAAGCTTAAACGGCACAGGCACCTCTCTTTCCCAAAAATGACAGAGTAATGCTAACTATCAAAGCTTAAAAAATAACGTGTCATTAAAAATCATTGTGAAGACAATTTAAAGGTGGGTATTTAGATTTTTCAAATCACGCCAAATTAAAAGAATATACAGCACTGAAATTTATATGAAAAAACAATACAAATCATCAATAATTATGAATCATACAATTGAAAAAAAAAAAGATGGTATTCCCTTAAAAGGCTACGTAGCCTCTTAAGCTATTTTTAGATTTCGCGCCAAAAATAAAAAAATAATTGTGGGAATGTAATGTGAATGGCACTTGACTTGTGACGCTTAAATTCCATAACATATTAACAAACATGTAGATCTAATTAATTTCCATAATGTCTTCATCGGACGCTTCGTCTGAAGCTTAGTCTGTGTATTTCCGGTATGTAAATGAGCGAGTTGCTCATGTAAAAATAGACCATGTTTCCCGTCGGTGTCGACCTGGGCTGTAGTAAATCTCTATTTTCTCTTGTTGTCGGATGGTTTTGGACTAATGGGGTTTTATGAATGAAAATTGTAAGGCTTTTGGAGTATAAGGATGATTCTTTTTGTATTTCGTCCTAAAATCTGAAGGGCCACCTTTAAGGCTGCTGACTTTGTTATAAAATTTGTTGTCAAATCCTTAGTGCAACCTAATGATGCTCTCATTTACGTGGATGAAAATATGTTTTATATATCTATTTTTTTTCTTTAGATTTCAGTCTATGTTTTAAGTTTCTGTATTTCATTCTTTTGGAAGAAAAAAATTAAACCACTTCGAAGTTACATAGAGGATATTTGTCTTTTTCGGTGAAAGATCGAAATTTATTTCACGGAGTGAACACTATCGGTAATATTTTCACGAGTGGCGCGCCACTCGATCTTTAACAAACAAATATTGTATTTATTTCATGCTTTTAACCCTTTCTGGGAGGACTATTATCAAAATCCAGTACAGTTCTGTTCACTTATTCGCCATGGCGTACCCCTCCCGCATAACAACGCATTACAATATTACGTCAAGCGCGAGAAATGTAAGGTAAATGACGGCATATTTCTATCTGGTTGTGAGTCACTCGTAATTTACCTAGGTAACTAGAATATAAAAATGGGTATTTTCACTGGTCGTACCAGTGGAATATCGAAAAATATTTTCACTGCCATTTTTCGATGTCCTACCGGAAAGCATGAAATAAATGTACACGCATTTGTTTTTTATCAATATCATAAAACCTGGAGGGAGCGTAAGTACTGTTTCAGCGATCAGGTCACTGTTGAAATTTTAACAAATTTTGAGCTTCTTGTCGTTTGAAAAGACTATAGTGACTCATAAAACGATCATTTTTCTCAAATCTAAATCTCTTTAAAGCGGAAATAAGTAAAAGGTATTGAAAATATGTACTTAACTATACACATCTATTTTTTGATCTCATAAGAAATACTGAAAAAGCTATTTTTCACTTGAAGGCTCCCCTTGCACTCAAGAAAACACAAAAAGTAAATAACCTGGATTCAAGGAAGTCAGTTGACGGTTGATATTAACACGTGAACATCATACATTTTAAAAAGATAATTTTTAAAAAGATAAGTTTCGAAGTGTCTGCGAAAAAAAGACATATTTATTAACTTTTTTCCGTACCGTATAAAGTATAGCACGTAGCTTAATTTAAATAGAAAACCATGTTATCGGTTGATACGAGGGAAAAAGACTGATGAGTGGAAACTCTCTTTGCTGAATGAATTAAAATCAATGTCGTAAAAAAAAAAAGCCGGTTATTTGCTTCAAGCAATTGTCTCATTTACGCGTTTTTTTCGTCGAAAGACATTTACCACAAGCGTTTAAAAACTTTTTTAAAATCTATAATCGGATAAAATCGTATGCATGGTTAGGTGAGAATGATATATGTGTAGTAATATGGGCATGATAGCTTCTTTTTGTTTTTGACAAGTGCCATCATTCATCAAGCACTTGATTTATGGCGAACTTCTCTCTATACGAACCTAAAGTATAGGAAAAAGTGACCAACTGTCCTGCCTGCCAAACACGATCCCTTGTCGTTTGTAAGTAATGTACACGTGTCCCTAGCTTTGAAAAAGAAAACCAGAAATGTCTTTTAAAAAGATAGACGGTGTCAGAAGAAATGGTATATGAAGATTTAACTCTTTTTAGCTCGGTATGAGGAGTATTTATGTAAAGTTTCATTGCCGGAAATTTCATCTTTTTGTCCATGTTGTTTTACAAAATATTGAAAAGCGAAATGTTCAGTTAAAAGAAATAGAACCGCTTGTAATAAGTGCTATTGGGCAATACTTTCTCTGACACCTTAAGTGCCGCTGATCCCTAATGTTCTAGGATATGTCGTTTAAGGAATAATATTTTTTTTAGTTCACCTTAGCACAAAGTGCTTAAGGTGAGCTCCTGTGATCGCCCAATGTCCGTCGTCCGTCAACAATTTCTTTAAACATCTTCTCCTTCTAAACCACTGGGCCAATCTTCATGAAACTTGGCAGGAATGTTCCCTGGGTAAAGTTCTACCAAAATTGTTCAAAGAATTTAATTCCACCCATAACTCTGGTTGCCATGGCAAAAAAAAAAAAAAAAACCTTTGAAAATCTTCTCTGAAACTAGAAGGCGTAGAGCTTTGATATTTGGTCTGTAGAATCTCCTAATGGACCTCTACCAAGTTTGTTCAAATTATGCCCCTAGGGTCAAAGATGGCCCCACCCCGGGGGATAACGAGTTAGTTTAAGCATAGGAACAAAGAAGGAAAACTTTAAAACTCTTCTCCTCTGAAACTGGAAGGCGTAGAACTTTGATATTTGGTATGTAGCATCTCCTAGTGGACCTCTACCAAGTTTATTCAAATTATATCCCTGGGGTCAAAATTAGCCCCACCCAAGGGGTCACAAGTTTGAGCACAGGAAAAAAAGAAGGAAAACTTTATTTTTTTCCCTCAGAAACTAGGAGGCGTAGAGCTTTTATATTTGGTATGTTGCATCTCATAGTGGACCTCTACCAAGTTTATTCAAATGATGTCCCTGGGGTCAAAACTGGCCCCAACCCGGGGTCACAAGTTTGAGCATAGGAACAAAGAAGGAAAACTTTAAAATTCTTCTCCTCTGAAACTAGAAGGCGTAGAGCTCAGATATTTGGTATGTGGCATCTCATAGTGGACCTCTACCAAGTTTTTTTTTAAATCATGCCCGTTGGATCAAAACTGGCCCCGCCCCGTGGGTCACAAGTTCGAACATAGGAACAAAGAAAGAAAAATTTGAAATTCTTCTTCTCTTAAACTAGAAGGCATACAGAGCTATGATATTTGGCATGTAGCAATTCCTAGTGGACCTCTGCCAAGTTTGTTCATATTATGCCATTGGGGTCAAAACTGGCCGGGGGTCACAGGTTGGAACATAGCAACAAAGAAGGAAAACTTTAGAAATCTTCTTCTCTGAAACTTGAAGGTGCAGAGCTTGATATTTGGAATGCAGAATCTTCTAGTGAACCTCTACCAAGTTTGTTCATATGATGGCCCTGGCGTCAAAACTGGCCATGTTCCGAAGGTCACAGGTTGGAACATAGGAACAAAGAAGGAAAATTTAAATTTCTTTTTCTCCTAAAAAGGAAGGTATAGAGCTTTGATATTTGGCATGTAGCATCTTTGAGTGGACCTCTACCAAGTTTGTTCCATGGATGCTGCTTTGGTTAAAACTGACCCAGCCCCGGGGACCACAAGTTCGAACATAGGACAAAGAAGGAGAATTTGAAATTCTTCTATGAAACTGGAAGGTGTAGAGCTTTGATATTTGATTGCCCTAATAAGTATGTTCGGCGTCTGTCTTTCTATAAACATCTTCTCCTAACCCAGTGGGCCAATCTTGATGAAACTTGGCAGGGCAGGGATGTTCCTTGGGTGACGCTTTACCAAAGTTGCTCAAAGAATTGAATTTCACTCATAAGCTATAGTCTAAGTTGAGCGTTCCAGGGCCAATGACTCTCTTGTTTTCTATCCTGGTTCATCATGGTTGTGAGTTATGTTGAACAACGAATATAAACCTTGAGGGCGATAGCTGCGTCACTCATGAAAAAAATACCTATGATGTTCACGTGATGAAATAAATTTGGATCTTTCATCTAAAACCGAAATATTTTATTTATTCAACGTTTCTCTACCCCCTTTTGTTGGGATTTTCATCAGTAACCAGTATAGTTGTTTTCGATAATTCCCCCTGGTGTACCCCCATATTACCATATTACAATAGGAATGTTTTTACTAGTTCACAAAGAAAATAGTTCATTGGTAAAGACAAGAGTTGTGTTTTAATCAATGTCAGAGAAAATCACCTATGTGATTTATTTTAAAGGAGACAAAATTCCGTTGTCAAATTGACATTTTTTTTAATCCCAAAATCTTCCGATCGCCATATGTATCCTTTAGTGTCCTAAGTATCCGTCATTCATTTACATTCGATGTAACACAACAGTCCATTAAGCCTCATCAACCTTGATTAAACAGGATCAATATAACTTTCGAAAATATGTGTTTTAACTCATCAGAGCACAACGTGCTCAAGGGGAACGTTTAGGATCACCCTGTGTCCGGCGTGCGTCGTGCTTGTCAACAATTCTTTAAACATCTCCTCCTCCTAAACCCCTGGGCCAATTTGGACCAAACTTGGCTGGAATGCTCCTTAAGAGTTCGTCTTTGAAAATTGTTCACAGGATTTGATTCCATCAAAACTCTGGTTGCAATAGCAAGCCAATTTAATTTTCTAAGAAATTCTTTAAAATCTTCTCCTCTGAGACCCATAATCAGATTTTGAAATAATTTCACAGAAATGTTCCATGGGTGAACCTATCAAAAAGGATTCACAAAGTTTTGATCTGTCGTAAAACATGGCCGTGGTAATCGGGGGGAGGGGGAGGGGGGTTTTCTTTGCGTCCAGCATTGTCAACAATTCTTTAAACATATTCTCCTGCTAAACTGCTGGGCCAATTTGGACCAAACTTTACTGGAATGTTCCTTGGGAGGTCCTCTTTCAAATTGCTCACAGAATTTGATTCCTTCAAAAACTCTGGTTGCCATGGCAAACAAATGGAATTTTCTAAGATTTTTTTAAAAAAAAATCTTTTTCTTCTGAAACCGCTGATCAGATTTTGAAATAATTTCATAGAAATGTTCCTTCGGTGACCCTTTTTCAAAAACTGTCCGCGAAATTGTGATTCGTCGAAAAACAAACTCATAAAATGACAGTTCCTTGCTTCCTTGCAGCTTCAACTTTCGTATCATAGACCACCAGAGAACCATGTGGGGTCCATAGGGACCCCGCACTGTATGATGAAAGTTAAATTTTACATCGGCCAACGAGAGAGAGAGAGAGAGAGAGAGAGAGAGAAAGAGAGAGTTGAAATGATATGATATTTGCCGTGCCCGCTCTCCCTGTCACTTTAAATCTTGTTCTCATTCTTAATTCTAAGACTATCTATCGGACTGGTTTAGACATTATTTCTCGGCAAATCAGATGGCTATTCGTAGAGATTAGGAGAATCAGAGCATAATTAAGACTAGATTACAAGGAATTAAACTGTCCTTTGAACGGTGTGAAAGGAGTCCAGATCGTGTCTGCGCATGTCATATTCTTCTGAGATTCGATCATGACCCACCACTTTCCCCAAAATTTGGGGTATTGCAATAATACGTGCTATAAAAAGGCAATGGAGAAAATGGCATATCAATACATTTGAGGATAGTTCAGGCCAGTTTTTGCTCCAGGTTTCTCTAAACTGCTGATCATAACTGAATGAATAGCACCAGGTAGCGTTTCATTGAATAAACGTTTATTTAAGTTTGAAATTCAAAGTAACGGATGTCGCGTAGAAAAATAGTCCGGTTCTGTACACAGAATGCCCAAATTAGATGTATAATTGTAGAATGCTATATAGCGGGAGATAATGGCGTTCAGATATCATTGCTTTTCAATAGGATGTATTATACATTATACATTAAAACAGAGAATACGCGGAAAATAATTGAAATATTTGAAAGATTGAAATGCAAAACAATGTTAAAAAGACTGGTCAGCGGTTCCTGAAGTGGATAAGTATCCCTTTCAGGAAACCAATTTTCGCGATAGAAGTTAGCATAGTAGATCTATATCGTACATTATTTCATGCTTTCCGGTTGGATATCGATAAATAACGGTGAAAATATTTTTCGATATTCCACGGGTACGAACATTGAAAATACCGATTTTTAGCTTACCTTAGCACAAAGTGCTAAAGGTGAGCTATTGTGATCGCCCAATGTCCGGCGTCCGTCGACCGCCGTTCGTCGTCAATTTCTTTAAACATGTTCTCCTCCTAAACCACTGGGCCAATCTTCATGAAACTTGGCAGGAATGTTTCTTGGGTGAAGCTCTACCAAAATTGTTAAAACAACTGAATTCCACTAATAACTCTAGTTGCCATAGCAACAAAACCAAAAAAAAAACTAAAAAAAAAAAAAAAAAAAAAAGCGAAATCTTTGAAAATCTTCTTCTCTGAAACTAGAAGGCATAGAGCTTTGATATTTGTATGTAGCATCTCCTAATGGACCTCTACCATGCCCCTAGGGTCAAAACTGGCCCCGCCCCGGGAGTTAATGAGTTTGAGCATAGGAACAAAGAAGGAAAACTTTAAAAATCTTCTCCTCTGAAACTTGAAGGCGTAGAGCTTTGATATTTGGTATGTAGCATCCCCTAGTAGACCTCTACCAAGTTTGTTCAAATTATATCCCTGGGGTCAAAACTGGCCCCTCCCTAGGGGTCACAAATTTGAGCATAGGAACAAAGAAGGAAAACTTTAAAATTCTTCTCTTCTGAAATTTGAAGGCGTAGAGCTTTGATATTTAGTATATAGCATCTCCTAGTGGACCTCTACCAAGTTTGTGCAAATTATGCCCCTGGGGTCAAAACTGGCCCCACCCTGGGGATCACAAATTTGAGCATAGGAACAAAGAAGGAAACACTTTTAAATTCTTTTCATCAGAAACTATAAAGCGTAGAGCTTTGATATTTGGTTTGTTGCATCTCCTAGTGGACCTCTACCAACTTTATTCAAATGATGTCCCTGGGGTCAAAACTGGCCCCACCCCGGGGGTCACTAGTTTGAGCATAGGAACAAAGGAGGAAAACTTTAAAATTCTTCTCCTCTAAAACAAGATGGCGAAGAGCTGTGGTGTTTGGTCTGTGGCATCTCCTAGTTGACCTCTACTAAGTTTGTTTAAATCATGCCCGTGGGGTCAAAACTGGCACCACCCAGAGCGTCACAAGTTCGAACATAGGAACAAAGAAAGAAACTTTTAAAATTCTTCTCCTCATAAACTAGAAGGAATAGAGCTACGATATTTGGCATGTAGCAATTCCTAGTGGACCTCTACCAAGTTTGTTCATATTATGCCCTTGGGGTCAAAACTGGCCCTGTCCCGGGTGGGGTCCCCGGTTGGAACATAGCAACAAGGAAGAAATCTTCTCTGAAACTTGAGGGTGCAGAGATTTGATATTTGGTATGGAGAATCTTCTAGTTGACCTCTAGCAACTTTGGTCATATGATGTCCCTGGCGTCAAAACTGGCCATGCCCCGGAGGTCATAGGTTCCGACATAGGAACAAAGAGGGACAATTTTAAATTTCTTTTTCTCTTAAACGGGAAGGTGTAGAACTTTGATTTTGGTATGTATTATCTTTGAGTGGACCTCTACCAAGTTCGAACATAGGACAAAGAAGGAAAATTTGAAATTCTTCTTTGAAATTGGAAGGTATAGAGCTTTGATATTTGATTGCCCTATGTCCTGCATCTGTCGCCCGTCAACAATTTCTTTCAACACCTTCTTCCCCTAACGCACTGGGCCAATCTTGATGAAACGTGGCAGGGATGTTCCTTGGGTGAAGCTTTACCAAAGTTGTTCAAAGAATTGAATTTTACTCATAAGCTATAGTCTAAGGTGAGCGTTCCAGGTCCAATGGCCCTCTTGTTATATTCAAGTTACCTAGGTAAAATGCGCCTGACTTCACAACCAGATATGACATCATTTACCTTGCATTTCTCGCGCTTGATGTAATATTGTATTGCGTTGCGGAGGGGATACGCCACGGCGAATTACAGCATACATAATTCTACCAAAAATAGTTACAATGTCTAAATTTCATACTTACCAAGGTAACTTGTATATCCAAGAACCTTTACTGCAAAAACAAAAAGGGAAATGCACATAAATAACAAACTGAATGTACATAGTACAGGATGATTCATAATATCTGTCATGATTTCATTGTTAAATAACTTTTTATCGCTTACGATTTAAGTAAGTTTTTAACCCTTTACTCCATAGATACTCATTTCTACGTATTGCTTGTAGGAGCCTTTGGAAAGCATTGTGACAAAAGGTGAAATTCACCTTTTGCCACAATGTTTTCTACACTATCAAAAGGTGTCATATAGATCTACACATAAGAAACGGCTTCATCCTTGCTGTTACTTTGGGTTAATTAGAGATACCATAGAAATGCCTTATGGGGTAAAGGGTTTATATTGCTGGAGAGAGGATAGATGTAAATTTTATTCTGCTACAAAACTACGGGAAAAGAAGTTACGTCATGACGTCATTAATAAAGTCATATACGTACAGTACTTGTTTTACAAGATGGCGTTGTCCAGGAAAATGGCTGATGAAGCACTTCAGCTCTACTTTGAGAGTCGTTCTGCTACTAAAGCACTTGGAACCATGAGAAGAAGATACCCAATTGATACAGAAATAAGAAAGCTTTCTGCTAGACAACTATACAGGCTTGTTGCATGTTTCAAGGAAACTGGATCAGTTGCAGAGAAACGCCATGATAATGCTGGAAGACCAAGATCTAGCCAGAGTTCTGAAAATGTTCAAGAGGTAAAGTACATAACTGATGACACGCCTGAAAAGTCTGTACGTCAAGTTGTTAGTGATCTCACTAATGTTACAAATTACTCAAGTGTCTATAGGATGTTAAGGTTTAACTTGAAATATTTTTTCCATACAGTAGATCTATATCTGTAATGCAGCACTTGAAGGAATCCTATATCGAAAGTTGTTTAGAATTTGCAAGATGTATGAAGGACCATTTAGACATCGTAAATTTATACATAGAGCATATTTGTTTTTTTTTTTGGGTGAAAGATCGAAACTTATTTCATCAAATGAACATCATCGGTAATATTTTCACGTGTGGCGCAGCCACAAGTGAAAATATTACCGATGGTGTTAACGAGATGAAATAAATTTCGATCTTTCACCGAAAAATAAAGATGTTCTATTTATTTCATGCTTTTAAGCCTTTCTGTAAGGGGCTTTATTAAAATCCAGTACAGTTCTTTTCTGTCATTCCCCGTGGCTTACCCCTCCAGCATAGCAACGCATTACAATATTACGTCAAGCGCGAGAAATGTAAGGTAAATGACGTCATATTTCCCATCTGGTTTTAGGCACGCGCAATTTACCTAGGCAACAAGAGCGTGAAAATCGGTATTTTCACTGGTGGTACTAGTGTAAGATAGAAAAATATTTTCACTGCTATTTTTCGATGTCAGGTACCGGAAAGCATGAAATAAAATGTGGTTCTCCCACGAATCCCAATTTTACTTGAACGATGTTGTAAATAAACAAAAGTGCCGCTTCTGGGGAACGGAAAAGCCGAACTTCCACAATGAGAAACCTTTGCACGATGACAAAATTACCGTTTTGGTCCCCTTAAGCAGTGCAAGCGTGATAGGGCCGTTTTTCTTTGACGAAAAAGGTGAGAACGCAAAAGTGGACAGTGAGCGTGATATTCAATTACTCAAGAATAAATTTATGCCAGCTTTAAGAAGAATTGGTATAAATATAGAAAATATGTGGTTTCAGCAGGACGGGGCGACACCTCACACAGCAAAACATGTGTTGTCTTGGTAACATGAAACTTTCAATGAAACTTTCATCTCATTCAAAACTGAAATGATTTGGCTTCCCCACTCTCCAGAACTCAATCCGCTTGACTTTTTCCTTTTGGGATAACTTAAGGATAAGGCTTACACACCTAAACCAGCAACTTTACAAGACTTGAAAAACGCCATCCGCAGAGAAATCGAGAAAATTACTCCGGAAAAGTCTGAGTCCGTGATTGACAATTTCAAGAAGAGACTTGACGTCATTATTCCCCCCAAAAGGACGTCACATTGAGCATATGATGTAATCTATAAATTGAGATACAGACAATGATGAAAGTGTAAGTTTAATGCTTTTACTATCAAACAAAACTTACAGGTCTCTAGATTATGTATATAGGAAGTCAGTACAGCCATTCCAAACTGTATTTATACCATTAACGCTGAAAACCATGACAGATATTATATTATGAATCACCCTGTATTAAGTGTACCTATATAGGCCCTCTGGGCGCTAATAATGTTAAATGCGTCATGAAATTTTTAGATAATATTCTTGTTCAAACATCCAATTTTTTCACCACACAGTTACAAGTTGTAAGGAAAATCAAGGTTGATGAGTTTTGAAAATATTGTAGGAAAAGGAGAAAATTCCGTTAACCAACATTTTCTCCGTTTTTTCCACAATGCTTTTTTATCTTTTCTAAGACCAAAAATCTCATTTTGAGCCACATTAAATTTGTCGTCTGTAAGTATATTCAATTTGGACAAGTCGAGAATTTTATCTTAACTTAATCAAATCAACAACAAAATGGAAAGTAATATTGATCCCAGAAGAGCACAGACCTGATTTACATTACCCGTAAATGTAGATATTTAATGGCAAAGAAAATGTTAATAGAAAAAAGGACAAAAGCATTTCGAAATGTCTATCATAAACCCATCACGCAAAAAGAGACCATCTGGGAATTCTGTACATCTATTAGATGAAAACAGATCAACGATAGTGCAGGTCAGTTTAAGTTGATAATTCAGAAACGATTTTGTAACAAAGTACAATGACCACTTTTCATACAGAAAATGTCATTAAAGCGAAAAGTGTCAAACCTGGTCAGCCTGCGCAATTCGCGCATTCTGACCAGGATTGACACTTTTTGCAGTTCCCAGAAGGTCCCCTTTTGCGTGATGGGTCACATTTAGATTATACATGAACGACGCTCTGAACCGTTTTTCATACTGCATACTTTATTTTTATACTTTATTTTTATTTAGAAATATGACCCATCAAGCAAAAACGGAACTTCTGGGAACTGCGAAAAGCGTCAACCCTGGTCAGACTGCGCTAATTGCGAAGGCTTACCAGGTTTGACACTTTTCGCTTTCATGACATTTTCTGTACGAAAATCGGACATTGTAATATACCTTGTTATACGATCCTTTTTGAATTATCAACTTAAACTGACCTGCACCATCGTTGATCTGTTTTCATCTAATTGATGTACAGAATTCCCAGATGGTCCCTTTTTGAGTGATGGATCACAAATGCCTAGTCTTTTTAGCTCACCTTAGCACGAAGTGCTAAAGGTGAGCTATTGTGATCGCCCTATGTCCGGCGTCCGTTGTTCGTCAACAATCTTCCTCGAAATCTTTGAAAATCTTCTTCTCTGAAACTAGAAGGCGTAGAGCTTTGATATTTGGTATGAGGCATCTTCTAATGAACCTCTTCCAAGTTTGTTCAAATTATGTCCCTGGGGTCAAAACTGGCCCTACTCCGAGCATAGGAACAAAGAAGGAAAACTTTAAAAACATTTTCCTCTGAAAATTTGAAGGCGTAGAGCTTTGATATTTGGTATGTGGCATCTCCTAGTGGACCTCTACCAAGTTTGTTCAAATTATGCACCTGGGTCAAAATTGGTCCCAACCCGGGGTTCACAAAAAGGCGTAGAGCTTTGATATTTGGTCTGTTGCATCTCCTAGTAGACCTCTACCTAGTTTTTTCAAATGATGCCCCTGGGGTCAAAACTGACCACATGCCGGTGGTCACAAGTTTGAGCATAGGAACAAAGACGGAAAACTTTAAATTCTTCTCCTCTGAAACTAGATGGCGTAGAGCTTTGATATTTGGTATGTGGCATCTCCTAATGGACCTCTACCAAGTTTCTTCAAATCATGCCTGTGGGGTCAAAACTGGCTCCGCCCTTGGGGTCACAAGTTCGAACATAGGAACAAAGAAAGAAAATTTTAATATTCTTCTTCTCTAAAACTAGAACGCATGGGGCTATGATATTTGGCATGTAGCTATTCCTCTACCATGTTTGTTCATATTATGCCCTTGGGGTCAAAACGTGCCCTGCCCTGGAGGTCACAGGTTCGAACATAGTAACAAAGAAGGAAAACTTTAGAAATCTTCTTCTCTTTAACTTGAAGGTGCAGAGCTTTAATATTAGGTATGCAGAATCTTCTAGTGGACCTCTACCAAGTTTGGTAATATGATGTCCCTGGCGTCAAAACTGGCCCTGCCGCGGAGGTCACAGGTTAGAACATAGGAACAAAGAAGGAAAATTTTAAATTTCTTTTCCTCTCAAACGGGAAGGTGTACCGCTTTGAGATTGGTATGTAGCATCTTTGAGTGGACCTCTTCCAAATTTGTTCCAGGGATGCTGCTTTGATCAAAACTGGCCCAGCCCCGGGGACCACAAGTTCGAACATAGGACAAACAAGGAATATTTAAAATTCTTCTTTGAAACTGGAAGGTGTAGAGCTTTGATATTTGATTGCCCTATGTCAAGCGTCTGTCGTCCATCGTCCGTCAACAGTTTCCTGAAACATCTTCTCCTAATCCACTGGGCCAATCTTGATGAAACTTGGCAGGGATGTTCCTTGGGTGAAGCTCTACCAAAATTGTTCAAAGAATTTCACTCATAAGCTATAGTCTAAGGTGAGCGTTCCAGGGCCAATGGCCCTCTTGTTTAGATTTCGGCTTTTTTCCTTTATCAAGAAATTTGACTAGACATTCTTGCCTTCTATATTTTTGTGACTATTCCCATACCACCATTTTTGAATGAAAAGTCATAAAAAATGATTCTTCATTCAAAAAAAGGGGTATGAGAAACCCGGAAAATCCGGATACCCTGTCCAGTACTGGCATGGTATGGGCTGAAATCTCCCAATTTTCTGTATGTCCAAGTAATATTCTACCTCCTGATTCGGTCGGTTATTGGACAATCTGGACTTTATGGATCCATGATTATGTATTGAATTGCTTGGTATTCTGTGTCTCGGAGATGCATTGGGCTCCCTTTTGCCGGAGCATGGTTCAGATGGTCTGGGTTCGGGCCCATTTGGCGGGATGAAAGCTGCAATGACTTCATCCTGGGACTTCGTATTAATTGTCTACGTGACGGCAACGTTACCTTGACGTTGCGTAAACAACTGAACATTACTGCAGGTATTGTATCACAGGATCACACTAGAACAAGGCGGTTGTACCGCCGAAAGCTCGCGTACATTATTATAATTTGAAAGTTTCCATTTTCTGTTAAATATTACCTCTAAAAGGGGATGGGGGTCAATGTTCTTTCGACTTTGTTGCATACCTAGTCTATCTATATACGATGCAGAAGGAGTCGCCAGTGTGCTATTTATAGAAACGGTGTTAATGAAAATTTGAGTAAATAGTCCGTGATGTACAGGCGATGCAACAATGTACAATAAATTTGCGATGGTCGACCAAGGACAGTTTAAGAGTTTCGTGATAGACCAATAGATCATCAACGGCCTGTGTATAAAGTAAGACAAGGTGTGCAACAAAGTCGAAGAAATTTTGACGACCCCACGCCCCCTTTCAAAGATAATATTAAACCCTTTGGCCGCTTATCGCGTCTCACTGACCTTTTGCGGACATTGTAGATCAATAGCTCTCATCTAAAAGTTTCCAAAAGCTTTCATATTTTCAGGATCGCCATGTACTGACGTCACACCATTCCTGATCCTGCATCGAACAATAATTATTTTTTGTCTCTCAAACATAGATCGAAAGTTTATTTTGTTGGTGTGTTAGTGAAATTATTCAGTTAATATTTCGTCTGATATAACTTATCTTTTCATCTAATCAAGTATCACGATTTTCATCTCCCATTACGCACATTTTCAAATGCGTTTTTACCGTTCAATGGTCAAAAGCTTTGGCGCGTCTTTTGATACCAAATGCACCTGTGTTATAATTCACTGCGTCAAAATGAATTGTGTGAGGTCAGCGCATGGCGACCTGGGAAGTATGAAATCTCTTGATTTTTCTAGAAGCTAGCTATTGCCTGATGGCAAGAAACTTTCGAGGGTCAAGGAACAGAAGAAAAATCATTTGTGAACCCATCGGTAATTTGGTTTATTTTTCCATTTTGTTACGAGAGACCACTCCTTTGTGCATAGCTTCGTCCCAAATTAAATACAATACCTGATAACCGCGTCAGAGAGATATTTCTCTTTGGCTCAGTGGTTATGATATTGGTCTTTTAATCCTCGAAAAACAGGTTATTTGTCCCTTCGAGGGTTCCGCCAGATGCGGTTTATATTTGAGCTATGCATTTGTTTATTTCTGCGTAGCGGACTTAGTTCGTAAGATTTTTCTATCATATATTATCTCTGAAAGGGGAGAAGGGTCGATTTTTAGCTCACCTTAGCACAAAGAGCTAAAGGTGAGCTATTGTGATCGCCCTATGTCCGTCAATTTCACCCATAATTCTGGTAGCCATGGCAATGATAAGAAAGAAAAAAAAATGAAATCTTTGAAAATCTTCTTCTCTGAAACTAGGAGGCTTAGAGCTTTGATATTTGTTATGTAGCATCTCCTAATGCACCTCTACCAAGTTTGTTCTTATTATGCCCCTAGAATCAAAACTGGCCCCGCCCCGGGGGTCACTAGTTTGACCATAGGAACAAAAAGGGAAAACTTTAAAATTTTTCTCCCCTGAAACTAGATGGCGTAGACCTTTGATACTTCAAGTTTGTTTAAATCATGCCCATGGGGTCAAAGCTTGCCCCGCCCCGGGGTCACAAGTTCGAACATAGGAACAAAGAAAGAAAATTTTAAAATTCTTCTTCTCTAAAACTAGAAGGCATAGAGCTATGATATTTGGCATGTAGCAATTCCTAGTGGACCTCTACAAAGTTTGTTCATATTATGCCCTTGGGGTCAAAACTGGCCCTGCCCCGGGGGGTCAGAGGTTCGAACATAGCAACAAAGAAGGAAAACTTTAGAAATCTTCTCTGAAATTTGTAGGTGCAGAGCTTTGATATTTGGTATGCAGAATCTTTTAGTGGACCTCTATTAAGTTTGGTCATATGATGTCCTAGGAACAAAGAAGGAAAACTATAAATTTCTTTTTTCTTAAACGGGAAGCTGTAGAACTTTGATATTTGGTATGTAGCATCTTTGAGTATACCTCTACCAAGTTTGTTCCATGGATGCTGCTTTGGTCAAAACTGACCCAGCCCCGGGGACCGCAAGTTCGAACATAGGACAAAGACGAAAAATTTAAAATTTTTCTTTGAAACTGGAAGGTGTAGAGCTTTGATATTTGATTGCCCTATGTCCGGCGTCTGTCGACCGTCATCTGTCAACAATTTCCTTAAACATCTTCTTCTCATAACCCACTGGGCCAATCTTGATAGAACTTGGCAGTGGTATTACTTGGGTGAAGCTTTACCAAAGTGTTCAAAGAATTGGATTTCGCTCATAAGCTAAAGCCTAAGGTGAGCGTTCCATGGCCAGCGTCCCTCTTGTTCCACAATATTTATTGACAGTTTCTTCCTCAGGGTCGTAAAAACCGGGGACTGTTTAAGGATTAACCCATTACTAAACGACAATATTTTAGACTGGTCCAAATTGAAAGCATTTGCAGACGACAAAAGTGACTGAAAATTTGAAATTTGGTTTGTGATGGGGAGAAAATATTGTGGGAAAAGGAGAAAATGCTGGATACCAGCATTTTCTCCTTTTCCCACGATGATTTCTAAAGGCTTCTTTCTCAGGGGTGTCAAACGAAGGGATTGTGTGGTAATGGGTAATTTTCTTTTTCTCTTAAACCGGAAGGTGTAGAGCTTTGATATTTGGTATGTAGCATCTTTGAGTGGACCTCTACCAAGTTTGTTCCAAGGATGCTGCTTTGGTAAAAACTGACCCAGCCCCGGGGACCACAAGTTCGAACATAGGACAAAAAAGGAAAATTTAAAATTCTTCTTTTAAACTGGAAGGTGTAGATCTTTGATATTTGATTGGCCTATGTCCGGCGTCTGTCGCCCGTCAACAATTTCTTTTAACATCTTCTTCTCCTAACCTACTGGGCCAACTTAGCATGGATGTTCCTTGGATGAAGCTTTACCAAACTTGCTTAAAGAATTGAATTTCACACATAAGCTATAGTCTATAGTGAGCGTTCCAGGGCCAATGGCCCTCTTGTTCTTAACTCACCTTAGCACAAAGTGCTTAAGGTAAGCTATTGTGATCGCCCTAGGTCCGGCGTCCGTCGTCCGTCAACAATTTCTTTAAACATTTTCTCCTCCTAAAGCACAGGGCCAATTCTTGCAACTTGGCAGGAATGTTCCTTGGTTAATGCTCTACCAAAATTGTTCAAAGAGTTTAATTCTACCCATAACTCTGGTTGCCATGGCAACAAAAAGAAAAACACCGAAATCTTTGAAAATCTTCTTCTGTGAAACTAGGAGGCGTAGAGCTTTGATATTTTGTATGTATTATCTCCCAGTGAACCTCTACAAAGTTTGTTCAAATTATGCCCCTAGGCTCCGCTCCGGGGGATAACGCGTTTGAGCATAGGAACAAAGAAGGAAAACTTTAAAAGATCTTCTCCTCTGAAACTTGAAGGCGTAAGGCTTTGATATTTGATATGTAGCATCTCCTAATAGACCTCTACCAAGTTTGTTCAAATCATGTCCCTGTTTGCCCCTGGGGTCAAAACTGACCCCTCCTCGGGGGTCACTAGTTTGAGCATAGGAACAAAGAAGGAAAACTTTAAAACTATTCTCCTCTGAAACAAGATGGCGTAGAGCTTTGATATTTGGTATGTGGCATCTCCTAGTGGACCTCTAGCAAGTTTTCTCAAATTATGGCCCTGGGGTCGAAACTGGCCCCACCCTGGGGGTCACTAGTTTGAGCATAGGAACAAAAAGGGAAAACTTTAAAATTCTTCTCCTCTGAAACAAGATGGCCTAGAGCTTTGATATTTGGAATGTGGCATCTCCTAGTAGACCTCTACCAAGTTTGTTTAAATCATGCCCGTGGGGTCAAAACTGGCCTCTTCCTGGGGGTCACAAGTTCGAACATAGGAACAAAGAAAGAAAATTTTAAAATTCTTCTTCCCTAAAACTAGAAGGCATAGAGCTATGATATTTTGCATGTAGCAATTCCCGGTGGACCTCTACCTAGTTTGTTCATACTATGCCTTTGGGGTCAAAACTGGCCCTGCCCTGGGGGGTTAGAGGTTCGAACAAAGCAACAAAGAGGGAAAACTTTAGAAATCTTCTCTGAAACTTGAAGGTGCAGAGCTTTGATATTTGGTATGCAGAATCTTCTAATGGACCTCTACCAAGTTAAGTCATATGATGTCCCTGACGTCAAAACTGGCCGTGCCCCGCAGGTCACAGACTGGAACATAGGAACAAAAAAGGAAAATTTTAAATTTCTTTTTTCTCTTAAACCGGAAGGTGTAGAGCTTTGATATTTGGTATGTAGCATCTTTGAGTGGACCTCTACCAAGTTTGTTCCAAGGATGCTTCTTTGGTTAAAACTGACCCAGCCCCGGGGACCACAAGTTAGAACATAGGACAAAGAAGAAACATTTAAAATTCTTCTTTTAAACTGGAAGGTGTAGATCTTTGATATTTGATTGGCCTATGTCCGGGGTCTGTCGCCCGTCAACAATTTCTTCAAACATCTTCCTCTCCTAACCTACTGGGCTAATCTTGATCCTTGGGTGAAGTTTTACCAAAGTTGCTCAATTGAATTTCACTCATAAGCTTTAGTTTAAGGTGAGCGTTCCAGGGCCAATGGCCCTCTTGTTAAGATTTCGTTGCACTCCTCGTCTTACCATGTACGATTTAGAGGGGGCGCCAATGTGCTATGTATAGAAACGGTCTTAATGAAAATTTGAGTGTATTCCGTGATATATAGCCGATGCACCAATGTGCTTCCTATAAGCTAAGCTCCAGATAGAGGGAGTGATTTTGATTTCAAAATTGAAAATATCAACAATTCTCCACTAAACCCTATGTTGTGGGTACTCATTGGAATCGTCCCATCGAGACGATTGGAATGAGTACCCACAACATGGGGTTTCAAAGAGAAATAATGGATTTAGAATACTATCGCTCCTATTTTCTGTATCTCTGTATAAGTATTCGCTTTTCGACCAAAGAAAATTTTAATGTCCTGTGATAGACAAATATATAGAGCATCAAAAGCCTGTGCCTCGATAGCGGTAAATCTGTAAGGTTTTTTTTTTTATTTTCTTGCAAGAATTTACTTTTTATTTACTACAGGCAAACATGTCAAAATTGAAATACCCAAGCACAATCTTTTGTTTATAGATAAGTCAGAAATTTCAAACGTACGCTAGAAAATACTTAGTTGATCCATGAATAAGAGAAAAACCCGTTTTTTAGCCAAAACATACACTGTGCAGTATGGTAACCGTTGGTTACACGTGTTACCTCCGACACCAGCGCGGTGGATTCTGGGTATGGCTTCCATTCTCTTGTGGCAGGGTGCCCTGTTTTAACAAAAGACATAATTTCACTTCTAAATTTACTCCGGAACTGATCCTCTTTTTGTGAAGATTGACTCATGATTTTGTCAAAAGTGCCAAAAAAGGCATAACTATCGACGCCGTGGAAGGAAAACTTTGAATTGAACTCGATCCCAAACGGGCTGAAAGAATTTGACGTTTCGAAGGAGGCGATGTACCTATAAACGGGTGACGAGAAGGCCTCGGATGCGATCAACGTCATGAAATCAGTCGCACAATTTACTCTGACGTCAGCAATCATTGTGTTGATTTGATATTCTGGAGAAACAACGTTACTAGGATATAGCTTAAGAGCGGTGTCGACTATGACGTCACCAAATGTATCGAGATATCTTCTCACAGTTACTACGTATTCCTCTTCATCAGTTAGTGCAGAGTTTTTGTCAATTTGTGGTTGCAGATCTGCCTCCTGTGCTGTAGAACCTGTTCAATAATAAATACATCTTCATACAGGGTATGAAATGAGTTGGCTGTTGAGATAAAATTTTATAAAGCGAGTCTTAATATGTTATTAACTGAGACTTTTGAGAGCTTCATAATGCTTATCTTGACGAGTTTATTAAAACTTTATCTCAAGCGCCAACTAATGTCAGATTCTTTTTTTTTAATCACATAACCTCCCTTATTTTCAATGTAATAGGCCTATACCCATTTCAAATTTTCTTATCTCACATTTGATATCACATTTGTGTGACGTCATTTTTGACGTCATTTTGTACATATTTTATAGAAGTCTTATAGATAATACCGCGGGATCTATATTTTGCGAAGTATTATTATATGATAAAAAGAATCTGACAAAGGCTCGCTTAATAACATTTCCCTCGACTCGTTGAATAAAATCTTATCAAAAGCCAATTCATGTCAGATCCTATATATCACAAAGATTTTCAAAAATTATAGATCAGAAAATGTACAACCAGCATTAGACACATCCGCGGGTAATATCCAAAAAACCTATTTACTTGTGCGAAATACGTACAAAATGACGTCACACAATTGTGATATCAAACGTGAATAAGATTCGTAATGGGTATATTACACTGAAAACAAGGGAGATTATGCGATTAAAAAGTTATGTCATTCTATTTTAAGTAAGTCGCCTGAAGCTGTTCCATGTCCCCATCCTATAATGTATTATCAGTGAAAGTCACTTGACCTAAACAAATCGTCATTTTTCGCTACTTGGTTAAGGAAGAAGAAAAACTCAAGGATTAAACACTATTCATGTATTCGCTGTTTTTGATAAAAATTGACAATGATGAAACTTTGTCAGATGTTACAAGTAAACATTATGAAAAATCAAGTGTCTTTTTTTATGTTAAGATTACACCCAAATTGGCTGTCGTTGCGATGGAATAGAATCGGGCGTGGATGGGGTAATATTCAGAGTATTTTAAGCGACTGCGGTTCTCATACTTGACAATACATTCATTTTCCTCTCTTTTATTGCTGTGTTTGGTGCCTAAGGTTTCACTGAAATTTGAATTTCATTGTTTAGCTCACCTTAGCACAATGTGCTAAAGGTGAGCCATTGTGATCTCCCTATGTCCGACGTCCGGCGTCCGTCAACAATTTCTTTAAACATCTTCTCCTCCTAAACCACTGGGCTAATCTTCATGAAACTCGGCAGGAATGTTCTTTGGGTGAAGCTCTAGCAAGATTGTTCAAAGACTTAAATTCCACCTATTACTCTGGTTGCCATGGCATTAAAATAAAAAAAACAAAACAAAACAAAACAAAAAAAAAAAAAACGAAATCTTTGAAAATCTGCTTCTCTGAAACTAGAGGGCGTAGAGCTTTGATATTTGGTATGTAGCATCTTCTAATTGACCTCTACCAAGTTTGTTCAAATTATGCTCCTAGGGTAAAAACTGGCCCCGCCCCGGGGGATAATGAGTTTGAGCATAGGCACAAAGAAGGAAAACTTTAAAAATCTTCTCCTCTGAAACTTTAACGCGTAGAGCTTTGATATTTGGTATGTGGCATCTCCTAGTGGATCTCTACCAAGTCTGTCAAAACTGACCACACCCCGGTGGTCACAAGTTTGCGCAAAGGAACAAAGAAGAAAAACTTTAAAAATCTTCTCCTCTGAAATTTGAAGGCGTAGAGCTTTAATAATTGGTATGTGGCATCTCCTAGTAGACCTCTACCATGTTTTTATTTTTTCAAATTATGTCCCTGGGGTCAAAACTGGCCTCACCCCGGGGGTCACAAATTTGAGCATTGGAACAAAGAAGGAAAACTTTAAAATTATTTTCCTCAGAAACTAGAAACTGGCATCTCCTAGTTGACCTATACCAAGTTTGTTTAAATCATGCCCGTGGGGTCAAAACTAGCCCCGCCCCGGGTGTCACAAGTTCGTACATAGGAACAAAGAAAGAAAATTTTGGAATTCATCTTCTCTAAAACTAGAAGGCATAGAGCTATGATATTTGGCATGTAGCAATTCCTAGTGGACCTCTACTACGTTTGTTCATATTATGCCCTTGGGGTCAAAACTGGCCCTGTCCTGGGAGGTCACAGGTTTGAACATAGCAACAAAGAAGGAAAACTTTAGAAATCTCTGAAACTTGAAGGTGCAGAGCTTTGATATTTGGTATGCAGAATCTTCTATGATGTCCCTGGCGTCAAAACTGGCCATGCCCCGGAGGTCACAGGTTGGAACATAGGAACAAAGAAGGAATTTTTTTAATTTCTTTTTCTCTTAAACGGGAAGGTGTGGAGCTTTGATATTTAGGATGTAGCATCTTTGAGTGGACCTCTACCAAGTTTGTTCCAAGGATGCTGCTTTGGTTAAAACTGACCCAGCCTCGTGGACCACAAGTTCGATTATAGGACAAAGAAGGAAAATTTAAAATTCTTCTGTGAAACTGGAAGGTGTATTGCTTTGATATTTGATTGCCATGTGTCCGGCGTCTGTCGCCCGTCAACAATATCTTTAAACATCTTCTTCTCCTAACCCACTGGGCCAATCTTGATCCTTGGGTGAAGCTTTACCAAAGTTGCTCAAAGAATTGAATTTCACTCATAAGCTATTGTCTAAGGTGAGCGTTCCAGGGCCAATGGCCCTCTTGTTTTTATATATTTACCGAGTGGGCAGTGAGGTTTTGTTTAGGTAAGTAACTGGAACATCCATGGTATATTCACGGTAATTAACTCGCATTCGCTTTTATATGTGCTACTCAAACTTTGCTTGGGGTCACCATATAGATTCAACCTAGATCTATATGTGACATGGATCATGTATAATTTACAGTATGTTACATTGCTACGCTGATTAATAAAATAACCAGTGGAAATGGATCTTTAATCCTTTACCTTACAATGCCGACTGTTAAAAACACAGAGATAGAAGTCTTTTGAAAACATTGTTTGAAAAGGAGAAAATGCTGGATACCAGCATTTTCTCCTTTTCCAACGATGTTTTCTACTCTATGACAGAGAACATATTGTACGTTGTATTTGGCTTTAGTCAGCAAATGCTTTCAACTTGGACAATTCTAGATTTTTATTGTGTGGTAAAGAATGAATGAATAGTGTTTTAAGGCCCGTCGACAACTTAGGTCATATTGGGCGCACTTACTTGGTAAACAATAATGTGAGGTGAAAATAACATACATGTCGAACAACACAAGACAAACATGATAAATGAGGAATGGATGAAACACAAAATGATGCCCCTTTTGTCGCCTTTTACGACATGCATGCTGTCACTTTTGTTCCGCCAGATGAAATGGCAGATGTGACGATCGCGGGACTGCAGTGGTTTATTCTTGTAGCCCCGATTAAACCACACGGGGTGCGTGTGTGGTAAAGAGTTTATACTAAACTGTTGTAACGTATTAGACCATACAGAAACATGTAAGTGATCCCTATCAAAGTTTCAGTAGTATATTAAGTATTAACTTGTTTTCCTTTGATCAAGATCTATTCATATCATAATCGAAATGATCATCTATCTTTCGTTGTTTATCGTTCAATAAAGCACGCTTGTGAGTTATGAGGTGCAATGAATAAATACAGATTATTTGGGGGTTTTTTTTCTGAGAAAGATCGAAATTTATTTCATCGAGTGGACACCATTGGCGATATTTTCACGATTGGCGCAGCCACTCGTGAAAATATTACCGATGATGTTCACAGAAAAAAAACCCAAATATTCTACTTATTTCATGCTTTTAACCCTTTCTGGGAGGAGCTTTATCAAATTCAGTACAGTTCTTTTCCGTTATTCCCCGTGGCTTAGCCCTCCCGCATAGCAACGCATTACAATATTACGTCAAGCGCGAGAAACGTAGGGTAAATGACGTCATATTTCCATCTGGTTGCGAGGCAGGCGCAATTACCCCAGGCAACAAGAACATGAAAATCGGTATTTTCACTGGTGGTACAAGTGTAAAATATTTTTACTGCTATTTCTCGATATCCTACTGGAAAGCATGAAATAAACCACTCGGGCTGTCACCTTCGTGGTTCATGTATTGTGCCCTGTGACTAACATCCGCCGTTTCGTGAACGATTACTCAAGATGAAAAGATGATTTATTAATTTTACCAACGTCTAACCAAACTTACCAATCATTGTAGGCACATCACGACCACGTCCATGAACCCAGGCTTCAAATGGCGATTCTTTTAAGACGTAACCTGAAGTTAGACAAGATGAAAAGACTTTTTTCTTTCTAAATGAATAAATCTACATATATTTATTTATTCAAAGCATAAATAAATGAATTAATAAGAAGGTACAAAAAGAAAATAACTCCAAATAAGCTCACAAGTAATTTTTTGATTTTAAAGGTATAGCTAAAGCAACAACAACAAGCCTTGACCGAACGACAAAAAATAGACTTATTTGTATTTAAATTACACCCAAGAATATGGCAGAATGTTGCCAAAGTGATCAAACAACGACTAAATTATGTGTAGCTTAAACGTGATGGAACAAACGTGTTTTCCCACAATGTTTTCAGGGGCGTCAAAAGGAGGGATTGTGTGGTAATGAGTTAAAGCACTTGCAGATTACAAATAAATTGAAGCTCAAATCATGCAGTATATGTCTGAAAGAATAGAACACATAGTCATGGCGGGGAATCACGTGACACAACAACAACAACAACAACAACAATGACCGTTATTTGAAAAAATTCCCCAACTTCAGGTAAGAAAATCTTCAATCATTCCGTTAATACGTGACCGATAAGAATTTGGTTTGAAGCAGAGAAGGCGGAAGGACTCCGGGGATTTGCTTGATGTGTTAGATTTTTTAAACAACACCTGATAAAAAAGTTATTGACGAGCAAACAAATTATCCAGGGTAAAAACTTTGTTTGCTCGTCAATAACTTTTTTATCAGGTGTTGTTTAAAGAATCTAACACATCAAGCAAATCCCTGGAGTCCTTCCGCCTTCTCTGCTTCAAACCAAATTCCAATCGGGGAATTATTGAAGATTTTCTTACCTGAAGTTGGGGATTTTTTTTTCAAATAACGGTCATTGTTGTTGTTGTTGTGTCACGTGATTCCCCGCCGTGATAGTGGAAATGCAGGTTGCCAGCGATTTTCTTCTCTTCCAACGACGTTTTACCCTTGGATCTACACTATCAGATAAGAAGATATTTCTCTCTAAAGAATATCTTTGAAATTTCAAAATTTTGGTTTTTACTCTCATCTTGGAAGTTTGATTTGACTTATATGGTAGGATAAAGGTGAATTGCAACGTCGTTTGGAATGTGAGGGTCGTCGCCCTTTCTGATCATACCTGGCACTTTTACAATATGTAGTATAAATATAACGCTCAAAAAGACCTGCAAAGGAAGCGTCTAAATTATCATAAATTTGACAAGAAAAGTCATCTTGAAACAGTGCTAGGAAAACCTTAAGTCATTACCAAACGACAAATTTATAGACTGGTCCAAATTCAAACCATTTGCAGATGACAAAATAAATGTGACTGTAAAATCAGAATTTGTTTTGGAAAGGGTAGAAATCATTGTGGGAAAAGGAGAAATTGCTGGTAACCAGCATTTTCTCCTTTTCCCACAATGTTTTCAAAAGGCCTCTACCTCAGGGTCGTCAAAAGTCGTCATTGTGTGGTAAAGGGTTAAATTACACCCAAGGATATGGCAGGATGTTGCCAAAATGATCAAACAACGACTAAATTATGTGTAGCGTATACGTGATGGAACGAACGTGTTTTCTTATCGAGACTTAATTCAAGATTTTTTTTCTGTAGAAGAACAGTTTACCATCAATTATAGCGAGGGCACCGTCGAATCTGCCCGCTGTCGGTAAGAACATCAGGTCGTTCATAAGCCAATACGGGTACACATCCCAGGGCACAGAAGCGAGTACTTCAAGCGGTGTTAAATCGTAGAGACAAGTCAAGTTGAAACAATTAGCCTTTTGAAGGAAGATTTCGTTGTCCTTGAAAGCATCTGCCGCAGACTTATTCATGACGGGTGAGCCGCTTTGTATCCAGGCCTTATGGAAGAGGTTTTCGGTGAGCGGAGAAGCCAACAGAGCGTATACAGATGTACCTCCGGAACTCTGGCCAAATATGGTAACCTTGAAATAAAAGTATTATTATACTGCAAAGAAATTCCTCGTGATCTGATTGGATAATATGCCCCGAACATATAAATCACGTACTCTGGCATAGCAAACGTAAAAATAGTTTCCCTTACGGAAGCCTCGTATACATGACTACACTATCAACACATCATCCATATGGCAGGGTCGATCAAGATTTATATCAAGATTATGCGCCAAACCGCATGTTTTAGCGCATATTACCAAGGTTTCAGTGACGTCAATTTCTAGTGACGTCAGTTTCTATTGAATTGGGGCACTCAGAAGTCAGATTCTGCATCGTCAGTGTACTTAATTTTTTAAACTAAAAAACAGGTATTTTCGCTTAACAAACGCTGGAATGGTAAATTTTGCAGTATAATAAATTAGTTGTACGGTCAGGTGGCGAGGAACTTGTAAATTTGTTCAAGGCTGTGTAGAATAATGTCGCCTTCAGCTCGGGGCGACATGATTCACCATAGCCATAAACAATGTCCAGGTCCCCTGCCACCTGACCGTACAACTAATACTGTACATGCTGATCTAGAAGTGTTATGGAAGTACTACCTGAAGTTAAAAAAGGAATCGATAATCGTATTTAGTAATCATTAAAACTAAGTTCTAACTCCTTTGGTTTCAATCAAAGAACTTTTGTTAAATTACCTGATTCTTATCGCCGCCAAACTGTTCGATGTTTGCTTGAACCCATCTTAAAGCTTCTATCTGATCCATAAAACCGTAGTTTCCGGAAGTACCTGTGGGCGAAGTTCTTGCCAAGATATCAAGGGCCATAAAACCAAACGCATTCAGTCTATAGTTCATACTAACAAACACCATGTTCAAGTCTCTTGCGAGTTTTGTTGACGGCGAGTACCCAATATCTTCTTGATTTCCGTTTCCGGTGAGAAGGTAGCCACCATGAATCCAAACCATGACCGGAAGTGAAGCACGTGCGTTTAAAGATGGTGTCCAAACATTGAGATACAAACAGTCTTCTTGGCCCAATGTCTTCGAAGGATCTGTGAAATCTGGTTGGAAGCAAGTATTACCAGGGGAGTCTGCTATTAGCGTCCCTGTCCAACAACTTCTTTTTGACAAAGGAACCGGCGGTTTCCATCTTAGGTTACGAACAGGTGGTTCCGCATACGGAATGCCCAGAAAGGAATATGCTTGGTCTTCTGAATTCCACTGGCCCCTTATTCTACCACATGAAATATCTACATTAGCATTGAAACTTTGATCGCCATTTTTTCCATTAAGTATGAATCCATCTATAGAAGTCTCCCATAAAAATACTAGCAGAAAACAGAGGTTGAGGATTTTGCCCATCGCGAAAATTGGAGTGCAGTGCGCACAGCCAGCCCTCCTCTGTAAGAATTGAAGTATCCACAAAGAAGACACTACCCTATCTGTGTCATAAGATAATCTTTAAACATTACACTGAACAAAAAAAGAAACGCCACATACATGTAGATGACATGAAAACCTTTGTTTTAGCCAATAAACAATAAAGTAATATCCATGGGGACTTGATACATTTTTGTGATGAATAATAGCAAATCATCTTATAACAAGAGATCCATAAAGTCTTTTTGTATAACACAATATTGAATCTGGGGGTACATCTGGAGAACTATTCGTATAAATCTTTGACAGGTCGTTCCTGTACATCCCTGAAAAAATAAACATCCTCAGAAGTTTACATGAAACAACTTCTTTCTTTAATATTATCTATTTAAATCCTTAAGGTCTACGGCCTGTAGCTCATCGGTAAATATCGACGTTTTCGTAAAAGCTATTCCGCCAATCTCGACATCATCCGTCCTTAAATATGAGAGTTAGGGGACGAACACCTTAACCCTTTCCCAAACGACAAACTTTTGGACTGGACCAAATTGAAAGCATTTGCAGACGACAATTCAACTCTTGCTGAAAAGATGGTTTCTGTCTATGATAGGGTAGAAAACATTGTGGGAAAAGGAGAAAATGCTGGTTTCTCCTTTTCCCATAATGTTTTCAAAAGGCTACTATTCCAAACTCGTAAAAACCAGGGATTGTTTGGGGAAAGGGTTAAATGACCACAAAAATCTACCTTAACACTTACTGTACTGAATAAATGATTTTGACCTTTTTGAATAGGAAAAAGAGCCCAAAATACTAGTAGTGTTATTTTAATGTTGTTTTCTTCAGAATTAGTAACATTTTAGCAGACAGTGCAGATCAAAAATCAGACTGTGCGTTCTGTGCAGTCTGATCTTGATCTACACTGTCTGCAAAAACAGCCTAAGTCGGTTCCAAGGTCAAACGGTCAATGGGGCTTTGGAAATACCACATGGCGTATGACAACAGTGCTTTAATCAGTGACAAAACCACTTGCTTATCTCAAACATGTGTAACAACACTGTTACAGTGACTTTAGATCTATTACAATGAACTCAAGCGTACTCATATAATAAGCGAGACCTTATTGGTAGAGATGGTGTCAAAAATTTACACCGTATGCCTCCGAGAAAGTGGTGGAGCGGAAGTAAAATTGTCAAATATGGCATGCGGAAGTGACGTGAAAGACTGGCACTAAGAGCGTTTCAGTTCTATAATTCCTTACACCTTGACAAAGGGTTATTTCTCTACCTAGAATGATGAACCGGGTCTTTCGTCTACGTAGAAAAATGACCCATGGACCATTTTGTAGGGGAGGGTCATTTCTCTGCATTACACCGGCTCAATGACCTGACTGTTAGGAGTAAATTTATAGCAAAGTAACGGCAAAGACTCGGGAGCCACTGAAATATTTTCTATGCAAATTTACTTTTGTGGGGGGTTGTAACTATTCCTGAGTCAAGGCAAAGGGCTTGTTCTCTTGAAATCCTGTTTAAAACCCTGATTACCCTGCCAGCCATGTAGAAGTATCCTTGAGCAATGCACACCATAGCCACAGGCTAGCACTGGTTGAAACATTAAAAAAGTAACAATGTAAATGACATTGCATAAGCTAAATTGCAATTGAAAGTAACATACAACTCCAGTCAAACAAATAATTCCAAAGATTCAGATCTACAAACCTAAATGCTGAAAATTCTTAAATTTTCCTAGATCCATCTCCCTTTATCCATGCATGTAAACTATTTGTTATTAATAACTCTAATTGAGAAATACAAATACTGTGTTGTCCAACAATGACTACATGGATATAAATTCAGTTTAAATGCCAATGTCAGATAATGATTAGGTCCATGATATTTAACCAGCCTCTTTTGGTCTTCTCCTTTTTGAAACGTGGACTTTTTTTGGATTGAACAATTGCTGCTGCACTCCCATTTCTAAGTCATATCAGTGGTATCAAGCTGACAGCTCACTTCAGATATTTTCCTTGGTTTTACAGGCAGTCCATGTTTGGGATGTGGCTTGCTAAATACCCATAGAAACCGCCATACAAGTAAAACATTATCTTGGCTGAGGATCAAACCCAGAGCCTTAAGATTACTGATATAACACCTAAAGCACTTAGCCACCCAAGATAACTCAAAACTATTTGGAGGTTGATCCTATATGTCCTGGAATATTTATCTAGATAGTGAAAAGTTTTTTTTTTTTTTTTTTTTTTTGAAGAAAACAAAAAAAAAAAAAGATAAACTTTAGTATCAAGATATTTTTACAGTCATCAGATCAGATTTAAAGCAAAATTTCTCATTCGTTCAAATTATGAAATTCAAGATAACTGGGGACGTATTCCTTTCGCCTGTTCTGGCACAATGTTCCTGTGTTCTGGAATGCTGTTCTGGAACGTGCGAAAGGAATATTTCAGAACACAATACACGTTCGCAACTTTATTCTAAACCATATCGAAATAAAAGTACATTGGCATGATGGCTGTTGCAAGAGCTACTGTCTAAGCTGTGTTAGTTGAGGATATGATTAGCTGCAGAGAGAGAGAGAGTATTTTTGGTTAATTGTTAAAGTTTGACTACACATGAAATGAACTGAAGTCTGTTAAACAGAAAGACGACTAAAACTGCCTCTTACGAACAATTTTAAAACCATTCAGGGAAAAGGAGAACTCCTACGGTTGGCAACCAAGATATTCTGAAACCGTGTCTGATCATAAAATACCATGAATGTCAGTTGTAGGCATTAACGTTAAAAAAACCGTGATAACAGAATAAATATCAGCTAATTTTACCATGAAAGTTCTTGTTATGTAGATCTTATTTCCAGAAAAGTTTGTTTTAACGCAGTAATTCTCCCAAACTATTTCAACTGACTCTCTATTGTATCTTGCGGCAGAAATACGCATCATTATCTCCCTCTAGATGGCATTCTATAAATACTCATCTATCTGATATAGGCATCCTGGGTACAGAACCGAACCACTTTCCTACGCGACAACCGTTACTTTGAATTTAAAACAAAAAAAAAAAGGTTTACCCAATAAAACGCTACCTCGTGCAATTCACTCAACTATGATCACCAGTTTAGAGAAATCTGTTGCTAAAGCAGGTCTCATTTCTCCTCAAACGTATTGATACGTAAAAGCTATTTTCAGCATTGCTACTTTATAGAGCGTAATATTACACTCAGCCCGCTTTCGGGGCTAGTAATGATGCGTCATATAAGTCGAATCTTCGAAGAATATGACATGTGCAGACAACGAAATATGCACCATACAGATAAATACCAGGTGAAAGTGCGAATTTTGTGTTTAAATAGCACACGTGTTAGCAATATGTTACTCTGTTTACTGTTATGTCATCAAATATGATATTATCATGCTAATTTGAATACATTCAAAACAGTGAATGCACGTTATTGATCAGTTTACATTCCTTAATACTTCTGCCTCATTCTGAAATGAAACCTGCCTGGCCAGGTAGCTTGGTGGTTTGTCATGTGCCTGACTCATGACCTAGTGGTTGTGGGTTCAACACCCAGTACAGGCAAACTTTCTTTCCAGCAACTTTAACTCTTTACCACACGAGAAAATTTTAGGCTGGTCAAAATTGAAAGCATTTGCAGACGACATAATAAAGGTGACTAAAAAATAGAAATGTGTTCTGGGAAGGGTAGAAAACACTGTGGGAAAAGGAGAAAATGCTGGTTACCAGCATTTTCTCCTTTTCCCACAGTGTTTTCAAAAGGCTTCTTTCTCAGGTGCGTCAAAAGTAGGCATTGTGTGGTAATGGGAACCTTAAGTCACCCACATCTGCTGCATTTAAGAAAAGTGGTCAATAGCATGACAGAAAGTTGTAACAGTGGGGAGGGCATGTTTGAGGGAGAGGGGATTCTTACTATTCTATTCATTTGTCATTCTTTTGTCTGGTGGTTTACCTGCAGTTGCTTTGTTTAATTATGAGATTTATCATTTTTTAACTTTAGTGGGATTACAAAATGTCTGAGATAGACAAGGGCCCGTATTCACCAACCATTCTTACGAACGTTCTTTTGTCTTATTCTCCAGACTTTTCTACATTTGTAAGTAACACAACTTCTGATTGGATAAATCATTTGGTTTAGCCAATCAGAAGTTGTATTACTTACACATTTGGAAAACCTTGGAGAATAAGAATAAGAATATTCTCAAGAATGGTTGGTGAATACAGGCCCATATCCAGATTTACCCCCTATGTAATTTGTATGCATTTGATAACAAGATTTATTCTATGAAAAAAAAAGTAGAAAAATCTTGAAGCGCTGCTCGCCTGTAGGCTTTGCCTATATTCATATTAAATTTTCCCTCTCAAATCTAGAGGATACGATCAGAAATCTGATGTACACTGTGTCACAGTTTGCAGTTTTTCGTAATAAATTCATGAAGATTTATCATTTTCATGCATTTCAGCAGCATCATGAAATAGTAGTGGAATGTCGTTTGATATTTTACGTTACGACCAGTGAAAAATACCGTTCTTATTTTCTAGGTGTTCAGTTGAAGGCGGAAAACAGCAATTACCGCGCACTAGTTACCTAGGTAAGGTGCATTTGCCATTCAACCAGACTGAAATATGACGTAATTTTCCGTATATTTCTTGGGCTTTTCATTATATTGTAATGCGTTGTTATGGTGGGGGGTTGCTACGGGGAATTACCGTAATCAGCTGTACTGGATTTTTAAGTCCTCCCCCAATGGTGTTACAAGCATGAAATAGATATAATATATAATATCGTTTATGCACAACTTGTAAAAATATTACCGATGATATTCACTCGATGAGACAAATTTCGATCTTTTACAAAAAAAAAATCCTCTACATATTTCATTATCAAACAGTCGATTACATTACAACCGGTAAGTAAGATATTCCAGGCCCTAATTTTCAATCCTTTTGCGTTTATTTTTTTATCCAGTATACAATACATGTACATATGGATGTGTTTTACACGGGATCCACATAAAATACTCCGCTTCAATAAGTTAGTTACGATAATTTAACGACGGTTTCCTTCCTTGGGGTAATTTACCAACTTTTGAAATTCATAATGAAATATAGATAACTGAGACAAAAATGTTCGAATTCTTTGTTGCAAAAGGAGAAATAAGTTGTTAATTCTTTAACCTTAAGAATGACGATTAACCCTTCAATGAAAATGCTGAATTAATACAAGAGACATTTTTAAAAAGGGAAAAAAAAAAAACATCTGAAATATTGCTGTACCAAGGTTTCTTTTTTGGCCAGAACATGTAACAAAAAGTGGACACTGCAGATCCAAGATCAGACTGCACGTTCGGTGCAGTCTGATTTTGATCTACACTGTCCGCAAAAACAAGTTAAGTTGGTTCCAGCACATTAGGGGTTAAGATTTTTATAGTCTCATCTAATTTGAAAATAGATAGATTTATCACTGAATTAAAGGCTCAGTAGAGTCCAAAATATCAAAGCAGGTGCCATAATACATTTAAATTTGGATCATACCATTTGAAAGTATGGAAAATATTGTGGAAATGACAGCATCTTATTATGTCGTTGGGCCCGTATCAGGACAATTCCTGTCCTCGGGGGGCAATAGTCCAGCGGGAATTGTCCTCGGGGGGCAATAGTCCGGAGGGGAATTGTCCTCGGGGGCAATGGTCCGGGGGAATTGTCCTCAGGGAGCAATGGTCCGGGTTTGGAACTGTCTTCGGGGGCAATGGTCCGGGGGAAATGGTCCTCAGGGGGCAATGGTCCGGGGTGGGAATTGTCCTTGGGGGGGGCAATTGTCCGGGGGGCAATTGTCCTAGAACCGGTCATGTAAATTTTGATTTCCTTTTATTCATTTATCAAACTGGATCACACGAGACATATATATAAAAAAAAAAACATTTACGACATGCTGCCCTTACAGCGCCTTCCCTGACCCGATAAGGTGGTGTTAAGGGGAGGTAATTCTAACTAATCAATCTACGCGACAACCGTTATTTTGAATTTCAAACTTAACTAAACCTTTACTCAGTAAAACGCTATCTGGTGCGATTCATTCAGCTATGATCAGCAATTTAGAGAACTCTAGTGCTAAAACAGGCATGATTTTTCCTCAAACGTATTGATAAAAGCCAGTTTCTCCATTGCTAGTTAATAGCGCGTATTATTACTACACTCCCCACTCCCAAAAGAATGGGGGGGGGGAGGGTGGAGGGGAGTGATGTGTCATATAAGACAGTTCGAATCTTCGAAGAATATGATATGCGCAGACAACGCTATTGTAAACGCTCTGCATAAATTGTACTTTTCTCGCGTAATGTAACGTGCAACATACGAGGTGGTAAAAGAAATATACACACATATACTTGTACTCAACGGTCTTTTACAAGATACACTGATCTATGGTAGATCTATAAAAACTACCCCCCCCTTTAAGCCATCAGTTACCAGAATTTCCTCCTTTTCCCACAATTTTTTCATGGGTCTTTTGGCAAGGCTTTTATTTACCAAACGTTCTTTAACTCATTACCAAACGACAAAATTTTAGGTTTGTCAAAATCGAAAGCATTTGCAGAAGACAAAATAAAAGTGACTGAAAATTTGAAATTTGTTTTGTGAAGGGTAGAAAACATTGTGGGAAAAGGAGAAAATGCTGGTTACCAGCATTTCCTCCTTTTCCCACAATGTTTTCATAAGGCTTCTTTCTCAGGGGCGTCAAAAGTAGGGATTGTGTGGTAATGGGTTAAAGAACGTTCATTGTCTTATTCTCCAGAATTTTCTACATTTGAAAGTAACACAACTTCTGATTTTAGCCAATCAGAAGTTGTGTTACTTACAGTTTTAAAAAATCAAGCCCAGAGTGTCAGTAAAACCCAAGATTTTCATCGATTGATTGTTAAAAACCTTGAGAAAAGCAACAACTTTTGGAAAATAAAAATATGCTGTTAAGAAGTGGTTCACCTCTATACTGCATTTTATTTTTGTCCTATGCAAAGATATACAGCCCTATTTAAGGTACATTTAATCTGCGACTGCTTCTAATTTCGTGTCGTTGTCTGCGCATGTCATATTCTTCGAAGATTCGACTGTCTTATATGACGCATCACTACTAGCCCCGAAAGCGGGCTGACTAATATTACGCTCTATAAAGTAGCAATGTTGAAAACAGCTTTTACGTATCAATACGTTTGAGGAGAAATAAGACCTGCTTTAGCAACAGATGTCTCTAAACTGGTGTTTATAGTTGAGTGAATTGCACGAGGTAGCGTTTTATTGGGTAAACCTTTTTTTGTTTTAAATTCAAAGTAACGGTTGTCGCGTGGGAAAGTGGTTCGGTTCTGTACCCAGGATGCCCATATCAGATAGATGAGTATTTATAGAATGCCATCTAGCGGGAGATAATGATTTCGTGTAGCAGAAAGCCGAGCGCCAGTAGCTCGATCGATAGTGTACATGACCTGAGAACACGGGGTCGCTGGTTCGAATCCTGGCTCGGCCAATTTCTTACAAAGGCTTGATGATAGTCATTGCAACAGGATTAATTCCTCTCTCACCACTGATCATTGTTTTGACGATGATTATGTTGGAAAGTAGACAGTGGCTTGGAAAGAATTTTGTGAGGATGCTTGCAAAAGAAACTACAGAAAAGCACACAGAGGTGCACTGGCCGCCGCGGTATAATCGAAATAACGTTGAAAATGGCGTTTAACACCACACAATCAATTAGCCCATTACCACACAATCCCTACTTTTGACGCCCCTGAAAAAGAAGCCTTTTGAAAACTCTGTGGGAAAAGGAGAAAATGCTGGTAACCAGCATTTTCTCCTTTTCCCACAGTGTTTTCTACCCTTTCCAGAACAAATTTCAATTTTTCAGTCACCTTTATTTTGTCGTCTGCAAATGCTTTCATTTTGGACCAGTCTAACATTTTCTCGTGTGGTAAAGAGTTAAACCAATCACGTTTTTTCACACGTTTTACGTATAAAATCGACCATGACGGAGGGACAGGGTTTGCCAACTGTAACGAAATATCATTTTTAATGCATCTTTTTACCTGAAGATATTTTTTTTTTGTGAGATATGAGGTGAGACAAACAAACTCTGCCCCTTTTGTTCGTCATCTTCGAAACACCGTGAGAAATAGATAAGGCTATATAAATCGTCAATTTACTTCAAAAACCTCGTAACTACAGCTTGTTTCAAGCTGTAGTTACGAGGTGTTTGAAGTAATGTCCTAAATTCTCATATTCTTTCGGCTTAGCTGGATGCGCGAGCTTTTCACCTACTTCTTGGGTATTGATGAAAAATGAATAGATGATAATCTGCGATTGGTCAAAAATGGGCACATGTTTATTCGGCGGGTACCTGTTCGCATATTTGTTCGCACCTTTATGAAACTACTATTTGGCAAGCAACCGTCCCTCGGATCAGCCTGGGCACTCCATGCAGGCTAATCTGAAACGACACTTCTGTTTTTATGTAATTTTCTGTTTTGCACAAAGCTACTGTAGCAGAAAATCTATTGTAGTTGTAAAGTGCCGTCTCGGATCAGCCTGAGCGGACAGCGCAGGCTGATCCGAGACGTAACTTTACGCACATATCCGAATGCCTTTTTTCGCGAGTTTCAATCCATTTACAAGCATTGCTACCTTTTATCGATAACCCGGGGCCGTAATTTTACCATTGTGAACAATGATTGATTGATTGATTGATTGATAATATGATATTTGACGCTGTTTTCAACATTATTTCGGTTACATAATGGCGGCAAGTGCACCAATCCAAGCTTTTCTGTAGACTCTTTAACCAGTACTCCGCACATTTTTTCCCAAGCCACTTGCTTGCTACTGGTAACTAACGTTTTCTTCCTTCTTTTCCTGCAATGTTTTTAATTAAATGGCTTTTTAAGTAGAGTCGCTGAAAGGCGGAATTGTATGCTAAAGGGTTGAAATAGCATTTATCGGCCGTTTGATCTACATGTTTTCCCCGATAAAGACGACAAATTAACACCTCAGCAGCAGCGCGACTTTTTAAAACATTGTGATAAAAGAAGAAAGTTTCTGTGCAAGCAACTTCTTCTTTTGTTTCAATGTTTCCTAACTTGTCTGAAAATTTTATTAAGGCTGGCCCAGCTTTGGAACACTCCTCTGTTGGTACTTTCAACTGAAAGCCTGTGATTTGGATTCTGTTTAACCCATTACCACACAATACCTAATTTTGACGCCCCTGAGAAAGAAGCCTTTTGAAAACACGGTGGGAAAAGGAGAAAATGCTGGTAACCAGCATTTTCTCTTTTTCCCACAGTGTTTTCTACCCTTCCCAGAACAAATTTCAATTTTTTAGTCACCTTTATTTTGTGTTCTGCAACTGCTTTAAATTTGGACCAGTCTAATATTTTCTCGTGTGGTAAAGAGTTAACCCTTTACCCCATAAGGCATTTATATGGTATCTCTAATTGACCCTAAATAACAGCAAGGATGAAGCCGTTTCTTATGTGTATATGACACCATTTGATAGTGTAGAAAACATTGTGGCAAAAGGTGAAATTGCTCGTCACGAGCAATTTCACCTTTTGCCACAATGTTTTCCAAAGGCACCTACAAGCAATGCGTAGAAATGAGTATCTATAGAGTAAAGGGTTAAACCGAAAACTGGGGATGTAATGTCGATGGCTAGCGGCATTAACATGGATTGCATTTTCTATCCCTCTTAATCTGTGCAGCCTTGCAGCCATCAGGGGACAACATTTGGCATGAAGGTACCAGAATGATTATACTTTTAAAAGATAGATATAAACTCGGTTACAAACGAGTACAAAAGCTTATTTCATGCTTTCCGGTAGGATATCGAGAAATAGCAGTGAAAATATTTTTCGATCTTACACTGGTACAACAAGTGAAAATACCGATTTTCACGTTCTTGTTGCCTAGGTAAATTGCGCGTGCCCAACAACCAGATGGGAAATATGACGTCATATACCTTACATTTCCCGCGCTTGACGTAATATTGTAATGCGTTGCTATGCAGGAGGGGTACTCTTAGGGGAACAGCGGAAAAGAACTGTACTGGATTTTGATAAAGCTCCTCCCAGAAAGGGTTTAAAGGCATGAAATAAATATAATATTTGTTTTTTTCGATGAAAGATCGAAATTTATTTCGTCTCGTGAACACCATCAGTAATAGTTTCACTCGTGGCTGCGCCACACGTGAAAATATTACCGATGGTGTTCACTCAATGAAATAAATTTCGAGCTTTCACCGAAAAAGACAAACATCCTCTATATTTTTGAGCAAGCTGTGTGATTGTGGCATGTCCCCCCGTGTGTGACAGGTAAAACGACAAACTGAAGAACCGTCTCGATTATTTCATGTCTCCATCGTTGCTCAGACAATTGATAAAGTCACAATATGACATCATCGTGGTATGACAATACTGGTATACCCTGCCGGTGTAATGCAGAGAAATGACCCCCATTACAAAATGACCCACGGGTCATTTCTCGACGTAGAGGAATGACCCATGGGTCATTTTGTAATGGGGGGTCATTTCTCTGCATTATACCGGCTTTTTATTTTGTGGTATTTGAGAAAATATGTATTCATAATGCATGTATATATAATGTAAATGTAAAAGTATGAATATATCAAAATACATTACCATATAATTATTAAAACCATATGCATTTTTAATATATACATTATTTAATATATTTAGTTGTACGCATTTGGCAATGGACTTGAAACTTGTTCACGGCTGTGGTGAATCATGTCGCCACCTCGCCCTCGGCGACGAGGTGGCGACATTATTCACAACAGCCTTGAACAAGTTTCCAAGTCCCCTGGCACCTGTCCGTACAACGAATTTATTCTACTGCAAAAATTTACCAATCCCTCGTTTGTAAAGCGAATTTTACCTGTTTTTTTCTGTTTGAAAAAAAAATCAGTAAACTGACGATGTAGAATTTTCCTTCTGAGTGCCCCAATTCAATGAAAACTGACGTCACTGGGGACTGACGTCACAGAAACCTTGGTAATACACGTTAAAACGTGGAGCTTGGCGCAGTCTTCATATTAATCTTGATCGACGCCTCCATTTTGGATGTTGCATTGCCATTGTAGTCATGTATACGGGGCTCTCGAAAGGGAAAATGCTTTTTTGTTGGTTTTTCCAAGTGTACATGACATATGGAGTGCAACACGCGAAAAGGTGCATTCGGACATTTGCGTAAAGTGACGTCCCGGATTAGCCTGCGCAGTCCGCACAGGCTAATCCGAGACGGCACTTTACGACTACATTAGATTTTGTGCTACTGTAGACTTGTGTAAAACAGAAAATCACATAAAATCGGAGAGTGTCGTTTCGGATTAGCCCGTGCGGACTGCACACGCTGATCCGAGACGTCACTTCACGCAAATGTCCGAATGACCCTTTTCGCGTGTTGCACTCCAATTATGTGTTCGGGTATATTATCCCATCAGATTACGAGAAATTTCTTTGCTGTATAATTTTTTTTTTACGATTAGATGGAGAGTTGGAAACTTGTTCACGACTGTGGCTTTTCAATGTTCTCTCAGTCGAAGTGGCGACAGGATTGGACGCAGCCGCGAAAAAAGTTTTCAAGTCCCCTGCCAATTGATCGTACAACGAATTTATCATACTGCAAAATTTCATCGTCTGGTGAAAAGGCACATCAAACGTAAAAGGTATACTTTCTTTTTTATATATATAATTCATCAACAGGGATAGACCAATAATTCGATATCTAATTAGTTCAGTTTATCCAGGCATACGAAAAAAATCCGTTTTTGAGCCAAAACTGACACTCGGTTGAGTGGTAGTCACTGCTGACGTCAACAGCGTCTGATATAAGAGTTGTGTTATCGGGGTAAGCCCTCCATTCAGTAGACGCAGGATTCCCGGATTTAACGAAAGACATAATTTCTCGACGAAACGTCTGTTCAAATTGCAGGTCACGTGGCGACGTGTTGTTGAAAACGTCACTTAAAGTCCCGAAGAATGCCAAAATGTCAATTCCGTGGAAGGCATAACGCGAGCCTCGTTTTGACATTTCTGACGGCGTAAATGATGCGACGTAACGATAAACAGGTGACGAAAATGACGTCGACGCAATCAAACTGAGGTAATTCGTGGCACAAGTCACCCTTGCGTCTGTCGACATCGAAGTACGCTGAAACCAAGGCGTCTCCTCGAATCTTGGGTATAACTTTAACGCCGTTTCAGATGTGACGTCATCGAAAGTTGTGAGGTAAGTTCTGATTAATTTTTCGTAGGAAAGGTTCAGCGACCAGTTCAGCCAATTTTCTCCGTCATTATCTAACCCGAAATCTGTTTCATGACTTGTGGATCCTAGAAAAGAAAAATAAAAGTTGTTTGTTGTTTGTAAATGCAAACGTGCAATGTCTTAGTTGGTAGCTCACTAAGCCGGTAAGCCAGGGGTTGTAAATTAAAAAATAGGGCCTGGTCCAACTTCTTCAACGTTTTATTAAGCAATACCAAATTAAATGCGGATAAAAAGACTAACATTCATATAAAGGTACTAATGGCATTTTTGAAAAGGAGAAAATACTTGTCACATGCATTTTCTTCTATTCCTCCCATGTGCTCGAAGACCTTTTTCTTACAGGGCTGTTAAATCACGTGATCTTTCTATAAAGGTTAATCTTTGGCATGTTCTGCCATATGTTTGGGATTCAACTGGAAAGTGTAGATCAAGGACAGAGTGTACTTAACGTGAAGTCACTGTTTTGCTCTACGATGTCCAGTAGACGAAAGAGTTACTGGCTATTCGCTACTGTACTGCTGAATCTTCATGGTTCTGGTTAAGGAACGCTCGGCTGTGAGTGTTTTTTTCAAACTTTTTAAGTCTAAAAAGAGTATAACTATATCAAGAAAGTGTTCAGAGTAACACGCCTTTCTGGTGTCAGTTCTCCATTTGATGGTATACAAGTGGATTGGTTTTGAATTAAACGTTTTTAGCAATAACAGTGACATGAGAAACACGACGTCAAAGTTTAAGCGTGGCGTAGACGAAGCTGCAGACGACAGCATTACATTTCATTGACCTTTTCGTTGAAAACAACCCAGAAAATTGTCCACCAATTGGTTTATTTGCAGCTTTCATCTCCTAACTGTCGAATTTTAGTACTCTATAAAGCAAATCCGCGAACCCAAATAGATACAGGACCAGCTACGCCCATATCTTGGGCACTGGGGAGGGTAAATAGGAGCAGAGTTCGGAAATATACATATATTTTCTAGAACATGGGATGTGGCTAAATTTTCTTCTGTACAATGATTTGCAATACTCGTGCGTAAACGTTTATATACTCTTCGCCTGTGGACAAACGACTAGAAGTCTCCGTATATAACGCATGTACATGTATACGCGGGTGCTTTCCAATACTTGTGCGTAAACATTTATTAACAAGTAACTTAGTCTACATATATAAGGCACATACATGTATAGCACATATAAATGCACCTCAAATCATGAGAATTTCCTCTGAAAGAGTAGCGGTCATTGTGGTCAAAAACAGAAAGGATTGCCTACTAATATTATACCATTTTCTCTTATTCCCACAATGTTTAAGGGCCTTATCCACAGTATCGAAAACGAAAACCATGGCATCAATAGGCAAATTAGTATACATTAACCCTTTTCCAAACAATCCATGCTTTTTACGACCCTGGGATGGAAGGCTTTTTTTTAAAACATTGTGGAAAAAAAGAGAAAATGCTGGTAACCAGCATTTTCTCCTTTTACCACAATGTTTTCTACCCTGCTGGAAACAATTTCAATTTTTGAATGATGTTTATTTTGTCGTCTGCAAGTGCTTTGAATTTGGACAAGTCGAAAAGTTTGCCGTTTGGTTGAGAGTTAACACCCTCCCTCTTTACAGTGGCACCAACAACATTGATAGTAGTAGCAAGAGGAACGACATCCCCACACCCTAAACATTAACGCCAGCAACACAAACAGTATGTGAAAAGGGAAGCAACAGAAAGAGTAGGAAGTAGAGAAGAGATAGAAGAAAAAGAGGCAGGAGATGAAGATTAAGAAAAAAATGAGACGGAGAGGAAGCATTATTTCCCGCTAGATGGCATTCTACAAATACTCATCTATCTAATTTGGGCACTCTGGGTACAGAACCGGACTACTTTCCTACGCGACAACCACGTTACTTTGAATTTCAAACTAAAATAAACGTTTACTCAATAAAACGCTACCTGATGCAATTCAGTTAGCTATGACCAGCAATTTAGAGAAATCTGGAGCTAAAACAGGCTTGATTTTTCCTCGAACGTATTGATAAAAATCATTGTCTCCATTGCTCTTTATACCGTGTATTACTTTTATCCCTCCAATATTGGGGGGTGGGGGTGGGATTGACGCGTCTTATAAGACAGGTCGAATCTTCGAAGAATATGACATGCGCAGATAACGGGAGAGGAAGAAGAAAACCACCACCACCAACAACAGCAGCAATGCAATACCCCAAATCGATGTACTTACCAATCAAAAGTGGTACATCTTGGCCGTTACCATGAATCCAAGCATCCAGGGGAGCCTCTGGTAGAACGTAACCTGTCGTAAAGGATTTGAAACAATCGTGAAATAGATTCAGAGAGCATTTTCGTTTTATCTCCCTTGCCAAACAATCCCGTGATATAGCGAACCTGAAGAAGAAAGCTTGTAAAAAGCAGTCTCTCCACCTCATGCATTTTCACCATTTCCTAAAATATTTTCTATTCTGTGAAAGAAAACCCCCATCAAATGAGCAATACTTAACTTGTCTTCTGCAAATGCTTTGAATTAGAATCAGTCTTACATTCCATGGTCCGACAAAGAGTTCAGTTGGCCCGATCACCAAAAATAATTTGATTTCTTCCTTATTCATCTATGTACAGGTGCCATATTACTAAGCTGACAAGTTTCGTTCTCCTGGATAACTAATAAAGCATTTTATTGGTTCCATAGTGACATTTTCTGGAACTTATGACCAATGAGCAGAAAGATTACAAAAACTTTGTGCGAAAAGCTTTCCCTCGTCACAAATAAACTAGACAGTGGTTGGACAAAACACTTTTGTGAAGCACTGGTTAAATGCAAGTCAAGAGAAGCATGTCGTCGGTTTTCTTTAAAAACCTCATAATTACAGCTTGTTTCAAGCTGTAGTTATGAGGTTTTTGAAGTAAACCGACGATGTACTTGTATAGATGCAGTGACCACCGCAGTATTACTGAAACGATGTTAAAAAAGGCGTTTAACAGCAAAAAAATAAGTTAGTTTTCAAAGCTTTCGGTCGGTTGATATGTTTTTGGGAACATGTATTCCTCGCTGTATTACATTCAAAGGGAAATATGTAGCCAGCATTTTCTCCTCTTCCCACAAAGTTTTCTACCCTGCTGGAAACAAATTTCAATATTTGAGTTACATTTATTTTGTCGTCTGCAAGTGCTTTCAACTTGGACCAGTCTAATATTTTGTCGTTTGGTAAAGGATTAATATAAGGAAGAGAACTAAAGTATCATCACATGTTACAAGAGTAATGTATATATATATTTTTTATTTTTTTGAAAATGTTAAGTCAAGTTTTGTTTCTCTAAAATTCGATACGAACGAAAATGGAAAATTAGTACATGAAGAATGAAAACTTACCATCAACTATTGCGAGTGCACCATTAAATTTGCCTTTTGTCGGTAGATGACCGAGGTCCTCCATGCTCCAACTCGGATACTCAGTCCATGGAATCGAGGAAATAATATTTGAAGCAGATAAATTATAGAGACAGTCTAAATCTGGACATTTTGTGTTTTTCAAGAACACTTCATTATCCTTGAAAGCTTGAGAAGCTGTCTTGTTTAATATCGGTGAAGCACTGGCAATCCAAGCTTTCTGAAAAAGACCTTTCGTGAGGGGTGACCCTAACAAAGCAAAAACGGAAGTGCCACCTGAACTGTGTCCAAAAATAGTAACCTGAAAGCAAAAAGATTGGTATGCTACAAATATAGAACTTCTTTTTTATTTCATGCTTACCGGTAGGATATCGAGAAATAGCACTGAAAATATTGTTCGATATCACACGGGTACGACCAGTGAAAATACCGAATTTCATGTTCTTGTTGCCTAGGTGAATTGCTCGTGCCTCACAACCAGATGGAAATATAACGTCATTTACCTTACATTTCTCAGGCCTGACGTAATATTGTAACGCGTTGCTATGCGGGAGGGGTACGCCACGGGGAATAATGGAAAAGAACTGTACTGGATTTTGATAAAGCTCCTTCTAGAAAGGGTTAAAAACATGAAATAAATAGACTATTTGTTCTTTTTCGGTGAAAGATCGAAATTCATTTCATCTCGTGAACACCATCAGAAATATTTTCACGAGTGGCTACGCACTTTATTTGTTTCTTTTTATATTAAATAAAATGACCTCTGGACACTGAAAATTAGAATACTATTCTTTTCGGAGAAAGATTAATATGGAAATAGAGGGAAAACATTAAATAAAGAAGATCATCAAAATCAATTCTTTTACCTTGTTTAAAAACTTCTAAAATCTATGACATGCCTTAAAAATTAATTTTGATTTGGCTAGAATATACATTGGCCTGAACTTTTATAATATAAAGTAAATATCTATACAACAATATTGTTTGTATGTGGTACATAGATACGAAGTCGTGGCTTTTGAGAGGGGAAATCATAACTTATTCAATAGAAATGAAAATTAAAGATATTTTAACATAGTCATAGATATACCTTATTGGGGTCTCCTCCGAAAAGGTGAATATTTTGCTGTACCCATCTTAAAACTTCAATCTGGTCCATCAATCCATAATTTCCGGATGTGTTCGTGGCGGACTGCGTTCTCAACATCTCTAGCGCCATGAAACCGAAGGCGTTGAGTCGGTAGTTCATGCTGACATACACCGTGTTTGTCTCTACAGCAAGTTTTTCAGACGGAGCATATGTGCCGTCCAGTCCGCTTCCAAAGACGAGATTCCCACCATGAACCCAAACCATCACTGGCAGAGAAGCAGCATTGTCTAATGTTGGCGTCCAGACATTGAGATACAAGCAGTCTTCATCACCTGTGGCTTTTGAATAATTGGAACGGTCAGGTTGAAGACAGATATTTCCAGCTCTTGTACCATCGAGATAGCCCGTCCAGCAATTACCGTTGGAAGTGCTCAAAGGGACTGGTGGCTTCCATCTTAGTCCACCGACCGGTGGGGACGCATACGGGATTCCAAGAAAGGAATATGCTGTACTGGACGCATTCCACTGGCCCTTGATACTTCCACAGGGAGTATAAATGACATAATTTGTACCAAAACCTCCATTATCAAAAAGCAGATATCCCCGACTGCTAGCAGAAAACGCAATGACATAGGCGAGAACTAGCGGAATAATCTCCATTTTCACAAAACTATTATCTCGACGTCAGTGTTTAAGATACAGTCTGACCTTCTCTGTGGAAAAAAATATGACATAGTTCCTTTACCTATTCGCTGAGTTATATTGCTTTGCAATTACAGAATGAAGTTTATAAACTTCATTCTGTTATTGCAACGAAATATAACTTTTACTTCTTTAAGGCACGTTTGTGGCACATTTATCTCGTGAACCATTTTCTGCATCTTGATTCCACTGTAGCTAAAGGAGAAAATTAAAATTGCTCGGCCAATTTCACATTTTGTCCCAATACTTTTAAATTCAAGCATGCATTAAACATTTACTTATATTGATCCTCCAGAAACATTTTTTTATCTCACCTGATCGTATTTTTGTCTTTATAGTATTTATTTCGATTTTAAACATTACTTAATCGAAATCGAAGCGGCTAGTGCAGAGCCGAGGCTCCGAGCGACACGATTCACCACAGCCGCGAAGAAGTTTTCAAGTCCCTGCTACCTGACTGTACAATAAATTTATTGTACTACAAAATTTTACCATTCCTACGTTTGTTGAGCGAATTTTACATGTTTGGTTTAAACATCTGAGTACGATGACGAAGTATTCCCTTCTGAGTGCCCCAACTCAATGAAAACTGACGTCACTGGGAACTGGTATCACTGAAACCTTGGTTATACGTGCAACTTGGCGCATAATATTGATGTAAATCTTGATCGATGCCGCCATTATGGATGATGTGTTGACAGCGTAGTCATGGATACGGGTCTCTCGATAGGGAAACTGCTTTTACCTTGCTTTTGCCGGTGTGCATGATATATATGTTTGGGGCATATCATCCGATCAGATCGCGAACAATTCTTTGCAATGTGATAAAGGGTATTTTCTTCTCTTTTCCAAACGACAAACTTTAAACTGTTCCAAACTGAAAGCAACTGAACGCCGAAAAATTCGAAATTGGTAAGTAAGCAATTGCTGACTTTACTACCATGGTATCGTTGGACTGTCGAAGATATCGCCAGTTTCGCCTACCTACAGTGTTTTCTAAATGAGTCTTCTCTATTGGCAGATTAAAACCTGTGGTTTTCTTCATTTCTTTACAAGAAAAGGTTAAAGGATTGGAAAAGGCTCAATTTATATTCCCACGTCCATGCCGAAATAAAACTAGGACAAAGATTTTGCCCTCTCTTATCTAAGCACCATAACTGACTTTTCTGTAAACGCGAGATTGGCATGCCCTTCTTTGTAACGCAGTATATCGGTTGTCAAGCCTGACAAGCTAACCAAAAGATGGCGTCGAATACAAAGAGAAAGAGCGTTTATTTCAGTTTTATTCAAGCTAATATTTCGCTCTAGATTAATTACAACATTTTTTTTTTTAAATAATTGATTGATAACAAAATAGATGTTCTAATAATTAAATAGACATGGCCAAATTATCGCTCGTCTATAACAAACTGTGTCAGACTTTTTTGTTTACATGATGCCCAACGCTGCTTTTTTTCATCGGCTGATAAGACTTTGGAAGACTTGTCAATCAAAATCGGCAGAAAGGTCAATTATGTTGCTCTCTGAAACAGAAAAGGAGGTCGTATTCCGACATGGTTTTTCGGTGAAGCTGAAATGCTGGCTTTTGGCCTACTTTTTGCTACTGATAACAAATGAATATACAGACATTTGCGATTGGTCAAAAATATATACATGTTTATTCTTAGGACCACTGTCTATTTGAGGGTAAATTTTACGCTGTCTACCATTTTTAAAGATAGCTCTTGTTTTGATTGAAAAGAAGATATCGCATCGGTTACTCTCTTGAATTGAGAGAGAGAGAGAGAGAGAGAGAGAGAGAGAGAGAATGCAAATAAGTACACCAATACATAATTATTGGACCCTCTGTAACGCCTTTACTTTTGAAACGGAGCCTTTGTTGTTTATAGTCAGGAGATGTAGGTCAAAAGGCCTCCACAAAGAGAGCTGATGACAGAAGGAGTGATTTTGATTTCAGAATTGAAAAATATTAATGATTCGCCACTAAACCCAATGTTGTCCGTGGTTATGAGGTAGAGCGTCGGCCTCGTAACGATAAGGTCCTGAGTTTGATACCTGGGAGTGGGTGTCAACTTTTGGATTTTTCATTGGCCCACACATTCGGTGCGAGTACTGGTGTGGTTCCCAGGCAGCAGAATCGAGAGAGATTAGTGCAAGTTGTTAGAACTTGTTTCTCAATCGATGTAAAATAAATATGTTTAAACTAAACCCAATCTTATGGGTACTCATTAGAATCGTCTCATCGCAGGTGCATATTATGCCTAGGGGCGCTACGCCTTTGTGATCTAAGGCGGTCGGGTATGAAATGAGACAACAAATAAGCAGTCATAGTGGCTTCACTAAAGGGAAACGACTTTTGATGAGTTTGCAAGCTCGATTACCTATCTTGGATTATGGGTGAAGGACATTACCAATTATTTCCCTTAGGTCCAAGAAATTTAGCAAGCCTTCTTTTCCAATTTACTCTCTTCTCGAATATTGTTGTTGTGAGTGTAGGGCAAGATCAGACAGCACATCTTGCCCTACACTCTACTTCTTTTTTAACTCATTACCACATGAGAAAATTTTAGACTGGTCCAAATTGAAAGCATTTGCAGACGACAAAGTAAAGGTGACTAAAAAATAGAAATTTATTCTGGGAAGGGTAGAAAACACTGTGGGAAAAGGAGAAAATGCTGGTTACCAGCATTTTCTCCTTTTCCCATAGTGTTTTCAAAAGGCCTCTTTCTCAGGGGGGTCAAAAGTAGGGATTGTGTGGTAATGGGTTAAAGGTTTTTGTGATAATATAGACCCAGTTCAATGTCAATAAGCTTTGTCCTTCTGCAAAAAAAGCGGAAAAATGGATTTTTCCATTTGAAATCTGGGGGAAACATCTCGATTTCTTACCTTTCTCCCTTTAAATGGACACAAAACCAGATTTTGACACCGTTTCAATGCGGGGAGAGGATTTGAAAAGGAGAAAATTGGTATTTATCATAGAAATATCGTAAGGATTGATTTTCCTTTGTTGGGGGGGGGGGGGGAGGGGGGGAACAACAACAACAGGAGAATGCCCTTATTAGCATGTTGTAATCCATACAGGACCTGTATTCAACAACCATTCTTAAGAACATTCTTAGTCTTATTCTTCAGAATTTTGTCAGTGTGAAAGTAACAGAACTTCTGATTGGCTAAACCATATGGTTTAGCCAATCAGAAGTTCTGTTACTTTCACTGTCAGAAAATTTTGACTATATCAGTGCCAGTAACCTAGATAAGCCAAAGTATATCAGTCCTACATGATGAGTATAACGACCGATGGTGACCCTCTCGAAGGCCATGATTAGCCTACATGCATAGACAGTCAGATCACTATCTTCTCTCCCTCAGTATACAAAATGAATGAATAAATTATTAAATGAATGTATCGTCCGACCGACCGACCGACAGACAGACCGACAGACAGACAGACCAGCGTAACAAACAAGCAATCAACCGACAAACCAGGGGAATGAAGGAATAACCTCCCTTTGCAAAAAAAGGCGGAGGGATGGAAACTTAGAAATGATGGTTAAAGAAAGGAAAAACAGCTGTTTGAAAATCAGCAAAAGTAGTCTTTTTCTTCTTCTTCTCATCACCCTACTCTTGCTTCTTCATCATCATATTCTTCTTCATCATCATCTTCTTCTTCTCCACAACTGCGCGAGAAGATTTTCCACTTTCATACCTAAATGTTAACAGTAACAGAATTAAGATCAGTAGGTCAAGTCATCTCTTATATTGTCCATCTTTCCAAAACCTCATCTTTAAAATCAATTGGTGCTGTGGATCACGCCCATCTGCCAATGGCACCAAAGAGATGTGGAGAGGAATATAGAAATAAACATTGTTAGTAAAACAGAAGCAATAGCTACACTTTATGTGCAACCAGATCTTGATCTACATTGTGGACAAAAAGTCGTGGTGCCATCCATAGTAAGGTAAAAGTTAAGTAGGTGAAGCCAGAGTTTTGCACTGATAAGACTACGTGACCAAATTACAGACCAAAGATGGATGCCTTGAAAGTTGGATTTGTTATTTTCCTTGTTATATCAGGTGAACATATATGCAAAATAATTGAACCACACTTTATGAAAAGCGGGCTAAATGCATTTGCGAAAAGTATCGACCCAGGTCAGCCTGCGCAGTCCGCGCAGGCTGATCTGGGCCGAAACTTTTCGCTGTGTGTCATTTTTCTGTATGTTCAAGGATCAGAGTATCTCATGATTAAACCGTTTGTTAAAAGATGTGGCTGAACCAGATCCATGATTGTTTGATTGCTTGTTTTGTATCATGCAACACCAACCAGTCTTAAGAACGTTCTTTGTCTTATTGTCCAAGGTTTTCGAAATTTGTAAGTAACACAACTTCTGATTGGCTAAACCGAATGGTTTAGCCAATCAGAAGTTGTGTTACTTACAAATGAAGAAAATCCTGGAGAATAAGACAAAGAACGTTCTTAAGACTGGTTGGTGATTATGGGCCCTGCACGCTGCCGTCTGAGCTAGCGGGGATCGGCTGACAAGGCCTTATAAATGCAAATTTCAATGGTTTGTAAATAACTTATCTTAAAATGTTTCATCAGTGATATTTTTGAAACTGAGATAAAGATTTCATATCTGTAGTTGTGGCTTTCTGAACTCTCGAGACAAGGAAAATAATTCAGATTAGTTAGCTCATTGACATCCCCCACCCACTCCTGTTATTTCACAAGGCTCCATCTCCCAAAAATAATTCTTAATATTTCACCAGTCATATTTTTTGAATTGTGATAAGGATTTTTTGTTATCAAATTTACAACATTTTCTCAAACACTTGGCCGGGGAGAAGGAATATAAAACATAAAATTTTGCAAGTTTCGCGCCTGTTTTCTTCGAGTCAGGAAGAAAATAATAGAATTTTAAAAAAATCTAAATTTTTACAAAATCTAGATACCATTGTAACCAAGGACATCTTGCATTGAAACACCAAACAATCTTATGACCCTGAAGAGAACGCCTTTTGAAAACATTACCGGAAAAGGAGAAAATGCTGCTAACAAACATTTTCTCCTTTTCCCGCAATGTTTTTAATCCTATCAAAGAGAAATCCCAAAAGAAAGATAAGTCATATTTTTTTTAATTGTGATAAGTTTTTTTGTTATCAAATTTACAACCTTTTCTCAAACACTTGGCCGTTGAGAAGGAATATAAAACAGATAAAAAATTGTATGTTTCCTGCCTACTTTCTGCAAGCAAGCAAGGAAATTATATAAAAAAAAAAAAACTAATTTTTTCACGAAATCTAGATACCATTGTAACCAAGGACATCTTGCCTTGAAACTGTAGCACTTAATCATAATCCGTACCAAACAACCTTATGACTCTGAGGATCAAAACCTCTTTTGAAAACATTGTGGGTAAAGGAGAAAATGCTGGTAACCAGCATTTTCTCCTTTTCCCACAATGTTTTTAATTTTGTTAAAGAGAAATCCCTGTAGTGGGCGATGTGTTACTTTTCGTCCCTAAATGCTTTAAATGTGGACTGATCTAAAATGTTTTGCCTGTAAATAAATCGAATTCATACTAACTACGCAAGGTCGAGACATTACCTACTAGTATCATGCATATTATTAAATATATTTCTGATTTCCGGGTCACTGACTACTTTGCTTGCATGCATCAGAAGTGAGCTGCAGAAAATCGCCGAAACAAATGCTTTAATCGGATATCGAACCTGCAACCTGCAACCAGCAAGACACGCGTCAGATACGCTGACCACTGAGCCACCCGGCCGGACCCCGTCATAGGAAACATACTTAATTGGCGTCTGCAAATGTTTTCATTTTTGTCAATTCTTGGATTTTTTCAGTTATGGTAAGGACTGAAAGAGCTTTTTGCTGCAGAATCGTCTGCTGCACAGGCACAACAATTAAGCGTTATTGCTCGTGAATGGGCAATACTTACCTTAGACAATGTTGTCTCTAGATTAACCCATTACCACACAATCCCTACTTTTGACGCCCCTGAGAAAAAAGCCTCTTGAAAACCCTGTGGGAAAAGGAGAAAATGCTGGTAACCAGCATTTTCTCCTTTTCCCACAGTGTTTTCTACCCTTCCCAGAACAAATTTCAATTTTTCAGTCACCTTTATTTTGTCGTCTGCAAATGCTTTCAATTTAGACCAGTCTAAATTTTTCTCGTGTGGTAATGGGTTAACCCTTTCCCAAACAAGTCCTTGTTTTTACGTGTCTGCGGTACAAGTCTTTTGAAAACATTGTGGGAAAAGGAGAAATTGCTCGTAACGAGCAATTTCTCCTTTTCCCACAGTGTTTTCCAACCAATTGGAGAACTTTCTGCCATTTTTATCAAATTTGAAATTGTCGTCTGCAAACTCTTTGAGTTTGAAAGAGTCTAAAATTTGTCGTTTGGGAAAGGGTTAAGAGAGTTCCACTTCGTTGATACAATTATTTAAAACGGAGACGTTCGCAGCAGCAGCCGTGTACAATACATGTATCCATTTTTTGTGGTATTTGTCAAAATCGGAAATAATATCACCATGAGTTCAATTTTGAATTTTGAAGACCATGTATTGTATTTTGTGCAAAGCTGAAGGAAATAAACCCAAAATAAATGATTTTTTCTCAAACAGATGAGTTTTTCGGTAGCACTTCGATACGTAATTGGAGATGGCATGTTACAATACACTGGGTGAGGCCTTGGTCCTGGAAGTACTATTTTGATTGAAAATGGTTTCCCTCACTTATACCCTTCTATAGGCGCAATGATACACTCAAAATTTGTTTACTGATGGCTTGGTCCTGGGCTTTTTCGGTCCAAAATCAGTTCGTACCATGGCTTGTTCGATTGTACATGAATATTTACAAATCGAAATAATTGATTGTAATGTTGCCGGCAAGGGACGTTACTCCCTGACTCTTCCTAATGGTTTGAATAGTATTTCTATTTTTCTTTCAAATCATTAATTCCACACGATTTCTTTCCTTGACAAATACCACTTTAGCGTTCTCAACGCTTTGATTTACGTAAGGAAAGGACCGAAAAACAACTGCCGGTTTTTCTGTTTTATGGTTCCAGTTTGCCGAGCTTGCGTAGATACCTCAGAATGCACTAATAAATGTGCGGACGGGTACCATGCTCAGTGCGAAAACTCTGCCTGCAAGTGTCCGACTCGTAAGTATCTTTTAATAGTTAAGAAGAGACATCTGAATACCGTCGGTTTACTTAAAAAACCTCGTAACTGCATCTGATTTCAAGCTGTAGTTACAAGGTTTTTTAAGTAAACCGGAGTTACGTTATCATAAATTTGGACCATACTCTGGAAAAAGGGGGCTTAATGCAACTCTGCGATGCATTGCACCAAGAAAAACATCAGATTATCATAGATCCGTAAAGACCATTTTGTCAAACGACCAAATTAATCTGGCGGTATAGTGATCCCTGATTATGCAGAAAAAATTAACAATAGCAAAAAGACATCGACCCATGTCAGCCTGCGTGGACTACGCAGGCTGATATGGGTCGATACTTTTTGCAGATGCATTAAGCTTCTTTTTCATAAAACATGGCTCAAAAACAATGATACGAGCTATGCTCTGAGAAAAAGAGTCTTGATGTATCTGCAAAAAGTATCGATTTGGACTGCACCGGCTGACCTGAATCGATACTTTTAGCTGTTGTTCATTTTTTTGCAAGTCCGAGGACTACTCTGTAGTGTTAGACGAAATGGATTTTATGGATCCGTATTACATCTTATGTAGTTGACAGTGGGCAGGAATTACTGTAGTTGGCCGTCGTTGAACGTATCAAATGCACTACGGTTAAGAAGGGTCAATTAAGGGTAACTACGGTCAACTACGTTTAAACTACAGCCACGGTAAGGTAATAACATCGAAGTGTTAAAAAAGTTATGTTTATACAAAGGGCAAATCCTATGTTCAACGTCGTTCATTACTACGTTGAACTACGATTGTCTTTGTGTAACTACTTTCTTCACTTCACTAGGGGGTAGTGTCATTATGTTTAATACGTTTAACTACCGTCATCTGTGGTCGTTCTTCACTACGGGCAACTGCTTTTAAACTACGGCCACGGTAGGATAATAACATCGAAGTGTTAAAAAAAAGTTATGTATATACTACGGGCAAATCATAAGTTCAACTACGTTCATCACTACGTTGAACTACGATTATCTATTTGTAACTACGTTTTCCATTACACTATGGGATAGTGTCACTATGTTTAATACGTTCAACTACGTTCATGTATGGCCGTTCTCCACTACGGACAACTACGTTTAAACTACGGCCACGGTAGGGTAATAACATCGAAGTGTTAAAAAAAAGTTATGTATATACTACGGGCAAATCCTAAGTTCATCTACGTTCTTTACTTCAATGAACTACGGTTATCTAAGTGTAACTGCGTTCTACGGTCATCTACGGTAGTTCCCCACAACGGTCAAAAAGGTAAGGTGTGACCACGGCTAAACAAAATTGTTCTGTTTTCTGTTTTGTACACGGTCTGGAGTTACCGTGGTCTCTATATTTAGAAGCTGGATGAGAGCTTGTCCTCTGGACGAATTTACATCGTTTATTGCAGATAACTGTGACGCCGTGACAAAGTGTCCCCAAGGAGCCGGCTCAGGCTGCCCGCCTTTCTGTGCCACAAGCTGTAACCAGGGTGTTTGCCTCTGTAAATGTAACAGCAGTCAATAAAACGTAACTGCGCACCAAACAGTGATACCGTGTGTTTCGTTGCTGACACCAAAATTGGCTTGCAACACACGAAAAGGGACATTCGGACATTTGCGTAAAGTTTCCGTTTTTATGTGATTTTCTGGTTAGGACAAGTGCTCTGTAGCACAAAGTCTAATGAAGTCGTAAAGTGCCGTCTCGGATTAGCCTGCGCAGAGTGCGCAGGCTGATCCGAGACGACATTTTACGCAACTGTCCGAATGCCCCTTTTTGCGTATTGCAAGCCAATTATCCAACATACTTTTCTTTCTCTTTTATCACGCCAAAAATTATTACCTCTACAAGTTGGCTTCTTGAAAAAAGAAGCCAGGAGAGGTCAGCATCAGTGTTTTTGAATAGTTTATTGGTTTTTAATTTCAATATATTTTGGTACATGTAAAAAAAAAAGGATTAAAAAAGCCGCCGCGTAGAAACCTCATATGCTTTACATGACGGTAATTTGACCTTCTTGTCGCGTTTTCAAGTTGCATATTCTTGTCCAGCGGTCTTCTTTCTCTTTTTTAACGAGATTCTATTTATTTTTTCCTCTGCTTGGAATATTTGCTTAATAAAAAAACTACAATTATTAGAGAGGCTATTTGCAGCCATGGAAAATTACTGAATTAAATCTTTTCTGAAATTCGTCATTTATAAAAATAAACCACGTCTATTTCCTGTTCGTTTTTTTTTTTTTATTTCGCTTTATTTACAAAACCATGACGAAACAGACTGTGTGTCAGAACATTTACGCTAGAAGAAATAGAACTAGACAGCAAATTCTGTGGCAGTCTGCCTTTTAAACAGACCACTGTTGGGGAGGTCTGATAAACTTATTCGCAGCAAATAACATCACTGTGAAAGTTACGTTAACTTCATCATGGAGAAAAATGGTCTTTGGAAATGATGAAAAATTGCTCGTAGCAAAAATATGGATCGATATCAGCCTGTTTGAAGTGTACAGGCTGACATGAGTCGAAACTTTCTTGTACATTAATTAAAGCCCCCCCCCCCTCCCCACCAACTCCCCCTTTTTAAGAGCTTGGCATTGGTTACCATACAGATAGCGTTACGGGAGACCACTTCTCTTACACATGGGCTCATCCCGCTTTAACCCTTTCCCAAACAAACCCTGGTTTTTACGGGTCTGAAATGATAGCTTTTTGAAAACATTGTGGGAAAAGGAGAAAATGCTGGTAACCAGCATTTTCTCCTTTTCCCATAATGTTTTCTACCCTATCATAGACAGAAATCATCTTTTCAGCGAAAGTTGAATTGTCGTCTGCAAATGCTTTCAATTTGGTCTAGCCCAAAAGTTTGTTGTTTGGGAAAGGGTTAAATACACTACCTAACAACTGCGTTAGGGAGAATTCTCTTTAGCTCAGTGGTTATGGTGTTGGGCTTTCGTCCGGGCGTTCTAGATTTGAATCCTGCTGGGTCCCTGTATTTCTGCTATGCATTTGTCCATTTGTTTCTTTGTTGCGGACTTTGTTCGTAAGATTGGGGGGCTCGTCCGGGATTGGCCATTGAGCCATTAACCCCACTAGTCTTGTTGTCCAACACGGACTTTCTGCTTAATCAGGCTTTGAGTCATCAATAGATAATGACTTTAACCCATTACCACACAATCCCTACCTTTGACGCTCCTGAGAAAGAAGCCTTTAGAAAACAATGTGGGAAAAGGAGAAAATGCTGGTAACCAGCATTTTCTCCTTTTCCCACAATGTTTTCTACCCTTCACAAAACAAATTTCAAATTTTCAGTCGCTTTTATTTTGTCGTCTGCAAATGCTTTCAATTTGGACCAGTCTAAAATATTGTCGTTTGGTAATGGGTTAAGAGACAAAAAATAATCTCAATTTGGACAGGGCTAAAATTTTGTCACCTGGGAAAGCGTTAACTGATAACACTGATATGATAAAACATAACACACAAGGCAGACAAGGGAGACAAGGCAGACCAGTACAAGGCCATGATAACCCCTCGGCGTTTCCCATGATACATGTAATAACTCATTTAACTCTTTACCAAACGATAAAATTTTCAACAGGACCAAACTGAAAGCATTTGCGGACGACAAACTGAAAATTTTGCTAAAATGATGATTTCTGTACTTAATTGAGTAGACAACATTGTGGGAAAAGAGAAAATGCTGGTTTTCCCATGATGTTTTTAAAAGTTCTCTTGTTTAGGGACTAGGGATTATTTGGCAATGGGTTAAACATGATACCCCCTGAAAAATGCGTTCAGATATGAAACGAAGTAAACAACGTGACAAAAATAGCTAAAAAATAGCTGACATCATTATCAACAAGCTTTATAAATTGTTGATTTTTTCACTCGTATGGAGTTTTACATATTAATTTTAGACTGGTTCAAAATGAAAGCATTTGCAGACGACAAAATAAAGGTGACTGCAAAATTGAAATTTGTTCTGGGAAGGGTAGAAAACACTGTGGAAAAAGGAGAAATGCTGGTTACCAGTATTTTCTCCTTTTCCTACAGTGTTTTCAAAAGGCTTCTTTCTCAGGGACGTCAAAAGTAGGGATTGTGTGGTAATGGATTAAATAACATCGTTTTCGACATTATTTCAATCATATCGCTGCAGCCGGTTTGCAATATCTGTCCATACTTTTCTAGAGTTTCTTTAACCCTTACCACACACTGACGACTTTTAACGCCCCTGGGAAAGAAGCCTTTTGAAAACATTGTGGTAAAAGGAGAAAATGCTGGTTACCAGCATTTTCTCCTTTTACCACAATTTTTTCTACCCTATCCAGGAAAAAATGCACCTTTTGAGACACATTGAAATTGTCGACTCCAAATGGTTTTAATTTGGACAAGGTCCTTTTTCGTCTGGTAGGGGTTAACTAGTATTTTGCACATTTGTTATTGTTTCCAAGTCACTGGCTGCTTTCCCACATAAACATCGTAGAAACAATTTTAAAGGGTGAGAGATGAATACTTCCTGTTGCAAAGACTATCATCAATTTTCGGAAAGAAATTGGCCAAGCTCTGAATTCTAACCAGGGACCCTTCGGTTTCAAGTAAATCACGCTACTGCGCAAATGGGCTACCACATTATCTTCCGCTGGATGGCAATCTACAAATACACATCTAATTTGGGCGGTCTGGGTACAGAACCGGACTACTTTTCTACGCGACAATAATACGCTACCTGGTCCGATTCTTTCAGCCATTATGAGCAGTTTAGAGAAATCTGGAGCTAAAATAGGCCTGATTTCTCCTCAAACGTATTGATAAAAGCCATTTTCTCTATTGCTTCTTTATAGCGCGTATTACTACAAATCCCCTAATATTGGGGGGAGTGGTGCGTCATAGCAGACAGGTAGAATCTTCGAAGAATATGACATGCGCAGACATGCGCAGACAACAGCTACCGACTGTGCTACCAGGCTATCAAACTCGCCGTCACAGGGCTTTATAGTCCGGCTTTTTTATCAAAGGTTATCGCAGTTTCTGAGTTGTCCTACTCGTCACAACTCGACCGATTCTGAACATACATCTAACCTCGTCTCTATAACGGTCGTTTCCATTTGAGGTGCCAATCACGTGATCTTATACATGACGACATAAATAACCTCTATGAAGTTATTCACATCTATCTATTTGTCGATGAAAAAACTTCAATCGGAAATGATAAACCACATTAAAAAAAAAATAAATGTACCAACTGTTTGTCAATTGAAATATAGTTAGATAGATTTCGATAGAAAATTGACGCTCAAGTTTTCTTTTTTTAAGAGGAGCCAATTATCGACCAATCAGGTTCGTTTAATATATTCACTGCAGTATTTAAATTTCCATTTCACGGTGGAAAGCAAAAACATGATTGTCAGCCTCCAAATTTTCGGCCTTTATACCTCTCTAAATCCTAAGGTATCCAGGGTTTTTGGCATGCAAAGAAAGTGCAAAAATGCAAAAAGTTTCGACGCAGATTGGTTTGCGCTGTTGGCGCATGCTGACATGAGTCGATGTTGTTTTTTTTTTCCGGATGCATTAAACCCCCTTTTTAAGGAACGTGGCGCAAAAGTAACATGTCATGTGTTATAATTGGCTTACAACACGCCGAAATGAGGCATTCAGACATTTGCGTAAAGTGTCGTCTCCGATCAGCTGGCGCAGTCTGCGCAGGCTAATCCGAAACGACACTTTCCGTTTTTATGTAATTTTCTGTTTTGCGCAAGTCTACTGTAGCACAAAATCTAATTTAGTCGTATAGTGCCGTCTCGGATCAGCCTGCGCTGTTCGCGCAGGCTGATCCGAGACGACACTTTACTCAAATGTCCGAATGCCCCTTTTCGCGTATTGCTAGCCATATAAATTGCGTTTAATATTAAACCCTATCCTGCAAAATAACTAAAATGAAATTTTCAATTCGATAAAAAAAAAACACCAAATATTGCTATTTTAAAGTTCTGTTTTTGGGAATAATACTTCCTGATCGGATGGTGTAGATCCAAGATCAGGCTGCACGTTCTGTGCAGTCTGATCTTGATCTGCACTTTCCGCAAAAGTCCAGAGAGTCGCGCTTAGCAGTCTAAGGGTTAAAATTTATCTGGGGGTTTTAAATGGGTTTTCTAGCATCTGTTGTCACGTTTAGCGAGTCACGTGACTACAGGTGACGGAGACACCTCTTCAGAATCCGATACGTAGTTAACCTTCACGCGATTTTCATAACTTTGATTGCCATTGCGGCAAGTGTAGATTAAGATCAGACAGCAAAAGAAAGGTGATCTTTGTATGTCTGATCTATACTGACATTTTTGCCGAAACAGTTTGTACAATATTATACAGAGCCACAGATAAGAAGGGGGTGGGGTGGGGGATTGGGGGTGATTGTATTCTTAATCCTTTATTTCTCTTCGAAACCCTATGTTGTGGGTACTCATTAGAATCGTCTCGATGAGACGATTCTAGTGAGTACCCACAAGATAGGGTTTGATGGAGGATAATTAATATTTTCATTTTTTAAATCAAAATCACTTCCTCTACTCTGGAACTCAGAATATATAAGCTTCGCCCTTGCAAATGGGGGCTTAACGTATTTCCATCAATCTTTCTACTAAGCAGGCCATCACATACTTATTAATCCTCTACCACACAAGAAAATTTTAGACTAGTCCAAATTGAAAGCATTTGCAGACGACAAAATTAAGGTGACTGAAAAATTGAAATTTGTTCTGGGAAGGGTAGAAAACACTGTGGAAAAAGCAGAAAATGCTGGTTACCAGCATTTTCTCCCTTTCCCACAGTGTTTTCAAAAGGCCTCTTTCTCAGGGGCGTCAAAAGTAGGGATTGTGTGGTAATGGGTTAAACCAAAATATCCACTTTTTTTTTTAACCCTTTCCCAAACAAGCCCTGGTTTTTACGTGTCTGCAGTAAAAGTTTTTTGAAAACACTGTGGGAAAAGGAGAAATTGCTCGTAACGAGCAATTTCTCCTCTTCCCACAGTGTTTTCTACCCTTTTTGAGAACTTTCTGACATTTTCTCTAAATTTAAAATTGTCGTCTGCAAACACTTTTGGTTTGGAAGAGTCCAAAATTTGTCGTTTGGGAAAGAGTTAAACAACCGACATAATCATCAGGTAGACTGGTCCATAGACATACAGAAAATTAAAGGAATATCGAAAAGTATCGACCCAGGTCAGCCTGCGCGGACTGCGCAGGCTGACCTGGGTCGATACTTTTCGCAAATGCATTAAGCCCCCTTTTCACAGAGCATATCTTATATATAAATTTATTTGTCCTTAGTTTTTATGTGGGTCCCATTAAAAGATTTCAAAATGTTAGCTTAGCTTATAATTATGGCTTTCTGCGATATAAAATCTTACGCAATTTCAAGTACAGTAAATGCCTTCCAGGCGTAACTACTTTAATTTTCCAGGAATTTGTCAACGTTTTTTGTAAAACAGTTGCTTAGTCACAATTCCAGTCCAGACCTCAATTAACTGACATTTCATTTACTGCGTGGACTGCGTCTATTATTTGCTTCTTTCTTATCTACAGTAAAAGTAAAACTATCGACCATGTCAGACTGCGCACTCCGCGTTTTTAAGGTTATAACCATTTTTTATAAAACATTATTCACTTTTATTCTTGTTGACTCCGTATGTTTTGCCTTTAATCCTTTCCCAAAAGGCAAATTTTGGAACAGACCAAATTGAAAACATTTTGCAGATGACAAATTAACAGTTGCTAAAAAGATGATTTTTTCTATATGATAGGGTAGAAAACATTGTGGGAAATGGAGAAAATGCTGGTTACCAGCATTTTCTCCTTTTCCCACAATGTTTTCAAAAGGCTTCTATTCCTGACCCGTAAAAACCAGGGATTGTTTGGGAAAGGGTTAAAGCGCATTGTTTCACAAGTCTCTGAGAAAGTCTTAAAAAAGGTATGGTGGAATATTTCTGCAACGAGATACCTATCATAAGTTTAGAAAACTATCAAATAAATATAAGTTTCTTGAAAATTTTACCGAGATAGAGAAAGGTGAAATTGAAAAAAAAAAAACCCATATCACTATGAATTTTGTTATATAAAACAAAAATTTCTCAGTCATGCGTGAAGCTCACATTCAGGATAGAATTATTGGCTGACTTCGTTTGGGGCTATAGCCACGGCTACAGTAGCAATGGCTCCAACCGAACATCAAAAGCCAGGACTATAATGATGTCATTTGACCTTTAACCTCGGCTATTGTCGGACCGCGCTCGCACCCACGGTCGGTTTAGTTCCAAGATGGCGACTGGGGAAGGAAATGAAATGTAAGTTATGTTGAAAAGGTAGAAGTACAACCCGTATTCGTTCCATATTATTTATTTGATCAGACCTATATGCCAGCCAATAGTTATGCATCGAAATGGAGTATATGTGTTATTTCAAACGAACCGATGGCTTCAGCCGATGATATTTTTCATTATGATTGATGGAGAAATCGGCCCGTTGAGAATCCGTCCCCAAATTGAATTTAATTTTTGAGCCCATAAGTCCAGATCAATTTTCAGAAATGTCTCATTTTTTTTTTAATCTGAGATATCCCATCTTAAGACCCATAAAATAAGACAATATTCTGCCTGGGAGAATACACTTCAATAGAAGGGGTGGAGGAAGATTCGGACCCAAGAAGATTCGGCCCAACGCAAAATCTTGAGAAGATTCGGAACCAAGAAGATTCGGACCACCTATGAGAAGATTCGGCCCAAGGTAGAGGAAGATTCGGCCCTAATTTTGAAAGCATTTTGAATAATTAGTTCAATCGGGTAATTTTACTGGCACAAACAATATAATACAACTTGGGCCGAATCTTCTCACCTGCTGGGCCGAATCTTCTCGAAAATCGCTGGAAGGCCCTGGGCCGAATCTTCTTGGGTCCGAATCTTCTGAGATCCCAAAAGAAGTTTTTTTTTTTTTAAGTAAAAAACTAAAATTATTTCTATTCAAAATCACTATTGTACTGTAGAAGAGCAGTAATATGATATTTGCACTTGTTTCTTCTTTCAGGATTATGGTGAACAAAAATGGCACAATGTACTTGGCAAGAATTAGCCAATCTTTATTTGATATGATCAGCTCACCAGATTGTGGTATGTATGATTTGGGAGAAATGTTAAAAAAAAACATGTTGCTAGGTTGGGGTATCAAACACCAGTCTTCTAGCTTGTGTCAGTACCATGCAGGCAGGTTTTTTGAAGTTTCATAAGCTTTATCAGTACCCTTTACACTCCTATGATGGAGAAATAAGACTGATAATTGCTTATTGGGGTTCATGCCATATTAATAGCAAATTTTCAGTTATACATGTATATCAACACTCATCCTAAACCAGACTCTACTGAATAGGCAGAACTTTAACCAGTACTAAGTCAGATACTGGCATCTGCCTACTTCAGAAAGAATCTTACCTGACCTGTACCTAACATAGTAATAACATGGGAGTTATATCACTTCTCCAAAGAGATAATTGTGTAATCTTATGAAATCATATATTGACTTCTATATATAGGCAAGTAAACTGAAACTTAATTTGGCCTCAGCAGAACTGGAAAGATCATTGCTTTTCTAGAGCCGTGAAAGTAAGTGCTCAGGCCAAATCAAAATTCTGTTCCTTGGCAGAAATGTTTGTCATCACAAGATACAGTGGCTTTGAATGATTTTAGTGGTTGAAAAAGAACTAGGATAGGCTATCTTTTCCTGACCAGCACAGGAGGAGTCCTGCAGGGCTCAGTGGTAAAGTGTGGGACTCATAAGCTGGAGGCTCTGGGTTCAAGCTGCACTGCATTCATTGGAGTTTTCATTGGAGTGCCCTTTGGCAAGACACTTCAAAGCCCTTACCTAGTACTGCTAAAACCCAGAAAATACATGAATATACCAGCTGCTGCAGTGATATGACTGAAATAATGTTGAAGCGGCATAAAACAGTCGTCAAATAAATCCCTTTTTTTTTTATTTTTTATAGCTTATACACCTATGGACATCAAGTGAAGAGAAAGCTCTAATAACTGTGAGAGGAGAAGTTGATGAGGAGTTTAATAAAAATCAACGCCATGATGTCCTGGTTTACTGGTCTAACTTTTCCATGATTTTAACATTTTCAGACTTTTGAGAGTGCTTCTTTGCAGAGGATCATTTTTTCTGTTTCTTTGATAACTCTAAAAAGGCAGAGTGGCTGTCTGTTACCAGTGTCATACACTACCATAGGTTTGGTTGAAGCCCTGTTTCAATAGATTCTGTTGAAATCTTCAAAGTACTTGAATTTAGTTGGATTATTCCCTGTACTGTTGTTCTCAAGACTGCTTTCCGATAATCTTTTTTAAGTTTGTTCCATTTATTTTTCACCTGCACATTTGTCACATTTATGCCCTAACAATATGGGAAAAGTAGCCAGTTAACCCATTACCACACAATCCCCACTTTTGACAACCATGAGAAAGAAGCCTTTAGAAAACATTGTGGGAAAAGGAGAAAATGCTGGTTACCAGCATTTTCTCATTTTCCCACAATGTTTTCTACCCTTCACAAAACAAATTTCAAATTTTCAGTCACTTTTATTCTGTCGTCTGCAAATACTTTCAATTTGGACAAGTCTATAAATTAAATATTGTTGTTTGGTAACGAGTTAAAGTTTAAAATTTCCATTTCATATTTACATGATTTGGTCAGCATTTTTGGTTGGATTTTCGTGAAACTTGCACAATTTGTTTATCTCATCAACAGCTTCAAGCTGATTGATTTAGAAAAAAAAAAAAAAAAAAACAGTAAGGGAAAAGTAGCCACTTTGATTTGAAAATAGCTATTGCTTGTTTACTTGATAAAGAATGCATTATCTGTCAGATTTCTGTGTACTTGCAAAGTTTGTTTTATCAATAGCTTTAACCCTATTGGTTTTGAAAAAAAAAATAAACAAACAATATCGGAAAAGTAGCCATTTTAAGTTGAAAATTTCCATTTCTTGTTTACATGATGAAAATTTCATTTGTTTTTATGTTTCTTTTTTTTTAACTTTGACAGTTTGCAAGAAAATAAGTAGATACACTGCAAGTAGAGCAGTTCAGGCTCTTAACTCATTACCAAACGACAAAATTTTAGGTTTGTCCAAATTGAAAGCATTTGCAGACCACAATATAAAAGTGACTGAAAATTTGAAATATGTTTTGTGAAGGGTAGAAAACATTGTGGGAAAATGAGAAAATGCTGGTTACCAGCATTTTCTCCTTTTCTCACAATGTTTTCGAAAAGCCTCTTTCTCAGGGGCGTCAAAAGTAGGGATTGTGTGGTAATGGGTTAAGGGACACTAGTTCTTTATACTCTACCACAGGAAGTGATGGGATATTATGTTATATTGTCTAATGCCTGTTCATCCCATATTATATGGCTTTTGTTGTAATGTTGCCTCAATTTAAAACAGGACAAGGCTTTTACCCTAATTCTGCTTTAACTTGAAGCAGCATACAAAGAAACTTTGGTGGCTGCATTTGATTTCACAAGTTTTTATGAACAACCTTAGACATTTTTATCTCCACTGGCCCAAGGCCAGCAGGCTTATGTCATGGCCTGGTGCCCGTTGTACATATGTGTCTGTGTGTTAACTTTTTTTTTCAAACTTCTTCACTGGAACTACCCATCCATTTGATGAAACCTCACAGAAACGATCCTGCTATTGTCTTCTCCAGAAATTCTTGAAAGAATTAAAAAGCTGGTTGCCATAGCAACAAAACCGAAAAATTTTGATTGTCTTTGAAAATCTTCTTGTCTGAAACCATAAGACCCAGGGCTACCAAATTTGGCATCTAGCTTTATCTTATGGACCTCAATCACTTCAAATTTGTATGGTTAAAAAGCCAGTGGAGCAATGTACAGAGGTATAATGGGCCTCTTGTTAGATTTATCTGACACTTTGATTTTCATGTTAAGTTTTCAAACTTTATTAAAATGATGTTAACTGTTGTTGGCATATCTCATTTATTTTCCAAACTTCTGCTTTTATGACTTAAATATACTGGTACCCTTCAAATGATCAATTTTGTAAGACCTACTTTATAGTAAAAGTTTGGGTGTACAGTTATAAATGTCGTAGGCTAGACAGGAATTCAGCTAGATTCAGAATCTGGCTAGACCAGATAGGCATTCGATCTTATCAGGACTAGGACAGATAAAAATTCTTAATTGGTCTGGACTCATTCAGGATCTGGCTAAACAATTTTTAGCCAGATAGAAATTCTTATTCAACTCCTGATCTGCCTTACACCAAAAAAGGATTTTTATCAAGACTACAACTAGGCCTACACTGTATGAGTCTTGGTCATAGCCCTGGGAATCTTTGTATTTAACTCTTTAGGAAATAGCAAAATTTTGGACTTGTCCAAATTGAAAACATTTGTAGACGACAAAATGAATGTGAATAAAAAATAGAAAATTGATTTGGAAAGGGTAGAAAACATTGTGGGAAATGGAGAAAATGCTGGTTACCAGCATTTTCTCCTTTTCCAACAGTGTTTTCAAAGGTTGAAATTGAATGCATATGCAGAAATCAAATGTAGCTGGAATTACGGTAGAGCTAATTGTCTCCAAAAGTTTTGAAAACCTTTTGGGGTCAAAGAAAAATACCAAACATTTTCATTGAAATTTGCGATTTTTCGGAAGAAAAACAGATCTGTGTCCTCAGTACCACCACTATGGTCCTGGCTTGTAAGAAAAAGGCCGATAATCCTTAGAACCTCCTCACACATCCCTTTATCAATTCGAAAATGGTACCTTAACCCTTTCCCAAACGACAAACTTTTGGACTAGACCAAATTGAAAGATTTGCAGACGACAATTCAACTCTTGCTAAAAAGATTTCTGTCTATGATTGGGTAGAAAACATTGTAGGAAAAGGAGAAAATGCTGGTTACCAGCATTTTCTCCTTTTTCCACAATGTTTTCAAAAGGCTACTATTCAAGACCCGTAAAAACCAGGGATTGTTCGGGAAAAGGTTAAGTCAAAGTCTATAAACTGGGGAATTATATTCTCTGAATAACCCTGCACCCGCTGAATATGCTGTCGACGGAGTCTGAGTAAGAGACCAAGCAAAACAGTTTTTGTAGGTAAATGCAAAAAAAAAAAAACATGTCATTTAAATCATCATCCATAAAAAAAAATCTCAATCGCCAACAGTATAGGTATCCATGGACGCCGCCATATTGTTGACTGCTGTTGCAAAGGCTATGTGTGTTCGCTTCATGACATGCGTACTTGACAGCTTCCCGTTTATTTATAGTTTTCTGACGTCACTTTAGCCGTGGCTATAGCACCAAACGAAGTCGGCCATTGCGATAGTTCTATCCGTTTCTCGATATCTATAAATAGAAAATTTGCCATTTGGATGAACTCGGTAGTTTTTGACTTCACAAGATTGCGGTAAATAAAAAAATCGAATTATTGGCATGTGTAGGTAGCATCATTGGTAAATTTTTGAAAAGGTTCAAAATAAACAGAAGTCTTTGAAATTACAAAGATAATTCGAAATGCCTTCTACGAACAACTTCAAAACTATTCAGGGAAAAGAAAATTCAAAAGATTGTAGTCGAAGATGTTTCGAAATCGTATCTTATTATAAAATTCTTGAATGTCAGTAGTGAGTACGAAAGGGGAAAATGATCATGACAACAGTCAGAATTATCGCGATATTTTTTATCGTGAAAAAATTGTTATCTAGGTAATATTTCCAGGAAACTTTGTTTTATCACGATGCTTCTCTTCAATTATTGCAATAGCAATCTCTTATCTCTGGGCAGAATTGTGCCACCATAAAATATAGAGGATATTTGTTTTTTTCTGTGAAAGATCAAAATTTGTTTCATCGAATGAACACCATCGGTAATATTTTCATGCGTGGCTTGGCCACGCGTGAAAATATTACCGATGGTGTTTTCGAAATGAAATAAATTTCGATCTTTCACCGAAAAAAAAAACAATCTATTTATTTCATGTTTTTAATCCTTTCTGTGAGGAGCTTTATCAAAATTCAGTACAGTTCTTTTCTCTTATTCCCCGTGGCGTACCCCTTCCACCTAGCAACGCATTACAATATTACGTCAAGCGCGAGAAATGTAAGGTATATGACGTCATATTTCCCATCTGGTTGTGAGTCACGCGCAATTTACCTATGGAACAAGAACGTGAAAATCGTTATTTTCACTGGTGGTACCAGTGTAAGATCGAAAAGTATTTTCACTGCTATTTCTCGATATCCTACCGGAAAGCATGAAATGAGACTTGGTATTTTCATTCGCTTAACCCTTTACCACACAACAATACTTTAGACTTGTCGAAATTCAAAACATTTCCAGACTTCAAATCTTATGTGGCCCAACTGATGGGGCTTGCCTTTAACAAAGCAGGAAACATTTTTTGCAACAGGAAAAAATGCTTGTTACCAACATTTTCTCCTTTTCCCAAAATGTTTTCTAAAGGCTTCTATGTCAGGGTCGTCAACAGTACGGACTTTGTGGTAATGGGTTAACCCATTACCAAACGACAAAAATTTAACCTGGTCCAAATTGAAAGCATTTGCAGGCGACAAAATAAAAGTGACTGCAAATTTGAAATTTGTTTTGTGAAGAGTAGAAAACATTGTGGGAAAAGGAGAAAATGCTGGTTAACAGCATTTTCTCCTTTTCCCACAATGTTTTCGAAAGGCTTCTTTCTCAGGGGCGTCAAAAGTAGGGATTGTGTGGAAATGGGTTAATGAATAAAACAGAGATAGAAACTTGTGAGGTAAACTGGTCCTTTGACTTGCGGAAAATTGACCAGTAGCGAAACGTTTCGGCCCCGGTCAGCCTGCGTAGACTGCGCAGGCTGACCAGGGCCGAAACTTTTTGCGAAAGCATTAAGCTTCCGTTTCACAGAGTATGGCTGAAATCTCAGTAAGCCCCTTTAAGACGAGGTCTTGTGACGATGTGTCATTTTGTCAGAATCCCAGGTCTTATCGTGTCTGTTATCCAGGTAAAGCAAGACTCGACCCTTCACCAAACAAGCGTAGGTTTTACCGATACCGAGAAAGACAGCCTTTAGAAAACATTGTGGGAAAAGGAGAAAATGCTGTTAAAAAGCATTTTCTCCTTTTCCCACAATGTTTTCCACTTTTCCAAAACAAATACTTTTTTTGTATCTAACAGCAACTGTTGACAGAAACATTAATCAATTTGGTCCATAGACATGCAGATAGTTGACCTATATTAAATAATCGACCCAGCACGGCTTTTATTGTTTTATGATTAATGTTTTCATATGACCTGCAACCGTATGATAAAATCCCAAGTTCTCGGAATAAATCGTTATTTAAAGTGAAACTAAAACGAGTCAAGTTCCGTGAAAAGAGGGCTTAATACATCCACAAAATATATAGAACCAGATCAGTCCTGTGCAGTCCACACCAGTCCAATGTTTACCAGGGTTTTCTCGTTTCTCACAATGTTTTTCACCCGTTCATCAAAGGCGAATTCTATAATTCTAACTATGTTTGAATTTTTCTGCGAATTCCTTCAGTGCTCCGTCATCTGGCGTAATGACAAATGTTTTATATCATGTTCTGGAATTTCAAGATGTTGCAGTGCTAAAATGACACACACACACACACACACACACAAATCTTTAATGAGTTTGCGAGGTACAAAATGACACACACATAAACAAATCTTAATGTAGTTTGCGAGGTTCTAAGTAGACTGGTTACCGCCCCTGATACTACTACGTGTATAGGCACAGTACACGGTATACAACGGTGGCCAGTTCAGGTTCTAATTGGCTCTGCGGTAAAAGTCCAGGAGGCCGAAAGTTCATCCCCGACTTAAGGGACAGTTTTGTCGAGATCATAGGTTTTGAAATTTAAATAAACGATAAAAAAAATCTGGAATTTAGCATTGTTTTAACCCTTCACCAGACAGTGACGACTTTTAACACCCCTGAAAGAGAACGCTTTTGAAAACATTGTGGGAAAAGGAGAAAATGCTGGCTGCCAGCATTTTCTCCTTTCTCCACAATGCTTTCTTCTCTTTCAAAGATAAAATTATTTTATATGAGCCACATTGAAACTGTCATCAGCAACTGCTTTCATTTCGGACAGGTCTAAAATCTTGTCCTGTGGTAAAGGGTTAAACACGAGGCGTATGTTTGCAGAGTTTTGACAAATCACTGCACGATTGGCTTTTCTGATATCATAAAAAATTCATACTGGCTGTAACACCCTAAAAATAAAGGTACTTATCTGATAAAAATGAGATTTAACCCTTTGCCAAATAAGCCCCTTGTTTTTACGTGTCTGCAGTACAAGTCTTTTGAAAACACTGTGGGAAAAGGAGAAATTGCTCGTAACGAGCAATTTCTCCTTTTCCTACAGTGTTTTCTACCCATTTAGAGATTTTTCTGCCATTTTTATCCAATTTGAAATTGTCGTCTGCAAACTCTTTGAGTTTGGAAGAGTCTAAAAGTTGTCGTTTGGGAAATGGTTAACCCTTTCCCAAACAAGCCCTTGTTTTTACGTGTCTGCAGTTCAAGTCTTTTGAAAACAGTATGGGAAAAGGAGAAATTGCTCGTAACGAGCAATTTCTCCTTTTTCCACAGTGTTTTCTACCTATTTAGAGATTTTTCTGCCATTTTTATCCAATTTGAAATTGTCGTCTGCAAACTCTTTGAGTTTGGAAGAGTCTAAAAATTGTCGTTTGGGAAAGGGTTAATGCATCTCTGTGATACCAAGAATGTCATCTCATAATTATGGATCCATAAAAATCCACTTTGTTTAACAAACCAACTGATTCATAGAGTAGAATGTTACTTGGTCATGCATAAAATTCACAAGGAGCAAAAAGTTTCGACCCATGTCAGCCTGCGCGGACTTGCGCAGGCTGACATGGGTCGAAACTGTTTTTCAGATGGATCAAACCCTCTTTTCACAGAGAATGGTTCAAATATTTGTCATTTTCAGGTTTCCAACAACTTTTTCCCTCTGACTAATCAGAAATAATACGGCGAAACATATATTTAACTTGTATGTTGCAATGCTTTTCTTATTGCACGGTTGAACAATTATCATTAAAGTACGACATGCTAATTTTAGAAAATGTCAAAGGTATATATAAACAAGAGAAAGATAATCAAAGAAAAGAAGTATCGGAAGAAAAATAAAGAACCTGCATTGAGCAGTATAGAAACAGACAATTTCGTTGAAATGATATGCCCCCCCCCCCCCCCACCTTAAAAGGCCTTTTCAAAAATTTATGTGACCGCGTAACTCAAAATCGCTCCCAGTGTGTCATTTTGCATCAAATTCAAAACAATGAAAAAAAAAAAGTATATCGGCGGAATACTATAGTGAATCATTGTACAAATGTATAAAGTTTCACGAAATTCCGTCCAATTAATGGTATAGCAAATATTGTCTCGGACGGACGGACGGACGGATGGAAGGATAGACGTCCAAAAATTAATATAATACATAATATAAAAAGTTCTCGTACATCAAAAACATCTACACGAAATGCAAGAACTCATAAATTGTCTAGCCAAGGTAAGACAAAGTTCAATTGTCACAACTGAGTTCGATATTTTTTATATACGAAAATACTCCGTACGTATTCCATATAAATAGTACCGTAGCTTTTTGCAGCTTCCATCGATACGATTTCGAAACAGTGAACTTCTGTCAAATTCGAGGACGTAGGCAGACAAGACGAGCCCATTAACTCTGCAGGTTATGGTCGGGGCTTAGTTTCCAAAAGCTCGTAACAAGCTGTAGTTACGAGGTTTTGCGCTGTAGTTACAAGGTTTAGACGGACATTTATTTTACATCAATTGAGAAACAAGTTCTCACAACTTATACCAATCTCTCTCACTTATGCAGCCTTGAAACTTCACCAGCACTGGCGCCGAATGTGTGAGCCAATGAAAAATGCTATAGTTGACACCCGCTCCCGGCTATCGAACTTAGGACCTTATGGTTACAGGGTCGACGTACGGACACCACATGTACAGGGTTTGAAATAAAACAGTCGCTGATTGGATTCTCCAGCACATTCAAAATCTTTCCGAGAGTCTTTAGTTAAGCCTTTACCAAACAGTCCCGGACTTTCACGACCCTGAGAAAGAAACCTTCTGAAAACATTGTAGGAAAAGGAGAAAATGCTGGTAACCAGCATTTTCTCCTTTTCCCACAATGTTTCCAAAATTGATCTTCCTCAGGGTTGTTGCAATTTGGGATTGCTGGGTAAAGCTTTAAGGGTTTTTGGGGTTTGGTATCTGTGGTATGAATTTGCGATAAATTTTGGGTCCAAAAGAGGGCAAAAAAGGGGTTCGACCCCTTGTCTGGATTATTTTAGGCTGTTGTGAAATACGGCCGGAAATCTAACACTCCTTTTCCTTCCTTTTTGTCTTGAAATGTGTATCTAGCTATATGTCTGTCTGTCCTTGATTAAAAGACCTTTACAGAGGCCTTTAAAAAGGCCATTTTAACAGTTTTCGTCATATCATGGCGGTCAATGACGCACCCATGTGTTTCCGAGCTTTCTCACACAAGTATCGACACAACTTCCTTTCCAAAGCCACTGACTACTTTTCTCGCATGCATCAGAGGTAGGAGATGAAAAATAGCCAGACAGAAAGTTCGTCTCAACTGGTTATCGAACCTGCATCCTCCAGGTCACGAGTCAGATAAGCTAACCACTGAACTACCCGGCCGGACTCCAGTATACGAGCAACTCTTCAAAATTGTGTTGCCTGCAAATACTAGTACTTTCAACTGCGGGCAAACCTCTGGGCACAGTTTTCGTTTAGACCTAATGCGAAATAATTTTTGTCAAGCGTGTGTGTCATGTCATATTTTTGAAAATTGGTGACTTTTCTGTTAATCATTCATTATCTCCGACCAGATGGCATGTCACGCGACGTTTATCACTAAATAAACAAATAGAGGCCTGTATCTTCTTTCTCCGATTGTTTTTTATAGCGCTTATAAAATACAATCTATACTTTTTTCCCGGTAAACTTCAACCATGAGTTGATAAATCAGTTAAATGAACCGTTCTTGAAAGTCGATAGTAAAATTCGAATGTTACTACTTCAAACTTATTTATCGGAGAAAAACATCTACTTGTCGGACAATGTAGATCCAAGATCAGACTGCACGTTCTGTGCAGTCTGATCTTGATCTGCACTGTCCGTAAAAGGCCATTGAATTGCTCTATACAGCGCGGGTTAATTAGAATAGCTTTTTGAAACCATATCTGGGCATATAGGACACAGGAAATTGAGTGGGTATTTCCGAAGTCTATTTATAGGTTTTAAGGAACACAGGCGTACCCAATATTGTTCAGTAACTATATAAACTGCGCTCTTTTAATACAATAAAAAATATGTTCATATCGGTGGTTCTGAGTGAAATGTGAGGAATTAATCTAACTTTGCAAAGGTATTATATTAATTGTCAGTATTGATTTTTATCAATTTTGACTTGTAACATGGTTTAAACTGTGGGAGTCAAAAGTTCAAAATTAGGAGAAATAACTTATGTTTAAAGGATTTTTTTTTTTTGAATTTTGAGGAGAAAAAAAAAGAAACAACAAAAAATGTAGTTTCAAGATCAGCATGCACAACAAGTCTGACCTTTATCTAAAGTATCAACAAAAAGGTCCAAAATTATGCTGGATAAAATCTGACTTGCCAAGTTAGGAGAAATAACTTATGTTTAAAGGATTTTTTTTTTTTAATTTTGAGGAGAAAAAAAAAAAGAAACAACAAAAAAATGTAGTTTCAAGATCAGCATGCACAACAAGCCTGACCTTTATCTAAAGTATCAACAAAAAGGTCCAAAATTATGCTGGATAAAATCTGACTTGGAAAAAAAAACAATCAGTGTTAGTTGGTGTGCAATTGGCGTGAGACGCCATTTAAGAAGTGCAGTTTGTCTTTAGATGCTGTCATTGAATTGATCGTAATACTGGATTAAGTAATATATAACCTATCGAAAATAAATTGAAATAAATTTGAAATCATGCTGATTGTACGGTATTTAACCCCGGTTTGCAACATTATTCATGTCATATCGCACCGGCCGGTGCACCTATCCTTGCTTTCCTGCATTTTCTTTTACCAACACTCCACTCACTGTTCTTTCCAATACATTGACTGCTTTCCCACTTAACCATCGTCGAAACAGTGGTCAGCGGTGAGACAGGAATAAATCTTGTTGAAATGACCATAATTAATCTTTGGAAAGAAATTAGCCGAAAGAAAATGCAGAAATAGAAATGTATGTAAACTGTTTATGCAATTAAATTCGTTCACTTTTTCTCATATAAGTAACGTTATCACTTAACCCATTACTACACAATCCCTACTTTTGACGACCCTGAGAAAGAGGTCCTTGGAAAACATTGTGGGAAAAGGAGAAAATGCTGGTAACCAGCATTTTCTCCTTTTTCCACAACGTTTTTTTCCCTTCCTAAGACAAATTTCAATTCTTTAGATACATTTATTTTGTCGTCTGCAAATGCTTTGAATTTGGACCAGTCTTAAATTTTGTCGTTTGGTAAAGTTAATGGAAAGGGTAAAAAAAAATAATCTTTTTATCTCTTCAATACATCGATTGTTGTATTTATATTACCACGAATCGCATGTAGTCTTTTTTGTATACAACTCAAAACATGAAAAAAGATACAGCGACCTGGCAACTTTTAGCCTAGTTCTGAAATACTTTTTTTTTTTAGCTCTAGGGACCAACATTTTGACCAACGGTACAACAGTGTTCAGATTGTGATCTTCAAAATACATGTATATTGCATATGTTTAAATGGAGTTAATGAAATAAAATGCATTTTAACACCTGCATCCGGTTTACTTTTTGCCTCCATTCAGCTGTTAATATTTAAATTCTCTTTTCTGCCAGCATTACTTATTTATAAGTTAATACTTTCAAAAGATATCCTCAGTTACACAAAGAGAGCAAAGAGAGAGTAAAACATCATTTGAGGCGTACTCTGTGAAAAGGAGGCTTAATGCATCTTTGAAAAATATCGACCCAGGTTAGCCTGGGCAGTCCGCGCAGGCTGACCTAGGCCGAAACTTTTCGCAATCTGTGTTTGTCAAAGGACCTGTCTACCTCACGATAAAGTCGGTCAATTAAAAAAAGTCGCTCTTATGGATCCTTATTTATGTGATGACCTGGGTTGGTATTATGTTTCAATATAATGCATTAAGTCCCATTTTGCCGTATCTTAAGTACAGAACAGTACGCTACCATCGATTGTATAATCGCAAAACATAAAATCGTAACTGCAGTTATTACTGATATTGATATAATATGACATTACGTGATTTACATTACTAGATTAGGTACCATCTGCAGGGCCCATATTCACCAACCATTCTTGAGAATACTCTTAGTCTCATTCTCCAAGGTTTTCTAAATTTGTAAGTAACACAACTTCTGATTGGCTACACCGAATGGTTTAGCCAATCAGAAGTTGTGTTACTTACAAATGTAGGTAATTCTGGAGAATAAGACAAAGAACGTATTAAGGAATGGCTGGTGAATACGGACCCTGGTTACGACTGAAATGTAATTAAAAAAAATAAATAGCTAAGAGTTTCGAGGCGGATTAGCATAGATCGATACTGTTTACAGATTTATGAAGCCCCCTTTTTCAAGGAGTAGGACTCTTATATATATATTTCGCACATTATGGTGACTAAAACTGTTCGACTAAAAAAGCGATACGTGTGCACAAAGACCAAACAGCGTGTATGTACCACCTCGTCTTCACCCATACTTACAGTATAAAACATTCATTAAAAAACATGGGATAAAAGATACTATTTTCATTAATCAATAAATTGTTAAATAAATAAAATAAATGTATGTATTTATAAATTAATAAATAACTAAATGATGATAATATAAATGAATAAAAAAAATAGATAAATAACTAAATTAATTAATTTTTCATTTATTCTTTTACATGTATCTAGTTTTACCTACTTTTTTTTTTTAGTTATTTATCTATTTATTTATCTATTTATTTATCTATTCATTCAATTTTTAATTCAAGTTTCATCTATCTATCTACCTATCTATCTATCTATCTATCTATCTATCTATCTTTCTTTCTCTCTTCTTTCTTTCTTTTTTTTCTTTCTGTCTTTCTTTCTTCATTGATTCTTTTATTTTCTATTTCAGGTTTCCTGATACAATACATCAAGTTCTAACCAGTTGAGTTATATACAAGTCAGTATATTTACAAGTGTGATTGAAAGTGAAACAAGTAATAGGAATGTGTAATTGTGCGTTTTATGGAGCAAAGGGCAACAATTCAATTATGCCCAATAATATCAACAATTCCATTTTTGAAAGCAATAGCAAGAAGGGGGACATCAGCAGAAAGCAATCAATGATTTTTGTCATGGTTCACGACCGTCTCGCTGAGGACCGGCATAGAACTTGCCAAAAAATGACTGCATTGCGCATAAACGATATGAAGCCTTTGACAAACAACACCTGTGTACACGGACATGAATTTTCTCCCGGTTCCACTGCGTGTTTTGGGATATTCGAGAACGATTGTCCGTTTCTTTTTATGTCGGGTGGGACCGGCAAAGATCGCATGAGAATTTACAGATATGACGTCATACTTGACGATGACTGGTCTGAATTAACCAAAATGCACGAGTCTCGTTTTGGTCACAAGATGCACTGTGTGGATAAATGTTTGTATGTGTTAGGGGGAAAAGGTAACGGTCTCATAGAAATGTACGACGTTGTTGGAGTCAGCAAAAAGGACAAAGTCAAGCCTGGACGGCCAATGGCGGTAAGGGCCTGCCTCAAAGTAAAGGTTCACAATTTTCCAAGTGCAGTGTACAATGACACGATTTATGTGTTTGGTGGCGAGTCAGACACAGGACCTGTCAGATGTGTTCAGTACTACAACACCAAGAGTAACGTCGTGGCACAAGTGGCTGATCTACCTTGCGAATGTCATGGCGGTTCAGCGGTTGTTATTGGTAACACCATATATATAGCCACAGAGCAAGGACTATTGATTAACTTTGACCCCAAAACCGGGACGTCGTTTGTGTGTTCATCTCAACCTATACTAAGAAAAAAATTTGCCATGTTGGTTAGAAATAGTAAACTGTGTATATTAGGTGGAGAAGTGGACAGCAAACATAGACATGAATACATTCCAGACTGCTGGTTCGATCCTGTTACAGACACATGGACCGTTTCTAGGGATACCCGTCCGGCTCTACCTGTTTTGACTTCGTTTGTCGTCGAATACCCAAAACAGCTTGAGAAAACGCCATTGTCTGTGGACCCTTTATCACGCATCCCACATATGTGTAAAAATAGAAATATAGAAACATCCAAATTATGATGATGATGATGATGATGATGGGAGAGAGAGAGAGAGAGAGAGAGAGAGAGAGACAGAGAGAGACAGACAGACAGACAGATAGACACACACAAAGAGAGACAAAGAGAGACGGACAGAGAGTGATTATCATTCACTTTTGATTTGCCATAGTATCAAAGCAGGTGTTATAATATATTTAACCCTTTCCCAAATGACAAATTTTAGACTCTCCCAAACTCAAAGAGTTTGCAGACGATAATTTCAAATTTGATGAAAATGGAAGAAAGTTGTCCTAATGTGTAGAAAACACTGTGGGAAAAGGAGAAATTGTTCGTTACGAGCAATTTCTCCTTTTCCAACAGTGTTTTCAAAAGGCTTGTACTGCAGACACGTAAAAACCAGGGCTTGTTGTTGGAAAGGGTTAACTCTTTACGAAACGACAAAAATATAGACTTGTCCAAATTGAAAGCATTAGCAGACGACAAAATAAACATTACTCAAAAATTAAAACTTGACTTAAGAAGAGTAGAAAACATTGTGGGAAAAGGAGAAAATGCTGGTTACCAGCATTTTCACCTTTTCCCACAATGTTTTCAGAAGGCGTCTTCCTCTAGGTCGTAAAAACCAGGGATTGTTTAGTAAAGGGTTAAATTTAAATCATACCGGTTAAAAGTATGGAAAATACATGTATTGTGGCGATGACTGTCTGTTACCGTGTGGTCGGGTTATTTTTTAGTTGCTGGTAGAAAAGAGAATTTGAAATTCAGGCAAAATGTAAACAAAAGACACAGCTACCTGGCAGCTTTTAACCTAGTTTTGAAATTAGTTTCTCTGTCAGCTATATACACTTGGGGCCCGTATTCACCAACCATTCTTGAGAATATTCTTAGTCTTATTCTCCAAGGTTTTCTAAATTGGTAAGTAACACAACTTCTGATTGGCTAAACCAAATGATTTAGCCAATCAGAAGTTGCGTTACTTACAAATGTAGAAAATTCTGAAGAATAAGACAAAGAACGTTCTTAAGAATGGTTGGTGAATACAGGCCTTGGACAAACTGTACAATTACAGATTGTCATTTTCGCAATAAATTCCATACTGTTAAAGGGTGTGATATAGATTCAGATGTATTTGTTTACATTTGGCCTTTATTGTTACTTTAACCCTTTTCCAAACAATCTCTGGATTTTACGATTCTCGAAAAGAAGGCTTTTGAAAACACTGTGGGAAAAGGAGAAAATGCTGGTAACCAGCATTTTCTCCTTTTCCCACAATGTTTTCTACCCTTTCATAGCCAAAAATCATCATTGGCATTATGTTTGATTTTTCGTTTTCAAACGCTTTCAATTTGGTCTAGTCCAAAATTTTGTCGTTTGGAAAAGGGTTAAGGGCCTTCTTAGGGGCCATGATAATAATTCAACCCTTATCCCGCTATATGAATTAAATGAAACTTTTCAGCCGAAAGTTTATACACGATTACTGATAGTTCAAATTTATTTATATGGAGAAAAAAATCTCCTTGTCGGACAATGTAGATCAAAGATCAGACTGCAAGGTCTGTGCAGTATTATCTAAATCTACACTACCGGCAAGAGGTCAGTGAATCTGGTGTTCAATAGTTATTTTTAGTATCTCTGTATATTTCATAATCATTCACTTTTGATTGGCCAAATTATCAAAACATGTGTCATATTAATACAATTAAATTTAATAGGTAATATATCATTTAAAAGTATGGAAAATTTTGTGGACACGGCCGTGTGATTTCGTCTGGGCAGGCCATATTTTAGTCGTTTTCAGAAAAAAAGAATTTTAAAATCAGGCATAACTGTTATCAAACGGCACAACTACCTGGCAGGTTTTAATCTACTTTTGAAACGAATTTCTCTGCCGGCCACCAACTCTCAGACCAACCCAATAATTACAGATTGTTATCCTCACAATAATTTCCATACTTTTAAATGGTGTTATATAAATTCAAATGCATTTAAACACCAGCTTTGTCTACATTTGGCCTGTATTGACACTTTAAATTGCTAGCAATTTTGTTCCTTTTCTTCGTGCAATACCGTTTTTACCCCATCAAGTACATAATGAACGAAATATGGACAATCAGTGACAATGTAATTATAGGAATCCAAGGCTACGCAACTAAAATATATTTATACTACTCAAAATTTGCTAGTGATCGCCCTAAAAGATTCATCCGAAATCAGTATGTGGCATGTATCATGTATAATTTTACAGTATGTTACATTGCCACACTGATCAATAAAATGACTAGTGGAAATGGATCTTTAAGCCTTTGCCTCCCAATGGCGTCTGTTAAAGACACTGAGAAAGAAGCCTTTGGGAAATATTGTTGGAAAAGGAGAAAGTGCTGGATACCAGCATTTTCTCCTTTTCCAACAATGCTTTCTACCCTATGACAGACGGCATAGTGCACGTTGCATATAGTTTTTGGTCAGCAAATGCTTTCAACTTGGACAAATCTAGAATTTACAGTATGGTAAAGAGTTTATACAAAACTGTTGTAACATAATTATAAACCCAGACAGATATCTGTAAATGATCCCTATCAAAGTTTGGGTAGTACGAGATAATAACATTGTACGGGTCTATGTTAATCCAAGATCATTCAGCAGATTTTGAGCTGTCTACTGTTGAAACTATACTGTTTCCAAAGGCATTTGCGTTCACTGGCAATCTTTTTTTAAATCCTGTTTTATTTTTGAACAAATATTCAGATGAACGTTTATGTTCTTTTTTTTTCCTGTGCAATTTTCTTTAAAGATAAGATTTTTCATGTCAAATTATCTATGTTTTTTTCTGTTCTCTTCTTGCAACAATTTTTACATTTTATGGGTGAAACTTTATCCTGAATTATTTCATGCTTTCCGGTAGGTTGTCGAATAGTATCGGTCAAATAATTTTCGATACTTCATCGATACGACCAGCGAAAATACCGACTGTTATAGTCAAACTCTTCAATTAAAGCCTAACAGCCAGATGGAAATATGACATCATTTATCCTTGTGCATTTCTCGCGCTTGACGTAGTATTTTAATGCGGAGGGGGTACACCACGTGGAATAACCGAAAAAAAAAATGTACTAGATTTTGATTAAGTTCCCAATAGAAAGGGTTAAAAGCATGAAATAAATAGATTTTTTTTGTGTGAAAGATCGTAATTTATTTCATCTCGTGAACAGCATCGGTCATATTTTCACGAGCGGCGCAAAGATCGAAATTTATTTCATCTCGTGAACACCATCGGTCATATTTTCACGAGTGGCGCAAAGATCGTAATTTCTTTCATCTCGTGAACACCATCGGTCATATTTTCACGAGTGGCGCAAAGATCGAAATTTATTTCATCTCGTGAACACCATCCGTCATATTTTCACGAGTGGCGTAGCCACTCGTGAAAATATGACCGATGATTTTCACTCGATCAAATAAATTTCGATTTTTCACCGTAAAAAAACAAATATCCTCTAGTCTACATATTTAACCCTTTACTCCATAGATACACATTTATACGCATTGCTTGTAGAAGCCTTTGGAAAACATTGTGGCTAAAGGTGAAATTGCTCGTGACGAGCAATTTCACCTTTTGCCACAATTTTTTCTATGCTGTATAAAGGTGTCATATACACATAAGAAACAGCTTCATCCATGCTGTTATTTAGGGTCAAGTAGAGATACCATAGAAATGCTTCATGGAGTAAAGGGTTAAGCTCACCAGCATATTCTTTTAGTCGATAGCTTAGTCACAGAACAAAATTGAACAAGGCTATGCTTTGTGAAAAATGGGATCTGATGCCTGTCTGTGACGCATACCTTGCAAGTCATCATATAATCATAACGGATCCATAAAATCGATTTTGTGATTGAATCATGATATAGAATGGTCCTTAGACAGGAGATTAATTTACAAACAGCAAAACGTGCTAGAGCCATGTCAGTCTGCACAGTCTGCACAGACTGATATGGGTCAATGCATCATTAGACCCCCTTTTCACAGAGCTTAACACATGTTTACATGCAAAATCATACATTATTGCGAGCTAAAAAGGCTTTGTGCATGCAAACACGCATTCTACTTTGCTGTATCTGTATTGTTTTTGTTAATGTATAAGAGCCTGAAAAATTAATTAAAAATATATACATGCATTTCTGTGGGTTTTTCTATGGTACTTTTCCGCAATTATTTAACATATTTTATTCAACAGTATAGGCCTAGCATGCTACAAATTTACAAGAGACAATGAAATACAATCATATGACAAATATACTGAAGAAATTGATAATGGCATAAGTGTGTCCGCAAATAACCCTCAACTGGGCCCGCAGAATAAACATGTCTCGATCTTGTCATTGCAAATTATTATTTACTAGTATACATGAATGTTTATCAACAATATACAAAGATGACGGTAAAAAAAGAAAACGTATCCTGTTAAAAAAAAACTCAAAAGGAATCTTTGAATCCTATATTGAAACGCCAAATGTACTTTGAGGGAAATATATCTATATCTCTTTATCGGACAGGGTAGGTCTAAGATCAGACTGCACGTTTTGTGCAGTCTGATCTTAGACCTACACTGTTCGCAAAAGGTCAGTGGGTCGCGTTTATACTTTGAGGGAAATATATCTATATCTCTTTGTCGGAAAGGGTAGGTCTAAGATCAGACTGCACGTTTTTTTCGCAGTCTGATCTTAGACCTACACTGTTCGCAAAAGGTCAGCGGGTCGCGTTTAGCAGCCTAAGTGTAGAGTAAGCCGGAAAAAAAATTAACAAGCAGTGTATGCTTTCCTTGACCTACAAAACAATTACGATATTCAATCTACCAGGTCAGACTTATTTATGTTTTACAGTCATGGAAACTTTCTATTGGGAAATGTTCGCCGGTGGAATTTTACCCGCTTGGAAACTTTTGAGTCACTTTCAAAAATAGCTCAAAATATTTGGGCTTTCCATCTAAATGTATGTAATCCCGGTCGAGGTCTGTACTTTCGGTTATATCGGGAATTTCCACTTTTCTATTTTCGAAAAAAAAAACCCTTTATCACTGAACTACTTTTTTTAAATTTAATCAGTAACAGGAAGTGGACACTTATCAGCTAGCGGAAGCTTTTTCACTAGGCTCCCTAGCGCTCTACTTTCAGTTTTGTGAGTCAAGATAACCCCAAGGTATCTGTTTCAAAATTCAAAATATGATCTATTAGACACGACCAATACAAACAATTAACCCGTGACTGTTGGAAACGAATTAAGTATATAGTTCTTTTTATAGACAGAATAGATCAAGATCAGATTGCACAGAATATGCAGATTGATCTTGGATTTACACTGTCTGCTACTTCATTGCATATTTTGACAAAAACAACATTGAGACAACAATATTGTGGATGATGTTTGACTCGATCCAAGGAGACCCATGTCATAATTCAGCGATCTACATACGGGTTGAACTATAAGGTAGCAGTACACAGTTGTCGGCTAAACTCGTCTCGGTCCGCCATACGCCGAACTGAACTTCCTCAAACATAAGTCTATATAGACAGACTGAAATTATAAGGAGCACTTAAATGCAATAGAACAATCCTAATTCTTTAGATTTTATCAATAAATCATGTTCAACTTGTGAAATAGTGATATCAATGATCAATACAAGCAAGTGACATGGTCGGAAAAAAACTGAAAAAAAAAAAATTGCCATTTTAGCCTATGTTCCAAAATTCAAAAAAAGCAAACCCAGGAAGCTAGCCTGAAAATGCCAAGCTGAATTGAAACTCGAAACAACACATAATCTGGGGATAAAATCCAAAATAGCACATTACCATGCCATTTTTTCGCAATCTTTCGTGCCCTGACCCCTACCCTTGTTTTCTCCGCTAAAAACAGCCGCTTGCTCCATGACCCCTCACGTTCGCATTTGGGGTCAAAACTATAGAACAAAGAAGGAAAGATCATGACCCCCTGTTTCGTATACAAGCCAAATGCTTCTTTTCCTTATTCTAATACAATTCACGGGAGCAATAACTACTCTTCTTATCAAAATTGCATTAAAAACCTACCTTACTCACTTATTTCTAATTTTGACCTGGCCAATTCGAAGCAAACTGTTTACATGTGCCTAAGGAAGCAGCATTACTTTCCATTTTGTACCGAGGATCGACGAGTCTTAGCCAGGATCGTTTGGCATACCTCGTGTGATCCGGTGATCAAGTCAGATGTAGGTACGGAATCGGCCGAGTTGTGACGAGTGAACCAGGATTTTATTGTAAAACCCGGAAGTGCATGTAACATGTACCACCGCCGAGAACAAGCAAAACAGCGACCAACCTTTATCGTAACTAAGTGAAACGAAACTTTCCAGCCAATAGTAAAAGTCCAAACCATTCTGTTTCAAAGGTATTTCTGAGAAAAGCTATCTCGTAGTCGGACAGTGTAGGTCCAAGATCAGACTACACGTTTTGAGCAGTCTGATTTTGATCTACACTGTCCGCAAAAAGGTTCTTGAGTCGCATTTAGCAACCAAAGATTTACTCGTAGCGCAGAAGAAAAAAAGAACACTCTTAATGTGATAAACTGACCCTAGCGATTGCAGTTATATTAAATTGAAATTAGCTTTCAACTCGATACATATGAAAGATTAAACCAAAGATCAGATGCCAATTTTTGTATTGACTAATCTTACTGTACTCAGGCAAAAAAAAAAGATGTTGCGATATGCATATGTGACCCATCACGCAAAAAGGGGGCCATTTGTTAACTGCGAAAAATGTCAACCCTGGTCAGCCTGCGCAGTTCGCGCAGTCCGACCAGAGTCGCCATTAATTTTCGCTTTTATGTTATTTTCAGTATGAAAAGTGGTCATTCTACCTTGTTATACAATCCTTTTTGTAACTATTAACTTAAATTGACCGGCACTATCATTGATCTGTTTTCATCTAACTGATGTACAGAATTCCCAGATTGTTCCTTTTCGCGTGACGGGTCACATATGCTTGAAAGATTGATAACTACTTTCCTAGAGCTTTCAGGGCTGTTTTGTGCAGTCTAATCTTGTAGGGGCGTTTGCGTAGTCTTATCTGGCAGGGCCCTTTCGAGCAGTCTTATCTCGTAGGGGCGTTTTGAGCAATAAAATTTTGTATGGCACATTTGTGCAGTCTTATGTCGCAGTCGCATCTTGCAGGGTCGTTTTATGTGATCTTATTTTGCAGGACTGTTACGTGAAATCTGAAGTGGGGTGGGGGCAACTTAATCCATTCCCACACAATCCCTACTTTTGACACTCCTGGGATAGAAGCCTTTAGAAAACATTGTGGGAAAAGGAGAAAATGCTGGTAACCAGCATTTTCTCCTTTTCCCACAATGTTTTCTACCCTTCACAAAACAAATTTCAAATTTTCAGTTACTTTTATTTTGACGTCTGCAAATGCTTTCAATTTGGACCAGTCTAAAATATTGTCGTTTGGTAATGGGTTAAAGCAACAACTACTGTATTACTAATACAAATGTTGTTTTCCCAATAAAACTGGAAACTGAAATGACAAAACCCAAAAAGCTTATCCATGAGGGGAATCACAGAATAAGACAAATCCCAAGGAATCCAGTTCGTCATCGGAAAAAGCTTTGAAATTGATCGAGTGTGAAATGCTTGTCCCATCTTGTTCAGAGCTCGACTGCAATCTTCGATCTACGTGGAATGTGTCATAATTAATCGTTTTGAACCAATATCTGATCGTATCTTATCGAGACAATTCAAAAATTTACGTATCTAGCTTTTAACCCTTTACTCCATAGATACTCATTTCTACGCATTGCTAGTAGGAGCCTTTGGAAAACATTGTGGCAAAAGGTGAAATTGCTCGTGACGAGCAATTTCACCTTTTGTCACAATGTTTTCTATGCTTTCAAAAGGTCTCAGATACACATAAGAAACGGTTTCATCCTTGCTGTTATTGAGGGTCAATTAGAGATACCATAGAAATGCCTTATGGAGTAAAGGGTTAATCGCCGATACTTATCTATAGGTCAGTTTTGTTTGTTTAGGCTGTCATAACGAAATATACCAGGAAGTGTCAAAGCCTTATTTAGAGTGAATTTTGTTTGTATTGGAGTTTAACGCCATTTTAACAGATTAGATCATATCATGGCGGTCAGTGATATACCCATGTGTTTCCTGGCTTTCTCACACGAGCACTGACACCAACTTTCTTTCCATAGTCACTTATTGCTTCTCTCACATGCATCAGAGGTAAGAGGGGAAAAATCGCCATAAAGAAAGTTCCCTGTAACCGCCGGGTATCGAACCCGTAACCTCCAGATTACGAGTCCGATACGCTAACCGCTGAACTACCCGGCCGAGCTTTAGAGAGAGTGAGAGATAGAGAGATACAGACAGAGAGACAGACGCTGCATAGTTCAGCGTCTAGATAAATAAATATAGCACTTAAATTGTTGTCCCTCTTTCGGATATTTTCGACTGTAAAATTAAGGAATTCAGACTTAGTGCAGTATGATCTTTAGTCCAAACTGTCCTAAATGAATGTTTTATTCTATTGAGGATTTACAAGGAATCTCATATGTATACATATATACGATCTCTGGATTAGAGGTTTGAAAATGCAACGAATTATTTCCAAATCGCTTAATTACCCGGCCATGTTCCAGATTCTTCGTCATCTACAATGTAGTTTCCTGAATGAAATCTACAACAGATTAACATCGAAAGTACTAAACAGAGGGAGAAAAGTACTCTACTCCATAACCCAAAATGAATATCGTGATTTTAGTGTTTTTTACTTGATTTCGATAAACCTTTTTATGTAAGACGAACACAGCTGCCATACATGTCACCAAAATAAATGGTTTTAGTCTGTTCCCTTCGTAACAAACCGGAAGTTATTCTCTGCTCAGCCATGGCGGCGATTGAGATCCCTCTAAGGGATACGGATGAGGTAGATCTTGTTGACTTGCGTATTTTACATTGAATGTTTTCAAAGGGACGTAAATTTCTTCGGTAAACACAAACAGATCGTTTTCGACCGATCATGATCGATATATTTTACCATAAAACTTTGAAACGTAATTATCTAATTCCAATGTTGTGTTTAGTGGGTGGGGTAACGAAAACACAAAGCAAAATATTGTCCAGATTATTTTAGATCTGCATATTTTCTTCCAGCTTATTCCTGCCAGTGAAATTTTAAATATCGGCAAATAGATGATTTCATTCTCAGTTCCTTGACAAGCACTAATTGTCATTTAACTCCTGACCAAACGACAAAATTTTGGGCTGTTCCAAAGGTTCCGGGCTTGTTTGTCCCAAAACCATTTCATCCCTGGGCTTATTCACCCGGGCTCGTTCGTACGGGCTTGTTCGTCCCGCACCCCTGTTTCGATCTTATTGGAATGTAATCGCTTTGTGCCCTCCAAAGTAAACTTTATTTTTAACCCTTTCCCAAACGGTAAATTTTGGACCAGACCAAATTGAAAGCATTTTTATGATGACAAATCAACAGTTGCTAAAAAGATGATTTTTCTATATGATAAGGTAGAAAACATTGTGGGAAAAGGAGAAAATGCTGGTTACCAGCATTTTCTCCTTTTCCCACAATGTTTTTCAAAAGGCTTCTATTCCTGACCCGTAAAAACCAGGGATTGTTTTGGAAAGGGTTAACATGCAAGTACTTTGAACAAAACTTACTTTTATGCTTTGTTTTTGCCTCACTTGATGTCATATTTTGAACAGAACAGAAACTGAATTAATGATTCAAGACTTTAACATGTGCAATGTCTCCATATTGCCTCTTGCCTAGACTAGTGGCCTTACATTACAATATTTATTGATAATCCATATGTACATGTACATGTATATGATTTGTTATTTAATTTCTTTCCTGAATACCATGTTGGGGATGACGTCATTGGCATTTTCATTTACTTTAGTTTCTTCTCTAAATGTAACGATGGAAATGACACCATTGATATTTTTTCTTTTACTTAATTTAGTTTTAAAATATTTATTTTACATCGATTGAGAAACAAGTTCTGATAAGTTTTACTAATCTCCCTCGATTCTGCTTCCTGGGAACTACACCAGTACTCGCGCCGAATGTGTGGTTTGATGATAATAGCCTAAAGTTGACACCCGCTCCCGGGAATCAAACTCAGGACATTTTGGTTACGAGGCCGATCCTCTACGTCACGACCACGGACACCACATTTCTTTCACTTTGGTTTCTTCTATAAACGTGATGGCGATCTTTTTTGTACAGTTATAATTAACTTTGGTTGAGTAAAATGGAAGGCAATAATGCGCAGTTACAACCTTTTCAAAATCAGTGAAGAATTCACTATGGACACTTTGGTTGGCAGATACATAAGTTGGGACGAACAAGCCCGGATCAACGAGAAATCAGTTGGGACAAAAAAGACTGGACGAATGAGCTCGGACGAACAAGCCCGGGCGAACAAGCCCAGGGATGAACAAGCCCGTTACCGTTCCAAAGATTTACGGATATTTCGGTAACAGACGTGTTCGGTAACATAGACTTATAGCGTAATTCAATTGGATGTTTCGGTAACAAAGCAATTATATAGTGTTTATGTATTGTGACATTCTTTACACCCAACGCATGGCTTTATTTTAGTTAAAACCTTCGTTATTTTAAACCTTAATTTGTATTTTCGACTTTGTATCATAAATAATTGTTTGGTATACCTCATTCCATGCAGTATGAAAAAATAAAAGGTTCGAACCTATCTATCAAGGGATAAATAGGTGAAAAGTGCAAAGTAAAAGGTTTGAACATAAAGCCATATTAGGTGTTAAGAATGTCACAGAACATAAACACAATATAATTGCTTTGTTACCGAAACATCCAATCGATTTACTCTATAAGTCTATGTTACAGAACTCGTTTGTTACCAAAACATCTGTCACTGGTTCCAAATTGAAAGCATTTGTAGATGACAAAATAAATGTGACTTAAACATTGAAATCTATGTTGGGAAGGGTAGAAAACACTGTGGGAAAAGGAGAAAATGCTGGTTACCAGCATTTTCTCCTTTTCCCACAGTGTTTTCAAAAGGCTCTTTTCTTAGGGTCGGTAAAAGTAGGGATTTTGTAGTAAAGAGTTTAGCTTCAGTTATACTGGTTTCTCCTTTCTCCGATCACCTAAGCGTAAATAAGCTCACGAAATTCATATTTTAGGTCAAGGAATAAAAAATTTCGTGTAATGATCAAATATAAAATCTGAGTAAAACTTGTAACTGAAAAAAGTCACTACAACTTGCATCAAAAGGTTCGGTCCTAGGATGTTTTCAAACCTACCTTGCCAACCAGGAACTATTATGGCCACTTTCTCATTTTTCCATTCATTTCATTGAATGGCAAGGCTGGCCGCTAAAGACTGAAAAATATTCTACACTCCAATTCAGATGGACTAGCTTATTCACAGTAAAGGGTAAATGCAACCCATTTAGGCGTACTTAATGTTGAAAAACATTGAAAATTTGCTTTTTGTTCTGTCTAATGAAATATATTCTTTTAAACTGAAAATTACACTCTTTTGTTGCATTTTTGCGTCTTATTCTAATGAAAAATGCTATTGATGTAGGGGTAGGACGTTATGCATAATATCTGACAGAGCAGAAAAGAACCCAAGGTAGAACAAAACGTCATGAGTGCTTATGCCTTCCGCTTTAGTACATGAATGGAGGAGCGAGAATGAATGGAGAAATGAGAAATGGCCATAATGTTTCGTCTGCAAATGCTTTCAGACAATAATACTAGTACTATTTTATATCAGACTGAATCCACTTCTATTACAGGTCATTGAGCTTGACTTGGACCAGTTACCTGAGGGAGATGAAGTACTTGGAATTCTTCGACAAGAGGTTGCACCTCTTCACATCTGGTACACACTGGCTGTATGTGTTTTTTGCTAATGAAATCATATAGTAAACTCTTGTAATCTTTCAAATACTTTTTGGTTGACATAAGCTACAATACTTCTTGCAAGTTTAGGGAAAATGATGAAAATCATATGTTGTAGACTTTCTTTTTTTTTTTTTTATATACTTAAAATAATGACTTTGATCCTTTCATAACTTTTTCTTCTAGGATTGAGATTTATTTTGTTCACTAATGTAATGTATGTGCCAGGCAGGGTAGCTGAGTGGTCAGCATATCTGACTCGTGACCTGGAAGTTGTAAGTTCGATACTGTGTTGCAACAAACTATCTTTCCAGCGATTTGCATGTTAGAAAAGCAGTCAGTGGTTTTTGAAAGAAAGTTGTGTCAGTACTGATGTGAGAAAGCCAGGAACCACATGGGTGTGTCACTAACCTCCATGATATGACCTATGCAGTTAAAATGGCATTAAACACCCATACAAATCAAACTAAATATAATATATGATATAAAAAAGGAAGAGAGTAAAAGGAACATGAAGTTATGTTTGCTGTATTACATAGCCATTGCCTCTTAAATGGACGATATAACTTGAGTCTGAAAATAGAAAGCATTTGGTGGACATATTTGGCTCAAATGATGAAAACTTACGGAAAGGGAGAAAATCTCTTTTTGCCAGCATCTTCTCCTCTTCCTGCAGTGTTACTTTTTAACCCTTTCCCAAACGACAAATTTTGGACTCTTCCAAACCAAAAGAATTTGCAGATGACAATTTTAGATTTGGAGAAAATGACAGAAAGTTAAAAAAAAAAAGGTAGAAAACACTGTTGGAAAAGGAGAAATTTTTCGTAAGGAGCAATTTTTCCTTTTCTCACAATGTTTTCAAAAGACTTTTACTGCAGACACGTAAAAACCAGGGCTTGTTTGGGAAAGGGTTAAGTCAAGAACAAGACAAATTATGAAATGAATGGTTGGTGAATACAGAATGTGGGCTCAGATTTTTATAAAAAGCTTGCATTTCAAGTGGCCTAGCCAGATAGTTAGCCCAGTGGTTAGTGCATCTGACTCATGACCTGAGGGTTGCAGTTTCCATAGCCAGTTGTGGCAAATTTTCTTTCTGGCAATTTCATCTCTTATGCATGTGACAAATCGATAGGTGAGTGCAACACTATTCTAAGTGCCTGTACATTGTACAGGCACTTAGAAAAGTGTTCACTCACCTATCGAAATGTAGTCAGTGGCTTTGGAAAGACAGTTGTGTCATTACTGGCTTGAGAAAACCAGGAAACATACTGGTGCGTCACTGACTGCCATGATATGACCTAAGCTGTTAAAATGGTGTTAAACTCAAGCACAAGCCAAAGCAAACCTTTTTTTTTTTTCAGCTTGAATACTACAAACAATCCTACATAGAGGACTTTGTTAAGATCCTTGATGGATCTCGCACTGATGCTGGACTGGATTATCAAAACAGTGAAAGGGACCAGATGAAGGCACTGGACACCTTGGCTGCGTACTATGTGCAGAAAGCGCACAAAGAGAAGAACAAGGAGCTGAAAAGGGAGCTATTTACCCAGGCAACCCTTTTGTATACAACAGCTGATAAGATCATTATGTATGATCAAGTGAGTACATGTATATGTTAAAATTGTTCACGATTAATTTAACCCTTTACCACACAATGACGACTTTTGACGACCCTGGTAAAGAAGCCTTTTGAAAACATTGTGAGAAAAAACAAAATGCTGGTAACCAGCATTTTCTCCTTTTCCCACAATGTTTTCTACCCTATCAAAGAAAATATTGCACCGTTTGAGCCACACTGAAATAGTTGTCTGCAAATGTGTTCAATTTGGACAAGGCCAGAATTTTGTTGACTGGTAAATGGTTAAATTGGGCGAGAATGATGCAGTTTCTTTCTGAAGGTTACAAATGAAATACCCAGAATAGGAAGAAAATATCGGAAAAGTAGAAATTGCTAGTCAACAGCATACTCTCCTTTTACCACAAAGTTTTCCAAAACCTATCTGGGTTGTTATGAACATGGGAATACTTGATGAATTGATGGAATGGTGTTTTATGCTGCCTTCAATATTATATTATATTAATTGTATCAGAGCAAAAGCTCACATAATTATGCATTTCCAATGTTCCACCACTTCTTGGCTGGGGCTCTGAACTATCTTCTTCAAGGACAGTCCCATGATTGGCCCTGAAATGGGAATATTTGGGAAAGGGTTACATACTGGTATCTGAGAAACTGGTTGAAATATGCTTCACCCTTTAACCGTTTACCACATAATTACGACTTTTAACGACCCTGAGAAAGAAGCCTCTTGAAAACATTGTGGGAAAAGGAGAAAATGCTGGTAACCAGCATTTTCTCCTTTTCCCACAAAGTTTTCTACATTATCAAAGACAACTTGTGTCATTTGAGCCACTATAAAATTTTGTTTGCAAATGCTTTCAATTTGGATAGGTCTGAAATTTTGCCGTGTGGTAAAGAGTTAACCAAAAAATCCTCTGGTTTAGCAGTCCTGAGGATTACGCCACTTGATAAATAAATCGGAACGAGAAAATCCTGATAAGCATCATTTTCTCCTTTTTCGGCAATGTTTTTACCTTTTCAGAAAAGTCACATTTTGGCCACATTAACACTCTACCACTCATTCCAGACTTTTAACGACCATGAGAAAGTAAGCTTTTGAAAACGTTGTGGGAAAAGGAGAAAATGCTGGTAACCAGCATTTTCTCCTTTTCCCACAATGTTTTCTACCCTTCCAATATCAAATTTGGATTTTTGAGTCACATCTATTTTGTTGTCTGCAAATGATTCCAATTTGGACTAGCCAAAAATTTTGTTGTTTGGTAAAGGGTTATTTTTGTCTACCATTGCTTTTGATACAAATTCAAATTTTGTCCTTCTGCAAAGGATATTTCCAAACTACCTGTTTGTATTTGTCTAAGTGTGTGCTATTTCTTTCTCTTCACAGAACCATCTGCTAGGCAGAGCCTATTTCTGTTTACTGGAGGGTGACAAGATGGATCAAGCTGATGCTCAGTTCAACTTTGTGTTGGGAACGGTATGTGTGTTGCACTTTATCACCTGTAGACAATTCCCTTGTCATGTTGCAAACAATATTGAAAATATTGCTGCAAATGAAGGAATTGTCCCTAAGAAGCAATTTTCTGTGTCCCAGGATGTTTTTCACATGTTATCTTTCGATAAATTTCCAAATTTTGTTTCAATTACCCCTAGTTTTACAATGAATTATGATAACGTTCAGTGATTAGATGTGAGGGCAGCCTTTCAATACACTGTGTACACATGAAAGTATCTGTATGGACTGACAAGTTGACCTGGGTCAAAAGTTTTTTCTATTGGTCAATTTTTGCCTACCAGAGGATCAGTCTACCTGATGATTCAATGGGTAATTGGACTAAAGGGATTTTTTGGATCATTGCTAGGCATTATACATCAGATAGACACGTCAAGCCTTCCCTTGCCAGAGCATGGCTCATATATAATAAATCAATTATTTGAAAAGTTGATGAATTCAAACTCTTATGTTAAACTGTTGCCAAAACTTAAGAAATGTGTTTCTAAGAATATTCTGTAGAAAACATTAAGACTATAATATCTGCCAGGTCATAGAGCGGACAAGTGAAATAGATGCGTTCAAAATTTGTCGCACAAAATTTAGGAAAGACTTACTATTATTATTAAAGATTTTGCAAGAGAGATAGTCCCATCTGTGCACACTATGATGGAACATTTGTCTAAATTTCAGTCAAGCAATGTTCCTAGAATCTTTCCCTTTGGCAAAACACAGGAACTTTTGTATTTTCTACCTTTCAGCTGAGTAACAACATACCCTCACTGCTGGGTAAAGCTTGTATTGCCTTCAATAAAAAGGAGTACAGGGGTGCCTTGGCGTATTATAAGAGAGCTTTAAGGACAAACCCAAGCTGTCCTGCATCTGTCCGTCTGGGAATGGGACACTGTTTTGTGAAACTAAACAAACTGGATAAGGCCAGGTAAATACTTTGTATTTCAAATGTTTTTGTGGTGAATAAAATTGTTTAAGTCTCCTACATAGAAACTCATTGTTTTAATCCTTAACCACTCAATCCTGAGTCTCCTGTACTAGGAAAGAGGCTTCTAAAAACATAGTTTGAAAAGGAGAAAATGCTGGTATAAATGCTGGTATCCAGCATTTTCTTTGTTTTACAACAATGTTTTCTACCATTTCAAAGACTGATTAAAAGATTGATTGTATGGTGTTTAACTCTGTTTCCAACATTATTTCAGTTATATCACTGCAGCCAGTGCACCTGTCCATGCTTTTCTGGAGTCTAGTTTACCAGTACTCCTCACAATTTTCCTTCCAAGCCACTGGCTGCTTTCCCATATAACTGTAGTCAAAACAATGGACAGGGATGAGAGAGGAATGAATCCTGTTGCAATGACTATCATCAATCCTCGGAAAGAAATTGGCCTAGCCAGGGATCAAACCCACGACCCCCTTGTTCATTTCAAAGCCAGAAATTACTTTTTTGATTAACATTGAGTTTGTTGTCTGCAAATGCCATCAATTTGAATGGTCTGAAACTGTGTCATGTGGGAAAGAGTTGACCTACCATGGCCCTGTCTAATGTAAGACTGATCAGTTAACTTGTACAGAGAATTGAAAAGAAGAAACTTAAGGAAAAGAAATTGTATTCCTGTTACCCCTGTACCAAGCAGGTTTTCATGTCATTAAAAGTTTTGAGAAAAAGACTTTTGCTGGTTCCCAGCATTTTTTCCTTTCCCACAATGTTTTCTACCCATTTCAATGTAAGTCTTAATATTTTAGCCACATTGGATTTTTGTCTGCTAATGTTGTTGAAATCGACACATCTTAATTACACCCTAAAATGAATAGACGGTTAGATTAAATGTGTTTGGTTCAGCTTTTTCTATGTATACTTTTTGGAATGAAAAATTTTAGCCCTTTATAGTGTTTACAATCTGAATACACCAATTTATATTTGAGTTGTTGATACTTTTACATTACCACACAAACCTCAATTTTAACAACCCTGACAGAGAAGGCCTTCAAAAGCATTGTGATAAGCGGAGAACGTGCTGGCAACCAGCATTGCCTCCTTTTTGTGCAGTTATTTCTAGTCTAACAAAGACAAAACTAATTTTAGAAACATTTAATATGTTGACTACAAATGATTTCCTTTTTTTTTTTTTTTTTTCAGTCCGAAGTTTTGTCATTTGATAAACAGTTAACTAGAATTGATTTTCATTTCAGAATGGCGTTTGAAAGGGCTTTACAGTTGGATCCCCAATGTGTTGGTGCTCTTGTTGGACTAGCTATACTGGAACTGAATAACAAAACACAAGAATCCATTAAAAATGGCGTGCAACTACTGTCAAAGGCTTACTCCATTGACTCCACAAACCCTATGGTGTTAAACCACTTGGCAAATCATTTCTTCTATAAGAAGGTATGTATTGCTGTGTAAAGTTGACAATTAACTCTTTCCACACCACTGACGATACCAGAAACTTTGTGGACAGTGTAGTTCAAGATCAGACTGCACAGAATGTGCAGTCTGATATCTGATCTACTCTGTCCATTGCTTTATTATTAACCATGACAAAACTGTCTATTGATCTTGCAGCAGAATTGTATTTGTAGCCTTTGAGAACAGAGAGCCAGATAAGCTGTGTATTTGCTTATTTTACGCAAGTTGGAATAGGACATACGCAATGAAACTATTTTTGAATCGAATTAAATACGCAAATGCTGTCTTGGATACGCATTGTGTCTGATTTGCAAGGTGTATTTTTGTTCACAACCAAATTCAGAATCTTGATCAGCTTTATTGTCACTGAAACGCTTACATCACTTTCAGAATGAATTAAAACCTTCTATGTCAATTTTCGTTAAGGGAATTGGCCGAGTTGCGACAAGTGAACTTGAGAACTCGGCTAGCTTCTCATTTGATCCCTGAGCCCGAGTTTGACGCTTGGAAATTTGAAATTACATGTCTTTGACACTGAAAAATAATGCAATTTATTTCATCAGTTATGAACAAGTTAAACCTGGGTGTGTCGAAGATTTTGTATTTTTAAAGATTTGTTGACAAAATTATGGTACCAAAACAGTCAAGTGAGAATATTCCATTCTCTTTGGCCAAAATAATTATAACTTTCCTGTATTTTAGTTTTGTTTTGTTAGATCACCTTGACACATGTAATGAAAATGCTTAGACAATTATTAAGATATCCCTCTTATTATATTTCAGATACTAACTTGAAAGTTTCAAACATGTAGTGTTTCTTATCTCTTTACCAAACGATGAAATCTTAGTCTGGGCAAGATTGGAAGCAATTGCAGACAACAAAATAAACTTGACTAAAAAATGGAAACTTGACTTCGAAAGAATTGAAAACATTGTGGGAAGAAGAGAAAATGCTGTTTCTCTTTGATGTTTCAAAAGGGATTGTTTGGTAAAGGGTTAACTTCAAATGTGGAACCCATACAATAGGGGCAGGTTACCATAAAAAGATTTTGATACAGTTATGACCCTTTTTTTCAACTTGGAATTTTTTACAGAAAGTAACTGTAGCATAGCATTTTCACCAGCATGAGGTGTTTTTGTTTTTTTACAGGATTACCAAAAAGTCCAACACTTGGCTCTACATGCATTCCACAACACAGAAAATGAAACAATGAGAGCTGAAAGTTGCTACCAGTTAGCAAGAGCTTTCCATGTACAGGTATGTAGAACAGAGGTCTGAAACAAGTTGGTCCGATGGACATGACGGATGAATCTTGACAAGAACAGACCATTTTTTTAGGCCGGATCAGTCAGACTCCAGTTTTCATCCTGAGCTGCTAAAATGTAATCACAATGTTTTGGATAAAGATGGCATGAAATATTATGAAGGTGCAAAACCTGGTAAAAAAATGGATTTAATGAAAATAATGTCAGATGAGCATACTAAAATGAAAAAAGAATATGAGAAAAAGTGACTGGAGAGAAAATTTATTATAGAGGATTGGACGCAGCAATGAAAACTGTTTGTTTATGATTTGGAAAAGGTACGAATGCATTGCACAGACTGTCAGGACTTTTTTGACAGGACAGTAAGAAGGGGCCAACATCTCTGCAATATAAGCACACTTATCCTTGATGCACAAATTTTTGTAAGGCCTTTTTTAAATACTTCTCTGCAGGCCATATTGTAGGATTTTACCCATTTTTTGTACAGAATAAGACTTAACCCTTTACCCCATAAAGCATTCCTATAGTATCTGTAATTGACCCTAAATAACAGCAAGGATGAAGCCGTTTCTTATGTGTATATGACACCTTTTGATAGCATAGAAAACATTGTGACAAAAGGTGAAATTGCTCGTCACGAGCAATTTCAACTTTTATCACAATGTTTTCCAAAGACTCCTACAAGCAGTGCGTCGACATGAGTATCTATGGAGTAAAGGGTTAAATACCTTAATTTGAAGCTTCAATAGAATCAATCTTTCTTTGCTTATGATCAGACAGATGTATTGTTCTTTTAACCCATAACCACACAATCCCTACTTTTGACGACCTTGAGAAAGAAACCTTAAGAAAACATTGTGGGAAAAGGAGAAAATGCTGGTAACCAGCATTTTCTCCTTTTCCCACAAAGTTTTCTACCCTTCACAAAACAAATTTCAAATTTTCAGTGACTTTTATTTTGTCGCCTGCAAATGCTTTTGATTTGGACAAACCTGAATTTTTGTCGTTTGGTAAATAGTTAAAGAATTGTTAGTAAAATATTTCAGTTAGAGGCAGTTTCAATTTTGTCATATAAATGAAAACACAATGGGAAAAGGAGATAATGCTGTTTTCTAGTTTTGAAACTGTTTCATTCTAGTGTGACTTTAGCCTGTCACCCTACTGGCTTTTATATTGCATCAGGTCATGAAAGTAAGATTAATTTTCTTTATATCAAAATAGGAGGACTATGACCAAGCTTTCCAGTATTACTACCAAGCCACACAGTTTTCTACAGTAAACTTTGTTCTGCCGTTCTTTGGTCTTGGGCAGATGTATATTTACCGTGGCGATAATGAAAATGTAAGTAGCTGATATTAGAATTTAAAGAGATTTGCATAAGTTGCAAGAACTTGTGTCTCACTCAATGTAAAATAAATATTTTTAAACAAACATTTAGACTGGATATAATGTGTGTTCCTAAAACAGCCTTGGCCTTCCATTGTTAATGTCAAAACCTAGAGCTCCAGATAAGAGGAAGTGATGGTATTCTTAAGTCATTATTTCTCTTCAAAACCCTATGTTGTGGATAATTAATATCTTCAATTTTGAAATTAAACTTATTCCCTCTATCTGGAGTTCTGTAAACCCCTTGTGAGATACCATAATTTTGTCTAACTGTAAAGCATTTGCAGATGAAAAAGTGGAAAAGGCTCCATTGAAATAATGTTTCTTTGAACAGGAAAGAGACATAAAGGGCAGAACGAGAACATGCTGTTAACTAGCATTTTCTCCTTTTTCTACAATGCTTTCATATCTTTGTTACATAGGGTCTGTAGAGCATCGGATTGTTTAGAAAAGGGGTTTACAAGTGATAAAAATTGTGAATTTCATTACCATTCTACCAAACAATCCTGAATTTTGATGATCCTAGAATATGAATCTTTAAGAAACATTGTTGAAAAAGGAAAAAATGCTTATAACACCACTTTCTCCTTTTTATACGCCCGTCGAAGACGGGACGTATTATGGGATCACCCGTGGCGGGCGGGCGGGCGGCGGCGTCCAGTTCTTTGTCCGGAGCATATCTCCAAAACTATACAAGCTAGGGTTATGAAATTTCATGGGTGGATAGATCTCATCGAGGCGGAGTGCAGTGCACAGGAATCATAACTCTTGCTCGCTTAATTTTTGAGTTATTGCCCTTTGTTGTTTTTCATACTTGAATTTTGTCCGGAGCATATCTCCAAAACTATACTAGCTAGGGTTATGAAATTTCATGGGTGGATAGATCTCATCGAGGCGGAGTGCAGTGCACAGGAATCATAACTCTTGCTCGCTTAATTTTTGAGTTATTGCCCTTTGTTGTTTTTCATACTTGAATTTTGTCCGGAGCATATCTCCAAAACTATACTAGCTAGGGTTATGAAATTTCATGGGTGGATAGATCTCATTGAGGGGGAGTGCAGTGCACAGGAATCATAACTCTTGCTCGCTTAATTTTTGAGTTATTGCCCTTTGTTGTTTTTCATACTTGAATTTTGTCCGGAGCATATCTCCAAAACTATTCTAGCTACGGTTATGAAATTTTATGGGTGGATAGATCTCATCGAGGGAGAGTGCAGTACACAAGAATCATAACTCTTGCTTGCTTAATTTTTCAGTTATTGCCCTTTGTTATTTTTCATACTTGAATTTTGTCCGGAGCATATCTTCAGAACTATAGTAGCTAGGGTTATGAAATTTCATGGTTGGATAGATCTCACTGAGGGGGAGTGCAGTGCACAAGAATCATAACTCTTGTTTCTTAATTTTTCAGTTATTGCCCTTTGTCGTTTTTTTATACTTGAATTTTGTCCGGTGAATATCTCCAAAACTATTCTAGCTACGGTTATGAAATTTTATGGGTGGATAGATCTCATCCAGGGAGAGTGCAGTACACAAGAATCATAACTCTTGCTTGCTTAATTTTTCAGTTATTGCCCTTTGTTGTTTTTCATACTTGAATTTTTTCCGGAGCATATCTTCAGAACTATAGTAGCTAGGGTTATGAAATTTCATGGGTGGATAGATCTCACTGAGGGGGAGTGCAGTGCACAAGAATCATAACTCTTGCTTTCTTAATTTTTCAGTTATTGCCCTTTGTCGTTTTTTATACTTGAATTTTGTCCGGTGAATATCTCCAAAACTATACTAGCTAGGGTTATGAAATTTCATGGGTGGATAGATCTCACCGAGGGGGAGTGCAGTGCACAGGAATCATAACTCTTGCTTGCTTAATTTCTGAGTTATTGCCCTTTGTCGTTTTTCATACTTGATTTTTGTCCGAAGCATATCTCCAAAACTATACTAGCTAGGGTTATGAAATTTCATGGGTGGATAGACTCGATGGGGAGTGCAGTGCACAGAAATCACAACTCCTGCTTGCTTAATTTTTGAGTTATTGCCCTTTGTTGTTTTTCATACTTGAATTTTGTCCGGTGTATGCCCCAGCTTTACAACTTGGGGTAAGACGGGCGTATCTTGCGACAATTTGCCGCTCTTGTTCTTCAATGTTTGCTACAGAATCACAATAGAATCCATTTTTTGAGTCACATTTATTTCCTTTCCTGCGAATGCTTTTAATTTCTTGTTTGTAAAAGTTTTGAATTAAGCCTGCAGAGTATAATATCATTACACTTTCCAATATCTATTTTTAGGCTGCCCAGTGTTTTGAGAAAGTTCTCAAGATACAGCCCAATAACTATGAGACCATGAAAATTTTAGGATCCCTGTACTCCAACTCAATTGAGCAGAACAAGAAAGAAACAGCAAAGGTAAATGCATTATTTCAAGCCCCATAAACATCGACCTCAGTACATCCCAGAAAATTAGTTCTGCATCATTGTAGTGGTCATTTTACAGATGTACTTGGCAATTTACGGTATTTTATACTCTGTTTAATTATGGGTAACTTTTTTAACCTTTTCCGAAACAAGCCCTGATTTTTACGTGTCTGCAGTAAAAGTCTTTGAAAACACAGTGGGAAAAGGAGAAATTGCTCGTAACGAGCAATTTCCCCTTTTCCCACAGTGTTTTCTACCCTTTTTGAGAGCTTTCTGCAATTTTCTCCAAATCTAAAATCTGCAAACTCTTGCGGTTTGGAAGGGTCCAAAATTTGTTGTTTGGGAAAGGGTTAACCCTTTACCACACAATCCCGACTTTTAACACCCCTGTGAAAGAAGCCTTTTGAAAACATTGTGGGGAAAGGAGAAAATGCTGGTAACCAGCATTTTCTCCTTTTCCCACAACGTTTCTACCCTTCCTAAAGCAAATGTCAAATTTTTAGTCACATTCATTTTGTTGTCTGCAAATGCTTTCAATTTGGACCAGTCTAGAATTTTGTCATTTGGTAAAGAGTTAACTCTGTTTTGCACAGATTTTTTATACCCCTGCAAAACAAATGTTTTCGGGGGTATATGAAATCAGCCTGTCTGTCTATGTTCCTGTCCGTGTGTCCATCCATGTATCCGTGTACAAAATACTGTCAGAGCAGTGGCGGGTTATAAAGCCATATTCAGTGACAGCTCTAGTTTTAACTCAGCAATTTACAGCGTTGGAAAACATAGAGGGTAAAGGGTTTTCAAAAGACTTGTTCTGTCGAGAAACAAACAGATAACTTAGACAACAATCTAAATCTATTGTAGCTTCATTTAAAGAAAGTCACAGAACAGTTCCCAGATGACGTTGAGGCTTGGATCGAGTTAGCCCAGATTTTAGAGCAGTCAGATGTACAAGGGGCATTGTCAGCTTACGGAACAGCCACAAGAATTCTGAAGGAAAAAGTGGAAGCCGATGTCCCACCAGAGATTCTCAACAATGTGGCAGCACTTCATTTTAGACTTGGAAACCTACAAGATGCAAAGGTCAGATTCTTTAGTCTTTACCTTGGGAGGAAATTTTGGGTGGAACTCTTTACCAAATGACAAAATTTTAGATTAGTCCAAATCGAAAGCATTTGCAGATGACAATTAAAACATGACTCAAAAATTAAAATTTGTTATAGGAAGGTTAGAAAACATTGTGGGAAAAGGAGAAAATGCTGGTTACCAGCATTTTCTCCTTTTCCCTCAATGTTTTCAAATTGCTTCTTACTCAGGATTATAAAATAAGCAATTAGTTGGTAATAAAATGATTTACTTCAGCAGGTATAAAGTCATTGATAAGAAAACCTCTAGAATTATTATACCCCCGCAAAACGAATGTTTTCAGGGATATACAGGAATCAGCCTATCTGTCAGTGTGTCCGTCCTTGTGTCCGTCCATCTGTGTGTCAGTCTGTGTACAAAATACTAGTAATTTTGTGCTGTGAACACCTCCTACAGATTTCCTTCAATTGTATTGAATCTTTGCACATATACTGATCATATGTTGAAGATTTGCAAGACGCAATTTTCAAGTGTCAACTCTTCCTGGTTGAGGAATTATCTCCCCTTGAATTTGACACTTTTTTCTATCAAAGCGTTGGTGGGGGTATTAAGTCACATTCAGTAACAGCTCTAATTATTTTCTGTTTGTATTTTTTCCATGATTAAAGAAATACTATGAGGCATCATTAAAGCGTTCCCAAGATGAAGCCGAACATGATGAGACCTACTACAGTGCCATCTCAGTAACCACAACCTATAATCTGGCCAGACTTCATGAAGCGACTCATGAGTACGATGAGGCAGAGAGACTTTACAAAACCATCCTAAGAGAACATCCCAACTATGTAGACTGTGAGTTTGTTAGTATAAATCATGTGACTGTATCAAGCTGATCAATCTGAAAACATCAGCTTATTTGATTTTAAGTCATTACCAAATGACAAAATTTTAGGTTTCCCCAAATCGAAAGCAGTTGCAGACTACAAAATAAAAGTGACTGAAAATTTGAATTTTGATTTGTGAAGGGTAGAAAACATGGTGGGAAAAGGAGAAAATGCTGGTTACCAGCATTTTCTCCTTTTCTCACAATGTTTTCTAAAGGTGTTTTTCTCAGGGGCGTCAAAAGTAGGGATTGTGTGGTAATGGGTTAAAGTCTTGGTAGAGCCCAAAATGGCCTGTTTATAAAAAAAGTAAATTTCCTATTTACCATGTAAAAAAATTGGTGATTTTTATGAATTTAAGGATATGTAAAGGTGCAGTTTGTAAAAGTTCAGTCAATGGCAGAAAAAAGAATTTAAAAAGATTTTAAGTCATTACCGAACGACAAAATTTTAGGTTTCCCCAAATCGAAAGCAGTTGCAGACAACAAAATAAAAGTGACTGAAAATTTGAATTTTGATTTGTGAAGGGTAGAAAACATGGTGGGAAAAGGAGAAAATGCTGGTTACCAGCATTTTCTCCTTTTCTCACAATGTTTTCTAAAGGTGTTTTTCTCAGGGGCGTCAAAAGTAGGGATTGTGTGGTAATGGGTTAAAGTCTTGGTAGAGCCCAAAATGGCCTGTTTATAAAAAAAGTAAATTTCCTATTTACCATGTAAAAAAATTGGTGATTTTTATGAATTTAAGGATATGTAGAGGTGCAGTTTGTAAAAGTTCAGTCAATGGCAGAAAAAAGAATTTTGAAACTAGAACAGATGCTACCATGCGGCATTATCTGTTTGTTTACATTGATGATCACTGACGATTAACCCACTTTTTGTCGTAAATCTCTGCGGTGACGTAATAGTGCCGTAAAAACCATGTGATAATTTGATGCATTGAAACCAAACTGTTACTCATTTGATAATGTTTTCCCATTCTAGACTTGAAAAGCCAAGTTTATCGACACTGCAAACAGAAATAATGGCACAGGCTGATGGTTGTTTATTTGTTGATCATCAATAATCCTGTGAACTTCACCATAGCACTAATGAGATGTAATGTTATCTCATGACCTTCTGGAAGACCTAGTTTGAATATACATGAATGATAGCGAAGATTTCTCGATCAGTAGTGTCCCTGAAATCGACAGGCTTCTCCATGCATTTTTGCACATGTAGATCATAGCAACCAATACATTTACTGACACATTCGAGTTTTCTCTGATCTTATACATGTGTGTTGTGGTTGGTAATCCATAAGAGTTAAAGCAGTGAAAATCACCTATTCTTTGGCTTTACAGAGGCATTAAAGGTGACCCTACAGATTCTGGGACGAAAATTTTACAAAAGTACCAAAAAAATCTTCCTTATACTCCCAAAGCCTTATAATTTTCTTTTATAAAACCCCAGTAATTGAAAACCATTTGACAAGAGAAATTAGAGATTCACTACAGCCAAGGTCGACACCGACGGGAAACACAATCTATTTTTACATGAGCAACTCGCTCATTTCACAGGTGCCTGACATATCTGGTATCATACCATCCCTCTATATAGATATAATAATTTATTATATCTATATAGAGGGATGGTATGATACCAGATATGTCAGGCACCTGTGGCTCATTTATATACCTGAAATACACATACGAAGCTTCAAACATATCGTCGGAAGAAAACATTATGGAAAATAATTACATGTTTGTAATGTTATGGAATTTAAGCGTCATTAGTCACGTGCCAGTCACTTAACATTCCCACAATGCTTTTTTTTTATTTTTGGCGCAAAATCTAAAAATAGCTTAAGAGGCTACATAGCCTTTTAAGGGAATACATTGGAAAAATTTTTTTTTTGTAATTTTATGTTTCTTACTTATTGATCATTTGTATTGTTCTTTCACATAAATTTCAATGATATACATATTTTTTGATTTGGTGTGATGTGAAAATTCTAAATACCAACCTTTAAGATAAGGTTCGTGTTAAATATGTTATAAGAAGAATAGTAGATGCTTTGATAACAGTTGCCATGTGTAAACTTTTGGTATAAGTTTAAAGCTGTTAATCTAAATTTTTGAGAAAACTAATGTAAAATGTAAATTAAAAATGCATTTACCAATTCAAGTGCTGGCTAGTGTAAGTAAGTGAGTAGAATTTAACATGCTTGAGATCTTAGCCTCTTGATTGTTTTCTTAACCCTTTACCAAACAATCCCGGTTTTTTCATGAAAACATTGTGGGAAAAGGAGAAAATGCTGGTTACCAGCATTTTCTCTTTTTCTCACAATATTTTCAACTCTTCACAAAAAAAAAAAAAAAAAATCTAATTTTCAGTCTCATTGATTTTGTCATCTACAAATGCTTTCAATTTGGACCTGTCCAAAATTTTGTTGTTTTGTAGAGTTAAAAGTATGTTTGTTATTTTAGATATACAAGTTTGGTATTAAAACTGGCTGATATTTTGAAAATACAAGTTTGGTATTAACCCTTTCCCAATTAATAAGATTTTAGACTGGTCCAAATTGAAAGCACTTGCAGACGACAAAACAAACGTAACTCAAAAACTGAAATTTGTTTCAAGCAGGGTAGAAAAAATTGTGGGAAAAAGGAGAAAATGGTGGTTACCAGCATTTTCTCCTTTTCCCACAATGTTTTCAAAAGGCTTCTATCTCAGAGTCGTAAAAACCAGGGATTGTTTGGTGACAGGTTAAAACTGGATGTATTTCATATCAGTTTTCTCTGTATAATTACAGGTTATTTGCGTCTTGGATGTATGGCAAGAGACAGAGGACAGATTTATGAGGCCTCTGATTGGTTCAAAGAAGCGCTACAGATTAACCAGGTATGATCTATTTAACTCTTTACCAAAGACATATTTATAGACTGGCCCAAATTGAAAGCATTTGCAGATGAAAAAATGAATGTGACTGAAAAATCAAAATTTGTGTTAGGAAGGGTAGATAACATCGTGGGAAAAGGAGAAAATGCTGGTTACCAGCATTTTCTCCTTTTCCCACTGTGTTTTCAAAAGGCATCTTTGTCAGGGTGGTTAAAAGTCGGGATTGTGTGGTATGGGGTTAACACTTATAACCTCATTTTTTTCCACTGTTTGTATATACTCCTTTGAAAGGAAAAGAAATACAATGGTAGCAGATGAATTCATCTTGTAAAGACGGATAATTAATATGAATGTGTGATAAATACAAGTGAAAACATTGTGACAATGGGAAAAAGTTTTATATATGAGGCAAATTTTCTCTTTGACAACTTTTCATCTCTCACCTCTGATGCTTGTGAGAAAAGGAGTTAGTGATTCGGAAAGAAAGTTTTGTCAGTACTGGTATGAGAAAGGCTACAAAAGATCATCAGAAAAGAATAAAATGTTGGTTTCCAGCATGTTCTCCTTTTTTTCAAAGTGTTTAAAAGAGTCATCTTAGGATTTAGTAAACATGTGATTGTGTAGTGAAAGGTAGACTTAATGTAGAGTCAAATTTGATAGGTGTGTAGCAAACTTTTTTAAGATCATGACTATATTTTGCCAATTCAGGATCATCCAGATGCTTGGTCTCTTATTGGTAACCTTCACCTTGCCAAACAAGAATGGGGACCAGGACAGAAAAAGTTTGAACGTATTTTGGCAAGGCCCTCAACTAAAGATGATGCCTACTCCCTGATTGCTCTCGGTAATGTTTGGTTGCAGACTCTACATCAACCAATGAAAGATAAAGATAAGGTTTGTACACAGAATTTGTTGTCCAAAGAAATTTCCATCTACAGTGAAACCACTAACAACTCTTTACCATATAACAAAATTCTATGCAAGGCTGGTTACAAGTATTTTTATACTCCCCACAACGTAGTGGAGGGGGGTTATGTCCATCTGTCCATAGACACAAATTTGTCTGCAGCAGTACTTTAACAGTTTCGAACACACTGAACTCAAATTTACACATAGTGTTTATATTATTGTAAAGTTGAGCATGTGCAATTTTCATGACCCTGCAGTGATTTGTTATGGAATTATCTCCCCTTGAACTTTTTTCAACTCTTACTTTTGTACTACACCATCCTGCATTCTGTGACAAAAACCTGTTTTTGAGTCAAGGAGCTGGTGGGGGGGCGTATTATTACTTTTAGTGATAGCGCTAGTTTTAGCTACATTTGATTCATCTTGTGCAAATGCTTTTGATTTCTTTGTTTCTGAAATGTTTTAGTTTGGTAAAATAAGGCTGGAATGATTTTGATTTCATAATTGAAAATGCTATTTTTTTTTCCCACTAAACCCTATGTTATAGGCACTCTTTAGAATCGTCTCATTGAGACGATTCTTATGAGTACCCACAACATAGGGTTTGGAAGAGAAATAACGGCTTTAGAATGCCATCACTCCCTCTCATCTGGAGCTGTGGTAAAGAGTTGAATTGTTGGCCGATACCGAGTCAGAATGTGTGTATCTACAAAAACTTCCATTTAACAACTGAAAAATATTTCTGCAGCTTTATCTTGTAAAGCAAGTTAAATGTCAATTTCAAGACTTAAATCTAGATTTTGATATTCATTTCAGCAAAAAAGACACCAGGACAGAGCTCTGACTATGTATAAACAAGTACTACGAAATGATGACAGAAACATGTGGGCAGCCAATGGAATAGGTATTTGAGTAGGGTTATGTTTGATTCCTTTTTAAAAGGGACCACAATGCTTTTAAAATGGGATTAGATCTAAATATTATCTTGTCTAGGATGTATCAGTGATTCTTTAGGTTGTTTCTTTAAACTTATGGACAGAAACATATTTTTTTGGGTTGGAGAAGAAAGAGTTTAAAAAAAAAGATATGAAAATACTTCTGACTTTCTTTGTTATCTTCTTTGGGATAAGGGAAAATTTTAAGGAAAACAGATAATGAAGGGTAAATTGTGGTCTCACAATGAACATTGTGTAAAATTATACTTTCATGTAACAGTTCTGACCGATAAATTCCCAATGTTCCAAGGCAAACTTTGCACCATGTCACTACAAAAGTTAGCTCTACTACAACACAATCTTGTGTTTTGAGAACCCTGAGGAAAGAGGCATTTCCCACAATAGTTTTTGCCCTTTTAAAGACAAAAATCATCAGTTTAGCTGCATATATCATAACATTTGCCTTTTTCCTTCTGAACATGAAACTGAATGTTTGTGCAGCAAAAAGGTTGACAAAAGCAATTAAACTTGATGGGAAGAAAGACAAACATTTACGAAAAATGTTTGGATACATAGTATTAACATTTTACCTTTTTAGACAACCAGAAGTAAAATGCCTCTTGATAATATTGTTTGAAAGGGAGAAAATGCTGGTAACCAGCATTTTCTCCTTGTTCCCGCAATGTTAACTATGCTATCAATGACAAAGAAAATCACCATTTAACCTGTTACCACACAGCAAAATGTTTGACCTATCCAAATCAAAAGCATTTCCAGAGGACAATTTTCAAGTGGCTCAAATGGTGCAATTTTGCCTTGATAGGGTAGAAAACTTTGTAGGAAACGGAGAAAATGCTGGTTACCAGCATTTTCTCCTTTTCCCACAATGTTTTCAAAAGGCTTCTTCCTCAGGGGTGTGAAAAGTCATCATTTTGTGGTAAAGGGTTAAGACACATCCAGTTTGTTTTAGCAGATGCTTTCTGACTGAACCAGCCGAGGACTGTCCAGAGCTCCAGATAACAGGGAGTGATGGTATTCTAAATCCATTATTTCTCTTCAAAACCCTATGTTGTGGGTACTCATTAGAATCGTCTCGATGAGATGATTCTAATGAGTACCCGCAACATAGGGTTTGATGGAGAATAAGTAATAATTTTGATTTTGAAATCAAAATTATTTCCTCAATCTGGAGCTCTGACTGTCTTTTGTAAGTATTTTTCAAATATGTGTATGAACGCTTTTGCAGGTTGTGTCCTAGCCCATAAAGGCTGTATCAATGAAGCCAGAGATGTGTTTGCACAAGTAAGGGAGGCTACGGCAGATTTCTGTGATGTGTGGCTGAACATTGCTCACATTTACGTGGAACAGAAACAGTTTGTTGCTGCTGTACAGATGGTGAGGACATGTTTCAGTTAACCCTTTTCTTGATGAACAAATTCTGGACCTGTCGATATTCTAAGGGTTTGCAGACAACAAATCAAAATGATAAAACTTGGTTTCATTTAAGAATGAAATATATGTGGAAAAGGAGAAAATGCTTGTTACTAGCATCCTCTCTTTTTCCACAATTTTTCCAAAAGTTTTCTTTCCTGGGGTTGTTAAAAGTCTGGGGTTTGCGATAAAAGAGTTCACCTTTTATAAGAAGAAAAAAAAATCTAGACTTGTCAATAAGCATTTGCTGATTATAAATTCAGTGTGGTAAAAATGTTGAAAATCATCTCTGAAATATTAGAAAAAATTGTGGTTTTATATTTAGACTGGAAATTTCTGTTGGGTTTATTTTCCTTTCCAGTGCTGTAGAGGTGAACTCTTTCGACTGGTCCAAATTGAAAGCATTTGCAGACATCAAAATAGAAGAGAATGAAAGTCTGAAATTTGTATTTGGGAGGGTAGAAAACATTGTGGGAAAAGGAGAAAATGCTGTTTACCAGCATTTTCTCCTTTTCCCACAATGTTTTCAAAAGGCCTCTTTCTCAGGGTTGTTAAAAGTCGGGATTGTGTGGTAAAGGGTTAAAGTAAATTAATATTAGACATATGGATTATTCATTTGCTCTATGTTGGTTTTTTGTGTTTTCCTTTTCAGTACGAGAATTGTTTAAAAAAGTTTTTCAAGTATCACAACACAGAAGTTATGGTGTACCTGGCTAGAGCTTATTTCAAATGTGGAAAGCTGAAAGAATGCAAGAACATTTTGCTGAAGGTAATTGAGTTATGTGGGTCTCTACATACTCTACATAACACCCCCCCCCCCCCCACCCCTCCCCCCTTTCTCTTTTTACTCTCCCATCGTGGTAGCTCAGTTGGTAATGTACAGGATTTGAGAACATTTGGTCTCTGGTTCGAGCCTGGCCTCAGCCAAGTTCTGTTCAAGGATTGATGATAGTCATTGCAAAAGGATTCATTTCTTGCTTACTGATGATCATTGTTTTGACAATTGTTATGTGGGAAAGTGGCGGCTGGCCAGTGGCTTGAAAAGAAACTCTAGGAAAGCACTGACAGGTACACTGGCCACCGTAATACATTCGATTTAATGTTAAACACCTTACAGGCAACTCTGTCTCTCTCTCACTCAATGTGTGTGTGTGTGTGTCTGCCTGCCTGCCTGTCTGTCTTTTCATACCTACCAAGATGTATTAATACCATATTCAAAAATGCTTTTTGCATGAGTATCCTATGTTTTAGATTTAAATAAAGGAAGATTGATAGAAGTTGAAAGACTCTGAAGTCCGTCCTTGTTTAGATGTTTTTGAAATTAAAATGTTTATTTTGCCTTTGGAACTAGATTGTACCGAAAATACCCCCCATCCACTTTGTCAGGCTTGTACCTGCCTCACAGGTACCATTTGACATTCAGGCGTATGCTTGGGTCTGGAAAAGTAGAAGCGTTGAATCAGTTGAAAAGGGTTTTTAACAGCTGTCAAATTACATTCTTTTTCACAGCTTTGTTGATGTTTTCAGGCTCGCCATGTGTCCCCCAGTGACACTGTATTGCTGTATAACATTGCCTTAGTTCAACAGAAACTTGCCACATCCATTCTTAAAGATGAGAAAAGCAATTTGAAGACTGTATTGAGTGCAGTCAGAGATTTAGAACTGGCTCATAGGTAAGTATTGTCAGAGGTTTGGGACTAGATTGTACCGAAGTGTAGTCAGCGGTTTGGGCCTAGCTTGCACGTAAGTGTAGGTAGAGGTTTTGAATTAGTCTGTGGGTAAGTGTAGTCAGAGGCTTGGGACTAGCCTGTATGTAAGTGTAGTCAGAGGTTTTGAATGAATTAACTTGTAGGTAAGTGTAGTCAGAGGTTTGGGACTAGCTTGTAAGTTAGTGTAGTCAGGGGTTTGGGACTAGACAGAGAAAGGTAACTGGCTTATTGGCACTGGTAGAAGGAACTCCAGAAAAGCATAGTTATGTGCACTGACAGCTGCGACTCACCAACATTTTGAAGACAGTGTAGATCAGAAAATGCAGTCTGATCTCTGATCTATACTGTCTGGTATGGAGATATATTTCTCCAACATTTGGGTATTTTTGCTACAGGCCTAGAAGTTTCAATTATTTTTTGTTTGCAGGATGAGGGTTAAGGTATGTTTTACTTGGAGTGGAAGATACTTATAGGCTGGACAGGTTCTACCTGCCATGTACAGCTTTGCTTGAATACATTACATTAAGGATGTTAGATTTGAAAAAATAAAAAAAAGACTAATGACAAATTACCAGTACATGTAATTTAGACTTGTGCTGTAATAATGGATCTTTTGTTTTCCAAACTCTTTCAGATATTTCTCCTACCTGAGTCATCATGGTGACAGAATGAAGTTTGATTTAGCCCAGGCTGCCACAGAAGCAAGGTATGGGCAATTTTTTTTCACTGATATATGATCTTGATTATTTCGTGTGATTTACTGAATGGAGTTCAATGCCTTTTTCACAATGTTAACTTAAATCTTTCATGTCTCTGGGATTTAACCAGTGCTAGGCAGGGACTCTGCAGTACTTTGTCATAGGATGCTCTCACACAGGAAATACCATCTGCAGGAATTGAACCAGAATCTCCTGATAGATGTAGCATCTTACCAACAAGGAGATGGAGAACCTTTCACATGACTTTGACTTTACATACTTAATGTTTTAACTCTTTACTGTGCCATAAAATTTTAGACTGGTCTGAAGGCATTCCTAGACATCTAGATAAATGTAGTTTACGTGATGAGAAAAAATAGAAAGTAAACATTGTGAAAAAGGAGAAAATGCTGGTTAAACAAGAATTTTCTTCTTTTCCCTCAATGTTTCAAAAGCCTTCTGTCATGGGTTTGGTAAGATATGATACTGTTTGTTGAAGGTGTTAACATATATTTAGAAATTGTTGTCCACTTTTTGGAGGGGGGACATACCCAGATCAGCTACAGTTTATAGAAAGCACAAACACTGTAAGGAAAAGAAATTTACTACTGTAGCAGTATCAAAAATTTATTCAAGAAGTTTAAGATGGAGGCCTTTTTTACAAGCCATGGTTTCATTTGTTAACAACTAGAGGTCTAAAGATTTTCCAGTTGTATTGCTCCCTTTTTTATGTCTGTTATTGGTTTCGTCAATACTAGACTTCCCATATAACACACTTGAAGTGAAATATGTGATAGATACAAAAGATGGTACATATGGACTTGAAATGTGTTGTGGCAAAGACGGGTTTAATGCATATTAGTAATGTATTTCATGCTTTCTGGTAGGACGTCGATAAATAGCAGTGAAAATATTTTTCGATATTACACTGGTACAACCAGTGAAAATACCAATTTTCATGTTCTTGTTGTCTAGGTAAATTGCATGTGTCTCACAACCAGATGGAAATATGACGTCATTTACCTTACATTTCTCGTGCTTGACACTTGAATAACAAAAAAGAACTGTACTGGATTTTGATAAAGCTCCTCCCAGAAAGGGTTAAAAGCATGAAATAAATAGCATATGTGTTTTTTTTGGGTGAAAGATCGAAATTTATTTCATCGAGTGAATACCATCATTAATATTTTCACGAGTGGCATGCAGCCACTCGTGAAAATATTAATGATGGTGTTCACTTGATGAAATAAATTTCGATCTTTTACCGAAAAAAACGAACATCCTCTATGTATTATACCAAGCAAGATGTCACATAATTACAGATCCATAAAATCCGTTTGTCAGACTACCAACTGAATAATGAGGTAGATGATGCTTTAACCCTTTACTCCATTGATACTCATTTCTACGCATTGCTTGTAGGAGCCTTTGTAAAACACTATGGCAAAAGGTGAAATTGCTCGTCACGAGCAATTTCACCTTTTGCCACAATGTTTTTTATGCTATCAAAAGGTGTCATATACACATAGGAAACAGCCTCATCCTTGCTGCTATTTAGGCTCAACTAGAGATACCATAGAAATGCCTTATGGGGTAAAGGGTTAACACGCAAGAAATTGACCAATTGCTTAGAAACTGGGTAGGCTGAAATAGATTGGCACTTTTTGCAGATACATTAAACCTCCTTTTCATATAGAACTGTTCATTTACATCTTGTGAAATAAATGTATTACAGGCAGTGCTCTGATTTACTGAGTCAGGCACAGTATCATGTTGCCCGCGCACGTAAGATTGACGAGGAGGAACAAGAAATGAGAAAACACCGAGAAGAAGAGCGTGAAGCTTTGAGACAGAAATACAAGGAAGAGCAGCTGGAGAAACAGAAGAGAAAGGAAGAAAAAGACAGAGAGATGATTGAGAGAAGAGCAAAGTATGTAGAGAAAGCAAAAACCATTGTTTTAGAGCCAGAGCCTGAGGAGCGCAGGTCAGCAAAGTCAAAGGTAATTTTAATCTTCTATATACTACTTTGAAAAGGATTTGATTTGATTGTATGACATCTGACACCGTTTCAAACATTTTTCATTTTTATCAGGGCAGCCAGTGCACTGAAGGGCGCTTTCCTAGAGTGTCTTTTACCAGTACTACGCACAATATTCTTTCCAAGCCACTGGCTGCCTTCCCACTACTGTGAGAAGATGGATAAAAATTGTGTTTTACCTTATACCACACAATCAAGAATTATAATGACCCAGTGGAAGAAGCCCTTTGAAAACGCTGTAGAAAAAGGAGAAAATGCTGGTAACCAGTGGTCTACAGTTGATTTCAATTTAGTTATAAATGTCTTAAGGTAAGACCTGTGTAATGCACTTCCGCTGAACATCTGGCAAAAATTATAATTGGTTGTTAAATAAGGATAAATATTTATTCAGAAATATTTTTTTTCACATTTCTAACGGATCAGAAATTCCGTTTATGTCTATCTTGAAACTATTTTTTGATATTTTGGTTCGTTTTCTAAAAAGGGAGGTAATCATTATCTCTTTCTCAATTGAGAATATAGCGGTTTTAGATTTATAAATGAAAAGTCAAAGAAGGAAAAAATGGAAAAAATGAAAAGGTGAAAGTAGTTCAATAATACTAATTTTTAATTATAGCTAATTTTGCATGATGATACTTTAGTGGAAATAACTTTTTTCCATTACACAGGTCTTACCTTAAATTTTGCCATGTGGTAGAGGGTTTAAGTGGGTGTATATTGATCTTTTATGACAGTATATATGCATTTTAGAGTCTCACAGTGTTGCACCACTCTGAGGTGGATGAAATTGGTTACATTTCAAATATAAGATAGTTGGGATTAGATATCAACAAATACAAGTATGTTTGCAAGAATTGAATATAGAATGAAAGTTCTTAGAAATGCATTTGATGTTACATATCAGAAAGTTGCTCAACCCACTGTTCCTGATGTGCATGTAAAGGCAAGCCTGAAAAAAAGGTTGTAAACTTTCTTTAACCCTTTCCCAAATGACATATATTAGACTGTCTCAAAGTATTGCAGATGACAATTTTGAATTTGATGAGAATGGCAGAAAGTTTTCCGGTATCCTAGAAAACACTGTGGGAAAAGGAGAAATAGCTCGTTACGAGCAATTTTTCCTTTTCCCACAATGTTTTCTATAGACTTGTACTGCAGACAAGTAAAAACCAGGGCTTGTTTGGGAAAGAGTTAAGGTCTTTTGAAATTGAACAATACCATAATTATGTAGTTGTTAGCTTGTTGCACTTACTTACCTGCATTAGCATATGGTAGTATTATATTGTGTCAAGTGCAGTTTTCAAAATACTCTGATTCAAGTATGGATGAAGGAAGGTAGCTCTGTCTTGTTACTACATACAAGGTTTGAAATCCAGGAATCGAAGGTTGAAATTGAAGTTTGGCCAAAGTCTTTCCAAAGACTGATGATGGTCATTGAGAAAGGATTCATTCCTTTCTCTCTGCCCGATAGTGATGTGTATGTCAAAAAGCAGCCAGTGGGCGTAAGGAATGTTTAGTAAAGTAATGAAAAAGAAACCACAAGAAAGCATGTGCTTGCTGACATGATATTTTAAACAGCATAAAGCAACAAAGAAACAAACAAGTTAATTATTGACAGGAGTCAACAGAAAATAAAGCATACCATGCTGAGGAGGTGTAATTTTGTTTTTAACTTTCCATACTTTTGCAGAAAAAGAGGCCTGATGATGGTGAGATATTATCCGAAGGAAGTGAAGATGAAAGACCGAGGAAAAAGAAGCGAGGCCGTAAAGCTCGAAGTCGAAGCGGATCCGAGAGTGGAGGGGAGGATGAGGAGGAGGGTGGCAAGAAGAGAAGACGTCCAAGGTAGATAATTATGATAAACCAATACTGCACAAATAAAATATTACTTGTACAGTCAGGTGGCAGGGGTCTTGGAAACTTGTTCATGGCTGTGGCGAATCATGTTGCCATGAGCCGAAGGGGAGTCTTATAGAGACAATTCTGATGATTATCCCCAACAATAGGGTTTGGAAGAGAAACAATGAATTTAGAATACCATCAGTCCCTTTTATCTGAATCTCTGGGCACACTCTTTCATTTTAGTCTAGTCCAACATTTTGTAGTTTGGTAAAAGGATTACATACAATTTTATCTTTGTAGGGAGAAGGAAAGGAAACCGCGTAAAAGGAAAGAAAAAGAACCCAAAGAATCAAAGAGAAAGAAGAAAATCAGAGAGGATGATGATGGTCTGTCCGCCAAACAGCGTCGTAAAATTGTCTCAAAGGCTGTTATATCGTCTAGCGAAGGATCTGATTCTGAAGGAGAGAAGCTGAAAATAGATGTTGGAGCGTATGTATTACATTATATTGACTAACAGGAACAAACTTCAATATCATGTTCAGAATACAATATATACAAATTAATTTTAACCCTATCCCTCTTAGAAGCAAGTATAGATGGATATGTTTTGTGATCTCTAAAACATTGTCTGAAAATGAGGAAGCGTTTGTTATGAACAATGTCTCCATTTCGCATAATGCTTTTTTCTCCATCAGAAAGTAAATGCATTGCTTATCCATGGTTGATATATTCCTTCTCATTTTCACAATGTTTTCTACCCTTTCCAAATCAAGTTTCATTTTTTGATTCACATTTATTTTGTTGTCTGCAATTGCTTTCAATTCGGACTAATCCAAATTTTTGTTGTCTGGTAAAGGGTGAATAAAGACATATAGAAGTTATAAATATCATTTGGTAATCAGGTTTTCTCAATTTCTCACAATGGTTTTCTATGATACAAGCGATAAATTCTGTCGTTTGAGCCATATTTGAATTGCTGTCTGCAAATGATTTCTTTTTGAGCAATACTTGTTTGTAGAAGAGTAGAATAACAACCATTCACATATAAGTTTTACCTTTTTTGTTCCACAGGGACAGTGACAATGAGGAAGGTCCTGTTGGTAAAAGACGCAGGATAGTGTCCTCTGGCAGTGAAAGCGATGAGGGCTCTGTGCGAAGGTCAAGGTCTCGATCTGGCAGTGGGTCTCGTTCAAGGTCAAGGTCAGGAAGCAGGTCAAGGAGCAGATCAGTCAGTAGAAGTCGATCACGCTCAAAATCAGGAAGTAGATCTAGGTCAAGGTCAGGAAGTCCGGCAGGGTCAAGAAAATCAGGATCCAGGTCAAGGTCGGTGTCCAGAAGTAAGTCGAGGTCGGTCAGTCCTGCAGGATCGAGGAGGTCTGGGTCAGGTAGCCCAGCTAGATCGAGGAGCCCAGCCAGGTCGGGGAGCCCAGCAGGATCGGAGCGCTCGGGTTCTGGTGGTCAGAAATCTCCCCCAGGGTCAGACAGTGAAGGGGAATGAAGTAAATTTAGTTTTCCTTGACAGTTGGCAGTCTTGTTTTTATCAGATGGATATACCATGTGTAATGTAAAGAGATTGCATAATGCATTGTATTATTTTGTAAAATACGCATCAATCAGTTAAACCTGTAACCACAGGATAGTTTTGTTTGAAAAGTAATCGAGCCAACCTGTGTGAAAAGGGTGCTCAATGCATCTGCAAAAAGTATCAACCCAGGTCAGCCTGCGCAATCCGCGCAGGCTTACCTGGATTGATACTTTTTGCATTTGCATATCAAAGGACCATTTTACATCATTGTTCAGGTGGTCAATGAAAATGGGTTTTTATGCATCCTTAATTATGTGATTACTTGCTTGTTATCTCTGGATCACTGTGATGCACTAAGCCCCCTTTTGCTCACAGCTCACTTGTAGATAACAACTCAAATGTGACTCAAATAATGCCATGTCTTTGGAAGGGCAGAAAACACTGTGGGAAATGATGGTTATTATCATTTTGTCCATGTCTCACAATCAACACACACTTTGGGAAGTTTGGTAAAGAGCTAGTGAATAGGTCAAAGATTACATGCCTTGTGTTAGAGTGTATGTTGTTGAATCAATCTGTATATATGAGACCCATCATGCAAAAAAGGACCATCTGAGAATTCTGTACACCAAGTAGATGAAATCTTATCAACGATAGTGCAGGTCAATTTAAGCTGATAATTCAAAAATAATTGTATAACAAGGTACAATGACCACTTGCCATACAAAAAATGTCATAAAAGCGAAAAGTGTCAACCCTGGTCAGCCTGTGCAATTCACGCAGTCTGACCAGGGATGACATTTTTCGCATTTCCCAGAAGGTCCCCTTTTTGCGTGACGGGTCACATATATTAACTTTTAAGCATCTCTAAAACAGTGTGGCAAATTTTAAGAGGAGTTCACACGACAGTCTATCAGAGGTAGATGTACTTACCAACACACCTTCAAAGATCACCAGTTGCTGCAAAAACTCTGACTATATATTTGTAATCCTGTTGCAATATGGCAGCAGCATTTGCAACATGGTGACAATTTGGGGAAATTTGGCTAGAGACAGATTTTGATTGTGGCTTAGTTGTCAGAATTTGCATTATGGTATTGTTTGTTCCAATTATCACATAGGTTGACTTTTTACGAAACATCAGAAAGCTAGAGTATTCCTAATTGAAAGCATTTGCAGATTACAATTTAAGTGTGGTTAGAATTATAACATTTGGCTGTAAAAGATTAGAAAACATTGTGGTTACCAGCATTTTCTTCTTTTCCCACAATGTTTTCAAAAGCAGTCTTTATCAGAATAGTTAAAACGTAGGATTATGTGGTTAAAAGTTAAAGAAGTTTTTTTTTGCCATCACAAGGGCTCAAAATTTTCTTGCCTAGTATGAAATATTTGGGCAAGTTGTTAGAATTATTGATTCATGGAAGGAAAAAATATTTTAAAAAAATGATAGGTTTACTTGTCAAACTTGTTTATATTTCTGCTGTAAACAATCTGTTGTCAAAAGATCATTTCATTATCATGGAAATAAAAGAGTTTTCCTCCCAGCAATTTGTCTATCTCCAAGTTATAAAGTCTAGTGGCCAAAGGCCACGAAGCTTATTTCATGTCCTGGTGTCTGTGTGTGCATTCAAGCATGTTTGTATGCCTGCTTGCATATCTGTCATAACTCTATTTGAAAAATTTACTTGAAAACAACCTGTCCAATTTTGACATAACTTCACAGAAATGAACTGCCATGGCCCTTTCAGAATACATATTCAAGGAATTCGATTCCATTTAAGAACTTTGGTTGCCATGGCAACCATACCGTAAAATATTTAGAATCTTTAAAGGTCTAGTAAAGACCAAAATATCAAAGCAGGTGTCATAATGAATTTGAATTTAAATCATCATGAGAATGGCAGAACCTTTTCAGATAGGCTCGAAAACACTGTGGGAAAAGGAGAAATTGGTCGTTATGAGCAATTTCTCCTTTTCCCACATTGTTTTCTAAAGACTTGTACTACAGACATGTAAAAACAAGGACTTGTTTGCGAAAGGGTTACAGATATGAAAAATACTAGTATTGTGAAGATGACAATCTGCTGTCATGAACAAAAGCTTTATATGCCATAATGCCTAGAATGCCGAGTCTTATTGGGAAACATTCGGCTTACCTTGGGTGAATGGAACCATGAAGTCCCTCGGCTGTATCTGGGCACTTGATATGCACCTCCATAGTACACTTGACTTCATTGTCAGAAATGCGCCAGTTTACCCTTCTGAAAATTGTAAGGCTCCTCGTAAAAAAGAATTGAACCTTAATTTTGTACAGAAATCACTCTATATTTCATGAAACAAACAGTCCGTATATTTATTTTTTAACATGTTTTATCAATTCCGATTGAAGTTTTCAGCTATCAAGCAATTTTATTCCATGTTGCACTAGAAGTGTTATGGTTCTATTACCTTAATGGAAGTTGTTTATGTCCTTGCGCCGCCATGTATACGATAACATGATTGGCAGTTCAAATGAAATTGAACATAATACAGATGAGGTTACATGTAGGTAGTGAATCGAAGCGTGACGAGTGGTAAGGAAAATTAACTCCTGTCTTTAGCTTTCCTGTATTGTGACATTTATCTCCCTTGATCATCATAACACCATCATAGAAAGGGCCAAATGTTTGCAAATAAATTCTGTTCTCTTTTATTCAATTATTAGGATTGAAAGTGTAAAGTTTTTGTTCATGACGGGTTGAAAAACGAAACACATCTTTTTAGTGACAGCTTTATTTTTTTTTGTGTGTTAGGTTAGTTACAATGATAAACACTGTAGAAAAAACAGCAGACTGTGTGCTGTCGGATCATAAGGGTTTTTTAGTATACATGTCCCTAGTGGGGCTAAAAGGTTCGAACCTGAGCTTACCTTTATTAAACCTTTATCTCACCTTTTAACACCCCTTAGGAAGAGGTCTTTTGAAAACATTGTGGGAAAAGGAGAAAATGCTGATAACCAGCATTTTTCTCCTTTTTCCAACAATGTTTTCTATCCTATCAAAAAAAATATTTCATTATTTGGGGCATGTTTATATTGTCATCTGCAAATGCTTTCAGTTTGGACAAGTCTAAGATTTTGTCGTTTGGTAAAGAGTAAAGCTGCAGCAGGATTTGATTTAAAGGCTCAAAAGAGGTAGAAAAGAATAGTCGAAAACACTGTCAATAAAGAATGACAAGTTTTAGCAACCTAGAAGCAGACTTAATCCTTTACCCGATAAGGCATTTCTAATGGTATCTCCAAATGACCCTAAATAACAGCAAGGATGAGGCCATTTCTTATGTGTATATGACACCTTTTGATGGTGTAGAAAACATTGTGGCAAAAGGTGAAATTGCTCGTCATGAGCAATTTCACCTTTTGCCACAATGTTTTCCAAAGGCTCCAATAAGTAATACGTAGAAATGAGTATCTATGGAGTAAAGGGTTACGAAAGCATGGAAGGAAAAGGAGAAAATGCTGGTGACCAGTATTTAATCCTTTTCCCACAATATTTTCTATCATATCAAACCCTGGCTCAGCCAATTTCTTTCCAAGGATTGATGATAATCATTGCGACAGGATTAATTCCACTTTCACCTCTAACCATTGTTTCAACGATAGTTATCTGGGAAAGCAGCCAGCACTTTTGAAGGAATATTGTCCAGAGTAACGGAAAAAGAAACTCCCAGAAAGCATGGATAAGTGTGCAGCCTTATTTCAGTTATATCTCTGCAGCCAGTGCACCTATCCATGCGTTCCTGGAGTTTGTCTTACCAGTACTTTGCAGTTTTCTATCCAAGCCAGCAGCTGCTTTCCCCACATGATCATCGCTGAAACAATGGTCAGCGGTTGGAGAGGAATGAATCCTGTTGCAGTGACTATCATTAATCCTCGGTCCTGCATCCTACTGAGCTACCGGGCTCGGTGCAAAACAACGGAAAAATGTTGAAAACGCCATTAAACACCATACAATCAATCAGCAAGGTGTCAGCGGAAGTCCGTGATTTTGCTTCTCTGTTTACCTACGGCAGAATTTTAGACTAGGCCAAATTCAAAGCATTTGCAGACGACAAAAAAGGATGAAATGACGAACCGTGTCTTTAGAGGGTAGAAAACATTGTGGGGAATGGAGAAAATGCTGGTTACCAGCATTTTCTCCTTTCCTTATAATGTTTTCAAAAGCTTGATTGCCCTAGGTCGTTAAAATACGAGATTGTGTGGTAAAAGGCCGATAGGGCCCTCTTACTAAGCTTCAAGCCCAGTTCGTCCATGAAAGACAATTGGGATTTTATCAAAATGTTTGCTTGAAATAAGAGAAATACTACGCTAACTACAGGCATGAAAGGTGTTAGAGATTGAACGGTTGATCATTTAAATTTTCTGTTGATATTTGGAATAAATAACCGACTTAGCTCGCATATCGAACTTTTATCGGCAGCTCGATGAGGTTGTCAACCTGTCTTCAACTTGTACAGATTTCGGACACGCGATGCGCCGTTCTCATTCGAAAAAAACATGTCGTTAAAAATACACGGAATAAAGGGTACCACAAACCGAGCAGTTCCGTTTAAGTAAACTATAGAGCTTTAAACCAGAGCAATCATTGCCAGGCTGATCATTGTTTAGATGACGGTTATGTGGAAAAACAGCCAGTAGCCTTGCGAATAATATCGCACGAAGTATTGGCACACGAAACGCAAGAAATGCGTAAATAGGTGCTCTGGACGCCACGATATTACTGTAAAAATGATGAAAACGGCGCTAAACATGATACAATCAAACGAGGTTAAATCTTTCCCAAACGACACAATTTTACAATAGCCCAAATTGAAAGCACACGCAGAGGACAAAATAAACATAGCTCAAAAATTGAAATTGGTTTCCATCAGGGTAGAAAATATTGTGGGAAAAGAAGAAAATGCTGGTTACCAGCAATTTTTTCCTTTTCTCACAATGTTTTTAAAAGGCTTCTATCTAAGGGTCGTAAAAACCAGGGATTGTTTTGTACAGGGTAAAACTCTCAGTGCATAGTCGGGAGAAGCGGACTAATTTGCACTGTACTAGAGTTCAAAGGGGTCATCTCAAACTGTACAAAGAGTTATAGCCCACAGCTATTTATATCGGCGATACATACCTACGTACAACAAAGTTATAGAGTAGATCTATAAAATGTAGTTTAGTGCTGTGAGTCCGTTGTGAACGGAACGTTATACTTTTTGTGCGGCCAAAAACATGTGACATCTTTTTCCTGTTTCTTTATTTTTTATAATAGGGAATTATTACTGATATTGGCCTGATATTTCGTCACAACTCGGCATTTTGTTTAGGTATGTATACAAAGGGTTTTTTTTTTTCAAAAAAGATATTTATTGTGCCCCATGTACACTTTTTGACCTTATTATCACAGTCTGGTTTAGTTATTAACTCTTTACCAAACGACAAAATCTTTGACTGATCCAAATTGAAAGCCTTTGCAGACGACAAAATGCATGTGACTCAAAAATTTAAATTTGATTCTGGGAGAGTACAAAACATTGTGGGAAAGGGAAAAAAATTGCTGGTTACCAGCGTTTTCTCCTTTTCCCAAAGTGTTTTCAGCAGGCTTCTTCCTCAGGGTCGTAAAAACCAGGAATTGTTCGGTAAAGGGTTTACTAAATGACAAAAATTTTAGAATTGATCAGAGCTCCAAACAGAGGGTGTGATTTTGATTTCAAAATTGAAAATAGTTATTATTCTCCACTAAACCCAATGTTGTGGGTACTCATTAGAATAGTCTCATTGAGACTATTCTAATGAGTACCCACAACATAGGGTTTTGAAGAGAAATAAAGGATTTAGAATACCATTACTCCCTCTTATCTGGAGCTCTGTTTTTTTTTTTTTAATGAAAAGTTTTTGAGTTAACATACGATTGTGATTCAAAGCTTTAAATTCGTTCGTGAATGGGTAGAAAGCATTGTCGAAAAAGGAGAAAATGCTTGCTGCAAGCATTTTCTCCTTTTCCAACAATGGTTTAAAAAGCCACCTCCTGCGAGGGTTGTTAAAATTTGTGACGAATAGACAGACACTACTTGTACATCTATTCCAAGAACAAATTAACTCATTACCAAGTTTTACGACAAAATTTTAGGGTCATTTAAAACGAAAGCAATTGCAGACGACAAAATAAAAGTGACTGAAAATTTAAATATATATATTTTTTTGAAGGGTAGAAAGCATTTCGGAAAAGGAGAAAATGCTGGTTACAAGCATTTTCTCTTTTCCCACAATGTTTTCTAAAGGCTTCTTTCTCAGGGTAGTCAAATTTGGGGGTTGCGTGGTAAAGGGTTAAATTATATGATATAGATTACAAGCATGTATCAGGATTGATTACAGAAAAATATGGAGAGAATGTCGCAAAAGCAGAAACTGTTCGTAAAAGTAGTGCAACATTGAATAAAATTATAAAATTTCTTGATTGTTAAAAAATACGGATTATACAGATATATATTTTTGCACATTTTAACCGACCAGAAATTCCTTTGATGTGTATCTTGAAATTATTCGTCAATACTTTTGTTAGTTTCCGGAAAAGGGAGGTAATTATTACCCCCTTTGTAATGAGAATATAGTGGTTATTGATTTATAAATGATAATTCTAAGAAAGAAAAAAAAAAGAAAAAGTGGCTGGGTTAAAGTAGTACAATAATACTCATTTTTAATCATAGCAATTTTTTACGGTAATATTATAGTGGAAATAATCGTTTACTGTTACGGGACAACTACCTTAGTATTAGTAAAATGAGCCTCGTGTATTAAACTTAAGTCGGAAATGAGGTCTGTCAGCAGACTTGCGTGAAATAAATTTGAAATGAATAAATTCGTGTAACTGGGGCCCAGCTGAGTTCTGGTGCAACCCTGATACACGCAGAAGTGACCTGCCACCGATATATGCTGTAAACTGAGATAGCATTTAAGGTAATAGAAAACTATTTCCACTAAAATATTATCTTTAACAATCTACTAACATTAAAATGAGTATTATTGTACTATTGTAACCGAGCAAGTTTTTCCTTTTTTCCTTCGTAGAATTTTCATTTATAAATTTAAAACCCATAGAACTATATTCGCATTACAATGGCAGATGATAATTACCTCTCTTTTCTGGAAACTCACAAAAGTATCAACAAATAATTTCAAGATAGACATGAAAGGAATTTTTGGTAGGTTAGGTTATAAATGTGCAAAACTATTATCTGTATAAATCCGTATTTATCAACTATCAAGAAATTTTATTCCATGCTGCTCTAGAAGTATTACGGGTCTACACCTTAATCATTACACTTATCTTTGGACATAGAAAAAAAAGCAGTTAGAGCAGGCTGACCTGAATCGGTACATTTCGTACACGCAATAAGCCCCCATTTCACAGAGCGTGGCTAATACTTCAAGATTGGGTTTTGATTTAATTTAACGTTATACGGTACTGTGACGGGGTTTAGATAACGCTAAAAATATAAAATCACCAGTTATTATAAAGAAATAATTACATGTATCCATATCGTATTCATTTGTTAAGGTAGTGCCATTCTAATAGAAAAATAGCTATTTGCACTATAATATAATTGCCCTCAAAAGTTGCTACGATTGAAATTGAGTATTATTGTACTACTTTGACCGAGCCACTTCTTCCATTTTTCCCTCTAAGAATTATCATTTAGGAATCTATTTCCACTCTATTCTCATTACAAAAGGAGATAATAATTACCTCCCTTTCCTGAAAAATAACAAAATATCAACAAATAATATCAAGATGGACATCAAATGAATTTCTGGTAGGTTAGAAATGTGCAAAAATATTATATCTGTATAAACACTTATTTATCAACTAATAAGAAATTTCATTCCATGTTGCGCTAAAAGCGTTAGGATGCTAATACCTTAAGTTGTGAAACTGCCGTACAGTGTAGCCAAATCCATATACACGTATGCTAAATAAGTAAAATTAAACTTTTAAGCCGACAGTACAAGCTCGAAGTTTGCTATTTTAAAGGAACATGTTTTTCTTTTTTCTCAAAAATCTCCTGTTCGGATGGTGTAGATCAGGATCAAACTGCACGTTCTGTACGATGTTTCGCGATAAGAAAGGAACGCCGCAACAACGCCGCAGTTACGTCAACTTACGTAACTACTACTCTTTAGTACGTAGCATTATCTCCATGTACGTGAAGGTGCGTGATAACAATGTTTTTTTCTGTGGTAAATACTTATATAGTAAATCTAATGTACTCTATGGGTGTATTCCTCACACCTTTTCAGGCACAATGTTCTGAAGTGCTGTTCTGGAATGTGCGAAAGGAATATTTCAGAGCACGTACACTTTTCGGGAAGTATGTTCTGAATGGAGCATTTTCGGAACATTGTTCTAAACCTAATCAAAATGAAAGTACATTGCCATGATGGCTGTTGCAAGAGCTACTGTCTTAGCTGTGTTAGTGGAGGATATGATTAGCTGCGTAGATGGAGTAGAGACGAGTCTACAATGCCTATATTCATGGAATTTATATCGTAAAAATGACAATTGCAAGTTTGGCCATGAAGAATTGTCCTCCTGTAGGCCAACTTGTATCACCTAGCAACCGTTCGATTTAATTAGAAGTCAGAACATGTTCTGAAGAACACGGCACAGTGTTCCGAAATACTCCATTGACCTAGAACATGTCCGGAGTTTCCGGAGCATGTGTCGTCTTTAAGGTAGTAGACCCGTGATACTTCTAGTGCATTAGGGCATAAAATATCTTGATAGTTGATAATTACGGATTTTTACAGATATAATACTTTTGCACATTTTTAATAGACCAGAAATTGTTTTGATGTCTACCATGACATTATTTCTATATTCCAGAAAAGGGAGGTAATTGTTATCTCCCTTCGTAATGAGAATGTGGTGGTTTTAAAATTATAATTGATAATTCTAAGAAGGACAAAAAGGAAAAAGTGGCTCGGTGAAAGTAGTACAATAATACTCATTTTTTTTTTCGTAGCAAATTTTGTAGGATAATATCATTGTGGAAACAGCTGGTTTTTTTTATAACGGGTCCACTACCTTAACCAAGTATGAAGGCTGTGCGAATCGATGTCTGTAACTGTTTACGGACAATACAAGGTCACCGGAAGTAAGTCAGTTCCATGGTCTGCAGATATACCAAACAATCCCGTCTTTAATTCTTTACCAAACGACAAAATTTTTTACTGGTCCAGATCGAAAGCATTTGCAGACGACTAAATAAAAGTGACTCAAAATTTGAAATTTGTTGTGTGAGGGGTAGAAAACATTGTGGGAAAAGGAGAAAATGCTGGTTACCAGCATTTTCTCCTTTTCCCATACTGTTTTCAAAAGGCTTTATTTCCAGGGTCGTTAAAAGTCGCGATTGTATGGTAAAGAGTTAAAACAAACAAGAAGAAGAAAAGTTTTGAATAAATATCGCTCTGGGAAAAAGAGAAAATGCAGGTAACCTTAGTAACCTTACTAGCATTTTGCTGTTAAAAAATCCTTAGAAATTAGCTGTTTATTAACAGCATCTAGCTCTATTATGATATCAGAGAGAGAGAGAGAGAGAGAGAGAGAGAGAGACAGAGACAGAGAGAGAGAGAGAGACAGACAGACAGACAGAGAGACAGAGACAGAGGGAGAGACAGAGAGAGAGAAGGAAAAGACAGAGAGAATAAGAGTAGAGATATATATTTTTTCTCCAAAGAAAATTTGCATCAACCCTTTACCAGGCGACAAAGTTTTAGACTTGTCCAAATTCAAAGCATTTGCAGAAGACAATATTCAAGTGACTCAAACCTTGAAATTTGTTTAAGTAAGGAAAGAAAACATTGTGGGAAAAGGAGAAAATGCTGGTTACCAGCATTTTCTCATTTTCCCACAATGTTTTCTAAAAGCTTCTTTCACAGGGTCGTTAAAAGTCGGGATTGAGTGTTAAAGAGTCAAGCATCATTTTAGGTGTGGTCTTTTTCCTCTGTTACAGAAAGCGGACAAGCAGATCTACTTATTATTCGTGGTGACAGCAGCGTCACAGTGGTGAACCATGGACGCGGCTAATCATGGTAGTGATGGAGAAGGCCAGCGAAAAATGGTGGATATATTTTCCCATTTCGGGCGTTTAATTAGCAGCAGACGGAATGACAAATACCTGCAGAAATTCGGTAAATATAACTCGGCATGCAACACGCGTAACGCGGCATTCAGACATTTGCATATAGTGTCGTTTCGGATCAGTCTGCGCGGATGTAATGCAGAGAAATGACCCTTCCAAGAAGCATTCTTGAAAACATTGTGGGAAAAGGAGAAAATGCTGGTAACCAGCATTTTCTCCTTTTTCCACAAAGTTTTCTACCCAATCAAAACCAAATTGAACCATTTGAGCCATCTTAAAATTGTCGTCTGCAAATGCTTTCAATTTGAATAGGTATAAAATTGCGCAGGCTAATCCGAAACGGCTTTTTACTACGTAGAGAAATGACCCGGGTCAATATTCTACGTAGAGATACAACCCTCTGGGGTCATTTCTCTAGGCAGAATAATGACTCGGGTCATTCCTCTACGCACTGAAATGATCCATGGGTCATTTTGTAGAGAGGGCCATTTCTCTGCATTACACAGGCTGATGCGAGACGATTACATGTGATTTTCTGTTACGCAAGTCTACTGTACATCGTTGTCTGCGCATGTCATATACTTCGAAGATTCGACTGTCTTATATGACGCATCACAAGCCCCAAAAAGCGGGCTGACTGTAATATTACGCTCTATAAAGTAGTAATGTAGAAATTGCTTTTATCAATACGTTTGAGGAGAAATGAGACCTGCTTTAGCTCCAGATTTCTCTAAACTGTTGATCATAGCTGAGTGAATTGCACGAGGTAGCATTTTATTGACCAAACATTTATTTTAGTTTGAAATTCAAAGTAACGGTTGTAGCGTAGGAAAGTGGTTCGGATGCCCAAATTAGATAGATGAGTATTTATAGAATGCCATCTAGCGGGAGATAATGACTGTACATTGGACAAAATGTAATACTGACGTAAAATGCCGTTTCGGATTAGCCTGCACAATCTTAGACCTATCCAAATTGAAGCGTTTGCAGACGACAATTTCAAGATGGCTCGAAGGGTTCAATTTGGTTTTGATTGGGTAGAAAACTTTGTGGAAAAAGGAGAAAATGCTGGTTACCAGCATTTTCTCCTTTTTCCACAATGTTTTCAAAAGGCTTCTTCCCCAGGGTCGTCAAAAGTCGTCATTGTGTGGTAAAGGGTTAAAAGGAAAGCGGATAAAAATGGACAGAAAAATATACATCGGACTGTGTGGATTGAAGATCTTTTAAAAACAGTGTAAGTCAACCACCTGTTGGAAAACATTCTTAGTCAAATTCAAAATAAATTTCTAATCTAAACTTGAAAGTAATACCATTTGGTTTAGCCAATCAAGGTCCATATTCACCAACCATTCTCTGAAACGTTCTTAGTCTTATTCTTCAAAATGTTCTGACAGTGAAAGTAACAGAACATCTGATTGGCTAAACCATTCGGTTTAGCCAATCAGATGATCTGTTACTTTCACAATGACGAAATTCTGAAGAATAAGACTGGGGATGTTCATGAGAATGGTTGGTGAATACGGACCCTGAAGTTGTATCACTCGCTGAGTCGTAAATAAGACCATTTAGGGATTGAATTAAGAACTGTTCATAGCTCTAGATAAGAGATACTGATGATTTTCAAAATCCATTATCTGTCTTTGAAACTCTATGCTATGGGTCTCTATGAGACGATTCTAATGAGTACCCACAACATAGGGTTTGGTAGAGAATAATTGATATTTTCAATTTTGAAATCAAAATCTCTCCCTCCATCTGGAGCCCTTACGGTTGGTAAATACAGACCCCGGAGTTGGACCTTCCTAGTAGTTTGATCTTGATCTACATTGTTTGCTATCAGGATTAAAAATGTACCCAACACGTTTGAAGGTTAGACTATTATCACCACTGCATGAGGTGCTAGGACTGCTAATGATACCAGCGTCATAGAAATTTTCTGATGACAAGCCTTCAAAGGTCAAGTTAGGTGCTGGTATTTCTTGCAAAAATGCCAGTCTGCCATGATACCTCTTTGGCACGTCATATACTTGCTCCACCCCATGTTTAGTATCTTTCTGTATATAGAAAACATCTATTTCCACTATAAAATTATCCTTTGAAATTTGCCATGATTAAAGAATGAGTATTATTGTATTACTTTAACTGAGCCACCTTTTCCTTTTTTTTCCTTCTTAGAATTATCGTATATAAATCTAAAACCTCTATATTCTCAAAACAAAGGGAGCTAATAATTACCTCCCTTTTCTAGAAACTTACAAAAGTATCAACAAATAATTTCAAGATAGACATCAAAGGAATTTCTTGTTGGTTAAAAATGTGCAAAACTATTACATCTGCATAAATCCGTATGTATAAACTTTTTTTTCCATGCTGCACTAGAAGTGTTACGGGTCTATTCCCATAACCAAATATCGTCGGTTTGCTTCCAAAACCTCGTAACTACAGCTTGAAACAAGCTGTAGTTACGAGGTTTTGGAAGCAAACCGACGATATACCCTGTTTGTCATATGACTCTAGTCTGGTACCCCTCTGTACTTCAAGAGTACGATAACGTAGTGGTAGGGGCAGGACTCTGGCTAGCACTTATCTTTTGCCAGAACTATAAGGCTTTTGGCATCTTATCTTATTGGAGACACAACCTGTTTCATGGGAGTGATTTGATCCCATCGGAGGGTTCTACACTTTGTCAGATTTAAGGCTTTCCTTCCCTGAGGCTTTGTATCTTTTTTAAACTCGTTTATTAATCTATTTTCAGAACAAAACAATCTCCTCGCAAACACACCTTCAGAGCCGTATGGATACAATTGTCAAAGGATCAACCCATTTGTGACGAATAACATTACATCACTTCCGCCTGCCGGAAGTCAGCGCTCGGAACAGGATGACCTTGACACACCAATTATTGAGAACAAGGTCACTGACGAAAAGGATAGGTTGAACACTCTGACAGCCAAAGTTTCCCTTTCCTGCTTAAATCAGACGAACTGTGCGATTGAAAGTGCATTGCCAGGAGAGCTGACTCTGAAGTAAGTATGGAAACAATATATATATATATATTTTGGAGACTGAGTGCTTAACTTTTCAGTGCTGTTGGCCTACTTCCTGAAATCAGAGGTCGTAAAAACATGTATTTATACGCACTCTGAAATTAAGGACTTGCCGAGGAAGTAGATCCATGACTCTTTACGTCCTTGCGGAAAACAGGAGCGACAGTTTGATAGAAGCCATCGATCCTTTTTTCCCGCACATTTTTCTCCTTCCCTTTTTCAATGGGAAAATGCCCCTAGCTTGTCACAGCCTAAAGCATGGCTTATTTTTAGCTCCACTGGCCCTAGGCAGCAAGCTTATGTCATGGCCCAGTGTCCGGCGTGCGTCCGTCTGTCCTTGCGTGCGTTACCTTTTATTTTAAACATCTTCTCTGTAACTACTCAACCAATTTTGATGAAATTTCACAGAAATGATCCTGCCATGTTCCTCTTCAGAATTCTTTTAAATAATTTGATTCCTTCAAAAACTCTGGTTGCCATGGCAACAAAGCTTTAAGATATTGGAAATCTTTAAATATCTTTTTGTCTGAAACTATAAGGCCTAGAGCTACCAAAATCTGGCATGTAGCTTTATCTAGTAGAAACTATCAAATTTCGCCAAATAATAGCCCTGGTCACAAGTTTTACGAAATTGGCCCATCTCGGGGAAATGGGGTCATAACCTTCGACCCTTTGATTTTGCAACCCATTTGAAAACATTGTGGATACTCTAGAAAATGAAGATAACAAGCAGTTCTGGTTTTTCAACAGTATGGCAAATTCCAATGAGCTAAATTTGAGCTATGCTCTGTGAGAACGGGGCTTAATGCATCTACAAAAAAGTATCGACCCAGGCCAGCCTGCGCGGACTGCGCAGGCTGACCTGGGTCGAAACTCTTTTGCTTTTGGCCGATTTTCTGCGTACCAAAGGCCCATTCTGCTCTTTTTCATTCGGTTGTTAGACGAAATGGCATTATCTCCCACTAGATGGCATTCTATAAATACTCATCTATCTAATTAGGGCATCCTTGGTACATAACCGAACCACTTTCCTACGCGACAATCGTTACTTTGAATTTAAAACTATTATAAACGTTTACTCGATAAAACGCTACCTCGTGCAATTCACTCTGCTATGATCAGCAGGTTAGAGAAATCTGGAGCTAAAGCAGGTCTTATTTCTCCTCAAACGTATTGATAAAAGCTATTTTCAGCATTGCTACTTTATAGAGCGTAATATTACAGTATGCCCGCTTTCGGGGCTAGTGATGCGTCATATAAGACAGTCGAATCTTCGAAGAATATGACATGCGCAGACAACGGACGAAATGGATTCAATGGGTCCATGATTATTGTGAAGACTTGCATCACGAATGTGCATTAAACCCCTTTTTGCCGGAGCACGGCTATTCCTTTTTTTGTCTGCAAAATGCTTGTAATTCGGACAGATCTAAAATCTATTCGTCAGGTTACTAGCTCTCAAACATTTACCATTGAATAACATTTTTGTCGTAACTGAGTGATGCAATATTTGTACACGATTTAGGACAGAAATATTTGAACTGATGTTTATTGTGACCTGTCAGTGTACTGGACAGGGTAGGGTGATTCACCTGTTGACCATAAGACGATTTAAAGGGGGTGGGGGGGTAGTCAGTTAAGAAGTTATCTTTCTACCACGGTTTATCGTTCAATATAACCACAGTTGTGAGTTATAAGGCACAATAAATAATCCACGAGGGCGATGCGCATGCTGGCCAGGGCCGAAACTTTTCGCTATTTGTGATTTTTTTTGTATGTCCAAGGACCAGTTTACCACATAATTAAGCCGGTCATTAAAAATGGCTATTATGAATCCATAAGGACGCGATGGCTTGCTGGGTACCAGTGATCAAGGAGATGCATTAGGTGCCCTTTTACCGTAGCATGACTCAATTAACCTTTTACCAAACGACAAATTTTAGACCCTTCGAAACTGAAAGAGTTTGCAGACGACAGTTTCAAATCTGATAAAAATGTCAGAAAGTTCTCCAACTGGGTAGAAAACACTGTGGGAAAAGGGGAAATTGCTCGTTACGAGCAATTTCTCCTTTACCCGCAGTGTTTTCAAAAGAGTTGTACTGCAGACACGTAAAAACCAGGGATTGTTTGGGAAAGAGTTAATGATTGTCGTCACAGAAAGTCGACAATATTACAGGTAGATTTGAGAGATAAAAGACGTTTGTTTGAGGTGCAGTATTACAGGTCAACAACTAGGAACTTGTTGATCGTGTCGGGATTGTCCCTCATTTTGGTTCCCATATCCTTATTTAGAGAACCATCCCTAGGTACGAACGTACAAGAGGATCGATTCTGTGCAAAGACCAGTATCCCCCGCTAGATGGCACTCTACAAATACACATCTATCTAATGTGAGCATTCTGGGTACACATAAGCGGACTAATTTTTCAAAACGATAACCTTTACTTTGAATTTCAAAATAAAACAAACGTTTACTCGGTAAAACGCTACCTTGTGCGATTTATTCAGTTATGACCAGCTAGCAGGTAACCTATGCACCGGCCGTTTATTAAAACAGTCCCTACACGCTTGGGTTTAGCCTCGGTATAGGCCCTACTTTTCCCAAGTATCAGGGAATGGGTGATGCATCATATAAGATAGGTCAACTCTTCGAAGAATATTACAAGCGCAGACAGCGGTATAAATACCCGCTGTTTGTGCATGTCATATTCTTCGAAGATTCGACCTGTCTGCTATGACGTATCACTATCCCAAATATTTGCGGGGGAGGGGGTGGGGGGTTGTAGTAATACTCGCTATAAAGAAGCAATGGAGAAAATGGCTTTTATTGATATTTTTTGAGGAGAAATCAAGCATGTTTTAGCTCCATATTTATCTAAACTGCTGATCGTAGCTGAATGAATCGCACCAGGTAGCATTTTACTGAGTAAACGTTTATTTTAGAATCAAAATAACGGTTGTCGCAGAAAAGTAGTCTAGTTTTGTACCCAGAATGCCCAAATTAGATAGATGTGTAGTTGTAGAAGGCCATCTAGCGGGGGATAATGTGTAAAGCCCTCTCTTTAACGATACACCTATACGAGAGATATGCGTACATAGGAACTCGTTTTTCAGACAGATGTCAGTCAATTTTCATTTCATCATCTTCCTGCACAATCCCGACTGTTATCGACCCAGTAAAAGAAGCCTTTTGAAACCATTGTGGGAAAAGGAGAAAATGCTTTTAACGACCCAGTAAAAGAAGCCTTTTGAAAACATTGTGGGAAAAGGAGAAAATGCTGGTTACTAGCATTTTCTCCTTTACCCACAATGTTTTCTGCCATATTTTTTAGAAATTGCACCATTTGAGCCACATTGAAGTTTTCGTCTGATAATGCTTTGAATTTGGACAAGGCTAAAGTTTTGTCGTCTGGTAAAGGGTTAAATTGACCTTCACTATCTTATGTTTTCATTTAACCCTTTACCTGATATGCCATTTTGAGGTTCTTCAGTTTCAGCTGCACATAAAGACGTGATGTCAAAAATATGGACAAGTGAGGACACAAATTTATATCTGATTGAGTGGAAAACATTGTGCGAAAAGGAGAAATTGCTCGTTACAAGTAATTTCTCCTTTTCCCACAATGTTTTCAAAAGCTGTCTGTCGTTGATACGTCAAAATGAGTATCTATGGAGTAATGGGTTAATTGATGTACAGAATCCCCAGATTGTCCCTTTTCGCGTGATGGGTCACATTTATGTATGTTTACAAAGATGATCCATTCTACACACTTTAAAGTTTTAACATCGTTTTTTTGGTATTTGTCGAAGACAATACCACTATGAGTTCAAGATTGAAGTTTGATAACCATGTATCTTATTTTGTGCAAAGCCGAAGGAAATAAACCCAGTTAAATTATTTTTTTCTCAGGCAAATGAGTTTTTTGGTAGAACTGAGATATGTAATTTGAAATAGCATATTAAAATACATTGGGCGAGGCCATCGATTGTTGAGATACTTATTTTATATTGAAAATAGCTTCTATCGCTCATAGCCTTTTATTGGTGCAATGATACAAATTTGCCTGCTTTTTCGTTCCTTTCTTTCTGTGACGACAATCAAAACTAATTCGTTCCATGGCTTGTTCGTCCTATGATTCCGCGCTTCTCCATGTGATTGCTCATGAATATTTATAGATCGAAGTAATTGATTGTAATGTAGTAAATGAAATTTAAAAGGGTAAAGATATTTCAAAATTATAGTTTCAAGGTACATAGCACTCTCCCTTCAACCGAAAAGGTATTCATTTGCTTAGTGGATTGACTTTTAAGCCAATATTTGTACAATATGTCTCTTTTTCTTTCAAACTATTAATTCCACACAATGGGTTTCCTTGACAAATACCACTTCAGCGTTCTCAACGCTTTGATTTATGCAAGGCATAGTATTTCTGATGTATTGAGATGTCAGGTACGAATGTACTAAACAATTAATTTCTCCATAGATAAGGCGCTGTGCTGCCAAAAGGCTGAAGCTGATATTTCAACAATATCTAGATAATAGTTCCTAGTGTATGAAAGAATCAAGTGTCTGACGTAAAAGTACTCCACAGGCAAGGTATGGTGTTTGTGAAATATTGAGACGTCAGGTACGAATGTCTTGGAGAATTAAATCTCTGTAGATTAGGCGCTATACCACCACAAAGCTGAAGCTAATGTTTCGACAATATCTAGACAAAAGGTACTATTGTATAAGGGAATCGAGTCTCTAAGGTATAAGCACTGTACAAGCAAGGAATAGTATTTATGACCTTGAGACGTCAGGTACGTTTGCACTAAAAAATCAATTACTCATAGGATAGGCGCTGTGCCGCTGTAACGCAGAAAAATGACCCCCATTACAAAATGACCCCCGGGTCATTTCTCGACGTAGAATAATGACCCATGGGTCATTTCTCTACGTCGAGAAATGACCCATGGGTCATTTCTCGACGTAGAGAAATGACCCATGGGTCATTTTTCTACGTCGAAAAATGACCCATGGGTCATTCCTCTACGTCGAGAAATGACCCGGGGGTCATTTTGTAATGGGGGTCATTTTTCTGCGTTACACCGCCAAAATGTTGAAGCCAGACTTTCGCCAATATCTAGGAAAAAAAGTCTCTATCGTATATGGGAATCAACACCTTTCTTCACCCACTTTTCTGAACCCTTACAGTGCTGGAACCAAGTTAATTTGGGTTTGCAGATAGTGCAGATCAAGATCAGACTGCACAAAACGTGCAGTCTGATCTTAGATCTACACTATTCGCTACCTAATTACATGTTATGGTTGAAATCTTGAAATAACAATGTTAGGACTGCTTTTCCAACTTAAAAAGGTTTAATTGACTTATTTCAGTGCTTTAAGTGTTAAGAACAGTTCTAGTCTCTTTGTCCAACATTTTCTGAATTTAATAATAGCATAATTTCTGATTTGACAAACCAAATGGTTAGGCCAACCAGAAGTTGTGTTACTTTCAAATGCATAAAGTTTTGCAGTATATGACTAAGAATGTTCTTTAGAATGACTGGTGAATACTGAATTTGCCTCTGATGTAAAGGCATTGCACAAGGACGGCAACGTGTTTATGAAATATTGAGACGTCACTACGACACTCGTCACAACTCGGCCGATTCCGTACCTACATCTAACCTCGTACGTATAATGGTCGTTTCATTTTGAACTACCAACCAGGTCTTATACTTGGCGGCGCCACTGTCAGTCGTTTAGCAACGACATAAACAATCTCGATGAATTTATTTACACCTATCTCTTTGTCGGTGAAAACGTTAATCGCCATTGATAATCCACGTTAAAAATGAATGATCGAACTGTTTGTCAATTGAAATATATTTAGAAAGATTTCGATAGAAAATTGGTACTCAAGTTTCCTTTTTTACGAGGAGCCTTACAATTTTCAAAACGGTAAACCGGCGTATTTCCGGTAATGAAAGGTACCGATTTGGTGTATATCAATCCACCAGATACAGCTGAGGAACTGGACGGCTCCCATCACCCAAGGTATACCGAATGCTCAGTACGAGTGTACTAGAGAATCAATTCTGGATATATAAATGTATCTGCAATATCTAAACGGTTTATAGGTGATCGTTTTAGAGGACCAGTTCAAGTTTGTTTGTAAGTTGACCAGTCACGTGCCTCTAGATTTTAATCCAATCCTTTAATCAATTTTTAGAAGGTTCAGAAGGTCACGTTTTATATGAAGTTATGAGTTCAACCGAAGTTTACAGTTACGGATTAACTTATATTTCTAGACTGATTAAACCTGGGCTGCTTAGCGAAACACGCTGACCTTTTGCGGACAGTGTAGATCAAGATTAGACCGCACAGAATGTGCGGTCTGGTCTTGACCTACACTATCTGAAAAGGAGATATTTTTACCTAAAAATACCCTTGTGATGTCAAATTTTGGTTTTTGTGGTATTTGTCGAAGACAATACCACTATGGGTTCAAGATTGAATTTTGATAACCATGTACCTTATTTTGTGCATAGCCGAAGGAAATAAATCCAGTTAAACTTTTTTTCAGACAAATGAGGTTTTCGGTCGCACTCAGATATATAATTTGAAATGGCATATTAAAATACATTGGGCGAGGCCATCGATCGTTGAGATACTTATTTTTGATTGAAAATACCTTCTCTCGCTCATAGCCTTTTATTGGCGCACTGATACAAATTTGCCTACTGATCCTGGGCTTTTTTCGTTCCAAAACTAGCTCGTTCCATGGCTTGTTCGTCCTATAAATGCGCCCTACTCCATTTCATTGATCATGAATATTTATAGATCGAGATAATTGATTGTAATGTTGGAAATTAAATGTAAAAGGCTAGAGATATTTCAGAATTATAGTTTTCAGGAACAAACTTAATTTTGTTCGATATATCAACGGCATTTTTCTCTCTATTCGTCATGCATCCTTCTGTCAAGGGGGGTTACTCCTGCTTCCTCCTAATGATCAAAGGGAGGCCACATATACAAAAATAAACCAAACTTTGTCATTAGTACTCTCCTTTCAACCGAAAAGGTATTCATTTGCCTATTGGGGTGACTTTTAAGGGAGCCAATATTTGAACAATATGTATCTGTTTCTTTCAAACTATTTATTCCACACAATGGGTTTCTTTGACAAATATCACTTCAGCGTTCTCAACGCTTTAATTACTATCGGTTCTAGTTTCATTTCACTGATTTCGCAGGATATGAGTTAACTCAGTTATTTCTGGAAACAAACTTGCAGCAGACGACTTCAAAAATAGCCATAGTAGTTTCTATGGTCCTGAGGTAGAGCGTCGGCTTCGTAACCATAAGAGTCCCGTTTTCGAGACCCGGGAGCGGGTCTCAAATTTCGAATATTTCATTGGCCCACACATTTTATAAATTTTAATGACTTATTTCTGAACTGATGTGAAATAAATGTTTAAACTGAAAATATCCATGTATACAATGGGATAAAAAAGAATTACTAACATTAGTTCAGGTGAAGTACAATAGTGCATTTGAAAATGTTTCTGGGTAAAATAAAACAGTTCCTGCTTTCGATGGAATATCTGACATGAATGAGTTATCTCTTACTGTGCCAAGATAAAGGTTTAAGCCAGTTTTAACTCATTTTGTTTATATTTTATCAAAATATAGTCATTCTTATATCTTTATGCCAAATATTGTGCCTGGCGGTTGCAAGGTTTGCTTAGATTACGGTCGATAGAAAAAGCATTTCGCTGAGTTGCGGCCTTCCATTTAAACAGACTCGTCCTTTTCGGTTTTTGAATCGAAGATTTTCGATATCTGTTATATACTCTGGTAGATTCGTATGATGATCATGCACTCTGTCATGTGACTATATTTGACCTTCGCCCTGCGTATACTGAGGAAAACAAAGGAAAATGTAGGCTTCTCTGTTGCAGCCTCGATTTTCAGAGGGAGGTCGCGGCCTATATGCCAGTTACACCGTGTCCGACTTTAGGCTGAAACCAACGATAAATTTCCGTGTCGCACCGCCATTGTTTACAGCTTTGATCGTGAGCCCGTTCTCTTCTGACCAATGTTAGGTTTCTAACACAAATTTTAATATGTGGAACCTGAACTTTGTAAAGTTCAGGTGATTATTTAAATGCGGAAAAAATATTAGTAGCGTAGTTGGCCGATAAGATCGACCAATCAAATGCTTTTAAGGAATCATATCAGTATTCGTAATCCGGGTTCCGCTTTTCGTCGGTTTACTTCAAAAACTTCGTAACTACAGCTTGTTTCAAGCTGTAGTTACGAGGTTTTTGAAGTAAACCGACGATTTGAAAATGAAGTGCAGTTGGTTGCTTGACCCGCAAGCTTCTCAGCGCGACTTAATGCATGTTTAAGGACAGTGTAGATACAGATCAGATCGCATAGAACATGCAGTCTGATATTTGATATTTGATATACCTCGTATACTATGGAATTTGATAAGAATTTGTTGGCAGTAAGAACTTTGAAGTAATGGGATACAAAAATAAACCAAACTTTATCATGAGTACTCTCCCTTCAACCGAAAAGGTATTCATTTGCTTAGTGGGTTGACTTTTAAGCCAATATTTTGAACAATATGTCTCTCTTTCTTTCAAACTATTAATTCCACACAGTGGGTTTCCTTGACAAATACCACATCAGCGTTCTCAACGCTTTGATTCCTCAAACGTGTGTTTAATAGCCATTTTCTCCATTGCTACATATTATACACACTGGAGAGACCTTACGAACTTGCTCCTGGTCAACGTTACTGTCCCTGTCAATTTTACGTACCCGTTCGAGTAAAAAACATGGCTGCGCCCCCAAGATTACACAAAGTAAGCACAAAAACATAATTTTTAAGTCGCACGTTTGTCAAAACGTTCGACTTTTTGCGATGAGCTCGAGGAGCTCAGGGTGGGTTGGGGGGTGTCTATAGTGGGTTGAAGAATCATGAAAAAAATTGGATCAAAAACGTCGTATATACTTCATAAACGAGGTGCAGTTACTCTGCTTTAAACCCAATCGCTGTAGAACTACTTTTTCTTTGGTATGTCTGGAATTTGTTCTTTATGATGGGACTGGACCCGGTAACTCATATAACTCATATACCTACGCTAGAAAAAGGAGAACGTGACTCAAATTTTAAATTAAAAAAAAATGCGATTATTTTGTATATCATGTGAAAATTTAACATCTATCTTTGTTTAGATGGGTAAAGAAAACACAATTCAGCTAAGATATCCCCCATCAGTGCTTAATGTGAGTTTAAAAGGGATCGCGGATTAATATGGCTTATCGAGAGCACCTTACTGTAAATATTCATGTATTATCGAGACCGGTAGAGCTTCGCTTATAAGGGTGGAATTTCGGACTCGAGTGATGTCATTTGAAATCAACTCTTTTAAACCATGCAAACCATGAATTCAGGGTTAAATATCGTAAAACTCGCTCTAAATTTGAAAATTTGTTTCGTTCCGCAGCTTTGACCTAGTTTGTAACGTACGTCTCGGATGAAACACCCCAAACCACTCGAATACCCCAAAACACCCAAAAACTATTCCATTACACATCAAAAAACTTCTGTAACATATAAAACTGCATGCGAAACGCTTACATACACGATTTTATGGAAATCAGACATGCACTTTTGCTATCAATTCTAGTATTTTAGGTCTTTGATCAGCTTAAGTTTGAAGTACAAAATTGTACTTTGATTTAGAAAATGCAAATGGCGGACGGGATAGAAAACAAACGCATATAACGATTAACACCAGTAAAGTTAAAATGTTGATTACTGCATTTGTTCGGACCCCAAAAGAGTGGCGACAAGGATATTGCATCCCCTCCGTATACAGTAAATACAACATGAAATATGGAACGCAAGGTAAAATACAGCAATTACGACCGTACATTGACAGTTGCACTGTTGAGGGGTTTACAGTCAAAACGTACTCAAACCAAAACGTACCCAAGTCAAAACGTACCCGAATGGAGTCAAAACTTACCCAAATGAAGTCTAAACCTACCCAAGTGGAGTCAAAACGTACCCAATGTGTAGTCAAAATGAACACATGATTTTTATAGTATTTCTTACTTCAATTTGTGTAAAAATTAATAGAAATTACGTATTCGTCATCATGACGATTTATAACTCTTGCTTTATTTTGAATTTGCCTTACATGATTAAAACCAATGATGAAACTTATTTAACAATAAACATAGCGAAGTCAATCAAATGCTTAGTGATAAAATCACTTTTTTCTATTTTTTTTTTTTTTTTTAAGGAAGATAAAAGTTACTATTAATGAAAAAAAAAGCATATTGGATACTTCAAAAATATTTATCCATCATTATAAAAATATATTTTGTATATGAAAAAAAAAAACATAAGCATCAGCACATTTAAAGAAATGATATAACAGAGAAATGTGATACATTAATTACATTGTTTGGATAGCAAAGATACAATTTCAACACTCAAAAAGAGTGTAACAAATTTAATGTGGTGATTAACCCATTACCACACAATCCCTAGTTTCGACTACCCTGAGAAAGAATTTGATACAATAATTACATTGTTTGGATAGCAAAGATACAATTTCAAAACTCAAAAAGAGTGTAACAAATTTAATGTGATGATTAACCCATTACCACACAATCCCTAGTTTCGACTACCCTGAGAAAGAAGCCTTTAGAACACATTGTGGGAAAGGGAAAAAAATGCATTTTCTCCTTTTCCCACAATTTTTTCTAACCTTCACAAAACAAATTTCAAATTTTCTGTCACTTTTATTTTGTCGTCTGCAAATGCTTTCAATTTGGACAAGCCTAAAATTGGGCTGGTCTGGTAATGAGTTAAACTAATTATTCACAATGGTCTTTAACCTGTTGTAGATTGCATAGTTATTAATTACTTTGCAAATATTTTTTATAATTTGAGAGTCAGTTTGGTTGAGATGAAAAACCTTCGGACTGTTTTTTCAGCTAATCTGAGCACAACATGCTCAAGGGAAGCTTTTAGGATCACCTGGTGTCTGTCATCCGTCATGCGTCATCAACAATTCTTTAAACATCAACTCCTCCAAAACCGCTGGGCCAATATGGACCAAACTTGGCTGGAATGTTCCTTGGGAGGTCCTCTTTGAAAATTGTTCACAGAATTTGATTACGTCAAAAGTTTTGGTTGCCATGGCAACCAAACAGTTTTCTAAGAAATTCTTTAAAAATCTTCTTCTCTGAAACAGCTGGCCAGATTTTAAAATAATTTCACAGAGATGTTCCTTAATGTAGTGGACCCGTAATAGAAAACAGCTATTTCCACTATAAATTACCCTAGAAAATTTGCTAAGATTAAAAATGAGCACTATTGTACTACTTTCACCGAGCCACTTTTTCTTTTTTGTCCTTCCTAGAATTATCATTTATAATCTATAACTACTATAATTTCATTACAAATGGATATGATAATTACCTCCCTCTTCTGGAAACTAACAAAATTATCAACAAATAATTTCAAGACGGACCCCGAAGGAATTTCTGTTCGGTCAAAAATGTGCAATAGTATCATATCTGTACAAAATATGTCTTATCAACTGTCCAGAAATTTTATGCCATGCTGCACTATGCTTATTACAGGTCCACTACCTTAAGTGACCCTTTCCAAAACTTTTTCGCGAAATTTTGATCAGTCAAGAAACATGACTCTGGTGAATGGGGGCTATTTGCACTATACAGGAATGAAGAAATTCTAAAAAATTCTTCTTCCCAGAAACCACTGGTCATATTTTGAAATAATTTCTCAGGGATGTTCTATGGGTGACCCTTTTCAAAAATTGTTTGCGAAATTTCAATCCGTCAAGAAACATGGCTTTGGTGGATGGGGGCTACTTGTACTTATATGGACATGCAGAAATTCTTGAAAATTCTTACTTCTCTGAAACGGCTGATCAGATATTGAAAAAAGTTCACAGAGATGTTCCTTGGGTGACCCTTTTAAAAACTTGTTCGCGAAATTTTGATTTGCCAAGAAACATGGCTCAGGTGAATTGGGGCTACTATATGGAAATGAAGAATTTCTTGAAAATTCACCTTCTCTGAAACCCATGATCAGATTTTAAAATAATTTCAAAGAAATCTTCCTTGGGTGACCATTTTCAAAAATGTTTTCGAAATTCTGATCCATCAAGAAACATGGCTCTGGTAAATGGGGTCCACTTGCACTATTCGGACATGAAGAAATTCTTGAAAATTCTTCTTCACTGAAATGGTTGGTCAGATTTTGAAATGATTTCACAGAGATGTCCCTTATGTGTCCCTTTTCAAAAATTGTCAAGTGCTAGCATCGGTATGCAGTGGCACTGTTTCAGTAAGTTCCAAGTAATAGAGGTGACCAATGACATACATTTAATATTGTTTTGGGTATATTATGTCAGGCTATATGCCAACATGGATATATTAAAGAAAAAGAAAAATGAAAAGATCTAACTTGGTGGGAAGCTGCCTATTACAAGTAACTGCATTTGCTCAAGTAAATTGCAGACTAGTCAAAATCGAAGAATTGCTGAAAACTAATCAAATTTGACTACACCATTAAATTTGAGTCTAATTGGAAGAAAACCTTGAGTAAAAACAAATGAGTTTTTCTTTCTTTCAGCTCTGTTTTCCTAAGCTGTTTGAATTACGTAAAAGCAAGATTGTCCTGTAAAAGGGTGATGACCATCTATCAGTCCCAAAATATCAAGGTTTCACCATTAGTGCGACTTTCAGGACCTTCAGTCCTTTGATTTTAACATGTTATTGAATAGATATGCAGTTGCAGGTTGTCGCACGGAATGTCTGGGATGTCAGTGCACGTTAATCTTTAGTTCTTTTGGTGGTTAATCGTTTGTTGAAGACTTTTAATCCAACAAAGTTTCGCCGGGGACTACGATTTCTGAAAAAAAAAACACTACTTGGAGTCTCCAAAAACCCTTGTAAAACATATACACTCAATATTCTGAAGTGTGTGCCGTGTCAGATGACCAATACAGTGATTATCCTCAGCACTATAAACCGATAAAAAATCAAATTGCAGTTATTCAGGGATATTTTGCCATTTTTACATTACAACGTAAGATGCTCCTACAATCAATACAACGATTCAGCTTCTGAGCTGAAAATACGGTAAGCGTATGGGTTTGTGTTACAGTGAACAATTTTGTTATTAAGTTGGTCAAGATTCTATATTAATCATCGAAGTCACAGTCGTAGTGTAGTTAAATAAATACTTGAATGGAAGTACAATTCTACAACACATTGAACTCTTCTTTCTATCAATAGGCCTAATGTTACTAGGCATGTTCAGGCGATCTCGGATTCTCTTTTTCTATCCCCAATTTTATTAAGCTGGCAGAATCAGACACCCATCGTGAAAGAGAGAGAGAGAGAGAGAGAGAGAGAGAGAGAGAGAGTGGTATCATTAGGTAGACTGGTCCTTGAACATACAGAAAATTGACCTAAAGCGAAAAGTCTTGGTCCACTTCCGCCTGCACGGAATGCACAAGCTGACCTGGGCAGATTCTTTCCGCAGATGCATTAAGCCCCCTTTCCACAGAGTATCGCTGATCAATATTTAAAGCATAGTATTAGATATTAATAGTTACTTTTAGGTGTGCCGCTTACAAGGCATACGAATGGTGGGTCGTTGATGATCATTATTATTAAATCATATTCACAAAAACGAGTCTTTTGATGACGATATCGAAGATGGTATTTATAATAGTTATGGATCTTCTGCAAGATAGTTATGATAGATATCCTTTGCATGATACTGTCTGTCATCAAGCTCTTCATCTATATCACAGGAATTTGACATTCTATAACCAAAATAAATGATCAAATATGAAAAAAATATCTCCCCTATATAATGTAAACACAAGGACTACAACGTCTCGATTTCTCATTCAAAATCCTAGAAATGCGCCCAATTGTCTCATAGGAATACGGAAGTTGCGCCAATATTTTTTGCAAATCTTTCTAAGACTAAAACAAAAGAAAAGTGAAGTTAGGTATTCTCGTATTTTGTGAATATTATTATTGATTGTATGCGTTAGAATCTAATTTTAACATCGGTTTTCGGGAATGTTACTCGATAATACATTGATAAAATGCATCTTTATATCCGAGATATTGTGATTGAATCATCGGGACAGAGCCATAAATTAAACTGCTCATTGCAGGAAGTCCTTGTATCTATTACTTAGTGGTGAGCAGATGATCGACTATAGTCGAAAGTCATTTGATTTTGGCTTCCGATTCCGATAATCGATTGAGAAAACCCGGAATCGATTGTAGTCGATTCTTGAACTCGCTTGGTGCCTAAACTTGAATTCTTGGTTTTGTGACTATCATTAATCACAATCTTCGATTGAACAGTAGATAACAAACATCAAAATTGGCCGGAAAAATGAGAAAGAAATTTTTGTCCATGGATTATTTGACAAAACTTGACAACTCGGCACGCTTCTCATTTGATCCCTGAGTCCGGGTTTTGAGACTTGGAAATTTGAAATGATCTGTCTTTGACAGTGGAAAATATCTGACGCATGAAATTATCGTCCAGAGCTTCATAAAATCTAGCTTACGTACATCCGGCAGAAAATTGGGCTAAACACGATCAGTATAAAATGCGAAGGACACGCGGATGATAATGAGGCTGTCGAGTCATTTATGACAGAGTTACAAAGGTGTTATTCCTCTTATCTAGTGTAAAGTGACAGATTTTTTAAATTTATTTGCTATTCAAACTGACTGGATGATGTCAAATCATGTAGCAATACTTCTCCAAAAATTAATAGTCACGAAGAAATAGATCGCCAAAAAAGCTTGAAAACCCATGACAATACAATGAGCAGCTTAGCCTCGTCCGATCAGGGAGACTTCAAACTATCTTTTCATCAATAATAATGAATTTATACAGTGAATTTATACAAATCTCTGAATAAAGCAATAAGTGAAAGCTAAATTCCGTTCATGAGTGAAAAAAAATGTTGTTTTATGAAATGAAAATATAGATCTATAACAAACAGGTTTGGGGGTGGGGTGGGGTTGAAGTCGTCGTCTGCAAATGCTTTAAATATGTCTGATTCTTTTTTTGTATATGGAAAAATGAACAGTATTGATTATTCATGTGCTAAAACAATAAAACAGAATAAAGTGATTTACTTGAAATCTTTATAACGTCTCATCTGAAGATTTAAATGTCTCATTACTTTTGAAAATGTCCCATTGCTTTTCAAAGACAGGAGCCATTGTCTCATTGAAATAATTCTTTAACGATCACTGTTAGCCTAGCGATAGAAAACACAAAAATGTACCTGCGACATTCAGCGATTCCTCAGTAGACACCTTTTAACCGGAGATATCCGTCATGTATTACATTTTTTTTTTGACCATTTCTATCCATCGAGGAGGCCATTCGCTGACGTCACAGGAGTCCCAGGAAGGGCCAGGAAGTGTATTTTCGGATTATGTATTAGAGTCAAATATCTTTTCTTTAAAAGATAAAACGGTCAAATACTTTTGTTAGTTACTTCTATTAAGTATCATGACTGTGATGTCCATAAATATATCTTAAAAACGAAAAAAATAGTAGTAATACGTAATCCGAAAATACGTTTCCTGGCTCTTCCCGTGACGTCAGCGAATGGCCTCCTCGATGAATAGAAATTGTCTCCGGTTAAAAGGTGTCTACTGAGGAATCGCCGAATGTCGCAGGTACATTTTTGTGTTTTCTATCGTTAGGCTAAAGGAAATTATGATCAATGTTTGTTTCGTGGGTGATTTTGGGTGGGAAAGGCTGTCTTGTGCTGTCGCTTGCAATCGAGACGTTGCATTCCTTGTGTTTATATTATATAGGGGAGATTTTTTTCCATATTTTATCATTTATTTTGGTTATAGAATGTCAAATTCCCTTGTCTATATCATGGCATTTCATTTCAAAAGCATCAAAAGGACAATAAACTTGACGGAAATAAAACCTGAAAGATGTACAAGTAGACAGTTATAGATATTGATTAAAAAAAGGGAAAAAAATCATTAAACTCGTACACAATCACATTATGATATCGTTCTCTGCTTCAATTCAGGAACCGGATCGTTTTATTGTGTTCTGGAGCGTGGAGCGTTGCCTACAAAAATTGAGAGAAAAGTGCTTTTTAATGGATGTCGTATAGTTTTTTTGTTTTCAACTGTGCTGAATAAAGCATATGTGATTCACTTGACATAACACAAACTTCAGATTATTGTGTTTGTATGTCTTAAAAAGCTTTTTGCTGACTTCCGGGTGTTGATTAATCAGAAATCGCAGTCGCTGACGGAAGTTTGTTGGATTAAACGTCTTTAACAAATAACAAACACCAAAGGAACAAAACAGAAATATGCACTAACATCCCAGACATTCCGTGCGACAACCATCTACAGCACATCTACTCATCTGGTTGTTATAAAAGTATGTTTTTCTGCTTACCTTGTGTAATCTTGTGGGCGCAGCCATGTTTTTTACTCGAACGGGTACGTAAAATTGACAGGGACAGTAACGTTGACCGGGAGCAAGTTCGTAAGGTCTCTCCAGTGTGATTATAGCGCGTGATATTATAGTCTCTCCGATAGCGGGGAGAGTGATGCATCATATAAGACAGGTCGAATCTTCGAAGAATATGACATGCGCAGACAACGAGTCTGTGGTGTTCGTGGTTGTGAGGTATATAGAGCGTCGACCTCGTAACCAAAAAGTCCCGAGTTCGATACCCCGGAGCGGATGTCAACTTTAGGATATTTCAGTGGCCCACACATTCGGCGCGAGTACCGGTGTAGTTCCCAGGAAGCAGAATCGAGAGAGATGAGCATAAGTTGTAAGAACTTGTTTCTCAATCGATGTGAAATAAATATGTTTAACTCATTACCACATGACAAAATTTTAGACTGTATCAAATTGAAAGCATTTGCAGACGACAAAATAAAGGTGACTGAAAAATTGAAATTTGTTCTGGAAAGGGTAGAAAACATTGTGGGAAAAGGAGAAAATGCTGGTTACCAGCATTTTCTCCTTTTCCTACAGTGTTTTCAAAAGTTTTTTTCCCAGGAGCGTGAAAAGTAAGGATTGTGTGGTAATGGGTTAAACTAAAGACGAAGTCCGAAAATTGACCTAGCTGGAAACTCAAACCAGTGACCCCTTCAGCTATCGCAATGATATGGGACTGAAATATAACTGAAAACAGCGTGAATATGCAACTGAATTCGATATCTTGTGCAAGAGCAATTATCCGAGACGATAGTTCAAGTAGAACTAAAACAATTGTATTGACATTTTGAGGTTAGAATGACAGTAATATTACATGGAATCCGATTCTGAAACAGCTCTAAGACCCAAGGTTAGATTCCAACGAAGAAAACGTCCGCTCTTTTGATTCCTTTACCAAACTAACTATCTCGTATTATTACAATCCTCAGGAAAGGGCCTTTTGAAAACATTGTGGAAAAAGAAGAAAATGCTGGTAACCAGCATTTTTTCCTTTACCCACATTTTTTTCTCTCCTTGTAGGAAAAAAAAATACCCCTCGTTTTAGTCATATTTATTCGGCATTTAAAATAATTTCCATATGGGCTAGACTGAAATTACGTTGTTTGGTAAAAGGTTGCGTTGACAAAGGCCGCATTGTCATATCTGTGACATGTCTCGACCTTCTTATGATGCTTCATAGTTATCTCTTTCGTGCGGAAACAGCTTTCCTTGAAGTTTTTACAACTATAATTTGCCCAGGATAACTGTGCGTAAGGCGAGTACGGAGAGGTAATGTATAAACTGAACGCAATAAATTGACCATCTACCTTGATCAGTTAATCAATCTTGAGTCGCTTCAACGGTGTAGTGCTAGGACCTGACCAAGATATCATGGTAGCATGTAAACTGTTTGCAATGTAAAATAACTATTATATTCAAAACTTTAACCCATTACCACACAATCCCTACGTTTGACGACGCTGAGAAAGAGGCCTTTAGAAGACATTGTGGAAAAAGGAGAAAATGCTGGTAATCAGCAATTTCTCTTTTTCCCACAATGTCTTCTACCCTTCACAAAACAAATTTCAAGTTTTTGGTCACTTTTATTTATTCGTCTGCAAATGCCTTCAATTTGGACGAACCTAAATTCTGTCACTTGGTAATGAGTTAACAGACTGTCATCTTCACAATATTTTCCATAGTTTTAAATGGTTTGATTACCTGCTTTGATATTTTGGCCTCTACTGGGCCTTTAACTTGTGTTCATATTTTTGCCAAGCTAGTTTTAATAAAGGGATACCATGCAACAATTATTATCGCGTTCACTAGCACTAAACATACATGTATGTACGTGTGGTTATGGTTTGACGGTAGTTGGTCTTCTGCTTAGGCTTAAACTAAATGGCCTTTCTGTAAAAGCCACGAGTGAAAATATTACCAGAGGTCCAGATAGAGGGAGTGATTTTGATTTCAAAATTGAAAATATTAATCATTCTCAACTGAACCCTATGTTGTAGGTACTCATTTTAAGGTTTAACCCTTTCCCAAACAATCCCTGGTTTTTACGGGTCTAGAATAGTAGCCTTCTGAAAACATTCTGGGAAAAGAAGAAAATGCTGGTAACCAGCATTTTCTCCTTTTCCCACAATGTTTTCTACCCTGTCATAGACAGAAATCATCTTTTCAGCAAGAGTTGAATTGTCGTCTGCAAATGCTTTCAATTTGGTCTAGTCCAAAGGTTTGTTGTTTGGGAAAGGGTTAATTAAAACCTTCGGTGTAAGCCCTACTTTTCCCTAGCATATGAGATCGATGATGCGTCATAGCAGACAGGTCGAGTATCCGAAGAATATCACATGCGCAAACAATGCATATTTCCCTCTAGTTGAATGGCATCCACTTTCGGCATACCTCGGTGATCGGAGCCATCAAATCCCTCGATTGTATCTGTTGGGTTGATGTGCACCTACATGGCACATTTCATCGCCGGAAATGCACCGGTTTACCGTTCTAAAAATTGTGAGGCTCCTCATAAAACAGAAAACTAGTCAATTTTCTATCAAAATGTTTCTAACTATATTTAAGTTGACAAACAGTTCGTATGTTTATTTTTAATGTGGTTTATCAGTTGCGATTGAAGTTTTCACCGACAGATAGTTAGATGTGGATACATCGTCGAGCTTGTTTATGTCGTTGCTAAACGACAGACAATGGCGCGCTATGTATAAGATCACGTGATTGGCACTTCAAGTAGAAACTACCGTGTTACAGACGAGGTTACATGTAGGTACGGAATCGGCCGAGTTGTGACAAGTGGGCACCCACTGTTGACTTAGGTAACTAGTGAAAGGGAACTACTGTTTTCGCATACAGTTGAAGAGTTAAAAAACATGAACTCAGTATTTTCACTAGTGGTAACCATGAAATATCAACCATTATTAATTTTCATGCTTTTCAGTAGTTTATCGGGGTATAGCGGTCTAGTATAGACATATTACACATAAAAATGGCATAAATAGATTAGCTGTCGCCGTGAAAGTGGTATAAAACATACCAGTAAATCAATCAACCGATCGATCGATTGATCAACTTAGTAACAAACCAGTCAGTCGGTCAATCAATCGGTCAGTTAGTCAATCAGCAAATCAATTAATTATTGGGACAATCAACCAACCAGTCAATCAATCAGTCAATCAATGTTTCTTACACCCGTGTATTGCTCATACACAAGTTAAAATTATGGCGTGCGCGACATATTACATATCTGCATAGGGAATTCCCAGTGGAATAACGACAGTCTACATTTTGCACCGGAAATTCAGACGATTAAGGTAAGACCTGTGTAATGCACTTCCGGTGAACATTTGGCAAAAATTCTTATTGCTTGTTAAATAAGGATAAATAAGGATTTATGCAGAAATAATATTTTTGCACATTTCTAACTTATCGGAAATTCCGTTTATGTCTATCTTGAAACTATTTTTTGATATTTTTGTTTGTTTTCTAAAAAGGGAGGTAATTATTATCTCTTTTTCAATTGAGAATATAGCGGTTTTAGATTTATAAGTGATAATTCAAAGAAGGAAAAAATGGGAAAAATGAAAAAGTGAAAGTAGTTCAATAATACTCATTTTTAATTATAGCTAATTTTGCATGATGATATTTTAGTGGAAATAGCTTTTTTCCATTACACAGGTCTTACCTTAAGTTTTTGACCAGATGGTCTGGGTTTGATCCGCGCTGGCCGTGCTCATTACCTTGTAGGTGTTCTTGGACAAGGTACCGCAAGGCTCCAGTCTAGAACTCTTGAAGTTCAGGACCTTTATGAATAAGTGAGCTCTAGCCATGATGTAACGGATTTAATGATGAAAGCGGCGTTTAATTGACTAAATATGGCCCGTCACGTAAAAAGGTGGACCATCCGGGAACTGCGAAAAGTGTTGACCCTGATCAGCCTGCGCGGATTGCGCAGGCTGATCAGGGTCGATACTTTTCGCTTTTATGATATTTTCTGTATGAAAAGTGGTCATTCTACCTTACCATCCAATCATTTTTTAGCAATCAACTTAAATTGACCTGCACTGTCTTTGATTTGTATTCATTTAATATTGGTGTATGGAATTCTTGGATTGTCCCTCTTTACTTGACGGATGACAAATAAACGGAAGGTATTGATACAAGATTTGACTGCACGTCCTGTGCAGTCTGATACTGACCTGTACCAGCCAGAAACAAAGCCCTTTTTTTGGCCAAATGTGCGGTGAACGGGTTACTCAAATACCGCCAAGTTTACCGTTAACCCTTTCCCAAAGGACAAATTTTAGACTCTTCCAAACCAAAAGAGTTTGCAGATGACAATTTTAGATTTGGAGAAAATGGCAGAAAGTTCTCATAAAGGGTAGAAAACAATTTCTCCTTTTCCCACAGTGTTTCCAAAAGGCTTTTACTGCAGACACGTAAAAGCCAAGGCTTGTTTGGGAAAGGGTTAAGCTATTATAACGATAAGAAGGTTACGCCGAGTCCAATAACTGTAACAGCGCACGATTGTTGAACCCAAGTTACCCTTGTCCTATTGTAGCGCTCTGTAACTGAAATAAACACGAATCTCTGTCGGAGCTTAAGATCGACATATTGAATTTTCGAAGATGTTTTTGGTAAGAATATCTAGCGAATAACTTAATAGTTTAGGACCAAGATCAGACTGCACGTTCTCTGTAGTCTGATATTGGTCCAGACTCAACGCAAAAGCAACTAAATTCAGCGCAACTGGACTCAAGTTTTTACTTGCCCTACTTTTTTTGAGGCAGATTTAACTTTGAAATGTAAACTAATACTCTACCAATGAACTGATATATGGAACTATTTTCCTTCGTTTGTAGTTGGCAGTTAATTATTTCTAATATAGATTTTGAATGTTTAAGCCGAACTTTCATTTGTAATTGACCCATTTTCTCCTGAGTCAATATTTCCTCGTAAAATAGCAATAATGATATTGAATAAAAAATTGTTGCGTGTAGTAACCGAGAGTGCACTTTAACAAATAAGAGAAATTATTCGTTAAAACTAGTTTCTCCCTTTCGATGTTTCTCTTTTAACTCGGTATTTTTTTCAAGGAGAAAACGGTCGTATTCAGGCGGTATAAAAGGTTGATAGGTGACATAGCCGTAGCCTGAACTAGTTTCCAACCTTCCATTTAATCGTACGAATTACCTGTATGGTGCGATCGGAGGGGTTTTCTCAAACTAGTTGTTGGGCATTCTGTGTACTATATTCCACAGAGAGAGAGAGGGATATTACAGAAGTGCAGTTATTGGATTGAATAACACATTTGACCGGGATTTTCTTTCTATTGTATGCCCAGCGAATGACCTTGTATACTTGCAGGAGAATTCTAATTCTTGTTGTCGACCTAGATGTTCTTCGGGTCAAATAAAGTGTATCACTTTATTTCGTTTGTTGACCGATCCTCTATGTCGCATTGCATTTCCTTTAAACCGCAGACTGCTAAGCACAAATCAAGGACCTAATGCGGACAGTGTAGATCAAGATCAGACTGCACAGAACGTGCAGTCTGATCTTAGATCTACACTGTCCGATGAGATGATATCTTTCTTCAACAAAAATATCTTCATTTCACTTACTTAGTAGAATATGGCTTAACTCTTCACCAGACAAAAAAATTTCAGACTTTTCCAAACTGAGAGCATTCGCAGACGACAAAATAAATATGACTCAAAAAGTGAAATTTGTTGTTGGAAGGGTAGAAAACAATTTGGGAAAAGGAGAAAATGCTGGTTACCAGCATTTTCTCCTTTTCCCAAAATGTTTTCAAAATCCTTTTCCCACAAGGTTATCAAAATTATGGATGTGTAATAAAGGGCTAATTACAAGGTAGTGTCTGCTGTTTGCGCCGAATGTTGTTTCGGCGACGTTCATGTAGTAAGCAATAAGTGGCTCCGAAAGAACGCGTTTGCGCCGAATATTGTTGCGGCGACGTTCATGTAGTAAGCAATAAGTGGCTCCGAAAGAACGCGTTTGCGCCGAATATTGTTTCGGCGACGTTCATGTAGTAAGCAATAAGTGGCTCCGAAAGAACGCGTTTGCGCCGAATATTGTTTCGGCGAAGTTCATGTAGTAAGCAATAAGTGGCTCCGAAAGAACGTGTGAATTACTATAGTAGTAAAAAATCTAGGAAAGCATGGGCAGGCGCTCTGGCCACCGCTAAATAACAGAGATGATGTTGAAACGGTGTTAAACGGAAAAAAAAATAATGTGATGGTCGAACTTGGTTCTACGGGAAACTGTGTACCAGACTCAAACATTTTAGACTTGAGAGCGAGAGAGAATCAAAGGAGGAAAGAGAGGGAGAGAAAAAGGAGGTGGGAGAAGGGAGACAGAAAGAGAGGGGGGTTGAGAGTGGGGAGAGAGACAGAGACGGAGAAGAAAAGAGAGACAGAGAGTGTGAGGGAGAGAAACAAAGAGAGATAGAGAGAGAGAGAGAGAGAGAGAGAGAGAGAGAGAGTGTGTGTGTGTTCGCTGTATATCCGATACGGTCAGTGTGGGATATGAACTTTATGTAAGTGGTCAGTTTCATAGAACATAGAGCACTTATCGATTTCCTCAACACCTGTGTATGTCCATGGTGACGGAAATGTATCTCTCCTCAAATGTTACAGTGTAGTATTTCCTGTTTTTCTGACCATGTTGCAAAAGCATTTTCAATAGGGTCGTTAAAATTTGGGATTTCTTTGTAAAATGCTGAACGCCTGGCCAACAAACCTTTTTTTTTCTCTGAATAGGAATAGGAAACATGATATTTATGATACTTAAATTAATTGTAAACAGGATTAAAACAAATTATATTTTTGATACTTAAATTATTTCTAGATAGGAATAAAACAAATGATATTAATGGTATTTGAATTATTTCTAAATAGGAATAGAAGAAAAATGACATTCATGATATTTAAGTTTTTTCTAAATAACTGTAGGAAAAAATGACATTTATGATACTTAATTTTTTTCCAAATAAGAATAGGAAAAAAATAATATTTATGATAGTTATTTTTTTCGGAATAGAATTAGGGGAAAATGACATTTATGATGCTTAAATTATTTCTAAATAGGATTAGGAAAAAATGACATTTATGATACTTAAATTATTTCTAAATAGGAATAGGAAAAAATAACATTTATGATACTTAAAGTATTTCTAAATAGGAGTAGGAAAAAATGAAATTTATGATACTTAAATTATTTCTGAATAGGAATAGGAAATAAGATATTTATGATACTTGAATTATTTCTCAGTCGTGTTAATTATTTCAAAGTAGGAATCGGAAAAAAAAAGATATTTATGTTACTTAATAGGAATAAAACAAATGATATTAATGGTATTTGAATTATTTCTAAATAGGAATAGAAAAAAATGACATTCATGATACTTAAGTTTTTTCTAAATAACAGTAGGAACAAATGAAATTTATGATACTTAATTTTTTTCCAAATAGGAATAGGAAAAAAATGATATTTATGATAGTTATTTTTTTCGGAATAGAATTAGGGGAAAATGACATTTATGATGCTTAAATTATTTCTAAATAGGATTAGGAAAAAACGACATTTATGATACTTAAATTATTTCTAAATAGGAGTAGGAAAAAATGAAATTTATGATACTTAAATTATTTTTGAATAGGAATAGGAAATAAGATATTTATGATACTTGAATTATTTCTCAGTAGTGATAATTATTTCAAAGTAGGAATAGGAAAAAAATAATATATTTATGTTACTTAGATTATTTCTAAATAGAAATAGGAAAAAGTGACATTTATGACACTTAAACTATTTCTAAATAGGAATAGGAAAATAATGTCATTTATGATGCTTAAATTATTTCTAAATAGGATTAGGAAAAACTTATATTGATGATAGTTAAATTATTTCTAAATAGGAGTAGGAAAAAATGACATTTATGATACATAAATTATTTCTAAATGGAAATAGGAAGAAATAATATTTATGATACTTGAATTATTTCTTAGTAGGAATACGAAAAATTGATAATTATTTCTAAGTAGGAATAGGAAAAAATATATCTACGATACTTAAATAAATCAGTTTAGTTCATTTCCTTTTCCCTACATACGCCACCGAAGGTGCCGTATATTTGCGTCATCTTCTCCGTTTGTCCGTCAGAGCATACGTCCGTCCGTCAGTCAGTCCGTCCGTCTGTACATCCATCAGTCAGTGTGTAACCCTTTTAGATCACAAGTACACAATGTATCTATTGCGTAACTCAGGTAGGTGCTAGAAATTCCAACACTTTAGTCTCTACAGCTAGCTATAGCTAGCGGCTTATATTGTGGCGATAGCACTCTTGTTTGTTAAATGAATGAGGCAGGCTCTGTGAAAAGGGGGTTAAATGCATCTGCGACAAGTATCGACTCAGGTCAGCCTGCGTATTCCGCACAGGCTGACCTGACTCGAAACTTTTCGCTTTTGGTCTATTTTTCTGGATGTCAAAGGTACAGCGTACCTTATGCTTCTATCAGTTGTCAGACAAATGAATTTTACGGATCCACAACTACTTGTATGTGTAGCTTGACTGATACAATTCATCAAGGAGATGTTCTAGGTTACCCTTTGCCAGAGAACAACTCAAAATCAATTCAAGAAATCTGTCTTTATTGCAGAGGAGAAGACAAGAAGAATGTCTCTATACCCAAGGCGAAATCCGGCCCCGCCCGACCCCCGATGTTACCCCCTTGTCGTGTGTGCGGGGACGCGGCATCAGGATTCCACTATGGAGTGAACACTTGTGAGGCTTGTAAGGTAAGTACATTAGGAATATAGAAAATAGAATGTCGTCGGTTGACTTCAAAAACCTCGGAACTACAGCTTGAAACAAGCTGTAGTTAAGAGGTTTTTGAAGTAAACTGACGATTTATAGGATCTGACACGAGTTGATGTTTGTGGTGAAATTCTATTAAACTAATCAACAAAAAAGTTATTGAGCAAGCAAGGGTTGGAGTGATATAGGGAGGAATGGAGAGATGGGGACATATGGTGGGGGGGGGGAAGATATAGGGAGGCATGGGGGAATACAGGGTCGGAGTGGGGAGGGGGGTAAAGGGATAAGGAAAGGGCTTGAGAAATATAGAGAGAATGCGAGATAGAGGGATAGAGACAAAGAAAGAGAGCTACAAAGAGGGATGAATTAAGGAAATGTAGGGAGGGATGAAGTAAAGGAGAAACAGATATAGGGAGAGATGAAGGGATATAGGGAGAAAGTGGGATGGATAAAGAGACAGAAAGAGAGCTATAGGGAGGGATGTAGTTAGGTAATATAGAGAGGGATGAAGTGAAGGAGGGATGACATAGGGAAAAATGAAGGGATATAGGGAGAAAGAATTGGATGGAGGGATACAGAGACAGAAAGAGAGATATGGGGAGGGATGGAGTTAGGGAATAAAGGGACGGTTGAATTGAAGCAGAGATAAATATAGGGAGGGATAAAAGGATATAGGGGGAAATTGTGGGATGGAGGGATAGAGAGACAGAAAGAGAGCTATAGGGAGGGTTGTAGTTAGGGTATATAGGGAGGGATGAAGTGAAGGGGATGGATATAGGGAGGGATAAAGAGATATAGGGAGAAAGTGTGCAATGGAGAGATAGAGACAGAAAAAGATATATAGGGAGGGATGGAGTCAGGAAATATAGGGAGGGATAAAGTGACGAGGGATGGATATAGGGAGAGATGACAGGAAAGAGAAAGTGTTTGGTGGAAGGATATAAAGAGAGAATGAGAGCTATAAGAGAGATTGGGTTATGGAATATAGGGAAGGATGAAGTATAGGAAAGATGGATAAAGGGAGATATGAAGGAATATAGGGAGAAAGTGTTGGATGGAGAGATAGAAAAAGAGCAATAGGGAGAGATAGAGTTAGGGAATATGGGGAGGGATGAAGTAAAGGAGGGATGAATATTGGGAAAGATGAAGGGATATAGGGAGAAAGTGTAGGACGGAGGGATAGAGAGACAGAAGGTTTGCTACAGGGACGGATGGAGTTATTGAATATAAGGGGATGAAATATAGAAAAGTTGGATATAGGGAGAGACGAAAGAATATAGGGAGAAAGTATGGGATAGAGAGAAAGAGAAAGAAGGAAAGCAATAGGGAGGATGGAGTTAGGGAATATAGAGAGGAATGAAGTAAAGGAGGGATGGATATAGGGAGGGATGAAGGGATATAGGAAGAAAGGGTAAACTTGAGGTTTAGAGAGACAGGGACCTACAGGGAGGGATGGGGGATGGGGAGTTAGGGAATATAGGAAGGGATGAAGTGAAGAAGGGATGGATATAGGGAAGGATGAAGGGATATAGGGAGAGAGTCTGGGATGGAGGAGTAGAGAGACAGAAAGAGAGCTAAAGGGAGGCATGAAGTAAGGGAATATAGGGAGGGATGAAGTGGAGGAGGGATGTACAGGGAGGGATGAAGGTATATAGGGAGAAGGTGCGAGGTGGAGGGATAGATACAGAAAGATAGCTATAGTGAGGAATGAAGTAAGGGAATAAAGGGAGGGATGAAGTGAGGGAGGGGTGGATATAGGGAGGGATTAAAGGATATAGGGAGAAAGTGTAGGATGGAAGGATATAGAGAGGGATATAGAGAAGGAGTTGGTGGATGGGCTTGTACCTTTAGCTTTTTGAAATAAAAAACAAATTGATGATATTTTCAATTCTTTTTATCCAGGGATTTTTTCGACGTAGTATTACAAAAGCAGTGCCTTACGTTTGTGTTAGTTCTGGAAACTGTAAAACAATTCTTGGGAGAAGAACTGTATGCTCGGCGTGTCGTTTTAAAAGGTGTTTAGAGGTTGGAATGTCAAAACACGCCATCAAAACTGGACGCTATACGCACGAACTGCGATCTAGAAATATTCTGGAAGTGAAAAGACTGCAAAAACAAAAATGTGAAGAGAAAATGGAAACGGAAGATCCGAAACCCGAAGTGTTAATTGCGGGACCATCCTATAGTATGTTTGGTAGGACGGAGGAGAGTGTGATGAAAATAGCGGACGTAAAGCCAGAAATCAAAGGTACATGATATAAAGAATAATCAAATGCTTGTGTGCGATATTAAAGGCCCAGTATAGGCCAAAATTTCAAAGTAGGTGTCATATTAATACATTTAAATTTAAATCATACCATTTAAAAGTATGGAAAATATTGTGGAGATGACAGTCTGTTATCGTGTAGTCGAGCCTTATGGTAGTCGCTGGCAGAAAAAAATTAGAATCAGGAAAAAACAGTTAACAAAAGACACAGCCACCTGGTAGGTTTTAACCTAGATTTGAAATTTATTTCTTCATCAGGCATTAATGCTTGGACCGACCGTAGAATGACAGATTGTCATCTTCACAATAATTTCCATACTTTTAAATGGTATGATAGGTCGTGATGTAAAACTCGACTCAAATTCTCTCCCTTGCCAGATGAATATGAAAGATAACCAAGTAACGGATTGGTCCTTTTATATGTATTTCTTTATTTTATCCTTGATTCCCTCAGGGATGTTGTGGTTAATATGGTATGATATAATTTATGATCTTGATCTTCCACCGGGTGGCATTTTTTTTTCAAATATATGTATACCTATCTGATGTGGGCAGTCTGGGTAGAGACCCGGACTATTTTTCAAAATGGCAACCGTTAAGTTCGTATACTCTTTAAAACGCTCTCTGGTACGATTCATCTAGATATGATAAGCAAGCATGTTAGGTACCAGTCATTTATGAACACAGTCCCTTTAAACCTTAAAGCACTGGACCCAAATTAACTTGTTTTTGTGGATATTGTAGATCAAGATCAGACTGCACAGAACGTGCAGTCTGATCTTGGATCTACACTGTCCACTCTTTTGTTTCTTATGCTGGCCAAAAAATCCTTGGTACAGTAATATTTCAGATGTTTTTCCTATTTAAAAATGTTTCTTGTATTAATTCAGCACTTTAAGGGTTAAACTTGAGAAACAGCCCCTGTATAAGCCTAGCACGTTAAGGATTTTATTTCTGTTGTCAAAGTCTGTTGCATAAAACCCGAGTTCCTCCATGTATATATTTAGAAATTGAAGAGCTCCAGATAGAGGGAGTGATTTTGATTTCAAAGTTGAAAATATCAATAGTTCTCCACTAAACCCTATGTAATTGGTACTCATTAGAATCGTCTCATCAAGACGAATCTAATGAGTACCCACAACATAGGGTTTGGAAGAGAAATAATGAATTTAGATTACCATCACTCCTTCTTATCTTGAGCTCTGAATTGTATACAAAACTTTGCAACAATTATATGTTTTAATGTGATTTTTCCTGTGTACAATTATCATATTTCTAGGAAATTTGGAGCGATAAAAGGTTTTGATTTTTTCCACATACTTATTATTACTACTAGCCATTTTCCAATCGCTACTATTTTAGCGGCAAGGTCTTTTGTTTAGTTTAGATATATTGTCTATAACTGTGAAGTGAAAAAAACATCAAGGATAAAAGCCAAGTAATCTCATGATAGGGACGTGGAGAGGACTCAAGAGCAATAACTGAAAAATTGCCTCATTGCACTTTAGAGACGCGTTTTATCCAAATATTGCTGGATCCTGGTGGTTGAGTGACATCAGGGATTGGCTAGGCCCTGTACTTGCAACGCACCACTTTGGCCCTAAGTTGGGCTAAACGGGAGGTCAGGAAGGCCCGTCCTGATCAATCGGCTGGTCAGATGTTATATTTCTTGTTTAGCCCTAGAAGGCGATGGCTCATGGGTCAATCGGGTGAAAGTTTTTTGGTATTTGGCTGACATTTGTAAACTGTCAATGATCGTCTAAGCTTGGTAGGACTTTCTGCGAGAATGCATCTGTCCAGTCTAGCCCTTTCATACCGAGTATACCATTGATGTATCCCTGTCATGGTCTGCGAAAGGGTTTTCCCCAAACCATGTCCCCTCGTTGGGCTCCATGGCGGGTGGGGAGCATCGGTGGTGAAACTTAACACACAAACATGGCATCCCAAAAAAAAGGCCAAGCTCATTGAAAGCAAGCGCTCCCTTTCGGACAGTGACTCTGAAACAGAAACTTCACTTCCTTCATCTTATCAATCTCCACGTTTTATTGTTATCCAATCTCAAGATAATTCAAAGCCTGTAACTAAACTCTCTCCATTCATTATAGTAAAACAAATCTCTAGTATCCTTCGTACACCAAAATCAGTTAGAAAACTTAAAGACCAATCCCTACTAGTTGAATGTTTTACAAATCAACAAGTACTGAATCTTTTAAAAAAGACCAAATTTTTTGACATAGACGTGAAAATTTTCCCTCATCCTTGACTTAATTCTTGTAAAGGAGTAATTAGATGCAAAGAGCTTGCATACTGCAACTCCTTACAGGAAATTAAATACAATCTAAGGGTGTATCCGATGTTCAGCGGATTTCTGTACGCAGAGATGGAGAACAGAGACTTACACATACATACATTTTAACATTTTCTTCGCCTATTCTTCCAACCTCTATCAAGATAGGCTTCCAAGTAGTCAAAGTAGATGTGTATGTGCCAAACCCCTTGCGATGTTTTAAATGCCAGCGGTACGGCCATCACATCAGTAAATGTCCGAACCAAGAAACATGCTCGAAATGTGCTCATCAAGGACCTGACTAGGACAGTACTACTTGTACAAATCCTCCTCTCTGCATTAATTGCAAATCTGCACACTCTACTTTTTCAAGAGAGTGTCTAGTATGGAAGGAAGAAAAAGAAATTCTTTCAATTAAATATAACAATAATGTTACCTTTCCAGAGGCAAGGAAAATATTCGAACAACGCAAGAAAACCTCTTCTGCTCCGAGCTATGCAGGTGTTGTTGGCTCGTCAACTGAAAAGGACGACTGCAGTACTTGTAAAACTCTTGCAAAAGTTCTACTTAAAAAATTTCCTGATGTAGCTTCTGAGCTCCATCCACCTTGTGACCTTGTCCAAACTAATTCCTGACTCTCCATCTGCATCTAAAACAATCACAACCTCTTCGGCATCCTCAAAAGACACAAACTCTCAAAATCAAAATAGTTCTTCTCAAAAAACTTCAAAGCCATCTACACCTTCACAAAATTCATCACGGAAAACTCCACAGCCATCTTCCTCTTCACAACCACCTCCTAAGAAACCACAAACTCCATCTTCACAGTCTACAACAAAACCTAACGTCTCATCTAAGGATAACAATCCCAACCATACACCCCGGCCTCCTGAAAGGTCTTCTTCAAAATCCAAACCACAATCTACAGATACCCAAAGATCTTGTGAAATCACAGTCAAAGTAAATGATCCTGTCCCTACCTCCAACAGATTTTCGGAGCTAGAGAACATGGATGCAGATGCTGAAAATCTGGAAGGTGAGCCTTCAGATTTAGAAGCCTCTATCTGGTCCACTTCCAAAGATCTTTGGAACAAGGATTTTGATGCCTGGCAATCGTCCAAACCCGAGACATCTGTAATTAAATCTTAACCAATCTATTTTAAAATGCATTGGTTTATGGCCTCGGTTTTTACTTTAGTTTTTATACTTTCCTCATGCAGTATGGATACCATAATCCAGTGGAATTCTCGAGGTCTGAAGTCAAACTTTGACGAACTTTCACTTTTAATCAATGATCACAAACCAGTTGCTGTTTGTCTGCAAGAAACCTTCCTTAAACGGGAAGATGATATCACTATCAAATATCATTCTGTTTACAACAAGATCTTTACCGAAGGTGAAAAAGCCAGCGGTGGTGTTTCTATTATTGTTCACAACAACATTCCTCACAAAGTTATCTTTTTAAATACAAACTTGCAAGCTGTTGCTGTCAGGTTATCTATGCACAGTGCTGTTACACTGTGTTCTTTATATCTCCCCCCCAAGCACACCTATCAATGAGACCAATCTGAATGATCTCATTTCCCAATTGCCATCCCCCTATAATCTTGCTGGGGACCTTAATGGTCACACTGTTATGTGGGGTTGCAATGAAACCAACCAGAGAGATCTACAGTTAGAGAACTTCATTTCGAACAACTCTTTGTCTTTCATGAATGATAATAAGCCCAAAACCTACTTGCATCCAGCAACTGGATCTTACTCTTCCATTGATCTAACATTATGCAGCCCAGTCTTACTTCCCAATTTTACTTGGAAAGTGACTGAGGATTTGTGTGGAAGTGGTCACTTCCCCATTATCTTTTCATCTACACAACAGTCCAGCAGTGTACGACCGCAGAAATGGCAGCTTTCGAAAGCCAATTGGAATAAATTTGAAACCCTATGTGAACAGACAATCACACATGATAAATTTGGAAATTGCGATGATCATGCAAAACTTTTCACTTCCCTATTAATTGATGCAGCTAAACATTCAGTCCCTCAGACCTCGACAAACCCAAAACGACCTGACAAGCCTTGGTACAATGATGATTGTAAACAGGCTGTCAGAGACAGAAAAGAGGCCCTTAGAAAATTTAATCTCAGGCCTACCAAAGAAAGTCTTAACTTATTCCGTATTTCCAGGGCAAAAGCCGGTCGTACCATTAGAGAAAATAAGCGCAAGGCCTGGAGACAGTATTCTCTAAGTTGAATAGTAGAACTACTACTAAAAAAACCTGGGATATGATCAGAAAGATAAATGGCAAAGGCCAGCCCTCTCTAAGTCACCTTGAAGTTAACAATACTTCATTGGAATCACCCCAGGATATAGCTGATGCCCTTGCAGACAACTTTTGCAAAAAGTCTTCCTCTGCAAACTACACAGAAAAGTTTCAGAGGAATAAAGCCAGAGTAGAAAAGAAAAAAACTTAATTTCAATTCTTCTAATTCAGAGCATCATAATAAACTCTTCACCTTTAAAGAATTAAAATCTGCTCTGAATAAAGCTCACGATTCTTCTCCTGGCCCAGATAAAGTTCATTATCAGTTTTTAAAACACCTACCTTTTACTTCTCTCTCAGTTTTACTTGATATTTTCAATGATATCTGGCAGTCAGGTGATTTTCCTGCATCCTGGCAGGAGGCACTAGTCATTCCTATCCCAAAACCTGGCAAAGATGCTAGTGACCCAGCTAACTATCGGCCAATAGCTCTTACTAGTTGTCTCTGCTAGACCTTAGAACGTATGATCAACGACAGACTTGTCTGGATTTTAGAGAAAAACAACCTCATTGTTGATGTACAGAGTGGTTTCGTCGCCAGCGTGGCACCATAGATCATCTTGTCCGCTTTGAAACCTTTGTCAGAGAAGCCTTTATTAATAGACAGCATGTAGTGTCTGTCTTTTTTGACATTGAAAGCGCTTACGATACTACCTGGAAATACGGAATTCTTAAAGACTTGCATAACTTTGGTCTTCGAGGCCGTCTTCCTCTTTTTATTTCAGCCTTCTTGGATGAACGTCTTTTCCGCGTCCGAGTTGGTAATACTGTCTCGGGAGCCCGTGAACAGGAGATGGGTGTACCCCAAGGATGTATTCTCTCTGTTACACTTTTCAGTGTAAAAATAAAAAGTATAGTCATAGCTATCTGTCCTGGTGTAGACTGTTCCCTCCATGTTGATGACTTTGTTATATGCTTCAGATCTCGAAATACGAATATTATTGAGAGACAACTTCAACAGTGTCTCAACAAACTGCAAACATGGTCTGATGAAAATGGCTTCAAATTTTCAAAGTCCAAAACTAAGTGCATGCACCTTTGTAATCTACGAGGTGTTCATCCAGATCCTGACCTGTATTTGGACAAAAAATAAAATTGAAGTCGTTTCGGAGTTTAAATTTCTTGGAGCCATCTTTGACAGAAAGCTTTCCTTCCTTCCTCACATCAGTGCACTTAACAAGAAGTGCAAGAAGGCTCTTAATCTTTTTAAGGTTGTGGCTCATTCTGAATGGGGAGCAGACCGTAAAGTCCTCTTGCGGCTTTATGGGTCTTTAGTTCGCTCCAAGTTGGACTATGCATCTGTTGTGTACGGATCGGCCCGTAAATCCTATCTGAAAATTCTCGATTCTATACACCACGAAGGTCTGCGTCTTGTGCTTGGAGCTTTCAAAACTTCTCCCGTCAATAGTCTGTTGAGGCTAATGAACCTTCCCTTTCTTACAAGAGAGAAAAACTCTCACTTCAATATATTTTAAAACTTAAGTCGAATCGTTTTAATCCAACTCATAACCTCGTTTTTAAACCTCAATATAAACGTCTTTTTGAAAGGAAACCAAATGTTATTCCTCCATTTGGTATCCGCATGGAGTCCATTGTAGATAACCTTGGCATAGACACCGAGTCTATTGCCGACTATAAAATCTCTGGAATTCCTCCATGGACACTAAACAGTGCAGAATTCAGATTTGACCGTGCATCTGACAAAAAGCCTGTCACGGATAGAACTGTTTCATGCTAGATACAACGAGATAAAGGAGCATTATTTTTCCTTCAAACCCATCTATACAGATGGATCTAAAGAAGGAAAGTCTGTAGCAGCTGCCGCTGTTTATGGACAAATGAGCTTAAAATGTCGCCTTCCAAACAACTCCTATATCTTCTCTGCTGAAATTAAAGCAATTGATCTTGCCTTTAATCTAGCTGAAAGTTCTAATTCCAACCGTTTTATCATCTTTTCATACTCTTTGTCAACATTACAGGCTCTTTCAAATCAACGACTTGAGAATCCCTTAATCTGTAGTTTACTTAAAAGGATCTCACATATTTCTTCTAAGAATAGATTGGTGTTCTGGTGGCTTCCAAGTCATGTAGGCATCAAAGGCAATGAAAATGCCGATAGGTCTGCCAAATCTGCACTTAACCTTCTCATTTCAGATTTTAAAGTTCCACACACTGATTTTAAATTCTCCGTTTTAACACATATCCAATCTTCTTGGCAATCCCAGTGGGATGCTGATGTTTTTAATAAATTGCATTCAATTAAACCATCCTTTGGTGAATGGTACCCCGTTTACAGGTCTGTTCGTCAAGAAGAAGTGATAATTGCATGACTTCGAATTGGCCATTCACGCATCACACATTCCTGGCTCTTGACCAAAGATGATGCCCCTGAATGAATTCCATGCAATGCACTCTATTCTGTAAAACATATCCTATTAGATTGCGTTGACTTTCAACCAGTTCGTTCGAAATATTTTAACGTCGATAGTTTGAAAAATCTTTTTGATTCTGTCAGCGTTGACTCTATTATCGCTTTCATAAAGGAGATTGGCATTTACAATAAACTGAGATATTTACTATTGAATTTCTTACCTATCTTTTTACAACATTCTTAATTCCTTTAATATTCAGTTTACATCTCCTTAATGGGAGGATTAGCCCTGTTGGGGGACATCTTATCTCATTGGAGACAGGACCTCTTTAATGGGAGTGTTTGATCCCATTGGAGGCTCCAATCTTTACCAATTTTTAAACTCATTTCCAAAGAAAAGCAATATTATCAGTCTTACCTTTTAATAAAAAACTTTGGAGTAGGCAGGGACGCCCAGCCACTCGATAACATATTTCATGTACATTAAAAATAACACATATTTCTTCTTCATTTAAAGACTTTTTTATCAATCCAACATTTACTTCAAACCTTTTTATCACATTCTTAACATTGATAACTTTGAGTATATAGGGATTGCCCTGTAACTCTATAATATCCTTTATGTATATGAATATATTACATATAATACTTCTTAAATTAATTCTTTTATTATCATTAGTGTATTTAAACTTTATTCTATTTAAACAAATCCAGTTTCATCATCTTTTAACACAGATATGCGCGCTAAATGACCAAAGTTATCGATGCGCCATAAAACAACATTCATTCATTCATTCATTCATTCATTCCAAATATTGCTCATCCTCGGTAATCGAGGGGTAAAAAAATAAGTATGTTAAACTTCATTCAACCTCATGGTAATGTCCTCAGCGAGATGAATTGTGCCTGGGTAACCGAAGAAACATGACAAAAACTTATACATGTGTACACAAGGAATGAAAGCGTTGATAACGCTGAAGTGATATTTGTCAAAGAACCCATTGTGTAGAATTAATAATTTGAAAGAAAAAGATAAATGTTATTTAATGAATGGCCTGAAATTCAATCTAATAAGCAAATGAATACCCTTTGGCTTGAAGGGTTGGATTATTTGAGTATTGATGTTACCTCTTTAATCATTAGGAGGAGTCAGGAATAACGTCCCTTGGAAGTAGGATGGATAATGGATTGAGAGGAAAACCTTGTGAATATATCGAATAAAATTAAATTCGTTCCTGAAAACTATAATTTTAAAATATTTTAAGCCGTTAACATTGAATTCCCAACATTACAGTAATTTATTTAGATCTGTAAATATTCCCGCACAATCAAATGGAGTATCGCGCAATCATAGGATGAACAAGCTATGGGCTGAACTGGTTTTGGAACGAAAAGGCCCAGGACCAAGCGATCGGTAGATAAATTTTGTATCATTGCGCAAATAAAAAGCCATGAGCGAGTGAAGCTATTTTCAATTAAAACTTAGTATTTAAACGATCGATGGCCTCATCCACTGTATTTTAAAATGCCATATTACATATCTGAGTGCTACCGAAAATCTCATTTGTCTGAAAAAAGTTGAGTTTAATTGGGTTTATTTCCTTCGGCTTAGCACAAAATACGATACCTGGTCTTCAGAATTCAATATTGAACTCATAGTGGTATTGTCTTCGACAAATATCAAACGCATTTTTCTCACTTTGATCATTTTTTTCACAGGTGAATACACATCAGAATTGGACAGTTTATTGGAGGGCCAAAGTTATCTGTACGAGTTTTTAGACGACTATTACGACAAAGATCTGATGTTACAACGACAAATAGCCGTTTATGTAAGTATAATGCAAATGCGATAATTCTGGAGTTTGTTTAACATATCGCAGGTTGTGAACAGATAGAGGGAGTGATTTTGATTTCAAAACCGAAAATATTAATAATTCTACGCTAAACCCTGTGTTATGGGTAGTCATTCGAATCGTTTCATCGAGACGATTATATTGGGGACCCACAGCATAAGGTTTTGAAGAGAAATAATGGATTTAGAATACGTTCTCTCCCTCCTGTCCAGAGCAGCTCTGTGTGAATTTATAATTTCACATTGCCAGCAGTGAATTTCCTACGATGGTACAGTGGTCATGTCGTAGGACCACCGATGAGGCGATTCAAGTTTGATCAACTGATAAAGGTCGATGTCAAGTTTATTGCGTGCAGTTTATACGACGTATAACATTCGCCTACAATTTTGATGTCATAACTTAGTTAATTTGGTTCTTTCTTTGTGTCTAATACCTTTTTAGACAGTAGAAAAGAGGTCCAGTTTACTTATCTGGACGTTCCTTGAGTTTCATTGACGATGACAACTCTATAGGAAGTTATTTAAAGTCGAATCTGTTTGCGCAGTCGGTAACGTATCACTATACTGCAAAGATCTGATTGGATAATATGCCATGAACACATTTATCATGTATACTGGCAAAACCAACGCAAAAATAGTTTCCCTCTCCGTAGCCCCTCATACAAGAATTCACTGTCAACACAACAAAATGGCAGCGTCGATCAAGATTACCGAACATCAAGATTATGCGCCAAGCTGCACGTTTTAGCACGTATTACCAAGGTTTTAGTTACGTTACAGTTTTCAACGAATGGGGCACTCAGAAGGGAAATTCTACTTTGTTAGCGTACTCAATTTTTTACACCAAAAGTAAAAAAGGGCAAAATTCGCTTAACAAAAAATGGAATGGCCACACTTTGCAGTATAGTAAGTTCGTTGTTCGGTCAGGTGGCAGGGGACTTGAAAACTTGTTCACGGCTGTGGTGAATCATGTCGCGCCTTGGAAACCTTTTTACGGCTGTGATGAATTATGTGGCCCCGAGCCGAAGGCTAGGTGGCGACATGATTCACCATAGCCGTGAACAAGTTTTCAAGTCCCCTGCCACCTGACTGTACAGCTTATATACTACTTGAGAACAGGGAGTGTCTACTTCGATTTTGGGTCGGACAATTTCTTTCCGAGGATTGAAGGTAGTTTTTTTGCGACATGATTCATTCCTCATTCACTACTCAGTATTGTTTCAACAGTGGTTATGTGGAAAAGCAGCAAGTGGCTTGGAAAGAATATTGTACGAGTTACTAGGAAAAGAAACTCCAGAAAGCCGTAGAACTAAAATGATGTTGAAAACAGCATTTTCATTCAAATAGTAAAATTACGAATAATGCTACTCTTTGGAGACAGGATAGATATTATCAGACAGTGTAGATCCATGATCAGTCTGCACGTTCGGTGCAGTCTGGTCTTAATCTACACTGTCTGCAGAAGGTCAGCAACACAAAGGTTAATACATGTAATTTCAAAAGCACCCTTCTATGGTCCTCATCATAGAATCAAACAAATTATAGATATCGGTTAAAACGGTTTATATTTGTTTTTAGGAACGTTATTTGGAAGACAAGAAGAAGCGAGAGATTTTAGAAAGTGCATATAGAAGTCGTTATAATCTAATGAACGATCAGCACCCTGGTAATAAACATACGAACAGTGAAACAGGTGGCAAAAATGATTGCACACTTAATCACAATGACAATAGTTCATTTACTAAAAGAGCTCAAGATAGTACAGGCAGCAATGTAACTGTGTACAGTTCTAGTCTAACCCAGGGTCCATCTGGGGAACAGTTTCTCGGGCTCCCTATGGTGGACCTTAGGGACCCGACCGAAGACCTTAAAGCTAATGTCCTGGCAATGATAATGAAGGACATGAAACGTGGGGTAAAGGGCATTCTTGCATTCGCCAAAAAGATTCCAGGATTCGTGGACCTACATAATGAGGACCAAGCAGCACTTTTACATGGTAAGTATAGCTTATTGGGGCCCGTATTCACCAATTATTTCTAAGAACGTTCTTTGTCTTATTCTCCAGAATGTTCTACATTTGTAAGTAGCACAACTTCTGATTGGCTAAACCATTCGGTTTAGCCAATCAGAAGTTGTGTTACTTACAAATATAGAAAACCTTGGAGAATAAGACAAAGAATACATGTATTCTCAAGAATGGTTGGTGAATACAGGCCCTGTTATTCTATTATTTGTTTGTTGACTTTTCATGGTTAGCTGGATGCGCTGGCCTTTGTCCTACTTTTTATAACCTCCCCCCAAAATGAAGTGGAGGGGGTGAAACTGGAATCACCAAAGCTGCCAGTCTGTCAGTTTTTAGACACAAATTTGTCTGGCGTGTTCCTACATGTATATATACATGTACAGGAAATTGTGCATGTGCATTTGCTATGACCCTGCTGCGATTTTTTTCGGAGTTATCTCCCATTGAATTTTTTTCAACTCTTACTTTTGAACTAAACCATGCTGCATTCTGTGATAAAGACCTATTTTATGAAAAGAAACTGGTGGTGGCTGTGATCAAGTTCAGTGATAGCTGTAGTAAGTACTGATACAGAATGAATAGATGGTAATTTACGATTGGTTAAAAATGTGCATATGTTTATTCGGTAGGCCCCTTCAGCTATATTTACTCGAGATTTATGACACCACTATTTACATGCATTGCTACCGCTAATTGATACCCTGCGACTTTTATTCATGCTACTGTAAAAAAAAGTGATAGAGAATAGAATAATTATTTTCTTGCTCTTTTTGGAAATTTCATACTTTCATATGCGTCACCCAATAGCCCAATACAACCGTTGAACCGATGAGACGATTCTAATGTGTACCCATTACATAGGATTTAGTGGAGAATGATTAATATTTTCTACTTTGAAATCTAAATTACTCCCTCTTTCTGGAACTTTGTCCGAAAACGTTTGTCTTTTCCCCAGAATTTGAGTTTGACATTAAATGTAACTACTGGTATGAAGACACTCCTTATTTTTTTCTCCAGCTGCAAGAGTGGACATTTGGTTCCTTGGACATATCCGATGCTTTAATACAGAACTTCAGGTTGGAGCTTGTGAATGGAAGTTTCATGCTGATGAGCTGTCTAAAGTAGGTCATCTATTTTGTTACTTTATTAGTTGCACGGTCATGTGACAGGGGACTTGTTCACGGCTGTGGTGAATCTTGACAAAATTTATTTATTTATTTATTTAGTTTCCATTTCCCCTGCCACATGACCGTACAACGAATTTATTATACTACAAAGTTTTACCATTACAATGTTTGTTAAGCGAATTTTACTAGGTTTTTTCTTTTGCTTGTTCAAAATTGAGTACGCTGACAAAGAAAATCTTCCCTTCTTAATGCCCTAATTCAATGAAAACTGGCGTTACTGGGAATTGACGTCACTGAAACCTTGGTAATACGTGCTAAAACGTGCAGCATAATTTTGATGTAAATCTTGATCGACTTCGCCATTTTGGATGTTCTGTTGATAGTGTAGTCATGTATGCGGGGCTCCCGAAAGGGAAACTGCTTTTGCGTTGGTTTTGCCAGTGTACATGATATATATGTTTGGGGCATATTATCCAATCAGATCACAAGAAATTTCTTTGCAGTATAATAAATTATTTTATCATACAATCCTGTGTTTTGGCGACCTAAGGGATGAAAGGCTTTTGAAAACATTGTCATAAAAGGAGAAAATGTTTGTTGTCAGCATTTTCTCCATTTTCCAAAATGCTATTCTTCCTTTTCGGAGACATGGATTTTTACCAAATTTCGCACATTCTTTTATCTAGTTGACATGCAGTTAAAACGTCCAAATTGTACCCATAGGCATGAATTTGATCCCACCCTTGGGGTCAAAAGTTTTACATTGGCTTATATAGTGAAAGCTTCAGAAATCTTGTTACTACTCATGAGGCCTAGGTCTACCAATTTTAGCCCTGTCTTTATGGTCTCATGTTCGAAACCAATTGTCCATGTATTGTAAAGTTTGGCATGTTGGGTTTATACGTATAAGCAGATGGAGCGAAACTGGGCCATCATGGCCCTCTTGTTTTTGTTTCGGATAACAGATTCAAAATCACGTATCGTGACGAGATAATTTATAAACACAAGTCGATAATTCTATGTATCCTCCTCACAGTTCATGGATTTTAAACCTGTATTCCCAAAAAGCAAGCAATGTTATAACCTTGTAATAAAAGATTTATCAAGTTTGAATTATATGATATGGCCAAAAGGGGCATATGATGTTATGGCCATAGTTACGTGAGACCACTCTTTCATGCATGGCGTCATCCCGTTTTAAATACAACACCTAACAGCTGCTTTAGGGAAAATTCTCTTTAGCTCAGTGGTTATGGTATTGGCCTTTCGTCCGGCCTTCTAAGTTCGAATCTTGCCCAGTCCCTGTATTTCTGCTATGCATTTGTTCATTTGTTTCTTTGTTAGGAACTTTGTTCGTAAGACCATGGTGACCCGTCAGCCCCACAGGCGTTCGGGTTATGACGAACTTCGCTGCCAATATAATGTAATGTAGAAGTCTTATATATTACATACATTATAATAATAGGCAGCGAAGTTCGTCATAACCCGAAAGCCTGTGGTGCGCCTGTGTGTTTGTATTCCTACTTGAAAGAAACGTCGTGCAGAGCGAAGGTTTTACTTGTTAAGGTCAAGGGTGAAGGTCACAGCAGGGGATGGGTGGTGAACAGTCAAATACTTTAATATTATGCCCACTCTATACCTCTTGAACTCCTCGCCCGATTTTCAAAAAATAAATATCTCGCGTACACGTGTACCTTGATAAGAACACATGCAGACAGTAGATATCAGACGTTGCAAGGTTTCAAGGTCAGGTCACAGCAAGGGGTCAGAGGTCACATGCTCATAACCCTTCACTAACCGACAAAACTTTCGGACTGGACCAAATTTACAGCATTTTCAGACAGCAAATTAAATGTTGCCAGGTTGATCTTTTTTTTCTAACTTGAAGGATATAAAACATTGTGGGAAAAATGAGAAAATGCTGGTTACCAGCACTTTCTCCTCTTTCCCACGATGTTTTCAAAAGCTTTGTTCTTTAGGGTCCTTAAAAGTCGGGATTGTCTAATAAAGGATTAAAGCATACATAGCCCCATAGCTCTTGGTCCGATTTTGAAAAATAATACATTCTGTGACCCGCCACGCAAAAAGGGACCTTCTGGGAAATGCGAGAAGTGTCAACCCGCAGGCTGACCAGGGTTGACACTTTTCGCTTTAATGACATTTTCTGTATGAAAAGTCGTCATTGTACCTTTTTATACAATCATTTTTAGCTCCACTGGCCAAAGGCCAGCGAGCTATTGACATGGCGTTGTGTGCGTCGTGCGTCCGTCGGTCCGTCCGTCCGTTCCCCCGTCCGTCCGTCCGTCCGTCTGTTCGTTCGTCCGTTCGTCCGTGGGTGCGTCCGTAAACTTTTTCTTTAAAAAACTTCTCCTCAGAAACTATTGACTGGATTTTTACCAAATTTCACAGGAATGTTCCTTAGGTGGTTCTCTTTCAAATTCCTTCAAATAATTGTGTTCCATGAATAATTCTGGTTTACCAAAGTAAAAAACCTTTAAAAATCTTCTTCTCCCAAACCGCTAATTGGATAGCATTATTATTTTGCAGGAATGTTCCTTAGATAGAGGTCTCCAGAATTCCTTTAAAAAAAAGGATCCGTCAAAAAACATGGCTTTTATGGGAGACTCATTTTCTTTTTATGGTATAAAGTAAAATCTTTGGAAAATTTCTTCTCTCAAACTATTTTTTGGATTTCATTGTTGTATTGCAGGTTAGTTCCTATAGTGGTAAGTCTTTACCATACAATCCTGACTTTAAATGACCTTAAAGAAGAAGTCTTTGGAAAACACTCTTGGAAAAGCAGAAGATGCTGGTAATCAGCATTTTCTCCTTTTCCCTCAGTGTTTTCATCAAAAAGAGAAATCGTCATTTCATCAATGTTTAATTTGTTGTCTGCAAATGCTTTCAGTTTGGTCACATCCCAAATTTCGTCATTTGGTAAAGAGTTAAAGATGGTCGCTTTACATAATCTATAATCCTTTTCATATAAAACAAGAGAACCTCTGCACTTTTATTAGTTCTGGTAAAGGTTTGTTGACCTACTGGTGACCTAGTACAAAGAGGGACTGGGCTTTATCCATTCAAACTGATCCTGCAACTTCAATAAAACAATTGCCACAATACCTATTTTTTTCTATACTTTGATGTTTCCCCACCCAAAATGATTTGTAACAAGACCCTCTTTAACTATAACCAAAGACAAAATTTTTATAATTGGTCATAATTGAAAGATGTTGCAGACAACATAATAAATCTTCAAATTAGTAAAACTTGTATCAAAAAGGGTACAAATTATTGTGTAAAACTAAGAAAATGCAGGTTACTGTTATTTTCTTCTTTTCTCACAATGTTTTTCATAGGTTTTTTTCTTTAGTGACCTAAAATGCAGGAATGAATGGTAATTGTTAAAAACTTCTCTTCACCGTTATAGAAAAATCAGGCCTGTGGAGCGATACAGGCGCTCAAGCGCCTCTAGTTTAATTATCAACTTAAACTAACCTGCGCTATCGTTGATCTCTCGTTGATCTGTTTTTCATCAACATGATGTACAGAATTCCCAGATGGTCCCTTTTCGCGTGATGGGTCACAGTCACTGTTAATATATCCCATATATATGTACCTTTAAACGTCATACAGTGAAGAGAGTTTAGATGCCAGACTTCAATGTCAAGGTCACAGCAGGAGGTCAGTGGTGACATATTTTTGATATCTTGCTACTGGTGTGTATTGTCCCAATTTGCGGGTCGAGCCCCTGTACAGGGGCTACATAGTGCAGTTGGTAGTGCGCTGACTCGACAACATGGGGTTGTGTTAGTCTATAACGACTAAGCAAAGGAGACAGTGGAAAACAAAGCTCAGACTGCACGTTATGTGCAGTCTGATTTCATCTACATTGACCACAAACGTAGCTATGTTAGAACTACTTTTGAAATAAAACGGATATTTGAAATAAAATTTCGACCTCGCTATAATCCTTTAGTATTCACCCATTTACGTAAAAATTGATGGGCTTTAAGGATTAAGGATGAAATGAAAGAGCAAGAAAATGCATGTATAACAGAACAGGAAAACAAGCACCTTGGTTATAATGATAATGTCGACGATGGCGATGATGATGATGATAATGATGATGATGAAGAAGACGACGCAACGACGACGATGGACGATCATTATCATCATCATTGCCGTCTTCGTCGTCATCATCATCATTTCAGTGTTACATTTTGTCCTTTCAAGCACTTAGAAGTCTTAATTTCACTTTTATTACCGTGTTGTACTAGGTTTGGGGTGACGAGCTGGTAGAAAAAACATTTAATCTAAGTAAGATAGGACAAGAGATGGATCTCAGCAAGGAAGAGACGGCGGCACTGCGAGGATTCTGTGTTTCCTGTACAGGTGAGTGTATATATGAGTGGTGTTGTATATGTGGGGTGGGGGAAAGAAATATACACTGCACACTTTTTACTATTTAACTCCTTACCAAACAACAATATTTTGGGCAAGTCCAAGTCAAAAGCATTTGCAGATGACATGATAAATGTGACTGAAAATTTGAGATTTGTCTTGTGTAGGGTAGAAAACTTTGAGGGAAAAGGTGAAAATGCTGGTTACCAGCATTTTCTCCTTTTCCACAATGTTTTCTAAAGGCTTCTTTCTCAGGGTCGTGGTCGTCAAAAGTAGGGATTGTGTGGTGAAGGGTGAAGGGATTGATTTGATTTGCGCTTATTCATATATCGGTTGCCCTTATTGGCGACAACCCCTCCCCCCTCAGGGCTGCTAGTTTTGCCATGAGGAACACCTAAAGATACAGGACGAAACCTGTCCTAAGGTACGCCTGGTTCTTTTATGTGTTCGGTGTATATGACGTCATACTTGACGTCGATTCAACGTATCATCCGAAAACCAATAAGTAATTTTTTATGGCCAGTCTTCAAGGGTAACAACCTATGTCACGGGAAGTGATATCGGACCTGCGCATTTTCGTAACTTATATTGAAAAGTAAGTACGATATGAAGATAGAATGAGGCTAGCTTGGGTGGATACAAACGGACTACAAAGACTCTCATGTATTTATCAAAGACATTAGATGAATACATTTAATATTCTGATATTTTAGACAGGAAGCAGATTTCTATATGCACAAACACTTTGACCAAATATCAAAAAGTGATTGGGTTTTAATAGTTGGTCGAAGTCTATTCTATTATTATAAGTAGTTAACAAAAGCTTTGACAAAAAAAAAGTCCCTAGGCATTGTACGCTTTGGAGATCTAAAGACTTTTTTCAGATCATTTAAAGGAACGATTACAAAAAAAAAAACAGTCTTACCAAACACGCACACTGACTTTATAACAAAGGTCCGATATCACTACCTGTGACGTCACACTGACGTACGTTGTGAGGGGTGGTCTTGGGGCTCGAACAAGCATCTTCAAGTGACCCAAGACTTGCTGTTAAGGGTTTCTGCGTGCAACAACCACCTGACCTATAAGGACTGGTTAAGTATTCAAGGGATTTGAACGCACATCCTTATCAAATGGCAAAAACCTCGACTTTTTTTTTAAAGGGGGAAAATTGGGGAATGGGGCTTGCATCAAAATCCAGGACTGTTGTTTTGGTAATTATCTGTTACGTACCCCCTTTGCATAACAACGCATTCCAGTATTTCTGAAAGTGCAAGAAATGCATGGCAAAATAGGCCTTCATTTGAAAAGTTAGAAAACAAGATCGGTATTTTCACTGGTCATAACCATGAAATATCCAACAATATGTCATCGATATTTCTCGATTAACTATCTGAAAGCATAAAATAAAAGACTCCTTTGGGATTGACACAATTTAACTGGACAAAAAACAAGGAATATCTTAAAAAAAAAAAAAGACAGATGTCGTAAATCAGGCTGCAAATGGACAGGGGCCCATAAGCATGTCTACATATTTTACCACAGGGGCGCTTTGAATAAACATATCTACATGCTTTAACACAGGGACACTTCGTATAAACATGTCTACATGTTTTACTGCAGGGGCCCTTTGAATAAACGTGTCTACATATTTTATTACAGGGGCCTTTTGTATAAACATGTCTACATGTTTTACTGCAGGGGTGCTTTGAATAAACATATCTACATGTTTTACCACAGGGGCCCTTAGTTTAAAAATGTCTACATGTTTTACAGCATTGGTCCTTTGAATAAACATTTCCACCTTTTATTACAGGGGCTCTTCTACATGTCTACATGTTTTATGGCAAGGGTCCTTTGAATAAACATATCTACATGTTCTAGGGCAAGGGCCCTTCGAATAAGCATGTCTACATGCTTTATTGCAGGGGCCCTATAAACATGTCGAAATGTTTTATTACAGAATCCCTTTGAATAAACATGTCCAGATGTTTTATCGCAAGGGCCCTTTGAATAAACATGTCTACATGTTTTACTGCAGGGGTGCTTTGAATAAACATATCTACATGTTTTACTACAGGGGCCCTTAGTTTAAAAATGTCTACATGTTTTACAGAATTGGCCCTTTGAATAAACATGTCTACATGTTTTTTTTATAGGGGCCCTTCGAATAAACATGCCTACATGTTTTATGGCAAGAGCACTTTGAATAAACATGTCTACATGCTTTATTGCAGGGGCCCTTCGAATAAACATGTCTAAATGTTTTATTACAGAATCCCTTTGAATAAACATGTCCACATGTTTTATCGCAAGGGCCCTTTAATAAACATGTCTTCATGTTTTATCTCAGGGGCCCTTTGAATAAATATGTATACATGTTTTACCACAGGGGCCCTTTGAATAAACATGTCTACATGTTTTCCTGCAGAATAAACATGTACATATGTTTTATAACAGGGGCCCTTTGAATAAACATGTCTACAATTTATACCACATGTTCCCTTCAAATAAAGATGTCTACATGCCTTACCACAGGGGCCCTTCGAATAAACATATCGACATGTTTTACCGCAGGGACCCTTCGAATAAACATGTCTACATGCTTTAACACAGGGGCACTTCGAATAAACATGTCTACGTGCTTTACCAAAGGGGCCCTTTGAATAAACATATCTGCGTGTTTTACCGCAAGGGCCCTTCGAATAAACATGTCTACATGTTTTGCCGCAGGGCCCTTCGAATAACCATGTCTACATGTTTTGCCGCAGGGGCCCTTCGAATAAACATGTCTACATGCTTTACCACAAGGGCCCTTCGAATAACCATGTATTACGCGTTTTGCCGCAGGGGCCCTTCGAATAAACATGTCCTAAAGCTTTACCACAAGGGCCCTTCGAATACACATGTCTACATGTTTTACCACAGGGGCCCTTCGAATAAACATTTCCACATGCTCTACCACAAGGTCCCTTTGAATAAACATGTCTACATGTTTTGCCACAGAGACCCTTCGAATAAACATGTCCACATTCTTTACCACAAGGGCCCTTCGAATAAACATGTCTAAATGTTTCACCGCAGGGCCCTTCGAATAAACATGTGTACATGTTTTGCCGCAGGGGCCCTTCAATTGAACATGTCAACATGTTTTACCACTGGGGGCTGTCTGAATAAACATGTATACATGTTTTGCCACTGGGGCCCTTAGAATAAACATGTCTACATGTTATTTTACAGGGGCCCTTCGAATAAACATGTCTACATGTTATTCTGCAGGGACCCTGGAATAAATATGTCTACATGCTTTACCACAGGGGCCCTTCAAATAAACATGTCTACAATTTTGACCAATCAAATTTCTACTCATTCATTTATTATCGGACCCATAAAGTAGGTCAAAAGCTAGCACACTCAGCTACCCTGAGAAATGTCATAAAGCTGTCTGATTTTTTTCACAGGCTTATTCAACAAAATTCTATCACAAATGGCAACTTTTATCAGATTATACTTGCCTTTCACAGTCTTTGGTGTACAGCGAAATAGTTTAGCCAGTCACATGTTGTGTTACTTTAAAGTTTAGAAAATTCTGGAGTATAAGACTTACAATGCTATTAGGCATGGTCGGTAGATACGGACTTAAGTCGGAAAAACAGATAAGCATTATATATAGTTTTCGAGTCCACGGATAACCTGTATAATTTGTAATTCATACTAATGTCTCATTCTTTCTTGTAGTCAAATTATCGATTTTCCCCCACCCTCCCGCAAAGATTTACTAGTTACGTCATAATTATTGTCTGTATAATCTGAAGCGGTGTCTCCGACTTGCTTTTGATCAAATTATCCTGCGTTTATTATACATATATTAACCTTTATTATTTTATACTGCGTCAACCGATATCAGGTACGCGAAAATTAATCAAAACTGTAACAAGAAGTCGGGTTACATTCATATATCTTATGTTACGCTTTGACTACAATATACCACCCCTTGACTTAACCCTTTCCGAAACCACAAACTTTTCGACTAGACCAAATTGAAAGCCTTTGCAGACGACAATTCAACTCTTGTTGGATACATCTTAACCCGTTTTCATCCATTTTTTTAAAACCCATTTCATCTTTAATGTTATCAAACAATAATTATTCCTGTATCTTTATGTCAAATGTTACCGCTGACTGTTGTAATGTTGCATTGATGAAGACGAAAATAAAAAATGCATTTCATTCTTTGGAAGGTATCTAGGACGTTACTGTCGTTGTTTTTGTTTTTTTAAATGGACGACAAACACATGTACACTTTGTATTGATTATTTATCTATGTTTACACTGCTGTATACATTCTTCACACTTTCAAGTTTTAACAACGTTTGTGTAATATCTGGATGTAAAGATAAAAGTTTGAACTTTTCCACATCACTATCATCGAAACAATGATCGGCAGTGAGAGGTATTAATCCTGTCGCAATGACTATCGTTCGATTCCTCAGAAAGAAATTTGTCGAGCTGAAAACTCGAACCAGCGCCCTACTAGTCTCAAATCAGACTTTAGGCTAACGATTGTAGACGTTCCCGAGTCTCGGCTACGCTTTCTTCAACAATAACTGGAAGTTTCCCGCCGAGTCCAAGTAGCTCAGTAGGTAGCGTACAGGACTTCAGAACAGAAGGTCGAGGGTTCGATTCCTGGCTCGGCCATTTTCTTTCTGAGGATTGATGATAGTCATTGCGACAGGATTCATTCCTTTCCCACCGCTGATCATTGTTTCGAGGATGGTTATGTGGAAAAGCAGCCAATGGCATGGAAGTACAATATGCAAAGTGCAGATAAAAGAAGCTTAAAGAGAGCATAGGAAGATGCACTGGGCCCTATAACTTAAATAATACTGTAAATGGCGTTAACTCTTTCCCAAACAACGAAATTTTACACAGGTCCAAAGTGAAACCACTTGCAGACGACAAAATAAACATAACTCAAAAATTGACATTTGTTTCCAGCAGTATAGAAAACATTGTGGAAAAAGGAGAAATTGCTGGTTACCAGCATTTTCTCCTTTTCCCACAATGTTTTCAAAAGGCTTCTATCTCGGGGTCGTAAAAACCAGGAGTTGTTTGGTAAAAGGTTAATCACCATACAGTCAATCAATCATTCAAGTTTTCCTAAGCGCGTAAAGGGAGAACACCGAAAGGTCAATATCTGAGGCCAGTTTCTAGGTTTTACGTAAAGTGCAGGTAAAACTATGAACTGTAGATCGTGATGTGGATATTAACACGAATGTGGTAACTCTGTTCGCGTCCTCTATATTGACATGCAGCACGCGAAAAGGGGCATTCAAACATCTGTGTAAAGTGTCGCTTGTCCGCGCAGGCTAATCCGAGATGGCGTTTTACGGCTACATAATTAGTTGAACGGTCAGGTGGCAGTGGACTTGGAAACTTGTTCACGGCTGTGGTAAAAATCATGTCGCTCCCGAGCCTTAGGCGAAGTGACGACATGATTCACCACAGCCGTGAACAAGTTCCCCAGTCCGTCTGCCACCTGACCGTAGAACGACTTTATCATATTGCAAAGTTTAACCATTCCAACGTTTGTAAAGGTAAGACCTGTGTAATGGAAAACAGATATTCCCACTAAAATATCATCCTGCAAAATTAGCTATAATTAAAAACGGGTATTATTGAACTACTTTCACCTTTTCATTTTTTCCATTTTTTTCTTCTTTGAATTACCATTTATAAATCTAAAACCGCTATATTCTCAATTGAAAAAGAGATAATAATTACCTCCTTTTTTAGAAAACAAACAAAAGTATCAAAAAAAGTTTCAAGATAGACATAAACGGAATTTCTGATCCTTTAGAAATCTGCAAAAATATTATTTCGGCATAAATCCTTATTTATCCTTATTTAACAACCAATTAGAATTTTCACCGGAAGTGCATTACACAGGTCTTACCTTAAGCGAATTATACCTGTTGTTTGGTTTAAAAAAAGATGAGTACGCTGACGAAGTAAAACTTCCCTTCTTAGTGCCCCAATTCAATATAAACTGACGTCATAGGGAACTGACTTCACTGAAACCTTGGTATTACATACCAAAGCGTGCAGCTTGGCGCATAATCTTGATGTTTATCTTGATCGACGCCGCCATTTTGGATATTATGTTGATAGTGTAGTCATGTATACGGGTCTCCCGAAAGGGAAACTGTTTTTACGTTGGTTTGCCAGTGTACATGATAGATATGTTCGAGGCATATTATCCAATCAGATCACGAGAAATTTCGTTGGCGGTATGATAATAGATGTTATCACAGAAAATGGCCCATTTATTATTTTTACGTCATTATTTTTTAATCCATTACCACACAATCCCTACTTTTGACGCGCCTGAGAAAGAAGCCTATAGAAAACATTATGAGAAAAGGAGAAAATGCTGGTTACCAGCATTTTCTCCTTTCCCCACAATGTTTCCATCCTTCACAAAACAAATTTCAAAATTTCAGTCACTTTTACTTTGTCGTCTGCAAATGCTTTCAATTTGGACCAGTCTAAAATATTGTCGTTTGGTAATGGGTTAACTACTTTCTACCATATAATCTCGACTTTTAACAATCTTTTACAAAGAAAGCATTTGAACTAGAGAAAATACTTTTTGAAAAGGGCATTTTCTTTCTGGTTATGTAAAGAGTCTGAGCAGTTGGAAAAAAAATCTGTGTTATACAAATGTCGGTCACGAATGTAAATTATATAGGCGTTGGAGATAACATTACTGAAGTGCACGGTGCACATTCTAAATAATGCCCCTGTAACGTAACTTATTCCCCCATGGTACGAATTTGCATCACCTCTTACCAAACAACAAAAATTTAGACTGGTTCAGATTGAAAGCCCTTGCAAATGACAAAATAAACGTAACTCAAAACTTGAAATTTGTTTCCAGTAGGGTAGAAAACATTGTGGGAAAAGGAGAAAATGCTGTTTACCAGCATTTTCTCCTTTTCCAACAATATTTTCAAAATGCGTCTATCTCAGGGTCGTAAACACCAGGGATTGTTTGGGAAAGGATTAAAGGAGTGGAAAAAGTCCTTGTGTATTCAGAATGATCAATATGAAAAAGAAATGTCTATGGAAAAAAATTAACCTTTTACCACACAACCCAAGGTTTTGAACTACCAGGATTTTCTTCTTTTTTCAGAAAGTTTTCTTTAAATTCAGGATTTAATAAAATTGCGTGAGTTAGCGAGTCTACGGCCCCCAACTGTCCTATTAAAAGACGGAAGATGCCGATATTGACCGAATAGTCTTTAAGAAAACGTCGATGATAGATACGATATTTACCAATGAGTTAGTGAGTCTACGGCCCCCAACAGTCCTATTAAAAGACGGAAGCTGCCGATATTGACCGAATAGCCTTTACGAAAACGTCTTTGATTTACGATATTTACCAATGAGTTAGTGAGTCTACGGCCCCCCCCCCCCCCAACTGTCCTATTAAAAGACGGAAGCTGCCGAAATTGACCAAATAGCCTTTTACGAAAACGTCTATAATTTACGATATTTACCGATGAGTTAGTGAGTCGACGGCCCCCCAACTGTCCTATTAAAAAGCGGAAGATGCCCAAATTGACCTAATAGTCTTTAAGAAAACGTCTATGATTTACGATATTTACCGATGAGTTAGTGAGTCTACGGCCTCATACTGTCCTATTAAAAAGCGGAAGATGCCGATATTGACCGAATAGTCTTTAAGAAAACGTCGATGATTTACGATATTTACCGATGAGTTAGTGAGTCTACGGCCTCATACTGTCCTATTAAAAGACGGAAGCTGCCGATATTGACCGAATAGCCTGTAAGAAAATGTCGATGATTTACGATATTTACCGATGAGTTAGTGAGTCGACGGCCCCCCAACTGTCCTATTAAAAGACGGAAGCTGCCGATATTGACCGAATAGCCTTCACGAAAACGTCTATGATTTACGATATTTACCGATGAGTTTGTGAGTCTACGGCCACCAATTCTTTTAGTTAATGTTTTATATTATAGTGTAGGTCATGATCGGACACCTTAGATCAGTAGAACAGTGTTGGGGTTGTCTAACCGAATATCAAAACCATTAAAATTCTAAAACACCCGAAAGGGGGCATTCGGACATTATCGGAGAGTGTAGGTCCAAGATCAGACTGCATCTTCTGTGCAGTCTGATCTTGATCTACATTGTCCGCAAAAGGTCAGAGAATATGCTTAGCAGCGTAGGTGTTGATAGGTTTTGGCAAGTTATAGAATTGGTTAATTGAAAGGGAAATATGCTAATTATCTGCGTCAGAAGTATTACCTATCCTGCATTTTTCCTTCAACCTTGGACTGACCGAGATTGAAAATCAAGGCCTCGCTTTGATTTACGACCTGTTGTGACCTGGCCGACTTATTTATGGCTCCTTCTAATATGACACTGTACATTCAGTGTAACGAAACATTTAATTTTTCTACGTAATTAAATTCAAATACAAGCTAGAAATTTGACAACAGTGCATTGCAATTATGGACAGTTCATCAAGAAACTTTATGCCATGCTGCACTAGAAGTGTTACGGGTCTACTACAATTAAAGATGGAGGCTGCCGAGATTGGCCGAATAGCCTTTACGAAAACGTCGATGTTATACGATCTTTATCGATGGGTTTACAAGTGAGTCTACGTCCCCGCAGTCTCCTATCAAAAGATGGAGGCTGCCGAGATTGGCCGAATAGCCGTTACGAAAACGTCGATGTTATACGATCTTTACCGATGGGCTAGTGAGTCGACGGCCCCCGACTCTCCTATTAAAAAGCGGAAGATGCCGATATTGACCGAATAGTCTTTAAGAAAACGTCGATGATTTACGATATTTACCGATGAGTTAGTGAGTCTACGGCCTCATACTGTCCTATTAAAAGACGGAAGCTGCCGATATTGACCGAATAGCCTGTTAGAAAATGTCGATGATTTACGATATTTACCGATGAGTTAGTGAGTCGAAGGCCCCCCAACTGTCCTATTAAAAGACGGAAGCTGCCGATATTGACCGAATAGCCTTCACGAAAACGTCTATGATTTACGATATTTACCGATGAGTTTGTGAGTCTACGGCCACCAATTCTTTTAGTTAATGTTTTATATTATAGTGTAGGTCATGATCGGACACCTTAGATCAGTAGAACAGTGTTGGGGTTGTCTAACCGAATATCAAAACCATTAAAAACCTAAAACACCCGAAAGGGGGCATTCGGACATTATCGGAGAGTGTAGGTCCAAGATCAGACTGCACGTTCTGTGCAGTCTGATCTTGATCTACATTGTCCGCAAAAGGTCAGAGAATATGCTTAGCAGCGTAGGTGTTGATAGGTTTTGGCAAGTTATAAAATTGGTTAATTGAAAGGGAAATATGCTAATTATCTGCGTCAGAGGTATTACCTATCCGGCATTTTTTCTTCAACCTTGGACTGACCGAGATTGAAAATCAAGGCCTCGCTTTGATTTACGACCTGTTGTGACCTGGCCGACTTACTTATGGCTCCTTCTAATATGACACTGTACATTCAGTGTAACGAAACATTTAATTTTTCTACGTAATTAAATTCAAATACAAGCTAGAAATTTGACAACAGTGCATTGCAATTATGGACAGTTCATCAAGAAACTTTATGCCATGCTGCACTAGAAGTGTTACGGGTCTACTACAATTAAAGATGGAGGCTGCCGAGATTGGCCGAATAGCCTTTACGAAAACGTCGATGTTATACGATCTTTATCGATGAGTAAGTGAGTCTACGGCCCCGAAGTCTCCTATCAAAAAATGGAGGCTGCCGAGATTGGCCGAATAGCCGTTACGAAAACGTCGATGTTATACGATCTTTACCGATGGGCTAGTGAGTCGACGGCCCCCGACTCTCCTATTAAAAAGCGGAAGATGCCGATATTGACCGAATAGTCTTTAAGAAAACGTCGATGATTTACGATATTTACCGATGAGTTAGTGAGTCTACGGCCTCATACTGTCCTATTAAAAGACGGAAGCTGCCGATATTGACCGAATAGCCTTTAAGAAAATGTCGATGATTTACGATATTTACCGATGAGTTAGTGAGTCGACGGCCCCCCAACTGTCCTATTAAAAGACGGAAACTGCCGATATTGACCGAATAGCCTTCACGAAAATGTCTATGATTTACGATATTTACCGATGAGTTTGTGAGTCTACGGCCACCAATTCTTTTAGTTAATGTTTTATATTATAGTGTAGGTCATGATCGGACACCTTAGATCAGTAGAACAGTGTTGGGGTTGTCTAACCGAATATCAAAACCATTAAAAACCTAAAACACCCGAAAGGGGGCATTCGGACATTATCGGAGAGTGTAGGTCCAAGATCAGACTGCATCTTCTGTGCAGTCTGATCTTGATCTACATTGTCCGCAAAAGGTCAGAGAGTATACGCTTAGCAGCGTAGGTGTTGATAGGTTTTGGCAAGTTATGAAATGGGTTAATTGAAAGGGAAAGATGCTAATTATCTGCGTCAGAAGTATTACCTATCCGGCATTTTTTCTTCAACCTTGGACTGACCGAGATTGAAAATCAAGGCCTCGCTTTGATTTACGACCTGCTGTGACCTGGCCGACTTACTTATGGCTCCTTCTAATATGACACTGTACATTCAGTGTAACGAAACATTTAATTTTTCTACGTAATTAAATTCAAATACAAGCTAGAAATTTGACAACAGTGCATTGCAATTATGGACAGTTTATTCGAAAAGGTTAAGAAGTTAAAAGGACCACCGGTTAAGTTAGTCATAACGTCATTCTATGGATGGTGGATGAATTTTACAATGTAAATTTTTCAACCAATCAAATCGAAAAATGATTCGAAAGTAGTCCGCAAGCCGGTAACGTTATCATATCATATTTTGGACCATGTGTTAGGCTATGTGGATAGGGATATTTTTTCCGTAATGTCTGGTTTTAGCCCCGGCGTGTTCCTTGTTTTTAAGCGAAAAAGTTATAGGTACTGGTAAACAATAAAATGCCATATTTTTATGGCGCCGCATGAGCGCCGGCACTATATATTTAGTTTAAACATATTTTATTTCATATAATAACAGATATTATTCATGTACAACAACATATTGCGAATAGGATAAGAACGAAAGCATCAAAGCTTATATAGTTCCTCTCCCTAAAGAAAATCACGTGGTATGACAATTACAGTAAACAAAAATAAATAAAGACAAAATAATGAACTGACAGTGAAAGATTTAAAGAGTAAAGTTGAAAAAATGAGGAATGAAAAAAAATAAAGATCAGAGGTTGTGCATAGTTAAAAGAGAAAATATAAAATTCATTTTACTATATATTTATTCGGTTTTGAAAAGTACCTATGGAGGCAGCCATATTGTTTTCTCGGTTTCAAGTTATTTCATAACTAGGCCGTATCGTGCCTACACCATTTCATATAATTTTTGTCATTTTTTCTTTTTATTTTCGTCATTTCGTACCCACTTTGATCATTTCGTACCCACTTTGGTCAATTCCTATCCAGTTTTTAATATTAAATTGGTAATTTGGAACCAAGTTTTAATACTATCTTCTTGTTTTATCTGTCCATTGGCAACTGCTTTTGTACATAGCTCCAATGAACTTATGTTAAATTTCGCCAAAGAATGGCTATGATTGTGTCTTACCATTATTGGTTCTTTTTTTAAGTTTTAAGTTGCATCCTAAGGATTGTTTAGGACTTCTCAGTTCATTTCTCACCGATTTCTGCAAAAATTTAGTTTGGTCAATCATGCTGTTATGTGCCTTTTTTAGAAACAACTGATTTACGGCGCCATTGATGTTATATGTCAATATTTACTTGTAAACCTGTAATTGTTTTGGCTCAAAGCGTGCATTGCACTAGGCTGGAATGAAACAAGGCGAAGAACGGGTGGGGTTCTGTATCACCACCGTAACAAATACAGTTTTGAATGTGGAATAATAACATAATTACTATGCTATCATAGCTATGTCCTATTCTAAAAGGTTTGATTAACTCTTTCCCAAACCACAAAATTTTAGTGAACACCATTGGTAATATTTTCAGGAGTGGCGCAGCCACTCGTGAAAATATTACCGATAGTGCTCACTCGTTAAAATAAATTTCAATCATAAATATCCTCTATATCATTTTATTGTACCTTCAGATCGATGCTACCCGCTACAAGACCGAGCAGCCGTTGAGATGATCAACGAGAGAATGTTTAACGTTTTAAAGGAGACGGTTCAAAAACGACACAGGAATTTCAACATGTGGTTTGCCAAAGCCATCCGCCTGATGGTAAACTTGCGGGAAGTGAGCATGCTATATGTGGAGATCTCGAGTAACGTGAAGTTGGAGTGGTCCGTCCTGAAAGATAACCCGACATTACTAGAAGTATTTTTAAGCTGATGATACAGGGCATTATTTTGTTATTGTTTCTTGATTAATTGATCTCTGTACAATTAAACTCTTCGTTAACTCTTTACCAAATAATCCCTGGTTTTTACGACCCTGAGATAGAGGTCTTTTGAAAACATTGTGGAGAAAAGGAGAAAATGCTGGTAACCAGCATTTTCTCTTTTTCCCACAATGTTTTCTACCCTGCTGGAAACAAATTTCAATTCTTGAGTTACGTTTATTTTTTCGTCTGCAAGTGCTTTGAATTTGAACCAGTCTAAAGTTTTGTCATTTTGTCATTTTGTAAAGGGTTCAATGATCCTACGAAGCCCGGTAGGTGTCATGCTCTACATATTTTATTTCGAAATAACAAAATCCAAAATCGTTTAAACAAAATACTATTTCAAGAAACGAAATACTTATTCGTTAAAACGAAATGCCATTTCAATAAAATGAGATGTTATTTCGAGAAAACGAAATACCACATTGTTAAAAGGAAATGCTCTTTCGATAAAATGAAATCCTATTTCAAGAAAACGAAATGGGTATGTTCGGAACACTTGATTATCGTCGTTTACAGACTCAGTAGTCACTCATCTCATATGGCCATGGCAGAGAAGTACAACCAAGTGTTCCGAACATACCCATTTGGTTTTCTTGAATTAGCATTTCGTTTTAAAGAATTAGTATTTTGTTTTTTTAAATAACATTTCGTTTTCTTGAAATAGCATTTCGTTTTATTGAAATAGCATTTCGTTTTAACGATTTATTATTTTGTTTTCTCAAAATAGTATTTCGTTTGAACAATTCAGGATTTCATTATTTGGAGATTAGGGTGCACTATCCTTAAAACGTTGACAGAATTAAAGGTTTAACCATTTACTACACAATTCCGAATTTTAAAGAACCCGAGAAAAAGAAAGCTTTTGAAAACATTGAGGAAAAAGGAAACAAACGCTGGTAACCAGAATTTTCTCCTTTTTCCACAATTTTGTCTGCCCTAAGAAAGAAAAAAAAATCATGTTTTAAGTAGTTTTTAATTTGTCGTCTGAAATGCATGTACTTTCAATTTGGACAAATCAAAAAATTTCGTCGTTTGGAAAAGAGTTAACAAATCAAATATTGCCTTACTTAGAAAATTAGATTTGGAATTCCATTTAGACTTAGTGCTTAAAGACCTAATAGCGTCTAAAAATCAAAGCAGGTGTAAAAAATGTATTTAAATTTAAATCATACAATCCAAATATATTAAAAATATTATGAAGATGACTATTTTTCTTTGTGTGGTAGGTCCAAGTGTTCATCGTTCGCTGAAAAAAAAAATGAATTTTAAAATTAAGACAAAAAGTAAACAAAAGATAGAGTGATCTGATAGGTCTTAATCTAGTTTTGAAATTAAAGTCTCTGCCAGGAGCTAACACTTCGATCGACCATACAGTAAAAGATTGTCATCTTCACAATAATTCCATACTTTTAAATGGTATGATTTAAATTGAAATACATTTTAACACCTGCTTTGGGTTGTTACTTTAATAAACTCTTTACCACACAATCCCGACTTTTAACGACCCTGCAAAGAAAGCCTATGAAAACGTCGTGGGAAAATGAGAAAATGCTGGTAACCAGCCTTTCTCCTTTTCCCACAACGTTTTCTATCCTTTCCAAATTAAATTTCAATTTTTGATTCACATTTATTTTGTCGTCTGCAAATGCTTTCAATTTGGACTTGTCCAAAATTTTGTCGTTTAGTAAAGAGGTACATGGGGCATGGAGGAATGTATTATTTTCGCTGGGCATAAATTCAGTTCTATTCCTTTTTTTTTTGTATGTTAGTTATTTTTTTCCTTACAGGACCAATTATCGTGTATTGCTCAAACAAATTGTACTGCCTTAAATAATTTTTGTGATAAAAAGAAAGCGTGAATGACATCTTCAAATAATACTGTCTTATTTTTTTAGAAGGAGATTATTGCCTGTAGGCGAATTTTTGCGTTTTGCTTCACTGTTGGTTTTTTGTGGTATTTGTCGACGACTATACCACTATGACTTCAAGATTGAATTTTGATAACCATGTATCTTATTTTGTGCAAAGCCGAAGGAAATAAACCCAGTCAAACTCATTCTTTCTCAGGCAAAAGAGTTTTTCGGTGGCACACAGATATGTAATTTTAAATGGCATTTTAAAATACATTGGGCGAGGCCATCGATCGTTGAGGTACTTATTTTTGATTGAAAATAGCTTCTCTCGCACATAGCCTTTTATTGGCGCAATGATACAATTTTGCCTACTGGCCCTGGGCTTTTCGTACCAAAACCAATTTGTTCCATGGCTTGTTCGTCCTATGATTGCGGGCTACTCCATTTGATTGCTCATGAATATTTATAGATCGAAGTAATTGATTGTAATGTTGAAAAATTAAATGTAAAAGGCTAAAGATATTTCAAAATTATAGTTTTAAGGTACATGAGTACTCTCCCTTCAACCGAAAAGGTATTCATTTGCTTTTAAGCCAATATTTGAACAATATGTCTCTTTTTCTTTCAAACTATTGATTCCACGCAATGGGTTTCCTTGACAAATACCACTTCAGCGTTCTCAACGCTTTGATTTTAAACCTCAAACTGAGTTTATTGTAGCCTTATTCTGTTAAATTGTGATATTTTTGTGATAAAAAGAAAGCACGAATGACATCTTAAAATAATAATGTCCTATTTTTTTCCCAAAGCAGATTATTGCCTGTAGGCAAATTTTTGCGTTTTGATTCACTGTTTTTTTCTGGAACCTCGAGTTGAGTTTATTTTAGCCTTATTTTGTTAAAATAAGTGAAATGTAGCTTAAAGTTCAGCTTAAGTCAGCCTGCGAGGATTGCACAGGCTGATATGAGCCGATAATTTTTGCAAATGCATTAAGTTTTCTTTTCACGCAACATACGAGGGGCGTTCAATAAGTAATGCCCCTGACCCACTTCCAGTTGTCTGATCTAGCCGAAACTTTGCATGTGTAATGATTTATATATCTATAGGTTATGTGGCAACTTACAGCTCTGAACTAATTGTGGTTTCTGATTCACAGATTTACACAGGGTTCCCACGCTGTCGGGAAAACGGGAAAAAGTCGGGAATTTCGTAAAACCCTTTCCCGGTCTTGAAAAAGTCTTGAATTTTGTTATATCTATGAAAAGTCGGGAAAAACCCGGAAAAAGTACGAAACGTTTTAGGTATGAAACAAGAATTCAGGACCATATTAATCTGCGGTCTGCGTCCTCCATTTTTTGGATAAAGGTCCAATATTTTCTACAATAGATATATAAACCGAAGAAGGTGCATTTCCCAAATACATACGGTCTTTTTGTAGGTTCACTGGTCCCGGAATAGCTATTCTAACATTTAAATAAACCGGGATCCAGCGTATTGATTTCGGAGAACTCGGTACTTATCCTGAAATACAATGCAGCTGTGCTTTGTATTTTCCGGGAGACGAGCTGAAGTGATTGACGTGAAAATGAGCTACAACTGTAAATATTACTGAAAATTTAAATCCATAGGGGTCTAAAAGGTTAAAAGACTATATCTTTATGAAGCCACGTTATGATTGTAGTCGGAATGAGGTTGACGAGTGTCACGAGTCGGAGGAAACTGAAAGTAAGCGCTCGTCTGCAATCATGGATCAAAACACTTCAAGTATTAAATCTAACAAAGATACGATTATTCGTATTTTCAGAAACTTTAAAAGCAGGGATATTGCCCTTTATGTATTCATGTATTTCAGGTCATGAAAACTGAACTATTAAAGTGAAAGTAAAACATAGTACTTTTGAATTAGGTTTTAGTTTCATTGACTGAAGAGGGAAAAGAACCTCTATTTGAAGGCTTACAACAAAACTGTCGTGCACTATGATAGTAAATGATATGCAAATACTTGATTCTGTGTCTGAAATCATAAAGAAAACAATACCCAATATTAGAAAAAACAACACATTTTTAGCTCACCTCAGCACAAAGTGCTCAAGGTGAGCTTTTGTGATCGCCCTATGTCTGGCGTGCATCGTCCACAATTTCTTAACATCTTCTCCTCCTAAACCACTTGGCCAGTCGTGATGAAACTTGGCAGGGATGTCCCTTGTTTGAATCTCTACCAAAGGTATTCCACCCATAACTCTGGTTGCCATGGCAACCAAAGAAAAAGAAGAGCAAAATCTTCGAAAATCTTCTCTGAAACTAGAAGGCATAGAGCTGTGATAATTGGTATGTAGCATCTCCTAGTGGACTTCTACAAAGATTGTTCATATAATGCCCCTGGGGGTCAAAACTGGCCCCATTGCGGGGGTCACAAGTTTGAACATGGGAATAATAAAAGAAAAATTTGAAAAATCTATTCTCTGAAACACGAAGCTGTAGAGCTTTGATATTTGGTATGCAATATCTGCTATTGGACCTCTACCAAGATTGCTCATATGATGCCCCCGGGCTTCAAACTGGACCCGCCCCAGGGGTCACAGCTTTGAAACATTGGATCAAAGACAGAAAACTTTTTTTTTCTCTGAAACTGGAAGTCCTAGAGCTTTGATATTTTTATGTACTATCTTCTAGAGGACCTCTACCAAGTTTGTTCATATGATGCCCCAGGGGTTCAAATTTCAAAGTTTGAGCATGGGAATAAAGAAAGAAAACTTTAAAATTCTTCTGCACTGAAACAAGATGGAATTTATGTACATGTGTTCCTAATGATAGTTTGCCACTAACAATATTTTACATTTTTTCATTAAATGTCATGTCATGGAAAAAGGGGGCTTGGTGTATATTTCTACTGTGGACAAATATCTCTTTCATTACAGGAAAAAATGTAATTAAAGTTCATCTTGTTAAGCCACAGACAATAGTTATTTGATTTTATTTCATGAAACAACATGTTATCAAAAAAGGGGACTAAATGTATAATTTCATCACGGACCAATTACAGTCAGTTGGCCCATCCATCTACGTTGACGATTTTCTTCTAAAGTCCTTGGCATACATGTCTTTTGTGTCTGAACAATGAGCGAGTGATGTTTTTTAATCTGTCATTCGACCACCATTTTGACTAGTAAATGAATGCCTTGCCTTTGAAAGTTAATTCAATCCCTTACTATACAATCCTGACTTTCAATGACCTTGAAGAAGAAGGGTTGTGAAAGCATTTTGGGAAAAGAAAAATTATTTGGCCTTGAACTTTGATATTTGGTATTTATCTTCACTGTAGACCTTTACTGCTTAGTACTCAGGTGAGTGATATAGGACCATCATGGTCCTATTGTTACCAATTTGCCTGGTTATGTAGTCTTATAAGGATCTATACTATTTGCCTTCAAACTCTTCATTACTTGTAGGAATTCTAAGAGAACAGCATGCATCCTTATTAACTGCCTGTATGGATAGGCTGATCTGAATCTATATTTGGTCATTTGTAGTTTTGTAACTGGCCAAGTAAAGAAATGAAATAACTATCATGCTGTTAGAATGTTCTTTAAATCTCAATTTTTCATTAAAACAAGGAATGTATGTAAGCAAGTAACTTTCAAAAGATTTTGCAGTTCCAGTTCTTCTATCGCAAAAAACCTTGAATTTTGAAAAAAAATCCTGGAAAAAGTCTGGAAAAAGTCTGGAATTTTGCAAGCAGAAAGTTGTGGGAACCCTGTTTACAGACAATGTTGTCGATTTACAGGTGTTTGAACTGAGTCAGGTGTGAAATGGGAATCTGTTGAGTGTCGCGCACCACAGGAGACTTTTGATGAAATTAAAGTTACTTATGGTGATAATGCCCCATTATATGACCTTAAAAAATGCTGGCATCGTGAATTCAAACATGGCCGGAAGTCTGTGTTTGAATTTCAATGAAAATTGGATTACAAGAAGTAATTTTTACTCATTTTTCTATCAGTTGTCAGTCACACACCTGACTCAGTTCAAACACCTGTAACTCAGAAACCACAATTAGTTCAGAGCTGTGATTTGCTACATAACCCATAGAGATATAAATCATTACATATCCAAAGTTTCAGCTAGATCAGACAACTGGAAGTGGCTCAGGGGCATTACTTATTGAACGCCCCTCGTAACTCATTTCCTAATAGCTATTAGGTGAGTTTTGGTACCCTCATTTGAAGCTCTTGTTAATTTTGGTTTTCTTTGGTTTGAGTATTTATCATCCTCGGATACCCCGGGGTCTCCCTATTTGCTACGCTACATCGACCCCTGGGACAATTAGTTGAATTTCCTTCGCTTTACCGCTGGCCGAATGCTGGCTTTTCATTGGTTCCATCATCATTTTGTGATGGGCGAGTGTACTGTACGCTATGACGTTTCGTATCGATTTTCGGCGGCTCGCTTTACCGCTGGCCGAATGCTGGCTTTTCATTGGTTCTATCATCATTTTGTGATGGGCGAGTGGACTGTACGGTATGACGTTTCGTATCGATTTTAGGCGGCTGATTCAAAGTTTTATTAGTCAATTGTCCCAGGGTCGATGTAGCGTAGCAAATAGGGAGACCCTGGGGTATCCGAGGATGAGTATTTATATATTGTGCGTATTTGAGAAAAATGAAGGTTTTATTAAAATCATAAATGCCAACAAGATGTTTGGAATTTCCTTATTTATTCCTTTTGAATGTATTCACTGTTAACCCTTTACAACACAATCTCAACGAAAGGAGCCTTTTGAAAACATTGTGAGTAAAGGAGAAAATGCTGGTAGCCAGCATTTTCTCCTTTTCCCACATTGTTTTCTTCCCTTCCTAAAACAAAATTCATTGCTTTAGTAACATTTGTTTTGTCGTCTGCAAATGCTTTCAATTTAGAAAAGTCTCAAATTTTGTCGTTCGGTAAAGAGTTAAATAAGGGTTTTGTATAGTGACCATTTCACATTCTTACCTAAAGAGATGTCTATTTTTAGAGCATTTTCGTAAGGCAATTCAAATGTGATTGACGTGGCGTGACTTTCTCTTAAAGTTAGAAAATATTGCAAGAGCAGGAGAAAAAAATCCTTTATTTCGGAAGACGGGTCCTGCGTGGCTCATTGCTAAAGTGTTAGACTCACAGCTGGAGGCCCCGAGTTCGAGCGGCACTTGACCAATTTGGTTTTTCGTGGCAGTGCCCTTGTGCAAGACACTTCAGAGCACAAGCCTAGTACTGGTAAAACCCGGGAAATACACGAATGTATCTTTGTAGAAGATGCTACAAACAATTTTTTCTTCAGGTCAGGAGTTTAACACACACCCTCAACAATTTCTCTCTGTATGTCTCTCAGCCGGTCGTTTTGTTTCTGTCTGTCTGTCTGTCTGTCTGTCTGTCTGTCCTTCAATCCTTCCATCCATCTGTCCGTGAAACAATGATGGGAAGACAATCAAATAAATCTTCATGGTAAGTGGAGAAAACAATCTACAAATACCCAAATATCTTGTTAACCCATTACCACACAATCCCTGCTTTTGACGACCCTAAGAAACAAGCATTTAGAAAACATTGTTGGTAAAGGAGAAAATGCTGGTAACCAGCATTTTCTCCTTTTCCCACAATGTTTTCTACCCTTCACAAAACAGATTTCAAATTCTCAGTCACTTTTATTTTGTCGTCTGCAAATGCTTTTGATTTGGACAAACCTAAAATTTTGTTGTTTTGGTAATGAGTTAAGAGGATGCTATAGATAATTTTTTGAAGAAAATAATAACTCCCATGTATCCCTCTCTCTGTCTCTGTCTCTGTCTCTCTGTCTCTCTCTCTCTCTCTGTCTCTGTCTCTCTCTCTCTCTGACCTTCAGAACTGCAAAAGACAGCTTCTGAAAATATCATGGGAAAAAGAGAAAAAATGGTGGTACTAGCATACTCTCTGTTCTCCACAACGTCTATGGTCATACAACCATTGTAATTATCTCCCTTTGAAATCTGACAAAATTTCAATTTTTGCAAATTTTATAACTTCTTTCAATTTCTTTTCACTTGGATGTTACTCACCATGAGTGGAAGCTACTTTTCCAACAAAAGAATTGTTTAGAAAATGCTTCTGTATCAAACCTTGCAAATTTGGAGTTATCTCCCTTAAAACTGGTCCGGCAGTCATGTCAGTAGGTGATTTGAATTTTTTCCCTTTTAATACCCTGTACACAGTACAGTAAAGACAACATAAATGAAAGATAAAGGAAGAGATATTTATAATTGCAATTTGTAAGTATAGAGGCTCAAGAAATCATCATGGCAAATGGAGAAAATGATATACCAGAGGTTCCCAACTGCATCTTTTGGAAGATGCTAAATACAGTTCTTTTATAGTCAAGAGTTGAATGCACAGACCTCAACAATCTCTATGTCTGTCATTCTGTCTCTGTTTGTCTGTCTGTCCGTCTATCATTCTATCCCTGAAACCATAATGATAAGAAACTCAAAGAATAATCCCCATCTCTCTCTCTCTCTCTCTCTCTCTCTCTCTCTCTGACCTTCAGAACACAGCTTCTGAAAATATTGAAGAAGGAAAAGGAGAAAATGCCTAAACCAGAATACTCTCTCTTTTCCACTATGTTTAGACTTCAAGTTTAAAAGTCTTCATCAAAATATATGGTCATAACAACCCTTGAAATTATCTCCCTTTTAAATTTATCAAAAATCTAAATTTTGCAAATTTCAAGATTTCTTCAAACTTCCTTTTGCTTGGACATCACTCACCATGAGTGGAAGCTACTTTTCCAACAAAGAAACTGTTGACATGACGCTTCTGTCTGAAACCTTGCAAATTTGGAGTTATATCCCTTAAAACTGGTCGGTCCAGCAGAAATTTCAGTTGGCGATTAACCCTTCCCAAACAATCCCTATTTTTATGACCCTGGGATAGAAGCCTTTTGAAAACATTGTTGGGAAAGTAGAAAATGCTGGTAACCAGCATCTTCTCCTTTTCCCACAATGTTTTCTTCCCTGCTGGAATCAAATTTCAATTTTTGAGTAATGTTTATTTTGTGGTCTATAAGTGCTTTCAGTTTTGATCAGTCTAAAATTTTGTCGCCTCATAAAGAGTTCAACTTTTATTCTTTGTAATATATTGTATTCAGAGCAATGATCACTGAAGAAAAACTGATAAAGAGATGTTTTGATGATAGAAATCTTAATAAAGACTTTAAGAAAACATCGTGGCACTTGAAGAAAATTGTCTATATGCCAAAGGCTCTCAAATGTCTCTTTTTCCTTGAACTCTTTACCCAAAAATCCCAACTTTTAACGGCTCTGAGAAAGAAGCCTATAGAAAACATGATAAAGAGTAAAATGAGATAATGAATTAAAAATGTCTTTGATTGATAGAATTTGTCTTTGATAGGGTGGAAAACATTGTGGGAAAAGGAGAAAAAGGCTACTTACAAGCTCTTTTCTTTTCCCTCATTGATTTCAAAAAAATCTTTTGAATATTAAAGGGTTAAACCATCCATTCTGACAGCAATGCAACAAGATGTCTGTTGAATCAGTTTTAAGGGAGATAACTCCATTCTTGCAAGGTTTTAGATACAGACGAGTTACCTTGAATTTGTTTAATGGAAAAGAAGCTTCCAATGATGGTGAGTAACGTCCATGTCAGAAAAAGTCTAGAAATTGTGTGATAAATGGATAAAAGCTGATTTTGTTGATTTTCAAAGGGAGGTAATCTGACCATTCTTTAGAGTTAGCAGAAATATCACCGACAAATGACAATCTTGTTACAGACTTCAAGAAAACATTGTAGCACTTGAAGAAAATGATTAATCTGCCAAACGTTCTCAAAGACGTCTTCTTTCTTTAGAGAGAGTTTCTGAAAACATTATGGGACATTGAATATCTGTCTCAATCTCTGATCTAAAGAAGGTAGCCTTTGTAAACATTGTGGGAAAAAGAGAAAATGGTGGTTTAAGCATTATTCTTCTCTACCCTTTCCAAGACAAGTGACTTTATATGAGCCAAGTATAATGTGTTATCTACAAATGCTTTCATTAAGGATAAATCTATAGACGTTGCTATAATTCTGGTATACATTTAACCCTTTACCACACAACAAAACACGAGACTTGTCCAAATTCAAAGCAATTACAGAGAACAATTTTACACTGAACTCTTTACCAAATGAAAAATTTTGGACTGAACCAAATTGAAAGCATTTGCAGACGACAAAATAACCATAGTTCAAATGATGATTTCTTCCTTATATGTGGAAGAAGACATTATGGGAAAGGGAGTATATGCTTGTTACCATCATTTTTTCCTTTTACCACAATGATTTCAAAATGCTTCTTGCACTGGGTCAGATTGTGTGGTAAAGAGTTACATGAATTAATCAAATTTGTCTCTGATAGGGCATAAAACATTGTAGAAAAAGGAGATATTGCTAGTTATTAACACTTTCTACTTTTCCCTCAATGATTTCATAGAGATTCCTTTGGTTAATTGAATAGTAAAGGGAAAAAACATTCATTCTGACAGCAATGCAACAAGACGACCGTTGAACAAGTTTTAAGGGAGGTAACTCCATTTTTGCAAGGTTTCAGATACAGGCCGGTTACCTCAAATTTGTTTAATGGAAAAGAAGCTTCCAATGATGGTGAGTAACGTCCAAGTCAGAAAAATTTTAGCAATCGTGTGATAAATGGATAAAAGCCGATTTTGTTGATTTTCGAAGGGAGATAATCTGACCATTCCTTATAGTTGGCAGAAGTAATACCAACAATTGAATTATTTCTTTGATAGAAAAAAGCTGTCTTTTTGAAGTTTTTCACTCCACACAGTTCCAATTTTGATGACCTTGAAAGAAGAAGCCTCTTGAAAATATTGTGGTAAAAGGAAAAAATGCTGGTAACCAGCATTTTCTCCTTTTCCCTCAATGTTTTTTACCCTGCTGGAAACAATTTTCAAATTTTGAGTTATGTCTATTTTGTGGTCTATAAGTGCTTACAATTTTGACCAGTCTAAAACTTTGTCGTTTGGTTAACCCATTACCACACAATCACTACTTTTGACGCCCCTGAGAAAGAAGCCTTTAGAAAACATTGTGGGAAAAGGAGAAAATGCTGGTAACCAGCATTTTCTCCTTTTCCCACAATGTTTTCTGCCCTTCACAAAACAAATTTCAAATTTTCAGTCACTTTTATTTTGTCGTCTGCAAATGCTTTCAATTTGGACCAGTCTAAAATATTGTCGTTTGGTAATGGGTTAAGAGGTTAACATCTTTTGCTTTGTAATAACTTGTATTTAGAGCAGGGGTCAGTGAAGAAAAATGACAAGCAGCTGAAGAGATTTTAACGATAAAATTCTTAATAAAGACTTCAAGAAAACATTGTGGCACTTGAAAAAAATGATTTATATGCCAAAGGCTCTCAAATTCCTCTTTTTCCTTGAACTCTTTACCACACTTTTAACGGCCCTGAGAAAGAAGCCTACGGAAAACATTGTTGGAACAGGAGGAAATATTAGTAACCAGCCATTTCTCCTTTTCCCACATTTTCAACCCTATTAACCCATTACCACACGACAACATTTTAGACTGGTCCAAATTGAAAGCATTTGCAGACAACAAAATAAAAGTGACTGAAAATTTGAAATATGTTTTGTGAAGGGTAGAAAACATTGTGGGAAAAGGAGAAAATGCTGGTTACCAGCATTTTCTCCTTTTCCCACAATGTTTTCTAAAGGCTTCTTTCTCAGGAGCGTCAAAAGTAGGGATTGTGTGGTAATGGGTTAAAGTGAGAGATCATCATATTACTAGGATTAAATTTGTTTTCTGCAGATGCTTTGAATTTCGTCCAGTCCAAAAATTTGTCGTTTGGTAAAGCGTTGAAGAGATAGTTTCTGAAAACATTTTGGGAAATCTGGATATCTTTCTTTCTCTTTGAACTTTAGAAGATAGCTTTACAAACATTGTGGGAAAATGAAAAAATGCTGGAATCAGAGTATTTTCTTTTCTACCCTGTCTAAAGATAAATGTCTTCATTAGAAAAAAAACCCAGTGTATTATCTGCAAATACTTTCAATATATCTAAAACTACAGACTTTGTTATAATTGTGGTATTTAGTTAACCCTTTACCACACAACAAAACACGAGACTTGTCCAAATTCAAAGCAATTACAGAGGACAATTTAAGACTTAACTCTTTACTAAATGACAAAATTTTGGACTAGACACAAGCATTTTTTGCTTTTACCACAATATTTTCAAAAGGCTTCTTGCACTGGGTCAGATTGTATGGTAAAGAGTTAAATGAAGTAATCGAATTTGTCTCTGATAGGGTATAAAACATTGTGGGAAAAGGAGAAAATGCTAATTATTAGCACTTCCTTCTTTTCCCTCAATAATTTCATAAAGATTCCTTTGTTTAATTGAATAGGAAAGGGATAAACCATCCATTCTGACAGCAATGCAACAAGATGACTGTTAAATAAGTTTTAAGGGAGGTAACTCCATTTTTACAAGGTTTCAGATACAGACGAGTTACCTTGAATTTGTTCAATGGAAAAGAAGCTTCCAATGATGGTGAGTAACGTCCAAGTCAGAAAAAGTCTAGAAACTGTGTGATAAATGGAACAAAGCTGATTTTATTGATTTTCAAAGGGAGGTAATATGACCATTCCTTAGAGTTAGCAGGTATATCACCAGCAATTGATAATCTTGATAAAGACTTCAAGAAAACATTGTAGCACTTGAAGAAAATGATTAATCTGCCAAACGTTCTCAAAGACGTCTTCTTTCTTTAGACAGAGTTTCTGAAAACATTATGGGACGTTGAATATCGATCTATATCTCTGACCTAAAGAAGGTAGCCTCTGTAAACATTGTGGGAAACAGAGAAAATGCTAGTGCAAGCATTATTCTTCTCCACCCTTTCCAAGACAAGTGACTTTATATGAGCCAAGTATAATGTGTTATCTACAAATGCTTTCAATATGGATAAATCTATAGACGTTGCTATAATTCTGGTATATATTTAACCCTTTACCACACAACAAAACACGAGACTTGTCCAAATTCAAAGCAATAACAGAGGACAATTTTACACTGAACTCTTTACCAAATGAAAAATTTTGGACTAGACCGAATTGAAAGCATTTGCAGACTACAAAATAACCATAGTTCAAATGATGATTTCTTCCTTATATGTGGAAGAAGACATTATGGGAAAGGGGGTATGTGCTTGTTACCAGTATTTTCTCCTTTTACCACAATGATTTCAAAATGCTTCTTGCACTGGGTCAGATTGTGTGGTAAAGAATTACATTGATTAATCAAATTTGTCTCTGATAGGGTATAAAACATTGTGGGAAAAGGAGATAATGCTAGTTATTAGCATTTTCTACTTTTCCCTCAATGATTTCATAGAGATTCTTTTGGTTAATTGAATAGTAAAGGGAAAAAACATTAATTCTGACAGCAATGCAACAAGATGACCGTTGAACAAGTTTTAAGAGAGGTAACTCCATTTTTGCAAGGTTTTAGATACAGCCAAGATACCTTGAATTAGTTCAATGGAAAAGAAGCTTCCAATGATGGTGAGTAACGTCCAAGTCAGAAAAATTCTGGAAATTGTGATAAATGGATAAAAGCCGATTTTGTTGATTTTCAAAGGGAGGTAATCTGACCATTCCTTAAAGTTACCACTACTATCATCGACAATTAAATTATTTCTTTGATAGAAAAAAAGTTGTCTTTTTGAAGTTTTTCACTCTACACAGTTCCAGTTTCGATGACCTTGAGAGAAGAAGCCTATTGAAAATACTGTGGTAAAAGGAAAAAAATGATGGTAAACAGCATTTTCTCCTTTTCTCACAATGTTTTTACCCTGCTGGAAACAATTCTCAAATTTTGAGTTACGTCTATTTTGTGGTCTATAAGTGCTTACAATTTTGATCAGTCTAAAACTTTGTCGTTTGGTTAAGAGGTTAACATCTTTTGCTTTGTAATAACTTGTATTTAGAGCAGGGGTCAGTGAAGAAAAATGACAGGCAGCTGAAGATATTTTAACGATAAAATTCTTAATAAAGACTTCAAGAAAACATTGTGGCACTTGAAAAAAATGATTTATATGCCAAAGGCTCTCAAATACCTCTTTTTCCTTGAACTCTTTACCACACTTTTAACGGCCCTGAGAAAGAAGCCTACGGAAAACATTGTTGGAACAGGAGGAAATATTAGTAACCAGCCATTTCTCCTTTTCCCACATTTTCAACCCTATTAAAGTGAGAGATCATCATATTACTAGGATTAAATTTGTTTTCTGCAGATGCTTTGAATTTCGTCCAGTCCAAAAATTTGTCGTTTGGTAAAGCGTTGAAGAGATAGTTTCTGAAAACATTTTGGGAAATCTGGATATCTTTCTTTCTCTTTGAACTTTAGAAGATAGCTTTACAAACATTGTGAGAAAATGAAAAGATGCTGGAATCAGAGTATTTTCTTTTCTACCCTGTCCAAAGATAAATGTCTTCATTAGAAAAAAACCCAACGTATTATCTGCAAATACTTTCAATATATCTAAAACTACAGACTTTGTTATAATTGTGGTATTTAGTTAACCCTTTACCACACAACAAAACACGAGACTTGTCCAAATTCAAAGCAATTACAGAGGACAATTTAAGACTTAACTCTTTACTAAATGACAAAATTTTGGACTAGACACAAGCATTTTTTGCTTTTACCACAATATTTTCAAAAGGCTTCTTGCACTGGGTCAGATTGTATGGTAAAGAGTTAAATGAAGTAATCGAATTTGTCTCTGATAGGGTATAAAACATTGTGGGAAAAGGAGAAAATGCTAATTATTAGCACTTCCTTCTTTTCCCTCAATAATTTCATAAAGATTCCTTTGTTTAATTGAATAGGAAAGGGATAAACCATCCATTCTGACAGCAATGCAACAAGATGACTGTTAAATAAGTTTTAAGGGAGATAACTCCATTTTTACAAGGTTTCAGATACAGACGAGTTACCTTGAATTTGTTCAATGGAAAAGAAGCTTCCAATGATGGTGAGTAACGTCCAAGTCAGAAAAAGTCTAGAAACTGTGTGATAAATGGAACAAAGCTGATTTTATTGATTTTCAAAGGGAGGTAATATGACCATTCCTTAGAGTTAGCAGGTATATCACCAGCAATTGATAATCTTGATAAAGACTTCAAGAAAACATTGTAGCACTTGAAGAAAATGATTAATCTGCCAAACGTTCTCAAAGACGTCTTCTTTCTTTAGACAGAGTTTCTGAAAACATTATGGGACGTTGAATATCGATCTATATCTCTGACCTAAAGAAGGTAGCCTCTGTAAACATTGTGGGAAACAGAGAAAATGCTAGTGCAAGCATTATTCATTTCCACCCTTTCCAAGACAAGTGACTTTATATGAGCCAAGTATAATGTGTTATCTACAAATGCTTTCAATATGGATAAATCTATAGACGTTGCTATAATTCTGGTATATATTTAACCCTTTACCACACAACAAAACACGAGACTTGTCCAAATTCAAAGCAATTACAGAGGACAATTTTACACTGAACTCTTTACCAAATGAAAAATTTTGGACTAGACTGAATTGAAAGCATTTGCAGACTACAAAATAACCATAGTTCAAATGATGATTTCTTCCTTATATGTGGAAGAAGACATTATGGGAAAGGGGGTATGTGCTTGTTACCAGTATTTTCTCCTTTTACCACAATGATTTCAAAATGCTTCTTGCACTGGGTCAGATTGTGTGGTAAAGAAATACATTGATTAATCAAATTTGTCTCTGATAGGGTATAAAACATTGTGGGAAAAGGAGATAATGCTAGTTATTAGCATTTTCTACTTTTCCCTCAATGATTTCATAGAGATTCTTTTGGTTAATTGAATAGTAAAGGGAAAAAACATTAATTCTGACAGCAATGCAACAAGATGACCGTTGAAAAAGTTTTAAGGGAGGTAACTCCATTTTTGCAAGGTTTTAGATACAGCCAAGATACCTTGAATTAGTTCAATGGAAAAGAAGCTTCCAATGATGGTGAGTAACGTCCAAGTCAGAAAATTTCTAAAAATTGTGTGATAAATGGATAAAAGCCGATTTTGTTGATTTTCAAAGGGAGGTAATCTGACCATTCCTTAAAGTTACCAGAACTATCACCAACAATTAAATTATTTCTTTGATAGAAAAGAAATTGTCTTTTTGAAGTTTTTCACTCTACACAGTTCCAGTTTTGATGACCTTGAGAGAAGAAGCCTATTGAAAATACTGTGGTAAAAGGAAAAAAATGCTGGTAAACAGCATTTTCTCCTTTTCCCACAATGTTTTTACCCTGCTGGAAACAATTCTCAAATTTTGAGTTACGTCTATTTTGTGGTCTATAAGTGCTTACAATTTTGATCAGTCTAAAACTTTGTCGTTTGGTTAAGAGGTTAACATCTTTTGCTTTGTAATAACTTGTATTTAGAGCAGGGGTCAGTGAAGAAAAATGACAGGCAGCTGAAGAGATTTTAACGATAAAATTCTTAATAAAGACTTCAAGAAAACATTGTGGCACTTGAAAAAAATGATTTATATGCCAAAGGCTCTCAAATTCCTCTTTTTCCTTGAACTCTTTACCACACTTTTAACGGCCCTGAGAAAGAAGCCTACGGAAAACATTGTTGGAACAGGAGGAAATATTAGTAACCAGCCATTTCTCCTTTTCCCACATTTTCAACCCTATTAACCCATTACCACACGACAACATTTTAGACTGGTCCAAATTGAAAGCATTTGCAGACAACAAAATAAAAGTGACTGAAAATTTGAAATATGTTTTGTGAAGGGTAGAAAACATTGTGGGAAAAGGAGAAAATGCTGGTTACCAGCATTTTCTCCTTTTCCCACAATGTTTTCTAAAGGCTTCTTTCTCAGGAGCGTCAAAAGTAGGGATTGTGTGGTAATGGGTTAAAGTGAGAGATCATCATATTACTAGGATTAAATTTGTTTTCTGCGGATGCTTTGAATTTCGTCCAGTCCAAAAATTTGTCGTTTGGTAAAGCGTTGAAGAAATAGTTTCTGAAAACATTTTGGGAAATCTGGATATCTTTCTTTCTCTTTGAATTTTAGAAGATAGCTTTACAAACATTGTGGGAAAATGAAAAAATGCTGGAATCAGAGTATTTTCTTTTCTATCCTGTCTAAAGATAAATGTCTTCATTAGAAAAAAAACCCAATGTATTATCTGCAAATACTTTCAATATATCTAAAACTACAGACTTTGTTATAACTGTGGTATTTAGTTAACCATTTACCCCACAACACGAGACTTGTCCAAATTCAAAGCAATTTACACATAACGCATTGCCAACCACAAACGTTTTGACTTTACCAAATTGAATGCATTTGCAGACGACAAAATAACCATTGCTCAAATGATGATATCTTCCTTAAATGTGGTAGAAAACATTGTAGGAAAGGGAGAAAATGCTGGTTGCCGGCATTTTCTCCTTTTCTCACAATGTTTCCGAAAGGCATCTTGCACTGGGTCTGATTGTGTGTTAAAGAGTTACATGAAAGGATGGAATTTGTCTTTTATAGGGTAGAAAATATTGTGGGAAAAGGAGAGTATGCTAGTTACCAGCTCTTTCTCCGTTTCCTTCAATAATTTCATAAAGATTTCTTTGGTTAAATTGAATAGAAACGGGTTAAACCATCCATTCTGACAGCAATACAACAAGATGGCTGTTTATTCAGTTTTAAGGGGGGAGACAACTCCATTTTTGCAAGGTTTTAGATATAGGCTTGTTATCATAAATTTGTTCAGTGGAAAAGAAGCTTCCAATGATGGTGAGTAACGTCCAATTCAGAAAAAAATTGAAAAATTGTGTGATAAATGGATAAAAGCCGATTTTGTTGATTTTCAAAGGGAGACAATCTGACCATTCTTTATTATAAGTAGAATCAAAGGACTTAGAGTCCTGAAAGTCGCCTGGTGGGTAATATGTTAGAAGTTTTCACTCTTACTAAATTCCCAAAGGTAATGGGGTGCTGTCTGTTCCTTATAGGCGATTTCTAACAGAATCGCTAGATACTTCAGTCTTTATAGACATATTCATTTTCACAAAGGCACAGTTTGTAAATTATCTACCACAGGAAAAAACTGACCTGTTCCTTAAATAATTATAATACTATATTTTATCTCGCAAACCGGAACTTATGACAGGAAGCAGCACAAGGCCGGAAGTATACTTACGTCACCCTATAGATCAGTATGATAACATTGACAGCGTAGTTGCTCCGGAACCAGTCGACTCAAAAACCAACTCATGAAAAGAAACACTGAAGAAAACCAAATCACATTAACTACGCCATTTATTCACCATATATTTACAAAATTATGTACAGAAAATAATAATAATAGGATTCTAAGAAGCATTATTATACTGCAAAGAAAATTCTCGTGAACTGATTGGATAATACGCCCCGAATAAATATATCATGTACACTGGCAAAACCCACGTAAATGCAGTTTCCCTTTCGGGAGCCCCGTAAGAATGACTACACTATCAACACAACATCGAAAATAGCGGCGGCAATCAAGATAAACATAAAGACTGTGCGCCAAGCTGCACGTTTTACCAAGGTTTCGTTGACGTCAGTTCCCAGTGACGTCAGTTTTCATTCAATTGGGGCATTCAGAAGGGAATTTCTACTTCATCAGCGTACTCAGGTGAAATTCGCTTAACAAACGTTGGGATAGTAAAACTTTGCAGTATAATAAATTTGTTGTACGGTCAGGTGTCAGAGAAATTGGAAACTTGTTCGGTTCGGGGCCACATGATTCACCACTGCAGTAAACAAAGTTTGCAAGTCCCCTGCCACCGGGCCGTACAACTATTGTTTAGAGACTGCTGCTCAATTATTCGCTTTACCTTAGCCTTTCCCTTTATTCTTTACGAAACAGGTCTGTCTTTACTCGACCATGATTAGAAGTCCCTCTGAAAATATCGTAAAACAGCAGTTTTCCTTTTCCATCAAAATGTTCAGCTCTGATACAGTAACTGTGACGAGCTCTGACACAGTAACTGTGACGAGCTCTGACACAGTAACTGTGACGAGCTCTGATCCAGTAACTGTGACGAGCTCTGACAAAGTAACTATGACGAGCTCTGATCCAGTAACTATGACGAGTTCTGAGCCCATATTCACTAACCATTCTTGAGAATATTCTTAGTCTTATTCTCCAAGGTTTTTTAAATTTGTAAGTAACACGACTTCTGATTGGCTTAACCGAATGGTTTAGCCAATCAGAAGTTGTGTTACTTACAAATGTAGAAAATTCTGTAGAATAAGACACAGTTTTTTTCTTTTTATGAATGTTTGGTGAATTAGGGTTCTGGTACATGTAAACAGCTCGGATGTACCACTTTGCAACAGTTATCCTCCCTATACGTTGGCGACACTACTGAATCTCATTTGGTGTTGCTTAGAAACGAGTAGCAACTAGATTACACGTAGATCGTTTCAAAACTTGTGTGTGTGTGGGTGTATGTTTGTGTTTAATAACTGGATCGCATTTCTGAGATGCCATTTTTTTTTTATTCTGACCGGACGATAATTTTACATGTAGCTGTTTCATAACTTCAAAAATAGCTTTGTATACTGTGCAGTCCTAACAGCCTTTTAATACTCTGTAATACTTTGGCCGTTATTCATCATCTAGTCTTAATAGCATGTACGTGTATCTGTCAAGAACTCTTTTAAAAGTTTCAAGATAACACAATTTCTGAATGGCTACACCAAATGGTTGTAGCCAATCACAAATTGCGATACTTACTTGCATTAGAATTAAGAATAATTTTTCAAATGGTTTGTGAATGTGGACTAATGAGGAGTTTTCCTCGAGTTCAAGTCATAAACACAACACTTTAAATATAAAATTACTTTAGATGTATAAATAAAAAGTACTTTAGATATATAAATATTATCTTCGTTTTCCCGAAAATACAATCCGAAAGTTTCGAGGCAGTTCACTTCCATTTCGCCGTTGCACGGGTCGAGCTGCAAACATTATTGTTTGTCTTTGCATACCTCTGAATCGAACATCACGTGACAAATTCGGACCATTCAAATTTTTAGTCGTTTCTTCCTTCTTCACAGTCTTTTTGTTGCTGTTTTCTTTAAGACCTTTTCTTTTTTCCGTTCTCTTTCCATTTCTGTTATTCTTGCCACCTCGATTGCGACCTGTCCCGACAATCATTACGTTTCCGTCGGAGTCACGTGTTACAAAGGTCGACCGTTGATTGGTTAATTCTGGACTACTTCGGGAATCCTTGGATAAGATCACGTCGGACACCACTTTATTGTCCTCAATGGTCCGAGCGTCTTTGGTTTTCGCAGATTCAGATGAGCATACTCCACAACAGTATTTTTTGTACTTGTTGCACACGACATCTTTACCGAGCCCGCCAATATATCTCTCACAAGAACGTATTCGGTCACCGTACTCACAGCCTATGGAAAAAATGGATATTTGAATCAATTATATATTTAAGACAAGCTTTGTTAAAAGGGGCTTCTATGCAATTGAAAAAAGTATCGGCCCAGGTCAGCCTGCGCAGTCTGCGCAGGCTGACCTGGGTCGAATCTTTTTTCTGTTGGTCAATTTTCTACATGTCAAATGATTAGTTTACCTTATGATTCTATCGGTTGTTACTCAATGGATTTATGGATCAATAAATTAACGATAGATTGCTAGCCACAAGGCACCCCGGAGATGCATTGGAATAATAAAGGGAAAATTGAAGACATTCTGTATCATGGACACCAAGCACAAATACGAGGGTTGTCTTGGAAGTTTGCAGATATGTGCTAGATCTTTTTTCTTGTATGAAGATATGCAAAAATTATCGTAGGACACGAGTATGAAATAGGTCTTGAAAGGAGAAAATGGCCCAAGGGTCATTTCACTATGTACAGGAATGACTCGTGTCATTATTCTATACGTAGAGAAATAACCATATGTAGTCATTTCACTACGTAGAATAATGACCCTGGGGTTATTTTTCTAAGTAGAATAATGACCCGGATCATTCCTTCACGTAGAGAAATGACCCATGGGCCATTTTCGGGTCATTTCTCTGCATTACACCGAAGCACACTAACCTTTTTTTTTTTTTTATCAAAAAGCTTTCAAAATTAGTTGGCTGAATTTTTCAGCCGGAAAGTACAGCTATTATAAAAATGCCACAGCACAATTCCGCGAACTTCCAGGACAACCCTCGTTCTCATATAGCACCTTGTTATCGCAGTTATCAGAGGCCATTTATCTCCTGACCAAACCGGAGCAGTTCTAGAGAGCAATTCGCAGACGACAAATTTCATATGGGTTTAGACTTTGAAATGTTATCCTTTGAACAGTAGAATACATTGTGGGAAAAGGAGAAAATGCTGGTACCAGCATTTTCTCCTTTTCCCACAATGTTTTCAAAATGCCTTTTTAGTCAGGGTAATCATTTTGTTAAGGTGTATCTGACTATAAAGTTTTTGCACTTTCAATTCTTTAGCAGCCATACAGAAACAGTTTACTTTTTCTCTCGTAAAGCGATAATAAAAATTGTCGGTCGGTTCCATTGACAGTACAAATCAAGACCACACGAGACTTTACAGTTTGGTATTCTTTGATATACTTGCACTGTTATTTTGTGAACTATTGACCCGTCTCACTGTAGGAGGCCGCTTGCATAACAAATCAAAACCAAGCTGAATTTTTTAAATGCATTGTGAAATCTTATTCAAAAACAAATTAGCCATTTTCTTTGAAAAGGGAGTTAATCCTTTACCAAACAATCCCGACTTTTAATGACCCAATGAAAGAAGCCTTTTGAAAATATTGTCGGAAAAGCAGAAAATGCTGGTAACCAGCATTTTCTCCTTTTCCCACTATGTTTTCTACCCTTCTCCAAAAAAATTTTAGTGTATCAGTTACATGTAAGTAATCGTCTGCAAAATGCTTTCAATTTGGACTTGTGCCAAGTTTGCACAAGCTTAGTCGAGGCTTTTTGCCATTGGTCAAAGCTATACATGTCAAAAGATCAGTCTACTTTATAATTCAGCTAGCTGATGACGAAATGGGTGTTGTGGAATTTAAAATTATGTAAAGATACTGTCCTATCTTTATGCTGAACCTTTGGGATTCAGTAGTAAGTTGTTTGCTGTAGGAGTCACTTTATGAGGATGTTGTAGCTAGCAACTTCTCTTTTTTCTATTTTCAGACTAATTTGCTGCAGAATACTAACAGATTTTTACGGATAATGATGTATGGATGATAGAGAACGGTTCTGCGACGCCCCCACCTCTTCCCCCCCCCCCCCAAAAAAAAAATGTAAATATATTTTTCAACTTACCAGGTATACTTTGCTCCACAATCTTACATGATCGGCAACACTCGGCTTTGGTCGACGGAACATAGCAGTCACGCGGGTATTTAATTCTGCAGGAGGGCTTGTCCTCGCAGACAGGCTTCTCTGGGGGCGGGCATTTCTCACAGCAGTATCGACCAATCAGTGAATTGTCACAGGCGTCCTTGCCGAACAGGTTGGTCAGAGAGGAGCATGAGAATACTAGCAAGAACCGGTCATTCATACGCAGGCAGAGACCCTTCTTTCCAGATGGCTGCATGTTCGAGTTCTTTCGTTGTTCTGAAACAAACGAGCGGCGGTCTGGTGAAAGAAGGTATATCATATTTCATGCGTCTATTTTTAGAAATGTTATGGGTACAGAAATGTAGTTATTTAAGCTGTGGGGAATTATTTTCCCGTCACAGTGAATATTTTCCTCCCGCCGAAAATCTGGAACTACTTTTTTTTTTGAAAATATCGGTTATCCAGTTAATTGACTTGAGATCACTAGTTTTAAAAGTGGCATTCGTGCCTTACGGCACTCGTTATTTTCGCATACCTTTCCCATTTTCGGCAAATATTTTCCAATATTAACCACAAGCGGATGAAATAAACTCTATTTAATGCATGTCCGTGGCACATTATACCAAGCAAGTCATCACATAATTTGGGATCAAAACTTGAATTATTTTCTTGGAGGGTTGAAAACATTGTGCGAAAAGGAGAAAATGCTGGTAACCAGCATTTTCTCCTTTTCCCACGATGTTTTCAAAAGCCTTCCTTTTCAGGGTCGTAAAAACCAGGGATTGTTTGGGAAGTGGTTCAATGAACTGAGCCAAAACTGACAGAACTATTTTTTCTGTATGTGTGTCTGTGTGACGTTTGATGCCATTTCAACAGATAACGTTATTACATCAAATAAACGTTAAACTATCTAAGTACTCTTTACAAGTGATTGGGTTTATTTCCTTATATTGCTTCGTAAAACCCAGCAAATTTCTGTCCGGGGATTGATAATAGACAGAGCAGTAGGATTAATTATGTGGGAAAGAAACCAGTGGTTTGGAAAGAAATTATGTGAGAGATCTTTCAAGGAAAGAATCCACAGGACCGCTACGATAGAACTGAAATATTAATAAAAACGACTTTAAACACCATAGGCGCCTACAAAAAAATAAATACACATCCTACGCATAGCCGACGAAACTAGCGTGGCAAGCGTGCTTCAAATCCGATAAACTCCTGAAATAAACACTGACAGACACCTACCTGTAATTATATTCGAGGTAGTTAATCTAGGAATCGGTTTATCTGTTATTCTTGGTGGAGCTCTTGTGGTCCTTTTGGGTGCCCATACAGGTGCGCGTTTAGTCGTTGGTCGAGTTCGACGGGTTACTACAATCGGTTTACGAGTTGTTGCTCGAAAAGGTGGTCTTGTAACTGGTTTTCGTGTGATTGGCTTTGTAGCAGGAGTTGTTGGTGCCGTTGTGCGGAGCACTGGGGGCGGGGCTAAACCGCACGTGCTACAACAGTCGCGTCTGTATTGCTCATTGTAACAGCCACCGGCTCGGCAATTCAGGAATTTGTCTCCATATTCGCAACCTGTAAACAGCAGCAAGTGTATACCATTAATATCGCGTTTAATATTCGATTGCACAAATGATAATGAGATTAAAATATATCCTACCTAAAACGTTCTAAGGCAAACAAATCGAAATACATGTATTTGTTAAACATTTACCAAACGACAAAATTTAAAACTCGTCCATACTTATTGAAATCATATGCAGACGACAAAATTTAATTACACATGGATTATATATAGAATGGAATTTTCTTGAAAAGGCAGAAAAGATAGCCTGCATTTTCTCCTTTTCCTACAATGTTTTCAAAAGAGCTAAACCCAAGTGTGGTTAGGATATGGGGTCATTCTGGTTAAGGGTTATTAGTAAATATGACGCTATGACGGAACATTTCAAGTCACTAAAGAAGTCTCATACAATGCACTTGTAATGGTGATTTCACCAAATTTTTCGAATGTTAGAAATATCTGATTATCTGAAACTTAGATACAACGCATACTCTGTAGTGTGGTTCTTGATGCAAACAAGAAATAATAATAATGATGCCGATAAAACAGATAATAATAATAATAATGAAAACTTTAATGTTGTAAGCATCTAAAGAGCTGGAAATCTTACAATTACTTGGCACCAAAGAGTTTAGCTTTTCATATTTTTCGTATTCAATATATTGGATTCAGTGGATTTAACATAACATTCTGCATTCTCTTAGACAGGCTCAAGATAATGCCTCATGCTCTGTGCACTCTGATCTTGATCTGCACAGAATCATTCGACGTGTCCTTCTCAGCATCTCGACTTGTAAAATGAATATGATAACGCAGCAGACGATTCTATATTTGCAAAGTGACGCGAATTTTAATTGGCTAAACCATTTGGTTCAGACAATCAGACATTGTTTTACTTTGAAATTTAAAGAAAAATATTGAAAAGATTAACCTCAGATGTTCTTAAGATTCGTTGGTAAATACGAGGTAAGAACACTTACCTGGTACTCCTGTGTCCAACTTTTCGCAAGTCTCGCAGCATCTTGACTTGTAGAATGTATCGTAACAGCGCAATGGACGCTCTAGCATGTACTGACGGCAGGACTTGTTGTTTCCAAACCGCTTCTGCATATCCCCAAATACACAGTTTGCTGTTAAAAAGAATTAAGCGTTAAGCTGTTAAGCGCGACTTACTGACCTTTTGTGGACAATGTAGATCAAGATCAGACTGCACAGAATGTGCAGTCTGATCTTGAATCTACACTTTCCGATAAGGAGATGTTTTTCTCCAAAACATAAGATTAAGTTTAAAAAAGCATTTGATTTAACTTCTTTATCAGGAAAAGAGTTAAGTACAATTTTAAAACATAACTTCGCGGTACTTCTACTTCCACTACTACTACATTGTTATTGCAGTAAAACTTACATCGTCGGTTTACTTCGAAAATCTCGTAACTACAGCTTGTTACAAGCTGTAGTTACGAGGGTTTGGGAGTAATCTGACGACATGTTTTATAGCAATTACAAAACATAACTGATAATGAAAAGTGATTTGCATCACTTGACTGAAGAGCATGTGATCTTATTTGAAAAGAAATATATCAAAGATTCATTTCTCAGCAGTTTACCATGATAGATAAATTTTGACAAAATCGTATATTTTTTTTTGGCAATTTTACGAACAAAAGACCAGTTAGTCTCTTTATTGTTGGCCAAGTATAATAGTATTTTTTTAAGTAATTTTGATCTGAGCTCTGAATACTTAGTACATGTCAATAAAAAAGTGATATTCATTCTCAATATTTCTCGAATTAGTAACTATATTCCAATCAGGAAAAACAAAAGGGTATTGACGAAGAATGTAAACAATCATGATCATTATATTTATTTTATCTTAGTTAGTGTCACAATATTAGTTGTACGGTCAGGTGGCAGGGGACTTGAAAACTTGTTCAAGGCTGTGGTGAATCATGTCTCCCACCTGACCGTGCAACGAATTTATCTTACTTGTACTGCAAAGTTTTACCAATCCAAGCCAACGTTTGTTAAGCGATTTTCTACCTGTTTTTGGTATAAAAAAATTGAGTACACTGACGAAGTGGAATTTCCCTTCTGAATGCCCCAATTCAGTGAAAACTGACGTCACTGGGAACTGATGTCATTGAAACCTTAGTAATACGTGCTAAAACGTGCAGCCTGGCGCATAATCTTGATGTTAATTGCTCGACGCCACCATTTTGGATGTTGTGTTGATGTTGCAGTAATGTATATGGGGCTCCCGAAAGGGAAACTGCTTTTAAGTTGGTTTTTCCATTGTACATAATATATATGTTTGGGTTATATTATCCAATCAGAGTACGAGAAATTTGTTTGCAATATAATAAACAATGTTATTCCAATTTATCCGGTCACTGAAGTCTATCTCTTAGTTTCATCTTTAACCTTTCACGAAATGCAGAAATCTTAGGCAAGTCGACATTGAAAGCATTTGCAGATGACAAAATAGAGTCAATGATCGCTCTAAAGTTACATGTCATGGACAGTGTTTGCTCTAGGATGTTCGGCATCGGTGCATTGGTCGCTGCAGACATGTTTGCGCCTATGCTGACCTCGTAAGAAACTATTGTGAGAAAAAAAAAAGAGAAATTGCTCGTCATGAGCAATTTCTCTGTTTTCCACATTGTTTCCACATGATCCATGTATCATATTTTAGTATTCACGAATTAAGCAATCACAAGTTTTGAGTATGACCTCTCCCGAAAAAAGTTTGTTGATTATTATTGGAAAATTACACTTACGGTTACGAGGTGGCGCCCTCTCGTCAAACACACATCGGCCGTTCTGACACCACTGAAATATGGTAAGAAAACATCAGTATGACCCTCAACCTACAAAATGACCCATGGGTCATTTCACTACGTAGAGGAATGACCCGGGTCATTATACTACGTAGAGAAATGACCCCAGAAGTAATATCACTACGTAGGGGAATGACCCGGGTCATTATTCTACGTAGAGAAATGACCCCAGAAGTATATCACTACGTAGGTGAATGACCCGGGTCATTTTTCTACGTAGAGAAACGACCCTCTGGGGTCATTTCTCTACGTAGAATAATGACCCAGGTCATTCCTCTACGTAGTGAAATGACCCATGGGCCATTTTGTAGGGGAGGGTCATTTTTCTGCATTACACCGGCGCTGGTGCTTCTGTCGATGTTAATGAAAAGAAAAAAAAATGGAGAAATTGGTAAAAGGATAGAGAATGGGAAATGAAGACAAATTAAGAATTCCAACTTATACTTACCATTTTATCACCGCATGACGTTCCTCTCGCTGCTTTATAAATTCTGAAGGACCGACCTGAACCAGGCATGGAACAGGACATAGCTGTACATACATCGCTGAAGGTTCCGAGTTCTCTCCCCTGAAATTAAATAGGCAGGTTTAACGATCACCATACATCGCAATCTCTTATGTGCTTTTCAAGTTCTTCTAAAGAAAAGACGGAAAAGAGAGGGAACCGTTCTAAGATATAATCTTAGTCTATTAATAGTGTTACTTTAAGATTTAGAAATGTCGTGAATATTTGACTTGGTACTATTGGTGAAAACTTGCTAAGATGTATACAACATGTTTGGTTCATTCTGAGGATGCAAACGCTATAGATGCACAGCTGGGCTAACAATACTGCCGCATGTATGAAGAGCCTGGGTGGCTCAGTGGTGAGCGTGTCGGACTCATGACCTGATGGTTGTGAGTTCGATACCCAGTTGAGGCGAACTCTCCTTCCGGCGTATTTTCGCCTCTCACCTCTGCTGAATGTAAGAAAAGTAGTCGGTGGCTTTGGAAAGAAAGTTGTGTTTGTACTGGTATGAGAAAACCAGGAAACACATGTGCGTCACCGACTGCCATGATATGACCTTGGCTGTTAAAGTGGCGTTAAACCCCAATACAACCAATACAACCAAATATTAAAGTAAATTGTATGGACTGTTTATTTTGTATGTTATTCAGACCATTATTTAACCCTTTACTCCATAGATACTCATTTTGACGCATCAACAAGAGACAGCTTTTGAAAACATTGTGGGAAAGGAGAAATTGCTCGTAACGAGCAATTTCTCCTTTTCCCGCAATGTTTTCCACTCAATCAGATATTTGTATCCTCATTTATCCATATTTTTGACATCATATCTTTATTTGCTGCTGAAAAGGAAGAGCCTCAAATTGGTATATCAGGTAAATGGTTAAAATCGTTGTAAGCTAAATACTATGAAAAATAAGACTCTAATGTTCAAATAGATTTAATCCACTTGAACATTTTTTAACATGTATCATGCAGCCATACTGTTTTACTAATAAATAGCCAAAATATTGTCGATATTTTTGGCAGATGAATTAAGCCTCCTGATTAAAGAAACATTGTCTACTTACCCAGCCGTAATAAGATTCCAGCCCAAGAATGTCCTGACACTGTTCGTTTGGTGTAAACATTTGTCCCGGATAGTTGGATAGGAAACTGGTGAACTGTCTCTCGTCATAAATGTCGGCAGGATCTCTCAAACAGCTTCGTCGTCTATGAAAAGAAAACAACATGTACAATTATACAGGTTGTATTACTTTATCATTTTGAATATCAATGTAATTTACTATGGGCTTTACTGGATTTCAGAACAGTTTTAATGAAATGAAAAAAATAATCTCTGGATACATTAATAGAGTTTATTTTACGATATGATTTCAACTTTGATAGCGTTGTCTTAACTCTTCAGTAGATGAAACAATTCTAGACTCTTTCAAACAAGAAGCATCTGAAGATGACAAATCAGATGCTTTTTTAATTACGGGAATCATCTTTGAAAGGGTAGAAAACATAGTATGCACAATTTACAAATACTAAAATACGATCAGAAGTGGTATGCCCAACTTACAATTTTCAAAATACAACAAGAAGTGGTATACACAACTTGCAAATTTGAAAATATAACAAGAAGTGGTATACACAATTTACAATTTTCAAAATACGACCAGAAATGCTGTACACAATTTACAATTTTCAAAATACGACCAGAAATGCTGTACACAATTTACAATTTTCAAAATACGACCAGAAATGCTGTACACAACTTACAATTTTCAAAATACGACCAGAAATGCTGTACACAACTTACAATTTTCAAAATACGACCAGAAGAAGTATGCACCACTTACAAATTACAAAATACGACCAGAAGTAGTATGCACAATTTACAAATTTCAAAATACGACCAGAAGAAGTATGCACAACTTATAATTTTCAAAATACGACCAGAAATGCTGTACACAACTTACAAATTTCAAAGTACGACCAGAAGTAATTTGCACAAATTACAAATTTCAAAATACGACCAGAAGAAGTATGCACCACTTACAAATTTCAAAATACGACCAGAAGTAATATGCACAATTTACAAATTTCAAAAAACGACCAGAAGAAGTATGCACCACTTACAATTTTCAAAATATGACAAGAAGTAGTATGCACAACTTACAGTTTTCAAAATACGACCAGAAGTGGCGTGCACAACTTATAATTTTCAAAATATGTCCAGAAATGCTGTACACAATTTACAATTTTCAAAATACGACCAGAAGTAATATGCACAACTTATAAATTTCAAAATACGACCAGAAGTAGTATGCACAATTCACAAATTTCAAAATACGACTAGAAGTCGTTTGCACAGCTTACATATTTCAAAATACGACCAAAAAGTAGTATGCACAATTCTTAAATTTCAAAAAAACGACCGGAAGAAGTATGCACCACTTACAAATTTCAAAATACGACCGGAAGTAGTATGCACCACTTACAAATTTCAAAATACGACCGGAAGAAGTATGCACAACTTAAAATTTTCAAAATACGACCGGAAGAAGTATGCACAACTTACAAATTTCCGATGTATGTCTTGAAGTATTCCACCGAACACTTTGAAAACCGCCATGGATTAGTTTTCGTCCTCTCGTTCTCAAAGCCACCGTGAGCCGTCATAATGTACTGGTCATTGGCGTCACAGGAGTTAGATTTACCATCGTGACGGGCCCCTAGACTGAACAAAAAAAAACCACAATATCCTATGAGCTATTTTTCGTGGACAAAGGTGGCTTAATACATCTGGAATAAGTATCGACCCATGTCAGCCTGCGCAGTTCGCGTAGGCTGACGTGGGTTGATACTTTTTTGCTTCTGGTAAATTTCAGGAATGGTGGATTTTATGAGCTTATCAGAGCTCCAGATAAGAGGGAGTGATGGTATTCCAAATCCATTATTTCTCTTCCAAACCCTATGTTGTGGGTATTCATTAGAATCGTCTCGATGAGACGATTCTAATGAGTACCCATAACATAGTGTTTAGTGGAGAATAATGAATATTTTACAATTTTGAAATCAAAATCACTCCCTCTATTTGGAGCTCTGTTATTTCTTTATATGATGACTTGCCCTTTTACAATAAATCATGGAGATGCACTAAACCTCCTTTTGTCAGAGCATGGTATAAAATCGTTTACGTTAAATCATTTCTTTTCGTTTTGGAATATACTCGTATTAACATCCATTCAAAGGCACCGTTTCTCCGTTATACCAAACAATCACAAGTGCTGATGGCCAACAGGAAGTAGACTTTTTTCTCCTTACCATTTTTTTCTCCTTTTTCTACCAGCGTTTCCACATTTCTATTGGGTCGTTAAATCCCGATATTGTTCCGTAAAGGGTTAAAAGTCAAAGTCAAATTCAAAGTCAAAGGTTTTGGAAACTGTGAATATGGTAATAACGTTACTTTTGCAAGAAAATGAAAACTCTTTAACGATGGATTAAAGATAAAACATTGCTGGCTTTTACGTACCTATGTCCAAGCTCGTGTGCGGCAGCGTTGATACTCTGAAAGCCGCCATGATCCTCGATGATGGAGACACTGTCCAGGCTGCAAACACTGGCCACTCGTGCATAGCCTAAAATACAGGCAGACGTCTTGTTTAAACATGTATAAATGTACGCGTTTCTTCCGCTGAGTTTCGACAACTTTGTTAAACCGGAAGTAAATGACGAATTACCGTTGAGAAAATTCTTTCCGAAATGCAACAAAGGTCGTTCATTTTACTTTCCTTGTTTCATGACTTAAAGCATTTCGCCCAACTCTACAAAACTGTTTGATTCAATTATTCAAAAAAAGAAAATAAAAGAAATAACAACATTAACAATCGTTCTACAACAAAATGATGATGAAAACCTCTATCATTGTTGCTCATTCAATTTATCCTGACAAGTGAAAACTCTATATATGAGGAAGTTTTGCTCAATCGGATACTAAATGCAGCAGCTCTATATTCGTCTTACTCTTCTAAAGTAAGTCAGGTTTTGTCTTTTTGAAAGAACAAAAAACAGGAAAGAAAAAAAAGTGGCACAAAGTGACATAGCATTTTCCTACCAGGAGGTACATGTACATGATGACATTTTGAAAAGTACTTGTTCTTTATAAAAGATATGATGATGAATACCACAAGATCAAACCAAATGAAATAGTCAAACATTTTACATTACATTAAATCGATGCATGTGAACAAACTGTGAAGAATACTTAATGTGAAATGATTGAATGATTTTAAATGTTTCTTCTATACCTTTACATCCAGGCACTCTCAAATTTGTTAACTACTGACACTACAAGTGTTGTAAAAATAATGTTATGAGTGTAAAGGGGAAGGGCTAAATACAGTCAAACAAAAGTTATCCATCCCGAAATCGGTCTCGACTTACCAGCAGTTCTCCGATCTTTAGTTCCACTGTCCAGCGAGTACAGATCATAACTGAAAAGACGAAAAACAATCACTGTTATCTTTTTTTTATTGTAATTATGTCAAAGCAATCAAAAATAACAATAAAAAAAAAGAACAACGACACGAAGGATTAGAATATTGACATCAAAATTTGCGAAAAGGGTGCATTCCCATCCGATACATAGTAAAGATAAGAATAGGAATTAGGTTACACTGAAACGAACTTCTAAACGACCACTTCTAAGCTGCAAATTCCCACAGACCTTTACTTATCTGACAAAAATCTCAACTATTACTACAAAAAAAAGAATGACGCAAGTGAAGCAGGTTTTGTGTGTTGACTCACTCTGTTATCAACATGATGTGGTCGTTCTCCGGCACATTCCTTGCCGTAAAGGACCACCTGATTAAAGCGTCCAGTGCCTCATTGACCAACAGCTCGTCACGGCCATCTCTGACTGGGTTCACAAGCGGTGTTGACCACGGAGATGTCTCTGGAGTCTGAAACGGTATGGTGACAGGATTTTGAATATTTAAACGATACATGTATTGAAAGTCAACAACTATCGGCTTCTTTCTGTGCAAATACAGGATAAACCAAATGGTTTAGCCAATCAAAAGTTGTGTTACAGTTAAATTTAGAGAACTCTGTGGAACAAGGCTAAGAAAGGTTGGTGAGCTAAGGCTGCACGTTCCATACCGTTTGCGAAAGCTTCCGATGGGCTCAGTGGTATCAGAAAACTATCTAAACAGACATATAGACTCTGTTACTCACATCTGCTATGATCATGCCTGACAAGGCAACACTGAGACCAAAGGTCGGATCATCGATTCCCTTGTACATAAGGTCCACACCGTTAAAAACATGGGAAAAGTAGCGCTGGATGTTCAACTTAGCTTCGTTATCTCTCTCTTTTTCGGATTTCTGTTCGCTTGCTTTGTAAAATCTGAAACGGAAAACCGGACATTTTTTTAGATTCTATAAAATTCTGCCAAGGATAAGGTTCTATTAGGCCCTAAAAAGATCATGACCTTGGTTATCGTCACATTGCCTGTTAATTTTAAAGTTTTGAAACAAATTTTGGGTTTTCAATACATCCCGTTGTCTGCGCATGTCATTTTCTTCGAAGAATGACCTGTTTGCGTCAGACATCACCGCCGTGTACAGTGTATTCATATACTGTATTATGGGCTGTGGTTAAAGAATATTTAAGGGCCACATCATATGCCTGGAAAAATTGTTACTAAGCCAAGTAGTCCCTGGAGCAATTAGTGCCATGGCAACCTATACCGAGCATAGATATAATCAGGACAATCATACCAAGGATAACTCAAGGTGAAGACAACCCGTCGGTTTACTTCAAAAACCTCGTAACTACAGCTTGAAATAAGCTGTAGTTACGAGGTTTTTTAAGTAAACCTACGAACTGGTACCCAGTATAACTTGGACCTCGGACATTCCGTTATAGAACGATTGATTTGCTCCCGGTACAACTGGTACCTTTGGCAATTTGTACCCTGGACAACTCGTACCCACAGATATTTGCACTGGTCCATACCATTTTTAACTGATTCTTGTACGTGCACAAATGCTTATTTCAGGTCTTTAGAGTGTAGCTTATTCAAAATCTATGTCGCCAAAAAAAAACACACTAATTTTCTTCCAGGCTTACTTTTTGCAGATTTACAGGTTTATCACAAGGTTGCGAAATATTTTTAAGTGTAAAAACAAAAGTAGGGTTTCATTATATGTATTTAGAAAAAGATAGCTATAAATTCTAAAGATAAAACGTCTCTGTGGGGAGTTACAGGGGTAAACCAAAGATATTTTGATCACCATGAACCCTTTACAAAACGACAAAATTTTAGACTGGTCCAAATTGAAAGCACTTGCAGACGACAAGATAAAGGTAACTCAAAATTTGAAATTTGTTTTGGGAAGGGTAGAAAACATTGTGGGGAAAGGAGAAAATGCTGGTTACCAGCATTTTCTCCTTTTCCCGCAATGTTTTCAGAAGGCTTCAATCTCAGGGTCCAAAAAACCAGGGATTGTTTGGTAAAGAGTTAATGAAGTTCGTCGTGTTTTAATTCATCGATTTAAATGTCAAATAAGGAATGACGGACTTCTTTTTTCTTTCTGAATTTTACATGTTAACCCATTACCACACAATCCCTACTTTTGACGCCCCTAATAAAGAAGCCTTTTGAAAACACTGTGGGAAAAGGAGAAAATGCTGGTAACCAGCATTTTCTCCTTTTCTCACAGTGTTTTCTACCCTTCCCAGAACAAATTTCTATTTTTCAGTCACCTTTATTTTGTCGTCTGCAAATGCTTTCAATTTGGACCAGTCTAAAATATTGTCGTGTGGTAAAGAGTTAACGCTATACTAGACAACATTATTTTAGACTCATTCATAGTAACAGAATTTGCAGACGACAAATGATATATTGAACTCAAAGCAAGAGAATCTCTTTCGAAGGGCAAGAAATTGTGGGAAAAGGATAAACTGCTGGTGGCCAGCATTTTCTGTTTTTTCCTCCCATGTTTTCAAAGGCGTTACAAATCGTGTTGTTTGGTAAAGGAGTAAAGTTTTGTCTAATTAAACAGGCAAATTTAAATGTCATAGCTGTCCATAAATTAACATGGCAGTTGTGTTGCACGTGAATGTTTTTTTTTTCCTTGTTATGTAAGATACATGCAGCAGCTAAAATATGTGACCCATCACGTAAAAAGGGACCATCTGGGAATTCTGTACATCAATTAGATGAAAGAAGTCAACTATAGTGCAGTTCAGTTTAAGTTGATAATTCAAAAATGATTGCCTAACAAGGTACAATGACCACTTTCCACACAGAAAATGTCAATAAAGAGAAAAGTGTCAACCTTGGTCAGCCTGCGCAATTCGCGCAGTCTGACCAGGGTTGACACTTTTCATAGTTCCTAGAAGGTCCTTTTTTGAGTGATGGTGTACATATGCATAACAAGTACGGAAAAATGTTAGTGTGTAGTAAAAGCTCTCCGAATACGTTTAAAATGACCTTCTATTTCTGCAATAGCCTTTTTATATGCTTCTTTTCAGCGCATGCTTTTAGTCAAAAGAAAAAGGTCCGATTGTTATGAAATAACCACAGAATGATAGAGCCTAATATAATACCGTTTTCATGTACGTATGTATGTATGAATGTAGGCCTGTGTATGCATGTATGTGTGTGTGTATGTATGTATTTATGTATGTATGTATTTATGTTTGTATGTATATATGTATGTATGTATGTATGTATGTATGTATGTATGTATTTTGTTAAGTCTTGATAGTCACGTCCGTTGGAACACAAGGGCCATAGTCGTCCCATACAGTTCAAGTTTTTTACTGTATACATATATAAGTATTTAAACGCACCAAAAAATCAAACACTTTATAAGTTTATAAAACATATGTGATTATAAAGCATTTTTCTGAGGGGAGTGAATTACAACTTATGATATCGTCTGTCAAACTTACCATATTATTCAAAGGCAATAATTTATGTCTTTGGAGTAGATAAAGATTGTTTTTATATGATTAATAAGACCCTTACCTTTGATAAATTCCGTAATCTATCAACGCCAAAATTTCCAGATTGTACTCTCGACCTCCCGGCAAAACGTCATCCCTCACAATTTTTGCTGTGCGACCGAAAGCGGCGGCTACTTTTCCTGATAACATCGGACCTACAACACATGCGAAAAAGGGACTTAACGGCATCAAAACATTTTATGTACAATTTTCTTTGCTCCTTAATTCTAAATAGTATTCCTAATGGATATAAAATTTTACTATGTTTGAAGAGTGACGTCGTTTTCAACATTTTTTTCCAGTTGTGTCTAAGCGGCCAGCGCACGTTATCGTACTTTCCTCGAATGAGCAAAGGTTTATTCTGCGGACACTGTGGACTGCAGGCCTATTTTTAGCAATATCAGGCATGGATACTTTTCATAACTTCTCTTCATATCAACCCTTTTCAGGCTGAATAAAATCGAACTCATAGCTGATTTGAAATCAAACCAGGAGAACTGGAGTGACAGCTATTGGTAAATATTACCCCTGTAAAAGTAATTTTATGGAAAACTCCAGTTTGAAAGGACTAGTTAGTTGTGTAGACTAAGATCAGATTCTATGCATGTGCAGGTTGATCTCTATGATGTGTGCCAAAGCAGGTATAACCGAGGATCAACATAACAAGAGTTAAACTACAATAGAGTATTTTTACATTTATGTTCCAGCCCCTCATTCGCCATGCAGCGTTATCTTTAGTTAAAAAGTATAAGCCATGCATCTGCAGTCCGCGCAGGCTGACGTGGGCAGAATCTTTTTTCTATTGATCAATTTTCCGTATACCAAAGGACCAATTTACCCCATGACTCAGTCAGCTGTCAAACCAACAGGATTTTTTGGATAACTTATTACCTGTATGAGCCATCTTGCTTGGAAAAATGAATTAAGGAAATTCATTAACCCATCACTACACAATCCCTACTTTTGATACCCCTGAGAAGGAAACATTTAGAAAACATTGTGGGAAAAGGAGAAAATGCTGGTAACCAGCATTTTGTCCTTTTCCCACAATGTTTTCTACCCTTCACAAAAACAAATTTTAAATTTTTAGTCACTATTATTTTGTCGTCTGCAAAATGCTATTGAATTGGAAAAGCCTAAAATTGTGTCGTTTGGTAATGCATCAAGCCCCCTTTTGCCAGAGTGCGACTCATAATTATGTTTAAACTTATCGTGGCAGGAGTTTCCACCAAATAAAATGACAAAAAACTTCTGTTCTAAATACATACCTGCATCTTTGTAATCGGTCGGTGTCGCTGGCGAAGATTCCGTTTCATATATCCCGTATATTTTACTCTTTTCGTCTGCTCCGAGAACTACTGTCTTCGCCTTGTTCCACAATCTACTGGCCGCTCTTTTACCGCGATGTAAACCTTTGTCGTCCATTAGCTTCATTCGGAACTCCTTTTGACCCGCCCGAAAGGTTCCTTCCTGTTTTTCATTAAAATAAAGATTCGTTTGATTCAAAGTTGCATCATTAAGCTATGTTCTGTGAAAGGAGGGGGGGAGAACGTTTGCCTCAACCCGCCTTTCAAGCTCACAACCACCAGGTCACGTGTCCGATACACTTAACAACGAACTTCTGTGGGTGGCAAACCATATGGGGTTAAAGTTAGCTACCTACCACAAACTTATTATTACTATTTAAAACGATACCATCGACCTCTCCTTATATCATATAACCTCGCCTGTTTCAGTTAAATATGCCCATTACGAATTTTCTTATCTTACACACATTTGATAATTATCACATTTGTGTGACGTCTTTTTTGACGTCATTTTGTACGTATTTCATCTAAGTGAATGGGTCTGATGGATATTACCGCGAGAGCATTTATGAAGGTTTATGCATCATCTGGTCTTTATTTTTTTGAAGTAACGTTATATGATAAAAAGAATCTGACAATCGTGGGCTTTTGAGATAATTTTTTATTAAACTCGTCAAGGTAAAATATTAAGCTCACCAAAGGCTCGCTTAATAACATTTCCCTAGACTCGTTTAATAAAATCTTATCTCAAAAGCCCACTCATGTCATATCCTATATATGCCAAATAAACAACATGAGAGGTCATGTGGTACAAGAGAATAAGACAGAGAGACAGAGAAATATTACATCTTTCCCTGCTGAATATAAATAGATCTAAATTGAAATTTCTCAAAGACTACAAAAATAATTCCTCTATAAGATCAAGAGACGGTTCGTTCTTCAATTCGAATTAAACAGTGGACAGTGTAGATCAGAGATCAAACTGCACGTTCTGTGCAGTCTGATCTTGATTTACACTGTCCACAAAAAAATCCGTCGTCTACAGCATGGAAAGAGTTAAAAAAAGGTTGAAAGAATCTTCAGGTATAGATAGGAAGGCAAACAATGGGACAGGCATAATTATAAATAGAAAAAAAAACGGAATAGTTTGATTGGTTACCATGATGGCGTCACATGACTGGTTCTTCTCTGTCTGTGGACACGAGAGTGTGAAGATGGCCCTGTTGTTAGGATCTTGATATTCGCCAAACACCTGAAATGTGACAAAGGTGTTAAGTCACTAAGAAACGTATATTTAAGTAATCTTGAGGGTTAGAAGAGGTTTTGCGAATTCAAAAACTACGACAGGAATGCACGGAAATATCTGGTTTAAGAAATATATACGAGTTACTCAGGGCAAGGGCGTGCGGATGGCCCATGTATTGGAATATCTTAATTAACGCCCGCCAAAATCAGTGTGACACAAGCAGTTTAAGAACTATATAGTTCATTGTTATTCAGGACATTACGGCAAGAGCGTATGGATGGCCCATGTATAAGAATATCTTGATTAACGTCCGACCACACCAGTGTGACACAAACAAAGTCATTAGGAGCATTGTTAACGATCTCAACAAAAGGGGTTAGTTTGAATAATTATGCACAAAATATTTTACAAAATGTTAATGATATTTCAATCAAAAGATGTTTAATAATTTTTTCAACAGTAAAAATACGCTGTCGCTATAAGCATTCTTAAAGTTAACTCTGAAAACGATGGGCTTGTTAAAATAATCATGAAAAATAAATTTTACGAAAGTTTACAATGATGTTTCAATCAAAAGTTGATTAATAGTTTCTTTTTTTTTAAACTATAAAAATCCGTTATCATTATAAACATGCTTAACGTAAAGCTGAAGATAAGGCTTGCTTTGAATAATTATGAATAATAACTTTGTCCAAAAGTTTATGATGATATTTTCAATCGAAAGATGTTAAATAATTTTTCAACTGTAAAAGTTCGCTTTCATTATAAGCATTCTTGAAGTCAACTCTGTAGTCAAGAGTTTTGTTTGAATAATAATGAGTAATAAATTTTACAAAAGATTATTATGGTGTTTCAGTCAAAAGATATTTGATAAAATTTAACTGTAAAAATCCGTTATTATTAAAAACATTCACAAAGCTAACTCTGAAGTCAAGGGTTATGTTTAAATAATTATAGATAATAAATTGTTAGAAAGTTTATAATGATATTTCAATCAAAAGAAGTTTAATAGTTTTTTTAACTATAAAAATCGGTTGAACGTGATATTTAAGATATAAAACTGTGACGTATAGCTAGTGATCTAACGGAGATTTATATTGTCAAAATAAGCAATCATCAGCTGTCTCTTTTCCAAACAATACTTTATTTCTAAGACGTGAGCATGAAACACTCTCCGGAAAAAAGTAAGAGAGCACAAAACATGTGTAAACATGTAGAAAATAGAGAAATTGCTCGTTACGAGCAACTTCTCTTTTTTGTCACATGTTTTCACGTGTAATCTGTAAGAAAATAAGAAGCCATCTGCTGAGGTAACTGTATGTGGTCATAAACTGTTGATTTCTATCGAATCAATTTTGCTGCATCATGTTCGCTATTCATAGATCATATCTGCGGTCAAGGTCGTCCTGGGACAAGTTCAGCTAAAAAGGCATATTCTACTACTTTGCTTGCTTGTGTGTACATGTACACGTTGGCATGAACCGTTTTCAAATTGCTGCAGTAGCTATCCTTGCCTTCACATGGTTTCTTTTACCAGTACTTTGGACACATTTCTTCCCAAGCCTCCGGCTGCTTTCCCACATAACCATCGTGTAAACAATCACTAGAGGTGAGACAGAGGAATGAATCCTGTCGCAATGACTATCATCAATCCTTGTTAACAAGTTGGCCGATCTCACACAATGCAGTGTTTTAACTACATTAAGAAAGAAAGCTTTTGAAAAGGAGAAAATGTTCATTACCATCATGTTCCCCTTTTCACACACATTTTTTTTTACATTTCCAGATTCGATTTCCCTAATTGGACCATATTTAATCTGACGTCTGCAAATTTTTTCGATTTGGACGAATCCAATTTTTTTTTCCTTTAGTGTAGGGACTTAGGAATTTTACGTGAGCACGAACCCGTGAAAACACGTTTTCTTCCGCCATGAAATTACTGTGTAACACAACAAACAAGGCACAAAGCAAGTTGCCCTACCTCATAACGTTCTAAATTCTGGTGTAAGATCACTGGAATTCCGCTCCCGGATCTTTTTATGGAGTAAACACCATTTACGCTGCGTAACTTGGGATTTCTTTTCAGCTTCAGCTGCACGGGACTTCCGAGCACGTTAAAATTGACGTCGACGTTAAGTGGCAGACCGTCGCTGGATTTCTTAACTTGATTGACGGACGAGTCATCTACCACGGTAAAATCAATGGGATCTGGAACAATTAAATGATTGATGTTAACTCAAAAATGATCTTTTTTGAAGCTTACCATTTGTCACGTTCTTAGGAAACGTCAAGGCTAAATTATACGACCTAGAAACCTACTTAAGTACGATGGAAGAAAAGTCCAGGATAAGTTGGCTGAGAGGTTGATCTTCTTATTTCTATTTAAAGTAACAGTGACCTTAACATTTACCTTAAAGTGCCAGTGTATCGTCGGTTTACTTCAAAAACTTCGTCACCACAGCTTGAAACAAGCTGTAGTTACGAGGTTTTTTAAGTAAACTAACGATATGTAACAAAATAGTGGTCAGTCTAGATTTAAAATCAGGCTACATGTATGAAGATACGCCGGCACGTTTCAAAGCATTAGAAATGACGATACATTCTGAACCAAACTCCAAAGCTCGAGTATCTACATCAGTATCCGCTTTATGACCCAAGAACAATTTTCAATTCCCCACCCCCCGAGCAACCAACACCCTAGCGCCCTAGCATCCCCACCACATTCATTGAGTTACATTGATTTACCCATTACCAAACGACAAAATTTTAGGTTTGTCCAAATCGAAAGCATTTACAGACGACACAATAAAAGTTACTGAAGATTTGAAATTTGTTTTGTGAAGAGTAGAAAACATTGTGGGAAAAGGAGAAAATGCTGGTTACCAGCATTTTCTCCTTTTCCCACAATGTTTTCTAAAGGCTTCTTTCTCAGAGGCGTCAAAAGTAGGGATTGTGTGGTAATGAGTTAAGTAACATTTCAACCGTTTAACAAACAACCATATGTTTGAGGCAGATGGCTCTGCAGGAAATCGGGACATGTTCTTAGCTAAAATTGTTTTCGTTTTCCAAAATGTATACTGACATTTCAATTACAAATCTAATAGATTTTGCTGTATTCAATTTGTCATCTGTAAATACATATACTTGTCCACATGGACAGTTTGAAATTTTTGTAAAATGGCACAGAGTCGGAAAAAAAACGAGGAAAAACCACTCACATATAACTGTTTATGACCTTATAGATCAATTGTTATACCATGAAGGAAGTCATCCATCATTCCTGTACTTGTTTTATGTGTAAGACATTTCAAAATTGCAACGACAAGGAGATGATGTACGATGACTTTATAAAAAGGATTGTGGTTAATACTCTGGTAAAAAGCATCTTCGTGAGCCAAGGTTACGATCACTACGTGGATCTTACCTTGGCTGATTGAGTCCGATTTCGAGATTCCTGCGATGCGCCCTCTATTGGATGCTTGTTATTACCCCCCTTTACATCATATTTCTAAAAGCCAATGAAATGTCGTTTTACAAACCGCTTACGAATACACATAGAGCGATAAGCAGACATCCACGTGGGTTTCCATGTTTACCTTCTATTCGAAAGTTAGCAACCTTGTTCTATTTTTATCAAAGATGAAATGCTACGATCGATTTCATTCGTTGCAGTTAGAGCTGGCTACATCCAATGAAAAAGCGTATCGGGTAAATGTAAAAATCAAGCTCGATCCGCCCAGGGTAGAGTAGCGTAGTGAATCGTCAGCCTTGGCTTGCGAGGATGGATAAAAAGGGGCTGAATACATCTCCGTGGAGCGGAATACCTAGCAGGTCATCACATAGCCATGGATCCATAAATTTCATTTTGACCAACGCATGTCTGAATCATGAGGCAGAACGGTCATTTGACATTCAGAAAAATGACCTATATCAAAAAGTTTCGGTCCAGGTCAGCCTGCGCGGACTGCGCAGGCTGACCTGGGTCGATACTTTTTGCAGATGCATTCTGCCCCCTTTTCACCGAACATGGCTCATTTTATCTAACAAAGTTGTGAAACAAAACACTCATTGTACTCGGCATTTACTTATTTCGAAGTCAAGGATGTGCGTATGGTCTTACTGCATGTTGTTGTGCTCGACGATACTCGTGTCTGCATTGTATTTGAATCATGTTTTGTTTGATGCATGATCCCTAATACCAAGCAATTCATCTCATAATTACGGCTCATAAAGACTATTTTGTCTAACAAACAAACCAAAATCATGAAGCAGAATGATCTTTGTCCAAACAAAAGATCTTTTTTAATAGCGAAAGGTCTCAGGCCAGCATGGGTCGATACTTTTTGAAGATGCATTAAACGCCAATTGCACGGCTCGTATGTAATAAAGCGAATAATGTTATAGAACTACTTTTCATCTCAGATGGCACCATGAGTAATCAGGTTGGCATGATGCGACCTGCATTTCCGGTTGATGACTGTAACAACAAGCTGGCTTGTCGTAAACAGATCACAGTGCAGGGTAAACTTTTTTCACTGTAAACAAAGAGTAAACAAATTCCAACTGTTGCCGAAGTCTTCACGCAAATTAACAACGCAAACGCAGACGATTTCGATGATCATTTACCTTAACCCTTTCCCAAACCAAACAAGCCCTGGTTTTTACGTGTCTGCAGTACAAGTCTTTTGAAAACACAGTGGGAAAATGAGAAATTGCTCATAACGAGCAATTTCTCCTTTTCCCACAGTTTTTTTCTACCCATTTCAAGAACTTTCAGCCATTTTCAGTTTGGGAGAGTCTAAAATTTGTCGTTTGGGAAAGGGTTAAGGCAGCGAAAGATGAAGATCCAAGATCAGGCTCCACATTCTATGCAGTCCTCTTTGATCAACGCCTTCCGTAAACTTATTTAGGTCACCGTTGGCAATGAAATGTTAATGAGATGACTTCGGTCGTCTGATCCCCAGTCATACGCCTACAAAAACATAGTCCGAAAATGACGTCTTTATGTTACTTTATAGTCATACGCATTTCTTCCTTTTACGTTTTATTTTTTTCGACTATCTCTTGTTAGTCGTTAAAAAGCGTGACACGTATTGACGTTTTTTTTTTTGGGGGGGGGGGATGTATAATAAGAATTTATAAAAATTCTTCAAGACACGTATTCATATAAGTTTCATCATTTTCATTAAATATCCAAGGCGATTTCTTATATATTACCTACTAAGATCAGTTTTCATATTACTTTAATATTCATCAAGACGATAATTTCACATAGTATTCACATAATATCAAGTTGTCTCAAGAATATAACCCTGCTCCGTTGGATGCACAATAATAGTTTAACCCTGTGCCAAACATTGTCGTAATTTGGCAACTACAAGAAAGAAGACCTTTGAAAATAGTTTGAGAAAAAGAGAAAATGCCACTAACCAGCATTTTCTCCTTTACCCACATTTTTTCCTACCGTAATGAACACAAAATACTCATCATTGGACCATATTTGATTTACCATGGGTAACTGCCTTGAATTTGGACAAGCCAATTTTTCTTTATTAAGAGTAAAGCTTACAATATTCATATGAAAGAAAAAATCTTTTACAATCGGTCTTTCTATTAATTAATTTAGTATACATATGGATAGTAACGTAATTTACCATCATAATTTTTTTCTTTTTATCTAAATATGAAATCAGGCAAGTTGTCCCAACATGAGAAAAAAGGGGGAGGACGTGCCATTTAGAATTTGTGCCTTTTTCAAACTAATAAAAAAATTCTGAAGCATAAAAAAAAACAGTTCTTAAGAATGATTGGTGATAATGGACCTGGCCGGATTTATGTGAAATACTTACGCCAACGGAAAAAAAAAGAACTTTCTTTCGATAGGGACCCGCTGGGCTGCTGAACCAACCTAATTTCAATTCTCATGCTGATACACGTGACAATCAACCCCATTACTCGTGGATAAATGAAATGTTCATTTTAACTTTTTTTAAGAATAAGGAACTTTCAAAAACAGAAATGATTTGTCTAGACTAACCTACAATATTGTGATAACATGAAGCTAAACTATGTTGAAACAGCTTCCTGCCGAAAAAAGCATTTTTGCACTGAGGGAAAACTTGAAAATATCTATTCAATTTAATATCTGGATAATCATGTCGTCGGTTTACTTCGAAAACCTTGTAACTACAACATGTAACAAGCTGTATAGTTACGAAGTTTTCGAAGCAAACCGACGACGTGCCTACATTACAAATAAAACGGCCGGTCATCGATGGTACTAGTTGTGATGACGTCATATACCTTAACCAGTTTGAACAAGGCGTATAAATTGCTTCTCTACGGACAGTAAAGATCAAGACCGTGCAGTACAGAACTTGCAGTTTGAACTCAGAAGTTCTACGTCTGCCAGTTGGTGAAATATTCTGACAAAAAAAAAGCTTTAAAATTACTACATTTGCATTTATATTACTGGTTGAGACTATCTTTTGTTTTTTACTTTTTGAGAGCTGCAAAGGTTAATACGACGTCTTGATGTATGAGTAATATTGACCAATGATCTGTGAAAACAGGGTTAATGTATCTACAAAAACAAAATCCGCGCTGGCTGACATAAATTAAAATTTTGAGCTATTGGTCAATTTTCTACGTGTCCATGGACAAGTCTACCTCATGATTTGCCGGTTGTTAGACAAAATGAAAATTGTATGTATCCATCATTACATCACGATTCGCTTGATATAATGCCTCATGGAGATGCATTAAGCCCTCTTTTTTCCAGCGCATCGCTCAGTTTTATAGATCTTGTTCGAAGTTAGTTAAAAATACTCATCGCCAGTTTTGTGACCCGTCACGCAAAAAGGGACCTTCTGGGAACTGCGAAAAAGTGTCAACCCTGGTCAGACTGCGCGGATGCGCAGGCTGACCAGGGTCGACACTTTTCGCCTTTATGATATTTTCTGTATGAAAATAGGTCATTCCACCTTACTGTACAATCATTTTTGAATTATTAACTTAAATTGACTTGCACTTACTATCTTTGATCTGATTACATCTAACTAATGTACGGGATTCCCGGGACTATACTAATGTACGGGATTCCTGGATAGTCCCTTTTCGTGTGACCGGTCACAATTGTGGAAAAAAATGCTGAAGTTAAAAATCTAACTTTATCGAATTCATACCTTTTACAGGTGTAAGTGTATATCCAAAATAAAAGCACAGAATCAAATAAGTCAAAATATGTAGACAATAAATTGAAAAATGCATCGTATTTCTTGGTATTATAACCAAACAATTATTATTACTATATATTACAATATACTATAATTATATATATAAACACAATCAGTTCTGTGCCAGCTCACGGAATGTACCTAAGACAGTAAAACTTATCATATTTATATTGTTTTATGGAGTTTATGATGACAATTAGTGTATGTTCACACCTATCTATGTAGGCATCATAGATGATGAATCGTTCGTCACGGCCTAACTACTTCAGCTAATGAGAAATACGAGTAAATTAATCCTTCAAGTGCTTTGATGATGAATGGAAACATACTTAAGTCTTAAACTAGACTAACATTTTAGAAATTTCGATTGGCTTTGATCAGACGATCTGGGGGACTATCGGACAGTGTAGATCAAAGATCAGACTGCACGTTCCGTGCAGTCTGATCTTGGATCTACACTGTCCGCAAACTGCACTTGACATTAACATTATATGTAAAGAGTTTACAGGGGGTCCTTAAAGGTTCATTGAAATGCATATTTTGATTAGTAAATACAAACTATTTGTCATTTCAACGTTGAATAAAAAGAGTTTGACTTTTTTAACCTTCTAAAAATCAAAGTTCAATAAAATCTTGATAACATGAAAATGCTGTCTTTGAGTATTTTTTTTTTTTAATTATTATTTTCTACTTGGTGTGTGTGTGTGGGGGGGGGGGAACATGTATTTTGGATCGTAATGCATGCAGGAATCCAGAATGGTTAACGGTTCAAGTGATTCGGCATTGGATCTGTATTCAGAAAAGCATCGTTTAGTTTAAACATAGTTTATTCATATAATTTACATAGACTAGTTTGACATAAATTTAAACAAGAAAAGGATTGGAACGTAAGCTTATAGCTTATATAGTTCCTCTCCATGAAAAAGCATCGTTTGATCACCGCCAACAGGCTTTCTGGTCGTGTATGAGTTTTCTTGCGCAAGGCACTGCAAAACCCAGTCGAGTGAGGACTGGTTCATATAAGAAAAAGAGCCATGCACTGGCAAAAAGGGATTTTAATCTTCCTGGTGCATTATTCTAGGCAAGTCATAATGAGGCGTTGTCTGCCCATATCATATTCTTTGAAGATTCGACCTGTCTTAAATGACGCATCACTTTCCCCAATATTGGGGAGATTGTAGTAATAAGTGCTATAAAGTAGCAATAGAGAAAATTATTTTCATCAATACGTTTGAGAAAAAATCAGGCTTGTTTTAGGTCCAGATTTCTCTAAACTGCTGATCATAGCTGAATGAATCGCAAAGTTTTATTGGGTAAACGTTTTATTTAGTTTGAAATTCAAAGTAACGGTTGTTGCGTAGAAAAGTAGTCCGGATCTGTACCAAGGATGCCTAAATTAGATAGATGAGTATTTGTAGAATGCCATATAATGAAATAATGCATAATGAGGGTCATTTTTCAGTTATTTCTCTTTAATCTTCTCGGGTACTACGTTGGTCCTGATTAAGGGATTACTTGGTTTTTATCCTTCATTTCTTGCACTGAATAGCTATATTCTTGAGAAATTATTCCAAACATTTGTTTAAAGTGTTTTTTTTTTACAAGTCTTTACGTAGTTCCTAATGATTAAGAACAGAATGTGATTTGAAATACATCGGGACCTTCCATGTATTTCATAAATCATTATAATATCTATCGCAACCTCCCCAAAGGAACAAAGGATAAGAACAAAGGAATACTGGCGGAAGAACCAATCAGTTATTTGGTTAACTATAGTCTTTATGTGGCAAGGGAGATGATTTGATTTACAGGAATGGCTCCAATAAAATCCATTTTGTCCTCCGACTGACTGATTCATGAGGTAGAGTGATCCATTATCCTTTATCAGCACAGGGTTATGACACAGGCCAGCCTGCGCGGGCTGCGAAGTCTCATCTGGTCAATACTTTCTGCAAATGTTTTAATTCCCCTTTTCACAGAGCATGGCTCAAATATATTTTGACAAGATTGAAATACCGTTGACATACAGCTTCATGCAAGCAAGTAAGCAAACAAACAAAGAACAAACAAAGAACAAACAAACGAACGACAAGCAAACAAACCATCACGCAAATAGGCACCATCTGGGAATTCTGTACATCAATTAGATGAAAACAGATCAACGATAGTGCAGGTCACTTTAAGTTGATAATTCAAAAATGATTGTATAACATGGTACAGTTGATCACTTTTCATACAGAAAATGTCATCAAAGCAAAAAGTGTCCACGTTGGTCAGCCTGCGCAATTCGTGCAGTCTGACCAAGTTTGACACTTTTCGCAGTTCCAAGAATGTCTCTTTTTGCGTGATGGGTCACAAATTCATAGTTAAAAGCCCTCGCCATTTCTGTGTTGAAAAGCCTCAAATTTGTACTGCGTTTTAAATGTTTGAAATACAGGTGGCCTTAAACTGTTTTGCGTAGCAGTCTGCTCGAAGTTTTTATTTAATTTTGCATAAATATTTGTATGGTAGTTTGCAGCGTCTGACATTTTATGTAAATGTTTTACGACACTATACAAAACAATTAAGTCCTTAAAAAATATGAAATTAACACTCAAAAATTCTTGTGTGAAATTTAAAGTAATATTTCAACCATCAATAGATCTTAGCATTTCTTTCGGGGACTTTATTCTTTCCATAGCGACAAAAGTTTACACTTGTCCATATTGAAAGAAATGAGGAGCCATTCTTGTACTTCAAATTATCTCCCTTTTTAGATAAAGCCCAAAGGTTACCAAACAACAGATTTGCCCTTTTACATGTATTTCTTTTTTATTGCTTTGGGGAAGCTGTGATAAATAAAATTTGATTTATGATTATTTTTAAGGTCCCCATGTGCATTTAAAACATCACAGAATGGTGTATATTTTGATTCGTAAAACAATTTAACCAGATTTAGTCGAGATATTACCTCAAAAAGATATTTGTGTAGTGCAATAAAATCAAGAATAAAAACCAAGTAATCTTTTCACCAGGACCAATGCAGTACTGGAGAGTAATCAAGGGAAATAACTGAAGAATGCCCCCTTTATTGCAGACAACGGATTCAGTGTTACTTAAACAGTGGGATTTGACTTTTTCAAAGGGTTAAAACAATGATGGAAAAGGAGAAAATACATGTTGACTACTACGAAGTGAAATATAGAAAGCATTGTGGAAAAACGAAAAATAACTGTTGAATGCCACCTGATAGTTCAAAAATCGCGAAATCAGAAATATTTGTTGGATGTTAATTTTCGTTGATTTGGCTCACAGGCAAATACACGAAATTCAGATCACGACGAAATTATCCCCTTATTCCTTAACGATAAGTAAATTAGTGTTTCTCTATTAAAAGGGTGCTTAATGCATCTGCGAAAAGTTACCACTCATGTCAGCCTGCGCAATTCGCGCAGGCTGACATGAATCGTAACTTTTTGCTTATTTTTATATTTTCTGCATGTCAAAATACCAGTCTACCTCCCGGTTCAGTTGGTTGCTGCACAAAATGGACCTTTTATATTCATACTTATGTGATGACTGTTGGTATTAAACATCACGAAGATGCGTTAAACCACCTTTTTTGAGAGCATGTTTCAAAACACATTCCACAAGGAAGTGAGTTTAATGTAATTTTCTACTTTTCAACCAAAACAATGCTGTCGCGCCACATAAGACGCACGTATCGTCAGAACACGTCGGATGAGAACAGTAAATAATCAATTCTGACACTATGCCATTTAAATTATTGCAAGTTTAAATCTATTTTAAAATAGATTCTTCCTTATGACAAACACTTTCCTGCACATAACATAGAACTTTGTCGACTCAATTATATAACCTTAATCGTCGGTCTGTATTCATGCAAAAAACAACAATGACCACGCAAAAAAAAAAAACCAACGACCTATAGTAAAAGGTTTCGATCCGTGTCAGCTTGCGCGGACTGTGCAGGATCACGTATCGATACTTTCTGCAAATGCACCAAGCCCCCTTTTTTCACAGATAAAAACTTAAATCGATTGTAGCTCATATATACTACTCAACTTTTGCTAGGGATCAAAACAAAGATTTTTTTTTTCCAAAATTAAATTTATTCAAACAAAAACAAGTTCATTTCATCTATGGTCATAGTAAAGAAATCATTTTCAAATAAATAGAATAAGGTTCTTTGAAACATTGTGGAAGGCGAAAAAATCGGATTTGCCCTTTCGAAAAAATTAACTATATTTTGGTTTTGATCCCAAGCAAAAGTTGAGTAGTATATTATGAAAATATGACTTTGTAGGGGTTAGAAATCACGATAGGAAAAGCAGAATATGTTGATAACCAAAATTTTGTCTTTTTCCCCACGATGTGTTAAAAAGCCCCTTCCTCAGGGTCACAAAGTGCGGGATGATGGTCAGGCTGATTCAGATCGTCATCTGATCAAAATTGTAATATTGCAACGAAAATGCACCGTTCCCCTTTGGGGACCCCCTTTATCGTTCATTAAGTAACTTGTTTTCGTGGCAAAAAATGGGACAGTAGGGGAGGATACGTCACATGGAAAGGAAGTTCGTAGACTGTCAATTGCATGTTTTAAGTGGCCCGAAATAGTTGTCAATGTCACATGACCATCTGAAATTGTACGGTTAATGAATGGTACAAAAAACTTCGTAAATAGGATTCATCTCTCTCCCACCACTGACCATCGTTTCGACGATGGTTATGAGGGACAGCAGTCACTGGCTCGGAAAGAAAATTGGGCAGAGTGATGGTAAAAGAAACTCCAGGGAAACATAGATAGTTGCACTGCCCACCGCAATATAACTGAGATAATGTTGAAAACGTCGTTGAACACTATACAGTCAATCAATCAATCAATCAATGTAGAGCTGGGTTTTAACAAATCACAGCGATTGATTTTTGAGATAAAGGTATGTGATGAAAAGAATCTGATATTGTTTGTCTTTGAGATGAATGTTTCATTAACCCTTTACCACACAATCCCGACTTTTAACAATCCTGTGAAGCAAGCGTTTTGAAAACATTGTGGGAAAAGGAAAAAATGCTGGTAACCAGCATATTTTCATTTTCCCACAATGTTTTCTTCCCTTCCTAAAAACAAATTTCGATTCTTTAGTCACATTTATTTTGTCGTCTGCAAATGCTTTCAATTTGGACCAGTCTAAAAGTTTTGTCGTTTGGTAAAGAGTTAAATCGCTGACAAATATGTTACTGAGCTCGCCAAAGGATTGCTTGATAACATATTTCTAGATTTGCTTTATGAAAATTTATCTCTAATGTCTGCTCATGTCAAATCCAAAACTTTCCTTCAGAATAGTGTTCCCGAGTAGTATTCTGCAACAATGTTTTATACTGTTTGTTAAGATGATGCTTTTACACCATAATCAACACTATTTCAGTAATATCGAGACGACACAAAGCAAGGGCTCAGCAATGATTTGCCGGTTGACAACTATTATCTCCCGCTAGATGGCGTTCTACGAATACACATCTATCTAATTCGGGCAATCTGGGTACATAACCGGACTACTTTTTTACGCGACAACCGTTACTTTGAATTTCAAATTAAAACAAACGTTTACTCAGAAAAATCATGAGCTAAAACAGGCCTGATTTCTCCTCAAAGGTATTGATATAAGCCATTTTCTCCATTGCTACTTTAGAGCGCGTATTACTAAAATCCCCCAAATATTGGGGGCAGTGATGCGTCATAGCAGACAGGTCGAATCTTCGAAGAAAATGACATGCGCAGACAAGGAAGGGAAACCCTTACACGCTGTTCATTGCAATATAATTCCATTGCCATCTTTATACCATATCATTCAACGTGAATACATAACATTAGAAGACGTACAAGTCAGGCAATGCTGTCTGGCTGACTTGAGTGAAAACTTTTTGCTTTTTAGTAAATTTCCTGCGTGTTCAGACTATTCTACCTCACGATTCAATCGGATTGTAGATAAAATGGATTTTAAGGCTCCGTGATTACGTGTCGACTTGCTTATCATAATGCTTAGCATCGATGCATTAAATCCCCTTTTATCAAAGCTCAGATCACAGACCTCTTAGCAACCAAAGTGATCACTGTCTTGAATACAGATAATTATAAGTTGTGCAGTGTTAAAACGTGGCTTAATGCACCTGCGAAATGTATCGACCCAGGTCAGCCTGCGCAGTCCGCGCAGGCTGACCTGGACCGAAACCTTTCGCTACTGATCAATTTTCTGCTTGTCAAAGGACCATTCTACCTTATAATGAGTTATCTAAAAAAAGTGGCTCTTACGGATCCATAATTATGTGATGACCTGGACTACTTTCATGTATAACGGAGATGCATTAGGCCCCCTTTTGCCAGGGCATGGTACATACGTTTGTGACTGGCTGTTATTAAGTTGTACGGTGAAATCGTACTTGTAAGGGAATGAAAACTTCATAATATGACATGACATTTCGACAAAGCGGAAATACAAAAGTTTTAGACTTGTCCAAACTAAACTCAAAGCACTTGCATATGACAAATCATGCCTGGTTTAAATGAGAGAATTTGTCTCTTAAACCACAAAAAAAAAACATTGTTGAAAGGAAGAAAATGTAGGCTACCATCATTTTTCTCGTTTTCGCAGGTTATTTTCATAGAGCTTTTTTCCCCACAAAAGTCGTCGAAATTACGGGATTGTGTTGCACAGTGTTTCAGTAATTAGTAATTAAAATGTGATATCCACATTTATTATTTTTTGTGGCTTTTAGAATAAATGGGAAGCTGATTGAAGATGACGTTTCTACTTCTTGAAGTGGAAAAAGGGTAAGGGGAAAACAGCGAGACTGATGGAAAAAATACAGTCAAGCACCTACCATCCAAGATCATCCTTCGACTACTAAGCGCGACTCACTGACCTTTTGCGGACAGTGTAGATAAAGATCAGACTGCACGGATTGTGCAGTCTGATCTTGAATCTACACTGTCCGATAAAAAGTAATTTTCTCCAAAAGAAAAAAAAAGGGGGTTTAAATAGCATTTTGGGGTTTTTAAAAACTGGCTTGGAAGTTCATTTTACTTATTTAAAAGAATAAGGGGGTAAGTATGGAATACATTTAGGGCCATCATCTAAGAATTTGTTGATTTTAACGCAATAATCGCCATCGCACTATCGCGTTATCGTCATCGTACTATCGTATTATCACAATCGCACCATCGCGTTATCATCATCATACTTTCGCATTATCATCATCGTACTATCGCGTTATCGTCCTCGTGCAATTGCGTAATCGGTATTGTGCTATCGCGTTATCATCATCGTACTATCGCCTTCCGGTATTCATGCGCATGCTTACAAATGTAAGATCCTCACGACATACCATAAGACTATATCTATACAAAGAACAAGAGGGCCAAGATGGCCCTGGATCGCTCACCTGAATTTTTGAGAGGACCATAGCCTTTTGTTTTGAAGGTATTGAAACACTGGAAACAAAATCATTATTTTGCCAAGCAATTCTGAAAAGGTCACTGTAAAAGTCCTTTCAAAATCTGACCAACAGTTTCAGAAAAGAATTTTTAGGAGTTTCTTAATTTCCGTACAGTGAAAGTAGCCCCCATTCACCAGAGCCATGTTTCTTGACCTATCAAATTTTCGCGAACAAATTTTGAAACAGGTCATTCAAGAAATATTTCCGTGAAATAAATTTCTAATCTGACCAGCCGTTTCAGAGAAGAAGAATTTTCAAGAAATTCTTCATTTCCATATAGTGCAAGTAGCCCCCATTCACCAGAGCAATGTTTCTCAACGAATCAAACTTTCACGAACAATTTTTGAAAAGGGTCACCCAAGGATCATCTCTGTGAAATTATTTCATATTCTGACCAGCCGTTTCAGAGAAGAAGAATTTTTAAGAATTTCCTCATTGCCCTATTATAGTGCAAGTAGCCCCCATTCACCAGAGCCTGTTTCTTGACGGATCAAAATTCCGCGAACAATTTTTGAAAAGGGTCATCCAAAGAACATCTCTGTGAAATTATTTCAAAATCTGACCAGCGGTTTCAGAGAAGAAGAATTTTTAAGGATTTCTTCATTTCTGTATAGTGCAAGAAGCCCCCATTCACTAGAGCCATGTTTCTTGACGGATCAAAATTTCGCGAACAATTTTTGAAAAGGGTCACCCAAGGAACATCTCTGTGAAATTATTTTAAAATCTGGCCAGTGGTTTCAGAGAAGAAGAATTTTTAAGAATTCCTTCATGTCTGTATAGTGCAAGAAGCCCCCATTCACCAGAGCCATGTTTCTTGACGGATCAAAATTTCGCGAACATTTTTTGAAAAGGGTCACCCAAGAAACATCTCTATGAAATTATTTTAAAATCTGGCCAGCGGTTTCATAGAAGAAGAATTTTTAAGAATTCCTTCATGTCTGTATAGTGCAAGAAGCCCCTATTCACCAGAGCCGTGTTTCTTGACGGATCAAAATTTCACGAACAATTTTTGAAAAGGGTCACCCAAGGAACATCTCTGTGAAATTATTTTAAAATCTGACCAGCGGTTTCAGAGGAGAAGATTTTTAAAGAATTTCCTAAAAAATTCCATTTTGTTGCCATGGCAACCAGAGTTTTTGATGGAATCAAATTCTGTGAACAATTTTTAAAGAGGACCTCCCAAGGAATATTCCAGCCAAGTTTGGTCCAAATCCGCCCAGCGGTTTAGGAGGATTTGATGTTTAAAGAATTGTTGACGACGCACGACGCACGACGCACGACGCACTGACGCACGACGCACGACGGACACCGGGTGATCGTAAAAGCTCCCCTTGAGCACGTTTTGCTCAGGTGAGCTATAAAAGGAATACCACATAAGTTTTTAAAAAGTTATTAATTACCTTAACAATTAAAATTTATAATGTTTGTGCCTTATTAGTTATCAGAGAAATTAGTCTATGAGCATATGCACCGGAAGGCGATAGTACCATGACGATAATGCAATAGTAAGATGACGATAACACGACAATACGATGATGATAACGCAATAGTGCGATAGCGATATTACGATAGTATGATGACGATAACGCGATAGTAAGATCATGACGATAACACGACAATACGATGATGATAACGCAATAGTGCGATAGTGATAATAAGATAACGTTAGTATGATGACGATAACGCGATAGTACAATGGTGTTAACGCGATAGTGCGAATGTGATAAAACGATAGTACGGCGATGATAATGCAATAGTACGATGGTGATACTCGCGTTTGACATCACACGTTTTTTTAGGTGATGGTCCAAACGGTATTCCGTAGATAACTCGCATAGAATGCGCGACATTAACGTTTAAGGTCAAGTACAGTGACTCAGATAACATGCGGAAGTGAGTTACCTTTAACCCTCAAGCCTCTGAGCGCGACTCAAGAACCTTTTGCGGATAGTGTAGATCAAGATCAGACTGCACAGAACGTGCAGTCTGATCTTGGATCTACACTGTCCGCAGAAGGAATTATCTTTCATTCAAAAATATCCTTTAAACAGCAAAACTTATTGGTTTTTTTTTTGTTATCAGTTTGAAAATTTCGTTTCATTTAGTTGACAGGATTAAGGTTAAAAGTAACAAATAAGTTTATTGGATGGTTGGAGAGAGGTATGTATACCATTTTTTTTTTGTCAAGAAAAAAATAATAATTCTCCGATTCTCAACGTATGTGAATAACACTAAAATACCTGACAGGGGTAATAAACCTTTGCGAGTTGTAAGTTTTTGTAAGAACAATCTTAAACAAAGACTGTTATTTAAATTTCATCGGCGAGAAACGATGGCTTTGAATTTAAAACGTAGAAAGTATGAGAAAATTTCCGAGATTTTTGTATTTTCACAGAACGGTGCAGCCATTCTTACATGAAAAAGCCTAAAGAGATTTTTAACACAGAAATACATCACCTGGCTCGATGTTCCATTGGATAGCCGAGCCCCACTAGCTCGGTCGGTTGCGTGCAGGTCTTGAGAACAAAGGGTCGTGGGTTAGATCCCTGGCTCGGCCAATGTCCTTTCGAGGTTTGATGATAGTCATTGAGACAAAATCCAGTCCTCTCCCACCGCTGACCATTGCTTCGATGATGGTTATGTGGGAAAGCAGCCAGTGGCTTATGCGGAGTCCAGGTAAAAGAAATTCCAGGAAAGCATGGATAGGTGCGATATAATTGGAATAATGTTGAAAACAACGCTAAAACCATACAATCAAATCTATCACTAAATCAAATTTGATACAATTTCTGACTCTGACCATTTGATCCGAGTTCAATTCCCACCAGAGGCTATTTTTTTTCAAATGTGTCGAAATAAAGGATAAAAGATCTCGTCCATTGAAGATTTTTCTAAACAAAATATCAAAATATCAACCCCTTCTCCTATCTCCGAAGAAATGAACATCTAGTCAAATATCCATATTACAGTCGAGCCATTTTCTGGCAAAAGGGGGCTTTAATGCATTTCCGAAATGTATAATACCATCCAAGCCATCGTATACTAACGGATCCATAAAAACCACTTATTAACAACTGACTTGATCATGAGGTAGGGTGGGCCTTGGACAAACAGAAAAATGAGTGACGAATAGCGAAAAGTTTCGGCCCAGGTCAGCCTGCGCCGACTGCGCAGGCTGACTGACCTGGGTCGATACTTTTCGCAGATGCATTAAACTAGATAGTTTCACGAAAACAATGGCAAATCATTATGCATGTGAATGCGTCCCATTCGAATCATGATCAAAACTAAAAAAAAAAAATGGAAATAAGATACGTGCATGAGAAGAAAAACATACACTAAGTCTATATCCTCTACATAAATTGATTTTACGGTTCAAATCCGGTAATTAGGTCCAAACCGACCCGATCCGGTAAACACACCCATCCCCCCAAAAAAGACATTCAGCTACACTCTATTTTTTCTCGCTTTATCAAGCAACGAAAAGGTAGCCTTGTCGAAATTGAAATCCTTTTTCAGACGAGACTGTTTATAAGGCTCAGATACTGAGATACATGCTTGTTGAGGTTGAAAACATTATAAGAAATGGAGAAAATGCTCCTCGTTTTGCCCAGCGCTTCCAAATTTCCGACACGTCTAATATGTTATCGATTGGTAGAGTTAACAGTTAACTGTGACATATGACAAAACTACTTGAGTTTTTTTTTTCAACTTTCGTCATTTACAAGTATTAAAGTCATAGCTTACTTCAGTAAGAGTACAATCCCAAGCAGAAGTACATGACAAGATGGTCGTTTCTACACGTAACAAACTATTGATGTAAAAAAAGGAAATCATTATGGAAGAAAAAATCAAAGGACTGATAGTCCTGAGAGTAACCTGGTGGGTAATGTGTTATAAGTTTTCACCCATATCAAATTTCCAAAGGTAATCTATGACAAGCGTTGAAGGTTCAAGATGATTTAGCTTTAAGATAGAATCATGCAAGCATAATTTCTGAGTTGTGGAGCACTCTAATCCTAAAATCATTCTCATAAATGGATTCTACTAAAATTTACATGAAAAAAATATGTGGTGAGAATCAAAATTTATACTAAGCAACAGCTCTAAACAGTCGGACGCCAAACTACTGTCTTATAAAGTCTATGAAGATAAAGTGCCAAATTCAAATTTCTGAGTTTGGTTCAAACAGATGGATATGAACCTTACTTAAAACCGTCGTTCGTGACTTGGCTCAAACACCGTCTTAGTCTTGCTTGGCGTCTTCGAACAAGTGTCTTTTAAGCACTTCAAGTCTGACTGAAGCTGATGAAGAACGGTGTTGCGCTGAACTGCTGTCGGTCTGTGTTTCAGACCGATCTGTCCAACCCTCACTGTCTAGACTGGAACTTAAGTAGAAGACTTCTCAGCTTCAAACTGCTTGGAACGTGTCCGGTCCGTTTGAAGCTGGGTCTGTAATGGATGTGTTGAAGCAGCTTCTCGAGTCAGTCTACCATGCTTGGAATGAGCCTGAACCTCTCTGAAGCTGGCCTGTTTGAAGCTGGCTCGTTCAAGAGCCTCTCCAAATCAATCTGTTGTGTTTGGAATGAGTCAGGATCTCTCTAAAGCCAGTATATTCAAATGTATACGGGTGTCGAGTAATCCTTAGCATTGTAGATAGGAAGACACATACTGAGCCATTCCATTTTACTATACTGCAAAGAAATTTCTCGTGATGTGATTGGTTAACATGCCGGGAACATATATCATGTACCCTGGCAGAAATCTCCTAAAGTCAGTTTCCCTTTTGTGTGCCACATTAACATCACTAAACGTGCAACACAACATCCAAAATGGCGACATCGATCGATCACCAGACTGCACGTTTATGCACGTTTAAGTGACGTCAGTTTTCATTGAATTTGGGCACCCAGAAGGGAATTTCTATTTCGTCAGGATACTTGATTCATGAAATTATAAAACAGTAAAATTTCGCTTTGAAAGGGTAAAACTTCACGGTATAATAAATTAATTTGGTTCAGGGCAACATGATTCACCACAGCCGTGAACAAGCTGTAAGTCCCCTGCCACCTGACCTGACAACTAATACTGTTCCGCCTAGATCCCCAGCGTGTAAAAGAGTGGGTCCTCTGAAACATGTTACGGAGACCTTGCTGTCTCATGTTGTAGCAGGAGCGTAAGCGACCTTGAAATTGTGGCTCTATTAAATTTTACCAACATATTATAAATCGACTAAAAAGGGCCAGAATTTTGTGTTTCTATAAGTGTGATTTCTTGGTCTGATAATGTACAACGACTTTAAACACAAAATTATAATGTACTTGTTTCAAAATATAACAAACGAAAATTGCATATATTTAAGACAACATAAACACTGATTGAAATTAACATCTATGATTTATTCAATTAAGGATACATATTCCAAAATTAGTACTGACGTATCAAATGATCAAAGTACTCCCGGTACTCGCAATAATAGACATAAACAATTATACAACATGCTGTGCTGTCTGTTCCTTACAGATTATTTAACATTTTTTTTCGATCTTTAAATATTCATGCACAATCAAATAGAGAATCGTGCAATCGTGGGATGAACAAGCCATAGAACGAACTTGTTTTGGAACGAAGAAGCCCAGGACCAAGTGATCGGTAGACAAATTTTGTATCATTGCGCCAATAGAAGGCTATTAACGAATGAAGCTAATTTCAATCAAAATTCAGTATTTCCACGATAGATGACCACACTCAGTGTATTTTAACGTGCCATTTTCAATAGCATATCTGAATACCACCGAAAAATTCATTTGCTTGAGAAAAAATGAGTTTAACTAGGTTTATTTCGTTCGGCTTTGCACAAAATACGATACATGGTCTTCAAAATTTAATACTGAACTCATAATGGTGTTGTCTTCGACAAAAAAAAAAAAACACGCAAAATTGAAAGAGTTTATTTTGTCGTCTGCAAATGCTTTCAAATGAACAAGTCTAAAATTCTGTCGTCTGGTTAAAAAGTTAAGAATGAGGAAAAAACATTTTATACAAATATGTGTAATACACTGATGAATAATAAATGTTCCAAATTTTTTGCAAATTCATCGTGATGCGTTTTGTCTCTGGGTTGACGAAGTACGATGCTCCAAATAGCATTACTTAACCCTTTCCCAAACGGCAAATTTTGGACCAGACCAAATTGAAAGCATTTTGCAGATGACAAATTAACAGTTGCTGAAATATGATTTTTCTATATGATAGGGTAGAAGACATTGTAGGAAAAGGAGAAAATGCTGGTTACCAGCATTTTCTCCTTTTCCCACAATGTTTTCAAAAGGCTTCTATTCCTGACCCGTAAAATCCAGGGATTGTTTGGGAAAGGGTTAATGGTATTTAGACCCTTTTTAAAATTTTTCTCATGTTTCAACGGTCACGTGCCGAGCCCCGGTAACTCAGTGGATAGTGTGCAGGACTTGAGAACAGGGGGGTCGTGGGTTAGTTCCTAGGCTGGGCCAATTTCTTTCCTAGGATTGATGATAGTCATTGCGACGGGATTCATTCCTTTCTCACGGCTGATCTTTGTTTCGACAATGTTGGAAAGCAGTCGGTGGCTTGGAAAGAATAATGTGCGGAGTACTGGTAAACGAAATTCCAGGAAAGTATGGATAGGTGCAGTGGTCGCCGCGATATAACTGAAATAATGTTGAAAACGGCGTGAAGCACCATACAATCAATCAATCAATCAATCAACGGTTCCCTGGGGTAAAACTGGCTTCTGAAGATATTGTGAGAAATGGAGAAGATGCTCGAAACCAGAACTATTTGTCACACATACAATGTTTTTTTTTTCTTTTAATTCTTTCAAAGAAATAAAGGCCATCATTCAACTTGTCGTCTGCAAACGCTTACATTTTCAACTGGCCTCAAATTTTGTCGTCTGGTAAAGTGCAGATGTGTGTCGATTTTCTGCTGTCATGTAAAACTGTGCACATGATGAGACATTCTATGTCGACAGTTAGATGTATGTGCTGTAATTTTACTGTTTACCAAATGACAAGAATTTAAAATTATTTTAAAAATAACTTGCAGGCGATAAATAAGATATGACTCATAGATTTAAATTTCTTTTTAAAAAGGTAGAAAACATTGTCAGAAAAGGGAAAAAATATTGTTTATCAGCATTTCTTCTTTTTCCACAATATGCTCGAAAGTCATCTTTCTCGGTTTTGTTAAAAGTCATGATTAATGGTAAAAGGTTAACAGTATATCTTTTTGCAGACGAACTTTATCATCTTGTAGTGTACCAATTCATTGTGGTAAAAGGAGAAATTGCTCTTTACGAGCAATTTCTCCTTTTGCCACAATGTTTCAAAAGCCGTCTATCTCAATGTCGTCAAAATTCGGGATTGTATGGTAAAGGTTTAACTCATTACCAAACGACAAAATTTTAGGTTTGTCCAAATCGAAAGCATTTGCAGACGACAAAATAAAAGTGACTGAAAATTTGAAATTTGTTTTGGGAAGGGTAGAAAACATTGTGGGAAAAGGAGAAAATGCTGATTACCAGCATTTTCTCCTTTTCCCACAATGTTTTCTTCAGCCTTCTTTCTCAGGGATGTCAGAAGTAGGGATTGTGTGGTACTGGATTAAATAGATCTCTGGGGCATTTCGAGACAATAATTAAAACCTAAATAAAGCGGTGTCATTTTTCTTTTTCAGACAATTCTATACGTTTCAAGCAGTATAGATCTAATATCAGACGACTCGTTCTGTGCAGTCTGATATAGATCTATATTTTTTGCAAAAGTGAAACGTGTCGCTCATGACAACCTTACAGTTAACCCTTTACCAAACGACAAAAATTTAGACCGGTCCAACTTATGACCATTTGCAGACGACAATTTGTGCATGAACAAAAAATGAAATTTGCCTTTCGGAGGACGAAAAACATTGTAGAATACGAAAAAAAAATGCTGGTTGCTAGTATTTTCTTCATTTCACGTTTTTAAAGGCCTCTTCCACAGGGTGTGTTTGGTAAAGAGTTAATGGTAGAGTCTTTCGATTAGTAAAAGATAACTCGTTCACGAGAATAAAATTTCATAAAGAGTTGTTTCCCTTCTGGAAACAACTTTCGATTTTTGAGGTACGTTTATTTCGTTGTCTGCAAGTGCTATCAATTTGGACCGGTATAAAATTTTGTCGCCTTATAAAGAGTTCATTTTTTTTTTCTTTGTAATACTTTGTTTTCAGAGCAGCGGTCACAGAAGAAAATGACAGACAGATAGAGAGATATTTTGATGATAGAAATCTTAATAAACACTTCAAGAAAACATCATGGCACTTGCAGAAAACATATTTATTCAAAGGATCTCAAATACCTATTTTTCATTGAAATCTTAACCACACAACCCCAACTTCAAACGGCCATGAGAAAGAAGCCTATAGAAAACATTGTTGGAAAAGGAGAAAATGCTGGTGACCAGCATTTTCTCCTTTTCCACAATATTTTAGTACCCTATCAAAGTCAGAAATCATCATAATTATTACCATGATATAATTTTTAGTCGGCAGATGTTTTGAATTTGGTCCAGTCCAAAAAGAATTGTCGTTAGGTAAAGAGTTAAAGAGACAGTGTATGAAAACACTGTGGGAAAACTAGATATCTTTCTCTCTCCCTAAAGAAGACAGCCTTTGAAAACATTATGGGAAACAAAAAAATGCTGGTATAAGCATTTCTCTTTTCTACTTAATGTGTTATCTGCAAATGATTCAATATGGATAAATCTATATACATGTACATTGCAATAAGTCTGGTATATATTCAACTGTTTACAACACAACAAAACACAAGACTTGTCCAAATTCAAAGCAATTACTGAGGACAACTTACATCTAACACTTTACCAAACGACAAAATTTTGGACTGGACCAAACTGCATTTGCAGATGACGAAATAACCACGGTTCAAATGATAATTTCTTCCTTAAATGTCATAAAAGACATTGTGGAAAAAGGAGAAAATGCTGGTAATCAGCATGTTATCCTTTTCCAACAATGTTTTCAATAGGTGTCTTGCACTGGGTCATATTGTGTGGTAAAGAGTTAAATGAAACGATGGAATTTGTCTTGACAGGGTAGAAAACATTGTGGGAAAAGTAGAAAATGTTGGTTAACAGGATTTTCTCCTTTTACCACAATGATTTCAGAAAGATTTGCTAGCATTTTCTCCTTTTTCAAAAGGCTTCTTGCACAAGGTCGGATTTTGTGGTAAAGATGTTGTAAAATATTAAATGAGATAAGGAATTAAAGATGTGTTTCATTGATAAAATTTGTCTTTGATGGGGTAGAAAACATTGTGGAAAAAGGAGAAAATGCTATTTTCCAGTACTTTTCCCTCAATGATTTCATAAAGATTCCTTTTGTTTAACTGAATATTAAAGGATTAAACCATCCATTCTGACAGGAATGCAATAAGATGTCTGTTTAATCAGTTTTAATGGAGATAACTCCATTTTTGCAAGGTTTTAGATACAGACCATTTATCATGAGTTTGTTTAATGGAAAAGAAGCTTTAAATAATGGTGAGTAACGTCCAAGTCAGAACAATTCTAAAAATTGCATGATAAATGGAAAATAGCTGATTTGTTGATTTTCAAAGGGAGATAATCTGACCATTCTTTATCATAAGTAGAAAAATTTCCAATGAAATAAAATGAAAGACAGATGAAGAGATATTGATGATGACAATCTTGATAAAGATTTCAAGAAAACATAGTGGCACTTGGAGAAAATTATCTGCCAAATGTTCTCAAATACCTCTTCTTCCTTCTGAGAGAGTTTCTGAAAAAATTATGGGATGTTAAAGATCTATCTCATTCTCTGACCTAAAGGAGACAGCATTTGAAAACATTGTGGGAAACAGAGAAATGCTGGTATAAGCATTTTTCTTCTCTACCCTTTCCAAGACAAGTGACTTCATATGAGCCAAGTATAATATGTTTTCTAAAAATGCTTTCAATATGGATAAATCTATAGATTGTGTATAGACAATGCAAAAATTCTGGTAGAAAGTTAACCCTTTACAACACAACAAAACACAAGACTTGTCCAAATTCAAAGCAATTACAGAAGACAATTTTACACTTAACTCTCTACCAAATGACAAAATTTTGGACTAGACCAAATTGTAGATGACAAAATAACCATAACTCAAATCATGCTTTCTTCCCTAAATGTAAAAGAAGACATTCTGGGAAAACGAGTATATGCTGGTTACCAGCATTTTCTCCTTTTACCACAATTTTGGTAAAGAAAAATGGCAAACAGATGAAGAGATATTAATGATAAAAATCTTTACAGAGACTTAATGAAAACATTGTGGTACTTGAAGAAAATTATTTATATGCCAAAGGTTCTCAAATATCTCTTTTTCCTTGAACTCTTTACCACACAATCCCAACTTCAAAGGGCTCTGAGAAAGAAGCCGATAGTAACCAGCATTTTCTCCTTTTCAACAATACTTTCTAACCCATCAAAGACGGAAATCATCATATTACTAAGATTAAATTTGTTTTCTGCAGATGCTTTGCATTTGGTCCAGTCCAAAAATTTGTCATTTGTCCAGAATCAGTCCAAACCATTTGTCTTTGAAGAGAAAGTTTCTGGAAACATTTTGGGAAATCTGGATATCTTTCTCTCTCTTTGAAATTGAGAAGATAGCTTTACAAGTATTGTGGGAAACTTAGGAAATGCTGATATCAGAATATTTTCTTTTCTACAATTTTCCACACAAATGCCTTCATTTGAACCAAACCTAATGTGTCATCTGCAGATACTTTCAATATATCTAAATCTGCAGACTCTGCAATAATTCTGGTATTACTTAACCTTTTACCACACAAAACACACGACTTGTCCAAATTCAAAGAAATTTACACTGTAATACTTTACAAACCACAAATGTTTTGAATTCACCAAATTAAAAGTATTTGCAGACGACAGAAAAACCATAGCTCAAATGATGAATTCTTCCTGAAATGTGATAAAAACATTGTAGAAAATGGAGAAAATGCTAGTTACAAGTATTTTCTCCTTTTCCCAGTGTTTTCGAAAGGCTTCTTGCATTGGGTCGGATTGTGTGGTAAAGAGTTTCATGAAATGATGGAATTTGTCTTTTATAGGGTAGAAAGTATTGTGGGAAAAGGAGAGTATGCTAGTTACCAGCACTTTCTCCGTTTCCCTCAATAATTTCATAAAGATTTCTTTGGTTAAATTGAATAGGAAATGGTTAAACCATCCATTCTGACAGCAATGCAACAAGATGGCTGTTTAATCAGTTTTAAGGGAGACAACTCCATTTTTGCAAGGTTTTAGATACAGGCCAGTTATCATGAATTTGTTTAGTGGAAAAGAAGCTTTCAATAATGGTTAGTAACATCCAAATCAAAAATATTCTAGAAATTGTGTGATAAATGGAATAAAGCTGATTTTGTTGATTTTCAAAGGGAGACAATCTGACCATTCTTTATTGTAAGTAGAATCAAAGGACTGATAGTCCTGAGTGTCGCCTGGTGGGTAATGTGTTAGAAGTTTTCACTCTTAGTGAATTTCCAAAGCTGATCTATTACAAACGTTGAAGATACAAGATGACCTAACAATAAGATGGTATTATGCAAGCATAATTTCTGAGTGGCAAAGCACGCTAATACTAAAACCACTCACATAAATATTAAAATTCAAATGAAAGAAATATGTAGTGAGAATCAAAATTTATGCCAAGCAACAGCTTTTTACAGTCCAAAGACTTCATATTTGCTAAAACTCACTTACCAGCCTGTTTTATGATATTTGTTTACCGCGGCTAACTGATTTTGGGCGTACACTGACAAACGCTTCCGATTTGCGAGACTGTACATTGGTCCATGATGCTAACTGGTAATTATCAAACAATTCTCACTAAGTATTCTCAACAAATAGTCGAAGCGTCCAGTAGAAAAAAAACGCTTGTAGCTGAAAGTACTGTTAAGCATATCCGCAAACTTGTTCAGTTCATGACCACTTATCTAAGATACGCAAATTACACTTGATGTCTCTGTGTAAGCGATTTGTTATCATGTGCTCTTGTGTACGAAATGATTGTTTCAAAGATTTGAACCTGTCAAGAGTATTGACCAATCATATGCGTTTACAATATGTACTGCTGTATTAAATTTTCCATATTACAATGAGAAGTGAAAAACATTTTTCAATTAATTGGATATGGTTCTATGCATCATTATCATATGTACCAAGCTAGTAACAACAAAATAAACAACATTTACATAAATAAGTTTTATTTCATCTTTTTTTATTCTACATCAAACATGCTTTGAGTCTCGCAGGCCAAAATCTCTCAACCGGGGCCCGTATTCACCAACCATTCTAAAGAACATTCTTTGTCTTATTCTCCAGAATTTTCTACATTTGTAAGTAACACAACATCTGATTGGCTAAACCATTCGGTTTAGCCAATCAGAAATTGTGATATTTACAAATTTAGAAAACCTTGGAGAATAAGACTAAGAATATATTCAAGAATGGTTGGTGAATACTGGCCCAGAATTCAATACATAAGAAGTCAGTAATTATCATTCATGAAGGAGATAAATTCTTCTCTAGAAATCGTCTGCGATCCGTCTTTGTCCAAGGCAGTAAACTCTTTCTTCATTTGCTCAGCGTCAGCTATCAATTCTGAAAATTAAGATCAAAAGCTGTAGGTATGGAAGATTTATTTTTGTGTGTGAAAGATGGGGTTCTATTTTATTGAGTAAACATCATTTTTATAATATTTTCAAGAGTGACTACGCCAAAAGTGAAAATATAACCAATGATGTTCACTCGATGAAATAAATTTCTGACCTGTCAGCAAAGAAAACAAATATCCCATGTATTTCATGCTTCTAGCTCTTGTTCTGTTGGAATTTTCATCAAAATTCAATACAATTGTTTTCGGTGATTCCACTTGGCGAACCCCCTCAACAAAGCAATGCATCACAATATTACGTAATGCGCCCGAAATGTACGGTAAATTACGTCATTTTCTGTGTTGTTGAATGGCAAGCATTGTTCGCCTAGGTAACTGGTGCGCAGGAACTGCTGAATACGCCTTCAATTGAAGAGTTAGAAAATATTAAATCAGTATTTTTTCACTGGTCATAACCATGAAATTTCAAGCCATATTTCGATATTATCTCTCGATAAACTACCAAACAGCTTGACCTAACCTTCATTATTTACTGCTTTAGATGCTCTTGAAAAATCAAAGCGTTGAGAACACTGAAGTGGTGTTTGTCAAGGAAGTCATTGAACATTATTCAAATATTGGCTTTTAAGTCAGCCTACAAAGCAAATGAATACCTTTTTGGTTGAAGGGAGAGTACTCGTGACAAAGTTTAGATTATTTGGTGGTCTCCTTTTGATCATTAGGAGTAAGGAGTAACCTTGGCAAGAGGGTGCATAATGGATAGAGAGAGAGAGAAACCATGTGAATATAATGAATAAAACTATGGTTTTTAAATATCTTTGGTTGTTAACATTTCATTATCAACATTAAAATCAAAATTTTTGGATATATAAATATTCATGCCAAATCAAATGGAGTATCGTGCAATCTTGCGATGAGCAAACCATGGGACGAACTGGTCTTGGAACGAAAAAGCCCGGGACCAACCGATCGGTAGACAAATTTTGTGTGTCATTGCGCCAATAGAAGGCTATTAGCGAGTGCAGCTAATTTTAATGAAAAAATAGTATTTCAACGATAGATGGCCTCACGTAGTTTTATTTTAACATGTCATTCCCAATTTCATATCTGAATGGTAACGAAAAATTCATTTACATGAGAAAATTGTATTTAATTGGGTTTGCACAAAATACGATATATGGTTTTCAAAATTCAATGTTGAACTCATAGTGGTATTGTCTTCGACATATACCACAAAATTTATAAGTAGATTCCTTATCAGTGGAACAGTGGAAAAATCGGATTTTTGGAACAGTCATCTCCATTAATGTATTAGTAGAGCATTTCTGATTTCTCTCATGTCAACTCGTGAAAGTATTACTGATGACGGTTCACGAGAGAGTGATGAAATATCGATCGTTCATCGAAAGAAACAACAACAAAATACCCTATATGTATCCAATTTCAACCATATAGCCAATATGTGCTTTATGTATAGGTTATAAATTTGCCGTGGTCTGGTAGAAGGGGATTTTTGTACTTTTACCGAATTATACCATGCAAGTCGTTGCATGATATGTACCCATTCTGCCCAAAAACCAAGTAAACCTTTAAGTAAACCTATAAGTAAGATAGAATGTCTCTCTGACATGTAAAAAATTAGCTAGGGTTGAGACAGTAATATGTTATTTATCAATTCTTATCACTGTCTCCTTTCACGGTCGACAAATTTATGTTAACAAAATCTTAATTGGTTTAATTATTGCCGTCATTTTTCATAAACTAATACCCGGATAATGGAAAATAGGGTAAAGTTCTAGGACTCGAATCTATACTGGCAGAGAATGAATGTAGAACAAACTGTGACCCATGTGTGGCTGCGAGGACTGCGCAGCGTGACATTTGGTCGATACTTTTCACAGAGCATGAATTAATCTATAGTTGAGTAGTGAATACTAACTTCTTCCTTCGTCTGACGTTTCCAGATAGTTGGTAAGTTCATCTAGAGTAACTTCCCCTGACTTGTCTGTGTCTACTTTGTCAAAGAAATCTTGAAGGGTCTGGCTGGAAGTTTAAAACGGAAATTGTTCATATGATAACACAAACTATAAAAATACAAAACATTCTTTGCCAGATATCCCCTCTCGTCTGTTTCCCGTGTGATATAATCAATTTTCTTATCTTACTCATGTCTGAGACATAATTTTGTTACGTCATTGAGGAAAGTTGTGTGACGCCATTCGTTAAATTACTGTATTCCTGCCCATTATTTCTTAAACAAATAAGAAAAAAAGAATGTTAAACACAAGTTCTCCGATCAATTCAGCTGGAGATCGATGAATGAAATTTATCTTCAAAACCAAACCATGTGAGATCCCATATATCTGCAAAAGATTGCAAAGTGTGCTTTGCTGAAAAATCCAGTCGCTTAAACATTAAACACCATTTGTCTCCAGTAGATCTACTAACTGAAGACGACTGACAGGCAGACATTAACGATTTTGATGGCAATGTTTCAAACCCTTTTATCAATTTGAATATGCTGCAACATTTTTTAAACATTGGTCAACATTGCAAATCACCCAAGTCTTCAGTAGCATTTCTGCCATCAATGCTATATTTGTGATTGTTAATAATCTGAAAAATTGTACACAGTCTTGGTAACAGTGTTTGTGTTTCTATAGTTACACTACTTTCATATTTATGATCATTGATTTGACTCTTTAACAAACGACAAAATTTTAGACCCTTCCAAATTGAAAGCATTTGCAGATGAGGAAAAAACGTGGCTCCGAAAGTGAAACTTAGAAGAATAGAAAACCTTGTGGGAAAAGGAGAAAATACTGGTTACCAGCATTTTCTCCTTTTTCTCACAATGTTTTCAGTAGGTTTCTTCGTCTGGGTCGTAAAAACTAAGGATTGGTTGGTAAAGGGGAAATACTCTAACAAGAGGTCCCTTAAGTCAGGGGCAGTTGCTTATTCACAGATAATATTCTGTCGCAAAAACAGCATAACAATGTTAAGATATTTGAGCCATCCTCTGTGGAAAAAAGGTTTAGTGTCATGGGTCGGATACTTCATATTCGGAGCCAATGGCTCTGACGAGTAAATGTCTTCCGTCTCTGAAATATCGGCTGAAACACAACCAAAAACAGGTCAGATTGTCATTTGTTGAAGTCATGCGCTCTTTTGTCTTTGAAATCCTAAAAAAGGAGAATCCCATGCAAAGCACTGTCTATCAACATATTTAACATGTTTTCTGCACCACGGAAAGTTGTACGACGTTGTCTGAATCATTTGAGACATAGGTTGACTCTAGCCGAAATAATACTTCAAGGACTAACTTCAGTCCATTATTGCCATTTAATTGGCAAAGAAGTGAGCGTGAGACAATGCCTTGAAATGTTGCATTCTTTGATGGTAAAGAATTTGGAAAAAATAGCACGAAAAATGATAGGAATAAAGAAAGGCTCCGATTATGTGGACCGGCTCTGAATATGTAAGTCAGCTTGGATTGATGAGTGTATTTGCAAAAAGTATTGACCCATGTCAGCCTGCGAATTTCGCGCAGGGTGACATGGGTCGAAACTTTTTGCTATCTGTAAATATCGCTCTAGTGGATCATTTATTGTGCCACATAACTCACTTCTGTGAACGATAAACCACGATAGAATGAATATCATTTTGAAATAATCTACTTACGTTCTTGGAGTTTTCAAAACCTCATCTAGGAATTCCTGTTCTGTGATAATTTTGTCGCCGTCTTTGTCTATGTTTAGAAATATTTGCTGAAAAATATATTACAGTCTTTATTACATCAGGAATTTTGTATTAGAGCACAAAACACAACCCGGCAAATACAGAATTACTTGATAAATGACTCCTTTATAAGTTACAGATACACCCTTACTTGTTTTCACCCAGTTTTTTAACCAATTTTGTCTTTATTTTATGAGACTATAATTATTCTTGTATCTTTTTGCTAAACTTTGCCCCTGACGGTTGCTAGGTTGCATTGAAAAACGGCGGATAGAAAAAGCATTTCATTCTGTGGTGGCTTTTAAAGCTTTACCAAACAATGCCTGGTTTTAACGACCCTGAGGTAGACGCCTTTTGAAAACATTGTTGGAAAAGGAGAAAATGCTGGTTACCAGCATTTTCTCCTTTCCCACAATGTTTTCTACCTTTTCCAAATCAAATTTCAATTTTTGATTCACATTTATTTTGTAGTCTGCAAGTTGTTTCAATTTGGACCAGTCTAAAATTTTGTCGTTTGGTAAAGAGTTAAGACATCAGTGTGGTTGTTTCCGGTGTGAATCAAAACAGATTCCTTGAGTTTCTTTCAATCTATCACATAATCTTATATATATTTTTATTTATCCATGTTAACACAGCGGACTAGATTCTAAATACATTATCTAACTGGTGAATTTGGCCTCTGGCCCATTTCACATGAAAATACCAGCATGATCCATCAAAATCAAATGCAGTTCTTTTCGGTAATTCCCCACGGTGTACCCATCTGCATTACAAAATCACGTAAAGCGCATTACAATATTACGTAAAGTGCGACAAATGTCTGTTTCCACTTTCAGTTGAAGAGTTAGAAGATAAAATCGGTATTTTTCAATGGTCAAAACCATAAAATATCGAAAGATATTTCACCGTTATTTCTCGATAAACTACCGGAAAGCATGGAATAAAGTGCTACAAATAGACATACCACAACGTCATATCCTTTACCGGCCATTGCATCTCGTAGTTCGTGTATTGTGAGTTTACCGTCGTCCCCGGCAATGGCTGCAAACACGGCTTTGGCCTGCTCTCTTGATGGACATGACATTTTGGATGATCTGGAAAAAAAAAAAAACACGACATTCTTTGCAGTCTGATCTTGATCTACTCTGTCAGCAAACGGTCCTTGAGTGGCGCTTTGCAGCCAAAGTGTTTTAAAATGTTAAAGCATTTATTTGGTATAATAATTGTCATTATATTTAAATATTTCCTTCGAAAAATTATATCTTTCACTTTTTAAATGGCAAAAACGATAATTCCACTATAGGCTGAAGACACTACATCGTTTTACTCCAATATAAAGTTGTTTTTCATCATTATTATTACAATTCTTCTTTTTATTATTATTTTCATTATTATTATTTCTTACAAACACAGTCATAAGCAAAGAAACATATGAAGAAATGCATAACAGAAATACAAGGACCGGGCAGGATCCTTCCCGGTCCTTGTATTTCTGTTATGCATGTGTTCATTCGTTTCCTTGTTAGGGACTTTGTTCCTTAGAGAAGACAGAATTAGACAAGGAAAGCTAATTAGAATGATCCATGAATACGGACACTAAATTCAGCTCTTGCAATGAGGAATAAATGCTTCAAATCACATTGAGGATAGGGAACCCCAATGGGAGACGTGTAACATCGCCTTTCATCGCCAAAAAAACGTACGGATTCGGCTAAGACTCGAGTAATCCGTAATCGATCGACCAATAGACACTGGTTCCCCGCTTCGATTACGGATTAACCCAATCCGTATCATTATCTCCCGCTAGATGATATTCTACAAGGACACATCTATCTTACAGGGGTATTATGGGTACAGAAGCGGACTGCTTTTCTACGCGACAACCTTTACTTTGAATTTTAAACTAAAATAAACGTACACTCTATAAAACGCTTCCCGGGGCGATTCATTCAGCTTTTCATTCAGCTATCATCAGCAGTTTAGAGAATTCTGGAGCTAAAACAGGCCTGATTTCTCCCCGAACGCATTTTCTCCATTGCTATTTTATTGCCCGTATTACTACAATTCTGCCCCCCCCCCCCCACCCCGTCCCCAATTTTGGGGAGAGTGATGCGTCGAATCTTCGAAGAATATGACATGCGCAGACAACGGAATCCGTATGACTGAGGATGAATGGCGATATTATACGATTGTGTCATCCTACTAGGGCTGCCTTATCTTTCAGTTACTTCAGCTTTTAAAGTTCTCAGATGTTCTGATTGGCTAAGTTCCGGTTCGAGATAAAGACTCATGACAGCATCCGCAATATTAATTGTCACATGACAAACCACTTGAAACCACGTGATTAAAGATGTCTGTGGGTGATAAATCATGAATCATTTATGAAGTATTTACGTGTTTCCCCTCCGGGGCAACAGACTCCATTTTGAAGGTATACATTAATTTTGTACTGCACCTAAACAACGTAATTTTACACTCCCCGCGTGAACACACAGAACAGAACAGTTCAGAGCAGATATTTTTGTCCTTCTTTCTTGCCAATGTGAGAAAGATCGATTTATTGTATGGTGTTTAACGCCTTTTTATCAGTATTCCAGTTATATCGCGGCGGTCAGTGCACCTATCCATGCTTTCCTGGAGTTTCTGTTACCAGTTCTCCGCACAATATTCTTTCCAGGCCACTGGATTTTCCCAAATAACCATAAACAATGATCAGCGATAAGAGAAGAATGAACTCTGTTGCAATGACTATCATCAATCCTCGGAAAGAAATTGGGCGAGCCAAGGATCGAGAAAGATCGAGAAAGATGTATCTTTCATTAATTGATTGGTTGTTTGGTGTTTATTGCCGTTTTGAACATTATTTTAGTTAGGTCACGGCAGCCGGTACAACTATCCACGCTTTCTCCTTTTCCTTCAATGTTTTCAAAAACACTCTTCCTCATGAAAACACGAGATTGTATGGTAAAGGGTTACCCTTAAACGACCCTGGGAAAGAAGCCTTTTGAAAACATTGTTGGAAAAGAAGGAAATGCTGGTAACCAGTATTTTCCTCTTTTCCCACAATGTTTTGTACTCTATCAAGGAAAAAATGGACCACTTGAGCCACATTGTATTTGTCGGCAGCAAATGCTAAAATCAATTTTGACGCTTTAACCCTTTCCCAAACGGCAAATTTTGGACCAGACCAAATTCAAAGCATTTTGCAGATGACAAATTAACAGTTGCTAAAAAGATGATTTTTCTATATGATAGGGTAGAAAACATTGTGGGAAAAGGAGAAAATGCTGGTTACCAGCATTTTCTCCTTTTCCCATAATGTTTTCAAAAGGCTTCTATTCCTGACCTGTAAAAACCAGGGATTGTTTGGGAAAGGGTTAAAATTATTTCACTAGCTCTCTGCACAATATTCTTTCCAAACCGCTGGCTGCTTTTTCACTTCCAAAGACAAACCCTACAATTTGAGCGCTGACATTTACCTTGCCGTTTGCGTTCTTTCAGGATCAGTTTTAAGTTGTGTCTTTTGACAAAGATTTATGTACAACAATCAATAAATACTTCGTTTATTGCTATGTAAAATAAATGTTTTAGAGCCCATTGTTGTCGCCCTAGAAACGGCCGGGACTTAACACATTAATACACGACAAAATTTTAGGTTGATCCAGATTGAAAGCATTTGCAGAATAAATTAAAAAAAGTGGTTAAAATAAAGGAAATTCGTTTGTTAATCCTTTACCAAACGATAAAATGTTAGACTGGTCCAAATTGAAAGCACTTGCAGATGACAAAATAAACATAACTCAAAAATTGAAATTTATTTCCAGCAGTGTAGAAAACATTGTGGGAAAAGGAGAAAATGCTGGTTACCAGCATTTTCTCCTTTTCCTACAATCTTTTCAAGGGCCTCTTTCTTTGGGTCGTCAAAAGTAAGGATTGTGTGGTAATGGGTTAAAAGTTAGAAAACATAATTGTAAAAGGAGAAAATGCTGGTTACCAGTACTTTCTCCTCTTCTCACATCGCTTTCAAAACTTTTCTTTTTTCAATGTGGTTAAAACTTTGGGTTTTGTAGTAAAGCATTCTTTTGAATTTGCAATTTGTTTTTTATGCAAACCTTTGGCAAATTTAATGAGAGACAGACAGGCAGAGACAGACAGAAAGAGAGAAAGGTAGACAGAGTGGGAGAAAGAGAAAGACTCAGAGAGAGAGAAAGAGAGAGAGAGGACATAATAATGTCAAACTCTATCTATAAAGTTCATTAATAATCTAAACCTCCTTCTGCAGGCTCGTAATTCTAGCTTTAGATACAAGAAACAAGAAGCTGTATATAACGCAGGACTAGATTAAACTTTACCTTAATTCTTTACCACACGAAAAAATTTTAGACTGGTCCAAATTCAAAGCATTTGCAGACGACAAAATAAAGGTGACTAAAAAATAGAAATTTGCTCTGGGAAGGGTACAAAACACTGTGGGAAAAAGAGAAAATGCTGGTTACCAGCGTTTTCTCCTTTTCCCATAGTGTTTTCAAAAGGCTTCTTTCTCAGGGGCGTCAAAAGTAGGGGTGTGTGGTAATGGGTTAAAGCTATTTAACCGACAAACATATAGAAAGATTACAACACAATAATGTATGAAGGCCGCAAATATGCGCCATTTATGCATTAATAACAGTTCAGTGCATTTACCGACAAACATATAGAAAGATTACAACAAAATAATGTATGAAGGCCGTAAAAGAAATACGAACTGGTTAAGGTATGCGACATTTACACCTTGTTACATTATTAAATATTTTAGTGCATCTAATTTGAAAAATATGATCATTAACACAATTAGCTATATAAATCAAATGAACCATGCTCTGGCAAAAGGGGGCTTAATGTAGCTCCGTGATACATGATCCCAGCCTAAGTCATCAAATAAATTATGGATCCATAAAAGCCACATTTTGAAAAACGGACTTGATCATGAGGTAGACTTGTCCTTTGACATACAGATGCATTAAGCTAGACTTGTGCTAGACGATTACTCATTTTTTTCTTCTTCTTCCAGTAGATGCACTCATATAATTACTATAAGTGAAACTACTACAATCGATCGAGAGGTGCGAAAACATTGTATTCGAATAAAAAATAAATTTAAAAAAGAAAAATGATTACAGGGACCAACATCCGAGTTCGAAATACCGACTTATCGAGACTCGAAATTACCGAGCTACTTTTGGCGCAATAAAGCAGAGTTTTTGCCGGGACTCTAGATAGGTATTCCTCGAAAAATGCAGAGTCCTCGAATGTTCGAGACTCGAAATAACGAGGTTTTGCTGTTTTACTACTACGTCTACACCTACAACTACTACTACCACTGCTGCTAAAAGAGACAATAGCATACGTATCTCATACCTTTGGATTTCTGTATAAAACAAAATAACAAAACTGTATTCCAAGTGTTCTCAGCAACCTGCGAACTCTACATGAAATTCGTACTTAGAGAAAACACAATTTATTGTCCAAAAGGAGAGGCACGTATGAGTAAACTGAACGACTGCGCATATTACAGCGCAGACAATTTTAATAGTTAAATTTATCAACTTCAACGGTGAGTACACGCCCTGACGTGCATGTTTCATTCATGGACATTTTGAGCTATTGAAATAGCTACACAAATATGACATTTTCTCATTTTTTTGTATTCAGAGTGTTATCTTACATGTCAACACTGACAACTCATAGTAAATAAAGTTAAGCAATCTTACAATCGCACAATCTGATCTTTTAGATCTTCGCTGTCAAATAATTATATTTAACTCTTTACCCAGACGACAAAAGATTTAGACCTATCAAACTTGAAAGCTTTTGCAGACAAAAATTTGAACGGGGTTAAAATGGTGCATTTTTTTCTTTAACAGGGTAGAAAACATTGTGGGAAAAGAAGAAAATGCTGGTTACCAGCATTTTCTTCTTTTCCCACAATGTTTTCAACAGGTTTCTTACTCGGGGGTCGTATTGTATGATACAGGGTTCACCCTTTACTACACAATCTCGTGTTTTCAGACCCATGAGGAACTTGGCCTTTTGAAAACATTGGGAGAAAAGGAGAAAATACTGGTTACCGGCATTTTCTTCTTTTCCAGCAATATTTTCAAAAGGCTTCTTTCCCAGAGTCGTTTACAGTCGACATTGTATCGTACAGGAACCCTTTACCAAACAATCTCGTGTTTTCACACCCATGAGGAAGAGGCCTTTTGAAAACATTGTAGGAAAAGGAGAAAATGCTGGTTTCCAGCATTTTCTTCTTTTCCAACAATGTTTTTCTTAAGGCTTCTTTCCCAGGGTCGTTTAAGGGTAAACCCTTTACTACACAATCCTGTCTTTTCACACCCATGAGGAAGAGTCCTATTGAAAATATTGAAGAAAAAGGCGAATATACTGGTTACCACAATGTTTTCCATTCTGTCGTAAAAACTTAACTCATTACCACTTGACAAAATTTTAGACTGGTTCAAATTCAAAGCATTTGCAGACGACAAAATAAAGGTGACTGAAAAATTAAAATTTGTTCTGGGAAGGGTGGAAAACATTGTGGGAAAAGGAGAAAATGCTGGTTACCAGCATTTTCTCCTTTTCCCACAGTGTTTTCAAAAGGCTTCTTTCTCAGGGGCGTCAAAAGTGGGGATTGTGTGGTAATGGGTTAAAGAGCCGTGATCCGGCAAGAAAGACTGCATCTCCGTGATACTTGGTACAAGGCAAGTCGTCAAATAATTCTCGTCTATGATAGCCATTTTTCTTAACAACTATAAGGCTTAATTTTTCCCAAACAATCCCTGGTTTTTACGACCCTGAGATAGAAGCCTTTTCAAAACATGTGGGAAAAGGAGAAAATGCTGGTAACCAGCATTTTCTCCTTTTCCCACATCATTTTCTATTCTTTTAAACTCAAGTTCCATTTTTTGAGTCACATTTATTGTCGTCTGCAAATGCTTTCAATTTGGACAAGTCTAAAATTTGTCGTTTGGTAAAGAGTTAACCCATTACAACACAGCAAAATTTTAGACCTATCCAAATTGAAAGCATGTGCAGACGAAAGTTTCAAAGTAGCTCAAATGGCGCAATTTTGCTTTGATAGGGTAGAAAACTTTTTGGGAAAAGGAGAAAATGCTGGTTACCATCATTTTCTTTTTTTCCCACAATGTTTTCCAAAGGCTTCTTTCACAGGGTCGTTAAAAGTAGGCTTTGATTGGTAATGGGTTAATCATGAGGTAGAATGGAATTTTTACATACAGAAAACTGACCATTAACGAAAGGTTTCGGTTCAGGGCAGCCTGCACGGATTGAAATAAAAGGTCAATATCGCTGCAATGTCACTATTATGGCCCTCCTGACGTCCTGACTAGATCCACCCAAATTGTAATGTGTGTTTGATTTTTGGCAAAATTGGTTGGCTGAAATTTTTACGTAAAGTTTATAGATTTTCCCATATTAACCACAAGCTGATGAAATGAATTATATTTTATATTTCCTCTGATTATTTTGTCAATGAATACCACTGTTAAAACTAGTGATCTGAAGTCAATTAATCGGATAACTAAAAAGTAGTTCCAGATTTTCGGCAGGAGGAATATATTCACTGTGACGGGGATATAATTTCACCCAGCTTATATTACGACATTTCTTTACCCATAGCATTTCTAAAAATAGACTCATGAAATATAATACATGTATTTCTAATTTTAGGCGATCCTGAGAAAAGTAGATTGTGACGACGACTGCGAGCGTCGAGATCCAGCCATTTGTTCCCCAGCCAAATCACCAATGATGCCAAAGTAATTTCTTTTTCAGTCAATTTTATAGTCTCTTTCATGTAAAGTTAGCACTTCAGCTGCTGAGCGCGACTCACTGACCTAAACTTTGGAAATAACATAACTTCTGATTGGCTAAACCTCGCTATTGTCTAGCGTTAACCAACCAATTTCTTTGTACAGGTCAAGAGTAGAAGCAGAATACTTTTAAATGATAAAATTTAAATTCAAATTCATTTAAACACCCACTTTGCTTACATTTGGCTTTTATTGGGCCTTTAAGATATAAACTATTTCTAGGCATTCCTCCTGCTGGTACAAGTGATTACCTTTCTCTGAACTATGTGTAATATCACATAGGACTGGAGCTTTTTCTTGTCAGAAAAAAAGCATTTTCGTTCAAAACAAATTTTCAAACCCATTCAAATACCAACTGCTGGGTACAAACAATTATTTAAGTGCGATATATCGCTTAAGTTTCAGTGAGAAATTTAATTTAGGCGGGAAAATCGAATGAAAGGATTGGCCAACTGTGTCACTGTCGTATATCATGTCAACTGCCCAGCAACAGGAAGCCGTGTCATTTAAGGGCGAATCGTGAGTAATTTCGGAAAAAAACAAATAGATTTTATAGGACTTTTTGACATGATCACACTGGAGAGACCTTACGAACTTGTTCCTGGTCAACGTTACTGTCCCTGTCAATTTTACGTACCCGTTCGAGTAAAAAACATGGCTGCGCCCACAAGATTACACAAGGTAAGCAGAAAAACATACTTCTATAACAACCAGATGAGTAGATGTGCTGTAGATGGTTGTCGCACGGAATGTCTGGGATGTTAGTGCATAGTTCTGTATTGTTCCTTTGGTGGTTTGTTATTTGTTAAAGACGTTTAATCCAACAAACTTACGTCAGCGACTACGATTTCTGAATAATCAACACCCGGAAGTCAGCAAAAAGCTTTTTTAAACATACAAACACAATAATCCGAAGTTTGTGTTGTGTCAAGTGAATCACATATGCTTTATTCACCACAGTTGAAAACAAAAAACTATACGACATCCATTAAAAAGCACTTTTCTCTCAATTTTTGTAGGCAACGCTCCACGCTCCAGAACAGAATAAAACGATCCAGTTCCTGAATTGAAACTGAGAACGATATCATAATGTGATTGTGTACGAGTTTAATGATTTTATTCCCCCTTTTTTTAATCAATATGTATAACTGTCTACTTGTCCATCTTTCAAGTTTTCTTTCCGTCAAGTTTATTGTCCTTTTGATGCTTTTGAAATGAAATGCCATGATATAGACAAGGGAATTTGACACTCTATAACCAAAATAAATGATAAAATATTAGGGATGGCAACGGTTAACCTATCAAATGACCGATTAACCGATTAGGAAATTGGTAACCGGTTAACCAGAAACAAATATAGGCCTATATTATAAAAACTTTATTAAAATAATCATTATAATAAAAAAAAATACAAAGTTAACTTTGCCGGTTCTGACAACCAAAATTGCGTCATACGCACATCCAATGTCGCCGAGACGCGGCGAAGGTGTGATAGGTATACAGTTTGACATGTCTGTGCAATATTAAACATTGTTAATTCGCTAATTATTCCCTGTCTCCGATAATAAACAGTCAAACACGTGTCCTCTTTGGATCAAAGGCACTGGCTTATCCTAATTGATTTGCTTGGATTATTTCATTAAGTATACCCGCCCCTAATCAAATATATGCATGGATATGCGTAAGAGGGATTGAAATTTATAAAGTCAATCATTCTGTGTTCAAGCAGGCATAGCGGTTTTTCTTCGTTCGTTCATTATCACTTCGATAAGTGTCTTCGAAAATCGTAGTATAGTGCAGTAGTGCAGGGGTTTTGAATTTGGGAGAGTCTAAAATTTAAACCTGTCGTTTGGGCGATGGCTAACACCCGATCACTTGGCGATAGCCGCTTCGTTTGACGATCACTAACCATACCACCATCTGTATGATTCTGTTTGTAGATTTTTTGAAGTTGTAAATAGCAGTGATCCCACTAGTTTTTTCTATCGATGCAGCACATCTGTTATTAATATATCTATGGAAATTTACTGCTTATAATCATTAAAAAGCTGAAAAGACGATCTGAAGTGACTCTGATCGGACAATGTCAAAAGGAACATTTTGTTCTGTCATGGGTTTCCGTGTTTCTTAATCGAGCATTTTTTCATGTGTTTTAATTTATGGATAGGTATTTCCGCCTGATTTGACTATAATTTATCAAAATGGGTAGCAAGTAACTTCAAATCATGGTATTTTACACAAGTTAAGCAGATACTGTTTTTTTTTTCTTTCAAACGTGAGGTCTCACGTGAAACCAAACTTTTTTTACGTGAATTTCAGTTCTATTAGGTGATTTACGCAATAATTTGCATAGTGGAAAACTGAAATGGCCTGATAAAATTCTAGTCCTATATAGAAAACACTGTGGGAAAATTATTTTATTGCCGAGAGGGTGAGATATCGTCGATAGATTGGCCGTCTTTTGTGCTAAAGTACAGATATCGTAAACATCACGGGAATGCATTACTCACGCACCGGTTGTCAATGTTGACATATCGAGCAGGTACCTTCATCTTAAATGTTTTAACTTGGTCGTTCGGTTAACCAGTTAACCGATCAAAAGATTGAACGGTTAACCGGTTAGCAAATTTACTAACCGTTGCCATCCCTATAAAATATGGAAAAAAAAATGTCCCCTATATAATATAAACACAAGGAATGCAACGTCTCGATTGCAAGCGACAGCACAAGACAGTCTTTCCCACCCAAAATTACCCACGAAACAAACATTGATCATAATTTCCTTTAGCCTAGCGATAGACAACACAAAAATGTACCTGCGACATTCGGCGATTCCTCAGTGGCCACCTTTTAACCGGAGACAATTTCTATTCATCGAGGCCATTCGCTGACGTCACGGGAAGAGCCAGGAAACGTATTTTCGGATTACGTATTACTATTATTTTTTTCGTTTTTAAGATATATTTATGGACATCACATGATACTTAATAGAAGTAACTAACAAAAGTATTTGACCGTGTTATCTTTTAAATAAAAGATATTTGACTCTAATACATAATCCGAAAATACACTTCCTGGCCCTTCCTGGGAATCCTGTGACGTCAGCGAATGGCCTCCTCGATGGATAGAAATTGTCAAAAAAAAATGTAATACATGACGGATATTTCCGGTTAAAAGGTGTCTACTGAGAAATCGCCGAATGTCGCAGGTACATTTTTGTGTTTTCTATCGCTAGGCTAACAGTGATCGGTGAAGAACTTATTTCAATGAGACAATGGCTCCTATCTTTGAAAACCAATGGGACATTTTCAAAAGTAATGAGACATTTAAATCTTCAGATGAGACGTTATAAAGATTTCTAGTAAAGCACTTTATTCTGTTTTATTTTTTTAGCACATGAATAATCAATACTGTTCATTTTTCCATATACAAAAAAAAGCATTTGCAGACGACGACTTCAACCCCCCCCCCCCCCAATCCTAGCTGTCTGCTATAGATCTATATTTTCATTTCATAATAAAACAACATTTTTTTCACTCATAAATGGAATTTAGCTTTCACTTATTGCTTTATTCAGAGATTTGTATAAATTCTCTGTATAAATTCATTATTATTGATGAGAAGATAGTTTGAAGTCTCCCTGATCGGAGGAGACCAAGCTACTCATTGTATTGTCATGGGTTTTCACGCTTTTTTGGCGATCTATTTTTTCGTGACAATTAATTTTTGGAGAAGTATTGCTACATGATTTGACATCATCCAGTCAGTTTGAATAGCAAATAAATTAAAAAATCTGTCACTTTACACTAGATAAGAGGAATAACACCTTTGTTACTCTTTCATAAATGATTCGACAGCCTGATTATCATCCGCGTGTCCTTCGCATTTTATACTGATCGTGTTTAGCCCAATTTTCTGCCGGATGTATGCAAGCTAGATTATATGAAGCTCTGGACGATAATTTCATGCGTCAGATATTTTCCACTGTCAAAGACAGATCATTTCAAATTTCCAAGTCTCAAAACCCGGATTCCGGGATCAAATGAGAAGCGTGCCGAGTTGTCAAGTTTTGTCAAATAATTCATGGACAAAAATTTCTTTCTCATTTTTCCGGCCAATTATGATGTTTGTTATCTACTGTTCAATCGAAGATTGTGATTAATGATAGTCACAAAACCAAGAATTCAAGTTTAGGCACCAAGCGAGTTCAAGAATCGACTACAATCGATTCCGGGTTTTCTCAATCGATTATCGGAATCGGAAGCCAAAACCAAATGACTTTCGACTATAGTCGATCATCTGCCTACCACTAAGTGATAGATACAAGGACCTCCTGCAATGAGCAGTTTAATTTATGTTTCTGTCCCGATGATTCAATCACAATATCTCGGATATAAAGTCGCATTTTATCAATCGTACAATGTATTATCGAATAACATCCCCGAATACCGATGTTAAAATTAGATTCTAACGCATACAATCAATAATAATATTCACAAAACACGAGAATACCTAACTTCACCTTTCTTTTGTTTTAGTTTTAGAAAGATTTGCAAAAAATATAGGCGCAACTTCCGTATTCCTATGAGACATTTTGGCGCATTTCTAGGATTTTGAATGAGACAATCGAGACGTTGCACTTCTTGTGTTTACATTATATAGGGGAGATATTTTTTTCATATTTGATCATTTATTTTGGTTATAGAATGTCAAATTCCTGTGATATAGATGAAGAGCTTGATGACAGACAGTATCATGCAAAGGATATCTATCATAACTATCTTGCAGAAGATCCATAACTATTATAAATACCATCTTCGATATCGTCATCAAGAGACTCGTTTTTGTGAATATGATTTAATAATATTATTATAATGATCATCAACGACCAACCATACGTATGCCTTGTAAGCGGCACACCTAAAAGTAACTATTAATATCTAATACTATGCTTTAAATATTGATCAGCGATCCTCTGTGGAAAGGGGGCTTAATGCATCTGCGGAAAGAATCTGCCCAGGTCAGCTTGTGCATTCCGTGCAGGCGGAAGTGGACCAAGACTTTTCGCTTTAGGTCAATTTTCTGTATGTTCAAGGACCAGTCTACTTAATGATACCCCCTCTCTCTCTCTCTCTCTCTCTCTCTCTCTCTCTCTCACTTTTCACGTTGGGTGTCTGATTCTGCCAACTTAATAAAATTGGGGATAGAAAAAGAAAACCTGAGATCGCCTGAACATGCCCAGTAACATTAGGCCTATTGATAGAAAGAAGAGTTCAATGTGTTGTAGAATTGTACTTCCATTCAAGTATTTATTTAACTACACTACGACTGTGACTACGATGATTAATATAGAATCTTGACCAACTTAATAACAAAATTGTTCACTGTAACACAAACTCATACGCATACCGTATTTTCAGCTCAGAAGCTGAATCGTTGTATTGACTGTCGGAGCATCTTACGTTGTAATGTAAAAATGGCAAAATATCCCTGAATAACTGCAATTTGATTTTTTATCGGTTTATAGTGCTGAGGATAATCACTGTATTGGTCATCTGACACGGCACACACTTCAGAATATTGAGTGTATATGTTTTAGAAGGATTTTTTGAGACTCCAAGTTGTGTTTTTTCAGAAATCGTAGTCCCCGGCGAAACTTTGTTGGGTTAAACGTCTTCAACAGACGATTAACCACCAAAAGAACTAAAGATTAACGTGCACTGACATTCCAGACATTCCGTGCGACAACCTGCAACTGCATATCTATTCAATAACATGTTTAAAAAATTATGTTTTGTGCTTACCTTGTGTAATCTTGTGGGCGCAGCCATGTTTTTTACTCGAACGGGTACGTAAAATTGACAGGGACAGTAACGTTGACCAGGAACAAGTTCGTAAGGTCTCTCCAGTGTGATGATATGGCTGAGACCCCGTGAACTTAATGATTCCTACAGCCGTTTGTTCAATGTTCGATTATACAGGGGGTTTCTAGTTTCACCAAGACCTTGGTCAGCCTTAACAGTCCGCCCAGGCAGATCTGAATCGAAGCTTTTTGCTACAGTAGTACTTGTCAATTTTGTACATGTCAAAGTCTAATTCTACTTCTCTCTTTCTGTATCTCATTCTCTGTCTCTCTCTGTCTCTGTCTCTGTCTCTCTCTCTCTCTGAATTTCCTCTCACAACGCACAAGTGATAACTGATTTCTATTGATCACATCACAATCATCATCATCATCATCATCATCACACCGGTCTACAAGTGAACTTATGTTTTTCAGTCAGGCAATTATCATTTGCCCAAGATAAAAATTAAATGAAAAACATAGAACTTTTACTTCGTAAAAGATACGCAATATTTGAAAAGAGAGACACACAATCTGTTGTAAGAAATAACCACGAGTGACACCAATTTTTCCACATCATATAATATGAAAGATATCATCACTCTCCAGTGATAGCACTCATAGATCACTTAGAAATGAGTCAAACTCTAAGAAAAGAGGGCTTTATGCATTTACAAAAAGTGTCGATTTATGTCAGCCTGCGCAGTCCGCGCAGGCTGACATGAATCGACACTTTTTGCTGTCAAGTCATTTTTCTGCGTGTATAAGGCCCATTTTACCCTAGGATTCAACCGGTTGTTAGATAGAATGGATTTTTAAGATACTATGATTATGTGACGACTTTCTTGACATGATGCTTCACAGAGATTGTGATGCGTTATGACCCCTCTTGCCGCAGCATGGCCAAACTGCTATGGCAACCTTTCACGTCTCTTTGACGCTTATCATACGGTTCTAGTTTCTAAAAGCTTGAACAGTTAATATTATTACACTGCAAGGAAATTCTGCGTGATCTGGTTGGGTAATATGCCCAGAACATATATATCATGTACACTGAAAACCAACTTAAAAGCAGTTTCTTTTTCGCGAGACCCCATCTTCGCAAGCCAAGGATACTAAGGTAGTACCCTTGGCCGCTCGCCTCTTTAAAAATCGAAGGTCCCGCTGCGCCATTTCATTGGATGCGATCTAAACCCATCGCGTCCAATCAAACCATCCGTAACGAGAAATCTTTCGCAAAACAGAAAACAACAATGGCGGCGCCCGTCAAAAACGAAAGTTGGATTGTTTGTGACGAAAATTTTCCAGAAAAGAGTAGACGATCGATATTCAATGACTTTTTTGTAGTTTACGGTCAATTTTAATTACGAGCATTACAAATTTTATTACGAGCATTTTGATTGGTCAGAAATAACATCAGCAAAGGTTACGCAACTCCTGATATCCGATAGGTGGCGCAGCGGGAGTTTCGATTTTTAAAGAGGCGAGCGGCCAAGGGTACATAACGAACAAAATGGAGTTAGTATCCTTGGCTTGCGAAGATGGCGAGACCCCTACATACATGATTACACTTTCAACACAACATCCAAACTGGAGGCATCGATCAACACCCCTCACAACGTACGTCAGTGTGACGTCACAGGTAGTGATATTGGACCCTTGTTATAAAGTCAGTGTGCATGTTTGGTAAGACTGTATTTTTTTTAATCGTTCCTTTAAATGAGCTGAAAAAGTCTTTAGACCGCCAAAGCGTACAATGCCTAGGGACTTTGTTTTTTGTCAAAGCTTTTGTTAACTACTTATAATAATGGAATAGACTTCGACCAACTATTAAAACCCAATCACTTTTTGATATTTTGTCAAAGTGTTTGTGCATATAGACATCTGCTTCCTGTCTAAAACATCATAATATTAAATGTATTCATCTAATGTCTTTGATAAATACATGAGAGTCTTTGTAGTCCGTTTGTATCCACCCAAACTAGCCTCATTCTATCTTCATATCGTACTTACTTTTCATTATGGCGGACATAAGTTACGAAAATGCGCAGGTCCGATATCACTTCCTGTGACATAGGTTGTTACCCTTGAAGATAAACATAAAAATTATGCGCCAAGCTCCATGTTTTAGGTTTCAGTGACGTCAGTTCCCAGAGACGTCACTTTTGAATGAATTGGGGCACTCAGTAGGGAAATCCCACTTCGTCAGGGGACACAATTTTCTAAAAAAAAAGAAAGAAAACAGGTAAGATTGGCTTAAAAAAGTTGGAATGATAAAACTTTGCAGTAAAATGACTTCTATTCTTTATTCGTTATACGGTCAGGTGGCAGGGGACATGGAAACTTGTTCACGGCTGTGGTGAATCATGTCGCCTCCGGCTCGAGGACATACGGTTCACCACAGCCGTGAACAAGTTTCCAAGTCCCCTGCCACCTGATTGGTCAACTAATAATGCTCAGAAATAAACGAGAAACATAAATTACAGAGGTTAATATAATAACAAAAATATTCGCCATTTGTGACCATGACACCTTGGGCAGTATTTCCACTATATGATGATTTAGCCAATCAGAAATTCCCGTTTCTTACTTAATTTAGAATTAGACTAGGTACGCAATTTAGAATGGTTGGTGCATACGGTTCTTGTACCAACTTTCATTGGCAGATATCAAATTGAAGTAACAATAACGACCAAAAATAAACAAAGCGGCCGTTTAATTGTATTTAAATTTATATCATACCTTTTAAAAGTATAATGTACAGAAGTTATTGTGAAGTTGACAATCTGTCATTATACGTTCTATCCAAGTATTAGTCGCCGATAGAGCAATTAATTTCAAAACTATTTTAAAAGCTGCCAGGAAGCTGTGGATTTTTATTTACTTTTTGTCTGATTTTACAGTTATTGTTTTCTGCCAGCGATTAACATATGGCCAGACCACAGATTAAGAGGCTGTCATTTTCACAATATTTTCAATACTTTTAAATGGTATGATTTAAATTTAAATGTTATATGGCACTTGCCTTTACATTTAGGCCTGTACTGGACCCTTGAAGATCAAGACAGAGAACATAAAGTCATGGGTTACACACTCTCCCAGGGTCGGACGTCACTATTTAAATCAACGAAGCATGAATATGCATGACAGTTGGACGGACAAATCAATTAGTGAGGACACGAACGTGACAGAGGTCAGCCAAAGTACAAGATCTCTGAGATAGGTATAGCTAGACTGGCTGTCAAATTAGGTGAAACAAAACATGACGTAAATGGCTTTAGTCTTTCCCTTTATGTGTGTGTCGGTAGTCCTAGCCCGCGGGTAATATAACTATTCGGATAAGTGAAGAATAATAAAAAAGAAAATAGAAATAATGTTCCTTTGGACTAATAATGTGTACCTGAAATATAAACATTTTTGCAGGGAAATTTACCTTGTTCGTGTTTGAGAGAAATAGCTCGAGGAAAACCCGACGTAATAGAATTTAGTGGGCGTGACCATGAAAAAAAAGGGGGAAATATTTTTTTTTGTTATTTCTGTATCAAAAAGACATGAAAGCATGAAAGAAATGAACCGTCCACTTTCTATTCCCAAACACAATCGTTGTGATTTTGATGTATAGCTTTTAAAGCCATAATACCAACATTTTTTTTTTCTTAAAAAAAAAGTTTCCGAAGTACAAAAATCAGTTTTTGTCATTGTTTTTTTAACGGACAAGACTACATGGCAACTGTGTAAATCATACCTGATGAAAAATGACTGCTGACATTGAAAAAAAAACCAGAGTTAATTGAAGGAGATAGAAAGAGAGTGAACCAACCATGTTTAATTTCTTTTATTGTTTCATCGGATATAAAATCTCTTCCTTTCCAATGTTTAAGTGTTTAATCGTGACTGTGCTATAGAGTTATTTAATTATGTGAGTTTAAGTGAGAAAATTCTGTTTCAAAAATGGACGCACGGTCATCTTTTCGGAGTTTCTTCTTTAAGATTTTTAAAGCTTGTGTTTTGGTTTTCATGATATGGTCCAGTGTGCACGGAAACAGTTTTAAAGGTAAAAACCTCATCCACTTTTTTCAGTTCAAGGTTCGATACAGAATTAAGATAACCAGGACAAAATATGAATGGTATCATTATATTGTTTAGCTGATCACAGCCTATATTTGGCCTGCAACACGTGAACATAGGGCCATTCGGACATTTGCGTAATGTGTCGTCTCGTATCAGCCTGCGCAGTCCGCGCAGGCTGATCCGAGACGACACTTTACGACTACATTAGATTTTGGCCTACAGTAAACTTCTGCAGAGTAGAAAATTACAGAAGAACGGAAAATGTTGTCTCGGATTAGCCTGATCAGGGATCAACGCTTTATGCAAATGTCCGAATTTTCGCGCGTTGCAGGCCGTTTGATACTCGCTGGCTCAAAACTGCTTGTTGCATTTTTGCAACGAGATCAAAATCTGAGTTGTATTCATACTCTGGAAAAAGGAGATTTATTGATCCGAAGAATCCATTTTGTCTCTCGTCCAACTAAATAATGGGGTAGAATGTCCTATAACATGCAGAAAATTGACCAATAGCATATAATTTCGACCCGGATGAGCCTGTTTGGCTGCCATTTTCATGCAGATGCACTAAAACCCATATTGACAGCGCATGTTTTTCCTCTCTTGTTCTTCTTAATTAAACAGTTTATCAGCTGTCGAACCATCAACTAACGTTATTCTTAAGTTTTAAACTGGTTCCAATAAAGTTCACCCCTCTAAGCATGAAATTTCAAAGTTGCAGTTATATAGTCTTTCAAAGTGTAACACCTAAACTTGAATTAATCAGAATTGTGTATATATTATATGTAAAATTTCATATTTTGAGATACCTCTAATCTTTGAATTTCAGATGGAAACTTCTTGGCAATTGTCCGTACGAACGCTTCCGAAGAACTATCTAAATGTCACTTCCCAGACGCAATCCAAATAACACTGACATCATTTCCTGGTAGCAAGCTGGAAAAGACATTTCATCTATTACGTCACATCAGTAAAGATCACGTGCCAACTTATGTGTTTGCCTCCCGTACCAAATTTGAGCCGTATTTTGGAGAAACGCAGGTATACATAATAGTTTAGTTTACTTAGACTGGCATATTGTTTTTTTGTTTTCGGGCGAAATCTGAGTCCGTATTCACAAACCATTCCAATTCGAAAGTAACATATCTTTTTATTGGCTATACCATTTGTTTATAGCCACTCAGAAGCTGTAATATTTTCAAATACGAAAAAAAAAAAAAGTTGGAGAATAAGACGAAAAAAGTTCTTAAGAATGGTTGATGAATACGGACCAGTTTGTAACCCATTTACACACAATCCCTACTTTTGACGACCCTGAAAAAGAAGCCTTTAGAAAACATTGTGGGAAAAGGAGAAAATGCTGGTAACCAGCATTTTCTCCTTTTCCCACAATGTTTTCTACCCTCCATAAAACAAATTTCAAATGTTCTGTCACTTTTATTTTTTCGTCTGCAAATGCTCTCGATTTGGACAAGTCTAAAATATTGTCGTTTGGTAATGAGTTAAGGAAAATTAAGGAAAAGGGGGGGGGGGTTATTTAGCGCAAAAAATTCCAATCAAATACCTTTGAAAAAGTGCATTAAAAATACCATGACAATTACTATTTTTGTATGCATTTTGTCTCTTATTAATTGTCTTAAGTTATACTGTTCGGGAATTCGTCACTTCTTAATTTAACTCATTATCAAACGACACAATTTTAGGTTTGTCCAAATCAAACGCATTTGCAGACGACAAAATAAAAGTGGATTAGTGAAGGATAGAAAAACATTGTGGGAAAAGGAGAAAATGCTGGTTACCAGCATTTTCTCCTTTTCCCACGTTTTCTGAAGGCTTCTTTCTCAGGGTCGTCAAGAATAGAAATTGTGTGGTAATGGGTTGAGTCTGATAATTTCTTCCAGTTCGGGCAGACTGCCGTGGACCGAGAGTTTTCTTCATTGGACAATTTTCGTCATTGGACAATTTTCTGTATGCCCACGGACAAGTTTACCTCATGATTCAGTCAGTTGTTATGTAGAGAAGGGATTTATAAATCTATGACTATGAGATGACTTGCTCGATACCATTGGATCACTTAAAACCCCTTATACCAGAGAATGACTCACTTCTTAATGTTTCAGGAAACAGGACTTTACTTCACAGCTGATAATGATGCAATTTTACAGATGAAATGTTTCGGAAGATCTCACAAAACGAACATCAAAATGGTAAATAATTGAATTTATTACTTGTGATTAGTACAATGTCAATCGTTCTTGCATACCTACTTAATATTTTCTTGATCTGACTTTCATTTTAAGCCAAGATTATCTTATATAGTCAGTAAGTCTTTTTTAATATTTCACAAGAATAAGGATGCGAATGTAGTCGTGAAAAATGCGCATGTACAGTGTAGTCGTAAAAAAGAGTTCCTTTGTTCCTCATTGGGATACTCGTTAATATAAGAAAACAAAACTCAGGCTACAATGGAAACTAATGTTAACAATCAAAGCGTTGAGAACACTGAAGTGGTATTTGTCAAGGAAACCCATTGTGTGGAATTAATAGTTTGAAAGAAAAAGAAACATATTGTTCAAATATTGGCTTGAAGTCAACCCACTAAGCAAATGAATTCCTTAACGGTTGAAGGGAGAGTACTAATGTACATTAAAACTATAATTTTGAACTATCTTTGGCCCTTTATTTTTAATTTCCAATATTACAATCAATTACCTCGATCTATAAATATTCATGAACAATCAAATGGAGTAGCTCGCAGTCATAGGACGAACACGCCATGGAACGAATTGGTTTTGGAACGAAAAAGCCCAGGGTCAGTTTGCAAATGTGTATCATTGCACCAATAAAAGGCTATGAGCTAGAGAAGCTATTTTCAATCAAAAATAAGTATCTCAACGATCGATGGCTTCGCCCAATGTATTTTGATATGCTATTTCAAATTACATATCTGAGTGCCACCGAAAAACTCATTTGACTGAGAAAAATTAGTTTAACTGGGTTTATTTCCTTCGGCTATGCACAAAATAAGATAAATGGTTATCAAACTTCAATCTTTAACTCATAGTGGTATTGTCTTCGACAAATACCACAAAAACTGACATGCCATGCTCTGGCAAATAGGTACGTGTTTAATCCTTTACCAAGCAATCCCTGGTTTTTACGGCCCTGAAAAAGAAGCCTTTTGAAAACACTGTCGGAAAAGGACAAAATACTGGTAACTAGCATTTTCTCCTTTTCCCACAATGTTGTCTACCCTACTGGAAACAAATTTTAATTTTTGACTTACATTTATTTTGTCATCTAAAACTGCTTTGACTTTGGACCAGTCTAAAATCTCGTTGTTTGGGAAAGTGTTAATGCATCTCCGTGATTCATCATACACATGGCAAAATATTTCGACCAAGGCAAGGCTGCACAGACTGCGCAGTCTGACACGAGTCGATTCTTTCGCAAATGCATTAAACATCCTTTTCTCAGAGCATGGTTCTTGTATCAAAGTTTTCACTTGATACAAAAGTGAAAAAGAAAAAGATGAAATGACTATAAATGAGTAAAAGTTATGTTGATAGTGCAGTATACTCTTGCTTTATAGCGTGGCATAATACTTCTAAACAACAGCGAATACATCGTGGAACCCGCCATGACACCGGATACGATGCTGCTACCGGTTTTACTACAGTCGTCCAGAGACCAAGAGCTTCTTGTAACCGTGAAAAGACTTGTTCGTGCAAGACAGGATCATAACTACATAAAATCAGGTTTGAAATACGTTCAACGATTGGGCCTTGCTCTGTTTAAAGGCGGGTTAAGGCATCTGTTACAAAAAAAAGGTATCGGCCAAAATCAGCCTGCGCAATCTGCGCAGGCTGATGTGGGTCTATACCTTTTGCGTTAGGTCATTTTTTCCTCGGGTCCTAAAAGCAGTCTATCAGTGAATCAGTTGGTTATTAAACCAGTCTATCCAGCGAATCGGTTGGTTATTAAACCAGTCTATCCAGCGAATCGGTTGGTTATTAAACCAGTCTATCCAGCGAATCGGTTGGTTATTAAACCAGTCTATCCAGTAAATCAGTTGGTTATTAGACAAAAATAGAATTAATTGATCCATAATTATGTGATGATTTGCTTTTTACCCTGCACCAAGGGCATGCATCACGCCCCTTTTTTGTCAGAGCTTGGTTCATTTATTTTCATCTATCTATATATCAACCGAAGCTTTTTAAACGTGCAAATTCAAAGCCGTTGTGGACATCATATAAATTTGTGGTTTGAATGCTGGATCTGACACTGACAGAGAGTAATATTTTGTGGGTAAAAGAAAAAGTATTGTGTTTGTATGGTGGCATATTCCTGCCACGAGATACGAGATAGCTGTCATGATAACTTTAGTACACTATCGCGATAAATGATAAGTTTCCTGGAAATCTTTTCAAGAACCATATCTTAAAAAATCGTTTTCATATTTCTTCCTTAACCTTTATGCTACTGACCCTTTCCCCAACTTAATTATACCAAGTGGGGTCTGTGTGGATCTCAGTCATAAACTTGTATCATTCTCGATTTCTTATGTACAAGATTAGTGTTCAGAATATCATTTGTGTAAGTCCAGTAACTGAGTATCAACTACTCCTGGTATTATTTATTGACTTTCCCTTGGTCAAGGGAAAACAATTGAAATATGTGAGAATGACGTGAGAGTAACATGCGTGATATCGTTAGTTTACTTCAAAAACGTCGTAACTACAGCTTGTTTTACAAGCTGTGGTTACGAGGTTTTTGAAGCAAACCTACAATATATAGAATACTAGTAATATTGCCTGGGATCCTTAGGGACCGAAACGGATTTTGGTTTTTATATTCCACTCATTCTGAAGCCACCAACGTTTTTTTTATGTAAATCCAGGTTAAGAATCACTTTAGTAACAAACTCCTACAATGACATTTCCCTGCAGCTTCAACTTTTGTATCATTAACCAACAGAGAACCACGTGGGGTCCATACAGAACCCACACGGTATGATGAAGGTTCATAAAGTAAAACACATCACAGTCTGATAAATAAGACATACACAAGAAAAATTTCTGAAACACATTATTTCCCAAAGAAATGGACGTAATACATTGAGGTAATGAATAAGGTTAACTCATGCATTCCACATTTAAAAAAAAAATAACAGAATTCTCTGGCATTTATACTATGTACCACATCTCATGAAAAATTCTTGACAAAACGCATGCGAAATTTCAAAATCAATTTTCACTAAGTAGAGAAAATTTTCTTTTCTCCTTTTCTATATAATAACATTAAGAAAAGGAAGAACAATTTCCTCGTCTACCGAGTCTCGAAAACACTTGAAATAAACATATAAAGGGTCGATTACAAAACATATGTCGAAACAGACATTTACTATCAAATCACTGACCTTAATTTTGCCCTGATTTATTTTTTTGACAACCATGTCCTGACAAGGTATCAACATATAAAATGCTCGTATTTGTGATAAAAAAAAAACGATATCAAGCCAGAATTGCACAGAACGTGCAATCTGATAGTGAATCTACACAAGGTAGTTTTATTTTCACGAAGAAAAGATACTCAACTCTTTACAGAAGGACAAAGTTAGAAACTGGTCCAAATTGAAAACCACATGACTGACAGACAACAAATCAGAGACGCCTGAAAAAATAGTAAAATTTGTTGTGGGAAAAGGAAAAAAAAAATGTTGGAAAAAAAATGTTGGTTACTAGCAATTTACCTTTTTCTGACAATGTTTTCAAAAGCTTTTTCTCAAAGAGTCGTCAAAAGTTGAGAATGGTCAGTAAATAAATGTTTATAAAAAAGGATGACCGGACGTCTTGTTAACGATGATTGACATCTACTCCAGTATAGCTATTGTTTGCATGTCATTAACCTTTCACAACCATGGTTAACATACGTTTCTTTTACGAACAGCTTGGACCAGGATCAGATTTTACAGAAGATTTCCTGAAGTCGACATGTTCCAAAATTTGATGTTCTGATTCGTTTTATTCCGCATTATTGCTTTCTTCATTTAACCTGACCCGGACCTTTATGCTGAATATATAATTAGGCATATGAATATATCTCCAATTATCATTCGGAAAGTTACATATACATGGGAAGGTAATCAATTTAACCTTTAGCCTACAAAGCGCGACTTAAGGCGCTTTTGCAGTCAGTTTAGATCAAGATCAGACTGAACGATACATGCAGTCTGATCTTAGAGCTATACTGACCGATGAGGAGATTTTTGTCCCAAAAAATAACTTTGAAATTACAGTAATTGCTTTTTTTCACTATTGACCGGGAATTCCAAATTACTAGTAAGTTAAGAGTTAATTGGCGTAAACCACACGAAACAGAGATTATTCGGGATATATGCCAAGCGATGACGAGGGTAAATATAGAATATTGATTTCTGTAAATTATTTTGACCTGAGTCAGGTTAAATGAAGTAGGTAATACCTAGACAATTAAGATCTTTCAAAACGTAATTCTCTTTACCACACAGTGCCGACTTTTGACGCTCCTGCAAAAGAAGCCTTTTGAAAACATTGTGGGAAAAGGAGAAAATGCTGATAACCAGCATTTTCTCCTTTTCCCACTATGTTTTCTACTCTATCAAAGAAAATTACATTATTTGTGCCACACTGAAATTGTCGCTTGCAAATGCCTTCAATTTGGACAAGGCTGAAATTTTGTCGTCTTGTAAAGGGATAATGTCACTAAAACCAAGATAATTCAACTTTACTGTAGCAAAGGTATTTTCAGCCATTTGTACCATGGTCTAATTCCACTCCAAAAACTTGTAACCAATCATACATGATACATCGATTCCCTGAATCTGCAAAGTGGTACGAAGTACATTTTGTGTAACTATTTTCAATACCACCAAATCTCTGTAATCCCCACATTTCACATCCATAATGAACAAGACAGGTTAACCGTAAGAATCAAATATCTTATAATGTTGTTTCCATTTAAGAGGATATTTTCTGTAGAGTTACTTTCCTTTGTTTACAGAGAAATCCATCATCAAAGCAAAAAACGAAGAATCGGTGCACGTTCAGTTATCTCGTTTTCCACGAGACGTACGTGATTTCATATCCGTGACGTCATTCACAGTTGAAGTTCTCGCAGTAGTGGACTACAGTGTATTCAAAACGTAAGCAGTCTTGTTTAAGAGTTTCACTGTAGGTATTTCCATTAAAAATTTAAATAGACAAATGAGTCATATTTTGAGCATGATTTCTACAGCATAATCATGATTATTATCATCTTTCAGTAAACAAACTGTACAGCCACATATAGCCTTTTACATTTAGAAAGATTTTTCAGGATTTCTAGTATATTACTTTTCCTGTCCCCTTATTTTTGGTATTTTTTGTATTTCTGTAGATGGTATATTGACTCCAGTATCAAGGTAGACTATACAGTTGAATCGTTACGTAATGATATCAAAGATTACTACAATCACGTGATCAAAGGGGTAAGTATGGCATAAAATTCTAGTAATGCAATTTTTCGTGGAAAATTTCTAACAAATATAACTGTAATGCGGATTAAAAAAGGAGGGAACATAACAACCTTGCAATTTATTAGTAATACTACCAAATTAATTCAAACGCTGTAAATACAATCCAACAGGATTTGTTGTGTCCGCAGAATCTTACTATGATAGGTAGATTTGATATTTTTTGCACAGTCTGTCGTATACACATATACACCACCTGGTAAACCAACATGCCAAAGAACAATGTTCATATTTTTTGTCATGTTAACTCTTTCAGATCATTAAGAGTGATCTTGTACAAGTACCGTGTGTGTATATTTAATTATTTAAAATGTATTCCTTTAGTCAGAATTTTGTATAAAAGTTTACAATATTAAAAAAAAGTAACGAGACCTTCTTTTATACTGTCTAGCATTTCCCGTGAACTACTCTGTGCATAAATATTTATAATTTCACAAGCCCAATTTAAAGTCTTTTATAACAAAGGAAATCAACATTTTTTCAGGCTCAGACTTAATTGGAGAAGTACCTACTGTAACTTTCTCTGTTTTAGGTTGACCTTCGCTATAAAAATCTGGGAAATTCAGAATTCAAGATCCACATCGTTCTATCCGGAGTCGTCATCATAGAGGTAATTGAGGCACTGACTGTATGTACATGTTGGAACTAGAAAAGGGAAAAATGTATACAAATGTTTCATAGTACATTGCAAATGCAAGCAATTGAATACCACCATGTGTATCTGTGTGTAACGGTGATTGCAAACAATTGAAAGTGGAATGTGAAAAATACATTGTCCAAGTTTGATGTAAATGTCCTAAAAAACATTGTCCAAGTTTGATGTAAATGCCTTAAAAAATCACAGAGATGTTATAAAATGAAATTTTTGTACGACAACACAGACGCTAATGACGCAGAAGACGCCAGGGCTAGACGTAATTTTTCTAAAACAACCGAGCTTTCAATTATTAAACAAAAATTATATAACGACCCTTACAAAATGAAGTTTTATCAAATTTGCACTTAACCACTGAAATCAATACAGTCTGAAAAATTCATCCGAGTATTTTATAGTGTATGTTTCATTCGACGTTCTCACATACAGACGTTGCAAGCGTTCTAAGTTTCAGTGTCAATGTGCTGTGCTTAATTCTCTATTTATGATCTGAAAAAAGATTTCATCGTAACGTTTCAAGTGCGTTATCTGAGGTGTTGTCTTTAAATTTCTGTATGAACTGTGGCAGGGGAAGACGCCGCATAAAACGACGTTTCATTTGAAAAAAAAGTAACGTCCAATCACACGTTTTTAGACAAAAGATTCCCCGTAATTTTTTAGGCAAAATTTTTTATATTGCATATACTAATTTGCTACATAAATGACTAATATATCTAAAAAGGAAAGCATGTATCTAAAATGGATGCAGATATTCTAAGGCAAGCTGGTCATGTACGTTGCTGTTAAGACATGGGCGGGAACTTATAGATCATTCTTCACAACCTTACTAAATTTAAACAACTTAGTCTATCATAGACAAAATATTTTTTATATGATTAAAGTTGCTGTCGTTATGATTCTCAGTGTGCATAATTTTGACAAGTTGTTTGGTGCCTTTTCATGTTTTCAGACCCGAGATTCTTGTCCATGGCTAAATGAAACCCAGGAGTATGGTGTTGGATCAGATGAACTTAACGCGGACGTTGCTCTCAAAGCATTTAAACTTTGGATCAACGAAACACATGAGCTTCCTGTGCATGACCACGCTGTCCTGTTTACAAAGTAAATTAATGAAAATTTGTCTTAAACAGCTGCACAGGCAACATACAGCTGTAACAACTTCAGACAACTGGGTCCGTATTCACCAACTATTCTTACGAACACTCTACATCTTATTCACACCTGTTTGTTTAAACCAGATTGGTTAGCTTAGCCAACCTGACCTAAATTTAGAAATCTTGTAGAATTATACCAGGAATGTTATTAAAAATGGTTGGTGAAAACAAATCCTGGTTGTCTAAAACAGCTACATATAAATTATTTTTCCGGGACTCTTAGGAAATTTTTGTAAATGTTAGATGCTTGACTCTTTAAGATTTTCATGCAGACATGCAAAAAGTGTTTATAGATGGTAATGAATAATATATGGGAACTAGTTCCCCTCATTTTTTGAAATATATTGAGTGAATAAGCTCTTCTTTGGATGATACTATTATGTTAAATTATGTGAAGTAGTATGAAATCTGTAAAGTGTAAGGATTGATATATGAAATTAAATCTCGCTTTTGGGCTTTGTTTGGTAGTGGGCAGTGCTTACAAGTGCATTTGCAACTCTCTATACACTTTCAGGTACGATTTGTATACATCCAGTAAAGGAGGTCCGAAAACAAACAACAAAGTGTCCCACACCTCAGGTTAGTGAATGTCATTTGCAATTGACGAAGAGATGTACATGAAAGAAATTATAAAACAAATGAAATGATTAAACAATTTATAATACAGAAGTTATTGGCGGAAAGAAGCTCTTGCTTTTCATTTCAGACTGAAAGGCTTCCTTACTAAATCAATAGTATCTCATCTTTAACTAGCCCTACATTGTAAACTTTTAGTTATTGTCCAACATTTTTCATAATTTAGAGGCTCCTCCTGTTAACTATTTGGTTGTCAAAAATACTCCAGTGTGGTCATGCATTGCGTGGTAGATGAACCTGTAGGGCAACCTGCTCTTTAGATACTCTTTATCAAATAGATTACAGCCATTGCCGTATATTGTGAGCCAGAAGGGATGACTGCTTTCTGACATAGATTGTTTTGGAAGTTAGAGAAATTACCTTTCTTTGCAAGCCTTGTGAACATGTGAGCCTAAATTCCCTTTATACACTTTTCGTAACCTTCGAGCTGTTTGTCAAATATTTTCTAGGGTTTACGCTTTTTGACAGACTGTATAAACTTGGAGAGCTAAGTGTTTTATTCAAAGTAACTTCCTTTAAGCTTTGAGTCTGTTGTTAAATATTTATAAGAATTTACATTTTATGAAACGCTATGTGCACCTTGTGGTCCAACTGCCAAGTTGGCTATTTCTGTAAGCTTAAAGCAAACTTTTCTGTTAGCATATTTTACCACAAGCATACCAACAAATAAGGAATCAGTTCCCAATCATTTCGATACGCAAAATGTCCATACTCTTTTATTCGCAAAATTTTCGTCACGCGTATATAACCACGTATACAGTATTTTCCCAAATTTACTCATATTAGCACGCTACATTTTAGACATTTTTGGAAAGCAATGAGTTTGTCGTTAAACATTTAGATAGAGTTTACTTTTATTGACAAGCTACGTTGAGGTGGCTTTATCGGCATTCTTACAATGTTATCTCCTATATTCCTATCTAAATTTATATCTTAGTCTAGTGTTCAATGTTTTCTAGGATTGGCTTTTATTGGTACTCTGTGCGAACCTGGAAACAGCGTTTCTATCGTGGAAGAGCAAGGTGGATTTCAAAGTGTTGGTACAGTTGCTCATGAAATCGGACACAGGTCGGTATGCATATCTGGCATTCCTCCTTCAACAACTTATTTTCCCCTAAATTTCATTATGAACAAGATCGGATCCGTATTTTATTACTCTCTAGTGAAACAGAGTTATTTTACATCGGTTTCGAAAATATTCTTCATCTTAAATTTGATCAATCAAAATGGACGAGCATGTCCTTAAAAACTTATAATGAAGGAGCTAAACAGATGTAACATGTTGTGTATAAACAGTGTTTTGCATCGCTTTCAACAGTTATTCAATCCAACCGAATCAAAGGCTCAAGTAATTTGCTCATTTTGTTCGTGTGTTTCGCTAATACTACGATTAACAATTAGGCGAGATATGTAGTATCTGACGCAAATTTCTGTTCGAGTTTTCGATCAAGTGTTTTATATTTTAATATTCCAGTTTAATTGAATTTTATCTAAAAAGCCAACGGATATATGGTTCTTTTTAAACATGTGACAATTACAAGAAGAACTTGCTCATAGTTATGAAATATGTCATAATTGTTTAGGTCGTTTAGATTGTCAGAACGCTCTATTTTGTCAATTCATTTCATATGAAAATAAAATTCATTCATGTTTTGTAAATAAAGAATATAGATACAGATCTTTGACTTAAGGTATCATGGTGATGATTCTGGCACAGTATCATACCTATCTCAAACTAGTGGAAGATCATAGTTCCCAATGAAGAGATTTATATCAAAAGCAACGGTAATGGGGTCTATCTAAACAACGAATTTGCTTTAAAAACCTCATATTTTTCTTCTTTGTCTGTTCCTAAAGGATATCACGAGAAAGATATTTCTGTAGACTTACAGCCTATCATTTTCTGTTATATTTAGTCTCGGGGCCTTACACGACGGTGAAAACAACACTTGTTTATCTGAGAACAGATACATCATGGCAGCTGCCGGTTTTGGTCCAGTACCGGAAACAAAGAAATACAACCCTTGGTTCTTTTCGGAGTGTTCCAACGAGTACTTCCGGCATTTTATAGCCAAGCACTTGACGTAAGTTGGTATTTGTGGATTTGATAAAATGGCTAGTCGCTACTTTTTCGATAACCATAACATCAAGCGTGTTATTGGAAAGACTGCAATGCCTTTTTGGACATTAATATTCTATTCCCCATCTTTTTTTATCACGTGTCCAGATTCTTGCTGTAAATACTCATCACCCCTTCAAAACTGATTTTCAGCTTGGAAAAGTAAAATTGTATGTAAAGAAAAAAAAAGGATAACTAAGAATAGGGAAAATCAAAGTAAAATACATGCTAGTAAATAGTGAAAAAATAGGGTATAAACCTATATTTTCCAAATGACACACAGTAGACTCATGCCGATTCAAAGCTCCTGCAAATAACAAATTTGATACTGATACAGATTATCTCAAATTCCCTAGTAGGGTAGAAAACATTGTGGTAACCAGCATTTTCTCCTTTTCCCAAAATGTTTTAAGGGCAATCATTGTCAGGTCTATTAAACTCGATAATCTGTGGCAAAAAGTAAGAATAAATTAAGTATCTCGTTTTCCCCCGTCTTTCGCTTCAGTGTTTGCGAAAACAGCCAATCAAAAAGTGTCCTCTACCGCTTGTAATTAGACAAACCTTTATCATTAGATCACGTGATACCAGTTTATATTTTCATGAAACGTATTTTCAGTGAGGGCACAAGTTGTCTACTGACCAGAGCCCAACAGCATGAGCATCCTACCTCAGTACCGGGTCAACTGTTTAATCCAGACGAACAATGCCAAACGATCTGGGGGCCTAAATCCTACATGTGCAGGGTAAGATAATTTTGATATAGAACTAAAACAAAGCTGTGAAAAGATTTAAGATTTACAGAGGATTACGAAGCAGTTAGGAAAACTATAATTATTTAGAACAAACCTCTTTTAACGGCCGTGAAGAAAGAAGCTTTGAAAACCTTGTGAAAAAAAGGAGAAAATACTGGTAACTAGCATTTTTTTTTTCTTTTCTCGCATGGATTTCTACTATTTGAGAAGGAAATCTCACTCGTTTGAGCCGCGTTTTTGTAGTATTTGTCGAAGGCACTATCACTATGAGTTCAATATTGAATTTTAAAGACCACATATTGTAATTTTTTGCAAAGCCGAAGAAAATAAATCCAATTAAACTCAACTTTTATCAGGAAAAAGGAGGGTTGGTCGCGCTAAGGTATGTAATTGAAAATGGCATGTTAGAATACACTTGGTGAGGCCATCGATCATGGAAATAGTAACTTTTTATTGGAAGTAACTGCACTTGCTCATCTATATTGGTAAAATGATACAAAATTTGTCTACCGATGGCTTAGCCCTGAGCTTTTGCGTTCCAAAACCAGTTAGTCCTATGATTTCTTCATCCCATGATTGCGCGCTACTTCATTTAATTTAGCATGAATATTTATGTATCAAAATAATTGATTGTAATGTTTGGAATTGAATGTTTATGGCCAAAGATATTTCAAAATCATATTATTCAGGTACAAACTTAATTTTATTCGATATATTCACATAGTTTCTCTCTCTATCCATCATGCATCATACCTTCAAGGGACGTTACTCCTGACTTTTCCTAATGATCAAAGGGAGACCGCCAATACTCAAATAAACATAACTTTGTCATGAGTACTCTCCCTTCAACTAAAAAGATATTCATTTGCTTAGTTGTTTGACTTTCAAGCCAATAGTATTTTGAATAATATTCCTCTTTTTCTTTCATGATGTTCCACAGAACGGTTTCCGTGACAAATACCACCTCAGCGTTCTCAACGCTTTGATTATATGTCGTTGCCAAGTGCTGTATAGTTTGACTCATCTAAAACTTACCATGTTGTATAGAAGATTAATCGAAGTCTAACGAGTTCCCGGCGTATACATTAGTTGATTTTTAGCTTAATTCTTGTTCAAAATTGAATTCTAATGAATGCGAAAGGATTTTTTCTAGTTTAATCTAAATTTTATACATCAATAGTAAGACGAAAAATTGAACGCTTAACCCGCTCATTAACATTTTTTCCAGACTTGTTTGATAATCGTTTCATCTCAATTATTAACTCATGTTAGATGATTTAGCAGATCCTACATATTTTGTAGGGGGCTGAGTTTGGCAATGCGTCTAGTATATGTACAGCCATGTATTGTCGTGACCCGTCCTCGCCTAGTGAGTGTGTTCTCCACACAGCGGTTTGGGGCACCTCGTGTGGACATAAGCAGGTACGTATCGACTCTTTACCACATGTTTACCGAGTTTTTATGATCCAGAGGGAAAAGCTTTTTGAAAACAATTTGAGAAAAGGAGAAAATGCTGATAACCAGCATTTTTCTCCTTTTCCCATGATGTTTTCTATCATTTCATATACAAAATTTATTCCACCAATCCACTGTATCGGATTTTCTATAGCATTATATCTTATTTGTTATGTTTCAGTGGTGCCATCAAGGAAAGTGTGTCTATTCTAAGGAGGCGCCACCAAAAAGAGGTAAATAAAGCGATATATCCAGTCATTTTATAAATACCTTCACTTCCACTTTTTGAAAAGAGCAATTGCATAGTTCTTGGTCCCTGATAGATTCAGTTTGAGGTTTCAAGGATTTTCGAAATGAACTTTATACGTGTTCCATAAAACATGTATCACTTTCAACTATGCCTAACGTACGTATATTGTTTATAAAGATAAACAGATAAAATTCATACATTTAATAAGTCTATCAAGTTTTATGACATGCACAGTTTGTTTTATTATACTGCAAAAATATTCCTCGCGATCTGATTGGATAATATGCCCCGAACATATATATCGCGTTCACTCGCAAAACCAACTTAAAAGTAGTTTCCCTTTCGGGAGCCCCGTATAAATGACTACACTATCAACACAACATCCAAAATGGCGGGGTCAATCAAGATTAACATCAACATTATGTACCAAACTTCACGTTTTAGCACGTATTACCAAGGTTTCAGTGATGTCAGTTCCCAGTGACGTCAGTTTTCGTTGAATTGGGGTACTCAGAGGGGAATTTTTTCTTCGTCAGCTTACTCAATTTTTTCAAACGAAAAAATAGATAAAATTCGCTTAACAAACATTGGAATGGTAAAAATTTGCAGTATGATAAATTCGTTATGAAGCCTCCAGGCGACATGATTCACCACAGCCGTGAACAAGTTTCCAAGTCACCTGGTCGTACAACTAATAATGTAACATTGTACATTTAAGGCAGCGAGAACCTTCCAAATAATACAGCAATATTCACAAGATGTTCAAAACGACCTCCATTTTGACGTCGCAGGACATTCCACCGCTTTCATTGCTCTTGGTTCTGACCAAGCTCCTCCTTTGAACTACTGATGCCTTCAGTTCATCTGTTGTCTGACCGTGGTCTTTATGCACATTGTATGGTGTGTTTCGAGTATGAGTCGTTAAAATTTGGACTGTCTTCTTTGAATACAGCAATGAGGATCCTGCAACAGCTACAGGAAAAGAAATGAGCAGCTTTTTCCTTGAAACAAACATTTATGCCAGTACTTTGCTGAAGTGTATATAGTACAAGAGAAAATGCGGTCTTAGCAAAATGGCATACCACACACAACCAAAAACATATACTGGAAAGGTTGAGAGGGAAATGAATCGAGGGTGATCTTGAAGACAGAACGACCAGAGATTACTCACTTGTCGGACATTAGACTTTTGACTTAATTTCTTCGAGGGACGTTTTCTCGTGGACATTGTACGTTAAGTCCATCCTTAGATAACCGATGAACTTTTACAGGCATCAATAGTTCCAGAGATGAATCTGATAAATATCCAGATCACTGAAAGCCAATTTTTAAGAAGAGACTGAAATTTATAAAAAGTCCTGCGACGTCCAAAATAACGTCATTTTTAACAATAGATACAACAAGGGAAAAGGGGCATTCGGACATTTGCGTAAAGTGTCGTCTCGGATCAGCCTGCGCAGTCCGCGCAGGCTGATCCGAGACGGCACTTTACGACTACATTAGATATTGTCCTACAGTAGACTTTTGCGAAACAGAAAATCACATTAGAACGGTAAGTATCGTCTCGGATTAGCTTACGCGGACTGCGCAGGCTGATCCGAGACGACACTTTACGCAAATGTCCGAATGCCCCTTTTCGTGTGTTGCACGCCATCTTGAAAGGCGCCGGTCGCCTTTTTTGTTTGATGTTACTTTAAAGACTGTGTATGTCATCAAATGATTCTTTTAAAATCATTAAAATGTATAAACTTCATTGCATTAACTTTATAACAATATACTTTAGACATAGGGTATCTGAACGAGTAAGATGATACATCGAGTATTTTTGAGCTTTGATTACAACCCATTTCGCATGCTTCTAGATAATTCAGACAACCTTGTCTTTCTTGACTTATTTGTTATTCTTTTCAAATGGGAATCTTGACAAGAATCATTTACTTTATGACATTTCTAACTATTCTGAAAGTAGCACAAAGCAGAAACATCTGAAGGTGGGGAAAATGAATGTAAAGTGATTCACATAATATTGAGCTCTCTTTTTTTCTGATCTTGATCAACGTATTTTAAACAAGTATATGTTCTCTAAAGAAGTAAGTATTACACTTTGTGTAAAAACCATATGTATATGCACTTTGCAGGGGCATGTATACTCGGGGACCAGCCTGGACCAGCATTCAATGGACTGACATGCGCAGATCTTATTTCCGCCGCCCCATCTTATTGTTATCAAGACAAAGTCCGCGCACGTTGTTGTGAGTCATGTTGGGGTCGACATACAATGCGTCTAGGTACACAGGTCTAATAGTTTTAATATTTTTCTTTTTCAAACAGTAGTTGTCGACGAGCGGATGATTTGTTTGTTTCTTTAATTTGTTTGTTTTGTTTGCTTTGTTGATTTTTGCTTCGATGCTGTACATGAAAATAAGAACTAAACCTAGCAGTGTAGAAACTTGATAGGAAATCGAGAAACATCTTGTTCCAGGCAAATGCTTTTTAACGATTGCAATTTTACCCTAGAAAATATCACTTTTTTATGTAATTAGCTATACGTTACACTCAGTGTGATTTTTGTCAACAACGTAATCGAGTGCTTCCTCTTGCACGCAAAAAGGCTAAGTGTGTAAGTTTGTCTCATCATATCAAAGAAAGACAATTCTCTTTTTTAGGCTGTGAGTATGGCGATAGAATGCAGGGTTGTCGCCCTTGGCATTGCAATATGGTTGACTCCTCGAGAGATATGCAAAGCGAATGTTGCGCAACATGTGATATCGGTAAGTTATTTTTACAATAATGTTAAATCAATCAGTTAATTCTTTACCAAACAATCCCTATTGTTAACGACCCTGAGAAAGAAGCCTTCTGAAAACATTGTGGGAAAAGGAGAAAATGCTGGTAACCAGCATTTTCTCCTTTTCCCACAATGTTTTCTTCCCTTCCCAAAAGAAATTTCAAATTTCAAGAAACTTTTATTTTGTAGTCTGCAAATGTTTTCAATTTGGACCTGTCTAAAATTTTGTCATTTGGTAAAGAGTTAAGCCTTACTCCGTGGGATGGGGGCTTAATGTATCTCTGCAAAGCATAAACAAAATAAGACATCATACAATTATCACTTTGTTAAAATCTTTACCACACAACAAAATTTTAGACTTGTCCAAATTTAAAGCATTTGCAGGCGACAAAATGAACGTGACTCAAAAATTGAAACTTGAATTCTGAAGAGGAGAAAACATAGTAGGAAAAGGAGAAAATGCTAGTTACCAGCATTTTGTCCTTTTCCCACAATGCTTTCAGACGGCTTCTTCCTCCGGGTCGTAAAGTCCAGGGATTGTTTGAAACATCAAAAAGGAATAGTCCTTTGACATATTGAAAATCTAAAACTGGAAAATAAAGTTAGGATGAATTAAATTTGACTGCATTTTGATTCCTAAATATTGCCTTTATATCTTGGTGCATTAGAGTTTTTAAAATTCACAGATTGTTTTTTTTTTTTTTAAGCAATGTCTTTTGAGTATTTTTTATGTTTAAGTTCATAAGTGTCAAGTGATTTTTTAACTAGGAGAACCAATGACAACTACCGAAGGTGTACCACGTGACGTCATAACTGCCAATGAAACTGAAGATAGAATTCAAAATGGCGAATGTTCAGACTTTGAAATAACATCGGACCAGACCTGCGAAAGTTTCATACAAGCACACGGTCGTTTTGTGTGTTACAACGAACAGGTTTCGAAGTCATGTTGCAGATCCTGTTCGAGGATTTCGTCCGTGTCAAAAGGTTTGTCAGTCGTTGTCTGCGCATGTCATATTCTTAGATGATTCAACCTGCCTGCTATGACGCATCACTCCCCCCCCCCCCCCCCCCCCAATATTTGGGGGTTTGTAGTAATACGCGCTATAAAGTAACAATGGAGAAAATAGCTTTTATCAATACGTTTCTGGAGAAACCAGGCCTGTTTTAGCTCCAGATTTCTCTAAACTGCTGATCATAGATGAATGAATCGCATCAGGTAGCATTTGATTGAAGAAACGTTTATTTTAGTTTGAAATTCAAAGTAACGGTTGTCGCGTGGAAAAGTAGTCCGGTTTTGTGCCAAGAATGCCCAAATTAAATAGATGTGTTTTTGTAGAATGCAATCTAGCGGGAAATAATGGTTTGTCAGTCAGTCAGTTGCTGTTGTTTGCGCATATTGATATATTTGAGCCATGCTACAGGAAAGTGGACTTAAAGCATCTTCGTGATGCATGATACCAAGAAAGTCATTCAATAATCATCGATCTATAAAATCAATTTCGTAAAACAACAGACAGAATCAGTGTCATACACTGGCCGTTGGCATACAAAATCAAAGCGTTGAGAACGCCGAACTGGTATTTGTCAAGGAAGCCGTGGTGCGGAATTGATAATTTGAAAGGAAAATACAAAATATGATGCATGGCCTTCAAAATTCAATATTGAACCCATAGTGGTATTGTCTTCGACAAATACCACAAAAAAAACTTCTAGCAAAAAGTTTCAACCAAGGTCAGTCTGCGCGGACTGCGCAGGCTGACATGATTCGATACTTTTTGCATATGCATTAATCCCTCTTTCAAAGAACATGGCGCATCCATATAGACCTTTTGGCTAGGATTACGAGCAAAATAGAAAATCAGAGTTGTCATATCTAGGGTAGAGCTCTGTAACCAATAATATTGCAATAGTATTGTAATCTGTTGATGCTTGATTAAGCATGATTTCATATAACTTGCGAATAATTACAAAACAAATATAGAAACATCGTCAAATTTTGTGCCTCTTGATATGGCATTTAGAAATAATTTTCTGTTTATTTCAGATTGTGCTTATGGTGATAAAACTCCAGACTTGTGTTCCAGAATGTCAAATAGAACTAAACTATTGTGTTCAAGATTCAGATCTCATTGTTGTGAATCTTGTGTTCATGAGGAAGCTCCCATAGGGTCGACCTCGACCTTCAGTAGGATTCTATTTATAGAAACAGTTATGGCAACTCTTAGTATTTTGATTGTATCAGTATGGCTGGATTTTGGATGATTCCAAAATACATCTCTTTTGTTTTCGTTTTTTCGTCTTCTTCTTCTGAAACACCAAAAGAATTCAGCAGCAGTTCTAGACTTTCAAAAGTCTTTATGTACATGTAAGTATTCTCCACAAGGAAAAATACATTTTCAATACAAGAACTTCCGGTTCTGGTGCCAGAATGCTAACACCTGTGAGTCAAAGCTGTGGTGAATGGGAAGCGTTTATTTTCAAACCTTTACTTAAACGTTAGAGTACCAAGTTTAACTAAAATCGCTAAAGGTATTGATAGTAATCAAATCGCACTAACCTGCAGGATCTGGACGACATAGTAAGACATCCCGTGTCGTTGTCAGATTCTTCAGCTGTCAATGAAAATCACAATGAAAGGGTGCTTAAAAACATTTCAAAATGTTTAACTCGTTACCAAACAACAATATTTAGGCTGGTCTAAATCAAAAGCATTTGCAGACGACAAAATGAAAGTGACTGAAAATTTGAAATTTGTTTCGTGAAGGGTAGAAAACATTGTGGGGAAAGGAGAAAATGCTGGTTACCAACATGGTAAAGGCTTTTTTCTCAAAAGTAGGGATTGTGTGGTAATAGGTTAAGGACAGTGTAGGCCAAGAACGTGCGGTCTGATCCTACATCTTCTTACGAACGAAGTCCGTAACAAAGAAACATAGGAAAAAATGCATGGCAGAAATACAGAGACCAGGTAGGATTAGAACGTCCAGACGTAAGACCAACACTATAACCACTGAGCTAAATGACCCATTTTCGAACTCGTCCGAGATATCATCGAGACAAACATCCTGACCAACTTTCATGAGTATCCAACCAAAACTGTGGCCTCTAGAGCGCACACAAGGTTTTTCTAAGATTTGACCTAGTGACCTAGTTTTTGACCCCACATGACCCATTTTCGAACTCGTCCGAGATTTCATCGAGACAAACATCTTGACCAATTTTCATGAGTATCCAACCAAAACTGTGGCCTCTAAAGCGTACACAAGGTAAAAAGTTGACGACGCACGACGGACGCCGGACGCCGGATACAGCACGATCACAATAGCTCACCATGAGCACTTCGTGCTCAGGTGAGCTAAAAAAACCGAGTTGTGGTGTGTTATTGGTGAAGGTTTTTATACCATGGCTATAGAAACTTTAAGCGTGGTGACAATCAATACTAATTAATCAAGACTTGGCTGCTGAGAGTAACAGACTTTCTAAATTTGAAAAGACAATAAAAGGAATCACTTGGGAAATGCCTACCAAAATGAGGTTTTAGCGCGCTCTATACGCCATCATAGAGGCTGGGTGTGTTTGACCTCCCCCCCCCCCAAAAAAAAAAAATAACCCATAGAAACACCAACGGGGTGCAAAATGGTGCTTTTGTAAGCCTTAGGTTCCTAAACACGACTCGGTTCGTTCCTGAAAATAGTGTATTTCAAGATCAGAGTACAGACCTACTTCGTCCTCTGCCTGATGTTGAATTAAGACCAAAGTCTTCAGTCGTAGAAGAAACCTACATTTCGTCCTCGAACAGGAGTCAACTTAACTATTTACCAAACAATCCGTACTTTTCATGACCCTGGAAAAGAGGACTTTTGAAAACAATGAGGGAAAAAAAGAAAATGCTGGTAACCAGCATTTTATCCTTTTCCCACAATCTTTTCTATTCTATGTGAGAATTTAACATCATTTTCATCTATTTCAAATTTATTGTCTGAAGATATTTTGAATTTATAACAGTCTAAAATTCCGTTTGGGAAAGGGATAATTGATTTGAAAAGAACAGAGCCTATAGTAACTGAAAATGAAACGCAATTTATTGATACCAATTATCGTCGGTCCGATAGAGTTGTCTCCCTTTCAGCGCTTTTGTAAGTAAGAACTTTAACAAGTCTCGCGGGACAGCGCGATATTACTATGACATACATGGTGCCTTTAACGAATACAAAAATTTAACTAGACAATGACGAAGATAAGAACTGAGAAATGAAAGCAAATATACGTATATGTCGTAGTCCAAACTGGAATCCAGGCAGATCCGGAATTTGCCTAGACCAAACTGGAATTTGTCTATAACAAATCAGTTTAGCTTTGCAGCTCTACAATCTGCCTAAACCAAATTTTAATAATTTCTCGTTGAATATAGGGCGTCTACATATGAATCATCTTACTTTTAAACGTAAACCCCAAAATAAAAGAAGTTTTAGTCAGAAATTCAGAGTAATATAAATTTCGAATGTCTTGTACTAATAAAAAAGGAGGAAAAAAAGGAGCGATTGTGGAAAAATCATATAAAATGCTTTAAATGAAAATACCTCTCAATTGTAAACATATTTAAATCAATATATTTAAAAAAAGATATATTAGGAAACAATGCATTTTGGTCTACACAAAATTTGAATTCTAATTTGGTCTAGGCAGATTCCGGATCTGCCTAGATTCCAATCTGGCCTACGACATATATATACTGGACAATGCATCACCATGAAATGTGCTTGCCCCTGTAAGACACATGTACTTGCAATTGATTACGCTTCATATGTACACGATGTTATTTGCAATATTTTAGGCGCTATTAACCTCAATAAATCCACGGATTGAAAGAAGCTAAGTATTTCTCTAACGTGAAGTATGCCCAACCATGTGCACCTTTACGTGAATAAAAGAAATTGGAAAATTAGGCTTGTTTAAACATAAAATATTACAATTTTGTGGCTATTTCTTTTAAATATTCACAAAATAGTAGTAGATTGGCACTCAAGATCAAATACCATAATGCCCCTTCATTTTTTGTTTCATTTTTAGTGCAGCTCTTGAATTTAAACTTATGTGGAAAGCAGCCAGTTACTCAGGAAAAAAGTCGCTTGCTGGTAAAGGAAACTCCAAGATTTCCTGACTGTGAAAGTAACAGGACTTCTGATTGGCTAAACCATTTGGTTTAGCCAATCAGAAGTTCTGTTACTTTCACATTCACAAAATTCTGAAGAATAAGACTAAGAATGTTCTGAGGAATTGTTGGTGAATACGGGCCCAGGAAAACATGAATAGGTAGCAGAAGTAGACGTCACGATTATATTACATTATAAGTAGCGTTGAACAACAAATAAACAGATAAACAAAAATAAAACAAAAATAATTATCATTTGTCAATCATTAATAATTTATTTTATCATAAATGCTCATCAGATAAGTCACCGGCGTCGTAATATTCATTTTTACAACCCGTTGATCAAAGAGTACATCATACATAGTATTGAATTATTCATAGAAGTGGTGTATCTTGAATTCCCTCAGGGGAGACAACTTCTAATTGACCGGCTTATCTATCCAAATTAACACACGCACGATACGAACCTTTATCAACACAATCCTACGTTTTTAACGACCATACAGAAGAATGCTGTTTGAAATCATTGTGGAAAGAGGAGAAAATGCTGGTAACCAGCATTTCCTCCTTTTCCCACAATGTCTTTTTTTTTTTTATCCTGTCAAAGACAAATTCTACCGTTTGAGACGTTTTTGATTTGTTTTCTGCAAAGGCTTTCATTCTGAGTTATCCTACGTTTTTAACAGAAGAACGTTTTTTTGAAAATATTGTGGAAAAAGGAGAGAATGCTGGTAACCAGCATTTTTTTTCTTTTACCCACATTTTTTTCATTTACCATGTCAACGTCAAATTCCAGCGTTTGGGACGCTTGATTTATCGTCTGCACAAGCTTTCAGTTTGGGTAGGTCTAAAATTTTGTCGTTTGGTTAACCCTTTCCCAAACGACCAACTTTTGAACAAGACCAAATTGAAAGCATTCGCAGACAACAATTCAACTCTTGCTGAAAAGGTGATTTCTGTTTATGAAAGGGTAGAAAACACTGCGGGAAAAGGAGAAAATGATGGTTACCAGCATTTTCTCCTTTTCCCACAATTTTTTCAAAAGGCTACAATTCCAGACCCGTAAAAACCAGAGATTGTTTGGGAAAGGGTTAAGAGATAACGTGTGAGTTTGTCCGAGATGATAATCATTTGGGACGGTTGATAAGAGACAAGCATCGTCTGCTACTAACATCAAACAAGCGACTTTCTTCTTGTTTTCGAGTTGGCCACTTTACAACACATGTACACTTCCGAGTTTCAATGAACGTAGAAAAAGAGGTTTTTGAAAACATTGTTGGAAAAGAAGAAAATGCTGGTTTTGGAAAAGAAGAAAATGCTGGTAACCAGCATTTTCTTCTTTTCCAACAATGTGTTCTACCTTATTAAAGATAAATTCCATCATTTAACCCTTTCCCAAACGACAATTTTTTGGACTGGACCAAATTGAAAGCATTTGCAGACAACAATTCAACTCTTGCTGAAAAGATGATTTCTGTCTATGATAGGGTAGAAAACATTGTGGGAAAAGGAGGAAATGCTAGTTACCAGCATTTCCTCCTTTTCCCACAATTTTTTTCAAAAAGGCTACTTTTCCAGACCCGTAAAAACCAGGGATTGTTTGGGTAAGGGTTAAGTTACATTTAAATTTTAGTCAGCAAGATTTTTCAATTTGGTCGCGCCAAAACTTTTGTCGTTTGGTAGAGTGCTATCAAAGTAAATTTCTCCAAATATCCCCAGAAAAAAAAAAAGACATTGCACGTAATTATCTCTTAATTTTCCGTAATTTTACTCATCTATCCATATGTTTATCCTAGATTCATGTTAATTATGCATAATTTACAAAGGCAATTTAAAGTTCGTCTGCAGAACATTAATTTTGTTGCTTCCAATAATCAGTGAGTTAACAATTATAAAACAGTTGTGGTATTACGACTCGTATTTGGTGGGAATGTTAATTTATACGAGGTCAGGGTATAAGAGCTACATGCGTTCGTTTTATGACAAATTTCGCCATCTATACTGTAATAAACGGCCTTATATATTACATTTTATCACATAAAACTTCCTCTGGCAGAGTATTAAAGCCATTTTTTTTTTTTTTGAATACACTTGTGTATTAACGAATTTTAGGTTCTGATCAGTTTTAACGTAGATCTAGTAGATCTAGACCCCTAATGGAAAACAGCTATTTCCACAATAACAATTATTATCCTACAAAATTTGCTAGCATTAAAAAAGAGTGTTATTGTACTGTTTTCACCAAGCCACTTTTCTTTTTTGTCTTTTCTAGAATTATCATTTATAAATCTAAAACCACTATATTTTCATTACAAAGAGAGATAGTAATTACTTCCCTTTTCTGGAAACTAACAACAGTATCTACAAATAATTTCAAGACAGGCATAAAGAAATTTCTGGTCCGTTAAAAAAGTGCAAAAGTATTGTTCTTGTATAAATCCATATTTATCAACTATCAAGAAAACTTCATGCAATGCAGCACTAGAGGTATTAGGGGTCTACTACCTTAGTCATGAGCGCCTGAAACTAACTAAAGTTTGGACGGGAATTTGCACTGTTACGTCGTTTCCGGGAAAAATGACGTCACTGTTTCTGAGACGTATATGCGTGGAAAGATTTTGAAAGTTATGTTTGATAAAAACCAAGAAATGCAGCGAAAGCCTCTTCATTCTTCTTTCGGTGTAAATGTCAAAGAACTATTAACTTGTGTAGGTACAAAACTGAAAACATGGGCCCGTGAATGGCATAGATGCTAAAGGCGATAATTAATGCAGGATTTTTCTTGTCTGTCATTCGTGAAAGAGCCAAAGGCTCGCTTTATAACATTTCCCTAGACTCGTTTAATAAAACCTTATCTCTAAAGCCCACTCATATCAGATTCTTTTTATCACATAACGGAATTTCACAAAATATAGATCAGATGATCCAAAAACACTCATAAATGCACCCGCGGTAATATCCATAAGACCCATTCACTTCTACGAAATACGTCATAAATGACGTCAAAAGGGACGTCACACGAATGTGATATGAAACGTGTATAAGCTAAGAAAATTTGTAATGGGTATATTACACTGAAAACAAGGGAGATTATGTGATAAATATAGGATCTGACATGAGTTGGTTTTTGAGATAAATAAAATCTCACATTTTTTTTATGTCGTCTATTATCATTTTTATCAAACTTTTTGACTAAGATGTATTTGAGGCTCGCCAAGACAAGACGCGTTATACAAATTTAGTCATGTCGTTTCGTAAAATGATAAAACATAAGATTACACACTCACATAGGGGTCCTCTATTATATTAATGGCGTAATTCGTTACGAAACGTAGGAGCTTATTAACTCTTTACCACACGAGGAAGTTTTAGACCGGTCAAAATTGAAAGCATTTGCAGACGACAAAATAAAGGTGACTGAAAAATTGAAATTTGTTCTGGGAAGGGTAGAAAACACTGTCGGAAAAGGAGAAAATGCTGGTTACCAGCATTTTCTCCTTTTCCTACAGTGTTTTCAAAAGACTTCTTTCTCAGGGGCGTCAAAAGTAGGGATTGTGTGGTAAAGGCTTAAACTTTTTTTTTCGGGAGCTGTATACTCGCGCTTTTGACCTACTGCTTGGTATTCGTACGCCCGAATGAATAAATACTAATTTACGATTGGCTAAAAAGGTAGATATGTTTATTCGACGGACCACTGTAGGCGTATTTTCGTGCAAATTTATGGCACCAATATTCACTCGAATGAATAAATAGTAATTTGCGATTTTTCTCCTTTTCATGTTGCATCACGAAAGACATTTGCTTCAATATTCATTTTTCGGTACCTCGTATGCAGTCTATCTTTTGTGAAAGACTTTTTTTATGCTCAAACCAACTGAATGAAACTGAAACATTGCAAAATAGTACAAAACTGATTTTGTACACCCCACTGAGCATCTTTTTTAACTTTTCCAACTTTTCTGTCCTTCGTCTCATTTATTTCCTTACTACACGAATACTTTCTAGACTTTAACAAATTGAAAGCATTTGCACATGGTAAATTAAATGTTGCTAAAAACGTTAAATTTGTTTTTCAGTATGTAGAAAACTTTGTTGGAAAAGGAGAAAATGCTGGTAACTATGATGGTTAATTGTAGTCGAGAAATGAATGAAAAACTGTTGAACACGAATGAATATTTCTTTTCAAATTGGAAAAAAAAAAAAGAAAACAAGCTTATAAGGCTGCATTTTTCCTTAGACAACATGGTGACAAATAATGATACAGATCAGTCCAATAATTAGCATGCGGTACAAATAATAATTGGAGTGCAACACGCGAAAAGGTGCATTCGGACATTTGCGTAAAGTGTCGTCTCTAATTAGCGTGTGCAGTCCGCACAGGCTTATCCGAAACGACACTTTCCGATTTTATGTGATTTTTTGTTTTACTCAAGTCTACTGTAGCACAAAATCTAATGTAGTCGTAAAGTGCCGTCTCGGATTAGCCTGCGCGGATTGCGCAGGCTAATCCGGGACGACACTTTACGCAAATGTCCGAATGCACCTTTTCGCGTGTTGCACTCCATATATGCTTGGGTCAGTGACCGGAGTAGCACGCAAGGGTGACAGAGTTGTGACAGCTTTTTGAGGCGCAAATGTGTAAATGTCATATAGTCCAATCTTTAACTATCACTGTTGGGGTTGAACTGGGGAAAACATGGGGTTTTCGCATACAACAAGCATAGAACAAGATTAGACAATACAGAATGTGCAGCCTGATCTTTGATCAGTACATTCCGCTTATTTTATCAAGTTTGTGAAAGATGACTCAAAACATGAAGTTTGTCAATGAAAAGGAAGAAAAACCATTATGAGAAATAGGAAAAGCTGCTGGTCAGCAGTTTTCAACAGTGTTCTTCTATAGGCTAACTTAACTCATTACCAAACGACAATATTTTTGGCTTGTCCTAATCGAAAGCATTTGCAGACTACAAAATTAAAGTGAAAAATTGAAATTTGTTTTATTAAGAGTAGAAAACACTGTGGGAAAAGGAGAAAATCCTATTGCTATTTCGAAACTATGATTTGGGGAATAAAATCTCCGACGATGACAACCAAGTACATTGGTTTGCATGTGGTCTAGCAGCCAGTGGCTTGGAAAGGCTGTGGTGCATAGCACCAATAACGAAAAACCCAGAAACGTAAGAATAGGTGCACTGACTACCGCAATGCAAGAAGGCACTGATATTAACCCTTTACCCCATAAGGCATTTCTATGGTATCTCTAATTGACCCTAAATAACAGCAAAGACGAGGCCGTTTCTTATGTGTATATGGCACCTTTTGATAGTGTAGAAAAACATTATGGCAAAAGGTGAAATTGCTCGTGACGAGCAATTTCACCTTTTGCCACAATGTTTTCCAAAGGCTCCTACAAGCAATGCGTAGAAATGAGTATCTATGGAGTAAAGGGTTAACTGGTTATAAGAAAATATTGATACATAACATCAATGGCGCCGCAAATCATTGTTATTTCCTGAAATAGTGCACATTTCAGCGGGTTGCCATGGTTATCGGTGTATAGCGCCGTCACAGGGGACCTCGGTTTGACGTCTCTTCTTAAAGACTATTAGTAATTTTAGATGGAAAGCCGTGAGGATCGAACCCACACTCTCACGATCACGAGTCCTACGCTATACCAACTGAGCTAAAAAAAAACTTTACAGGCACTCATAAAAAAATAAAAATGTAGTGCCGCCCGTTGTTTGCGCATGTCATATTCTTCGAAGACTCGACGTATCTGCTATGACGCACCACCACCCCAGTTCTGGGGGGATTGTAGTAATACGCGCTATAAAGTAGCAATGGAAAAAATGGCTTTTATCAATACATTTGAGGAGAAATCAAACCTGTTTTATCTCTAGATGTCTCTAAACTTGATCATACATGAATGAATCGCACCAGGTAGCGTTTTATTGAGTAAACGTTTATTTTAATTTGAAATTCAAAGTAACAGTTGTCGCGTAGAAAAATAGTCCGGTTCTGTACCCAGAATGCTCAAATAAGATAGAAGTGTATTTGTAGAATGTCATCTAGTGGGAGATACTGTAGTGCCACCGCTAAGGCTGCGCCAAAATAACAAAACAACCGAACCATGCTCTGATAAAAAGGGGTTAAAACGCATCTTTTAGATGCGTTATACCAGCCAAGTCAGTTGGGTAGAAAACATTGTGGGAAAAGGAGAAAATGCTAGTAACCAGCATTTTCTCCCTTTCCCACAATGTTTTCAAAAGGCTTCAATCCCAGGGTCGTAAAAACCAGGGATTGTGTGGAAAAGGGTTAACATCCGATTGAATAATGAGGTTCACTGGTCCTTCGACCTGCAGAAAAAATTGACCAATAGCAAAAAGTGTCCATTCAGATCAGCCTGCGCGGACTGCGCAGGCTGATCTGAATCGATACTTTTTGCAGATGCATTAATTCCCCACCTTACAGAGCATATGAAAAAATTCAAAGGTCCCCAAAGATCCACCGCTTATTTCACTCTGGTTAATTTTTGCGAAGAAAGACATTTCTAGGCAATTTTAAGGTGCATTTTGAAAGCTTTTATTAACAGAACAATTAAGGTTTTCATAACGATTTGCTTTAGATGTGCGCTGTGAATAACTGTCATCGCTTGTACTTCAGACTATGCTGTGACCAAGTATTTTATCTGGAATTGGCCGAGCCCCGGTGGCTTGAGAACAGGAGAGTCGCCGATTCCGATTCAATCTCGGCTAGACCAATTTCTTTCCGAGGTCTTATGATAGTTATTGCGACAGGATTCTTTTCTCTCTCAACGTTGATCATTGTTTCGACGATGGTTATGTGGGAAAGTAGCAAAGGGCGTTGGAAGATTATTGTGCTGGTAACAAAAACTCCAGGAAAATATGGAAATGTGTACTGGAGCAAACTGCGCCTGCGGACCCGGTGCAATATTTTTCGCAGATGCAATTAGCACCCTTATCATAGAACATGGCTCAATTTTTGTTTTTGTTTTCCATGTTGCTCTAAGCAAATAAGTAATCGGATATAACACGCCTTCCATGCCATCATTTCATGAATTATGCAGACAAGTAGAAATTATAAACAAAACTGAAAATGATATCTCTTTAACCCATTACCACACAATCCCTACTTTTGACGCCCATGAGAAAGAAGCCTTTTGAAAACACTGTAGGAAAAGGAGAAAATGCTGGTAACCAGCATTTTCTCCTTTTCCCACAGTGTTTTCTACCCTTCCCAGAACAAATTTCAATTTTCAGTCACCTTTACTTTGTCGTCTGCAAATGCTTTCAGTTTGAACCAGTCTAAAATTTTGCCGTGTGGTAAAGAGTTAAACGGTGACGATTAAGGTCCCAGTAAAGTCCAAAAATAGGTAACTTTCACCGTTTATAACTCGAAAATATATCGGATCACCCATCACAACTCACATATAATAAGATCGGAGAAAACTCAAACGGATTAGTTACTGCATTGGTTGCTATGATATACGTGTGCAAAAACGCACGGAGAATCCCGTCGATTTCAGGGACGCCATTGATCGAGACAACGTTCGTTATCGTTCGTGTATATTCGAACGAGGTCTTCGAGAACAGCACATGGTAACATTGCATCTCACGTGTGTTATGACGTAGTACACGGAACTATTGTTTACTGTTCCGATATTATGTCATCGGAGTTTAAGATTGCTCTTTCTGAACCTGTTTTCTTATTTAGATGTAGTGTACTCTTCCTGTATTGATGATAAATGAATAAGCGATGATAAGCATGTTTCGTCGCTTTGTTAACAAAGATGATAAACTTACACGTTTTTTCAAGCCCAGAATGGGAACAAAACGATCTAGTGAATGACGAATTTGTTTTGAAGCCTTGAGTGATCACGTGGTGTTTACGTGACTTTTACGTCACTGCGGAAATTTACGACGAAAAGTCGGCTAATCGTCAATGGTCATCGATGTAAATAAACAGTGCAACACGGTAGGATTTGTTCTGGTTTCGAAAGTTCCATTTTCTGCCGTTGAGTAGAACTTTTAAGACCTGCACCTTTACGTATCGTGAAAGGCAAAATAATCGCCATAAATTTATTTGGTAAAAATGGGAATTACTTTAATTTTATGAACAGGGTTTTTTTTTTTATTTATTTGGACTTTACTGTGACTTTTACTGTGGCTTTTACTGTACTGTGCAAAATACGGTGACTAAACAAACGCAAAACTGGGCGGATGTATTCAGGCTCCATAAAAAAAAAATGTATATAAACTACTTGACTGACTAAACGACGGACCGAAGGACGGACCTTCTTGACTGAGTAACAGACTGACTGACAGACTAACTGACTAACTGAGTGACAGACTAACTGACTGACTGACTCACTGAATGAATGAGTGAATGAATGAATGGCTGATAGATTGATTGATTGAATTGATCAACCATGGACACACCTACAATAAGTTGTCATAGATATTAACTAAAACAAATTAGCTAAGAATCGGTATAACAATTAAAACCATCCCATTAGCCTATGTGTCACTCAAGAGTATATTTTCTCATTTCAAACCGAAAGATAAAACTTTTTGAAGGTCACACCAATCCCATGCAGCAAGTTTTCATTCCGACATTTGTAATCATTGTACCCACTACATTATATGTTGTAGGCGCAAAGTGACCTTATAGCTGTCGCAACATTCATTCATTCATTCGTTCACAGATCAATTTTTCCTGCAGACTTTGCGGAGAAAGTCGGCCACTTTCAGTTAACCCTTTACTCCATAGATACTCATTTCTACGCATTGCCTGTAGAAGCCTTTGGAAAACATTGTGGCAAAAGGTGAAATTGCTCGTGACGAGCAATTTCACCTTTTGCCACAATGTTTTCTAATCTATCAACAGGTGGCATATACACATAAGAAACTGCTTCATCCTTGCTGTATTTTAGGGTGAATTAGAGATACCACAGAAATGTCGTATGGGGTAAAGGGTTGAAACAAACTTTAGTGCATGAAGTTACCATTCTGCATGTTTTCTTTTTTTTTTAAATCTAAACAATGATTCCTTATTTTCATTCGCGTGTAGGGAAAAAAATATTGGATAACTCGTCACAACATGCATGTATACGGAGAAAACTCGAACAAGTCTATAACTGCATCGGTTGCCGTGAAATACGGTTGCAAAAATGCATGATCGAGACAACCTTCGTTATCTTTCGTGTATATTCGAACTGGCCCTTCGACCATGTAAAGTGATACCATTGCATCTCCTTAGTGCTACACAAGACTAATGTTTATACTTCCAATGGTAATGATTTAATTCCAAAACTTGAACTACGGTTTTAGCTGTTTTTCCGTCACTCATCTATTAACCTAAGCGGCAGTATAACGTCGGTGTGCCTCCAAAACCTCGTAACTACAGCTTGTAACAAGCTGTAGTTACGAGGTTTTGGAAGCACACCGACGATAAATTTGAATCGCACATAAATCTGTCATAAGTGCTAAAAACGTGACATATTTCAGAAAGACAGACAGGATATACAGATGTCATACAAATTATGACATGAGATGAAATATGTGTAGAACAGTTCACCTGGTGGGGATACGTTCCTTTCATTAATAGGGCCAACACCTGACAAATGAAAAGAAAAAAAAACACGCACATCTCATGCAGGTCATTCGGCATGGTTGGATACGAGAGCAAACTTGGATGATCTGTAATTTTCAAGTCCCTCGGCTAGATATGCAACTGCGTGGCACATATTTCTCCACCGGATGTACACCGCTTCACCGTTCTTACAACCGTAACAATGCACTTAAAAAGCAAACACCGGCAACAAAGATCCTTGGGAATCTTTCTAAATACATTAACAATGATGAACAGTTTTTAAATCCATTTTCTAACTCGGTCTATCAACTAAGTTGTCATTTTTCAGCAATGGCTTGCTTGTCACCGAGGCCGTTGTTGCCTTGTTAATTGATTTACAAGGGGCCGCCATTGTTAAGGTCATGTGACTAGGCAGCTGATATTACAATTATCTGCCTTCGTCGAGCAGCTTGCGATCTCTCTTGATGAAGGAAAAGATTCAACAGATTTTGTGACGGTATGAGTGCCATTTTCTCTTCAGATCTGATAAATCATAATGTGGTAAGATATCATTATATACTTTTAAAATTTAGTCATCATGTCGCCAAAGTTTATGTTTGCCGTCCGGTCACCGTCCGGAAAGATTTAACAAAATCAATGCCACACGGCGATCTGACGGTCACTGGACGGTGCCCGTACAAATATTCACAATCGGGCGGTACCCGTCTGGGCTCCGTCCGGAACCGGACAGCTGCAGTTCGGTCGCCGGACGATTTGGAGATAAGTGTTTCATAAAAATCGGCTGGGCGCCGTTCGATTTCTGACAGCATGGTCCGGTCATAGGATAGCGCCCGGACGGAGCCTGGACGATAAGTTAACGGGCTCTCCGATGGCCAAAAAATCGTCCGGTCGCCGTCCAATAATAACTTTGTTCTAAACCTCGAACAGGCGCCGGACGGCGTCTCAAAACTGAATTGCCGCCGTACAAATTGAACTGCCACCGGACGGTCGCCGTGCGGTCCTCGGACGATTGCGTCAAAATCTGAAAAACTCGCCGTCCGGCGAGAGTTGGTTATTTGTGACTCGGGCAATAAGATCAGTCTATAAATACTTCAGATCTTGGTCTACACTCTCCGCTTTCAATTAAGTTGCTTCGTTTTCACAATTTCTTTAACTCGTTAATAATTGACAGATTTTAGATCCCTCCCCCCCCCCATCAATTCCGGACTGAAAGCATTTCATGTCGTTTAAACGATGGTTATTCTCCTTAAAAGCATGGCAAACATAGGTTGAGGAGAAAACACTGATACAGACATTTTCTACATTTCTACAAAGTCACCTCCGCTTAAAAAAGAGACTTATTGAATTTGATAAATGTGCTAGATCTTACTGAATAATCACTCTTTTGTTGTGCCTCAAATAGTAAGAATTCGGAGAGCACAAGGAGAAATTAGAATATTTCTCCAAATAACTACATCAATGTCGAGAGGCAGTTTGATTTACTGGTGCCCTTTCTTATATAATGTGATACCAATAGTAATTGGCCTATCTATACCACTGGCCTACAGTCACAAGTGAGACTGGTAATAAGCCGGGAAATAGGTTTTCTGGCTTAACAGTTCTGAATGAATACAAAAAATTGTCGAGGCTGTGGGGTTGAGGTTTCTTTTTGTGTTGTTTATATCGGAAAAATAAATAACGATATCGAAGATGAGTGGATTATTACAATGGCGCGGACGGAAACAAAGCAATAATAGTATACAGGTATTGTGTGTCTTGCATTGATTGCTTGTTTTGTCTATTTATCGTGTTTGATTTATAGTTCGTTTTTTTTACTATTTTAGGCTACTCTTAACGTTTAATTTGCTGAATTAGTTAAAAATATTCCGTCAAGTCGATAGGTAAAAACAGATTTCTCTATTTCAAAGTTCTTTTGGTTTTGTGTGTGAGGGGGTGGGGGTCTCCTTACTGGACAGTGTAGGTCTAAAAATTAATCTGATCTTGGTCGACGCTCTCCGCAAGTGGTCCATGAGTTGCACTCAGCAGCCCGCCGGGTTATCGCGAATTTATAATCGTGCGTTATGCAGACTGTAAAGATCAAGATAAGCCTGCACAGAGCATACGTTCTGATCTTGTATTCCACTCTTCCATTCTGTCCGACATGGAAGATAACTGCAGAGATTTTTAGGCAAAACGGTTTTCACGAGTCTATAATCATGTAACGACTTGCTTGTAATGCATTACAGAGATTTATTAACCCATTAACACACAATCCCTACTTTTGACGACCCTGAAAAAGAAGCCCTTAGGAAACATTGTGGGAAAAGGAGAAAATGCTGGTAACCAGCATTTTCTCCTTTTCCAACAATGTTTTTTACCCTTCACAAAACGAATTTCAATTTCCAGTTACTTTTATTCTTGTCGTCTGCCAATGCTTTCAATTTGGACAAGCCTAAAATTCTGTTCTTTGATAATGAGTTAAGCCCCTTTTTGGCGAAGCACCGCTCATTTTTCATCTTTTAATATTCGTGTGTCCAATACACTTGACTATGAATTCCCTTACTTTGATCTTACCACCTTTTTTGTCCCGAGCATTGCAGATGATTGTGCGTTTAAAATGTTTGCGTCTAATTTTCTATATTTCTAATTGCGTCTGTGATCTGGGTACATGCGTTGCGTGTTGGCTTTTCTGTACAAATGCATGTGTCGTTTTCATTCGTTTTGAGGATGTTTTCATCTTTTCCCCTTCGTTTTATATGTTCGCTTAACCCTTTCCCAAACAATCCCTGGTTTTTACGGGTCTGGAATAGTAGCCTTTTGAAAACATCGTGGGAAAAGGAGAAAATGCTGGTAACCAGCATTTTCTCCTTTTCCCACTATGTTTTCTACCCTATCATAGACAGAAATCATCTTTTCAGCAAGAGTTGAATTGTCATCTGCAAATGCTTCCAATTTGGTCTAGTCCAAAAATTTGTCATTTGGGAAAGGGTTAACTCATTACCAAACGGCAATATTTTAGGCTTGTCAAAATCGAAAGCATTTGCAGACGACAAAATAAAAGCGACTGAAAATTTGAAATTTGTTTTGTGAAGGATAGAAAACATTGTGGGAAAAGGAGAAAATGCTGGTTACCAGCATTTTCTCCTTTTCCCACTATGTTTTCTACCCTATCATAGACAGAAATCATCTTTTCAGCAAGAGTTGAATTGTCATCTGCAAATGCTTCCAATTTGGTCTAGTCCAAAAATTTGTCATTTGGGAAAGGGTTAACTCATTACCAAACGGCAATATTTTAGGCTTGTCAAAATCGAAAGCATTTGCAGACGACAAAATAAAAGCGACTGAAAATTTGAAATTTGTTTTGTGAAGGATAGAAAACATTGTGGGAAAAGGAGAAAATGCTGGTTACCAGCATTTTCTCCTTTTCCCACAATGTTTTTTAAAGGTCTCTTTCTCAGGGGCGTCTAAAGTAGGGATTGTGTGTTAATGGGTTAACTAAACTCTGTTGTTTGAGTGATATAACCAAATAAGCAAAGTTTCTCCGGTTGCTACCATGTGAATTCTATTGTGGCATTACACTAATGATAGTCTGAAAACATGAAACAGTTTAAAAAGGTTAACGGCCCCTAACCCATCGGTAAACATCGATGTGTACGTAAAGGCCATTCGGCCAATCTCGACATCTTCCGTCTTTTACTATGAGACTGAAGGCTGTAGAGTCATTAACTCATCGGTAAATATCGTGTAACATCGACGTTTTCGTTAGGTCTATTCGGCCAGTCTCGATAGATTTCGTCTTTTCGTGCTATTTCTTCAAGCTTAACGCGTTACGAAACGTCAAAATTCTAGAATGGTCCAGATTGAAAGCAATTACAGACGACAAAATAAATGGAACTCAAAAATTGTAATTTATTTCCGGCAAGAAAGAAAACATTGTCGGAAAAGGAGAAAATGTTGTTAACCAGCATTTTCTTCTTTTCCCACAATATTTTCAAAAGGCTTGTCCATCAGGGTCGTAAAAACCAGGGATTGTTTGGTAAAGGGTTAACCAAGGCCTGAGAAAAAGTTCTGAAAGCTTTCTGATGCCAGTGACAAAGCTGTAAGCTTTTTTAACCCTTTACTCCATAGATACTCATTTCTACGCATTGCTTGTAGGAGCCCTTGGAAAACATTGTGGCAAAAGGTGAAATTGCTCGTGACGAGCGATTTCACCTTTTGCCACACTGTTTTCTATGCTATCAAAAGGTGTCATATACACATAAGAAACAGCTTCATCCTTTATCAATTAGAGATACCATAGAAATGCCTTAAGGGATAAAGCTCCATAGTTCTTAAGCTTTTCCCGCAACAGTCACGTGTTAGGCCTCTTCATAGCCTCATGTCTCTTCAAACTGTTGCCGGTCTGTGCATGTCATATTCTTCGAGGATTCGACCTGTTTATGCCACGACGCATCACAAGCCCCCCCCCCCCCCCCCGGGCATTAAAGATTGGCATTTTGTGGTAAAGGATTAAGCTTTGTCAAAGCTCAGAAGTTTTTAAAGATTTTTTTCTGGGCCCAAGACGATATTCAACCCTTTACCACACAGTTCGAAGTTTTAACGGCCCTAAAAGAGTAGGCTTTTGAAAACAATGTGGGGAAAGGAGGAAATGCTTGTAACCAGCATTTTTCTTCCTTTCCCCCAAAGTTTTCAACCCTTTTATGAACTGGAATATTAATTTGAGTAGCATTTCACACGTCGTCTGCAAAAGCTTTCAATTTCGGTCGACTCCAAAATTTTCTCCTTTGGTAAAGAGTTAAGCTTCGTCCACGCCGAGCATTTCCCTTCATTCGATCCTATCTTTTAGTCTCATCAAATTTCCATAGTTAATTAAACTTTTTACTGCATCCTGAAATTTTTTTTTTTTATCTTTTTCAAAGCCCAATAGTTTTAAAAGCATTTTCAATGCCGAGGCGTATGTTAAAGTCTCTCTAAAATCTGCAAGTTCTTCAAATTTTTCCTTGGTCCTGAACAATCTTGTAAGGTAGTACACCCGTTATACTTCTAGTGCAACATAGAGTAGAATGCCTTGATAATTGATAAATTTATACGGATTAATACAGATAATAATACTTTTGCACATTTCTAATCGACCAGTAATTCCTTTGATGTCTATTTGCAATTATTTGTAGATATCTTATTATTTTCCCGAGAAGGGAATTAATTAATATCTTCCTTTGTAATGAGAATATAGCGGTTTTAGTTTAAACATATTTTATTCATCAGTATTAGATACAAATTTAACAAAATAAGAGGAAATACAAATATATGACAAATATACTGAGGAAAAGGATAAGAACGGAAGCTAAGCTTATAAAGTTCTTCTCCTAGATCCGGCTTAGCGGTTTTAGATTTATAAATGATAATTCTACGAAGGAAAAAAAACTGAAAAAGTGACTCGATTAAAGTAGTACAATAATACTCATTTTCAATCATAGCAAATGTTTGGTACAATATTATAGTGGAAATAGCTGTTTATATTACGCGGGTCCACTACCCCAATATCTTAAATAATTCATAGTTTGTTTAAGTATTTTAAGGCCGAGAAATATTTTCAATTTTCATCATCGAAAATTCTTTAACTTTTTGCTATCTCTATAGTAGACATATTGAAGCTTAGATAAAGAACTGCAACTTCTAACACTCTACCAAACAATCCATGCTTTTAACGACCCTGAAGAATAAGCCTTTTGAAAACCTTGTGGAAAAAGGAGAAAATGCTGGTAACCAGCATTTTCTCCTTTTTCCACAATGTTTTCTACCCTATTAAGAGCAACGGCTTGTTTGGCATAATGTTATATAAGGCTTTATCAAGATGCATTAAGGACCTAACAGTGACCAATAGTAAATGACGGGAATAGTAGAATGTGTTTGAATTTAAATCAAATCATTTAATTTAAGTGTGGAAATTATTGTTAAGATAATTACCTGTTACTGTTCGTTCGATCCAACTTAAGTGTTAGTCAATGGCAAGAAAAAATGTATTTTAAATCTAGGTCAAAATATACCAAGTCGCCCTAACTTCTATTATCTGTATTTGAATCAATTATCTGCCAGCGACTTACACTAAAGTATTGAGCCGAACGTGCAATATAACAGATTTTCATTGTCACAAATATTTCCGTTCTTTTAAATGGTAAGATTTTAAAGCCAGATGCATTTTAATACCCCCATCGTCCACTTTCGGCCGCTAGTGGGACTTTAAGTATCTCTTTCTACCATCGCGTGGCATATTTTGTTATTGATGAAGATCTTTGTCTCTTCTGGAAAAAGAAAAAAAGACATTAAAAAGAATTGTTTCATTTCCATTCAGCCATCTTTTTAGGTTTATTTGATTGAAGAGCAGTCTGGATTTAATCAAGAAAAGCAATATCGTACGGAATACCGTTAGGGCCATCGCTATGAATTCGTTGCTTCTAAACGTGATGGTGATAACGCAAAATGACGATAAGCGATAGTATGATGATAAAAACACGATATTCTAACACACTATCATCATCGTACTATCATATTGTCACGTCATCGAACTATCGCGTTATCACCGTCATACTATCGAGCATCAAGTTTAAAATCAACGAATTCATAGGCAATGGCTCTAAATGTATTCCGTATCCCTCTCACAGTAAAGATCCTTTTTATTGACTAAGTTGTTAGCCAGACAGTTCAGAGTTTTCACAAACCATAAGAAGACGGCTTATGAAAAAATTGAGGGAAAAGGAGAAAATGCTGATTTCCAGCATTTTCTCCATTTTCCACAATGTTTTCTATCATTACAGAGGCTTTTGAAAACATTGTAGGAAAGGGAGCAGTCTGGATCCAATCAAGAAAAGCGATAGGCTATCCGTTTCACGATGTACGTCCTTTTAATTGACTTAGGCTAAATGATAACCAGACAGTTCAGAGTTTTCACAATAGACAGTTCAGAGTTTTTACAAATCTAAAGGAGGTGATTTTTATAAACATTGTGGGACAAGGGAAAATGCTGGACCATCATTTTCTCCATTTTCCACCATGTTTTCTATCCTTTAAGAGACAAAAAGTTTGTACATTGTATTTGTGCCACATTTAATTTGTCGTATGCAGATACTTTGAAATTGGAACATTCTACATTTTTGGCAGTTTAGTAAAGAGTTAACTGTTAACCCATCCCACAGAATCTTAGAAATGTCCAAATTCAAAGTAGACTACTGGCAGACGAAAACTTGAAAGTGGATAAAATGATGAGATTTGACTCTAAAAGTGTATAAAATATTATTGGAAAAGGAGAAAATGCTGTTTACCAAATTGGGAAAATATTTTCAATGGGCTTTTCTTTTTCTCAGAGTTTAAAGTACAGGAATGTTTAACTCTTTACCAAACGGCAACAAAATTTTAGACAGGTCCAAACTGAAAGCATTTGCAGACGACAAAATAAATGTAACTCAAACAATGAAATTTGTTTCCAGCACGGTAGAAAACATTGTGGGAAAAGGAGAAAATGCTGGTTACCAGCATTTTCTCCTTTTTCCATAATGTTTTCAAAAGGCTTCTTTCTCAGGGTCGTGGAAAGTGGGAATAGTGTGTTAAAGAATTAATAAAAGATTACGGAAACAGACACTGCCCCCTATTTTTGACATGTCTTTATAGCTAACAAGAAAACATTGATGCATAACATCAATGGCGCCGCAAATCAGTTGTTTCTAAAATAAGGCGCATTACAGCATTCAGTCAAATTGACCAAAGTAAATTTTTGCAGAACTCGGTGAGAAATGTACTGAGAAGTCCTAAACAATCCTTTGCCTGCAACTTAAACTTTAAAAGAAAAAAAAAAAATAATGGTACGACACAGTCATAGCCATTCTTCGGAGAAAATTAACATATGATTTCGATTGGAACTTTGTACAAAAGCAATTGTCATTCGAGAAACTACCAAGAAAATAGCTTTAAAACTAGGTTCCAAATTATGAAATTGATTCATAACACTAGGCATGAAATGACAAAAAGGAAATAGGAAAACATCGAAGTGAGTACGAAATCCCCAAAATAAAAAAATGGTGGGTACGAAATGGCCTTGGTACGAAATGGCCCAGGTAAGAAATGACCTAGTTACGAATTGACTTGAAGCCAAGTAAACAATATGGCTGCCTCCATAGGTACTTTTAGAAAGCGAATAAAAATATAGTGCCGCCGCCCATGCGGCGCCACAATAACCGCACTTCTTTAAGATAGATCTATCAGTTTTGAATTTTTGTCAGCTTATTAATGCAACAAAAAAACGTGAAAACGAGGAATTGTTCGGCGAAAAGGTTCAATTTTCCTCGTAATTCAAAGGGCCTTGGATTAGTATTTGCAAAGCCCAAGAAATATTGGATCATGCTGCAATATCTTTCAATAATATTCATGCATGGCGTGTGCATTTAAATGTCGTTGGATGCACTGGGAAAACCTATTTGTGGCGGGACTGACGACAAATCAATAACAAGTTAAGATGAGCGACAGTGCTACAGGCATCAAGACGCAGCTATACTTTGTAAGTTGTACGGTCAGGTGACGGTTTATTCTCAGTTCGCCCAATCCCATTTCGCCCATTCCCATTTCGCCAGAATTTTTCCCGTTTCGCCCATTCTTTTTTCGCCCTTTCCAACTTCGCCCTTTTCCCATTTTGCCAAATATCTGTCCTGCCCTTTTCCCGTTTTGCTCAAATTCATTTTCGCCCACTTTTCATTTCGCCCAGAAGTCATCCCGCCCAACTTTCCCATTTCGCCCAAAGACCATTTCACCCTTTTCCCACAAGGCCCCTTCCCATTTCGCCCAAACGCCATTTTTCTGATATCTGGGCCCAAAACTAGTGAAAAGTTCTCTAATAAGTTTATTCCTCAATTTATGGACCTTATTTTGAGGGTTATTATGGCCTCCACAAATCACAGCTGAGGAGGACATATTGGTTACACAGTGTTTCCTTTAGTAAAGGAACAGAGTGTAGGCTACAACACGTTAGGGCCAAAATAGTGATGGGTGGCTGATAAATGGGCAAAATGGCATTGGGCGAAGTGGTGAAGGGCGAAATGATAAAGGGGCGAGATGATATTGGGCGAATCGGCAAAAGGGTGAATTGGCAAAAGGGCGAAACAGTAATTGGGCGAAAAGATGATTGGGCGACCTGGCAATGGGCAAAATGAAAAAGGGCAAAATGGGTAGGGGACAAGACGGAAAAGGGCGAAATGGGAAGAAAAATTTGGCGAAAAGGTGAATGGGTGAAATGGAATTGGGCGAACTGGGAAGACACCCAGTTGACATGGAACGTGGAATTTTTTTTCACGGCTGTGATGAATCGTGTAGCCCCAAGTTGAAGGCGAAGGGGTCCACATCATTCGCGACAGCCGTGAACAAGCTTCCAAATCCCTGCCAGGTGACCGTACAACAAATTTATTATATAGAGGATAATCAACTGGTTATTTTTGATATGAAAAATATCTCATGAGGATGCGTTGTTAGGCGTTGAAAAAACGAGTGCGCATCCGAATTGATTACTCTATTTATTATATATGTACCTTATTAACATTATCATTTTCAGTTTTCTCCTTTTCCAAGAATATTTTTGTAATTTTATTATTTTTTTGTTTAGACTGAGAAAAGTAGTTGGATTGTCTGGTTGAAAATATAGAACATACAATTAACACTATCTGTAAATGCTTAATGAGAAAAAAAGTAGTTCCTTAATTACGGACAGGAAGTGAAAGTTGATATCGTCACTAATGATGATATCAAAATTCAATACACTGGGAGATTCAAGGATTTCACTGCTATGTATATAATAAATTGCAAAATTTTACCATTTCAACGTCTGTTAAGTGAAATTTCCCTTTTTATGTCTCAAAAATTGAGTAAGCTGACAAAGTAAAATTTCCCTTTTGAGTGCCCAAATTCAATGAAAACTGACGTCATTAGGAACTGACGTCACTGAAACCTTGGTAAAAGGTGCAATTTCGAGTATAATCTTGATGATGTCACTGAGATACATATTCGACATACTTATATTTAAACATGGACTTATAAGACTTCAAGGTAAGTAACTGTAAATTTTAATGATTTATAGGCAAAAGTAAACGATCATTAGTTCCCTAAATGACCATGAGGTTATCCTTTTAACGTTTTGTACAATGTATGACTTTTGACACTTCACAATACGCTTACCTGACAAATGGATGGCTCGTTTTGACCCTCCCCCCCCCCCTCCTCCTCCCCGTGTAGCTGTCTCCTCCTCCCCGTGTAGGTGTTTAAGGTAAGACCTGTGTAATGGCAAACAGCTATTTCCACTAAAATATCATCCTGCAAACTTAGCTATAATTAAAAATGAGTATTATTGAACTACTTTCACCTTTTCATTTTTTTCCATTTTTCCTTCTTTGAATTATCATTTATAAATCTAAAACCGCTATATTCTCAATTGAAAAAAAAGATAATAATTACCTCCCTTTTTAAAAAACAATCAAAAGTATCGAAAAAAAGTTTCAAGATAGACATAAACTGAATTTCTGATTCGTTAGAAATGTGCAAAAATATTATTTCGGCATAAATCCTTATTTATCCTTATTTAACAACCAATTAAAATTTTTGCCAAACGTTCACCGGAAGTGCATTACACAGGTCTTACCTTAAGAATGACATCAAACGGTAATACATGTAAAGTTCTAGATATTCATTTGTGTTCAAAAGTAATCCATTCTTTCCGTTTTAATAATGACAGCCATCAAGAGAAGCTAGTAATGATATGGTGCATACTACTCAGTATGTTTTGTTGTGGACAGCTCGTATCGATCATTATCTCCCGCTAGATGGCATTCTATAAATACTCATCTATCTAATTTGGGCATCCTAGTTACAAAACCGAACCACTTTCCTTCGCGACAATATCGTTACTTTGAATTTCAAACTAAAATAAACCTTTACTCGAGAAAACGCTACCTCGTGCAATTCACTCAGCTATGATCAGCAGTTTAGAGAAATCTGGAGCTAAAGCAGGTCTCATTTCTCCTGAAACGTATTGATAAAAGCTATTTTCTACATTGCTACTTTATGGACCGTAATATAAAAGTTTGTCCGCTTTTGGGGCTATAGTGATGCGCCATATAAGACAGGTCGAATCTTCGAAGAAAATGACATGCGCAGACAACGTGGATGGACATTGCCATTTTGAATGTTGTGTAGAAGTGTAGTCATGTATACGGGGCTCCCGAAAGGGAAACTGCTTTTAGGTGGAGTTTTGTCAGTGTACACGATGCATGTGTTCAGGACATATTATACAGTCAGATAAAGAGAAATTTCTTTGCAGTATAGTTACAATTCTATACAACAGAATCCCGACTTTCACAATCCAAGGGGAGGACTCGCTACATGCATCAAGACACAGAAATCTGTCGTTTTGTAGAATTAAAGAATTAAATTGTCTACGTTTATGGGGTATCAAGCAATCGTCGGCTCACTACTTACCACCCTAACCGTAAATCACGATAGAAAGAAGACTATTTCAAAACCTGGGATCAAAATAAAATACTTTTGTTGCTTTACGACATCTTTACTTTGCGCCGAAAACTGGTTTTACGACTAAGCCTAATAGAGAGGCAGAAATATAACAATACCTCGGAGAACGTAATTGAATTGTATTGATGATAATCTTATTCTGATGAATGCTGCTTACAAGAAACAGACACACATTTACAGACTAACTTGATGGCTGTATAACATTTTTTGGGGGTATGTAACTGAATTTTATTGAAGATGATATGTTACTGAGTAGATATCCCATGAGAAGAATTTCTTGTGTATCAAACTAACACTAATTTTAGTGATTCTTTTTGGTAACATTTTCTTATTTTCAAACAAAATATCTAGAGATAGCTGATTGCAGTACATTCAATTTATGAAAATTACTGAATGTTAAGACTAACACAAACTGGTTGGCATTGCTAGACTTGAACTGAGTCAGAATAAGCACTGGCCTTTGTTTATTTCAGGGGTTCCAACAGGGCCCGTATCCATCAACGATTAAAAATTTAAGAATTTACTTTACATCTACAATTTTCTCACTTGAGTGCATGCACCGAGAGTGGAAAAACAGAAACGAAGCGGAAATGTCCTTATCCACGCAGTGTCAGATACGCTCCCAAATATAGCTTGATGACGTCACCAGTCTGTTGACTACTTTTTATTTTTTTAATTTGATTGGTCAATATAATGTGTCATAATATGTGTTCATCCGCTAATTCTAATTTAAGAAAGAAATCATTACCCACCTAAGCAGTTCTTGTCGTTTTTAAATAAATTTTTGATAACTGCAATGTTTTATTGTTAAATTTGTAGATATATAATAAAATAAATCTATGTTGTCTATGGCTTCCTCGAATCGTATTAGCTTCTCGCAGGAAAGGACATAATCTCCCACTAGATGGCATTCATCTATTTTTCTATTCTTTTATCGTTCCGCAATCTTACCATTTTTGTCTTTATTTTATAGTTTACCCTCTCTCTCCCTCTCTCTCTCTCTCTCTCTCTATAGCTGCTTCTCTTGTGTCTGTTTCTGTCTATCTCTCTCTTCACCAGGCTCTAATATCCGACAGGATGTAGTGCCTTTGAAACTTTGAAGGGATCTTCTGCGACCCAAGCTCTGATATCAGACGTTGTTTTATGCTTTTGATAGGAGCTTTTGCAAAATATCGGTGAAGAGAAAATATTGGATAAGTGCATTGATCGCCTCGCTGTTACAGGAACTAAACAGCCTTAACTAGCCATTTCTCGTTTTTCCACGATGTTTTTCATCCTATCAAAGACATGACGTTTCCTCTGAGCTACAGTATTTTTTCGTCTGTACATGCTTTCAATTTCATCGAGTCAAAATATTACAAAATTGCAAAGAGTTAACACGTCCATTTTACTCTTTACCAAACGAAAAAGTGTTATGATAAAATTATTGTCCAAATTTAAAGTACTTGAAGACGAAGAAAAATGTCAGTCGTTCTGGTCCGATCAAACCCATAATCAAACTCATCCGAGATTTTATAGTCATATATATTTTGACCAAGTTTGGTGCTGATTGGTTGATATTTGTAGATGCTAAACTGTAAACAAAGAAATGTGAACGGACAGACGGACGGACGACGGACGGTGAGTGATCACAATAGCTCACATTGAACACTTCGTGTGAGCTAAAAAAAAAAAAACATGGAGGCAGCCATATTGTTTACAGTCATTTCTGCTTCCAGTCATTTTATAACTGGGTTATTTCGTACCTAGGCCATTTCGTATGATTTTAGTCATTTTGTATCCACACATACTTTCTATTTTTGGTCATTTCGTACTCACTTTGATCATTTCGTACCCACTTTGTTCATTTCATACCCAGTTTATAATACCAATTTGGTAATATAGAACCTAGTTTACAACTATTTTCTTGTGTTGTTTGCCGAATGACAACTGCTTTTGTACACAGATCCAATTGAAATCATGTTAAATTTCGCTATGATTGTGTCTTACCATTATTGGTTATTTTTTAAGTTTTAATTTGCACTCTAAAGATTGTATAGAACTCTTCAGTTCATTTCTCACCGAGTTTTGCACAAATTTATTTTGGTCAATTTGGAATGCGTTGAAGATTTGGAGAGAGGCCACATTTCAGGTTTGTTCTTCATAAATCATGTAGAAAAACCATGACTCTTTCTTAGACTTTAACTATTTACCAAACAACATAATTTTAGACTTTTGAGAGCATTTGCAGACGACAATTTGAATGTAGTAACCATTTTCTCTTTCTTTCACATTATTTTCGAAATGATTCTTCCGCAAGGTTGTGAATACCCGGAATTTACACAATGCCTTAACCCATTACCACACAATCCCTACTTTTGACGACCCTGAGAAAAAGCCTTTGGAAAACATTTTAAGAAAAAGAGAAAATGCTGGTTACCAGCATTTTCTCCTTTTCCCCACAATGTTTTCTACCCTTCACAAAAGAAATTTAAAAATTTCAGTCAGTTTTATTTTGTCGTCTGCAAATGCTTCCGATTTGGGCAAACCTAAAATTTTGTCATTTGGTAATTAGTCAAATTGTGCAAACTTTACAAATCTTCTTGTCCAAAACAAGATGGCCCAGAACCAGATAAACCCTCTGTATTGTGCCCTGTTTCAGAAACAACTGATTTGCGGCGCCATTGATCTTGGGCATCAATATTTTCTAGTAGTCTAAACTACGATAGATAGCATCTGCATGTTTTATTCGAGCATAAATATTTTCGTTCTGTTGCATTTTCCAGAGCTAGATAAGATAAATACAACACACACGTGGAAAACAAGAACATACGTGTAAAAGTGATTTTCTTTTGTTCCTCTTTTACTTTGATTTTTACTTGTAATGGTCTTACGCGCGTTAACTCATTACCAAACGACAATATTCTGGGCTTGTACAATTCGAAAGCATTTTCAGACGACAAAATAAAAGTGACTGAAAATTTGAAATTTGTTTTGTGAAGGGTAAAAAACATTGTGGGAAAAGGAGAAAATGCTGGTTACCAGCATTTTCTCCTTTTCCCACAATACTTTCTACCTTGCTGGAAACAAATTTCAGTTTTTGAAATAAGTTTATAAAATGTCGTCTGCAAGTCCTTTCAATTATATAGGACAAGCCTAAAATTTTGTCGTTTGGAAAAGAGTTAAGCATAACGTCCATTCCTTTGTCTTGATACTTTAACCCTTTAACAAACAATCCCTGGTTTTTACGACCCTGAGATAAGAGCCTTTTGAAAACATTGTGGGAAAAGGAGAAAATGCTGGTAACCAGCATTTTCTCCTTTTCCCACAATGTTTTCTTCCCTGCTGGAAACAAATTTCAATTTTTGAGTTATGTTTATTTTGTCGTCTGCAAGTGCTTTCAATCTGGACCAGTCTAAAATTGTGTCGTTTGGTAAAGGGTTTAACTGTTAGTACCCCCGGGCTACGTTTATCAACATACCAATGCAGGTTCCAGGGCTGAGCGTTTTGATTCTATTTATAGATGAGGGGATAAAATACTTTTATATATCATTTTTAAAAAAGAAATTAAGCGTTTGTTTAGTTTCAGATACAGACAAACGTATGTAAGTCTACCTAGATGGTAATTCAATTCAGTCAATTAGCTACAACAAATAAAGACAGCCTTAAATGAAGTGAGAAATTTATTATATTTGAAACACTGCTGACATGTTACAAGGGTGACAACCTACGTCATAGCAGAAGTGTCGGAATAGCCGCCATTTTGTGCGCAAAGTGCAGATTAATTACTTTAAAAAGATATAAGTATCTAAAATTTACTTAAAATACCTACTTTATCTGGTGACGTTAAATGGGGGAGAGGTAAATTTGCTTGTTAACAATAACTCCTAACTGTGACTCAGGAGCCTTTTGCCCTCAGGCACTCGTTTATAAAACCCCACTTACGCTCACTTTGTAACAAGGAAATTGGATGAAGGTTACCAAACATCTTTAATTTGACAGTCTTTGACGGTCCATGACGGTCAATGACTGTTTTGCTTTTCGGTTTTGACATGCCTGGAGTGTTTTATAGACGGACAAACCCAACCCGTTGGTGGCCAAAAAAATGATGATCCCTGCTGTGTAAAAATGGGGCTTCATACACCTGCTAAAAGTATCAACCGTGGTCAGCCTGCGCAGTCTGCGCAGATACTTTTTGTTTGTTTGTTTTTTTTAGGTTTTTTTTTTTTTTTTTTTGGTAAACTTTCCGCAGGTTCTTGGACCAGTCTACCTCATGAGTCAATCAGGTGTAAGACCAATGGGGCAATTTGGATAAAAAATGGCGTTCAACACGCGAAAAGGTGCATTCGGACATTTGCGTAAAGTATCGTCTCGGATCAGCAAGCGCAATCCGCGCAGGCTAATCCGAGACGGCACTTTACGACTACATTAGATTTTGTGCAACAGTAGACTTGGGAAAAACAGAAAATTGCATAAAAACGGAAGATGTCGTTTTGGATAAGCCATTTAACCAATAAGAGCAGCCATATGCAGTTGGAACAAACACACGGACCTATAACGAACACTTTAAAGGACGAATAAACCAGCTTTCCCCCCCACCCCCCCTCTCCACGATCGTTGTTGCAACTACGTGCACTTGGAAGACTAGTATCTTCATGTCGTTGGCGCAACTTCGAGATAGTCAAAAAGTCTTACATTAGGTGTCGATTGACTCATGTCAGCTGCTTGTATTCAGCTGTTTGTTTGCTGTTTAACACTGTTTACAACATTAGTTAAAGCGCCTTGTGTACCTATCTAATCCTTTCGTGGAATTATTTTGCACAATATTACTTCCAAGCCACTTGCTGCTCTCCCAGACAAATATCGCCTGTTCAGATGTAAGAGAAGACTTTGAATCCTATGGTATTATCATCAACTATATGTAGGCCTAATGGAAAGAATTTTACCGAGTTGGCGATTTTCTCCTTTTCCTACAATGTTTTCTACCCTTTCTAAACCAAAATCCTATCATTTGTGACTTACACAATTTTTCGTCTGCCAAGGCTTTCAATTTTTGACAAGTTTGAAATTGTCGTCTGGTAAAAAGATTGTCCACAAGGATATGATACGTAACACGACATGTCTTATCGAAAAATATCATCAGTCACACGTTATGAGTTTTATCTTCTATGATACATTGTACATATATCATTTCTACATTATGTAAGCAATTTCCTACGGGAGCACAAACGAGACACAAGAAAGCACGAGTTCACATGGCAGACCTCAGGTGATCTGCTGAAGAAATCCCTCGGCTGTATTACGATGGTTGATGAGCACCTACTATAGGTACATTTTTTTCGCCCGATATACACCATTTTATTGTTCTTAAAACTGAAAGGCTCCAAATAAAAAAAAAAAGAAAAGAAGTCACAATTTTCTGTAAAAATTGTTCTGAATATATTCATTTGACAAACTGACAATCAGTTTTTATATTCAAATTGAACGCGGGGAATCAACTCCATTAACAATTTCACTGGTACACTGATAGATATGAATAACTTCACCGTAGTTTTTGTGGTATCTGTCGGAGACAATGCCACTATGATTTCAATACTAAATGATCAATATTGAATTTTGAAGACCATGCATCGTACTTTGTGCAAAACCGAATGAAATAGATACCATTCAACTCAATTTTTATCGTAAAATTAGTTTTTCGACAGCATTCAGATACTTAGTTGGAAATGCCGAGTTGAAATAAACTGGTTTGGGCCACCGATCACGAAAAAAAGACTTCTAGTCTATGTGATAGAAAAAATAGCCTCACTCGCATATAGCCCTTCTATTGAAGCATTTTTTTTTTTTTAAATGACCGCTTTGGTTCCGGGCTTGTCCGTTCCAAGACCATTTCGTCCCTGAGCTCGTTCGTTCCATGATTGCACAGCACATTACTCCATTTGATTGTGAATATTTATTTACAGATCGAAATAACTGATTGTAATGTTGGGAATGAGGCACTGACGGCTAAAGATATCTCAAAATCATAGTTTACTGGTATAAACTTAATTCTTTTCGAAATATATATATAGGAACTCTCTCCACCTATCATGCATCCTTCCGTCAAGGGGAGTTACTCCTGACTCTTGTGAATGATCAAACGGAGACCACCAATAGACAAATAATCCAAACTTTGGCACCAGTACTTTCCCTTTAACCAAAAAAAGAGTATTAACTTGCTTCGCAGGTTGACTTTTAACTTAACATTTCTTTTTTTCAAATTATTAATTCCACACTATGGCTCCTTAACAAATGCCTCACTAATGTTTTCAACGCTTTGATTTAAGTTGTTGCTAATCGATTTGCATCGACGCCACCATGTTTAAACCACACGAAAAGGCGGGTAAAACCCTCTTAATACAAACGGGTTTAGATGTACAGTAATAGCGGAATCGGCCGAGTTGAAACGAGTGAAAGTAAGTCATCTCGCGGCCACGAGATTATCACTTGTGGCAACGGATTAACTCTTCGTGTGGACGGCCGAGCTTTTTCATGGCAAACGTCTCAATAATTCTTTGTGATGAGGGAAAAATCAAAGTAAACTAATTTCATGGAGTATCTGAAGTTCTCATTTTCTGGAAGTAACAAAATATATGAGATACGCTTTACGAAAAGGGGATTCGGCGCATCTCCATGGTGTATTATACTAAGCTGGTCATCACATAGTTATATAGACCCGTTGAAACGATTTTGACTACAAGCTAATCATTAGGTCAAATAGTCCTTCGACGTGTCGGAAATTGACAAACAGGGAAAAGTTCCGGTCGGGGTCAGACTCCACGAACTGCGCTGCTGACACGTGTCGCAGATGCAATAAATCCCCTTACACACATATCTATTTATAGCTCTATAGGTGCTAGACTCGAAGTCATTAGCGAAAACGAGGACATTGCCGAGGAGACGCGTTTAAACCAGATGAGACATCGAAGGATTTAGAATGATTCTGTATTTGGGAACTTTTGCAGATGCGATAAACCCTCATTTCACGGAGCATGGCGCATTTGGCCCATTGTCTGCGCTTTTCGTATTCTTCGAAGATTCGACCAGTCTGCTATGACGCATCACTCCCCCTAGTATGGAGGGGAGGAATTGCAGAAATACGCTCTATAAAGTAGCAATGTACGAAAATGGCTTTCATCAATACGTTTGAGGAGAAATTGGGCCTGGTTGAGCTCCAGATTTCTCTAAACTACTTATCATAGCTGAATGAATCGCACCAGGTATCGTTTTATTGAGTAAACGTTTATCTTAGTTTGAAATTCAAAGTAACGGTTGTCACGTAGCAAAGTAGTCTGGTTCTATGCTTAGGATGCCCAAATTAGATCGGTTATTTGTAGAATGCCATCTAGCAAGAGATAATGACATTTGGCCACGAGATGATCGTCCAACGAAAACAAATCTGTGAAGTGTCTTGGGCTCTCAATGGTAGTTACCTATTGATCACGTGACCAAAATTTAATTTATCACATAGCAAAAACATTACTCTCTACTACATGACTAAAGCTTAACTCACTACCAAACGACAATATTTGAGGCTTGTCCAAATCGAAAGCATTTGCAGACGACAAAAGAAAAACTACTGAAAATTTTATTTTTCTTTTGTAAAGGGAAGAAAACATAGTGGGAAAAGGAGAAAATGCTGGTTACCAACATTTTTTCTCCTTTCCCACAATGTTTTCTAAAGACTTCTTTCTCGAGGTCGTGAAAAGTAGGGATTGTATGGTAATGAGTTAAACTATTCTAAATCTAAAGCGTTTGCAGACGACAAAAAAAAAAAAACGATCAGCTAAAATTATGTGTAAGAAAAGGAGAAAATGCCGATTCCCTGGTAGCTCAGTCAGTAGCATACATGCCTTCAGAACAGGGGGTTGCTGTTTCGATCATCGGCATTTCCAATTTCTTTCTGATGATTTTGACACGATTCATTCTTCACTCATCATTGATCATTGTTTCGACCTTGGTTATGTGGGTAAGCAGCCAGTGGTTTGGAAAAAAATATTGTGTGAAGAAGTACTGGTAATTGCAACTCTAGGAAAGCATGGATAGGTACACTTGCCGCCGCGATATAACTGAAACTAGAGCTACCACTAAACGTGATTATACCCCCTACCAGCTTCTTGTCACAAAAACAGGTCCCTGTCACAGAATACAGAATTGGGAGCTGAAAAAAATCAAGGGGAGATAATTCTGCAACAAATCGCTGTAGGGTCATGAAAAGTGCACATGCACAGTCATGCATATAGGAAGCCTGTGTGTAAATTCGAGTTCAGTACGTGAAAAACTGTAGGAGTTTTCCTCTAGACAAATTTGTGTCTACGGACAGACGGACGGACGGACAGCCATGGTGGTTCCAGTATACCCCCCTCTACCTCGCTGTTGGGGTAATAATGTTGAAAACAGTGTTAAACACAATACAGTCCTTTTCTCGCATGTCCCGTCCTGCCTTCCGTAATTTCATTTGGTCACATGGCGTGTTAGTTATTCTGGTTGGTTCTCGGTAATAAATCAAGGTGTACTGTAACAACCGAGGGAATTGAAGACATTTCTTTTATTTCAGAACTGTTGACAGAACTGGTGCATAGGAAATAGCATTAACCCTTTCCCAAACGACGAATGTTGGACTCTTCCAAACCGAAAGAGTTTGCAGACGACTATTTCAGCTTTGGAGAAAATGGCAGAAAGTTCTCAAAAAGGGTAGAAAACAGTGTGGGAAAAGGAGAAATTGCTCGTTATGAGCAATTTCTCCTTATCCCACACTGTTTTCAAAAGACTTTCACTGAAAACACGTAAAACTTGGGCTTGTTTGGGAAAGATTAATGTTAATCTATCTATTTTGGTTTTCGCTGACAAAGGAGTCCGCCTGACAAACCGTTAACAAATAGCCATGTGCGGCCGGGCAGCCAAGTGGTTAACGTATCCGACTTATGCCCTGGTCGATGCTGGCTTGATATCCGGTCGAGGCAAACCTTTTTTCTTGCGTTTTTTCGCCATTGACCTCTGATGCATATGAGAAAAACAGTCAGTGACTTGCAAAGAAAGTTATATCAGTACTAGTGTGAAGGTGTGATCTACACTGTCCGATAAGAACATGTTTTACCCACAAAAAAGTACCTTTGAAATAGCAAGGTTTTAGTTAAAACTATCAGCTTTATTTTTGCTAAACCTCCCTTTCGACAGGTCAAGGCTCATGTCGTTTACACTAATAGGATTCTTGTAACATCGCCTTTCATTGTTTATAAAAACGTACGGATTCTGATTAAACTCGGGAAATCCGTAATTGATCGGCCGCACTCGTCACAACTCGGCCGATTCCGTACCTACATCTAACCTCGTCCGTATCACGGTCGTTTCCATTTGCACTGCAAGTCACGTGATCTTATACATGGCGCGCCTCTGTCAGTCGTTTAGCAACGGCATAAACAACCTCGATGAAGTTATTCACGACTGTCTATCTGTCGGTGAAAACTTCCATCGCAATTGATAAACCACGTTAAAAATAAGAATCTTCGAACTGTTTGTCAACTCAAATATAGTAAGAAAGATTTCCATAGAGAGGTGAAACTCAAGCTTCCTTTTTTAAGAGGAGCCTTACAATTTTCAGAACTGTAAACCGGCGTAACTTACAGTTCGATTTTGGCGACGAGAGGCCATTTTACAGGAATACGCATTAAGGTGCCCTACCGCTAAGCGAGTTACGAGGTGTTGATGGCTGAGAGCTGTCTACTGAAAATGGATGGCAATAAAAGATTGATGGACAAAATGCAAATTGCTTGCTAACTATTGTTTCTTTTGTGATTTTCTCTTTGCACCATCTCTCCATTGTAAAGTTAAATATTTCGCTTCCAAAAGGTGTACCATTCCATTGCATCAATAGTTCTTTGAATAGACTCTGTAAGTTAACCCTGTACCAGACGGAAAAAAAATAGCCTTGTCTAAATTAAAGGTATTTGCATAGGACAATTTCAATGTAGCTCCAATGGTGCAACTTTTGTTTGATGGGTAAAAAACATTGTAGGAAATGGAGAAAATGCTGGTTTCCAGCATTTTCTCCTTTTCCCACAATGTTTCCTAAAGCCCTCTTTCCCAAGGTCGTAAAAGTAGGCATTGTGTGGTACAGAGTTAGGACATCCGAGTAGTCTTAGAATTTTAAAAATAGGCAATATCACCAGTTGTTGGTAAAACGGGGATGGGATGAACTCATCTCTCTCACAGAAACACCAAAGCTCTAGACCCATCGATCTTCAACGCACTTCATACGACGACGTAAACATGATATATATTGTCTTAGGAGTAACAAGACAAATCTTTTAAAAAAGATTGCATAAGTTTGCCTGGAAAAAGTTAGGGACACATAAAAGAAAAGGTCTACGACAACATAATATCCATTGGAACAGACTTGTCAACATTTCTGACCAATCATAAATTTCTATTTATTCATTTGTTATCAGAACCAACTAGAGCTATCACTAAACGTGATTATACCCCCACCAGCTCTTTGTCACAAAAACAGGAAAGAGGATGAAAGGCCACCAGCATTTTCTCATTTTTTTCTTTTTTGGCAGTTTTAAGCCCTTTTCAAAAAAAAAAAAAAGGATAAGAAAAGTTTTGTTTGGTAAAGGATCGATGCAAGTATGGTTATACTTACTGGGTGTTTTTTGCTTCAAAATTGATTACTGCATCGTGCATGTTGACAAAAAACAACACTACTTGAACGCCCCGCTGATCTATGGGATCTGCTCGAGGGTAACCCTTTATACTGTGGTATCCTGTAACTTGAATAACATGTGACAAGATTTCGTCTTGCAAGTTTTTGAGGATCTTAATACAGTTAAGAAAAAATGATAATTGCAAAAATGGTCTTAATAACATGTAGAGAGAAATGCACGTGTAAAACGGGAACATTTTCCCATATTTGATTTACCAACTCTTGTTCCTCACTTTTTTCGCATAATAAACGCTAAGGGATAAATACTTTTTAGCCCTTATCGCCCAATCTAAAGTCTAAACGATCCCAAGAAAAGGACTTTCGAAAAGAATGTGGGAAAAAGTGCAAAAACTGGTAACCAGCAATTCCTCATTCTCCCACAATATTTTCTGCCCTTTAAACATCAGAAATTGTGCAACATTCAGTTTTTCGTCTGCAAATGTATTTATTTCGGACCAGTGTAATATTTTGACACGAGGGAAAGAGTTAAATGCGCAAGACAATAAGTTTTAAGCACAGATATCTCAATCGGTAGATGTGCTAATATGTTTAAAATGTAGTTTTTGTGGTATTTGTCGAGGACAATACCGGTCAGTGCTATGAGTTCAATTCTTGAATTATGAAGATCGTGTATCGTATTTAGTGCAAAGCCGGAGGAAATAAACCCAATCAAACTCAATTTTTCTCAAGCAACTTATATTTTCGGTGGCATGCAGATATGTAAATGGAAATTGTATGTTAAAATGCACTTGGTAAGGCCATCAATCGTGAAAATACTAAATTTTGATTGAGAATAGCTTCACTGGCTCATAGCCTTCTATTGGCGCAATGATACAAAGTTTGTCTCCCGATTATTTGGTCCTGGGCCTTTTCGTTCCAACCAGTTCGTCCTATAGCTTGTTCATCCCATGATTGCGCGCTACTCTATTTGATTGGGTATGAATATTTATAGATCGAAATAATTGATTGTAATGTTGGAAATTAAATGTTAGTTTGTTGACTTTCAAGCCAATATTTAAATAATAATTCCCTTTTTCTTTAAAATCATAAATTCCATACAACGGCTTCTTTGGCAAATACCACTTCAGCGTTCTCAACGCTTTGATTTTAATCAGGTGTACAAAGCTTATAGACAGTTACTAGTAGAATGACTTTCACCTTCAGTATGATGGAGTATCTGAGGACAAAGCAGACGGAAAATATCTCTCTGATGTCCTGTTTTGTTGTAAATTGTATTAGATGTCACGCCAATATTGGCATATACCAGTAATCTTTTTTGTCTTTCTTTCTTTTCACGATCAAACAGAAGATATTGTTTATTTTGCACTTTAAAAAGTTTTTAAAAAATGATGACTGAAAAGAAAAGGTTTACAATCTCCGTTTTTTTGTTTTTTTTTTTTTGTTTGTTTGTTTGTTTGTTTGTTTTTTAATTCGAAGAAAACACGTGTTCAGAATGACTACGCAGATCAGGGTCATTTCACACATCTCCTCAGAAACGATGAATGTCAAGGTCAAGCTTAAAAATGAAAGAGCCGTAACTAGGCATGTCAAGACCATAACTTTAACATTTTATACGAGGATTCTGAAATGGGATTACACAATTTTCCTTCTAGACGAGCGAGTTAAAGTTTCAAGTGAAGGTCAAAGTCGCACCTGAAGGAGGAATTAAACGTAAATTTAACTTGTTGAAGCCATAAGTTTTACATACATGGATGTAATCAAAATTATTTGAGACAATTAATCTCTTTGTTAAATAGGTAAAGATGTGTCTTTGAATTATCTATTGAAATAGGTAAAGGTCACGGTTATACTTGAAGGTCAAGGTTACAATTTAGGATCAAAATTGAGTTTCTTCCTTACAACATCACAGAATTATACTGCTTTACCGATGTGTTTATTGATAGCAAAAACCAGGGTTATGTTTTTTCCCAAGGATGTCATCATGATCGACATAGGTCTATAATCAGATTTGAAGACATTGTAGTCAATCATTGTTTGTACACCTCGTTCACAGCCATTACTGTGACGACAAAATTTTAGCCTTGTCCAAATTGAAAGTATTGGCAGTGGATAATATCGCTGTGGCTCACATGATGCATTTTTTCTTTGATAGACAGATTGGGAAAAGGAGAAAATGCTGGTTACCAGCATTTTCTCCTTTTCCCTCAATGTTTTCCAAAGCCTTCTTCCTCAGGGTTGTATAAAGTCAGCGTTACGTGGTAAAGGGTTAATGATAGGACATCCTAACGCGTATTCGTGTAACATCGCCGTCCATCGCTTAAAAAACGAAATGATTCGGCTAAAACTCGGTTAACCCGAAATCGATCGGCCAATAGACGCTGATTCCCGGCATCGATTACGGATTACCTGAGTTTTAGCCGAATCCTTCCGATGAAAGGCGATGTAAAGGGAATCCCTCTGGGGTGCACTTTCCTTTATTGGCGACAAAACCGAAAGCATTTTGCTGACCACAAATTAAATGTAGTCCTATCTATGAAATTTGTCTTGGAGGAAAAGGATAGAAAAAATTAAGGAAAATAGGTGAAATACTAGTAACCTTCGCTTTTGCTCCAGTCCTTTTCCCAAAATGTTTTGAATAGCTTTTTACCGTGATCAGACTCGTCATAACATGTCACTGTTTAATAAAAAGTTATTACTTACAAACTACTTTCATTTCTTACACGAAAGTAGGGTGTTAAGGTGCTTAACACCCTTTTCAACATTACTTCTTTTATATTACAGGGGCCGATGCACTTATCCATGCTTTCTTGGAGTTTATTTTACCAGTACTCCACACAATATTCTCTCCAAGCGGCTGGCTACTTTTTAAGATAACCAACTTCGAAACAAAGGTCAGCGGTGAAAGGGGAATGAATCCTGTCGCAATGACTATCATCAATTCTCGGAAAGAAATTATTGGCCGAGCCGGGGATCTAACCAGCGACCTCTTCTTCTCAAGTTTTGTACGCTACCCACTGAGCTTTCAGGGCTCAGTTTTTCTTTTAAAACACTACATTCGAATATTACATTTAGTACATGTATGTCAGCACATAAAAAAGTATGTCAGCACAGGGTCCGTTTTCACCAACCATCGTCATGGTGAAAGTAACAGAAACTTCCGACTGGCTAAACCATTCGGTTTAGCCAATCAGATGTTCTGTTACTTTCACTGTCAGAAAATCTTGAAGATTAAGACAAAGAATGTTATTGAGAAAGATTGTGTGAATACGGACCCAGAATGGAACTTCATTGAAGCTCTCCCAGTATCCAGGGTTAATTATATTGATTTCATAAGGGTATTATAACAGCTTAAGCCTGTTAGTCTAAGGCCTGGCAAGCTGGATTCAATTTTTTTTCAATCCGTCTGGTAGAAAAATTTCATTGGTACCAGGTGATAGTGCAGCTATATAGAAGTCAAATTAGGGTGGATGCCAGAAACAAAAGTGGTGCAGATTTTTTTCAGACGACATTTTGTTACCCCACCCACTGAAAATGCATTGAATTGAGCTTATGTGTATAAACAACAAAATTTCAATATCTTCCGGAGTATATTGATTGCAAGTAGGTCTAATTGATAGTTAAGCACATAAGCAATGGTAAAATTCAGTTACAGGAGAAGATAAAATACATTGGGTGTCCTGGTGTTACACCACCCACCAAATTTGCATACATTTTTTGAAAATTATGAGCAACTTAATATCATTTAAGACTTTTGTGTTTTAACTTCTTGTGAAAGGGTTTGATGAGAACTAAATGCTTACTATTGTACTAAATTGCTGCATTGTTTATTTGTTACGGTCTTGCTTATTTTTTACCCCACCCACTAATGTATATACACGGCCATGTATGAGCTCTAATATAACTATGGCAGATCTTAGGAGACACGATTTTTGAAAATTAAGTTGGATTTTTTTGTTTGATAAGGTTCCTTATATCCGCACTGGATTATTGTCTACTATGATGCAATGCTAGTTATAACACATCAGCATGTCCTTCACGTAACAAAATTGTAAAGTAAAAGAAATTCCATTCTAATTTAGAAAAATAAATATTTTCTGGTTCAGATTATAATATTTCACTTCAAATCATCTTTATAAAATATATTTGTTTTATATTAAATGAGTATTTTGGAACAAAATTTTGGCACATTATTTGTCAGAGATGATCAGTGTTTTGCAACTATTTTAATTTCTTGAAAAAGTTACATGTATATAGATATAGTAAATGGTTCGTAGCTGTTTGTACTAAACTGTAACTGTATGTTCCGTTTTGTTCCCAAAGATTGTTTTTATTAAATTAAACATCCCGGCTTCTTTTCATGAGCATTGTTAATCATTGTTATATAAACGACTCATGTTTTACAGCAATGATACAAAATGTTAAAGCGCAGACACATATAAGTATCAAAAAAAGATTTGTACTTAGTGCCTTTATTTGAGAAAAATCAAATGAAACAATAATTGAATAGTTACACATGAAATGAAGAAAAGTTATTTGCACCAAAAATACTGTCTTGTTGACAAGTTAAGGCTTTAAATGTTATTACAATTACATTTAAGTTAGTTCAGTTACTCTTCAGTACCCACTGTTAACTATATTCATGCTATATGCATTAAAAATATGATTGTTATTTAGGAAATAAATCTGTTACATCATTGCATTTCAACAAGAGGGACATTGGCCCTGGAGTGCTCACCTGAGACTATAGCTTTATTTCCCTCATGTTTATGTGATGAACTTTTAACTAACCTGTGACCCCAGGGGCAGGGCCAGTTTTGACCCCAAGGGCATGATATGAACAAACTTGGGAGAGGTCCAGTAGGAATTGCTACATGCCAAATATCAAAGCTCTATGCCTTCTAGGTTTAGAGAAGAAGAATTTTATAATTTTCTGTCTTTGTTCATATGTTTGAACTTGTGACCCCCAGAGCAGGGCCAGTTTTGTCCCCAGGGGCATCATATGAACAAACTTGGTAGAGGTCTACTAGAAGATGCTACATACCAAATATCAAAGCTCATCAAGTTTCAGAGAAGATTTTTTGTTAAGTTTTCCTTCTTTGTTCCTGTGTTCAAACTTATGACCCCCGAGGCAGGGCCACTTTTGAACCCAAGGGCATCATATGAGCAAACTTGGTAGAGGTCTACTAGGAGATGTTACATTCCAAATATCAAAGCTCTATGCCTTTTACTTTGTGAGAAGAAGAATATTAAAGTTTTCATTCTTTGTTCCTATGTTTGAACTTGTAACCCCCTGGGCGGGGCCAGTTTTGACCCCAGGGGCATCATGTGAACAAACTTGGTAGAGGTCTACTAGGAGATGCTACATACTAAATATCGAAGCTCTATGTCTTCAATTTTCAAAGAAGAAGATTTTTAAAGTTTTCCTTCTTTGTTCCTATGCACAAACTTGTGACCCCCGGGGTGGGGCCAGTTTTTACTCCAGTCGCATTATTTGAAAAAACTTGGTAGAGGTCCACTAGGAGATGGCCACATATCAAATATCAAAGCTCTATGCCTTCTACTTTCAGAGAAAAAGATTTTCAAAGATTTTGTTTTTTTTTCCTTTTTGCTGTCAAGGCAACCAGAATTATGAGTGGAATTCAATTCTTTGAACAATTTTGGTAGAGCTTCACCAAAGGAACATCCCTGCCAAGTTTCATCAAGATTTGCCCAGTGATTTAGGAGAAGATGTTTAAAGAAAGTTTGGACGGACGACAGACGCTGGACGCCGGACATAGGACGATCACAATAGCTCACCTTTAGCACTTTGTGCTAAGGTGAGCTAAAAAAAGAACCCAGAAAAACACCAACATCCACATCCACACCCACATCCACAACATATACACATACACACACAGCGCAGCTGTACTGTCAATGCAGCAAACAAAGAAACTGATGATTGATCATACGTCACAATTACACTGAATGAACAGCGCATTTGTTAATTTTAAGTCAGCAAGAGGATTTTAGCTCCACTGGTCGAAGGGCAGCGGGCTTATTTCATGGCCCGCTGTCCGTCGTGTGTCTGTCCGTATGTGCATTAACTTATATTTCAAACATCTCCTCTGACACTACCCATCCAAACTTGACGAAACTGCACAGAAATGATCCTGCCATGGCTTTCTTCAGAATTTCTTGAGTGAATCTGATTCCTTCAAAAACCATGTTTGCCATGGCAACAAAACTGAAAAATATTGAAATCTTTGAAAATCTTCTTATCTGAAAGCATAAGGCCTAGGGCTACCAAACTTGGCATGTAGCTTTATGTTGTGAACCTCTACCAAGTTCCTTCAAATGGTAGCCATGGAGTCGAAATTGGCCCCGCCTACAGGGTCACAAGTTTTATACGGGATTATATAGGGAAAACTTAAAAAATCCTTCTTTAGGGCCTTGGGCTACCAAATTTGGCATGTATCTTTATCAACTGGGCGTCTACCAAGAGTGCCCAACTTATAGTCCCGGGGTCAAATTTGGCCCGGCCCCGGGGTCACAAGTTTTACATGGGCTTATATTGTGAAAGCCTTTAAAAATCTAACAGTACATAGCCGCAAGGCTTAGGACTACCGAATTTTGGATGTAGCTTTATCTAGTGGGCCTCTACCAGAAGGGCCCAAATTATAGCCTTTGGGTTAAGTTTGTCCCCACACCAGGCTTTTGTGTTGAAAACTTTATAAATGATATTTTTACTAACCATGATAAAGCGTAGGGCTACCAAATTTAGCCCTGTTTCATGGGTCTCATGTTTCACATGGCCTTTTTTCTTTTAGGAAACTTTGAAAATCTTCTTGTTTTTAACACAACATTCTATACCTGTATTATTTAGTACGGGGGTTTATCTTGTGGCCCTTCACCAGGATTCAAGTAATTATAGCTTTGTGGTCAATAATGGCTTTGCCCAGGGGTCAAGGGGTTATAACTTTCTCGTAGGATTTTATAGAAAAAAATTGTATGTCTTCAAGTTTAAAACCAATTGCCCAGAGTAGTAATATTTGGCTTGTAGTGTTTTCACGTATTAGCCAGTGGCACGATACAGGGCCGCCATGGCCCTCTTGTGTTAAGTTATATCCCCTATTGCATCAGTGAACTAGAGAAACAGATGGATGAAAAAAGAAATAGTGCCCTTTTTTTGGCCTGGGCCTTAGCCTATTGTATGTCTTCAAGTTTGAAACAATTTGGCCGGAGTTGTAATGTTTGGCTTTTAGTGTTTTCACTTATTAGCCAGTAGAGCAATACAGGGCCATCATGACCGTCTTGTTTCAAGTCATATCCCCTATTGCATCAGTGAAATAGATTAACAGAGTAGGAGAGTAAGAATAACAAAGGAAATAAAGCAGATTAAGTAATGAAAATAGCCAAATCTTAGTGTTGGCATACTTATGGTTACAGTTGTGAATATATAATGAAATAACGAAATCAAAGGGTAGTGCGCAACAACAAATTATACTGTTGCGCTAAAAATAGATCATTTTTGAGGTGCTAAATGCTAAAACTCCATAAATGTTCTTAATTCTGGTCCTCTGTGTCTGTCCTAGTAGCTCTAGCCAAAACTGTGAAAAAATCTGGCCAGAAATATTAACACATTCAATGTGAAGACTGAAATTCAGAGATTGTTTTCAATTCATTCTGCAAGGAACATTTATTAGGTGTTTTACGGTATGTGAAATTGGTCAGACTTGATTTAATATAAGTCTTACATACATGTAAATGTGGATTTTTATGAGCATCTTAAATTCAAAAGATTTGTCAAAAGATTGCATTGTTTCATTGTTTTTTTCATTATTGTGAACATGGGAAAAGTTTGATTTTTGTTATAGGCAAATTTGGGGTAGGCGCGTTTGTTAGCATATAAAAAAAATCTGCACCACTTTCAGATCTGGCATCCATGCTTAAAGTGACTCTAATAGGCTATCCTAACTCACTGTACCATTTGAATTTTTCTACCAGATGGATTGAAAAAAAATTAAAAATAGGGCTCTTTTTTGATCTGGGCCTTAGCCTATGTTCTGAGCGATTCCTTGTTGAGCCTACTTATAGAAAAAATTGTGGAGTGAATCGAATGAATAAGAATTTTCTTCTTCTTGTACAATGAATTCTAGACTTGCTATGAAAGGTCGTGTATTTTAGCTGCACTTATTCTGACCTATGCAACAGCTTTCTAACTAGACAAGTCTAAAATTTTGTAGTACATGTATAGCACAAAATCAAACAAGTAATCCGGTAACAAAGAAAGCAGAATGCACGCACGGGGAGTATTCGCTGTTTACTATCGTTGCAAAGGAAATCTTAGGACTTGATACTGGTACCCAGGATATTGGTCGATAATATTGCGATAAATCATTTTGACCCGGGTCAAAGCTGGATCGTGAGATTGGGCGATGAAAAGCAGTCCCATTAGGGTGCCCTATGCTTAATACATATTCTAACATGACACGCGAATTCGGCTCTATAAACACAGTGCAAGGAAAACGTGGTAAAATCTGCGACAATCCATGTATAGCACTTGACGTTATTCTATATCAAGTGACGTCATTCAATAAGTGAGTTATTCTATGGAACATAATGTTCATTAGCGTTTTTACTCTTGGTTTAAACTTATTTTCCTTTGATTAAGAATTGGCCATGTTAGAATCGAAATAATCTTCTTTCTATCGTGGTTTATCGTTCAAAAAACCACATTGTGAGTTATGAGGCGCAATCAATAAACCACTTGGGCTATCACCCTTGTGGATTATTTATTGTGCCTAATAACTCACAACTGTGGTTTATTGAACGATAAACCACGATAGAAAGAAGATTATTTCATAAATAACGTCATGTAGATCTACCTCAAGTCAAAATAATCGACCATCACAGCTCTGGTCCACGATTAGTAACTGTCCCTTTAAAAATTCATAAGTTACGTCATACTGGTGAAAATATGCTTTGATGGGCAGTGGACTATTAGTTTTCGACGGATGATGTACAAGGTAACTTTAAAAGCATTTGGGCGGAATGATCCTTTCAATGCTTAACACAAACTTCTAAAGGACGTTGATGTGTTCGAAAGACAGATGAGGTAGTGAAGATCATGGGACAGTGCAGATTAAGATCAGACTGCAGTGGATGATCAGTGTGATCTTAGATTTGCCAATATTTTGTGATTTCTTCTCGTTAAAGTGGCCTTTAACTCTTTACCAAACGACAAAATTTTAGACTGGCCCAAACTTATCTGAAGACGACAAAATAAACGCGACTCAAAAATTTAAATTTGACCCTCGAAGAGCAGAGTAGTTCTAAAGCATTATGGGAAAAGGAGAAAATGCTGGTTACCAGCATTTTCTCCTTTTCCCATAATGTTTTCAAAAGGTTTCTACCTCTGGGTCGTAAAAACCAGGCATTGTTTAGTAAAGGATCAACTACCGTTAATAGACGGCAAAAAGTTTACACTTGTACACTTAATGAATATGCAGACAACAAAACGGAACGCATCTCTTCTGATTGGATTCATTTTTTGTACGGGCAGAAATAAAAACATTGCGAGGAAAAAAAGGAGAAAATGCTGGTTTAACTAGCATTTTCTCCTTTTCCCACAATGTTTTCAAAAGATTTATGGTTCAAGAACGTCAACACGCAGGATTGTTAGCGTAAGATTTAAATTGCAGTATTTATCTAAATTAAACTAAAAAGATCGACACCAATTACTTGGCGCTGTAATAGTGTAATAGTGTTAAAAAGCTCACAGACTTGTACAGTAGATCAATTCAATGTTATTCAAGATGAAAAGAAAAAAGCTTTTGTGCCTATAAGGACCAGTTAAACTATGATACGTGTATCGGACGGAGTATTAGAGCGGGCCATGTTTTCAGAAAATCAAACTGTGAGTTATTTTTGTTACTCAATAATCGTTAATATTTCTTTTTCTTTTCATATGGATTTTGATTCTAATCCTCTGTGTTTGTGAAGGTTCTCCACGTGGCTCCTTGATGGAATCGATATAAACTGTTTTGTGTTTCATCTTTTGAAAATTTACAAGGCTTTTACATAGTTGGGGGGTCGCAGTTTCTCTCTTTTTTTTTTGTTGTTGTTGTTTTATTCAATTCGCATATTATTTTGAAGCAGAGAGGCAGAAACAGAGAGACAGAGAGAGGGGGGGGGGGGAAGAGGAAAGAAATAAGAGAGTGGGAGTGGGAGAGAAATAGAGAGACAGACAGACAGTCAGGCCGACGGACGGACGGACGGACTTGGGGTGGGGTACTTTCTTTTTCGTCACATGCCTTTGAGGCACAGAGAGAGAGAGAGAGAGAGAGAGAGAGAGAGAGAGAGGGGAGGAAGGAAATAAGAGAGTATGAGTGGGAGAGAGAAAAATAGACAAACAGACAGACGGGCGGACGCAAGGGCAGACGGACGCAAGAACGCATAGACGGTCAAGATAGACCGAGGGCAAAAGGGAGATAGAGAGAGTGAGTATGTGTACTTTCAAAAGATGTATTTTAGGTCTGATAGAGTTTTATAAGAAATTTATTTTCCAGCTATAACACTTTGATTAACTCAACTCTAAGAGGGCTGTACAAGTAACTGAATTTAAAAGACAAATATACATTTGGCCGGGTTTTCTAATCAAATCTAGTCTCTTTTTTTTCTGTATAAAATGTATAAAGATACCGAGCACGTTAACACTAAAAAATATCGATTGCTGCTGTTAGTTCTTCTACATTTGTGTAGATCAAGATCAGACTACAAAGAACATGCGGCCTTATAATAAATCTACTCTGTTCAATATCTTGTTAGAGAGACTTTAATTTGATACGAGAAGGTACCCAGCTTTTCCCGAGACAAGGAAGGCTGTATACAACCAAAGATATGAAAGTCCCAGATGATAATAATAATTGGGCTGCAACACGCGAAAAGGGGCATTCGGACATCTGCGTAAAGTGTCGTCTCGGATCAGCCTTTGCAGTCCACCCAGGTCAATCCCCAAGGACACTTTCCGATTTTACGTAATTTTCTGTTTTGCGCAAGTCTACTCTAGCACAAAATCTAATTCAGTCGTAAAGTGTCGTCTCGGATTAGTCTGCGCGGACAGCGCAGGCTAATCCAAGACGACACTTTACGCAAATGTCCGAATGTCCCTTTTCGAATGTTGTAAGCCAAATTATCATAATAGTAAAATCTAGTGTAATATTTTTGCTCGTAGATGGAACCTATGTTGTTGTTAGTCTACCAAGACATCAAATGACCGACGATTTTACAGTTTTTGACCCTCCAGCGTTTAAGCGTCATACAATGCGCCTTTGAGGACAGTGTGTACCAAGATCAGATTGCACGGATCGTGTAGTCTGATCTTGGATAAACATTGTCCACCACTTTATTACATATTCTAATAACACTTTACACGTAATAGATAAATTTAAGCTTCTGTTTTAATCTTTTTTTTTTTTTAATTAACATGAAAATGCATACCTATACATGTTCTTAAATCATGCAGCGCTCTCAGAGTTGATTATTTACACGTAAGTGTACATTTCTCCCCGAAGGAACTCGCAAAACTTTTTGTGGCGAGAAAATTCTGAAATATTTATTGGTGAATATTCAAGATCAGACCGCATGTCTGAGTGGTCTTGAGGTATGGATTCTAAGAGAGGATAAAAATACCAAATTGAATATTGACTCACACCCTCGCAAAAAGGGGGAATTAACCCTTTGGCTGCTGAGCGCGACTTGCTGACCTTTTGCGGACAGTGTAGATCAAGATCAGACTGCACAGAACGTGCAGTCTGATCTTTGATCTACACTGTCCGTTCGGGAGATATCATTCCCCAAAACATAACTTTGTAACAACAATATTTGGATTATTGCTTTGTTGCTGATAATTTGATTTTAGTTACATAGCAGAATGAGGGTTCAATTAACCCTTCTCCTGTTCAAAAACTATAACGGAAGTTTTCAATTCAATAGTAAAAACCAAAATACTGTTATTTCAAAGTTCTGATTCGGGGAATTATATCTCCTTATCGGACAGTGTAGATCCAAGATCAGACTGCACGTTCTGTGCAGTCTGATCTTGATCTGCACTATCCGCAAAAGATGGGTGAGTCGTGATTAGCAGTCTAAGGGTTAAGCACTGTACCAAGCAGGTCATTTTATAGTCATAGATCCAAATAATCTACTTTTTTATTATATACCTAGCAGTGAAATCCTGGAATTTCCCAGTGTAATAAATTTTGATATCATCACTAGTGACGTTATCAACTTTCACTTTCACTTCCTGACGTAATTTGGGAACTACTTTTTTTTTTCGACTACATTTATTTCGACTTTCAAACGCAAAATTACAAATAATGATGTTAATAAGGTATATAATAAATAGAATAATCAACTGGTTATTTTTTATATGAAAAATATCTCACTCGGACGCGTCGTAAGGCGTTAAAAAAACTCGTGCTGCGCACTCGTTTTTTCAACGCCTAACAACGCATCCTCGTGAGATGTTTTTCATATCAAAAACAACCAGTTGATTATCCTCTATATAACACCCTACTGTATCATAGGTAAATTGGTCCTTTGACATGCAGAAAATTTACCGGAAGTAAAAGGTTTCCATCTAGGTCATCCTGTGCGGACTGCACAGGATGACCTGGGTTGATACTTTTTTCCAGCTCTTCAAATTTAGATTTCTTTATCATTTTCAAATGTGGATTCAAACGTGACTCAGATTGCCAACCTAAGAATCAAAGCGTTGAGAACGCTGAGGTGGTATATGTCTATGAAGCCGTTGTGTGGAATTAATAATTTGAAAGAAAAAGATAAATATTTTTTTAAATAGTGGCTTGAAAATCTATTAACTAAGCAAATGAATACCTTTTTGGTCGGAGGGAGAGTACGCATGACAAAGTCAGGATTATTTGTGTATTGGTGGTCTCCCTTTGATCAATAGGTGGAGTTAGGAGTAACGTCACTTGACAGTAGGATGTTTGATGGATAGAGAGAAAATTCATGTGAATATATCAAATAAAATTAAGTTTGTACCTGAAAACTATGATTTTTGAAATATCTTTGGCCGTTAACATTCAATTCCCCACATTATAATAAAATATTTCGATCCATAAATATTCATCAAATGAAATAGCGTGCAATTATGAGATGAACAAGCCATGGGACGAACTGGTTTTGGAACAAAAAAAGCCTAGGACCAAGCGATCTACTACGCCAATTGAAGGCTATGAGCGAATGAAGCTATTTTCAATAAAAAATTAGTATTTCCACGATCGATGGCCTCACTCAGTGTATCTTAACATACCATTTCCAATGACATATCTGAGTGCTACCGAAAAACTCATTTGGCTGAGAAAAAATTGGTTTAATTGGGTTTATTTCCTTCGGCTTTTCACAAAATACGATACTTCGCTTTTAAAATTCAATATTGAACTCATAGTAGTACTGTCTTCGACAAATACCACAAAAATAAATGAGGTTTTCAGTTCTTTTATTTTATTTCAAGGGTCTAGTGTCCAGAACGGCGAGTATTGCTCGAGTGTACTCCGATGTTGACCTAGATAAGACAGAACGAGGCTTGGAGGAGGAGCTTCGGCGAGAAAGTTGCGTTCCGCCCCCAGAGTATAAAGTGCAACGGTACGGTACAAATCTTGTTTTTTGCACATTCTTGTAATTGATATACTGTATCATATTACGATACTTGTTCTATGCTTCAGTGTGTGAAATATGTAAAGAAACATCCCTACTTCAGAAATGTTCATCTGCAAAACTTGTTTTCATATCTACAGTAATTTTATCGTAACGGAATAGATAAAACCACCGGCTTCCCGACAATAAAGATGCTTTTGTTAACCATACGACAAACTCTTGTGAGCATTAATTTTGACCGAAACTTCTTTGTCCAACTTTTGCTGAAGAGTTATATATGGCTTGTAACACGAGAAAAGGGAAATTCAGACGTTTGCGTAAAGTCTAGTCTCGGATCAGCCTGCGCAGTCCGCGCAAGCTGATCCGAAACTACATTTTCCGCTTTTATGCAATTTCCGGTTTTGTGCAAGTCTGCTGCACATAGCACAAGATCTAATTTAGTCGTAAAGTGCGATCTCGGATTATCCTGCGCAGACTGCGCAGGCTGATCCAACATGACACTTAACACAAATGTCCGAATGCCCCTTTTCGTGTGTTGCAAACCATGATATTATAATTGGAGTGCAACACGCGAAAAAGGTCATTCGGACATTTGCGTAAAGTGTCGTCTCTGATCAGCATGTGCAGTCTTCACAGCCTAATCCGAAACGAAATTTTCCGATTTTATGTGATTTTCTGTTTAACGCAAGTCTACTGTAGCACAAAATCTACTGTAGTCGTAAAGTGCCGTCTCGGATTAGCCTGCGCGGACTGCGCAGGCTAATCCGGGACGACACTTTACGCAAATGTCCGAATGCACCTTTTCATGTGTTGCACTCCATATATGCAACAGGTAATTGTGACTTATTCCGTCACCTCTATTAATAGGTTACGTCATAAAGGGGAGAGGATACTACATAGCAAACATATACTGCTGACTATTGTGATTCTAAACTTGATTGACTGTGCCTTGGTATTGGGCGAGCTCATGCTAGATATACACTATCTCAAGGGTAGGTAATCAGTGAAATATAAATGTCTTAAATATATACATATCTAATATTTATATCTTATTACATAAATTCTCAAACTTTTTACCACACTATCTCGAGCTTTGATAACCCCAAAGAAGAAGTCTATGAAAAACATCGTAGGAAAGTGAGAAAATGCTGGTAACCAGCATTTTCTCCTTTTCCCACGATGTTTTCTACCCTATACCATAGACAACTTTAACCATTTGAGCCACACTCAAATATCGTCTGCAAGTGATTTCAATTTGAACAAGTCTAGACTTTTCTCGTTTGATACAGAGTTAACTAATCCTTCTGCATGTAGGATGAACTTATTTCCTTACCAGCCTAAAGAAGGAACCCTTTTTCGAAAATATTGTCCGAAAAGGGAGAAAAACACTGCTTATTACAGCAGTTACATGTCATTTCATTGTGATAATATCCCCCGCCGGAAAAGAACTTTTATGATACCAACATCTAAAATGTGTTGTATTTTGTATGTACATGTGGCCTTTTTGTTATTGATCAGAAGTGAAATAATACATTTAGCCACCTTTTTCCATAGCACAGCATTTTGTTAAATAAAAAGAAAAATGATTGTCCGAGGCTTATGATAAACAATACAAAGATGACGTTTCATAAAATTTTGTGCAGTGGTTAAAGAGATATTGGTCTACAATGGAAATATACTTCAAGACCCCCTTTTCAAATAATTATAAATTTGTTACTGAAAACGTGAAAGTTACGTTTCAAATTTCAGAAACTGTGGAAAAGGGTGAAAAAGCTGGCCATCAGCAATTCTTCTCCTTTTCCCACGATCTTTTCAAAAGCCTTCTTCCATAGGCCGGCACGTTAAAAGTCTGGTTTGTGTGGAACAGGTCTAACACACAAGGATCAAAATAAGCACAAATGTGAATATATGCATAGTTATTTACATGTACTTCTCTTTCAGAAATCATCAAGAAATCGGATGAAACCTCTGTCAAGTTTATCAAACAAATGGAAAATCGTTATCCGGAGCATATTTCCGGTTACGATCTCGAGCACATGGAACAATTGTATGATAAAATATACCTCGCAGACTGTCAGTGGAACACATCATTCGATAACCAAGATATTGTTCAAGAACAAGTGCATTCCACTCGTCCAAGACGCAGCTCGGTACATCACAAAGGTCGCGTGATAGAACCGGAAGTGACGTATTTCTCGGTAGCAAAAGTGAATCTAACCAACGACAACACTTCTATGCACCATGATACCCAGCATGAATACTATGCACATACGCACAGTATATGGGAGGAGATAGCTCATGGCTTGCATAAAGCTAGTATTACCATATTAGGAATTTTGGTGATAGAGGTAAGAAGTGTTTTCCGAAAGTAAAATTTATCTACTCGTACATCGTACCTGGTCTTCCTTCCACAAAAACACTGCCTCAACGGGATTGAAAAACGTCATTGGTATATATAAAAGAAAAAAAAATATTTTCTACATAGCTTAATACGCTTGCTTATGACCTGCTTCTTTGATTTGATACGTTCGGATGAATAAATAGAAACTTATGATTGGTCAGAAATGTAGGCATGTTTATTCTGAGGTTCCTTGCAAACCTCTTCGCGTGCAAATTTACGCTCATTTTCCTCTTTTTTAAAGATAGTTCTTGCTTTCATTGTTATTGAGGTCCTTTCCACAAAAACTAAACCATGGCCAATCAATTTGGTCCAAATACAAACGCTGTTCTATTTGAAATTTCATTTCAGAATTTCTTAAAGCTTATCTGTATGGGGCGTACTTTCTTCAAGAAGAAACTCGAGGTAAGCCAAGGTTATAATACATTCTTTACTACTTGTAATTAGGGATCTATAAAATCCATTTTGCCTAATGACTGAATCCGATTGAAGAGCGGTCCTTTTACGGGCAGAAAATTACAAACAGGAAAAAAGTATCGACCCATGTCAGCCTGCGCAGTTTGCGCAGGCTGACATGGGTTGATACTTTTTTCTTTCTTTTTTCTTTTTTTTTTTTTTTTTTTTTTTGCTGGTGCATTAAGCCCCCTTTGTACAGAGCATGTCTCATCTATGTTGCACTTTAAGAATTAGTCATGATTGTTCAATATTTCATAACGAACGTCTAGATATATGAATATTTCATTTGCCCACTATTTGCAATAACAGATAGCTAGTCTACCACAGCCGTAAAGCCTCAGTGACTTGAATTTGCATTGTGTCGAGAAAACATGGAAATATTTTTTCTTTCTTCAAGTAAAGGTAGTGGAAAATTTCCTGCCTTAAACCTTTTACCCAAGGTCCTCAACTGTAAGAGACAATGGACATAAAGACCTTTGAAAAATATTGTAGAAAAAGGAGGAAATATTGATAACCAACATTTACTCCTTCTTCCACACTTAATCAAACATTTCAATATTGAATCGTATTATTTAAGTCACATAATTATGTTTTGTTTTTCGCTTTCGAGTGCTTTAAGTATGAAAAAAAAAAATAAATACAATCTGCCATCATGTTATGATGAGTATGATTTACTCCCTTTAAGCACAGTATTTTCGAAGGCATTTTTTTCTGTAGGGTCGCTAAAGTCGGAGTTGTTTGGTAAAGGGTTAAGCCAGTAAATAAATTGAAGAAAAAATTTCAAGCCAACATCAAGAACCCAAATATGGCATTATTAAACATCTTTCAATCGGAAAAAAATCTGTTTCGGCCATTGTAGATCCAAGACCAGACTGCACCCTCTATATAGTCTGATCCCGATTTACACTACCCGTCGAAGCATAATTGGGACGCTCTTAGCAATCAAAGAGTTAACCCTTAACCTCCAAAATAACTTTAAATGAAAAAAATCATTCCGAAACTACAAACCCTATATATTGCTAATTCAAAAATTATTTTTCGGGGAAAAATATTTCATTATCGGACAGTGTAGATCAAGATCAGACTGCACGTTCTGTGCAGTCTGATCTTGATCTACACTGTGCGCAAGAGTCGCTCCTAGCATTATATAAGAATGGCGTCTTTTTCCTGATCAAAATTTAATATAAGCTGTTGGAAAACGTAATGGTTCTAATCAAGTTTAGTGATTACTCACACCGTTCCACTGGCTCAAAAATGAGGTTTTTAAGTGCATAAATATTTGAAAAGAAATGTCATCTTGCATGTAGGGTTTCCATCTCGATTTTATTCCTAATCACGTTAGACGATTTCGATACGACTACTCTAATTGAAGTTCGATGCCTGTCCTTAACCAGAAAATCTACTGTAAAAGTATATATACACGTTACACGTGTATATAAATACACGTTACACGTGTATATAAAAAACTTTGCAGAAAACCGATTAATGACAGTTTGCATAAGGAAATGTTTGGGAATTCAAGAGACTTGTTATTTATTCGTATACTTGTAGTAAAATACGCGAACAGAAGACTGTTCGAATTTTTCAATTTCCCGAAATCGAAACATTTTCCACGTCTCAAAAATTTCCACCTTATACAGAATAATCAATCTTAAAGTTTGAGTGGCTTGGAAAGAATATCTGGGGACAGACAGACGGACAGGCAGACAAGACAGCTTGAAATAAAGATAGGCAGACAGACAGAAGAAAAAGTTCGATGTCTGTCTGTCTCTCTGTCTGTCTCTCTGTTCATATATATCTCTTTACATTACAGGTATTCGATGCAGTAGTTGTGATTTTGTCTTTTACAATCGACTTGGTCTTCCTAAAGGGCTTATCAGCTTTCAAGGTTGAAGATGCTGTCCTTATTCTATCATTCCTGTTACCATGGAGAGTAATCCGAGTCGTTAACAGTGAGTTTCTTTTTTTTTTCAAGCCAAAACAGTAAACAAATACAACTTTTAACCCTTAAACTTTTACCAAAAAATTGGCAAAATTTTAGGCCAGTCCAAATTAAAAGCATTTGCAGGCAACATTTTTATAGTGTCTCAGTTAACACATTTTTCTTTGATAGGGAAGAAAACTTTGTGGGAAAATGAGAAAATGCTGGTTTACCCAGCATTTTCTCCTTTTCCAACAATGTTTTCAAAAGGCTTCTTCCTCAGGGTCGTTAAAAAACAGTGAGTTATTTTGTAAAGACCAAGACAATAAACAAATACGTCATTCAATCCTTAACTCTCTCATTACTAAAGAAATGAATTGCATTTTCTCTAAGGCTAAAAATGCATTTTCGCTGCTGGACCAAGACAGATTACAGCCATAATTTCAAAATACAGCGGTGGACAGTGTAGATCAGATGTCAGACTGTACGTTCTATGCAGTCTGATCTTGCTCTACACTGTCCATAAAAGTTTCTGCTGTCGTCTATGAAATAGAAAAAGTTAACCTAAACATATCATGTCCATTTAGTTCGAGGTTGTAGAACTTACGAGGTTTTCGAAGTAAATCGACGAATTGCAGCTTTTCAAGCCGATAGTAAAAAATCAAAGTACTGCTATTTTGGTCATTTTGGCGGGAAAAAAAATATCTTCTTACCGGAAGTCCAAGTGTCCTTTTTGTGTTGTCCGCAAAAGGTCCTTGTGTCACCCTAAGCAGCCTTAGGATTAACGCCCTCGCTCTAGACATTTTTCTTTTTTCTGAAAACAGTATAGGGAATATCGAAATCATCACTTATATAAAAAAAACTACTTTTTTCGACTTTCTATGAGTTTGGTATTTTCTTACATGTATGCTGTTCGCAATACGAGCACCATACATACCATTCACAGAGCCTTAAACTCAAACATTTTTTGTAATCGATCTCAATACATTGTATTCCACTTGAGATGGTAGGTCTTGGAGTTCAAAAGTAAAGTCAAATTAAAGATACGAAAGGATGTCCCACGAAAGGTGGAACTTAAAAAGGCGTTACGATTTCTTCTTTTTTTCTGCACTGAAGGTTCTATAGTCTAGACATACATGTATTTATTTTACATCGATTGAGAAAGAAGTTCCAACAACTTGTACTAATTTCTCTCGATTCTGCTTGCTGGGAACTACACCAGCACTCGTGCAGAAAGTGTGGGCCAATGAAAAATCTCAAATTTGACACCCGCTCCCGAAGGTTCTCACGTCCGACCACTTATGCACATATCTTACATGTCATAATGAACGCAGTGAGCATTTTTTTTTTGTTACTACCCTGTCTGTCTGCATCTAGCCCTGATTGTGTCTAACACATAGTCTTCCATTTCCAATTCTTTAACCCTTATCCTGCTAAATAAGTTTAAATCAAACTTCCAGGCTAACAGTAAAAACCTGATTGATACTACATGTACTTCATATTTTCTTTCCAGAGAAAAATATCTCCTCATCAGACAGTGTGGATCCAAGATCAGACTGCACGTTCTGTGCAGTCTGATCTTGATTTACACTGTCTGCAAAAGGTCTGTGAATGGTGCTTATCAGCCAAAGAGTTAAACACGCCTATATTCAATCACAACAGATGCAGTATTGTAAGGGCATTCCTTCTCAATTTTTAAGAGTGTTTATAAAATTTTCAATGTTATGTTAACAGAAACGGTTCAATCAAGTACTGTTTATACATTTAATATACACCATCCTTGCGCCTGCTTCAGAATGTTCTTCATTCAACCCAGAATCACACAACCATGATGCATAAACTTCCCTTATTTAACTGAGCATCTTTCGAAAACACTGAAACAACTGAGAACATTAATTGTTGAAAAAGAAGTAGATCTAATTAATTTTCTCAAGCAATTTCATTCTTTTCCACGATGTTTGCCGATACAATCCAGAAAAAGGCATTGTCCTTTTTTTCACCGATATATCTTGGTGTCTGATTTCTACATTGCTGTATAAACATGGAATCAAGCATTTGTTGTAAAGGGTAAAATTGACTTCCGGCGAATCACGACTTCCGTTGTTCTTTGAATAGAGAGTAACATAATGTCAGCCTGAATAATGTTTTTTTTTTTACAGCTGAAAAGTTTGAAAAATTTTTAAAAAAAATTAGAAAATATGAAAAAAATCATAACTGAACTGGTCGATTAGCTGGCTGGTCGGCTGCGAGTAAGGATCGAACCATAGGCTTCCCCTGCAAATCCAAATCTTCACCACTAGGCAACATAGGACCGCAGTAAGAAGTTTGGAGAAATGAACTATTGCTTCATTATCGGCAGCATACTCTAGATCAAAGTCTTGATATCGTTATTGCCTTTTATTCTGTTGAAAGCTTTCCCACACAGCAAACTTTTGTACTTATTCAAAATAAAAACATTTGCTGATGAAAAAATAATTGTGAGAAGTGAATAGAAGTTTACTTTTGGAAGGGTAGAAAACATTTTATGAAAACGGAGAAAATGATGGTCACCAGCATTTTCTCCATTTCCAAAGATGTTTTCAATAGGCATTTTTTTCATAATTGCTAAAAATCAGAATTAAATTGTTAAGGATAAAGTGCAGTTTTAGTGCACTTTTGTTATCACAATAAATCAAGGTCAGACGGTTCAACTTTGCGGCAATTCATTGCAATGATACACATAGTTGTCAGTTCTTTACTATGTTTATAGGTCTGATTGTGGCGGTTTTGGACCACGAACATTTCCGTCTAAAGATGCTGTATCAAGAGAAGAAAGCGATTGCATCAGAATTGAAAATTCTAAAAGAAAAGGAGAAGAAATTCGATGTAAGTAAAGTTTATCACAAGAAATTGTCTGGATGGTCTACCGTTTAGGACGATTTCAATATTTTATTTATATTTTTAATTTTTAAAGTGTAGGTTATCGAGAAATATTCGAGGATAATGGGTTGACATTTAATGGTTACGGCTAATGAAAAATACAGATTTCGTTTTTCTTCTCTCTTCAAATGAATGCGGAAACTGTGGTTTCCCTGCACTAGTTACCCAAGCAAACAATGAATTCCATTAACTAGATAGAAATATGTGCAATTTATTCCCATTTACCCTAGATTTCTCATGCTTTAGGTAATTATACTGTAATGCTTTAGTCATGTCAGAAGGGCATTCCTTTGGGAATTACCGAAAACATCTGAAATAGATTTTTACGGAAGTCCAAGCAAAAACAGGGTTAGAAGCTTGAAATAGAGAATTTTTGGAGGTGAAAGATCGAAAATTATTTTATCGAGTGAACTTCATCGGTAATATTTTCACGAGTGGCAGAGCTCGATGAAATAATTTTCGATCTTTCATAAAAAAAAAATAGAGGACCATGATGACCCTGTATCGCCCTACTGGCTTTTTAACGCTTTACCACACAAAGTGAAGTGTTCATGACCCTGAAGGAGAGGGCTTTCGAAAAAATTAACACTGTCAGGCAATACAAGCAGGTTTATTCATTGGTATGACAGGTAAAATTATTGGGGGAAAAAACTTGAATGATTGTAACCTTATTTTGAATTTAATAGTCCACTAATTTGAACATAACTATTAGCATAAAAATGAATTGCTCTCCCTGGAAACAGATTATTTCCTACCCATAAACTTAATTATCGAACACTAATCATGTATCACTGCAGTTTGATAATCAAGGGAGGTAAAAAGTAAAAAGAAAAAACTTTATCCTACGTAACAAGAATTATTTCCCTTGATTAATGTTAAACTTGTGATCCCTGCAATGAAGCCAATTTTGATCGCAGGCCTTTAATATGAAGAAACGTATTAAAGGTCCATTAGATAAAGCTACAAAGAAGATTTTTTTCAGCTTTGTTGCCATGGCAACCAGAGTTTTTGAAGGAATCAAATTCTTTCCAAAAGTTCTGAAGAAGACCATGGCAGGAAAATTTCTGTGGAGTTTCATCAAATTTAGATGGGTAGTTTCAGAGACTTTTGAAATAAAAATCAACGCACAGACAGACGCACACAAAAAAGACAACGGGCCATGATATAAGCCTGCTGGCCTTCGGCCAGTGCAGTTCAAAACATATCCTAACATATCCTCTACTTAATCTTTGACTGTTGTCATTTTATCTTTCAAACAAAGAATGGCTTCATTTTCAACAGATTGTGACGAAATATTTGGCAATGACAGATGTATTTTTTGTAAAAATTTGCTTGTGGCATTTGCAGTCTGTGGTTCGATCTCCTGGTCAAATGTCAAGAATGAAATCCGAATTTATTAAGTCCTTGAAGCTCAGTTGCTAGCCCCATTTGTTTGAAATATGCGGGTTATGCTGTCGAACCTTGTTTACACCAACAACGAGGCGCATCAACAATAATTCAATTTGATTTGAAAATTGCTGTATCTTTTTCTCTTTAGCACTTAATTCAGTGATTTAACAGCATTGAGGAAAAGGCCTTTTGAAAACATTGTGGTAAAAGTAGAACATGCTGGTAACCAGCATGTTCTCCTTTCCTCACAATGTTATCTGCCTTATCAAGGACAGCAGTCATCTTTTTTTGGTCGTCTGCAAAAGCTTTAAATTTCATCGAGACCAAAATTTGTTACGTAGAGACTTAAAAAGGCAAAAAAATGTGAACTTCATCATCATACATACATTAGATCTAAACGGAATGAAGGGGGTTAAAATTTATATGTTTACCTCTCTTCCTTTCCTTCCAGTTTTACTTGCACAAAATAGAAAAGTTTTGTGAAAGTGAAGGCATACCAAAATGGAAAATACGACAGTTTACAGGTACGTGTGATGACTTACATTGTCTTGTTAACACTTTATCATGATAAGAATTTTATTTACTTCTCCTCGCTTGATCGAAGTCTTTTTTTTTTTTTTTTTTTAATTGGCATGCACCGGAGCGGAAGCACGGCTTCAGCATTGATCATAAAAGCATCAAATAACAAAACATGCTTTCTAGATCATGAGAAGAGATTAAACCATCTTAATTTCAAAATTGTTTTTGCCATAAAATAAATTCTAAATAGGGGGAAAGGTTGACAGTATATCAGACTGGTAGTTTTGTGCAGTATAATTTTAATGTAAATACTAGTAATCCGCAAAAATGCAGTCCTGACTAGATTTAAATTGTCAAAAATATTTTCAAAGTTGTGGTTGGCTAACACCTCTTTTGCTTGAGGGAAAAAGACGAACGAATGAACCAAATAAAGAAAGAAATGTGTTTCATCCTTACAACATTCTTGGCTACCAACCTGTATTAGATCAGATATGACGTCATCATACTGATATCATAGTCAAAGTCGACTTTCAAGTACAGCTTATTTACTATATACGCATGTCCAAGTGTATATTTTCAGCAGAAGACTTTAAGAAGAAAAATGCATAAATATGTCAAATCAGTTGATTGCCCCGTTTTCTTTTTAACCTTTTACTCCATACTCATTTCTACGCACTGCTTGTAGGAGCCTTTGGAAAATATTGTGAAAAAAGGTGAAATTGCTCGTGACGAGCAATTTCACCTTTTGCCACAATGTTTTCTACACTATCAAAAAGTGTCATACACATAAACGGCTTCATCCTTGCTGTTATTTAGGGTCAATTAGAGATACTATAGAAAAATGCCTTATGGGGTAAAAGGTTAAAGTTGGCAGTACTGCAAATTTAGAATTGCCCGATCTGGTAGCTCAGTGGTTAGCACATCTGACTCCTGTCCTGGCGGTTGCAGTTTTCGAAACCCATTTGATGCAAACTTTATTTCTGGCGATTTTTAGCCTGTCACCTCGAATGGTGTTACAAAACCATGGAATACATGTGTAGGTACACTGACCCCCGTATATGACCTAAGCTGTTAAAACGGCATTTAACTCCAATTTTACAAATATAAACATTTACATGCATAAAATAATGTTAAAAGTACCAATCAATGTAGCCTTTTACGCTATATTACAGCTATGGGTAGAAAACAGTCTACTATAACATCAATGGCATCTCTCGCTCTAGGCAGTATGTTGACGGGTATGATGTCAATGCAACAAAATAACAACGCCTTTAGTAAATCAACGTCGTTACAGTCTCAGGAAAGTGCAACTTCAGGTAAGGAGTAAACTTGCAGTTCAGGATGTAATCAACCATCCATAAAAAAACTTGATAATTTAGTCAATTAACCTGATTATTCTATCATTCAGTATTAATGAACCATTCTACAAGGTATCAACCTATCATTCTAATTCTGAGCAACCGAACATCTCCGTAATTTCACGGCAACCCATGTCTCTCTCCTTCTATTCTCCATCGGTTCTATTCCAATGGTTCCACTATGCCTTGTCAAAGCATTGTCATGGTCTGCTTCCTGATCGATATTGTCGTCGTGCAAAAACGTGTGCATTTTCTCATATAGATTCTTGTTATCATTAAATCTTTGCCTACTTGTAAACGGTCAAAAGGGAAACCATGCAACATAGGCAGGTCACTTTGAAGTATTTCTCACACAGTTATGCCCCTTAAATAGCCGCTAAGTCGAGCATTAGCATCTGTTAGGTTAGTCCTTGGACCGTATTTAACAACGATTTTCTAAAAAGTTCTTAAATCTAAAATCTTAAATCAGCAATCAACCTGAGACGTATTGTGTCAGTAAATGAGAAATGGCTAGTTTTAAAATTTTGCATTAAGAAAAGCATTTATCAAAATGTCACTAGCACTATAACAGTATTTCATGTGTCACTCAATAATGGAAAACAGAACAGAATTATAAGGAAAGGATTTAATGCAGGCATCTCAGTGGTGGTGCTTTATAACAACGAAATCATCACTTAATCCTTTCCTCCATAGATACTCATTTCAACGCATTGCTTGTAGGAGCCTTCGGAAAACATTGAGGCAAAAGGTGAAATTGCTCGTCACGAGCAATTTCACCTTTAGCCATAGTGTTTTCTATGCTATCAAAAGGTGTCATATACACATAAAAAATAGCTTCATCCTTGCTGTTATTTAGGATCAATTAGAGATACCATAGAAACGCCTTATGGGGTAA